>OX359295.1:3312500-4639000 GCA_947179395.2 Pulicaria dysenterica
TGAACAGTGCACTGTTGTGCTGTTTTTCGACGTTTTGTCGTATGGGATGCTCGTTTAGGATTCTAATTAGTCTAATGGTATCATTAGGGGTATCATATTAGTTTTATTAGTTAATGTACTTGTGTGAAGTGACTAAACATGAGTATTATCTTATAGGTAAGCTGTACGACCCGGAAGAAGAACGCGACGATCACGATTTTTGTTTGCTTTAGTCTCTAGCCACACAGGTGAGTATAGGATAACATACGAATTAATATAATCATGTTACATGTTATTGGTATGTGCAAGTAATTCCATGAAATGTACTTAACACTGTTGTATGCTTGAAATGCGTACTGTATGCTATATTTATGCATGACACACGTAACCGTTGAATCATGATTATGATATGATATGTATGCGCGCTATGAGGCCCTGAATGGGTCAATTATGTGTTTGTGATCGGATCCAAGATATGGGGGCTATTTGTAGTCCTTGAACGAGGCCAGACTGCGGTCTGGGATGCCTTGAGGCCTGCGGGTCGATGATAGCGTCAACGGTACCTGGATAGGTATTTAGGGTTTGGCTAGCCCAATGTTCCTCGTGCGATGAGGGGGATCAGCTGATTGTTGAACCCCATGGAGTCTTTGGCTTCATAACGCAACGGTGGACCGCTACCCGCTCACCCACCCGCGCGGTTGATGTGTCTGGTTTCCCCAGTTAGGAGTGTTGAGCCGGGCTCGTTACCCTGCAAGATTATGCTTCCTTCTGGCTGTGCCAGCTCATCGCGATATGCTAGGATAGCACTGTTTGATATAATGATGATATGTGATATGTTTATATTACTGAATATGTTATCTTATGCTCACTAGCTTTAATTAGCTAACAGATACTCATCCCATGACTGCAGGTAACACTTAGGCGTGTGAGCTTTGGGTACCTGCTGGTTATTACTTGTCTTTTGGAGGAACACTTGTTTGGTTACTTTTAATTACTGTTTATGTTTGTATAAACTTAGTTAAGTGGTCGGTGAACAGTTTAGTAACACCAACTGATCTTTTGTATACTGTGGCTGATTTTTTGGTTGTAATTATAGCCACTTTTATATTTCCGCTGCTATTATTGAGTTTTGAAAAACAGGTTTGGCTTAAGTACAGTTTATAAACGGATCCACGCAGTTTGGATTCTTGAATTTCTATTATTAAAATGAAAAATCTGGTTTTCAAAAGCGAGGTGTTACAAGTTGGTATCAGAGCCTAGGTTTGAGTGAATTGGGTACTTGTAAAAGTATTCAGTCTCAAACCCAGACCCGACCATTGTTAGTGTTCCTCGGGGGGGTCATGGGTTGTGTGAAAGAGAGTTAAATTCTTGAAATGCTATTGCTTACTTGCTTGTTATGTTAGTAAAATATGATAAAAAGTACTAAGTATGTTATCTGTGTTTTGTTTGGCCAGGTTATTTACAAGAATAACATGGCTGAACATAGAGATAGAGAGGCTTACATAAGAGATTTAGAGGCTCGTTTGAAAGCTTCTGAGGAAAGAGTGTTGGTGCAACCAGTGGCAGAACCCAAGATGTCACCAGATCTTAAAATTTTCCTATCTTGCCAGCCACCTACCTTTGAAGGTAGCATGGATCCAAGTGTTACTGAGCGGTGGATCCGCGAGATGGATTTAGCTTTCGACAACAGCAGTTGTAAGGAATCCAACAAAGTGGGATTTGCTCGGAAGCAGTTAAGGGGTAATGCACAGACATGGTATGACACCGTGATCTCATCCACGCCAGCAGAGGTGAGAGCTACATATACTTGGGCAGATTTTGTGGGAATTCTCCGAAGTAAGTATTGTTCAGATCAAGTGATGGATAGATTGGAGGAGGAGTTCATGGCATTGAAAAAGGGTGATAAACCGGTTGAAGACTTGATCGAGCGGTTTTCTGATAAGATGAGGTTTGTGAATCATTTACTGCCTGATGAGAAGTCAAAGATAAAACGGTTTGCAAAAACTCTTCCACCAGATTATCGAGCTTCGGTTAGGAGTGCTCTGTCTTTGGATATCGCGTTCGAGATGGCACGACAGTATGAAAGCGATCACGCACAAAAAAAGGAGCCTACTAGTGGGAACTTTAAGAGGAAGTTTGATCAGTCTTCAGGGTCGAGAAATTGGAGTGGTGGGTCTCGGCAGCAACAGGGGACTCAGAAGTATAACCCGTCTACTACTCCATGGTGTTCCCAATGTCGTACTTATCATACTGGCCATTGTACTCGGGACACAGTCCGTTGTTACAAGTGTGGGCAGAAGGGGCATTCTACTGATGCGTGTCAATTTAAAGGAAATGTTTGTTATAAATGCTTCAAACCGGGACATCGCTCGTCTGAATGCAGATCAAGTCAGGGACGGGGATCAGGAGGAGCTGGAGGATCATCGTCGGGGCCGAAAAAGGAGAATGCACCACGAGCAGCTGGCAGGGCTTTCCAGATGACGGCTGACGAGGCTAAGACAGCAGGTGATGTTATTACAGGCACATTCTTAATTAATTCAATGCCTGCATGTATTCTGTTTGATTCTAGTGCTACTTACTCTTTAATTTCTCCTAAATTCTGTGAAAGAATTCAACTTCCTAGTTCTCTTATGACAAGTCCTGTTGATGTGGAAGTTGCTGATGGTAAGTTAGTGTCCGTTACTTCATCAATTCCACAAGCTTCGCTTGAAATTGACAGTCATAGTTTTCCGATATCTTTGTTGCTTTTACCTATCTCTGGTTTTGATGCGGTTGTCGGCATGGATTGGCTTGTTAATCAAAATGCTGAAATTCTATGTTCTAAAAAGCTAATCAAAATTCCTCTACCAAATGGGTCATATGCTATGGCTCGTGGTGAACGGAGGAAATCTGAAATTCCTTTGATCTCAGCAATTAAAGCTCACAAATCAATAGCCAAAGGGTGTGAATTATATTTGGCTCGTGTGATTGATACGAAAATGGAAAAGAAAGCTGTTAGTGACATAAGGGTGGTGTCGGAATACCCTGATGTCTTTCCTGATGAATTACCCGGACTACCACCGATACGTGATGTAGAATATCAAATTAATCTTGTTCCAGGTGCTACATCTGTGGCAAGAGCTCCTTATCGTCTCGCTCCATCTGAAATTCGCGAGATGATGACTCAGATTCAAGAACTTCTTGATAAAGGCTTTATTCGTCCCAGCTCTTCGCCTTGGGGAGCTCCAGTCTTATTTGTTAAAAAGAAAGACGGGACGATGCGTATGTGCATAGACTACAGGGAGTTAAATAAAAGAACAATAAAGAATAAGTACCCTCTTCCTCGCATAGATGATTTGTTCGATCAGCTACAGGGTGCTACTTGTTTTTATAAAATAGATCTTCGGTCTGGTTATCATCAAGTTCGGGTACGCGAGGAGGATATTCCTATAACAGCTTTTCGAACCAGATATGGGCATTATGAATTTCTTGTGATGCCTTTTGGTTTGACAAATGCTCCGGCTGTGTTTATGGACTTGATGAATCGTGTATGTTGCTCTTTTCTTGACAAGTTCGTGATAGTATTCATTGACGATATTCTCATATATTCCAAGTCTGAGGCAGAACACGAGACTCATCTTCGTATGGTTCTTGATACTCTTCTACGTGAGCATTTATATGCTAAATTTTCTAAGTGTGAGTTTTGGCTTGAAGAAATACATTTCCTTGGTCATGTTATATGCAAGGATGGTGTAATGGTTGACCCAGTCAAAGTTGAGGCCGTGATGAATTGGGGAGTTCCTAAAACCCCATCTGAAATCAAAAGTTTCTTAGGACTTGCCGGTTACTATCGGCGATTCATTCAGAATTTTTCCAAAATAGCAGGTCCTTTAACTAAACTCACGCGAAAGGATGTTGCTTATGATTGGTCTGCTGAACAAGATAAGGCCTTTCAAACTCTGAAACAGTTGTTATGTCAAGCTCCAGTTCTGACCTTACCCAACGGGTCAGAAGACTTTATTGTTTATTGTGATGCTTCTTATGCAGGTTTGGGAAGTGTCCTAATGCAGAGGGACAAGGTTATTGCTTATGCTTCACGCCAATTAAAGCCTCACGAAAAGAACTACCCAACACACGATCTTGAATTGGCTGCTGTAGTATTTGCTTTGAAACTATGGCGCCATTATCTTTATGGTACTAAGTGTGTGGTATACACAGATCATAAAAGCCTGCAGTATGTTTTCACTCAAAAGGATCTTAATATGAGGCAACGGAGATGGTTAGAGTTGATCAAAGACTATGATTGTGAAATCAAATATCACCCGGGAAAGGCGAACATTGTAGCAGATGCATTAAGCCGAAAAGGCTCTTCGGAAAGTGTCAGATTCATGAAACTTACTATTGTATCTGATATCATCACTCGGCTTAAGGAGGCGCAACAGGAGGCTTTGTTAGAGGCTAACTTGAAAGCAGAAACAATGACTAAACTGAAGGATCAACTGGAAGAAGATAACCGTGGGCTAAAGACTTTTAAATCCCGAATCTGGGTGCCTAGCCTTGGAGGAAACCGTGATTTAATTCTCCAGGAGGCTCATAAATCAAAGTTATCTATTCACCCTGGATGTACTAAAATGTATCATGATCTTAAGGTGCTTTACTGGTGGCCCACATTGAAGCGTGATATAGCTTCATATGTCGAAAAATGTCAAACGTGTGCACAAGTCAAAACGGAGCATCAAAAGCCTTATGGTAATTTGCAGCAATTACCTATTCCAGAATGGAAGTGGGATAATATTACCATGGATTTTGTCACTAAATTGCCCAGAACTTCAAAAGGGCATGATATGATATGGGTAATAGTCGATCGTCTCACTAAGAGTGCACATTTTCTTGCAGTCTGCGAATCTTGGTCTATGAATCGCCTTGCTTAGTTATATGTCAACGAGATTGTATCTCGCCACTGTATTCCTTTATCTATTGTTTCCGATAGGGATACTCGTTTTGCATCAAACTTTTGGGCCAGTCTTCAACGAGAGCTTGGTACTCGTGTTCATTTGAGTACCGCATACCATCCCCAGACTGACGGACAGTCCGAAAGTACTATTCAAACTCTTGAAGATATGTTACGCGCGTGTGTACTTGAATATGGTGGTTCGTGGGATTCTCATCTACCTTTGATCGAATTTGCTTATAATAATTCGTATCATTCTAGCATTGGTATGCCACCGTACGAGATGCTTTATGGTAGGCGTTGTCGTACCCCTACTTGTTGGCTAGAATCGGGAGAGAAACAATATGCAGGACCTGATTTGGTTCAAATTACAGCCGATAAAGTCAAAGTTGCACGTGAAAAGCTAAAGGCGGCTCGTGATAGACAGAAGATGTATGCTGATTCGAAACGCAGACCTGTTACCTTTGAAATAGGTGACCGGGTATTCTTAAAGGTTTCTCTATGGAAGGGTATAATTCGGTTTGGTAAGAAGGGCAAGCTAAGTCCGCGTTACATCGGTCCTTTCAAGATTCTTGCCAAAGTCAACGAGCAGACTGTATCTTTGGAATTGCCTCCAGAATTATCAGGTATTCACAGCACTTTCAACGTTTGTTATCTGCGAAAGTGTAAAGTAGAGGAAGATCAAATTTTGCCTCTACAAGACCTGAAGGTTGATTCTACCAAGCGATTGGTTGAAGAACCGATTGAAATATTAGACACTAAGGTCAAACGGTTGAGGAAGAAGAACATCCGTTTGGTCTTGGTCAAATGGAAACACAACCTTGGGTCAAACTTGACGTGGGAGACTGAGGATGACATGAAGGCTCGATATCCCCACTTGTTTACTGAAGAGCAGATTCCGAGGACGGAATCTTCTTAAGGGGGGTAGATTTGTAACATCCTCAAATGGGCCTAGTTGTCTATACCCTCGGTACGTTCCGAATCTCGAGTTTATTAATAAATATTAGAATTATTATTAAAATAATTAAGAAATCATGATAATAAATATTATAAAGAAGATAGATAAATTTAATAAAATATTAAACGGTTTTGAATAAGGATTCCGGAAATATCCCCGTTAGTTGAAACGGGTAAACGGGTATTTATGTTGTAAGTTGAGAAGGGGAACAAAATACCCCGTGTGGATATTATTGAGACCAAAGTCGGTCTCCTCTCTTCTACATATACACAGACACACGCATACACACCAACACATACTTCTCATTCATTGTTCTTGAATCTTGAAGCTAACTCACGGGAGAGATCATAAGGATTAATTCTAGCATCAATTCAAGCTTATAATCTGTTCATAGTCCGAGAATCATCAGCTCCTTCCTCTTTGTAAGTCCATCTTCTCCATCTTCTTCATTGTTCTTGAGTTAGGTCAAATTTAGTCAAACCTGAATTTGGAATCAAGAAATGATTCTAGGTGTTCCAATCTGTTTCTAAATCATTTCTAAGTGATTAGAATCCAAGTTCATGAATTAAAATGGTGATTTGAATTAAATTTCATGAAAAGCTTGAAATGGGTCAAAATGGAAGAATTTGATCCTATACCTTCAATCTTTGGTTTGATGTTGTTATATGTATGTTTTTGGATTCATTTGGATGTCTAAAATCATATGGAAACATTGGATATTGGATTGGGATTGCTGGAATTGGGTTTGGATTGCAAATGGACTGAACAGGGGGCTGTTTCTCGCACACTGACTGTAAATTGGTTACTACGGCCGTAGTAATTTTTCCCTACGGCCGTAGGAGGGTGTTCAATAAAAATGGTCCTACTGCCGTAGGACATTTTTGCTACGGCCGTAGGGACTGTCTGTTATGAACAGTGCACTGTTGTGCTGTTTTTCGACGTTTTGTCGTATGGGATACTCGTTTAGGATTCTAATTAGTCTAATGGTATCATTCGGGGTATCATATTAGTTATATTAGTTAATGTACTTGTGTGAAGTGACTAAACACGAGTATTATCTTATAGGTAAGCTGTACGACCTGGAAGAAGAACGCGACGATCACGATTTTTGTTTGCTTTAGTCTCTAGCCTCATAGGTGAGTATAGGATAACATACGAATTAATATAATCATGTTACATGTTATTGGTATGTGCAAGTAATTCCATGAAATGTACTTAACACTGTTGTATGCTTGAAATGCGTACTGTATGCTATATTTATGCATGACACACGTAACCGTTGAATCATGATTATGATATGATATGTATGCGCGCTATGAGACCCTGAATGGGTCAATTATGTGTTTGTGATCGGATCCGAGATATGGGGGCTATTTGTAGTCCTTGAACGAGGCCAGACTGCGGTCTGGGATGCCTTGAGGCCTGCGGGTCGATGATAGCGTCAACGGTACCTGGATAGGTATTTTGGGTTTGGCTAGCCCAATGTTCCTCGTGCGATGAGGGGGATCAGCTGATTGTTGTACCCCATGGAGTCTTTGGCTTCATAACGCAACGGTGGACCGCTACCCGCTCACCCACCCGCGCGGTTGATGTGTCTGGTTTCCCCAGTTAGGAGTGTTTAGCCGGGCTCGCTACCCTGCAAGATTATGCTTCCTTCTGGCTGTGCCAGCTCATCGCGATATGCTAGGATAGCACTGTTTGATATAATGATGATATGTGATATGTTTATATTACTGAATATGCTATCTTATGCTCACTAGCTTTAATTAGCTAACAGATACTCATCCCATGACTGCAGGTAACACTTAGGCGTGTGAGCTTTGGGTACCTGCTGGTTATTACTTGTCTTTTGGAGGAACACTTGTTTGGTTACTTTTAATTACTGTTTATGTTTGTATAAACTTAGTTAAGTGGTCGGTGAACAGTTTAGTAACACCAACTGATCTTTTGTATACTGTGGCTGATTTTTTGGTTGTAATTATAGCCACTTTTATATTTCCGCTGCTATTATTGAGTTTTGAAAAACAGGTTTGGCTTAAGTACAGTTTATAAACGGATCCACGCAGTTTGGATTCTTGAATTTCTATTATTAAAATGAAAAATCTGGTTTTCAAAAGCGAGGTGTTACATAATCCTTCCTAAAGTTGAAAATTTTTGTTTGAGTTTGTTCTCCCAAAAGACTTGGTGGTTCAGTGTCTTAGGTTTCACTGATTGTTGTAGATCTTCCTAGGAAAGAGTTTCTACTCAATTTTTGGATTTTGGTTTCCAAACTAAATAGTTGGATTTTCTCCTAATCTTAGGGGAGGTGATTCTTACACAACAATTTTGGTCATACACAACAATGTTATGCATCATTAACTTGTACCATGTGTAATAACTGCTTGCACTCTGTTGTGTATGGCTAAAATCTGTTGTGTACGAATCAGCTCCCTAATCTTAGGGGTCTCTCCTATTTTAAGATCTCTTAATTGTTTAATAATCGAGTCTAATCCTTCAATGTTGTCCGTGCTCTTTCCTGTAAGACTGGTTTCAATTTTCAAATGAAGGGAAGCAAGAAGAGCTATTATAAGATTATTTTGTCCTATGATTACCTTGTTTGACTTTGTGGAGTATTCTTGTGTACTTTCATAGGAATAAGAATCTGGAAAATTTTCTCTTATCCAAAAGAAATGTTCTCAGAATCACCTAACCATGAAGAAATGACAGAAATGGAAGAATATTTAAGAAACCAGGGAAAGGTAAAAGATGATCAAATGATCTACTTAGATGATGAAGGTAATATTAGATTTACTCCTTCTGAAAAAGAAGAACTAATGTCTAAATACCTAAATGATTCAGTATCTTCAGGTCAACCACTTGAACTAATGGATGCAGAAAACAAATCTTAGAAGAACTTTCAGTTTTCAGAAACTTACCTTCTAAGTCAGATATCATAGCTTTGTCATCCCTTGTCAAGGATAACAAACCTAAGGATATAGAAATACAGTCAAAAGCTTTAATAGTGGAAATCAAAAATCTTGTTGACAAAATTCGTCATGATTTTGAAAATCATACTATAACTTTTGAAAAACAGCTTTGCAAAATTGAAAAATTGGCAGGTGAATGAGCAAATTTAGAAATATTCATCTTAAAGAAGCTGAAGCCTATGAAAGAGAAAAATTTTCAGATTCTTATTCCTATGAAAGTACACAAGAATACTCCACAAAGTCAAACAAGGTAATCATAGGACAAAATAATCTAATAATAGCTCTTCTTGCTTCCCTTCATTTGAAAATTGAAACCAGTCTTACAGGAAAGAGCACGGATGACATAGAAGGATTAGACACGATTATTAAACAATTAAGATAACTTAAAATAGAAGAGACCCCTAAGATTAGGAGAAAATCCAACTATTTAGTTTGGAAACCAAAATCCCAAAAATGAGTAGAAACTCTTTCATATATATATATATATATATATATATATATATATATATATATATATATATATATATATATATATATATATATATAGGGGAGGGTTCATGCGAGAACCGTTGTTAGTGCGAGAACCGCGAGAACCAATCTCAGTCGTTCCTTGGATATGGGAAGTATCATGGATGGAGAGTGTGGAGGGTTAGGGTGTGGTAGGGTGCATGTGAGGAATTCATGGGTGGGCAATGACATTGAAGGAGGGGAAATTGGTCGGCTTAGATTGGTTCTCGCGGTTCTCGCGCTAACAACGGTCTGTTCCTAAAAAATGGTTTTTTTTCTTTTTCTTTTAATTATAAAAAATAAGATAAAGGGTATAATTGACCTTTAAAAAATTTAGTTTCCTAATATTTAGGCACAGATTTTAAATTTGTTCACATTCTTCAAAAATTACTGATTTGCTTTAAAAATGTTCTCCTGAAATATTTGATGCACACGTACTGAAGAGAACTATTTTGATGCACAAGATATCTTCAGATGCACGACAAAATATTTAATTATAAACTGATGCACAACAAATCATTATTATTTCTCAAATTGATGAATCGATGAATCAAAATAGTTTCGATTTACATTGATTAAATACAAAATGCATGATTAATTGATGAATAAATACACAACATTCATGCGAACCTTGATGCACAAAAACATAAAGAAAATACATAATAAAAGAATAAAACAATGGATGACAAAATAAAGAATAACTTGATACATGCAAACTAAATAAAACAAAAGGAAATGATGCACATATAGAGACGAATAAGTTTGACGAATTCAAGTTCACAAGATGAATGATATAATAAATCAGAATTGAAATTATTTTTTTCACACAGACGAATAAGTTTGACAACTATTGCCGATGTGAATCTACAGCAAACAAACTAGGAACCATCAGGGCGGTGTTTGGTGGCTGCAGATGAAAAAAAGCGGAGGCGTGAGAAGTGTTTGCGGTACACCCAGAATTGACGGTGGCGGAGTCGACGGTGGAGTCAATTCACACACGCAAAAAATAATCTCGCAAAAAATTGCAATTAAGCTTACTTCCGGTGACATCGTCGGCCATACAGAAAACCGTTTCCCCGTCAATTGTGCTTGCGTTCATCGGACATACAGAAAACCGTGACGGTGGCGGAGGTCGGCGGCAACAAATATTTTGGATGTGTGCGGCGGTGGGGAGAAGGTCTCCGGCAACAAGAAATTTGGATGTGTGCGGCAATAAGAATTTTTGAGCCGCGAATGTCTGCTTTGTTTCAAAAAACGATTTTAGATTTTCTAGGGTTAGGGATATGGAGTCGTGGGTTACATTTAACAATTAAGAGAGAGATTAATTTGTTAACTACCTATATTGCCCTTTAAGTGAAATTGACACGTGTAAACACTATAATTCTTCTTACATTTTATATCTTAATTTTTTTTTATTTAAACCTCATTCTATATATATATATATATATATATATATATATATATATATATATATATATATATATATATATATATATATAAAAGTTCATGCGAGAACCGCGAGAACCAATCTAAGCCGTTCAATTCTCTCTCCTTCAATGTCATTGCCCACCCATGAATTCCTCACATACACTCTGCCACACTATATCCCTCCATGCTCTCCATCCATGATACTTCCCATATCCAAGGAACGGCTGAGATTGGTTCTCGCGGTTCTCGCACTAACAACGGTTCTCGCATGAACCCTCCTATATATATATATAGGGGAGGGTTCAAACGATAACTGTTTTTCGTACGAGAACTGCGAGAACCAATCTCAGCCGTTCCTTGGATATTGGAAGTTCATGGATGGAGACCGTGGAGGGGATCAAGTGTGGCAGGGTGCATGTGAGGAATTCATGGGTGGGCAATGACATTAAAGGAGGGGAATTGGACGGCTCAGATTGGTTCTCGCAGTTCTTATACGAAAAACAGTTATCGTTTGAACTTTTACCTATATATATATATATATATATATATATATATATATATATATATATATATATATATATATATATATATGTATGTATGTATGTATGTATGTATGTATGTATGTATGTATGTGTATAAGCCTAGTAATAACTAATAAGAAGTATAAGTCCATTAAAGAGCCCAAAAGGGAAAGCCCACTCGAGGCGTTGACATGGATTACGCTACCTCATTCTTTGCCTCGAACCGTAGAACAAATGTGGAAATGGAAACGGCCGAATAGAAGTGGAAACGAAAATGGCCGAGCAGAAGCGGGAAATCGAAACAGAAATTAGAAATCGCTTCTGAATTGAAATTGAAATCAGAATTGTCAATCAATATCAAGAACAGGAAATCAAAAATCGCTCGATTCGCTCCTCGAACTGATTCAGATTGTACGACTGATGAGCGACGATATTGAACACAAGTTTGTAAGTAATTTTAACTTTTCTGTTAAAGTTCTAATGTTCTTTTTTTATTCTTTAGTTGTTTTTTAGTAATAACTTAGTATACTCTAAATTCCTAATTTTCATCTTTTTTTTATTATGTAGTTGTTCTTCGGATGAGTTGATCTGTTGGTGACTTGCTCTTGAACACAAAAGAATTTAAAAATCAAGTTTATACGTTTCAATTATAGTTTATCTTTGATCTTCGTGTACTTTCCGAATTCTGAGTTTTTACTTTTTCTTTATGTACCTAATTGCATATTTAGTATATTCACGTGATTAATGAATATTGAAAATGATTTGAAACTTAAGTCTTGACTATGAATGTGATTCTTGAATTTGTTGTTGATTGTTGTATTATACTTGATTCTAAAATAATTGAATATTATTATTAGCTTACTGCTCGTCTGTTTACACAATTCAAAAAAATAAAAACTAACGGGCCTCTCTTTGAAATTTTGCTCAAGGCCCATAAATTGTTTGGGCCGCTCTGAACTGAAGTTCAATAGTTAAACATAGACATGGGCAAAATCGGTCCTGGACCGGTCCTGGACCACAGCCGGTCCGGTCCAGTCCGGACCTAGTCGGTCCTGGGCCGGTCCGGTCCTCGGCGGACCGGTCTTCGCGTAAGACCATTTCGATAAATTCGGTCTTCGGGCGGTCCTAGACCACTTCCGGACCGGTCCAAGTCCGGACCGGTCCGACTTCGGTCCTGGACCGGTCCGTTTTTCGTTCGGGTATTTTCCGGTTCTGTTTAGACATTTCCGGGTTTTTTTTTAGTTTCGGTTTAAAATTTTCCGGTTTTCGATTCGTTTTTTTGTTTGAAAAAAAAAGTGACTTGTTAATTTAAAAAAAATTGCAAGTTATAAACTATAAAATATAAACATATATAATTGCAAGTTAATAAAAACATATAAATAACATTGCGATACAATTACGAAATAAAATTACATATTGTTGAAACTTAATTTATTTTTTTAACAAGAAAAGGGAACTCTAGCAATGTAGCTTCGGCATTGCCATCACCCCAAGTTAGAGACCCGAAAAATACATTTTGTACGAAAGAAATAACGTCACAAAATATAAAGAGACAACTACTAAAATGGATAGTCGGAATTGATATTCCAATAGTTGTAACTATCGTCGGTATATGGCACATGCCCATAATAGGCGACTTCGTTCGAGTGGACGTTGGATGATGAACCTGCGTTCATTCTATTTTGAGTCTCGTCAACGTATTCTTCGCCGGGTTCGGATTCTTCAGTTTCAGCTTCAGTGTTAGTGTTTGATGTTCCCGATGCGAAGTCCCTGTTGTAATCGTCTTCCATAATCGCTTCCTCCAAATTAGTTAAGCCTTCTTCGAGATCTGCATCGTTTTGACATCTTTCCATAGAATCATAGTAGTCCTTAAGCATCACGGCCATTTGCACCAACTCGGCCTTCAACATACACCGTCGTGCACTTAAAATCCTGCCACTAAGAGAAAAACAACATTCCGAAGCTACGCTACTAGCTTGGACGGTTAGTACGTCCCTAGCCATACGGGCTAGGATCTTAATTTGACCAACGTTTTCTCTTTCTTGCCACCATTTTAATACATCAAATTTTGCAAAATCTTCGGTGACAATATAACTATTGTAATCAGTTTCTTTATATATGGAAAGTTCGTCTAAAGACGATTGAACTCGTGTACATTTCGATTGAGATACATTATGTAACCAAGACGATCCAATGCTAAAAGTATTGTTTGGCCGAGTAGCCGATGTTTGTGAAGTCAAAGACCTCGGGGTGGAAGCAACTTCTCCCCGTGGTGCACATTCATTATCATAAATAGTATATAATTGTTTAACACAATTTTCAAATTTTGATATACTTGTCGTAATCTCATCTGGAGATTGACCCAATGCTTCCCCGATAGAAGTTAAAGATTCCATTACACTCTTAAAATTAACAAGAGAGTTTAATGTCGAACCAATCAAAAAAATTGTTGGAAACTCTTTAAAATATTTTATAAGACTTTCACACATTTCGTTGGTAATCATATCCCACCCTTGATCCAAAGAACCAAAAGACTTTAATGTTCTCAAAATTTCATAAACACCTATCATAGCTGAGTGAGATGATGGAAAATATGTTTGTGATAGCATCAATGTGGCTTCATACAAAACTCCCAAACCGATGTGTAATTCTTCTAAAATATTCCAATCAGTTTCCGTAAGTACTTCATATAATTGGGGTAGGTGTTCTCGATGATATTCGGTAAGTAAATCCTTATTTTGTATCAAACGCCCTATCATTTTATAAGTTGTATTATATAGAACACAAACTTGAATTTTATTGAAAAATAAAACTAGAAATATCAAGATTCAAGAATGAGAGAATTGAAGATTTGGAGAATGAGAGAATGTGAGAAATAGTGGTGCAAAGATTATGGCTTCAAGAATGGGGTATTTATAGGGAAATTTTCGGGAAATTTTTTTTTTGAAAAACTAGCCGTTGGGACCGGTTCGGACCGGTCTTGGACCGGTTTGGACCGGTTTTTGACCGTTTTTTTCAAAAAATAACCGTTGAACTCTTGGACCGGTTTGGACCGCGTTTGGACCAGTTCGGTCCTGGACCGGTCTTGGACCGTTTTGGACCGGTTCGGGTTCTGGACCGGTTCGGACCGTTTTTCGCAATTTCAGTCTTGGACCGGCTCGGTCTGGGCGGTTCTCGTAGGACTGGTCCGGTCGGTCTCCAAGGCCCATGTCTAGTTAAACAATCTGTGGATGTTCGTGAAGTGAACCTACAAGTTTCCTCATGGTGGTGATTCACAGGCTCGTTATGCATGAAAACTAATAGTTAAACAATAACTTAATAGAAGACAATCAATTGAAATAGTTCAACCAGGTACAACAACTGCATGCCTTTGGTTCAGTCTCACTTGCACAATGCACAATGCACAATGCACACGATACACCTCGCAGAGGCTTTACATTTCAATGACCGCAAAGGGTGAATTTGTGTTGAAATCTGCATTTGGTTTATTTTTCTTCATCTTAGTTGGGTTGCTACTAGAGTTTTTGTGATACCAGGTTATCAAGATTAACTAACAAAATATAAGATTCAGAAGAAGAGTATCGAAAAATACTCTCAATATACACCACCTTAGTTAAAAGTTTCTTTCTATTATGTGTAAAGATATCAAATATAATAGGTCATATCCCTATTTGTACTTGCAAAAGCAACTTACACATTAGCCCCTAAACTTCTATATTGTTGTCTTGTGATAACAAAAGTATTTCAAATAAGATTTGCTTTCTGTAGATTAGGGGTGTTAACGATCCGAGTCGAGTATCAGGAAAATTAAGCTCAACTCGAGATAGTAGTACTCGGCTTGGGATCAAGCTCGAATCGTATAAACATAGATAGTAATAGTAGATTTTTGCTGTCATTTTTTCAATAACCAAAACAAGCTAACAGGGAATGAAAAACTTCATGTCATAAAAAAATGGCTCTATCAAGACTCCTAGTTATTTAAAAAATCTAGCAAGACATCATCTACACTGTAGATGATATCTTCCTAGTTATTTTAAATAATAAAAGCTTGCTAAGCAAAATAAAAGGTTATATTCACTAAAGTTAAATGAGAATTTTTTTCCAGCTTTGACTATATTTATGTCATTTATATATCTCTTTAATGTATTATTAACTATAGCAATAAATGCATTAATAAATCGCATATATATATACCTTCTAATACTACATAAGCTATCTATCAACAATGTATGCGATGAAGATCAACCTGACAAAGCCTCTAGTATTCATCACATGTCTTGTGTTACTCATAAATATAGGTAAATTTTGTTTCTTGATTAACAGATTTTGCCCACACATTCTCTTAGGAATCAAAATAAAAAATGTCCGTTTGAAATTTGAATATATGCCAAATATGATCAAGGTGTTTCTTCTTATATAAGATAGATGGTTCACGATGAATTGTGTAGTTTAGATAACTGTGTTAATTGTTAAAAAAAAAAGCATATGTCAGTTATCTCATTGACTACTAACATAAAACAATTGCAATCTATAATTTGCAGGTATGGCCGAAAAGAGTTGCCAAGATGAGCATGTCCGCTATGGTTGTAAAACAGACGAATGTGATCATTTCTGCAGAGATCAACATGGCCCCGGTGCCTATGGAGAATGCATATTTTCATCTCGTTGTCTTTGCTTTTGGGACTGTTAATCTAAGAAGAATATGCTAGAATATGTATTGCGTCTCTTTATCGTAATTCATTACACCCTCTTCTACCATAAAAACTAATAAATAGCAAAATTTAACCTCGCTACCACTATTATGTTATTACTTATTTCATTTATATGATTTAAAGATTGTAATATATATATATATAGTGCGAGGTTCAAAGGAGAACTTACATATTTTTTAACCTTCCCATATATATATATATATATATATATATATATATATATATATATATATATATATATATATATATATATATATATATATATATATATATATAGGTAGAAGTTCCATTGAGAACCATTCTTAGTGCGAGAACCGCGAGAACCAATCTGAGCCGTCCAATTCCCCCTCCTTCAATGTCATTGCCCACCCATGAATTCCTCACATATACCCTGCCACACTTGATCTCTCCACGCTCTCCATCCATGAATTCCACTTATCAAATCAACGGCTAAGATTGGTTCTCGTGGTTCTCGCACTAAAATCGGTTCTCAATTGAACCCTCCCCTATATATATATATATATATATATATATATATATATATATATATATATATATATATATATAGATAAAGGATCATTTGCGAATGGGCGAAATCGTTCGCACCGTGCGAACGCTCCAAATTGTGAAACACTTATTTTTTTTTTTCAATTCTTAGGGTGCGCTTGGTTCATACGGGGTAATGGCAAAGGGAATGGGGATGATAATGCTGGGGAAAGGGAATGGGTCTGGTCATTGCATTGTTGCTGCCTGTTTGATTATGTATAATCATTACCATTATCTTAGATGTTGTTTGGTTGATTAAAAAACTATATAAATCTTGTAACATTGTTTTGTGTTATATTTTTAATTTTTTCAACATTCTTAATAACCAATAACAAAAACACCTATAATTTAACTTAAAATGACATATCCAAAATATTATAGATTTAAAATCAACCACTTAAAAAGGATCATAGTTAATAGTACTTACAAAACACATAACAATGTTCCAACTAGTAAAACAAATACTACACTAATAATTTTAACAAGACTCCTCTAAGAAATAATGCAAAATTATACTCCAACCATGACCCATGAACTAGTTTTGTGGATGCAAAAACCCAAGCACATATGCTTTTCTCATGTAACTTGGCAAAGTAAACAAAGTCTTAATTTTGGTGGGGTCGTTGTAGCAAATTTCAACAACTTTGCCAACATCCAAATGAGATATGCCAATGTTGAGAAGTTCATTCATAACTTCTTGCATCTTCTCCTCACTTACAGACTCAGATTTATTAGCATCCATAGTCAAAGCACTAGCAGCCACACCAATTTGTGATACCATTTCGCCACAAATAGACTTAAAATCAGAAGCAAACGAATCTAACCTTGCATCAATGGTTTCTTGAACCGATAATGATTTCTTTTTCTTTTGGAGACTTTCAGTTGGTGATGCTTTTTTACGTTTCTTTGAAGTTTGGACGCTTGATGAAATTGTTGGAGATTGTTCCGTATTTGCGACCATGACAACTTCATCTTCACTATCAGAAGAAGAGCATAACATTACATTCTTTTTGTTATCAGTATCTTCACATGCTTGTGATATATCTTCTGCTTTTTGTCCTGTTGCTCTATCTCTACCCCATACCATGTCCAATTTATGTAGGTACGGAAATTTGAAGTTCCACAATCCAGTTGCATTCTTATGGTTCTACAAGATAAAATCAACATTATGAGAAAAAAAATACACAATTAAATGTACAATTAGTAAGATGTATTTACCTTACACCAATCATCATACCATTGCTTCTCACAATTAATTTTGTTCTCAACATCATCCCATTGACACCCACTTTGCATCAACATTTCAGAAATTGGATTATATTTATTTCTAAGATGTTTGATCTTAGAGTCGATGTGTGGGTTAACCTCCTTATCAAAATTTGGAAGCTTTCGCATCATCCGCTTATGTACTTCGACCATGTAATTATTCTTAAATCCTCCATCTACTTTCCATAAAGGATCACAAGCAAGTTCTTGTAGCACATCAACTAACGCATCAATTTCCTCATCTTTCCAATATTGCTTGTTCTTTCCCCTACCACGATCATTTGAGGACGTCGGCATTTGAACCTGAAAATAAAAAATAGATATCAACTTTGTAAAATTATAAAATAAGAAAACAAATATTAACAAATCTAAACATGAAAGTCTATATGAACTATGTTTGTTTTTCCAATGTAAATATCATACTTGTAAGTTAGTAATATAAAATTAACCATGATCTTAAAAGTTGAGGTACAAGAAAATAACATCCATAATCGTAACATAAACATATTTAAATAAAGAATTCTATCTATATTTCCATGCATAAAACATATTGGATGCCATATTATTTCTAAACGTGAGCCACTCATCACTTGGATTGATATTTGTAACATATTCAACATCTTCACTTTCCTCCTCATTTTCCATCTCTTCTTCCTCTTCGTATTCGTCTTCATCTTCAAGAAGAGACTCTTGTGGATCATGACTCATGAACCTTCGAATCAAGTTGTGTAGGAGGAAACATGCCATAATGATTCGAACTTGGGTTTGAATTGAGAAGAATGAAGGGGACGCAAGGATCTTCCATCTTCCTTTTAACAATCCGAAACATCTCTCAATCACGTTCCTAGCTTTGGAATGTTTCATATTGAAATACTCCTCGGCACTTTCTGGTCGATGACCATCAAACTCTCTTAGGTGATATCGTTGCCCTCTATACGGTGCAAGAAATCCATTCGCATTGCAATAACCGGCATCAACCAAATAATAATAACCACAAGGGACTCTTAGACCTTGAGGCCTTGAGATTGCGTCTCGAAGAACACGACCATCATGTGCCGTACCTTCCCAACCAGGCAATACATATATGAATTGCATGTTTGGGCAACAAACACCTAAAACATTAGTTGAAATACAACCCTTTCTTGTACGATAACGAGACTTCTCATCCCTAGGAGGTGTAACTTTAATTAAAGTCCCATCCAAAGCTCCTAAACAACCCTACATGTAAAAAACAAGACATAGTGAGAGGACTGTTTCTTAAATTTTGTATAACATTTATCTAATATGTTAGCTTACCAATTAAAATATAAACTTATCATACCTGAAAACATTTCCATATATCTTCTCAACAATCTTGAGTAATAGGCTCTGGTTTCTTTAACAATATATGATGCAATCTTAATATTGCTAAAAGAACTTGATGGAATTGTCGACTCACTGTCTCTCTACTACGACTAAACAAGTAACCAATTGTTCTACTCTTCTTGTGGTGAGCCAGAGTGTATAAGAACATTGCTACTACCTCTTCTATGGATGTGTTTCTGTTAGGTTTTAAACACCCTTTGTCGCTTACCATATCACATAGTATCCTGAAAGTTGCTCTATCCATACGAAGCTCACTAATACAAATAGCATCACTTTCCATAGTCAATCTAAACATCCATTTCATCCGCTCAATTCTTTTTTCTTCCTTTGTTTTGATTTCACGAATCTTAGCCCGAAAGCACGAACAAATAATATAGTAGTTGAAAGAAAATATCAAAACCAACATAGTAATTGCTATTTGTTGAATCAACAAAAGTTTCCTTAATTTGCGTTGTCTTATCTTAATGGGAAGGCGAGCCATTTTGATCTACAAAAACATAGTTAGGCTAACATTATTAGAGCATATATTAGAGCATAATTGTAACACTGTTCTCACTAACACTATTATGAACACGCGCGGAAGCTTAATTAACAAAATATAATAATATATATATATATATTTGATCAAACACAATTAAACAAGTTTGCTTTACAAATCATTTACAGTGTTACTACAAAACAGGCTCTTTACAACAACATCAGATATCAGAGTTAAATCAGTTCCAAAATTCCAGTTTAACTCTTTAATCCATCTACCTGGATTCTCCTGAAAAGAAATCAACAGTGGGGAATTAGCACAAAGCTAAGTGAGAGAATAGATATCACAAACATACAAGGCATAAAGCCCAAAGCAAACAAGCTCAAGCAAACTAGAGAACCGGCGGTCTTGCGGGACCTTCAACCAAATGCCGGCCAAAACATAGGTTTACCGATAGCCAAGTTACAACAGATAACAATAGTAGCATTTCTTGATCACAACAAATGCAAATCAAGACAACTACTACTACTGTGTATCTCTAAACATAGGCCCAGCTGAATTGTCTACCGCCAAGCTGATCTCATGACAACATGTATATATACAGTAAAAGAGCACATCAGGTGATATATCTTATACATCCAAGATATATATCCACTCACCGATATCTTCAATGTTCAGGGAACTCAGTTTTTGCTTACTACTGAGTCTTGCTACCACCTAAACAAACAACCAACAATCAGTATTTGCTTAATCACCAAACAATAAGCAAAATACTAAAATTAAACATGTATGTACATATAAATCCACAAGTACATATCAATTCATGTATATGCAACAATACATCACAATTCACGATTACCCTTTACTTACTGTAATCCTGTGAATTCATCCAACTCCTTAGCTTAGGCAAATTTAATCATTCCTTTCATAAGCCAAGGCCACAATTTCATGTTTATCTTCATATCATCAATGCATTTGATCTTCCATGCAAATCCCATATAAATCGAATGTGATTCCCACCGTGAATCGCATACAAATCAAATACCAAAAAATCCTTTGTGAATCGCATGCGCTCAACACTAAGTGTTTCCATGCGATTCAAACATATCAGTCAAATCCAATGCAATCCAATTCAATGCGATTCAACTTCAGCATTTAATGCAATATATCATTACCCTTCCATTCAATCAAATGCGATCCAAGGAGTTAGGGAAATTTAATTCAATTCCATCCATTATTATCAAGTGCGATTCAAACATCCACTATCCAATACGATTCAATCCGAATGCAATTTCAAGTCATACAAATCCAATGCGATTCGGGCCATATGCGATTCAAAGAGTTAGGGAATTTATAGATTATTCAATTCAATCCCATGCTATTCAAACATATGCGATTCATATTCAGCATAGGCATTTTCTAAGTATTTAATGAAATTCGAATCCAAAACAGCTCATGCGATTCAAACCAAAGAACCCGGATTTCATCCAATTCCGATTACTACATTCTCAAATTCCGAGTCATTCATACTTATCATCCAATTATCCATTTCGATCCAGATTTCTACCATTTCTAACATGCATATTCTAACATCATTTAAAACACAGAAATGGTATATAAATAAATTCATTCTAACATGGATTCTCCTACATGCATCATGTGTTCGTCATGTTCTTTCAAAAATAACATGCGATTCAAGAACCGATATCAAATAACAATTAACAACAAGAATCATATAATTCTAACCTTATGAAGCTTGATTTATTGAACTCTAATCTCAAACAAGTTCTTGAAGATCATAATCGGACCTTCTCTTGTTCTTGTTCTTGTTCTTCCGAGAGTAAACACACACACACACACACTCTATATTTGCATGTAAATGAGAATGGAAAGGAGGTTTATTCTCCTAATCGGCCAACACATAATCTCAAATGGGGTTGGTGGCAAGCCTAGGGGTTAGGGTGATGACTAATCACCCCCACTTCGGCCACCTCAATACCACCGCCCCACCCACTCTATTAATTAAATAAATTAATTAACTAACACATTTTCAATTAAAACACATAATTAAATTAATTAAATCACATACTTTAATTAATCAACAATTCAATTAAGAGTAATCCTACTTAATTACCTTAATTCAACTAGGCCGGTAAGGAGGGTGTTACAAATCTTCCCCCTTAAGAAGATTCCGTCCTCGGAATCTGACCGCGCTCAAACAAAGTTGGGTAACGACTCCTCATGTCATCCTCCGTTTCCCAAGTTAAATCTGAACCTAAGTTGTGCTTCCACTTAACTAAGACCATTGGTATCTGCTTATATCTCAACTTAGTTACTTTACGATCCAGCAACTCAACAGGTTCTTCAATCAACCTCTTATTGGAATCTACATGCAGATCTTGTATCGGCAAAACCTGTGTCTGATCCTCTACATTGCACTTTCTCAGGTAGCAGATATTGAATATATCATGAATCCCAGCTAACTCATCAGGAAGATCCAAAGCCACTGTCTGATCATTTACTACCTGTCTGATTCTGAACGGACCAATATATCTAGGAGCCAATTTTCCGCGTTTCCCAAAACGTATCACGCCCTTCCATGGAGAAACCTTTAAATAAACTCGCTCACCCTCAACAAATGTCATTGGTCGACGACGTGGATCAGCATACATCTTCTGTCTATCCCTTGCAGCTTTTAACTTTTCTCGACCCACTGCAACTTTATCCGCTGTAATTTGAACAATGTCTGGCCCAGCAAACTGTTTCTCTCCTGCCTCTAACCAACAAGTAGGAGTTCTGCACGGTCGTCCATATAACATCTCATACGGCGGCATTCCGATACTGGAGTGATAAGAGTTGTTGTAGGCAAACTCAACCAACGGTAGATGCGAATCCCAAGAACCTCCAAACTCTAACACACATGCCCGTAGCATATCTTCTAAAGTTTGAATCGTTCTTTCTGATTGGCCATCTGTCTGGGGATGGTAAGCTGTACTCAAATGAACTCTTGATCCCAATTCTTGCTGTAATCTATTCAAGAAATTTGACACAAACCTCGAATCCCGATCTGACACAATACACAAATGCACTCCATGTCCAGAAACAATTTCATCAACATACAATTTGGCTAACTTACCCAAATTTGCAGTTTCCGCAGTTGCCAGAAAATGTGCACTCTTGGTCAATCTATCAACGATAACCCAAATCATATCATTACCTTTCTGAGTCCTCGGAAGCTTTGTTACAAAATCCATTGTGATGTGATCCCACTTCCATTCAGGTATTTTTAACTGAGTCAAAGTTCCATATGGCTTCTGATGTTCTGCTTTTACTTGTGAACAAATATGACATGATTCCACAAAACGTGCAACATCAACCTTCATAGTGGGCCACCAATAGAAAGCTTTTAAACTGTGATACATCTTAGTACTGCCCGGATGAACAGACATCTTAGACTTGTGAGCTTCAGTCAAAATTAATTCTCGCAAATTACCCATCTTTGGCACCCAAACACGGTTCTGGTATAATTTCAATCCACGAGAATCAGTAGTCAACTCCTGTTGTCTCTTAACCATCAATTCATCTTTCAAATTTTTAGTATTCAGTGCTTACAACTGTGCAGCCATTAACTGATCAATCAAATTTGACTTAATTTCTAACCGCATGAACTTAACAGTTTCTGCTGAACCTTTCCGACTAAGTGCATCAGCAACTACATTAGCTTTCCCGGGGTGATACTGGATGTCACAATCATAATCCTTAATCAACTCTAACCATCGACGCTGTCTCATATTTATTTCCTTCTGTGTGAACACATACTGCAAACTCTTGTGATCAGTACAAATTGTACACTTGGTACCATATAAATAATGTCTCCACAACTTCAAAGCAAACACCACTGCTGCTAACTCCAGATCATGAGTTGGATAGTTCTTCTCGTTGGGTTTCAACTGTCTGGAAGCATAAGCTATCACTTTACCTCTTTGCATCAGTACACACCCTAACCCAGCATGTGAAGCATCACAATAAACCACGAAATCTTCAGATCCTTCAGGCAACGCAAGAACAGGAGCTTGACACAAAAGTTGCTTCAAAGTCTGAAAAGCATTCTCCTGAGCCTCACTCCACTGAAACTGAACATCTTTTCTGGTTAGTTTAGTCAACGGACCAGCAAGCTTTGAAAAGTCTTTTATGAACCTCCTATAATAACCTGCCAATCCAAAAAAACTCTTGATCTCTATCGGTGTCTTAGGAGCATCCCAATTCATTACAGCCTCTATCTTTGATGGATCCACTTTCACTCCGTCTTCACAAATTACGTGACCCAAAAACTTGACTTCACGCAACCAAAATTCGCACTTAGACAACTTGGCATACAGTTTGTGTTGTTTGAGAATCTCCAAAACTTGTCGCAGATGATGATCATGCTCATCCTCCGATTTAGAATACACCAAGATATCGTCTATAAACACAATAACAAATTTATCCAGAAAAGGTCGGCAAACCCGATTCATCAGATCCATAAACACTGCTGGAGCGTTAGTCAGACCGAACGGCATCACAAGAAACTCATAGTGACCATACCGTGTACGAAAAGCTGTCTTTGGTATATCCTCTTCGGCTACTCTTACTTGATGATAACCCGACCTCAAATCAATCTTCGAGAAGTACGAAGCTCCCTGAAGTTGATCAAACAAATCATCTATCATTGGCAACGGATACTTATTCTTGACAGTTCTCTTATTCAGATCTCTGTAATCAATACACATACGCATAGTCCCGTCTTTCTTTTTCACAAACAATACTGGTGCACCCCAAGGCGAAGAGCTTGGACGAATAAACCCCTTGTCTAACAGTTCTTGTATCTGAGTCATCATTTCTCTGATTTCTGAAGGAGCTAATCGATACGGAGCTTTCTCAATCGGTGTACTACCAGGTATCAGATCAATCTTATATTCGACATCACGAACAGGTGGTAACCCTGGCAAATCATCTGGAAATATTCCGGGTACTCCGAAACAACACGAACATCGGTAACTGGACGCTTCTCTTTCTTTACATCAATAGCATAAGCTAGATACGACGCACACCCTTTAGCTAAAGATTTTCTAGCCTTCATGTACGAGATTATCGGAAGAGAAGACGAAGATCTATCCCCACGAGCCACTACATGCGACCCGTCAGCCAGAGGAATAGTGATCAGTTTCTTATGAAACTGGATACTAGCCCTATGAAGACTCAACCAATCCATGCCTAATACTAAATCAAAACCAGGTATAGGCATCATCAAACAGTCTACAGGGAAACTAGTATCATCAATACTAATCTGAACTCCAGTCACAGAAGTGGTCACAGGTACTACACTACCATCAGCTACTTCTACTTCTAAAGGAGTAGTATTAACAGAAACAGGCAATTTCAACTTTTCACATAGAGTCACAGATATAAATGATCTATTTGCACCAGAATCAAACAAGACACGTGCAGGCATAGAGTTAACTATAAACATACCGGTTATCACATCATCACTGCCAGTAGCTTCCTTGGCAGTCATCTTAAATGCCCTACCTTCAGCAGAAGGTACAATCTTTCTCTTCTGACCTGCAGAAGACGATCCCCCGGTGATATTTACACCTGCCCCAGTCCCTGTGGTCTTCAACTTAGGACACATACCAGCCCTGTGCCCCTCTTCTTTACAGTTCCAGCAGACAAAGGTATTGAACTTACATGCACCGATATCATGACCTGTTTCACCACACCTCAAACATCTCCGTGTTTGCGGTGTACACTGCCCCGTGTGACGAGCTTTGCAACTATGGCACCATGGCTTATTCTGAGGATACCCTGATCCCTTTGGTCTCTGATCTGAATTTCCGTGATAACTCTGCCCTTTGCCCTTACCTTGATTCCCACTGGAACCTCCACCAAACTTGTTAAACGACCCTCTGTTTATCTTCTCACGGTCCTGAGCATCTGACTCTGCAGATCTGGCTAGAGTAAACGCCTGAACAAGTGAAGTTGCCATACAGGTGTTAGCACAAAGCTAAGTGAGAGAATAGATATCACAAACATACAAGGCATAAAGCCCAAAGCAAACAAGCTCAAGCAAACTAGAGAACCGGCGGTCTTGCGGGACCTTCAACCAAATGCCGGCCAAAACATAGGTTTACCGATAGCCAAGTTACAACAGATAACAATAGTAGCATTTCTTGATCACAACAAATGCAAATCAAGACAACTACTACTACTGTGTATCTCTAAACATAGGCCCAGCTGAATTGTCTACCGCCAAGCTGATCTCATGACAACATGTATATATACAGTAAAAGAGCACATCAGGTGATATATCTTATACATCCAAGATATATATCCACTCACCGATATCTTCAATGTTCAGGGAACTCAGTTTTTGCTTACTACTGAGTCTTGCTACCACCTAAACAAACAACCAACAATCAGTATTTGCTTAATCACCAAACAATAAGCAAAATACTAAAATTAAACATGTATGTACATATAAATCCACAAGTACATATCAATTCATGTATATGCAACAATACATCACAATTCACGATTACCCTTTACTTACTGTAATCCTGTGAATTCATCCAACTCCTTAGCTTAGGCAAATTTAATCATTCCTTTCATAAGCCAAGGCCACAATTTCATGTTTATCTTCATATCATCAATGCATTTGATCTTCCATGCAAATCCCATATAAATCGAATGTGATTCCCACCGTGAATCGTATACAAATCAAATACCAAAAAATCCTTTGTGAATCGCATGCGCTCAACACTAAGTGTTTCCATGCGATTCAAACATATCAGTCAAATCCAATGCAATCCAATTCAATGCGATTCAACTTCAGCATTTAATGCAATATATCATTACCCTTCCATTCAATCAAATGCGATCCAAGGAGTTAGGGAAATTTAATTCAATTCCATCCATTATTATCAAGTGCGATTCAAACATCCACTATCCAATACGATTCAATCCGAATGCAATTTCAAGTCATACAAATCCAATGCGATTCGGGCCATATGCGATTCAAAGAGTTAGGGAATTTATAGATTATTCAATTCAATCCCATGCTATTCAAACATATGCGATTCATATTCATCATAGGCATTTTCTAAGTATTTAATGAAATTCGAATCCAAAACAGCTCATGCGATTCAAACCAAAGAACCCGGATTTCATCCAATTCCGATTACTACATTCTCAAATTCCGAGTCATTCATACTTATCATCCAATTATCCATTTCGATCCAGATTTCTACCATTTCTAACATGCATATTCTAACATCATTTAAAACACAGAAATGGTATATAAATAAATTCATTCTAACATGGATTCTCCTACATGCATCATGTGTTCGTCATGTTCTTTCAAAAATAACATGCGATTTAAGAACCGATTTCAAATAACAATTAACAACAAGAATCATATAATTCTAACCTTATGAAGCTTGATTTATTGAACTCTAATCTCAAACAAGTTCTTGAAGATCATAATCGGACCTTCTCTTGTTCTTGTTCTTGTTCTTGTTCTTGTTCTTCCGAGAGTAAACACACACACACACTCTATATTTGCATGTAAATGAGAATGGAAAGGAGGTTTATTCTCCTAATCGGCCAACACATAATCTCAAATGGGGTTGGTGGCAAGCCTAGGGGTTAGGGTGATGACTAATCACCCCCACTTCGGCCACCTCAATACCACCGCCCCACCCACTCTATTAATTAAATAAATTAATTAATTAACACATTTTCAATTAAAACACATAATTAAATTAATTAAATCACATACTTTAATTAATCAACAATTCAATTAAGAGTAATCCTACTTAATTACCTTAATTCAACTAGGCCGGTAAGGAGGGTGTTACAATAATGGTTCTCCTTCACATTATAAAATGTTACGTACACACAAACACACTTTTTTTGGAAAGTCAAGCACACAGATCAAACACCTTGGAATTTTGCTAGCCTGCTAAGCTAAACCGCCAAAAGCCTATTAGTCATGCAAGACACACTTATGCACACATAATCTTTTGATAAGAGAAATGTTATTGCAGCTCTTGGTGGAGTGGATAGGAAGAAAAAAATCTCATATTTATGATAATAATTTCATTTAGACATTTGATCGAACAGTTGGGGTGCATGATTTATTTATGATAAGGAAGAAGGTAATACAATAAGAAATCATTACAATGATCAGCAAATAACGATGGAAAACCACATATTTGAAGCTGATGAATTGTCGAAGAAAAAAATTCATGAATATGGATAGATTTTAAGAAAAGAAAGCAAACCTTTATGAAGTTCTTCCCCAATTTCTCTCTAATATTGTGTACTATCGTCCCTTTGATGGAGTTGCAAGTGGTAATTAAAAAAAAAACAGTTTCCTCGAATGACCAGGTAGAGTGAAGAAGCAGATAGGGGGAGACGATCGTGGCTGGAGGTTTGGCGGGTTCCGTAGGCAGTAATCAAAACCATTCCCCCCAATTTTCTGGGTAATGGCCCATTATATGATTTTAGGTAATCATTAATTATATTATATTATACCAAGCCCAACTATTCATTATCTTACCCATTCCTTAGGCCTTATACCCCTTAACCAAGCATGCCCTTAGTCAAACATTGTAGGCGTCATATGTGTTTATATATATTATATATTATATATTATATATTTATTATTATATATTTTTTATTATTATTATTATTATTATTATTATTATTATTATTATTATTATGGGTTTAAAGAAAAGATGCAGTGTTTTTATATAAGATGCAGTGATTTTGTATTAGATGCAGTGTTTTATACAAAAGATGCATTGGTTCTTAAATGAGACTCCATCGATTAATTCACGCATGATGGACTAGTTTAAAGAGAACTCCATGTTATTTAGATAAGGTGTAATGATTTAAGATTGGATGCGGTGATTTATAGACAAGATGCAGTGTTCCTATACTAGATGCAGTGTTTCTACCGTTGCGCACTGTTTCTATTAGAACGTGCGAACGTTTTTTTTTGTACGAACGTGCGAACGCAATTGGCGGTGGACTTTTAACTCCAGCTTTCAAATGTTGGGCTGGAATCATTGTTTTAATTCACTTTTTTGGGCCTTGTGAAATCCAGTTCATTTTAGATTTAAATATTTTGTTTTATTTTTCAAAAAAGATAGTTGGTTGTTATCATGAATAAGCATAAACGTATGTTTTTTTTATCTAGTACTTGCTTGATTGTTTTCATTTTTAATTATAACTATTATTATCACTATTATTATTATTATTATATTTATGATTATTAATATTTTTATTTTGTGAAGATAAGATGCAGTGTTTTTTATACGAGATGCAATGGTTTTTAAATGAACAAATATAGAATCCTTTACTAAGATGCACAAGCTTTAAGAAGACTTTCGCCCTATTTCATACTAACTTATTGTTGGAGTAAGGGTGGAGATAAGATGCAATATTTTTCGACAAGATATAAAGGTTTTTTTTTACAAGATGTAATAATTTTTAATGAGAAACCACTAAATCATTCGGCCAAGATGAAGTAACTTAAGAGGACTTTAAGTTTTTTAAATAAGATGTAGCGGGTTTAAGTGAATGTAGTGATTTTCTAGATAAGATGCAGTAATTTCTAGATAAGATACAGTGTTTTAGACGAGATGCGATCTTTTTATATTAGATGCAGTGAGTTTTAAAATAAGAAACATTGAATCATTGAATATAAAATGACATACCATTGAATTATTCAACCAAAATATGCATCGTGGTTAAAGGGTTCAATACTTTCTTGTTTAAAAATTCACTACATGTAGTCTACATATAAATATCATACCTAGTCTAATATTACTGCATCTTGTTTAAATGCATTGTATCTCATCTCCGTCCATTAAATAATAATATTGTAGCTAATTTCATAACGAGTCGTTATTTTTAAATACATTAAGAATACCATATTAAAATTCATTTTAATTATTTATTACTAATTAAGCGTTGGAAAAAAAAAGCTAATGATAGAATAAATAAAAAATTCATATTTTCATACACAAATTGTTATTTATTTCATTTGTAGAATATGATAATAATAAATGAACATGGCCTCAATGATGTAGTGACCCAAAAACCTAAGTGATAATCTATGTATTTCTCGTTTAATTAATATCATCTACGGAAGAGATATATACATGCTTGAAATGAAGAAATAAATCATGCCGCAATAGTTGACTTATTCAAAGGTACAAATTTACCGCGTTCGCACGTTTGCAATTTAGACTCCGTTCGCATTCGATCCCAACCCTATATATATATATATATATACACATACATACATACATAGGGAAGGGTTCATGCGAGAAGTGTTTTTATTACGAGACATGCGAGAAGAAATTTCAGCCATTGAATGATTTTTGATCTTGTGGTTCACATTAATCATAGTAGTATTTTTACTTAATTCAAAAGGGCAAATTAGTAACAAAAATATTTTCTCTCTCCTCCTTAATTAAAGTTTTTCTCTCTCTAATTAATTTTTATTCCAGATTTTTAGAATTTATATTTTACTGTATTATTAATATGCTATTCACTACTGAACACAGCCTACAATTTACAAATTTATTGCTATATATACAACGTTCATTAGTGAGCACATCTACAACCAACCGTTATAAAAAAATCATTAATAAACTTTTTAATCCCTATAATTAGAAGTTCACTAGTGAGTATGTTACATACAAAATACCAATATTGTAGTTATTAATAAACTTTTTCACTCATTACCAATATAGAAAAAAGTTTCAAAACAGAAAGGAATCAAGAATCTATTCGCACAAAACTTAATATTGTAGTTATTCATTGGTAAACAATGCTCCTAGACAAATACAAAAGAAGACAATTAAAGCTAAGTTTAGCCTACACATGTAATTGATTATAGATGATAAAAAGACATTGATTATAAAAGTTAAATAATATACCATGGTAAACACAATAAGGAGAACACGTATGCGTATTAGATCAAATACTGCTTCTGTTGGTGTTCATATGTTCGACTTCTTTTCCGATCTCGATTATTCCAATCAAGTTCATTATCTCTAGTGCCAACACTATTATTTATTCATTGTCTTCAACAACCAACCTACCATCTTATATGTAGATCGACTTTCCATTGGTGCTTAAGCAAAAAATAATAATGCAGAGATAGGGGTGGTCTAGTAGAAAAGCAACGGAGAAGACAACTAGAAAGAGAGAAAAAAAACAGACATCGTGATGCGGGAACCTGAAAAATGACATTTTGATTTGTTATTTGCCAACGGCCATACCCTCAACGACAAAGGAAGAGAGGGTGACGGGGATGGTTTCTTATATATGATCGGTTGGAGGACGAGAGAGCAATGTTTTCCTAGTGGTGATGGTGGCGTTCGTTTGCCGTTATTCTAACCGGCGGCCTTTTGAAATGGAGGAGGCACTTAATTTGAATAGAGGGGGAGGGTGACCGTGGGTATTTAAGAGAGAAATACGGGAGATTTGTTTAATTAGGGAGATGATTTAGGATATTTAAACGTCAAAAGACATAAATACCCTTTCAGTTTTTATATTAACTCTCTTAGATTTTAACTTAATTACGAAAATACCACATCTAATCCTAACCGTTAAATAATTGATCTAAAGGTTTTAAAAGTTTCTCGCACTTCTCGCAATAATAAAGCTTCTCGCATGAAGCACCCTCTATATACATATATATATAAGTTGTGTTCAATATAATCCATATAAAAAGTATTGTCCTAAATTTTAATATTCAATCACATGTGATTCAATATACAATCACATGTGATTCAATATACAATCACATGTGATTGTAAAATCATAACATGTTAAGTACGAAAATACCACTCCGCCCAAATTTTTAAAATTCAATCTGGACCATTGATGAGGCTGATCCAAAGGCTAAGATTAGTCCCTTGGGACCACGCATTAAGTATGGACTATATTGAACATTTCTCATATATATATATATATATATATATATATATATATATATATATATATATATATATATATATATATATATATATATATATATATATATATATATAGGATGAGGATCAAGGGAGAACCCTCTTAAATAGAGAACAGAGAGAACACTTTTGAAACTTTGATTTTATTGATCGGATGGTTCAAAAATTGTCACAATTTATTTATGCATTTGATTCCATTGATCATAGAATTTAAAAAATGTCACGTTTTTTTTTTATAATATGTTCGAATATAATCCTGATGCATCAATGCATACAAAAGTATTATTTGATGCATCAATGCATACAAAATTTTAAATTGTTAATAATTATAGAAATAATTTTGATTTTAAGATTTAAGATGTAAAGTTGACTTTTGGGTAGCTATAGATGTAAAGTTGACTTTTGAAATCAAAGTTTCAAAAGTGTTCTCTCTGTTCTCTATTTAAGAGTGTTCTCTTTTAATCCTAACTATATATATATATATATATATATATATATATATATATATATATATATATATATAGACAAAAGTTCATGCGAGAACCGTTGTTAGCGCGAGAACCGCGAGAACCAATATAAGCCGTCCAATTCCCCCTCCTTTAATGTCATTGCCCACCCATGAATTCCTCACATGCACCCTGCCACACTCTATCCCTCCACGCTCTCCATCCATGAAACTTCCCATATCCTAGGAACGGCTAAGATTGGTTCTCGCGGTTCTCGCACTAACAACGGTTCTCGAATGAACCCTCCCCTATATATATATATATATATATATATATATATATATATATATATATATATATATATATATATAATGCATCAATAAAGAACCAGTGTTAAACAAAGATCTTAAAGAACCAATCTGTATCATTAGATCATCAAAATCAATGGATGAAATTTAACGATTGCAAAACTGTAATTATCATGTATTAATATAGAAGTAAAAGGACAAACATTGAAAATCTCCCCACAATAAACCCACGTTTTTTAAAAAAATACCCTCAAAAACTTTAAATTGTCATAACTTTTTAAGTTTTGTGAATTTAAACAAAAAAATTATACCAATCTTTTACTTTTTAATCCTCTTTCAAGACCACTCTTCTCATATTTTTCTATATATTTTTTTTAAAAATGCAAATTTTGTTTGCATTTTGGGCTGCATGTAGTATTATTGTGTACGGATTTTGTATTTTGGGTTTGAATATGTAATTTTGCATCTTGGGTTGCATTTTCACTGAATCATTTTTGGGTTTGCATTTTGCATTTTGCATTTTCATAATTTTGCATTTTGAAAGCATCTACATGACTTGCATGTTCATATTTTGTATATTTTGATTTTTTGCATTTTGCATTTAGAATGAAACCAAGCTCAAAATGCACACTTTGCATTTCAAAGAAAAAAGTTTCAGAAATATATCAAGCCTGGTTTTGTTTGAAAGAGGACAAAAAACTGAATCTAATGATATAAGTTTTTTTTGTTAAAATTCTAAAAAATGAACGAGTTATGATCATTTAAATATAATGGGTTTCTTTTTAAAAAAAAAATCTGGTGGTGGCTGGAAGGGCTGTGAGATGTGCGTGGCTTTTTTCATTTTTTGTTATTTTCCACTTTTACCTCTAAACAATGTGTCACGTGTCATCTTCAAGATGGTTCTTTAGGTTCTATGTTTAAGAGAGATTCTATATAAAATCTTACCCTATATATATATATATATATATATATATATATATATATATATATATATATATGTGTGTGTGTGTGTGTGTGTGTGTGTGTGTGTGTATAAAGAAAATCAGTGGTGCGAAAGTTTACTTAAATTATAATCCAATTAACCAATTAAACGTCTCATTTTCTCAATTTTGACCAAAGATTTTAATTTCCGACTTCTATAATTAGAATAATTAGAATGATCCATTTGCAAAGTAAAGGGAACCAATAATGAGAAAGCTATTTGAAAATATATAAGGGGTGTTTGAATAAATTATATTTATATTTAATTGATGTATTTAATTATATATGTGTATCGATATATAATGAAACTTAATCTTTACTAAATGGGAATATGCATTTTTTTGCTTATCTTTTTATAAAACTTTAACCCACTTAACATATTTATATTTTTTTTATGTTTAAATAGTAATAATTTTTATGAAGTATTTTTTATTTAGAGTATATGAGAATATATATCTATAAGGGATTAGTGAGGTATAATACATTTTTATTGATAGTTTATGTTTGTGAACCCGTAAACAGTTATCCTTTTTTGTTGACATAATCGTATAACGTTAAACTCTCAATCTATTTTTTTTTAAATCAATGATTTCATAATAAAATATTGATTAAACTGTGATGGTTTAATAAACGCATGATCCGTAAGTGGCACTTTTTTCGGTTAGAATTCATCGTTCCCTCTCGATAGACTAGTGGCGAATTCATACAAACTCCCTGAATGAGATTTCCTTCTTCTCAAAGAGGTATCCTAAGATTGACATGTTAGAGTTTTGCATTTCAAAAAAGAAGGTTATGAGTATGACATCCGAATTTTGAGAGAATGTTATTCGTTATGATTTTTAATTTGGGTTTTATGTAATAACAATGAGAAATTATGGTTAAATTATATTTAAAAAAATCCTTAAGATTTTAAAATTAAGAAGCATTAATTATTTGTATTTAGATGTTTGACTCACATTTTTAATATAATGTATTTTTTACAATTATACTTTGATAAAAATAATTATGACAAGTGTGTATCACATAGTGTCTAATAAATGAAGAGGTTGATCACTTAAATGATTCTATGATATAAATGGATATCTTTTTAATCGAAATTATTTTTAAGAGAAAGTTATTTTGTTCCAACAAATGAAGATGTTGAACACATAAATGATTACATGGTATTAATGTTAAAATTATGGAGGTATCATGTTCTTTTCAAATAACATATGTTAAGGTAAACTTTATATCATTTTAAGAATCATCGGCGAATTCATCATAATTGTTAAAATTTCTTATTTCTTTTTTACTTTAGGGTTATATTGTTTGTTGCTTATTGAATTTGGGTTTTTTTTAGCGATCGACTTCAATGGGTTTTGCTTTAGAGCAATAATGGCTTTCAATTTTGCCAGGTTTTCCTTAGCTTGCCTATGTATAAAATGGACATTTGATTAATCATGTTTGTATGATCAATATTTTATTTGTTATTTTTACATTTAACATATTGAAGTTGATCTATGTGATGAAATTTTGTCTAATTATATTGCCTACTTCCTCGATGTGCATATTGCATAGAAGTTAAAATCCTCATGGTAATGTCTGCTTTTTATTATTTTTTAGCCGTCCATCTGCTTTACAACGAAGAAATAGAGAGAATGATCGAGGATGACATTCATGACACAGACTTCGATAATTCTTTTTTTTTACAATGAATCACCCTTAAGTTTTACTAGAATAAGTTGCTACAGCGTAGCCTTACGAAATTTTTCACCATTAGTGTAACAATTTAATGACTCTAGAAAACCTAATTCCCATTCCCTTTTACGGTCTACTACAACTACCACTACCAACTCCTACTCCATTTCTATTTTTATATTGCTAATGAAATGAAGGTTATATGTGTGTATTTTTCTTATTTTTGTGTAGTTATAATACATACTTTATAATAGACTGTGCTTTATGGTTTTATAAAGTTGAATTCCATCTCCATTTAGATGCGAAAACAATTTAATGGCTATAGTTTTCCAGTTACTCCATAGCCAATCCCGGTTTTAATCCATTTATATGGTTGTTTTACTTAACAAATGTTTGCTTAGCCGATAACAGATTGCATTTTTTTAAAAGCAACCAAATTTACTAGAAACAAATAATCTCAAAGAATCGTTGTAACCAAATATACTTAATTCCGTCAAAGTTTTATCTTTAAGACGATGATAGCATCATAAAAATAAAACTATGAATGTAGTACTGAAAATATGAAAGACAATCTGAATTCAATCTTCGAACATTAGATAAATATGTTGTGTTATTAGTTGTTTTTTCTATGAATATGATTCTATTTGTTTTTAAATTGTTTTATATATTTTGTTTATGCTTTATTACATGTTAAATATTTTAGGTTTTTTTAAAGTTTACCCATATACGTGCACGGATCATTCAACTAGTTTTGTAATAAAATCCCAAATAATGGCCAACACAAAGTGAATATAATTGTTTCATGAAAAATATATACAAACATCATGTGTATGAAACTAAAAAAATAAATAAAAAATAAAAGATAGAAAATTATGGTTTTCAAATAACATTCACGGTAATAGAGTACTTCATTACAATATATTAGAAAAGAGAATTTTTGCAGTCCTGAATTCAATCCCTTCTATAACGAGCCCCTTAAGACTCCTTCCACTGCAAGTACCCAAAGTACAATGAAATGAGATAGTTTCATTTCCTCTTTTAGTTTTCAATTCCCACATTTGGATTTCCATCCAACCATCTTTTCGTCGTTTTGGATGGCCTATTATTTTTTGTGTCCGCAACTGGACGTTATCAGACTCTTCATCAGCATGAAGTCTAATAATCGGGATAGAACGCATAAGTTGTTTACGGACTGAACGCAAATAATTTGGATATTTATAATATTCTATTACAAAATCCTCGAAAGCCTTGTCTTCTTCTTGAGGTAGTTTGTAGACCAGATAACATGCATAAGTTGTGTCCTGGGACAAGAGGTGGGTTTCAACTTCACAAGCAAATCTAAAACTTTCGATGTCAGAACACTCCACCGCCAAAGTACTAAACCTGAATTTTTAGGATAAAATATTTCTTAGAATTATTATATAGTTATATATAGAGAAAGAATAGTTCTTTCAATAACAGTTAAAATTGCGAGAACTGTAAAAATTATTATGCATCAATTATTTGTTATATTGTTTGAGTTGGGGTTTTTTCCTTTGGGATTTTCTTCATGGAGTGAATATGTGTTAATCGAATCTTGATTAAAGCTAAATAACAAGAGGTGGTTGAAACCCCCACCAAGCAATTCAAACCCACACTGGAGAGACGGAAAAGTATCCTCGTTAATTTGCCGGTCAACAAAATTTAAATCAAATAAAAAAACATAATTGTAGTTAATAAAAATAAATGAGGCGCAGTGGCGGTTTTTTTTTCTTTTTTGTGCCGCCATTTTCGGTAATAACTTGGTTTACAATTTCTTGATAATTGTGAGAGAAACTTTTTCTTTTGCCGTTTCTGTTAGACCATCCGCATCGGTCGAGTGAGGGGCTGCGTGAGGGGCTCTCACGAGGACCAACACAATCGCCCCCCCATGCGTGAGCCGGCCTACACGCTCACATGCGTGAGCTGCTTCGCGAGTGTGAGAGAGGAGCGAGATTTTTCGACCGTGTGAGAGAGAGGAAGTTTTCTTTTTTTTTTTTTAAATTCATTTGTGAATGGTGTGATGGATGCAGGGTTTTTGTGATGTGATGAGAAAATGGTGGAAAGCTGATGTGGCGCTGATGTGGCTGTGTGAAGGGTGTGATGGATGCTGATGGTCTTATGCGCTTTTCTTTTACTTTCTTTTTTCTTTTATATAGATAGTAAGAATTATTATTGTATTTTTCTTTTTTCTTTTTTTTCTTTACTTTATTCTCTAGCTATTTATTAATCACAATCATTTACATTTTTATTAGAATTTTTTGAATTTTTCTTTACTTTCTTCTATAGCTATTTATTAATCACAATCATTTATATTTTTGTTAAAATTTTTTGAATTATATTTTAAGTACTTATAACATTAGAATTTTTTGAGTTTTCTATGAGTTTGACAAAACCAACTTTGAGTTGCACGTGCAGACATGTATCTAGGTGTACATGTGAATATATGAACGAGATACACATGCAGAAATCCGTAATTACTTTTACGCACACATGTGTAGAAATCTGTACATGTGCTAGAGAAAAAATCGAGTGTTATACGTCTAAATGTGCATACGCATATCTACACGAGATGTAAATTTCAATTTTGCAAAACAAAGATATTATAAATTTCAATTTGTTATAAAAACTACCATAAATAGCATGACTTGGCGGGAAGTGACCAAATCTTGCGTCAAGTATGTGAAATATGGGTCCTAGGTCTGATATATATTATTTAAGGGTTTTGATGACATATGTTAGAATAGTTTATTTGCAGTTACTAATTAAACCGGGTTTTAACTTGTAGATGGAAACCACCGTTACCAACACTAACAACCTCTCTCTTCGCTCTATCCTTGAGATGGATAAGCTCACCAGACCCAATTTTCTCACTTGGGAGAGAAATCTCCGGATCGTGCTGAGGCACGAGAGAAAGTGGTACGTCCTAGAACAACCTCTGGGGAACCCTCCTGCCAACAACGACAGGGCAGAAGTCAGGGAGGCTTTTCAGAAGCGCTCCAACGACGCCCTGGACGTGAGTTGCCTCATGCTTGCAATAATGAGTCCAGAGTTGCAGACAAGCATGATGGAAACTCCTGCTTACGACATGATCAGCCAGCTGAGGGACATGTTCGAGGAGTAAGCCCGCACGGATCGTTATGATGCCACTAGGGCATTTAACTCGTGCAAGATGGTGAAGGGGACATCGGTCAGTAACCATGTCATGAAAATGAAAGGTTACATGGACCACCTAAAGAGACTTGGGCACCCAGTACCGTTGCAGCTAGCAACAGATACGATACTTAACTTGTTGTCAGACGACTATATGCCTTTTATAGTTAACTACAACATGAACAATATGGAGAAATCCGTGGCTGAGTTGCACTCCATGCTTAAGACAGCGGAGCAAAGTATCGGGACCAAGTCTAAGGACGTCCTCATGATGGGCAATGGCGGTTACAATAAGAGGAAGGGGCGCAACGGAAAGGGAAAGGGTAAGACCCAGCCCAGCCAGAACGCACCCAGGGCCACTTACAACAACAAGGGAAAGAAGCCAAAGTCAAAAAAGGCAAGAACCGAGAACCGGTATTTCAAGTGTGGCGAGGCTGGACATTGAAAAAGAGATTGTCCAAAGGCTCACGAGGCAAGAGGCAAGGCTAACTCCTCAGGTATCGCGTGAATAGCTTCTTTATTACTTTCCACTTGTAAAGTTATTACAAGTATTCTGACATCTTGCAATCGTTTATTGCAGAAGGTGATGGAAAGTGAAGCAGCGCAGCATTAGAGATCTCACGTGCAGCTCGGATATTTAATAATTCCTTTTTCATCGTTATTATTAAACTTTTTGTTTAAAGTTTTCAGATTTATTTGACATGGTTTAAAACTTTTGGGTTGATACTATGGTTTTAAATATTTGAAAATTTGAATTATTTAGTTTATATCCGTGCACGTGTGTTTTTGGAATCATGTTAGTCCAGTTGTGACTAAAGGATACTAATAAGTCAAGTTTTGACTTAATAGATGGTTCATAATGATCTTATGCAATAATTGTTGTAGTTACTTAATTCTCACTATATAAATTCTTGGATAAACAAGTCGTGTTTATGAGATTAGATAAGTCTCTCTAATCTGCAAGTATTTAAGATTTTTATGAAAGACAAATGTTCAGGGCTTTGAACATGATCAAGTAAGAAATAATAGTTATTATTTCAGGATAAAAGTTTTCGGACAAAACATTTAAGAAAAGTATAAAGGTGATTATAATAGTTATTATAATCAAGGATATTTTATACTAAATGTTTTAGGAAAAGAAATTTAAAATATCTTTACAAGTGTTTTATACTTGCAAACATGCTAGGTTTAATGAAACCATATTCCGTAACTGGAAAGATGGATATATGCGAAATCCAAGTTCCGGTTTCATAAAGCGTTTAAATTTCTCATGAAAACTGAGCAAGTGTTTTAAAAACATAAAGTTTTAGACGGATTAGTCAAGAATTGACTAAGTCTAATAGGGGATGTTTTAAGGTAATACACTTTTTCATAAAAGATAGTAGGAGCACCTTGACTAGTGTATTTATCAAGTTATCAAGGATTGATCTAACTAGTATGATAAGTACAAGTATGAACCTTTAGAGTATATAATTGTCGGATAGTTTTTAGAAGTGATCTAAAACAAGAGGTTCTTGAAAGGGAACTAATCCGAGGAATGCATGGCTTATTGAAAGGTTCTCAATAAGGGTATCATTGCAAGTTTTTAAGTCAAGATATGACTTAGGAATTATATATAAAAATGTTTAAAAGGGTAAAGAAAATTAATGTTGGAAGTTGATTAACGTTAGAAATGATAGAATAAGTTATATCTTTGTATCCTTAGTAATAAAATTAGATAAGTGTTTGTATACACCAGGGATCTAATATCAAGTTTACAAGTTCGTGTAAATAGTTTTATCATTTCAAAAGGGAGGATATGAGCCTAGGAAGGTTCATCACATCTATGAGTGTAATTATGGATTTAATTACAAGGGGGTTATATTATAAACTCAGAAATTTTGAAGTTATTTTCCAGTTCTCCAAAGTTTAGGGAATTTATAAAATAAGTAAGTCTAGAATTGGTTTTTGGATTGCAAAACCGATTTCTAGCAAAACCAAAAATGAGTACCTTAAAAGTAATAGTCTTGAGTTTTAGGTTTATAAATATATTATTTTCTCTGAAATCCGTGATAAGTTACATTGTAAAATAATAAAGTGATTCAAATAAACGTTGTGATTGAGTCAATGAAATGGTAGAAATTATGCATCTTTATTCCAGGGTGGAATATGGAGGGTGCATAAATTAGTTTCATTGTTCTTCACCATTTTGTATGTTTTGGACCATCCACCAATAAACTTGGTTTATTCAAAACATTACGTGACTACTTATCTTGGTGGGAACCTTGATAGGGTTGTAAAGTGTAACACCCTCTTTCCCGGCCTAGATTAATTAAGGTAATTAATCAAGTTTAAGTTGGTATTTGAATTAATTATGTGATTTAATTCTATTATTTGTGAATTAATTGATTAATGTGGTAATTAATTAATTATTTTATATTTTAATTGTGAGTGGGGCGGTGGGTGTTTAGGTGGCCGTAGTGGGGGTGATTAGTCATCACCCTACCCCCTAGACCTTCCACTAACCTCATGTTTGTGTGTATGTTGGCCGATGATAGTCATCACCCTTTCTCTTCAATTTCATTTTACATGCAAAACTTGAGTGTGTTTGTGTGTGTTTTGCTCTCGGCTGAAAGAAGAACAAGAAGATCCGATTTTAATCTTCAAAATAATGTTTGATATTATAGCTCAAGTATTCAAGCTTCATAAGGTTAGATTATATGATTCTTGCTTGTTAATTGCTATTTGAATTCGGTTTTGAGCTGCATGTTATTCTTGATCGAACATGATAAACATATTATACATGTAGGTGAATCCATGTTAGAATGACTATGTTTATATGCCATTTCTATGTTTTAAAAGATTTTAGAACATGCATGTTAAGAATGGTATTAATCTGGATCGAAATGGATTTTTGGATGAAAGTATGAATGAATCGGAATTAAGGATTGAAGCCATCGGAATTTGATGAAATCCGAGTTCTATGGGTTCGAATTGCATGGACTGTTTTGAAATTGAATTGCATAGAATATGTATACTTAGAAATGTCTTTGCTGAATTTGAATCGCACTTGAATCACTAAATATGAATCGTATTCGATTAAATTGAATCGCATTTGATAATGGAATCATATTGGATTTGCATTGATCATGAATCAAGTGGATTGAATATTTCCTTAACTATTGGATCGCATTGATCATAGATCGCATTTGAATTGGATTTAATCTAGAAATTCCCTAACTCTTTGGATCGCATATGGGAAATCGCATTGGATCATAATTGACGAATAGCATGGAGATTGCATTGAATGCATGGGAGTTGAATCGCATTGGATTTGACTTAGAAACTTATCCGTGTTTCATGTTTGAATCGCATGGAAATACATAGTATCAATCGCATGCGAATGGTATGGATCTATCGCATACGATTCACAAATGGACTCGATTCGCTTTGGCTCTATCGCATGCGATTCGCATGGAATCAATCGCATGCGATTCGCAGTGAAGGAAATTGTATTCGATTCGAATGAGATGAATTGCATTGAAGATCAATCATATTGAATGTCAACATTATGTTATGAAAGATCAACTTATTGATGAAATGAAAATAAAGATGACTTGTACATCAAGTGAGGCCTTTGCTTATGAAAGGATGTATGAATTTCCTGAGCTAAGGAGTTGGATGAATTCACTGAATTACAAGAAGTAAAGAGTAATTGTGAATGGTAGTGTATTGATAGTATATACATGAGATGTTATATGTACTTGTGATTTTTTATGTACATGTATGTTTGATTTCAGTATTATGCTTATTGTTTGTTAATTAAGCAAATACTGATTGTTGAATATTTGTTCAGGTGGTAGCAAGACTCAGTAGTTAGAAAGAACTTAGTTCCCTGAGCATTTGAAAATATCGGTGAGTGGATATATATCATGGATGTATAAGATATATCACCTGATTGTTGCTCTTTTCTGTATATATATACTTGTTGTTATGAGATCAGCTTGGCGGTTGTTATTCAGCTGGGCCTATGTTTAGAGATATACAGTATTTGTATTTGTCTTGATAAACATTTGTTGTAATCAAGAAGTACTATTATTGTTGTTTGTTGTAACTGGGCTATCGGTAAACCTATGCTTTGGCCGGCATTTGCTTGTAGGTGTTGCAACACCGCCGGTTCTCTTGTTTGTTTGAGCATTGTTTATGTTTGTGGTATTTATTCTCTCACTTAGCTTTGTGCTAATTCCCCACTGTTGATTTCTTTTCAGGAGAATCCAGGTAGATGGATTAAAGAGCTAAACTGGAATTTTGGGACTGATCTAACTCTGATATCTGATGTTTTTGGAAAGAGCCTGTTTTGTAGTAACACTGTAAATGATTTGTAAAGCAAACCTGTTTAGTTGTGTTTGATCAAATATATATTATATTATATTTTGTTAATTAAGCTTCTGCGCGTGTTTGAAATAGTGTTAGTAAGAACAGTGTTACAAATTTGGTATCAGAGCCCTGGTTTGAGGATTTGCACTGTAGTTGTGCAATACTTGAACCGAGGCTCTGATCAGTCCAATATTCCAGGGTGGGTAATTAGTAGAGTAGTTATAGAGAATTTGATGCGGTACTAACGGATTATAATCTGACAACTGGTGAGATGTTGTGTAGAACAGATTATGGCTGATAACAACGAGATCCCGGTATTTACCCCATAGTCCCCAAGGAGACAGCATAACAATGTTTCATCTACTGCTGCGAATGAACAGCACGGAGCAGGTACTTCTCATCATGGGGAGTCAGACAACCAAGATTATGTGTTACAGCTGGAAGACACCTTGCAGACTCAGAGGGATAGGATTCTTGAATTGGAGCAACGGTTAAACCAAACTCAGTCTTCTCAAACAACCACCACTGTACAGATGCCATCAGTAACAGCCCCTGTTACTCAACCGGTACCACCCCCTGTATATACTACTGCACCTGTGAGCACGATGTCGACCCCATATGGATCTTTTCCATTTTTCCAGATACCTCAGGGAGTGTCAAGCCAACCCCAACCGCAAAATGTTTTTATTCTGTGGTTTCCTCAACAAGAGAATAGGAACAAATGTCAGTATAAGGATTTCGTGGCATGCGGAGCACCTGAATATTCGGGAAGTTCGAACCCGAATGTTACATTAAACTGGTTGAAAGAGACAGTGAAGACTTTGGAGGCAAGTAACTGTGAGAAGTCAGATTGGGTCAAGTTCGCAACTAGACGTTTTAAGGATCAGGCTTTAACTTGGTGGGATTCGTTGACGGTACATTTACCGAGAGAGATTGTGAATGCCATTACCTGGGAACAATTTCAGGATAAGTTTTGTGAACAATTTTGCAACGCTTTTAATATGGAGAAAATTCAGAGGGAATTTCTGGATCTTGCACAGACAGATAAGATGTCTGTTGAGGAATTGATTACCAAATTTCAGGAGACTTTGAGGTTTGCAAGGCATTGGGTGCCCAGTGAACATTCACAAATTCAACATTTCGTGAAGGCTTTATTGCCTGAATATCGGGGTAACACCCGTATGGCAACTTCACTTGTTCAGGCGTTCACTCTAGCCAGATCTGCAGAGTCAGATGCTCAGGATCATGAGAAGATGAACAGAGGGTCGTTTAACAAGTTTGGTGGAGGCTCCAGTGGGAATCAAGGTAAGGGCAAAGGGCAGAGTCATCACGAAAAGTCAGATCAGATACCAAAGGGATCAGGGTATCCTCAGAATAAGCCGTGGTGCCATAGTTGCAAAGCTCGTCACACGGGGCAGTGTACACCGCAAACACGGAGATGTTTGAGGTGTGGTGAAACAGGTCATGATATCGGTGCATGTAAGTTCAACACATTTGTCTGCTGGAACTGTAAAGAAGAGGGGCACAGGGCTGGTACGTGTCCTAAGTTGAAGACCGCAGGGACTGGGGCTGGGGTAAATATCACCGGGGGATCGTCTTCTGCAGGTCAGAAGCGAAAGAATGTGCCTTCTGCTGAAGGTAGGGCATTTAAGATGACTACCAAGGAAGCTACTGGCAGTGATGATGTGATAACCGGTATGTTCATAGTTAACTCTATGCCTGCACATGTTTTGTTTGATTCTGGTGCAAATAGGTCATTTATATCTGTGACTCTATGTGAAAATTTGAAATTGCCTGTTTCTGTTAATACTACTCCTTTAGAAGTAGAAGTAGCTGATGGTAGTGTAGTACCTGTTACCACTTCTGTGACTGGAGTTCAGGTTAGTATTGATGGTACTAGTTTCCCTGTAGACTGTTTGGTGATGCCTATACCTGGTTTTGATTTAGTATTAGGCATGGATTGGTTGAGTCTTCATAGGGCTAGTATCCAGTGTCATAAGAAACTGATCACTATTCCTCTGGCTGACGGGTCGTATGTCGTGGCTCGTGGGGATAGATCTTCGTCTTCTCTTCCGATAATCTCGTACATGAAGGTTAGAAAATCTTTAGCCAAAGGGTGTGCGTCGTATCTAGCTTATGTTATTGATGTGAAGAAAGAGAAGCGTCCAGTTACCGATGTTTGTGTTGTTTCGGAGTACCCGGAAGTATTTCCCGATGATCTGCCAGGGTTGCCACCTGTTCGAGATGTCGAATATAAGATTGATCTGATACCTGGTAGTACACCGATTGCGAAAGCTCTGTATCGATTAGCTCCTTCAGAAATCAGAGAAATGATGACTCAGATACAGGAACTGTTAGACAAGGGGTTTATTCGTCCAAGCTCTTCGCCTTGGGGTGCACCAGTATTGTTTGTGAAAAAGAAAGACGGGACTATGCGTATGTGTATTGATTACAGAGATCTAAATAAAAGAACTGTCAAGAATAAGTATCCGTTGCCAAGGATAGATGATTTGTTTGATCAACTTCAGGGAGCTTCATACTTCTCGAAGATTGATTTGAGGTCGGGTTATCATCAAGTAAGAGTAGCCGAAGAGGATATACCAAAGACAGCTTTTCGTACACGGTATGGTCACTATGAGTTTCTTGTAATGTCGTTCAGTCTGACTAACGCTCCAGCGGTGTTTATGGATCTGATGAATCGGGTTTGCCGACCTTTTCTGGATAAATTTGTTATTGTTTTTATAGATGATGGTGTATTCTAAATCGGAGGATGAGCATGATCAACATCTGCGACAAGTTTTGGAGATTCTCAAACAACACAAACTGTATGCCAAGTTGTCTAAGTGCGAATTTTGGTTGCGTGAAGTCAAGTTTCTGGGTCATGTGATTTGTGAAGACGGAGTGAAAGTGGATCCATCAAAGATAGAGGCTGTAATGAATTAGGATGCTCCTAAGACACCGACAGAGATCAAGAGTTTTCTTGGTTTGACAGGTTATTACAGGAGGTTCATAAAAGACTTTTCGAAGCTTGCTGGTCCGTTGACTAAATTAACCAGAAAAGATGTTCAGTTTCAGTGGAGTGAGGCTCAGGAGACTGCTTTCCAGATTTTGAAGCAACTTCTGTGTCAGGCTCCTGTTCTTGCGCTACCTGAAGGATCTGAAGATTTCGCGGTTTACTGTGATGCTTCACATGCTGGATTAGGATGTGTACTGATGCAGAGAGGTAAGGTGATAGCTTATGCTTCCAGACAGTTGAAACCTAATGAGAAGAACTATCCGACTCACGATCTGGAGTTAGCAGCAGTAGTGTTTGCTTTGAAGCTGTGGAGACATTATTTGTATGGTACAAAGTGCACGATTTGCACTGATTACAAGAGTCTGCAGTATGTGTTTACACAGAAGGAATTGAATATGAGACAGCGTCGATGGTTAGAGTTGATTAAAGATTACGACTGTGATATCCAGTATCACCCCGGGAAAGCTAACGTAGTAGCTGATGCACTTAGTCGAAAAGGTTCAGCAGAAACTGTTAAGTTCATGCGGTTAAAAATTAAGTCAGATTTGATTGATCAGTTAATGGCTGCACAGTTGGAAGCACTGAATACTGAAAATTTGAAAGATTAACTGATGGTTAAGAGACAGCATGAGTTGACTACTGATTCTCGTGGATTAAAGATGTACCAGAATCGTGTTTGGGTGCCGAAGTTTGGTAATTTGCGGGAATTGATTTTGACTGAAGCACACAAGTCTATAATGTCTGTTCACCCGGGTAGCACCAAAATGTATCACAGCTTGAAAGTTTTCTATTGGTGGCCTACTATGAAGGTTGATGTTGCACGTTTTGTAGGATCATGTCATATATGTTCACAAGTGAAAGCCGAACATCAGAAGCTGTATGGAACTTTGACTTAGTTGAAAATACCTGAATGGAAATGGGATCACATCACAATGGATTTTGTAACAAAGCTTCCGAGGACTCAGAAAGGTAATGATATGATTTGGGTTTTCGTTGATAGATTGACCAAGAGCGCACATTTTCTGGCAACTGCGGAAACTGCAAATTTGGGTAAGTTAGCCAAATTGTATATTGATTAAATTGTTTCTAGACACGGAGTGGCTTTGTCGATTGTGTCAGATCGGGATTCGAGGTTTGTGTCAAATTTCTGGAATAGACTGCAGCAGGAATTGGGATCAAGAGTTCATTTGAGTACAGCTTACCATCCCCAGACAGATGGCCAATCAGAAAGAACGATTCAGACTTTAGAAGATATGCTTCGGGCATGTGCGTTAGAGTTTGGAGGTTCTTGGGATTCGCATCTACCGTTGGTTGAGTTTGCCTACAACAACTCTTATCACTCCAGTATCGGAATGCCGCCGTATGAGATGTTATATGGGCGACCGTGCAGAACTCCTACTTGTTGGTTAGAGGCAGGAGAGAAACAGTTTGCTGGGCCAGACATTGTACAGATTACAGCGGATAAAGTTGCAGTGGCTCGAGAAAAGTTGAAAGCTGCAAGGGATAGACAGAAGATGTATGTTGATCCACGTCGACGACCAATGACTTTTGTTGAGGGTGAGCGAGTCTATTTAAAGGTTTCTCCATGGAAAGGTGTGATACGTTTTGGGAAACGCGGAAAATTGGCTCCTAGATACATTGGTCCGTTCAGAATCAGAAAGATAGTAAATGATCAGACAGTGGCTTTGGATCTTCCTGATGAATTAGCTGGGATACATGATACGTTTAATATCTGCTATTTGAGAAAGTGTAATGTAGAGGATCAGACTCAAGTGTTACCAATACAGGATCTACGAGTAGATTTGAACAAGAGGTTGATTGAGGAACCTGTTGAGTTACTGGATCGTAAAGTGACTAAGTTGAGAAACAAGCAGATACCTATGGTTTTGGTTAAGTGGAAACACAGTTTGGGCTCTAATTTGACTTTGGAAACTGAAGATGACATGAGGAGCCGTTACCAATCCTTGTTTGAGAGCGATAAGATTCCGAGGACGGAATCTTCTTAAGGGGGAAAGATTTGTAACACCCTCTTTCCCGGCTTAGATTAATTAAGGTAATTAATCAAGTTTAAGTTGGTATTTGAATTAATTATGTGATTTAATTCTATTATTTGTGAATTAATTGATTAATGTGGTAATTAATTAATTATTTTATATTTTAATTGTGAGTGGGGCGATGGGTGTTTAGGTGGCCGTAGTGGGGGTGATTAGTCATCACCCTACCCCCTAGACCTTCCACTAACCTCATGTTTGTGTGTATGTTGGCCGATGATAGTCATCACCCTTTCTATTCAATTTCATTTTACATGCAAAACTTGAGTGTGTTTGTGTGTGTTTTGCTCTCGGCTGAAAGAAGAACAAGAAGATCCGATTTTAATCTTCAAAATATTGTTTGATATTATAGCTCAAGTATTCAAGCTTCATAAGGTTAGATTATATGATTCTTGCTTGTTAATTGCTATTTGAATTCGGTTTTGAGCTGCATGCTATTCTTGATCGAACATGATATACATATTATACATGTAGGTGAATCCATGTTAGAATGACTATGTTTATATGCCATTTCTATGTTTTAAAAGATTTTAGAACATGCATGTTAAGAATGGTATTAATCTGGATCGAAATGGATTTTTGGATGAAAGTATGAATGAATCGGAATTAAGGATTGAAGCCATCGGAATTTGATGAAATCCGAGTTCTATGGGTTCAAATTGCATGGACTGTTTTGAAATTGAATTGCATAGAATATGTATACTTAGAAATGCCTTTGCTGAATTTGAATCGCACTTGAATCACTAAATATGAATCGTATTCGATTAAATTGAATCTCATTTGATAATGGAATCATATTGGATTTGCATTGATCATGAATCAAGTGGATTTAATATTTCCTTAACTATTGGATCGCATTGATCATATATCGCATTTGAATTGGATTTAATCTAGAAATTCCTTAACTCTTTGGATCGCATATGGGAAATTGCATTGGATCATAATTGACGAATAGCATGGAGATTGCATTGAATGCACGGGAGTTGAATCGCATTGGATTTGACTTAGAAAGTTATTCGTGTTTCATGTTTGAATCGCATGGAAATACATAGTATCAATCGCATGCGAATGGTATGGATCTATCGCATACGATTTACAAGTGGACTCGATTCGCTTTGGCTCTATCGCATGCGATTCGCATGGAATCAATCGCATGCGATTCGCAGTGAAGGAAATTGTATTCGATTCGAATGAGATGAATTGCATTGAAGATCAATCATATTGAATGTCAACATTATGTTATGAAAGATCAACTTATTGATGAAATGAAAATAAAGATGACTTGTACATCAAGTGAGGCCTTTGCTTATGAAAGGATGTATGAATTGCCTGAGCTAAGGAGTTGGATGAATTCACTGAATTACAAGAAGTAAAGAGTAATTGTGAATGGTAGTGTATTGATAGTATATACATGAGATGTTATATGTACTTGTGATTTTATATGTACATGTATGTTTGATTTCAGTATTATGCTTATTGTTTGTTAATTAAGCAAATACTGATTGTTGAATATTTGTTCAGGTGGTAGCAAGACTCAGTAGTTAGAAAGAACTTAGTTCCCTGAGCATTTGAAAATATCGGTGAGTGGATATATATCATGGATGTATAAGATATATCACCTGATTGTTGCTCTTTTCTGTATATATACTTGTTGTTATGAGATCAGCTTGGCGGTTGTTATTCAGCTGGGCCTATGTTTAGAGATATACAGTATTAGTATTTATCTTGATAAACATTTGTTGTAATCAAGAAGTACTATTATTGTTGTTTGTTGTAACTGGGCTATCGGTAAACCTATGCTTTGGCCGGCATTTGGTTGTAGGTGTTGCAACACCGCCGGTTCTCTTGTTTGTTTGAGCATTGTTGGTTTGGGCTTGATGCCTTGTATGTTTGTGGTATCTATTCTCTCACTTAGCTTTGTGCTAATTCCCCACTGTTGATTTCTTTTCAGGAGAATCCAGGTAGATGGATTAAAGAGCTAAACTGGAATTTTGGGACTGATCTAACTCTGATATCTGATGTTTTTGGAAAGAGCCTGTTTTGTAGTAACACTGTAAATGATTTGTAAAGCAAACATGTTTAGTTGTGTTTGATCAAATATATATTATATTATATTTTGTTAATAAAGCTTCCGCGCGTGTTTGAAATAGTGTTAGTAAGAACAGTGTTACATAAAGTCAGCGTAATTTTAGGGTAGATTCGAAGGTATATCGAATATAGCTGCGAAAAATCTTTTGCGGACCAAAATTTACGGATATTCGTTAGGGTTACGAATATTGGATTGACCCACCGTGAAAAATAATTCGTGGATTCGTGTCAAAAGTATTTATCACATAGGTTATCCTCAAACCTGAGGTATTTGGTTTAGGATGCGGTAACTATTGTCTTAGTGCGTCTTAACGCCACGCCGTAACAAGGTGGTCATAAGGGCGTATCTAGATTCAGTGGGAGCCGTATTTCCAAATGCAAATATGCAAGATGGTATTTGTACCTTCTTTTTAGGAGAGATATTTATGGGCCCCTTGACTGATTAGAGAAACTGGTAAGTGCACGGGCGTGCCCAAACGAACTGATATGTTCTTTGTCGTTTATCACGTAGTTTCGAAATCAAGTATGTCATGAACATAATTCTTGAGATTTTGAGTTGACACTCTCCATGCGCATGCTCAAAATTGAAATATCGCGCTGCAAGTGACAAACCTATAATAACCGTACCCATTCATAAACAGGTAGTTTATGATAGTTGATTCATGAACAGTTAGTTCGTGATAGATTGCTAATAAATAGATGATATATGAGAATTTACATTACTACATCTTTCTTTGGGGAATAAGAGTTCTTATGACCTGGTTATCCTAAGTGTCTTACTAGGGACCTCCTTAGGCCAACAATATACAATAACTATTGCTTATCTTGCACAAGTGGAGTCTGTTGGATTATGTGCAGAGATAATTAATGGGTACATTGTATCCAATGTTATAAGAGACTAAAGGGTCACACTGTTACACACCCAAATTAGAGCAGTTGGAATTTACCATAGTTCTGTGTGGTAATAATTTATCAGTTGGATTAATTATTAGAGAGAATAGTAAATAATTAATCAGTCGAATTAATTATTAGAAAGAAAAGAAATAATAAATAGTTATTTCTTATTTAAAGAGAAATTAAATATTAAGTTTAATATTTAACGGACCAGATAATTAATAGTTAATTAATTAACTAGTAAAGTCCACGGGGTCAAAGTGAGAGGAATGGAACTTCAATTAAAGTCATGGGCTTTAATTGAACGGATTTGGTTTTGAATAAGGTTTAAGTATTTAAACTTAGATAAGGCTCATTTAATGATGAGGCATTCAAAAGAAAAGCCCTAGCCACTCTCCCTCTCTTTCTCTCGTCGCGCGCTCTCTCTCTCTCTCTCTCGTCGACCTCACTCTTTCTCTCGGCTCTCTATCTCGTCGAACTCAAAGAACACCAAGGGTGTTTCTAGTTTTGGAGATCGACGCGCGCACACACACACACTCAAGGTTTCGAGTGTTGAATCTCAGGTGATTCCGAGAGGTCTAGCAGCCAGTTGATTGGTGGTGCAGTACTGGTGGACTAACTTTAGCAATCCCAAGGTCAAACAGGTATTATTCTTCTAAACATTTTTATATGGATTGTTGTTAAGAAACTGATATGATCATTAGATAGATCCTAACCCTTGTGGGGTTTAGAGGGTTGTATTCAATCTGTTTCCGTTTTAGGATTGAACCAGTAGAATCAAACCCAGGGCGGCAGGGCTTAACCAGTTTGTGTCATATAGTGGTTTGGTCAGATCAAAACCCTTCAAACGCTATGGTTGTTTTTTTTCGCACTTTACGCAATTAAAACAATTTTCACATGAATGTTCCATAACGAGGTGCCAAGGACCCGCACGTTGTAGCGGGAAAAAAATATATAAATATGCGTTTAAATACATAAACTTAAAATAAAGCAGACAAAATCTGAACAATTAAAATTGGATATATAGTGAATTTCATTTAAAAAAGGGTAAATGGCCGACAAAGGTAACATATATATCAAAATTTGCTAATAAAGGTAACGTGTAATTTTTTGTGCCGAGAAAGGATTATAAATCTTAATTTGTTATAAAAAAAAGATTGTAAATTTCAATTTTGCATAAAAAAGAGATAATAAATTTCAATTTCTTATCAAAAAGAGTATCATAACATGCTAAAAATCAGTCAAGATTCTCTTTTTTGTTAAAATCAAAATTTATGATCATTTCTTTGCCACAAAAATTGGATATTACCTTTATTGGCAAATTTTTATATTTAGGTTACCTTTCTCGGCAATTTACCCTTTAAAAAATGTATTCTAATTCAAATATATTTAGATTTATAATTCTTTTAATATTATTATTCTTTACAACCAAAGAAGATTTAAAATCAAAATAACTTTTATAAAACTATTTTAACCATCCAAAACATAAAAAAAAGATTTTAAAAATTAGAATATGCGTAAAATAATTTATTAAATAAAAAAAACTTATCAGTTAACCTCTAAAACAAATGGCTTAATAGCAGTGCGTTATAAAGTAAATAAAAGTATACAAATTAGTACTTATAATTAGGAAATAATTTATTTAAAGACATGAATGAATGGATTAATTTTATAAGAAAAGAGAGAAAAAAAAGTTAAGAATCCACAACAATACAAAAACTAAAAAATGATATCGTAACTCCAGGATCGACCTCCGCCAACTCCCTAATAATCATGATGCACAACCACTGAATCTAATGGATATGCATGATATATGGCGCCTTATTAAATTTAATATATATAATATAATATATAAGGGAGGGTTTCATTGAGAACCAATTTTAATACGAGAACCGCGAAAATCAATCTTAGCCGTTAATTTGATAAATGGAATTTATGGATGGAGAGCGTGGGGGGGGGGGGATCAAGTGTGACAGAGTGTATGTGATGAATTCATGGGTGGACAATGATAATGAAAGAGGGGGAATTAGACGGCTCAGATTGGTTCTCGCGGTTCTCGCACTAAAAATGGTTCTCAATTAAACTTGTTCCTAATATATAATATGCTTAAAATTACTGTTCATTCCCCTCTAAAATGTTAGTATATATAATGTGTGTGTATGTGTATATAGGGAGGGGATAAAGTAAAAAAGAGTTTTAATCTACAAAAAGTAAGGAGTAATCCTAATCATTTGATCAATCAAAAGTCAAGATAAAAAAGTCAAAAAATAAAAAAATAAAATGGGGTTAAAATATATTAAAAATGGTATATTGGTAAAATCAAAAACCAAAAAATACGGGGCAGTTACATCTCATCTACGGAGAACCACAATTCATCTCCCCAGCCTCTTCTTCATAACCGATCAACACCACCAACAAAAACCCTAATCTTTCTTCTTAATCTCTCTAATAAAAAAACAACACAAAGCATAAAGATGCACTATTAAAACAAAAACAAAAAAAACCTAAAACTGATACACGATAAAAACGAAGCAGATGTGCATCACAGATTTGCTCTTCATATAGATTGAAGCATAGAAGCAAAAAAAAATCGAATAAAAAATCGTGAACCAGTGGAGGATGTGCATCCAACGAGCGAACGACGACCAAAGCAGATAATGAAACCCTAAATCGGGTGTGCATCCGGCGAACGAAGGGCGACCGAGGCATATAATGAAACCCTTAAATCGGGTGCGCATCCACCGAACGAACGGTGACCGAAGCAGATAATGAAACCCTAAATCGGGTGTGCATCCGGTTTCGACGAACTGCAAATGTTCATTTGGGAACCTGCGTCGCATGGGAGGAAAGAGATATCTGCATCGCACAGGAATCAGTGGATGGTGCATGGAGGAAGTCGACGAAACAACGGGTCGCATGGAAGAGTTGACTAACTTCTCAATGGTGCAGATGTTGCAGTTGTAGTGCATCGTTGATTTATTTAACGGCGGCTACTTCCACAGGGTCGGTGGCGGAGGGTTCCCGTCGCTAGCGTCGATTAGGGTTTTCACGATGAAAGGGGATGGGATTTGGATCTCAAATTAGGAAGTGGGGGAGTGGTATGTGGGGACGTGGGGTGATAGAATTGAGTTTTATGAGAGAGAAATAATTATATATTTTAAAAGTTCCGAAGTTCCCTTTTATCAGATATGTCACATGTCAGGCTCAGATTTCTCCTTACTCTTTTTATCCTAATTCTCTTTTTATTTATCCTCATTATATATATATATATATATATATATATATATATATATATATATATATATACATACATACATATATATATATATATATAGGAAAAAGTTCAAACGAGAACGGTTTTTCGTACTAGAACTGCGAGAACCAATCTGAGCCGTCCAATTCCCCCTCGTTTAATGTCATTGCCCACCCATGAATTCCTCACATGCACCTTGTCATACTTGATCCCATGCATCCACTCTCTCCATCCACGAACTTCTCATATTTAAGGAACGGTTGAAATTGGTTCTCGCAGTTCTCGTACGAATAACAGATAACAGTTCTCGTTTGAACTCTACAATATATATATATATATATATATATATATATATATATATATATATATATATATATATATATATATATATATGGGAGGGTTCATGCGAGAACCATTGTTAGTGCGAGAACCGCGAGAACCAATCTCATCCGTTCCTTGGATATGAGAAGTATCGTGGATGGAGAGCGTAGAGGGATAGAGTGTGGCAAGGTGTATGTGAGGAATTCATGGGTGGGCAATGACATAGAAGGAGGGGGATTGGACGGCTTAGATTGGTTCTCGCGGTTCTCGCGCAAACAACGGTTCTCGTATGAACTTTTGTATATATATATATATATATATATATATATATATATATATATATATATATATATATATACTAGGTAAGTCTTTATGCTGTGCTACGCACAGCCCATGATGTTTTATGTGATTTTTTTATGGATGTATAATTCTCTAAAAACAATGAGTAAGGTTTAACCACATTAATTTTATAAAGTTACCAATCCTATATTCACTATAAGTATTAATGAACGTGATAAACAAACTGGACAAGATGCAACACTTTATATAGCTATTAGTCTATACCCGATCATATTTAGCTTTTATGTAAATATACGAATAAATTATTCATGTGATATACCTGAAGTCTTTTCTTTTGTTGTAAACATATAGAGTCTTAGATTTTAAATTAGTCAATATATTTATAGTAAGACTAAAAGAATAAGTTAATTGTAGCAAGAAAGAGAGAGTCCCTTTAACGGAGAGAAACATGGGTATAGCTTATATAAGGATGTTAACAAATAAAACTATTACAAACAAAATATTTAGCAAATACTATTTATCAAAAAAATAGCGAATTGATTTCGTCCTTGGGATTTATTAGAGTCATTTAATTAAAAAATTACTGAGATGATTTTCCAAATTGACAATCTTATACCTTTATCTATTAAAAGTAAAGACGCTAATGTTACAATTTTTAATAATTACCATTTTGGCATTTTCCCTTTTATAACACCACAAACTCAGTCCTAATGATTTTTCAAATGGGAGATGATATTTTTACTTGTAAAGTTGATTCATCCAAGACAAATCTATGATTCACTAACTTGTAATATAGCTTTAAATGTATTGTACATTTAGTGAAAGAATCAAATTCTTAAGAGGAAGAATCAACTTCCTTTTCAAAAGCTTCATATTTAGTCCTTAATTTTTTTTTGATAATTTAATCTCTACATTTATGTATGTGTGTGTACATGTATATATATGGTATTTTTATTCTAGTACTTAAAATCATATCTTATTTTTCTTATTATTAAATGTTTATGATTTTGATCTATATTTGTTAACATACAACAACCCGTTAGAATTAATGTTATAATACACTATTATATACTACCTTAATATTTTGTTTATCATTTTTTAATGGTCAACGTTAATCTTATTTTTATTCATATATATATATATATATATATATATACCTCTTTAATCTCAAACTTTATTTATAAAACTTATATTTTGTTCTCCATCTATTATTATCTTTCATATAATAATATACAATTTCCGAATATTATTTGATAATGGGTTATGTTATTTAATATTATGATTTTTTTTCTAAATTAAATACGTTATCTTATTAAGTTTAACATTTAAATACGATATCAATCATCATGTAATTAGAGTTAAGCAATTTAAAAAATCTTTCACATCTTTCCTTCTTTATTTGCGTCAACTAAGAACACCAAAACCGAAAGTTTATTAATTGTTAGGGTTTAGTTCATGAAAATGTATTCAAGTTGTCATCTTTTGCTATTGTATGTATCAGACTCTCAAACTTACCATTTAATGTATCAGACTTTTTAAAGTTACCATTTTATGTATTAGACCTGTTATAGCAAGTCATGTGGTGACGTGACTCCGGTTTTAGTGACATGGATCTGACTTGGAAGTCTACATGTATTTTTCTTGTTTTAAAATAATTGAAAATAATAATAATAATAATAATAATAATAATGAAAATAGAAACAATCTCTGTTTCCTAAAGAGTTAATCGAGGCTTCCATTTTCGTAAAAAACAATCAAGGATTCCATGTTTTAGTTTTGAAATCTTGCTTCCTCTCTATTTGTTAATCGAGGGCTTCCGATCTTCTATTTCAAAAAGATTTAATCGTGGCTTCCTTTTCCATTCAATTCCACCACCACGACAACCGTCAAGATCCAGCATTACCACGACCGTCAAGTTCCGGCACCACCATCACTACCGGCTTCAGGCACCACCACCACCATAAATAGCGATTTGTGTTCAGATCTTACGGTAAGTTCGATTACCTGATTACATGTTTTCTAGTTCGGTTCTTTGTTCCATTTTAGTTCAGAAGTTTAGGGTTCTTGTTCTTGCAATCGATGGATTAAATCTGGGTTTCATGTGTTCTTCATCATCTCGATATGTTTAGGGTTGCGATTTCACGAGATGGATTTGGTTCCCGATTTCGGCGATTTAGGGCTCTTAAACACCAGATCGCTTCATCTCCAAAGGTATGCGATTGCTTTGTTCCATTTTAGGGTTCCTGTTCTTGTTTGATTTTGAAACCAGATCTGGATTTCGACTTTTAGGGTTCTTGTTTGACTTTGTTCATTCAGGGTTCCTGTTCTTATTGTTTGATTTTGAGACCAGATCTGGATTTCGACTTTTAGGTATTTGTTTGACTTTGTTCAATTTTAGGGTTCATGCTCATCATACAGCTTCATCGTCGAAGACTCTTAGGGTATGTTTGATTGGACGGAAATGAATGACAAATGAATGGAATGGGCAAAGGAATGGAATAGTTCATTACCATTCCATCTGCATGTTTGGTTGCTTCTCGGAATGGAATGAATCATTACTGCAGTATGTTTGGTAAAAAAAATTGACATTGAAATGTAATAAAATAAATAAACAATAACCAAAATGTCCCTGAATTAAAAAATATATATAACTTAAATTTAAATAATTTAATATATTAATATTTATTTTAAATACATTTTACACATCTTAAAAAATATCAAAACTACGAGAGTCATTAATAAATAATGTCAACATAATAATAGCAAAACTGCAAAACCATATAAAAATTATATACAAGAGTACCGCGTCAATTAAGAATGGGAGAAAGGGCATGTTGTTAAAGGACATGTTGGTCATTTTATATCCAATTACCAAGGGAATGAACAAAGAAAGAGAGTTGAGGAAGGAATGAAATAGAAGGAATGATATTACTTTTGTAATGTTTCATTCCATTCCCTAGTAGTAAACAAACATATTATTAGTAAAGGAATGGAATGAGTGTTTTCATTCTCACACCTATTCCTTCATAACAAACATTGTCTTACGTGATTCATCTAGTTCGACTTGGATTGTGCGATGACCAAGGTTAGCTTGATTCTGTTTCATTTTGGAATTCATCTTGTGCTACGGTTTCATCTTGTCTGATTCAGTTAATGCTTAAAAGTTTCGATTTTTTAAGTTCTTGATTTACATCAGCATGTTATTGTTCTTTTGTATATTCAAGTCTTCTTGAATGTTCTTCAAGATAGGATGACTATTATTAAGGAAATATAATTATGGAAATTAATTGTTGATGTGGATTTAAATTAAATGAAAAATAAAAATATTTACCTGCTACCTGCTAGATAGGTAACATGATGCATTAATAGGTAAGTTTTAGAAGTCCAATACATTAAATGGTAAGTTTTAAAGTTGGATACACACAATAGCAAAATATGACAACTTGAATATATTTTCGTGAACTAAACCCTAATTGTTATTAAGGCTTTGATAATTAACAAAGATAATTTAAAGTTTTAATTATTAGAATAGTTTGTTAATATTTAAGTAACACATGGCAACTAAAGGATGCATATGGTCTTTTTATATTATAAGTTTCACATAATAATATACAATTTCCGAATATTATTTGATAATGGGTTATGTTATTTAATATTATGATTTTTTTTCTAAATTAGATACGTTATCTTATTAAGTTTAACATTTAAATACGATATCAATCATCATGTAATTAGAGTTAAGCAGTTTAAAAAATCTCTCACATCTTTCCTTCTTTATTTGCGTCAACCGAGAACACCAAAATCGAAAGTTTATTAATTGTTATTAAGGCTTTGATAATTAACAAAGATCATTTAAAGTTTTAATTATTAGAATAGTTTTTACTATTTAAGTAACACATGGCAATTAAATAGTTTTTACTATTTAATTGTTATATGGTCTTTTTATATTATATATATATATAGAATGAGGATCAAATAAAAAGAGAATTATAATAAAAAGAGTAAGGAGAAATCCTGACCTTACATATGACATAAATAACAAAAGGGTGAGATAGGAACATTAAATAAATTCTCTCCCCTAAACCCTACGTTTGCCCCCACGTTCAAAATTATCAAAACCCTAATTCCCGTTCCCTCCCCTCACGAAAACCCTAAGAACTACTGCCGCCTCCCCGTCGCAAGGTTATTTGTCTCCCCCTCTGCTTTTCGCCGTGAATATGCAGCCGCTCACCACCGACCATCGTTGTGAAGCATAACCACCGTCGGCAACCTAACCCTGATCGTATTTATCTTCCGCCCCCTCTGCTCTTGACACTCTCGAGACGACAACCTCCACCACCGCCTCCCAATCTGCCGTCGCCGACCACAACCGCGTAGAATTGAAGCCGGCTCCGTATCTGTCGCGATGCACACCCCACCGGACGCATCTACGCACATGTCACGATGCACATCGTCGCCGGCTTGCATCTTCACCGGTGATTCAAGATTCAAAATCGACGGTGTTTTTCGTGTCCTGTTCATCGCCGACCACCTCCACCGGTGCACCACCACCGCCGCCGCTATTTTCGTGTCCTGTGCATCAGGTTTTTCCCTAATGTATGTATATTTTTATCATTGTTGTGATGACGGTGTGCATCTGGCCGACGGTGTATACCGCCGTAAAAATGTCACCATTTTACTTTGGTGAGTAGAGGAGATGTTCGACTGATTTTTGTGCATCAAATATAAGCCTGCATCATTAATATTCACAAACAATCACTGTGTACATCGGTATTACAAAATTATTGTAATAAATTTTGTTTGTGGATTTCTCGGTTTAAGTTTTGGTTCTTCATTTTGGTTTTTTAATTCATCAAAAATTAGTTGTTCATCATATATGGTTATCGTTGTGCAATTAGATCTAGTTACAGTTATAAATCAATATTCAGATTTTGAATTTTAACTTCGTGCATCAAGATCTGGTTGAAGTTATGAATCAAAATTAATCATATTTTGAATTTTGATATAAAATTTTAAAACGTGAATTAAATAAGTGCCTTTAATGACTCTTATACCCTTTTGGAAATATTTTATTATTAAAGAAAATGAAAAAGATCCTGATTTTTAGCATCCAGATTTTATAGATCTAATGGTCCATATTTCTCTTTACTATTTGTAGCTTTAGTTTCTTTTTAGTATATCCTTCCATATATATATATATATATATATATATATATATATATATATATATATACACGCTTAAAAATGTAGCCATATTGTATGTGCGGTTATAAGTGTGAATACCTGGACAAAGCACTATTTAAAAACACGTAGAAAAAAATAAGAAATAAGATATTTTTTGTTGGGCATGAAAGCTAACCTTGATTTTCGAATAGAGTAAACCCAATCTTCTCTTCTTGCTAGAGATCCCCGTCCCGGTATAGACTTTTCTTGCAAAATTGCTCTCCAAGGTTGCATATAACGTTTCTTCATGTTTTTGCTAATCGAAAACCACTGTTCATCAAAAAAAAAAAACATATATATAACAATTGGAACTTTATATACGTAGTCAATGTAATAAACTTATTGCACATGATTTTTCTAAAATGTAATATGCTCACGAGGACTTATTTTTGTTAAGACTTAAAAGTAATAAATGCCTCTTGCCTATTAGGCGATCTTAATAAAACAGGTCTAAAAGCATTTTGGTGACTTGGTTTTCAATTTATGTCATCAATAAAGATCAACATCTTACATACATCTTGTTCGTCTTGATAGGATATAAGATCCTCCACAAGTAACTAACTTCCTTATTTTCTTTAAATTAATATCATACATCCAACGATATAAGTTTTAGATGTTAAAAACATACCATAAATTTTCATTGCAATATTTTTCGTTCATAGATCCTAATAATTTTTTTTATATATGTGACCCTTAAAACACATTAAATAATTTACTACAATATGGTGCATTAACATTCCTTTTTCCATAATAATATCGCCACAATCCATTTGTCATCTCCACTATCTTCACCATTAGACCATGAGCATCGAACATGGACTTACCCTCTTAAAACTACTGACACATCAACATCAATATCATCCCTCACCTTCAACTCTCTTTAAGCCACAAACCCCCATATCCAACCCTCTTCAACACACATCAAATATTAATTAAAAAATATATATTAATAAGAGAGAGATAGAGAGAGGAAAAAAAGGGGGAATCCGCCACTGGTTGGGGAACCAGCTTGAACCCTCCAAGCAATTATGGTGTTCTAGCTCTAGATGATGAACCAGCCAGCGCTGGTTCACTACCGATGCGCACGGTCTTAGAGTTTTATATGAACTTGGATCATAAAAACATTAATCCATTCCTCATTTGTATTATGATATGTGGATCCATCCGCATTAATTCATCAAAATCATTCGAACTAACCTAATCAAGATTTTACATCACATACATAAAATCGTATGTGGCTTCATAATAGGCAATCGTACGATCGCACAACCGACTTTATGGCCATGCGTACGATCATACCTCTTTGTGATCCTCAGTACGATCCAACACAATTTGGTTGGTGAGATGAAGATCGTGATTTTGATAATTAACCATGTGTCGATCTATTTAGGTATATATGCATAAATCAAAGGTACTTTTTGTTAATGTTAATATTGTACTAGAAAAAGGAACACTCCTAAGTTGATCAATTCCACAAGATTCTTAAACTTATAATTAATTAACAAAGGGTAAACATCCATGGTGGGTGTTGTAATACTCACAAAAACTTAAACGGGTAAGAATTAACGTTATGTCACTTAAAATGTTTAGAAGTGTGATAACATCCATCACAAAATTAGGTTATAAAAATAAATATGTAGGGATGTAAGTTATGATATACAAGTGGAAATAAAATTATGCTACCCACTAAAAGCTTAGAAAACAAAACAAGCATAGATGTCATGGAAATAAAATTGGCAAAAATTAGTAAGGAAATACGAATATTATAATTTAAATTATACTACCCACTGACGAATTTGTTTGAACTAAAATTATGATTCTTTGTAGCACAAAGAACATCTTCACATAAGCACCTTTAAAATTAGATAACAACTCTTTCTCTCTCTTGAGTTAAAATTTCATTATTTCTCTTGATTCGGAAATTCTGTAAATTCTAATTAAGTTCATCTTTAAGAGGTAAATCATATAATGATTTATATACTTGTTGCATGACCACAAAGTGTCTTTGAGACAATTATTGATGCAAGGCACCTAGCGAAATGATCGAGTTCATTTAACTTCCAATAGAGATCCTCACATACGTGCTATTGATCCCTACTAACAGGTTCCTTAGAAGTGACTCCCATCAAACATTCATGCCATCTCTAATGTTGTTAAAGATTTTACAGATTTGATATGATCTTTTAGCATTTGTAAATAAAGTTGGTAAAATAATTTGAGTAAATTACATATTTGGTTCCTATGATTTGTTACTTATTTCTAGTGTTTGTATTTTGTTACACGTAAGTCCTAGTATAACTAAAAAGACTAAAATACCCTTGTTTTCTCACTTGAAAAGTCCATATACCCTTGTTTCTTTTTTATTATTTTCATTAATTCTAAATAATTAAAAAATAATAGTTAAACTAATAAATACTATTATATTAAATATTTTACATAATACATTAATATATACACCAACCCCTATCCCTTCTTTCTCTACACAACAACAACCCCCTTCTCTTAGCCTCCACCGCCACCCCACAACCCAGCATCACTACCCACAACCACCCTTCTCCCTCTCTCAACCATACCTCCGTCGCAGACCACCACCATCATCATATACCCCTTCCTTCTTCTCCATTGTAGTACAAACCTCCTACATCATTATCCCCTTCCTTCTTCTCCACCGCGATCACCACCATCTTCAATCTCTTTGGCGGATAAGACCACAACCACATGCAAATGGGTTTTGTTTTGGTTCCTCTTCACCACCTGCATTCGATTTGAAGACCACCGCCACCTGTGTGCGATTTAAAGACTGTTGTCATATGCTTTATCGATTTGCAGACCACTGCCTCAGAATCCTCAGATGTAAGGGCAACAACCATGTTATCACCACCATTGGAGTTTTCAAATCAATTTAGGGTTTTTAATCCTGTTGACATATGTTGGCTCACTCCTCTAGAGCCATTGGGGTTTTCTCATCCTAGTGAGACCCATTATGCATTTAAGATCGGTGAAAAGTGTTCAGGGGTTTCAAGTCCATTAGGGGTGTGTGTTAAGTATGTGACTTTAATACAAGCTGGTTTGTTGGTAAGATCAGCTGATAGACATCAGCTGATGGGGATAAAGTTCAAGACATCAGCTGATGGGGCTCAGTTGAGGTGAATAGAGTCGTCAGCTGATATAGAAGAAGTCAGGGCATCGGCTGATACATGTGTTTTCTGTCAGCTGATGGTTTTTGTTAGTTTATTATTTTGTTCCGTTAGTTTGTTTTTCTGTTTTGCTGCCATGTATTATAAATAGCAGCAGTAGTCACAGTTTTGTATTAACCTTTTCAATTTCATTCAAGATCAATAAAATTCTTTCTTCATGTTCATAACAAATTGGTATCAGAGCGTGGTTCTGATTACACGCATCTGAAGGTTTGAGTTCTTCCGATCAACTAGGTGTTCCAGGGTTGTTAATCGATCGTTCAAATTGGTTCTTTCAATTTTTCGATTCTGGTGGTTTTCAGAATTTAATCGATACACGATTCTTCAATTGAGGGCTAGCGATTGCTACAGGAGTAGTCAATTTCACGTTCTTGGATCAGTTTCTTGAAGATTGTGTCGATTGTGAAGGTCGACGTGAAGAAGGCGACGGCAGTCGATAGTGTGTACGTCGACTTTGGTGTGCGACAAATCTGAAGTGCGACTCGAAGTTGGAATTGACGCCAAATCTGGGCAATTCTTGCGTCGTTCTTGAAAGTTTGATTCAAGGTGGAGCGACAGTGGTCTATTGAAGTTGGGAAATCATCGATTGACTAATTTGAAGTGTTGTTCTGTTCTTGAATTACAATATGCCTTCACTTATCAAGATTGATAAGTTTACTGGGAAAAATAATTTCAGTTTGTGGAGAATCAAGATGAAGGCTCTCCTAAAACAGCAGGGAATATGGACTCCTTTGACGGGTAAAAAGCCAGATGAAATGTCAGAGTCTGATTATGCTCAACAAGATGAAAAGGCTCATTGAACCATCTTATTGTCACTCTCCGATGAAGTGATATACGAAGTAGCAGATGAAGAGACTGCAGAATCTTTGTGGTTGAAGTTAGAAAGTCTTTACATGACAAAGTCATTAACAAACAAGTTGCTGTTGAAGCAACGACTGTTTTCGCTGCGTATGAAGGAAGGAATGGCTTTGAAGGAGCATCTTGATGAGCTGAACTCTATTCTCATGGATTTAAAGAATGTTGATGTCAAGGTCGATGATGAAGATGCTGCTCTTGTGCTGTTGGTTTCTTTGCCACCATCTTATGAGAATTTTGTTAATTCTTTTGTGGTTGGCAGAGATACACTTACCTTGGAAAAGGTCCGGTCGAGTTTGCATTCAAGAGAGCTTCGTCATAAGGCTTCTGGGAATGGAAATGGATCTGAAAGTCAGTCATCTGGTTTATCTGTTGTTGATGGTGATAGAGACAGGGAAAGAAGTCGATCAGATAAGGGGAAAGGAAAATGGAAAGGAAAAGGTCGATCAAGATCCAAGAGTAGAGGATCTAAGGTGAATCCCAGATATGTATGTCATATTTGCAAAGAACAAGGTCATTGGAAAAACGAGTGTCCTAAACGAAAGGAGAAAGCATCAGCTGCTGTTGCAAAGGATGACTCAGATTCAGAGACTGATTTGGTACTTTCAGTTGCTGATTGTCAAAGTGTTGCTAATTTGCAAAGTCAATCAGATGAATGGGTGCTTGACTCGGGATGTTCTTATCATATGACACCAAATAGGGGCTGGTTTGATTCATATGAAAGTGTTTCAGCAGGGCACGTGTTAATGGGGGACAACACTTCATGTGAAGTGGTTGGAATTGGGTCAATAAACGTCAAGATGCATGATGGAATGGTGAGAACTTTGACAGATGTTCGTCATGTACCCAACTTGAAGAAGAACTTGATTTCTTTAGGAGTTTTGGACTCTAAAGGGTTCAAGTACAACGGTGAAGGTGGATTGCTCAAGGTCACCAAGGGTGCGTTGGTGGTCATGAAAGGTATCAAGAGGAGTACCTTGTACATTTTAGAAGGACACACAGCTGTTGGGTCAACTGCTACAGCCTCAAAAGCTGACAAAACAGAGTCAGATTTAACTCATTTATGGCATATGAGGCTGGGTCATGTAAGCGAAAAGGGCATGGTGATTCTCAGCAGAAGGGGGCTTCTTGGAGGTCATAAAGTGGCTGAGTTAGGCCTTTGTGAACACTGCATATTTGGAAAACAAAGGAGGGTGAGTTTTTCAAAAGGTGTTCATAGAACAAAGTCAACGTTGGATTATTTACATGCTGATTGTTGGGGTCCTTCCCAAGTACCTTCACTTGGTGGTGCTCGATACTTCGTGTCAATTATAGATGATTACTCAAGGATGACGTGGGTGTTTGTTATGAAACACAAGAGTGAATCATTTGAGAAGTTCAAGCAATGGAAAGTTCTTATAGAAAATCAAGTTGGAAAGAAGATTAAACGTTTAAGAACAGATAATGGTTTGGAGTTCTGTTCAAGGGAGTTTGTCCAGTTTTGCAAGGATGAAGGAATTGCAAGACATCATACGGTTTGACATACGCCACAACAAAATGGGGTGGCTGAACGTATGAATAGAACACTGCTGGAACGGGTTAGGTGTTTGCTGTCAAATGCGGGTCTAAACAGGAGTTTTTGGGCTGAAGCATTGAACACCGTTTGTTACTTGGTTAATAGAAGTCCCTCAACGACGATTGAGTGTAAAACACCCATTGAAATCTGGTCGGGACAGCCGGCAGATTATACGGGTCTAAGGGTGTTTGGATGTCCTTCTTATTATCATGTTAGTGAAGGAAAATTGGAACCAAGATCGAAGAAAGGGCTGTTCATGGGCTACGGTAATGGTGTGAAAGGTTACAGAATTTGGTCACCGGCTGAAAGAAAAGTTATTCTCAGCAGAGATGTGATTTTTGATGAAGATTCTATGCTTCATGGAGTGAAAAATCAATCTGTTTCAGCTGCTAATAATGACCAAAAGGAGGATGTTTCTGAACAAGTGGAGTATGAGGTTGATAGTTCAGATGAAAGTGTTGAAAATGGGACTGAACCTGTTGCTGATGCAGCTGGGCAGCCAAGTAGTTCATCACAAAATGAACCTTTCGAGACACAAAATATGCAACAGCCATCAGAGTTTCGATCAGTAGCATTGCACAAGCCTAGGAGGCAAGTTAATAGGCCTGTTCGTTATGGTTTTGATGAGGTAGTGGCCTATGCTTTACAAGTTGCTGAAGAAATGGAATTTTCTGAACCTTCAAGTTATAAAGAGGCTTTAAAAACCAAAGAGGCTGATGTGTGGTTAGCAGCCATGGGTGAAGAGATGGAGTCACTTCACAGAAACAGAACTTGGGAGTTGGTAAAGTTGCCTCAAGGTAGGAAGGTGGTGACTTTTAAGTGGATTTTCAAGAGGAAAACAGGGTTGCCAGGGGCTGAAAATGTGAGATTTAAAGCTTGATTGGTAGCTAGGGGTTATAGTCAAGAGCAAGGGATCGATTATAATGAGATATTTTCGCCGGTGGTACGTCATACATCAATTCGTGTGCTGTTAGCTTTGGTTGCACATCAGAATTTGAAGTTGGAACAATTGGATGTTAAAACTGCTTTCTTACACGGGGATCTCGAAGAGGAGATTTATATGAGTCAACTGGAAGGGTTTGTTGCTCAAGGTAAAGAAGAGTATGTGTGTAAGCTGAAGAAATCGCTATATGGGCTGAAACAATCGCCAAGGCAATGGTATAAGCGATTTGACAGTTTTATGGTGAACAATGGTTTTAATCGAAGTCCTTATGATTGTTGCATTTATCACAAGAAAGTGGCTGATGGGTCATCCATTTATTTGCTCTTGTATGTGGATGACATGTTAGTAGCAGCTCGTGATATGGAGGAAGTTAAGAAGCTGAAAGTTCTTCTTAATTCAGAGTTTGATATGAAAGACTTTGCTCAAAAGATTCTCGGTATGGAGATTGTTCGAGATAGAGTAAATGGTAAACTTTTCTTGTCACAGAAAAGTTATATTCAGAAAGTGCTTTCTCGATTTGGCATGAGTTCAACAAAGGCTTTAAATACACCTTCATCAGCGAATTTCAGATTGTCATCTGATTTGGCACCTCAAACGGAGGCTGAGGTAGAATATATGAGCAAAGTTCCTTATTCTAGTGCACTTGGGAGCCTGATGTATGTGATGGTTTGCACTAGACCCGACATAGCACATGCTGTGAGTGTTGTTTCACGTTACATGGTGAGTCCGGGAAAGGAGCATTGGGTTGCTGTTAAGCGTATCTTTCGTTATCTTAAAGGTACAACTGATGTGGGTCTGATTTATGGTGGAAAAAGAGAGTGTTTTGTGGCTGGATATTCAGATTCAGACTATGCAGCTGATCTGGACTCTCGAAGGTCTTTAACAGGTTACGTTTTCACTGTTGGAGAGGCGGTAGTGAGCTGGAAAGCGACCTTACAGCCGTCGGTTGCGTTGTCTACAACTGAGGCTGAGTATATGGCATTAACTGAAGCTGCCAAAGAGGGTATTTGGCTGAAAGGTTTGCTTGGAGACCTTGGTTTCAGTCAAAATCAAGCTGTTGTATTTTGTGATAGCATGAGTGTTATTTGTCTTGCCAAAGATCAAGTGCATCATGAAAGAACAAAGCACATAGATGTGAGGTATCATTTTATTCGTTCAAAAAGGAGAATAAAAGTGCTGAAAGTGAAGACAAAAGACAATCCAGCTGATGTTCTTACTAAACCAGTGTCGGTGAACAAGTTTAGACATTGTTTAGATCTTCTAAACATTGATAACTGGAAGTAGTAATTCTTTTACTAGTATTAAAGTCAAGGTGGAGAATTGTTAAATATGTGACTTTAATACAAGCTGGTTTGTTGGTAAGATCAGCTGACATCAACTGATGGGGATAAAGTTCAAGACATCAGCTGATGGGGCTCAGCTGAGGCATCAGCTGATACATGTGTTTTCTGTCAGCTGATGGTTTCTGTTAGTTTGTTATTTTGTTCCGTTAGTTTATTTTTTTGTTTTGCTGCCATGTATTATAAATAGCAGCAGTAGTCACAGTTTTGTATTAACCTTTTCAATTTCATTCAAGATCATTAAAATTCTTTCTTCATGTTCATAACAGTGTGATTGGTGGTTAAAAAATAAAATATAAGTAAATAAATTTTCTCTAATTCTTTAGTAAATTGCACTTTTCTTAGGGCAGATGATTAGGATTAATGATTTTAGAATTCAATGCATGGTTGTGTCATTCAATTGTAGGTGCGTTGGATTCATACATATATATATATATATATATATATATATATATATATATATATATATATATATATATATATATAAAGTTGAGAAATGTTCATATAGTCCATATTTAATGTATAGTCTTGAGGAACTAATTTTAGCTTTTAGATCAGCCCCATCAATGGTCCATATTAAATTTTAAAAATTGGGACGGAGTGACATTTTCGTAATTCACATGTGATGATGTTACAATCACATGTGATTATATACTGAATCATATTTGATTAAATATTAAAATTTTAAGACTATATATTTTATGGATTATATTATATAATTTACCTTTTCACCATTCTTATCGATGAGGAACCCTTTACGAAGAATATAGTAGAGTTCCTTCTTACTTGTCCATTGCATACTATACTTTGACCACTTGATGATTTCGGTATAGTCACTTGTCAACTTTTGTTCCCATTCAATGTCGTCTGTTTCATTCCTTGATTGTTCCTTTTTATCCTGTAAATTAACCGTTCCATATAAAAATTTGGTTGGTTCAATTCATACATTGGATTGAATGAAGGGGTCAAGTGATCGATATGATATTTAATGTGAGTATCGTAACTTTCATTTATAATTACTATTAATGCTTAGTAGAGAAATGTTCAATATAGTCTATATTTAATCCATAGTCTTGATGGATTAATTATAGTCTTTGGATCACCCCATTAATAGTCCAGATTGAATTTTAAAATTTTAGGCGGAGTGACATTTCCGTAATTCACATGTGATGCTTTTACAATCACATGTGATTATATACTGAATCACATGTGATTGAATATAAAATTTTCAGGACTATATTTTTTAAATGAACTTTATTGAACACGACTCATGCTTAGTAATGTCTCATTAATTGGGTATTTTGGTGTCATTTTTATTGGTCATTGATTTATTTCGATCAAGGGCAAAAATTGCTATTTGCATTATGAGCGATTTATATATATATATATATATATATATATATATATATATATATATATATATATATATATATATATAGGGGAGGGTTCCATTGATACCAATTTTAGTGCGAGAACCGCGAGAACCAATATTAGCCGTTGATTTGATTAGTGAAATTCATGGATGGAAAGCGTGGGGGATCAAGTGTGGAAGGGTGTATGTGAGTAATTCATGGGTGGACAATGACATTGAAAGAGGAGGAATTGGACGGCTTAGATTGGTTCTTGCGGTTCTCGCCCAAAAAATGGTTCTGGATGTTGCTTCCTATATATATATATATATATATATATATATGAAAAAGTTCATTTGAGAAACCATTTTTATTGCGATAACTACGATAACTAATATTTTTCATCCAATTCCCATCTTCCAATTTCATCACCCACCCATGAATTAATCTCATGCACCTTGCTGCAATCTATCCTTGCACACTTTTCATCCATGAATTTCACTTACAAAATGTATGACTAAGCTTGGTTTTCGCGGTTCTCAGAATAGTAATAATTCTCAAATGAACGCTCACATCTATATACAATATAATAATTTGCTAATAAAGATAACATGTAAATTTTTGTTCATGCCAATAAAGTATTATAAATTTTAATCGGTTACAAAAACCGGATTACCAATTTCCTTTTTGCATAAAAACATATTGTAAATTTTAATTTATTATTAAATAAAGTGGCATGGCATGCAATAAAATTATATATTAGGTCAATACCATTTTAATATCAAATTAAAAATTCGTCCTTTTTTTAGCTAAAAAATTACATGTTAAATTTATCGGTAAATTTTAAAATTCATATTATTTTTCTCGACAATTTATTTAATTTAATTATTATATAATAACTTACAATATGCTCCATAGGCATAAATTCAATTCCCAGAAGAATCAACGTATACTTTGAATCTTGATTAGTCAATTGGATCCTGAAATCATGTTGCTTTCGGTGGGAAGTAAATTGGTATAATTGGGTAAAGATGTCATCACCTCTACGCATAACAACACACGGTCTTGAATATCTTGTTTCCACATCCAATTTGTATTTGAAAGGATTATGGAGACCCTCGTAAGGACCTTTATGCGTGTAGACAAGGTTTATGGTGTAGGTCACATTTACCGACAAAAACTGAGTGCTTACGTCTAACTGGAATTCAGAGTCCATGTAAAATACAGGCGAAACTTGGAATCTGCAAATACCCAAACGTTACCCGGTATTTAGAACTGAAATATCTTTTAACATTCAAAAGTTTATAATAGGTTTTGTATCAAACGAATATGTATGTATAAATCTATATATATATATATATATATATATATATATATTTATTTATATATACACACACATATATTTAGGGGATGGTGAGAACTATTTTTCGTTCAAAAACTACGACAACAAATCTTAGTCCTTGATTAAAAAATAATTAATGGTTATGAATTTTTGACGACTCATTAATAGCTTATTAACAACGCATTAATGTGGGATATTTTGAGAAAATCTAGTTTTGCAAATTAATGATGGCTCATCCGGATGCAATTAACGGTTGGGTAAATATATAAATAACCAAAATACTCTTATTAATGAGTTATTAATGGTGTTAGAAATGATTCTTGTATAAAAAAAGTTCTCGATTGAATGTTTTCATATATATATATATATATATATATATATATATATATATATATATATATATATATATATATATATATAGAGAGAGAGAGAGAGAGAGAGAGAGAGAGAGTAATTGTATCAATAAAGAATATATGTTTAAACAAAGAATCTAAAGATCCAATATGGACCATTGGATCATCAAAATCAATTGATGAGATTAAAGATGACAAAACTGTAATTATCATGTATTAATTTAGAAAGAAAATGGTAAACACAGAAAATCCCCCCCCCCAAACAACCTCGATTAAAAAAAACAAAAACTTTAAATTGTGATAACTTTTTAAGTTTTATGAATTTGAACAAAAAAAAGTATATCAATCTTTTATTTTTTTTAATCCTCTTTCAAACAAGATCACTCTTCCCATATTTTTTTATTTTTTTTAACATGAAAATTCGGTTTGCATTTGGGCAGCATGTAGTGTTGTGTACGGATTTTGCATTTTGGGTTTGATTATGTAATTTGCATTTTGGTCTGCATTTTGATTGAATCATGTTAGGTTTGCTTTTTGCATTTTCATAATTTTGAATTTTGGAAGCATTTGGATGACATGTATGTTCATATTTTGCGTTTTGCGTTTTTTTTTTTTGCATTTTGCATTTAAGTTTGAATAAACCCAGCTCAAAATGCAAATTACGGATTTTGCATTTTCGATTTGAATGACACAGCTCAAAATGCAAACTTTGCATTTAAAAAAAAAGTTTAGTCCGGTCTTGTTTGAAAGAGGACGAAAATCTGAATATAATAATATAATTTTTTTAAAATTTTTAAAAACGAATAAGTTATGATCATTTAAAGTAAATGAGAGGTTTTTTTTAATGTGGAGGTCACTGGTGTACGTGGGTTTTTTTATAATTTTCTATTTTTGCCCCTAAACAATATGTCATATATATATATATATATATATATATATATATATATATATATTATATTATATGTGTGTGTGTGAAGGTTTAAATGAGAATAAGAAATTGAGAGACTCAATCTTAGCCGTTTATTTTGTAAGTGAAATTCATGAATGAAGAGTGTGAGGGGATATAGTGTGGTAGGGTGCATGTGAGGAATTCATAGGTAGGCACTGAGATTAAAGGAGGAGGAATTTGACGGCTGAGATTGAGTCTATCATTCTCATTTAATTTCCAATTCTTATTTGAACTATATATATATATATATATATATATATATATATATATATATATATATATACACATACTAGCATCGTACCCGCGAAATGCTGCGGCGGCAAATAGTTTTTGTTTTGCAACATGCCACTTTCGAGAATATAATGATATGTTATTCGCACGATTCAATGTCACAAAAATGTTTTCTTCAGCAACATGTCCGTTTTTTCTAATTATTCTTTTTTCTGCATCAACTATATTATTATTTTTAAAAATAATTTATAAAACAAATTTCAATAAGAAAAAGGGTTTAGTTCATTAAAATGTATTAAATTTGTCACCTTTTGCTATTGTATGTATTGAACTTTAAAACTTACCATTTAATGTATCAAACTTACAAAACTTACCATTTAAAGTATTAGGTTACCTGTTAAGCAGGTAACAGGTTATTTTATCACTTTTGATTTATTTTTTACATTAGGGAATTGCCACATGTACTTGTAATGAAATTCAGATGGGGTTCTTGCCAGGTCACCGTTTCCTTAAGAACATTCATTAAGAACATTCATGAAGTTCATCCATCTAAGAACACTCCTTTCAACAATCAACAACTAAAATCAATAATTGGAATCGAAAAATTTCAAACAACCCGAAACTTTTAAACAGAACATGAAGTCGATGATGGTTGAAGTCGACAGATCGGCAGGAGATTAACACAGTATCTAATCAAATCTGGGTCGTATACACCCAAAATCAACAAACCCAGAATATCATAAAACCCATAATCAATACACCCAAACCACAGAGAAAGCACATGAAAATCAAAATCCACATGAAAATCAAAATCTTTTATGAATTTCGAAATCCTGTATAAATGAAACGAAATCGAAACCCCGTATAAACGAAACGAAATCGAAACCCCAAACTACTGAGAACGTTGATCATGAAACCCTCAATCGCAACAAACCCTAAATTACAACTAGAAAACCCTAAATCATAACAGAAAACCCTAAATCAGAAACTCAAACTCGATCTTTACTTACCATGTTCATTGAAGGAAGGAGATGAAGAAACCCCTGATTTGATAGACATGAAAATCGAATTTAAACCTTCGACCTTCAGATTTATAGATGAACAAAACTGCAGATCTGAGTTCACCTTTTTTAAATGGAGCTGATGGAGATCGACTTTCGGATGAAGAAAATAGCAAATGGAGTAGATGTAGATCGAAATTACAGCAAATGAAGATCACAAATTGAGCAGATGAAAACCCAAATCGACTGCTACAGATCTGGAACCTTGAACGAAGATGAAGAAAACCCACATCTATAACTCTCGATGAAGATAAAGAGACACACATTTAAATCCATCCCAAGATCTTGAATAGCATATGAAAACTATGAATTTTTTTGAAGATGAAAACCCTTTAATATGCTTAGATTGATGAAGATAAAAAATAAAAATTGCTGAAGGATGAATGATGAGAACGATGCATTCTTCATATCGGTTTATTATTATTATTAATTATTATTATTATAAAATTTGTTTTGTTTTTAATTATTTTTAATAAAGAAAAGACACATCACCAGCCATGTCATCGTCAAATCATCTCCATGTCAGCGTAACCGGTGCTATGTCATCAGTTAACCATCTATGTATGTTCTAATAGTCTGATACATTAAATTGTAAGTTTTAAAGTTCAGTACATACAATAGCAAAACGTGACAACTTGGATACATTTTTACGAACTAAACCCTAAGAAAAAAGAATTATATATCTGAAATAAGAAAATAGAAGTTAATTAGATTTTGAAATTATGTTGTAGTAGGTACATAATTGTGTTTGTGTGAGAGAGTGTGTTAGTGAGAAAATATATTTTAAATGAATTAAATGTTAAATTAAATTAGGAGAGAGAGAGAGAGAGAGTGAAATGGTTAAAATTTGGTGGATAAGATTAATTTTAATAAATGAAAGGTCAAGATTTATTCTTGATTGAATTTTAAGAAGTCTTAAAATTAATTATGAGAGAAAATGTTAAATGGTTTATATATTAGTATAGATATATTATTATTTTTAAAAATAATTTCTAAAACACATTAAAATAAGAAAAAAGAATTATATATATGAAATAAGAAAATAGAAGTTAATTAGATTTTGAAATTATGTTGTAGTAGGTACATAATTGTGTTTATGTGAGAGAGTGTGTTAGTGAGAAAATATATTTTAAATGAATTAAATGTTATATTAAATTAGGAGAGAAAGTGAAATGGTTAAAAATTTGGTGGATGAGAATAATTTAAATAAATGAAAGGTCGAGATTTATTCTTGATTGAATTTTAAGAAATCTTAAAATTAATTAGGAGAGAGATCGTTAAATAGTTTATATATTAGTATAGATATATTATTATTTTTAAAAATAATTTCTAAAACACACAAAAATAAGAAAAAAGAATTATATATATGAAATAAGAAAATAGAAGTTAATTAGATTTTGAAATTATGTTGTAGTAGGTATATAATTGTGTTTGTGTGAGAGAGTGTGTTAGTGAGAAAATGTATTTTAAATGAATTAAATGTTATATTAAATTAGGAGTGAGAGTGAAATGGTTAAAAAATTTGGTGGATGAGAATAATTTAAATAAATAAAAGGTCGAGATTTATTCTTGATTGAATTTTAAGAAGTATTAAAATTAATTAGGAGAGAGATCGTTAAATAATTTATAAATTAGTATAGATATATTATTATTTTTAAAAATAATTTCTAAAACACACAAAAATAAGAAAAAAGAATTATATATATGAAATAAGAAAATAGAAGTTAATTAGATTTTGAAATTATGTTGTAGTAGGTATATAATTGTGTTTGTGTGAGAGAGTGTGTTAGTGAGAAAATGTATTTTAAATGAATTAAAGGTTAAATTAAATTAGGAGAGAGAGAGAGTGAAATGGTTAAAAAATTTGGTGGATGAGATTAATTTAAATAAATAAAAGGTCGAGATTTATTCTTGATTGAATTTTAAGAAGTATTAAAATGAATTAGGAGAGAGAATATTAAATGGTTTATATATTAGTATATATATATACTCACACACACACACTCGAGATGATTCAAACTACAATCGTGAGAACCAATCTTTGTCCATCATCAAAATAAATCAATGGTTAAAAATTTTAATGTCCGTTAATGGCTCGTTAATGACTTATTATGAGCGGTATGTTGAAAAAATTAAACCAATCATACAACAACGAATCCATACTAACAAAAGATTACTTATCGCAGTTACCGTTTAAAATTTCTCTGTAATGAAATAAGCCAAAAATAGTTTGTGTTTGTTGTGCTCTTTCAAAGAAATAATAAAATGAGAAAAGAAAAAAAAATAGATTTAAGAGTAAATTACACTAATTATTCATGTGGTTTGCCCCAAATTGCACCGTTCGTCCCTAAACTTCATTAATTACACTAGACGTCCCTAAGGTTCTTATTTTGTCACGCTTGTAGTCCATGTCTCAACTAAAATGACTAAAATACCCCTAACTCCTTTTTTTAATTCTTTTTCTTGATTTTAAATTAATTTTAAATACTTTTCTAATTTAAAAACAAATATATTAATAATATAAAAAACAAACACCCACATCCTCTCATCGTCTCTCTCCGTCTACACCACCGTAGATCACCACCACTGCAACTCCGGCCACCACCACTCTGTAGGTTACCACCACCGCCATTACCACAACCATGAAAAGAATTAAACATAACAGCCCGCACCCCTCTGCCATCGTAGAGAGACCAACACCACCACCTTAAAGGCACCACACCACCACCAAAAACAAGCTTAACCCTAATCATCATCCAAGAACCTCCAACTCCACCGCCGTAGTTCGTGACAACCACCATCGCAGGTCACCCACCTTGCATCTAAAAACGGTAGGTCACACCACCACCACCGTAGGTCACTGGTCAAACCTAACCAAACCCTAATCACGCAAGAAAACGCCCAAATCTGTAAGCACAGAACACACAAGATCAAACCCTAACCAAACTCTAACCAAACCTTAATCAAGAACAAACCCTAAACCCACACACACCATGACCATCGATTTGTAACACACAGACACCCAGATCTGTGTTGAACAAACCTAAACCCACACACACCATCACCATTGATTTGTAACACATACACATACCCAGATCTGTATTGAACAAACCTAAACCCACACATCATCACCATCGATTTGCGAGAGCTGCAGTGGTTCTCCCAATGGTTGTTGGCCGACGGTGTGACTCTTCTATGGTGAGAGGCGGTGGCAGGGGGTGGCGTAGAGAGGGACGGAGTGGGAGAGCAGAGAGAGATTGTGGGTGGTGTTGTGGCGAGAGGCGGTGGCAAGGAGTGGCGTAAAGAGAGACGGAGTGAGAAAACAGAGAGAGATTGTAGGTGGTGCTCCGGCGAGAGGCGGTGGCAGGGGGTGGCGTAGAGAGAGACGGAGTGAGAGACGGGGAAAGATTGGGGGGAGGTGGGGGGATGGGTTTTTAATTATATAATAATAATAACAACATAATTATTTATTAAGTAAAAAAGGAATATAAATGTAAAAGAAAAGTTTAAATTAAAAATAAAAGGGTATTTTAGTCATTTCATTTGGGTCAGGGATCATAAACGTAACAAAATGTAAACGTTAGGAACATCTAGTGTAATTAATGAAGTTTAGGAATGAACGGTACAATTTGAAGCAAACCATAAGAACAATTGGTATAATTTACTCTAGATTTAACGAAGGAAAAGCTGCTTAAAACAAAAGAGAAGAAAACGAAGGGAAAAAAAGGCCTCAAACCCCACGCCATATGGTTGAAGGTGGGGAATGTTTACCATCACAATTATGAAGCAAACCATAAGAACAATTGGTATAATTTACTCTAGATTTCACGAAGGAAAAGCTGCTTAAAACAAAAGAGAAGAAAACGAAGGGAAAAAAAGGCCTCAAACCCCACGCCATATGGTTGAAGGTGGGGAATGTTTACCATCACAATTATGTGTCATCCACTCGGAAGTACGCAAACGTAATATTAATAAACAAAAATATATATACTTTTACTATATATTTTTTTAATCATTTTACTGACTATAATATAACATTTAAAATTCACAAATGTAAGTGTATTTATAATATAATGTAATTAAAGCTACAAAATAGAAATTAAGTTTCTCTAATGTTTAATTATGGTATATAACTTTTTTATACATATAGTCAATGATCTAAGAAAACATGTTATTATACCCAAATTTATAGTGCAACTAATTCAACATGGTTTTTTTAGTCATTATTTATTTTTGATCGTTTTATCTAATTTTTTCAAATAACCTTGTTGATAAATTTTTATCTTTCAAAACACGTCTGATTTTAGAATTTTCATCAAGTGTAGGCCAAAAAATTATTAGTTGGTATGTCTCGTTTAACACCCTCTTACTGTATTTTGATGATTCAACTCCTTCTTTGTTCGTTCTTTTTTGCATTAATTTTAAGATAACTCAATTATCTTTTCGATTGGGAATTTAATTTTACTTTAACTAAGTGTATGAATTATTTTAGCTATCACTTCGAAAATAGGGACCTTTTCTGCTCAAATCTTGATCGTTTTACCTAATTCATTTTATAGTTATTATAAGTAATCTTTTTTACCTTTCATAAGACACCAAATTTATGAATTTTCTCAAGTGTAAGCCAAAAAATTGTTAATTAAAGTTGAGTATGTCATAAACCAAACCCATGATTTAGCTCATTTTAAACTTGGTTTTAGCCATTATTTTGTATTAGCGTATAGACAACTTGATTACCTTTCCATACACTCAAAATTATTATTTTTCATCAAATATTTATGTAGAAATTAGAGTTTAAAGTCTTGATTTCGTGAGTGCCAGAAGTGATGAAGATGGGAGGAAAGATGAATTAACAAAATGAGCATTGTAACACGTTTTTATATCTTAGCTTGCCATATAAAATATACGAGAAACTAAACTACTATTTAGTAGCTTTAACCCTTTATAATAAGCAAAACATTAATTGTCAATCTTATATTCCGAATAGATAAAGGAAAGAATAAGAGAGATGTGGTAAGCTAAGACTGTCCGCATCGGAGCGTGAGGAAGGCTCGTGAGAGCCCATCACGAGGGGAACACCATCGTGGGGGGTGTGTGAGCGATGGCTCACGCTCACATGCGTGAGCTCCATCGCGAGAGTGAGGGATGAACATGTGAGAATGGTTTTTTTTTTGTTTTTTTTTTTGTGAGATGTGAAGGGTGTGATGGATGCTGGGGTTTGTGTGATGTGATGAGAAAATGGTGAAAAGCTGATGTGGCGCTGATGTGGCTGTGTGAAGGGTGTGATGGATGCTGATAGTCTAACCTTGATGTATATGTTTTACGACCCGGGCGTGTGAACATACACCCTTTCGCAGATATCACTTCACAATTGTTTCCATCCTTATTTAGCGAAAACCACTGCAAAATTACCATTTTTATTTATTACAAGAACAACAGTTTGTGAAAAGAAAGGAAGAGTACAGAGTTGAATACTAATATATTCCAATCTCAAGTCCTACCAAGTACTTTTTTGCACACATGTAATGAAGTAAATACAAAGTATATTTATAAAATTCACTAGATTTTGTTGTTAGATTCAAGTTCTTCTAAACTTGGATCTAGCCCTAAAATAAATAAATTTTTTATGTAGGTTAAGCAAAATCATGTACAAAAGCAAAGGAGGATTAATTACCGTTTTGCCCTCGTTAAGCACAACCCCTTTGGATAGAAGCAACCTTAGTTCCTTTCTGGATCTATAGGATAGAGCCGTTACCGCTTGATCTGCGATCTTTTTTCTTTCTTCATATATGATCCTCTCCCCAACATCTTGAAACATCTGTAAAAATAAATATTGAAATCCCATGACAGCTTATAATTATCCCATGAAAGACACACCCACAAACTTACTTGTTCATCAAGTGCTATCTCAAGTTTTTCCACGATCTCACCCATGGTTGGTCGTTCTTTACGATCTCTATTCAAACACCGATTTGCTATGCTTGAAAACGTTATCAAAGAATCTGCATCTACTTGTTCCTTTGTATGACGAAACATAATATCATCTAATTTGTTTTCATAGTAGCATTCTTTCCACATAGCTATTAAAACACGAAGCTCTCCGTTACAATATTCAAAACATAACCTACCACACAAGACTTCAAACAGCACAACTCCAAAAGAATACACATCAGATTCTTTCGACAAGACACCCGTCTCCCAGTATAAAGGATCACAATACCCAGGAGTACCAACAACATTAGAAACAAGATATGTGTATTGTTGGTTTGCGGGACCATGTTTTGATAAACCGAAATCTGAAACTTTAGCATTCCAGTTTTCATCTAGTAGAATATTAGAGCTTTTAATGTCCCGGTGGAGTACTCTTCCCGGTGTGTTTATGGGATCATGGAGGTAATTTAGCCCATTTGCAGCCCCGAGACAAATTTTAAGACGTTGTGTCCATGTGAGGCTAGCGTCCCCTAAGTAGCGATCAAGGCTTCCACGAGATGCGTATTCATATACAAGAATTCTCTCGGGACCCTCGTGGCAAAAGCGTAGGAGGGAGATGAGATTTTCATGCCTGCATTGAGAAAGCATCATAACTTCCTTCCAAAACTCGACATCCCCTTGACCACATTTGCGATCTAAACGCTTAAATGCAACCATGCAACTTCCCTCGTCTGGGAAAGAGAGTTCTCCTTTGTATACCTTACCGAACCCACCAATTCCAATCGGCTTGTCTTGGAAATCGTTAGTGGCTGATCGTATATCTTGGAGTTGAATTTTCAAGTGCTCAAAATCGTTCATGAAAGACATTTTTCACTTCGCCGGTAACTTAAATCTCCCACCGTCGTCAAAGTTTTATCACTCCCTGGTTTATTGGTGCCTTAATAGTTCGATGCAATAGTCGCCACTTCTTGTTTCTCAGTTGCTAACTCTTCCAACAGCAAACGGTGAAAGAAGTAATTAATGGTGAACGACAGTAGAAGCAACAACGGACGGTGATGGATTCAGTATCTTACTGAAGATCAATGGAGTTCAGAACGGAGCAACAGGGACATGGTGGAAGAAGAGTGGCGAAGTGGCGAACGGCAGAAAGGAACGCAGGACTGAGTTTGGTCGTATGGGTTTCTGCCTTTCTGGGGGAATTCTCATGGATGTTAAAAAAGCTACGTGGAAGTATCGATAAGTGCCTATTATAAAGATGTAGATAGATCAATCATTAAATCAATATATAATTTATAAATATATTCTAAAAAACGTGTGTACGTACTCGACAAATATATATCTCTAGATTCAATAATTAAGAAAGAGAAGACATAAGAGATAAGATCATGAAAAAGCATAGGATAAGTATATATATAAAGTATAAACATTTAGAACATGTGGGAGACATGAGGGACAACTACCACTAACAAATGTGTGGGTCTCCACCCACTAACTCTACTAAAAGTTTGGGTATCCAGTCCCCACTACAAACATATGAGAATATGTATCATGTAACAAGTTATATTGAAAACCATTTTTATTGAAATAATTGCGAGAACCAATCTGAGCTGTCTAATTCTCCTTTTTCAATGTTATTGTCTATCCATGAATTCCTCACATACACCCTGTCACACTTGATCCCCTCACGCTTTCTATCCATGAATTCCACATATCAAATCAACGGCTCAGATTGGTTCTCGCGATTCTCGCACTAAAATCGGTTCTCAATGGAACCCTCCCCTATGTATCATTCATTAAGTCAAGCTTAATCCCATATCTTTGCGATCTTTGTTCTTTATATCTAAATTGTTATAGTAACATACTAACACCTTTGGTGTGTGTAATCTAAAAAAATTAATATATTCTACTAACACTTTTTTTCTACTTATTCTATTACTTATTTGATCAATATAAATGTTAACATTAACAAAGTAGAAAGATATAATATAAGAATATATCATTTTTCTAAACATTTCTTCTTATCAACAAACCCACTCATTTACTAGCACTATTTTTTAAGTTTAGTAGCATCTGAAGCGGTTATATGTATCTCTGAATTGACTTTTTAAGTGGTTATATGTATCTCAATTTGTTCTTTATAGTGAAGAAGACCACAACTTCCTATAGTTATAATCTATATATATATATATATATATATATATATATATATATATATATATATATGATGCTTATCAAATTTCCAAAATTAACCATTAACTCAACCTCAATTAACTAATAGAAACCCTCAATTGCAAAATTACTTAATTTTCAAAAACAATTTTGGCAACTTCCGGCCAATCAATCAATTTTATTTTAAATCAATTGAGAGGGAGCTTAATGAAAATTATGAGGGGGATTTATAAAACATGGGAATGGACTTTTAAGAAAATATGAGGGAGTTTTATAAAAGTTATATATTAATGTAATTAATAATGGGTTGTTTATAAATTTTGTTTAGTAGCTTGTGATATACTTTGTTTAGAGAAAACATAATAATATATTTGTGACCGTCTCATTTTTATCTACGTTTTATTATAAAATGACACTTTTTTTAAAAGTAGTATATTCTTAATTTTTGTTATCAATTAATAGTAGTGGGTAGATACTTTTTTGTTTACCTATGTGTATTTTTTTAGATTATGGTGTTATATGAGTCGGTTTTCAATTCAAAATTATTATCTAATTGATTTCAACATATTAATTAACTAAAAATGGCATTAGGTAATACATTTTTTTTTTCAAATTAGATTATTGTTATTTTGGGTTTAGTGAATTATATTTTGATTTTTAAACTTCTATATATCTTTTAGAGAGTTAAAAGTTTTGATTTGTGACAACAGTAATAATGTTATAAACAAAACAACACATGTAGTCTACAAAGAATTGCTTCAAAAAATTTAGTTATTTTTTTGTTAAAAATTCTTACATATGTAAGTTTTTGGTGATATTTTATTTATTACATTATTTTTATTTAAAAATGTAATATCTCAAATAAACTTTCGAAATACTCGCGCGTACAAGGGTTAATAAACTAGTAAACTATAATTATTCACCCAATTTTACTTATCCAAGTAAGAAATCAACACCCACAATCAATATAAACTATATTAAACACAACATAAACTATTAATCCACATATTTCTAGCAATCGAACTCTCAAATGAATCTGTGTAGTGATACTGTGTAGTATTATGAACGTTTCTAATGTGTCACATAAGCCATGAAAGTTTCTACACATTATAAAAATTAAATAGTTAAAGAGTGTTGCAAAGTATTTGAATTTTACTTGGGGAAACTTTCTAATCAAATGACCCAAATTTTTCTATTTTTTTATCGGTTATCAAAAACATTGACAAATTTAGATGAAAAGAAAATATTCTAGATTGGAAATACATAGTTGTATCAATTTTCAAGACTTGGTTCAATTAATACGTACCTCTCACACAGTCATGCATGTCTACTTCACATTTGTAACATAATCATTCCTTGCGCATTATAATTGAAACATACAACTCTTCTGGTTAATAATCATCAAATATAAGTGAGTTAATTCTAAATTCATGAACATGAATACTCAACAATGTACTTAAGTATATTAAAAATAGGTAATAATATAGAGCACCTCATATATTTATCATAAGCACAAATGTCATGCTGTCGGATAATTTCTATAAATCCCTTTAGAAATGGAAATATGTCAAGTTGTTTCACTCTTTTGGACTTAAAAAAGCATTCATGGAACTTAAATGCAACAAACAATTATAGGATAAAGAAAACCACTACATATGCAAAATCATAAAAACCATAGGAATCTTCTATTAGTCTAATGTTATTATAGGATAAAGAAAGCCACTACATATGCAAAATCATAAAATCCATGCATAGGAATCTTGTATGCTAATGTAGGGGTTTTAGTCTCATGTTATTGTTTCCAAAATCAATTATATTTAGTGTTCATGATGTTCCACTTGCAACTTGTTTCATACTGATTTTTTATTATTATTCATGTAAGTATTAAGTTGCGTTTCTAACATTATACTTCATGTGTTTGATTATTGATTTGTCTCAAAGAATTTGGCTTGGGATTACTAAATAGTGTTGTTATATATTGCAATATCTTTCTTTGTTTAACAATTAACTTATTGGATCTTACATATATAAATGTGGAGGAAGCTTCATCTTGCGGTGGAGTGAGATAAATAATACGTATTATGTACGATAAAGTTGCTTACTCCCTTGCTACACTTATTTTGATTGATATATTTGTGTTTCAATATAAGCTAAGGCTTGTATTTTCTTTAACCGAATGTGAAGTTCAAACATTAATTAAAGCATAAATTTATACTCACTTTGAAGCTGATGCAAAAACTGATCTAAACACAAATTATGGTCTATACAGGATATAGAGCGCAAATGTTAAAATGGTTTGATAACCAACAATCTCTATGAACAATGAAAGTAGGACAAAGGTAACTAAAAGTCTTAAGAGAAATCAAAGGTTTAGTAGAAGCCTAACCTCAATGAAGATGACTCCTTTCATCACCTACATCATGTCAAATACGCGCGGGACTACGACCACCGCTTATTTTCTCCCCTTTCTCTGCAATTATAAACTGATCACGACGTAAATTATCTCTCCAATAACCTCAATTTCTCATTACTCCTCTTTTATTCTCCATGTACGACGACTTCATTAGAGATTCAAAGTCAAAACCAACATAATCGACATTTATGTATTCCAATACCCCCCTAGCCGGTGGACATGAAGTAAGACCAAGCTTGGATGTAGCTTGTATATGATCAATACCATGTCTTAGTAGGAATATCTGGAGGTGATCATTTGTTAGTATGTATGATAAAGTAACAAGTCCGTCTTGAAGCTTTTCTCTTATAAAATGACAGTCAAGCTCAATGTGTTTGGTTCTTTCGTGAAACACAGGATTCTTAGCAACAGCACATTTCTTCTCTATTTCTCTTAAAACTCGACTTGTTGAAGGGCTGAAGCTTCAAAATCCCTAAATCGCCGGTTGGGAAAAGCTCATATATATCATTTGCATTCGATCTATAGGTTATTGTGTACTCTCCCTACTCACATTCAACCTCCAGAACATTTGTCTTTTGTTTTATGAATTATATTGTTTTTGTTGATCTATCATTTGTTAAATCCGGTGCGTCCGATAATTAAAATCTCATGAAAATGTGAATTTTGGGGCATTTTGCGTTACTTAAAATGTGAAAAATGTCAAAAAGTAATTAAAATCTATTACATTATAAGTTACTTTTTGACACCACGTGTGGTCTCTAAAAGTAATTACTAACTAAAATAAAAAAAATGATTTTTGAGGCAATTGTTGTCTCTAAAAATACCTACTGATTAAATTAAAATTTGTTATAGGGTCGAATTGTCGTGGCAAAAAATAATTAATAATTAAAAATAAAAATGACTTTTAGAGACAAACTATCGTGGCAAAAAGAAATTAATAATTTAAATTAATAACTAATTTTAGAGACCACATGTTGTGAAAAAATGTATTTATTTTTATAGACGATAACATGTTGTCTCAAAAAACACTTTCGAGCTAGACGGGAATTCAGAGATGAAACTTTTAGAGACGACAGTCGTCTAGAAAACCCTTTTGATTTCAGACTTTTTGACGTGACTTTTTTGTCTCTAAAAGTCGTTTTTCTTGTAGTGTTTTAACAATCCCAATAACAATAACAACAAGATGTAAGTATGGTTATACACTCTCCATAGGTAGGGACGTGAGGATGTATTTTTTTCGGAGATCATTACATTTATCAAATGTACAACCATATAGAACACGATTATCTTGACAACGGGGTGGTTGAACCGGTCGGACCGGAAACCGCTCATTCACATTCATAAATGTCTACGCTCATCAAGAACCCTCTTTGAACCAAACCTTAGGGTATTCGACCTAGGGTTTTCGCGCGTGCTGCGTTTTGGTGATTTTTACTTAGTATTATTTTCGTATGCTGTGTTGTAGGTTTCAAGTGTGTGAACCATTAACCGTTTCGTTCGTTAGTGTTGGTTATTCAGCTTTACTTGCCGTTATTGCTGATCAGGTGAGATTTCACTAACTCTTATATTATGTTATGAATGTGTTATACATGATATTATGTGTTGAGCAGCAGAGCTCATTTGGCAGCAGACCACCCCGCCTCTATGGAAATTATTATGACACGGATGTGGTGTCTTGAGCAACAGAGCTTGTTTGGCAGCAGGCCACCCCGCCTTTATGGCAATTGTTGTGTTGTACATTATCTGTCGATGTGTGTTCTGATATAGTATACGAGTGTTGTGTGCTCACTAAGCTTTATGCTTAACCCGTTGTTGTTGATTTCTTTCAGGACCGTCACGTGGTGACAAGGGGAAGACACCTGCATGACAGATATCTTCCGCGTCTTGATTTCAAACTCTGATTTATGACTGCTACTTAAACTATTTGAAATGCCGCAAGCCTCATGTGTTGGGCTGGCCGTAATTATATTGAATACTTTCAACTTGGTTTATGAAATCTTATTTCCTTCAAAAAAAAAAAAATTGGAGCTTTGCGGGACAAATATTTGAAACCACATTAATGGATTTCAAGTTTTTCAAATCGGAATCTATTTAAAATGAGTCTTTTAAAAAATCGATTTATAAGAAAGCTGTAAATTAAGATATAGAAAAACAATATTTACCTATATGCAGAAGCAACACAACATATGTGATGCATATCAAAGAGTTTCTCATGTTAATGTTAGTCATATGCATTTTTAACAGCCTATGTACTACTTAAAGGTACTTATAAGACTTGAGAATTTTTTTAGTTATAAATACATTTATTGTTAAATTTAATATGACAATAAATACAAAACTGACAAATAGAGATAGTCCAAAACTGAAATTAATTTTCAAATTTATTTTTAGTGAAATATTTTTTTTCCTTAATGTCAAAACCGAAAACCATGTGTTCAAGTGGAATTAAATTGGATTATTGCAACTCTTAATTAGTAAAAAAAAAAGTAAAAAATCAATAAACATGGTCAATATTTTAAATAATTAATAAAAATGGTTTAAGACTATTGATGTGACTTTTTTTAGATTGAAGAGAACTTGCAATATATTTAAAGGGTAAAATAGTTTTTGTAATAAATATAGCAGACCATCATCTATGTTAAAAGACTTAATACAATGATGAATCTAGAAATTTTCTTCAATGGGGGTGACACAATTGAAGAAGGGAAGACGACTTATGTCAAAATCAAAACGTATTCGGGTAAACAATCAGATAAAACTGTTTTGGTAGTCGAATTAATCTAACATTTGGCTTTCCTTTAGGAAATTTTCACAAAGTGGCCTGTTAAAAAAAAGGGCAAACTGCTTCAATATACAACGAACTTTCATTAAGCTACCAATGTATACAATGAACTTTAAAATTTTAAATAAAATACAATCAACCCACTTGTAACTTCCATTTTATGCAAGTTGTAACCTGCTATGCAGTTACAGGTCACTTTTTAATTTTTTACTGAATTTTTATTTATTTTTATTGTATTCATCATCTTTGTTCTTCCAATCCAAGAACAAGTTCAAGAATATTCAAACATTCAAACTCCACTAAATTTCAAGAACATTCAAACCACAAATCTGTAAACAAATATACATTCAAACAAAAATCACAAATAACAAATTCCTGATACATATCAAATCAAAGATGAACTCAAGATCTTAGTGTAATCCATGAACAATTAAACCCAAGAACATATTTAGATATTGTGTTCTTGAGATCCAAAGAGCTTATTATCAGTAACAATCATGCGTTAAAATAAAAAATTAAAGTAGAAACCTGTGAATTTGAACCCTAATCGCAAACATACACCTTCAGATCCAAACATGCAGCTTCATAACTATACCAATATTGCACCAGATCTGAATGAAGAGAGAGAGAGAAACCTGTTAATTTGAAACCCTAAACGCAAAGAAACCCTAATCGGAAATTGTTTGAACGGCGGTGGTGTTTGAAGCAGCAGGGATGACGGCGGTTGTTTGAACCCCAGATCTGAACGGCGGCGGTTGTTTAAACCCGACACAAGAAACCCTAATCGCAAAGGGGACAACAGCGGGTGACGATTGTTTGAAACATCAGCGGTGGTCGTGGTTTGAAGCAGCGGCGGTCGTGGTTGAAGCAGCATCGGCGGTCGTGGTTTAAAGCAGCAGAGGCGGTCGTGGTTGAAGCAGCGGCGGCGATCATGGTTGAAGCAGCAGCATCGGTCGTGGTTGAAGCAGCAGCGATGGTCGTGGTTTGAAGTAGCGACGTGGTCGTGGTTTAAATAAGCGGCGGTGGTGGGTTGAAGCTGCGGCAGTGGTGGTTGTTTGAAGCGGCGGTGAAGGTGGAGATGGTTTGAAGGTGACGCTAGTAGCGGTGGTTTGAAGGTGACCGAGTTCAAGGGGGTTTTTGAAGATGAAGGTGGAGGTGGTTTGACAGGAAGATGAAGATAAAAGGTTTTTTTTTCAGATCTTCAATAATCTTCAAAGTTTGAATTAAAAAAAATTAGAAAATAAAAGAAAATTAAAAATGACCGGGTGTTTACCGGACCTATAGGTAAACTTGTATAAGATGGGAGTTATAAATGGGTTAATTGTATTTTTTTTTAAATTTTAAAGTTAGTTATATACATTGGTAGCTTAGCAAAAGTCTGTTGTATTTTAGAGCAGTTTGCCCTAAAAAAAATGGGTAAGATATCAAACAACATTGTGAGGTTTTGCATGTTAGAGCATGGGGAGTACATGTTTTATGTACTCCATGCTTCAGCTCCACATCAGCTCTACATCAGCAAACCTCTTTCATGCTTCAGGCATGCTTCAATGTCAGTACTACTCACGCTTCGCACGCTTCAAACTTTTTTTTATCTTTAAATTAATTATATTTTTTTAATTATTTATTATTAGTATTATACGAAATTAAAAATTAAATTATTTAATAAAATAAAATAAGATAAATAACTTTTTTTCATTAAATAAAAAAAGTACATAAATAAAAATACAACATAAATAAAAAAACAAGATTACATGAGACTAATAAATATAAAAAAGACACGTAATTAATTCATCGTTCTCGTCGTCAAATACTAGAGTGCTGATATGCTCAACTAAATCGGAACGTAGATTATTATGTGTTTCACGACAATGTATTTCACGAAGAGTCGTGTTTTCAATTTCGGTCATATCTGGATAGTGATCCAGGGACGGTGGTACATCAGATTCATCAAATGTACAAATAGCGTGATTCTCGTCTTGTAATATCATGTTGTGTAATATCACACACGCGTACATGATATTGCGCATATTTCTCGTTGACCACGGTCGTGCAGGATTTTGCAATATTTGCCAATGCGCTTTTAGAACACCGAATGCTCTTTCAACGTCTTTCCTTGCCGACTCTTGAGCTTTTTTGAATTTTATACGCATTTCGTCTTGTGAAAATTGAAATGATTTGACAAACGGCGCCCATTGTGGGTATATTCCATCCGCAAGATAATACCCGTATTTGTATGTAACCCCGTTCACTACGAATGGACACAAAGGAGCTTTACCATTTAATACGTCGTTGAATAATGGAGATTGATTAAGAACGTTGATATCGTTGTTCGAACCGGCGACCCCGAAGAACGCGTGCCAAATCCATAAATCTTGAGACGCGACCGCCTCGAGCATAAGTATCGGATGCTCGTGATCACCTCTCATATATTGTCCACGCCATGCTACCGGACAATTAGACCAAGACCAGTGCGTGCAGTCGATACTTCCTAACATCCCCGGGAAATCCATGCTTGGACTCGTGATGTGCGTATAATTGTTGAATGTCGAAAAAGGTAGGCCGCCGTAAATACTCCTTGCCATAAAGTTTAACCACGTTCGTACAAAAATTTTACAACACTTCACGTGAGGTACGCTCCGACATATGTAAGTACTCGTCAAGTCCGTCGGGTGAGGTTCTGTAAACTAATTGACGTATTGCGGATGTACACTTTTGTAATGGAGTAAAACCCTTCCGCGCACGTGCATCCCATTTTTGTTTAAAATAATCATTGGCAATTTGCAAATCATCCATAATACGTAAAAACAAATCTTTAGACATACGAAAACGTCTCCTAAACGAACCTGCATCATAAACAGAATCCTCATTAAAGTAGTTATTCATGAGCCGGGTATGTGTCTCCTCACGTTGCCTTAAAACAACTTTTCTTGTTTTTCTTGGACCACTTGACGTTTCCTCTTCATCTATCTGATTTTTTATACGTAGAGCCGCTCGCGCAAACGTTTCGTATATCATCTTGTATTGCATGTTTTGTTCCTCGTCGTTAGCAGATGAAGAAGATGAAGTTGAAGAAATAGAATTTGAAGACACATTTTGTGTGTTTAGTAAAAAAAGGTGAGGTTTTATAGAGAGAAAAAATGAAATTGAATGAAGTTTGATTGTTTTGAAATAAAATGGTATATATATATATATATAAGTAAAAATATATATATTTTTTTAATATTAACGGTCATATGACCGTTTGAATGTTGGAAAAAGGCGCAATGCCTTCGGCGAGGAGATGCCGAGGATGCATGCTTCGGCTCGGTACCGCATAAGGCGGGGTGGTGTTCGCTGCGGTACCACACCGCCACGTTACCATGCCGCAACTACGCTTCTTGTACTCCTTTTGCTCTTAGGGGGAGGAAAAATACACTACAATTCCAAGCTTGAAGATAAATTTACCTATATAATACTTAATTATTCTGTTTTAATAAATAGTCTTTTGCCCATCGGATAAAAGATTATTGTGCCTAAAACCTAGCCCATGTACTACTTTAGTGTAAACAGACAAGCGTTCAAACATAAACCCTAGGCTCCAATCCAATCTAGTTTTCAAATAAACGATTTGAGAAAATTTCACGTATGGTCCATGTGGTTTACCACTTATCAAATGCACGGTGCTTTAAGTTCGTTTATTACACTGGAGGTCCCCATGATACGGACTTTGTTACACTGGTAATCCTTGGTCAACTAAAAAAATCAAAATACCCCCACCTTTTCACATGTAATTACCATAATACCCTTATGTACTATTTTTCTAATTTTTTATTATTAATATTGTTTTTATCATTAATATAAAATTATTTTATATTTTTAATCGTTATTAATATAGTTAGTAATTACTTCCCCCCTCCCACCCACACAAAAGCAAAAACCCCATTCCACTCGCCTCCTTCCTCTCACCAAACAACCACATCGTTCACAATTTGCTGGAAGAACACCATCGGAAAAACACCACCGACCACTCGTCTCCTTCCTCTCACTTAACATCCACAGCTCGCAGGACGAACACCAGCTCCACCCGTCTCCTCCCTCTCGCAGGAAGACTACCACCATGGCCCTCCCTACGGCCGTAGGGGTTCATCCCTACGCCCGTAGTAGTGTTTCTAGGCTTCCTACGGTTGTAGGCTATATGCACTACGCCCGTAGGCTAGTTCCCTTCGTCCTTAGACGGTAACTCATAAAACATTGTCCTACGCCCGCAGGAACCCTTACCTACGGCCGTAGGAGACAAAACAACCAGTAATTCTTGACCCCTTCCTACGCCCGTAGGGAATAATCACTGCGGCCGTAGGAACAGTCGGTACAGCAGACTCATCTGCTCTGTTCGAACAGCAGCTGGGTTTCGAGGTTTTACCCGCTATCAGCGATCCAAAACACGATTTTGACCAAGTAACAGTCTTTAACACATACTACAACCTTTTGGATCATCATATAACATCTAAAACACATTAAATCAAACTACTAACATGGATTCAACTCTTGAATCCCATTGTTGACCTAAATACTCAAATAAACCAATAAGAACACATACCTCTTGTTACTACTTCTTTAAAGAAATGAATTCAGCTATCAATCTCCTGATTTCTTGATCAAAATTCGAAAAGAACTAACTAAAGTGTGCGTACGTATATTTCCTATGTTTGTAACTTCCCATTTGACTACTCAAGGTCAAAACAAGATATACATACACTACTATTGCAACTTAGCACAAATGGTCCCTGTACTTTAACTTTCTCATGCTGTCAACTTTAGTCCCTCAATTATATATAACACATAATTACTTATTAAAACATAGTAACAACACTTAATTAAATTAATACAACTTATCATAAAAGCTTTTAAACTTTGGGGTGTTACACCACTATCTCCATATCTTGTTCTTGATTTGGGTAGTATTTTAGATTACGGTTTTTTGATGTTAGCATTTCTGAAATAACACTACCCCCAATCACCATCGCCGCCACCGCCATTGGTGGGCCAGAGAAGAATGTGTTTCAGTTGTTCCACCGGCTACGATAGGAATGTGTTTCAGCTGTGCTACTGTCGCCGCGTCCGTAATCAAAAAAATGATTTAATGAAAACAACGTCACTTCCGTTTCTGTCGATTGTGTAAAAATTTCCGATAAATCATGTAGGATTTGTTTAGGTTTCCTCTTCTTTCTTCTTTTTTCTCCTTATTGCTATAAGATATATGTGTTTGACGATGGAAATTAATCTCTGTGTTTCTAATTAATATTATTACTAATTAAAACACAATGGTGAGGGTTGTTTCAGACGGTGGTGGTGTTTTTGGCGGTGGTTGATGGCGGTGTGGGTGGTGGCAGACGGTGGCTTTGGGTATCTAGGTACTTTTCAGGTAAAGAAGGGTGTTTGTTATTTATTTTTGTGTTTTAATTTTTTAAATATTATTAATTAGTAATTAATGAATAAAAATAAAAGAAATTAAAAAAAAGGTTACTATGGTATTTTCAAATGCATAGGTGACATATCATAAGGAACGAATTAAAAGACTACATGTAACAATTGGTATACCAGTGGGGAATTTTCTCAAACGATTTTCTTCATCATCACTTACATTTAAACCCTAGGCTCCAATCTCATTCCCTCCTTGTATGGTCTCAAAACTGAAGTTGGCTTTACCAATTTCAACTTGTAAAAGGGGTAATTCGTTAATCTATGTCATATTCGATTTCCCCCTTTATTCGATTTTGTTTTGAATATATGTGATATTCAATCTGTTTATGTTTGATTTCTAAGTCGCATCCAGATTTGGTTCGATTACGCAGATTGCAGGAGGGCAAAATCTTCGCGTAGAATGGCGTTGAAGCAAACAGCAGTTCTATATCACTACCCATGTCCTGACGGTGCTTTTGCTGCTTTGGCAGCCCATATTTACTTCTCTGTTTCCTCTGTTCAAGCTCTCTTCTTTCCGAACACTGTTTATTCTCCAATCAAGTAATCACTCAATTTCTCTTTGCTCTTTTTGATAATTAGGCTCAAAGTAGCGAAAAAATTGCAACTTTTTGGTGATTTGGTCTTTGCATCAATAAGGACGAGGAATAAGGGGGTGTTTGGAATTGGAGTTGCGGCTTTTGCAAAATGTCTATTTGAAAACGCTATGTCTCCAATGTGAAGCTATCCCAATTCCCAAACACTACTAAAGAATAGCAGCCAACTTTGTGCATATTGCCATAAAGAAATCTTTTTGCAAAATTAAGCTCTGGTGGCTAGATTAAATTTAAGGCAGATTTGGTTTTTGTTTGAATGTCATCGAAAACCCACTCATTCTATCTAATTTATATATTAGCAAAGTAAAATTGTTGAAGTTAGTTAATTTTGGTATGAATTGCAAATGTGTTTTTGTCAAGAAGTGCTTATGGTTTTCTGATAATGATGATCAACATTGTTAAACATGGAAAGCAGGTTGTGGAAGCAATTAAAACTATAATTTTGAGATAAATGTAAATCTTTTAAACATTCTTTGACTTTAATTGACTCATCATATGATTCTGATTTTTTTCTTCAAGTTACAATAATCACTCATCCAAATACTAATCCTCATGTGTTTCAGAGTTGAAGAGCTTCCTGTAGATCAAATTGGTGATGCTTATCTCCTTGATTTTGTTGGACCCCCGGGCTTTGTTCAGCAGCTCTCGTCCAAGGTTGACCGGTTTGTTCTTCTCTAGTTATTATTTTACTCGTTATAATGTTTTTTACTAATAAAGTCTGTTTCTACATTGTTTGCCGACATGGGTCCAATTCAAATTATTGTAGACTCCAGGGCGGACCCAGGTTTTTTTAATTGGTGGCACCATATAATGGCGAAAATAAAATTACTTAAAGTTAAGGGTGTTGTTCAGGTTTTTCTCGAGTTTCCAGTTAATCGGGTCGGATTAAGGAGGATTTAGTTGTTGTTCTGGTATTTTAGGGCCAGAATTTAAAACAAAACACAATTTACATGAAGTCATGTCAATTAAATTGTTATGTTTAAGGTAAATCAAAGTATTTTGAAGGTATAAATCGAAGATTGAACTATATTTTATCATTTTTTGTAATAAAATATTTCATTTTCCCTTTGATTTTGGTGGCATCGAAAAATCAGTGGTGGCACCCTAAAATTTGACTGGTAGCACCGCCTCGAAAACGTTGAAATTTTCCATTGCGTCTGCAAAATTGACTCGTCGCCTGTGACCCCTCTGGAATACTCATAGGTCCGCCCATGTATAGACTTCCCTTTCTAGTTACTACCCTTTTACGTTGATGAGGAGTTCATTTGCCTAAATATGTGTTTTGTGTGTGTGGCTTCATTTGTTTTGGTTTTGAACTTTTGATTTGTGCAGTGTGATAATATTAGATCATCATAAAACCGCACTCAAAATGGTGGATGATGGTGAGTTTGGTGGTGAAAACGTGAATAAGGTGATAGATATGGAAAGGAGTGGGGCTACCATTGCCTATGATTTTTTCAAGAACAAAATCGACAATCATCATGATTGGAGTGGTTGTGAGGTGGGTATCAGTAAGTTTGAAAAATCGCGTAAGCTGTTTGAATATATTGAAGATGCAGATTTATGGAGGTGGCATCTTCACAACAGCAAAGCTTTCAGCAGCGGTTTGAAAGATTTGAACATTGAATTCAATGTAACATTGAACCCCTCGTTATTTCAGCAGGTACGTATGACTTAACGTTTTAAATATATTGTAGAGAATTTATCTAATATAACTATTATTATATGGTTTATTTTCTGTTGTGTTACACATTATTCATTTACACTTTGCTAAATATATTAGTTGCTATCTTTGGATGTACAACATGTCATAAATGAGGGCATGAGAAGCCTATCTGAGAAGCAAACATTAATAAATGAAGTCCTTAACCAGTCTTATGAAATTGTGCTTGGTGATGAAGCATCTGGACGGTGTTTGGTAAATTTTCTCTACCATGTTTCAAGTTAACTGCTTCTTATGGAGTTACCCATTTGACCCGTTAGCAATTAAATTTAACTGAAATTGACCCGTTTCACATAAAACTCCTGTATTCTTGTATTGATGAATGTTTGAAGGTTAACTGCTAATTCTAATATTTTTCCAATATTTTCAGGCTGTTAATGCTGATTCTGTGTCTGATCTGAGGAGTGAGCTTGGCCACCAGTTAGCTGAAAAAAGCCGCAATCAAAACTTGAGGTTTTTTTTAACTCCCACCTTCAAAAAAACCTATAATAATATATAATGTACATAAATCTATTATAGTAATAGTATTAATAATATTAATTTGTGTAGGGGCATAGGTGCAGTGGTGTACAGAGTACCCGAGCTTGAAAATGATGAAATATTAAAAATAAGCCTCAGAAGTCTAAACAGCGAAGATACAACATATATATCACAGGTTTTGTGTGTGTGTGTGTGTTTTTTTTTTTTTTTTCTCAATCGCTCAATTTGCAAACCATGTGTGCATATGAATTATGATCACCGTTTTCAATAATTACAGAAACATGGAGGTGGTGGTCATCGAAATGCAAGTTCATTCATGCTAAGTTGTCGTGAATTTGAGAAATGGAAGGTAGGTTAGGGGAGCTTAATATGGAAATTTAGCTCGGCTTTCTTGTTTATGAGAGCTTGCCACTTATTTCTATAGTTTGGGTTGTTTATGTAGTGCTCTGGTGAAGGAGCGGAAGGTTTATTGAAATAATCACATTCAAACAAGTTGAAGGAGGTTTTTCTAGAATCGGCCTCATTTAGCTTAGTGTAAAAGTATGACTATCTGCATTTTACCTCCTGTGTACCCCATATAATCTTGTTGATCACATTCATCAAGTTAAAAATAGAATTTGTACGTGTTTTTATTCCCTACTTTCTTTTTTCTCTCATCGAGTTTTTAAATCGTTGTACTTGTAGTTTAGTTGCAAACTCGTCTTTGTACCTCTTTATCTATTCGAAAAAATAGGGAAATAATTTGAGTTTGACGAAATGTATTTTTATTGCTACAAGATTTGAAATTGCAATGCCACATTTTTTAGTGTGGTATTTGTATTTTAGATTGGTTTTTAATTTTGTATTTGTTATATATTCATCTAGGCTACTATAGGGCTTGAGGAATAATCCCATTTCCTGATCCCACTTTTACATATTAAAAAAAAGTGGTGTATGAGAAAGGTGGAAAGGCCAACTAGGTAAAAACCACCGTTGGGGTTCGAAGGTAGGTTCACAGGGGCGGGTGAAGGGGGCGGGTGAAAATAGTGGGGGCGATGTTCCCACTAGCACTGCTGGTTCCATCACATTCATATCCTATGGTCTGTTCTCGAGTTATTTTAAAGAGGGGAAGAGGAGTGGGAAGGGAGGAGAGGAAAGGGAAGAATGGAAAAACTCTCCCTCCTAATCATCCCAGAAATGGGAGGAAATATTTTACTCACAAAACTAATAAAATTGTCCCTTCCAATCCCTCTCAACCCTTTCCTTCCCCTTCTAAAAAAATCTCAAGACACATTTTTTCATCCCTGCTCTTCCCACTCCTCCCCTTCTCTTCATTAAAAAAAACTCGAGAACAGGGTAATGTGGGGAATAATTATGGGCTAAAATAACTGTAGACGAAGGTGCTTTTCTCCATGTTTCAATATGGTACATTTACTTTTTTTTACACACCTGCCTATTTAACTTGTAAAAAACGTGTTATTATACTCATTTTGTTGATTTTGACCTGCAATAGCAAGTCATCTTTTTTCCTAATTTTCTTCATTTCAAATTCGGAACTTTGAAGCCAAAATTCTTCATGTATACTTAACGAAAAACAATGATTCTTGACTCTATGGAAAGGTAATCGACTTGTCTATGAATTAATACCGAGAAAACGAATAAAAATGAGTTTAAAATGTGTCAATTCTCAAAATACCGTAAGGGTGTTGAATAGGGTCGTTATCTACTTTAATTAGCAATAACTTGGTTTTTCATGAATTTCGTGTCATTTGAAAGGTAAAAAGGTTATCTACGATAATCTATAAAAAGAATTATGTAAAATGATCAAGAATCGAGCACAAAACGCGTCTTCTTTTCTGTCTTGTTTTTGAACCAAATAACACACAAAAATCGAAACTTTGATTTCGAAATTCTCCGTGAATACTTGACGAAAATTAATGAATTGGTATCCTTTGAAAGGTATAATGATAATTTACAAGATTCTACAAAAAAAAAATCACGCAAAACGATCAAAAATCGACCCAAAAATGCAAAAAAAAAATAGGCTGAAACTGGGTGTACAAGTTGCAGGTCGCGAAATGGGCATATCGACACGTTTTTTGTAAGTTGAGTGGTAAGATGTGTAACAAAAAATTAATGTATCATATTGGAACATGAAGGAAAACATATTTGTCTATAGTGACTTTAACCCAATATTATTCCCCACATTGGTATGGATGTGATAAAACCAGCAGTGCCAGTGGGAACATCGCTCCCACCCCCCTTGACCTACACTTATGAACCTACCTTCGAACCCTACCCACTAGGGTTTTTACCTAGTTGGTCTTTCCATCTTTCCCATACATCACATTTTTTAATATGTAAAAATGGGATCAGGGAAATGGGATTAATAAGTATTTCCGGGTTTGAAGATAAGAGAAAGATATAGGAGATATAGTGATATGTTACTAATATGGTAAAAGAAAATAGAGAGGTGAAAAGGGAGTACCATTAGGCCACACGTAGTTATAACGTACTGCCGCACCAGTTTTTCAGTCTATTATGATATGGTAATAACTAAAGTTATGACATGCATGACTAACTTTATATTATTACCTATTTTTATTTGCATTTTCAAAAAATTTCAAAGATAAATTATAAATTACAACTAATATGTAAAAAGTTGAAATATTAATTAAATACAAATACGAACTTTAAATTCTACAATAATAATAAACACAAATAGAAAAGTTAAAAATACAAACTTAAAATCCTACAATAATAAAAACACAATAAATGTACAAACATAGTTTGGCGGTTGCATGATATCTTGCCGAGCCTTCTCCAAGATCCCTCCTGGGGAATCGATAGAAATTTAAAGTCGTCCAACGTTGTACAGTTTAATTCGTTTTCTTCTATGGTTTTGAGAGCCGACTCTTCGTTTCGTCCACACTACAAATTGTAGTGATTTTTTCAAGCCGCTCAAAGAGAAAAAAAAAGAGCGTTATATTGCCTTTAAACACGGTGCAAAAAAGAGTCTCTAGTTTGGGAGTTGCCAACTTTCTCGTCCTCAAAGACGTTTAGCCAACACTCCGCTAAACATCCTTCCCGTCGGACGTCCATTTGTTTTTTTCATAGATTGAACGACTTAAATTTTTGCCTCTTATCTTTTGCCTTGACGGTTACGTTTCAGGAATGAGTTTGGGCTCGGTGTCGAGATTGGGTTCGGGCTCGAGTTGCTCCATATATAAGTGAAGGGAGCACACGTAGTCGATTAAAAGACAGGTCAGTTGGATGTTATTGACTGTAGTCCGGTGTACGTATATTGTGAATTCCAAGTATTTGGTGGCAGTGGGAGATAGGAAGCATATATAGAACGTATGAGTTGGTTGGCGGCACTAGATCCGGTCATTTGTGAGGACATGGGGCACCTAACCGGGCATACCAATCGTTGTGAAACTGTTGCATTGAAAGTTCTTGTCGGGGCTGTGCCAAATCTCGCCGAAAGCCTGGCAAGTAGTTCATCATTTGTTGGAGAAAAGGGTAGGGGTTTCACTACAAGAATTTGAGTCAATAGCAGCGACACCTCATTGAACGCGCAAAATATTGCTGCTATTGATGATGTCGCTGCTAAAGGTGTCGTTGTTATTACCTCCGAAATAAGCCCGCGAAATATTCCCCCCACTAAATTTCACGGGTCGCTGCTATTGGGCCTTGTCGCTGCTATGTTTGTACTTTGTAGAGTTAATTCTTTTTTTAACAAAGTTTATGGTTGTGTGTGTATAGACTTGGTTTTGTACCCTTGGGATAGTATACTACTATATTAAAAAATACTTGTTGAAGCTTATCGCAACATTGACGAGCAAGAGCATGACATCTAGAGATGAGGCGTCCCCTACTCGCATGACGGACATCGAGCTTACATGTGGTCTTATCCTCTCATTCATTAAAGTAGGAAATTAGTAAACACCCTCTTTAGGCCCTATTTAAAGTTATTGTTTTTTTTAAGTTAAAACCTAATCTAATACTTTTTTTCGAAATTACACCTTGAAATAAAAGCATATAAAAAAAAAATTTGATATTCGAAAAGAGTATAGAAACTTTTTCACAAAAAACACCTACAACAACAAACAACAATGGTTTAAAAACCCAATGGAAATATATGGGAGGTGTGATATTTTGAAATTATTAAAAAAAATTTGAAATACTATAATGCTTTTTCCAGATAAGAAAAATAAATTTGTAACTTGACTAAAAAAAAGGTGCTATTGAGGTGAAAGGGATTTTAGGTTTTGAAATAGTTTTATTTTATTTAGATAGAGGTACAATTTAGGTATATTAGACAACGCCTACAACATAACCCAAAGCTATCGGGTTGACGTTTGGTTAGATCAACTTTTATGACAACACTCTTAATTACGTCCCCAACCCTTGTAAACCCGATCCGGTTGGCAATTCAAGTTTATCTTCTCTCTTTCTCTATCTAACATATATTTATATACAAGTAAATATAATAAAAGGCGTGTAAGATTTGTTTAACTATACTAGTTTTTGGGTTGAAAAGAGGAAGGAAATGGAATCACTACTAGAAAATACACATTTAGGCCCGGTTTTTTTAGCCTTTTAGCCCCGGTTTTGAGAGGGGGTTAAGAGGAGGGGGGGGGGGGGGGGGGACTAAATGTGGCTATTCAACCCCGGTTAAAAAACCGGGGCTAAAGAGACCATCAACCCCGGTTAAATAACACGTCAGAAGAGGTTGGAACCGGGTCTGTAGAAGACTTTCTACCCCGGTTTTTAGTTAAAGAACCGGGGCTAAATAGTTTTAAAAAATTAAAAAAAATCGTTTTTACTATTAATTTCCATATTTCCTGTTCGTATTTAGCAACAAACCGTAACCTTATTAACTAACAACAATTATAACTACAGAAATAAACCATTGCAATTAAATATACATGATTCTATACAAACCATACAAGTTTTGAATTCCAAAAGCAACAAGAAACCGTATGCAATTTCCTAACTTATAACAAACTACAAGTGAATGTTCGATACTAACTTCCTAAACAATACCACAAAATTGAAAAATCTAGAGCAAGTTATAGCTCCATTGTTCATTTGAAGACCTGAATATACTTCATCGCTTCAAATCTTCTACAATAGTTTCACAAACTATCAATATAAACAAAAGAAGTAAAAATAAGCTCCATATGTTCTAAATCAATAAAAGAATGTTAGTTCACATCACCAATACATTTGTACCCGGCCCATTTGGATAGTGGGTCAAAGTGAGCAATTAACAATGACATATACTTTCTTGCTATCTAGTCTTAAAAACATTATTTAACTAAACTAAGTTCAAAGGAGGAATAACATATATATTATTATATATACATGCCTTTCAAAAATATATATATATATATATATACCTGAGTATATGATCACTTGCTAAAGAAATCCGGCAAAAATGTTCCAAGCCAAACAAGAACGACGGCATCTAAAATCTTTTGGTCAAATGGAGATGTGTCATTCCAGGGGATCTATATATAGATATATAAACGTTATAACAATAATTGTTATCTAACAAATGACACTTTAACGTAATAGGCAACATTCAAAAGTTTTTTCAAATTACTTCCTTGAGTTGGAAATTGAAACTGATAATTGAAGACAAATTCATGTATCCAACGCATGACATAGTATCCACACTCCAAACCATCGGTTTGTTGATTGCACTAAATTTTAATACCAAGTTATACATTTAACAAACTTAAACATGTGCATAAGTTTAGTATATATGCAAAATAAGATAATTAATCAATATAACTTACCTCCGCAAATGTCCATGATATTTGTGTCTCCTCGGTATCATTCATAAAAGTTCTAACAGCCCTAAAAAAAAGAAATAACCAAATTAAATGGCTTTGTTTACATTCTATTATTCTTACGTGAAATAAATATCAATTTGAGTATTCTTACGTTTCTAGATGTTTTGTAATGTAGAAGCTGTATGAATCTTTTCCATTCTTGATCGAATCCAATATGAATCCCTTATGTACATAAGGCAGAAGTATAAATAATGTCCAATGTTCACTAATAACAAATTTATAAATTAGTATAATATACATATGAATAATATAGTAATCAAGATAGTAGCATATAATACCCTTGCCAATACGGTGCGAGGAAAAAGGTTTTATGTCCATGAAATTGCAATGTCTCGATCAAGTAACGTGTGACCTCATCACCGTATTTCAAACATTGGGACGAACGAATCATCTCCGGATTAAAAAAGGCACAATTAGACTTCTTATTATGCATCATGTGTAATGATCTACAAGCATATATATATATATATATATATATATATATATATATATATAAGGACATGAATACCAAATGTTGTGCTTATTGTAATACAATTAACAGTAACATACATACGTACCTTGCAAACCAAATCATGAGAGTCATATCAATCCAACTACCTGCCATCATATCCACTATATCTACGGGTTCTAAAGTGAATTCATATCCTTTCATGCCAAAGATACCGGCCTCAATAATAACATCAAACCATTTTGTAATCATCTTATAGGTGTTGGATATACAAGCTTCCTTTTTCAAAATTACAGCTTGTCTACTTTTCAAACGTTTTAACATTTCTTCCTTTTCATTTTTTTTTCTTATTTGAAATACCCCTCAAAGGTGCCGTCACTACTCCCTTTTTAATTGGTAATGTTATTGATGCTTGTTGGTTCAATGTACCCATAGACTTGGAGATCTATTAAAAACTTAAAGATTAATGTACCACATTTAACACATTCATGTAGATTTTCATACTCGTTTCGATATAATAGACAATCATTTGGGAAAGCATGTATTCTTTTGATTTCCAATCCCATTGGACACATCATTCTTTTTGCTTGGTATAATGAAAGTGGTAATTCATTGTCTTCTGGAAGCATTTCATGCAAAATCTCTAACAAACTTGTGAAACTTTTATCACTCTAATCATTTTCGGCTTTTAAATGAAATAATTTAAGAACGGCGGAAACTTTGGTGAATTTCGTACAGCCGGCATACAATGGTTTTTCAGAGTCTTCAAACAATTGTTGAAATTTATCGTAATCTTTTTCAGCCACATTATCCTCCAAATCATGAAGCATCTCTTCTAAATATCGCAATCATTCAAGATCAACTCTTGGTTATCTTCGTTATTTAATTGTGAAAGAGTCGTGTTACTATCAGATAACAATTCACCATGATGTGACCAAGTGGTATATTTATCCACAAACCCATCCACTATCGGATGTCCATAAATTCCGTTAGAATTAGCAATCAGACGATAATTTTTACAAACTTTACAAGGACACAAAACTTCACGCTTACTTTCTCTATCCTTATAATCCTCAAGAGCTTTCGTGAAACTAGACAAATAATCAAGATATATAGTTGAACCACGTGGTATCTTGTATATCTATGTATTACGATCCATCTAAAAATTAAAAACAAATATAATTAATATGATGCATATGAATGTATGACATTTGTAGATATGAATGAGGCCAAGGGTGGTCTATCCTAACCCACTTTTTGAATACTTTGTCTCGTATGTGAACGCGTAATAACAAATTAAGTATTTAAGAAAAAATTAGCATAATTTCCCCTTAACTCCTCAAGTTTGTCAGTAAAAACCCAAACTTGTAGGAGTAAAGAGAAATGTGCTGATTTCTCTTAAATACCAAATCTGTTAATACGCATCCACATCCTAAACGGGAAAAAAATATTCAAAAAGCAATCCCAATTGGGGACAATCCGAAATTAACCCCTATTAGATTAATTACGGACGGGTATGCATACTAAAGGCTATGTGATATCCTAGGTTTGCCTAACAATTGACAATTCATACTAAGATAATGTATATATATATATATATATATATATATATATATATATATATATATATATATATATATATATGTGTGTGTGTGTGTGTGTGTGTGTGTGTGTGTGTGTGTGTGTGTGTGTATGTGTTGGTCCCGAATAAATACTACAACAACAAATATTTGTAGAAGGGGGGGTTGAATACAAACTTTAGCTATTTAAAAATTACAAGACATACGGTATACTTATATATAATTCTTATTGATGTGAATCAAGAATTACATGAACTAGATGCGGAAAATCTAAGTTCAATAAAAGTTGGTAACTAAATTTGTCTAACACATAGACTAAGCTAATCTTAAACAACATATGTCTAAGATGTTCAACACATGAACAAGTTTGTAACACTGAAAGTAAAATACCAACTCTTCTAATTCTCAACAGATGAGATTTCAGTGTTCAACTCTATTTATTCGCATACTTAGCATGTTTCCATGCAAGAGTATATATAAGCAATATGGTGTCCGGGTTGATGGAGTAGAGAAGGAGACAAAGGTACTTGATTTAATAATATTATAATAGATAAAGTTAGTGGGTGAAAGGTAAGTTAACTTTATACACAAAGTGTGAACATACTTTTTAGTAAGGTTACCCACTATCTATTATTATATTATTAAAGTACTACCTTTATGTCTTGGGAGACTAAACTTCTCTTTCCATGCTTGTACTATTATCAACACCATATTTCCTGAAGATTTGACTTTACCAAGTATAGAGTTGCCAGCTATACTTAGTTGTTTGAAGCATATCTTCGAGATCTTCTCTTCTAAAGTATCTTTCACCTTTTCCAGGGGATCAAGATCTATCATTTTTGTTTCTTTGCAGATTCAAAAAGTGCTAAATACTTTTACAAAGAAAGATCTAAGGCATAATAGAACAACACATGTTCTGCCTTTGACTTAAGAAAGTATTACATAGAAAAACTATTAGTTGATATACAATGTAAAGACTCAGCTAACAGACACTGAACTGCAAAAACAAATTTTGCTCAGCTAAGGATAAATGTGAAAGACTCAGCTGATCAGATTTGCTCAGCTGATCATACAGATAAGTTAATAATACAATTAGAGTACAACTAATAAACTAATTAAACTAAACTCTCAGCTGGTCCCAAGGGCTCAGCAAATCACTTGAGTATGATAAGCTTATTGAGACAAGATTGAATAAGTAATGAATACCTTATCTGATAGATGAAAGGCATCAGCTGACAAATGTGATACTGTCAGCTGATCCGTGACTGCTCAGCTGATCTTGAAGAATCCCTCAGCCAATGGTTTTGGACCATGAGCTGATGCTTTGTAGATGCTTAGCTGATGCTTCTTGACTTGTCTTTTCTTTTTAGCTGGTCTTCCTGAAGCTGGTCCTTTGGCTGATACTCAGTGTTCAGCTGACACTTTTCTTCTTCAGCTGACATTTCTTACTTTGAAATTCTATAAGTCTAACATGAAAAACAACACATGTTTTTCATTGATCCAAGTACAAAACTGAATATGTGGTTTTGTTAGCATCAAATCCTATTTCAAATAATAGACATGTTTGATTATGGTTTGATATCTTTATCTCCCCAACAATCTCCCCCTATTTGATGATGACAAAACCTTGGCTTGATTAAGAAAAATCAGTTTGACTCGGATTTGTAAAGATAAAACTTTTAAGTGCATTTTGGTTACCTAGCTATCTGTTTTTGATAACTCTTTAAAGTATGTTCCCTAATATTCTGTTTTTGGGAATCTTTTCATTTATGAAGTACCATTGTTCTGTTTTTGTGGTATTTCTATCCTTTTTCTTTTTTTAGGATTTTAGATTTTCTATATTTACACTAGGTGAGCTATCTACTAAGAATCATCTATACTAGCAATTTAGCCAAGTAGTCCATGATCAAAGTTTTAAGCTTGATTACAAAACAAGTAATTACATCAGAGTTTGTACAGAGTAACTAAACTAAGAGTTAAGCTAAGTTACAGAATTTGAACTATTCTATGAAATTAAAAATTCAACTAGTCTAGTTATGAAGTATTAGTTTTCTTCCCACCAGGGTTCTTCTTTGACTTCCACAGTTCTGATCTGTGGGTTTTCAGCCAGAAGTTGATTAGCTTTTGATCTAATCAATTGTTCAAAGTGCTCACTTCCTGTCAAATCTCTTATCGCTATTGCAGCGTGAAAGATAAGTTCTCTTTGAGCTATGCCTATCTCTAATTCTCTTAGAAACCTCCAATCACCAGCTATGTTCATGAAGAACATTCCTCTTTCAGGCACTGTTATGTATCTGAACATTTTAGGATGAGTGTTGCGAGGAAGAGCTGTGTTTAGGTTTTCATAGGCAGGAAGATAAGGATGATCAGGATTGAGAATTATTTGTTCAACAGTAACAAAGGCTTTTGATGTCTTCTTGAAGGCATCCTCTATTACTTGAACATGTGAAACAAATTGATCATGAGTGAAGAGTCTGTTGTATACTGACATTCTAATCCAGTATTCAAACTTTCTAATAAACCTTTGGACAACTGCACTCTTGGACTTTAGGAGATGGTACAGGATCTCAATCATCTCAAAGAAGGAAAACAGCTTGCAGTGATGTAGATATGTATCTTCATAAGTCTTGTGTTCATCTTTTCTTACCACTCTAAGATATGGACCTTCATCTGTACCTTTATATGGAGTGACCCTTGAAATAATGTACTCAAATTTTCTGCCTACCAAGTTTTCTTTATTGCTCAGGAACTCCTTGGATTGCCTTTCAGTTGGCTTAGCCATATTTCCAAAGTCAAAGTTGAGTAAGGCTTGAATGGCTTCCTTGTGAGTCCTTCTTATTTTAAGAACTTTCTTGGCAGAAGGGTCATCTTGCTGTGGTGTATCTTGCACTTGATGAGCTTGAGAGGATAAAATGATCATTTCTTCTTCTTGTATCTCTCTTAACTCATCATCTGTAGCACCAATTGCAGCAGCAAGATCTTCAGGAGTATGAAATCCTGGTGCCTTTCCTTGGCTTTTAAAACTTCTTCTATTGATGTGCCAAGTGCAGCAACCAGTTCACTAAGCTCTTTGAGGTTTTCCTCATCTTTTTGTAACTCTTCCTCTCTTCTTTCTTCCTCTTCAATCTCCTCAGCTGACATGATTTTCTTTCCTTTTCTTTTTGACGAGCTTCTTGGAGTGGAAGGACTCGGTTTTACAGGAGAGGAAACTTGGACTGTTGGAGTAGTTGAGGGTGGTCTCTGCTTTGGCAGATTGAGCAGAGAGGATAGAGGCAAGTCATCATCATCATCATCAGATTCATTTGATGAAACTTGAATTGGAGTACATGATTCACCTTGCTTTGACTTCTTTGCACTCTTCTTTCTGGCTTGTTGTTTTAGCCTTCTTTTAGGCCTCTGCTCAACTTGAGCTGGTTGCTCCCCCTTAGATAATCTTTCCCCCTCAGTAGTTGATTGTATTTGAATTTCTGCTTCATTGAGGGTTGATGCTTCTGTTTCTTGGTGAGCTTCTACTTGAGCAATATATGCATCTCATGCTGCTCTAACAGAGGCTGAAGATATGCTTGAAGCAGAGCCTGAAGAGCCTGACTTCTCACCCTTTTTGTCATCATCAAAGGTAGGAAAAGAGACAGTAGGCTTGGCTGGAGCATCAGGTGTGAATACAGAGTAGGGAGATGAAGAAAGTGTAGAGGTAAAGGGTGGAATGGTTGAGGGTGAAGGAGAGGCAGTGGGTATAGTAGGTTGAGTGAAAGGTGGAGGTGAGGCTCTTTGGTGATAGGGTATGGATGAGAAGGATGGGATAAAGGTTGAGGTGAGAGGTCTAAGCCTGTTGATTGCATCAGTCACATTGGAGAACTCTTTGAGAGTGTCTATGTGCCTTTGCCTAGTGGAGTGGCTTAGTTTAGTGACCTCATCATCTATGGTTTTTAGGAGGGTAGGTACTCTTAGAATGGGGTCAGGGATGGTAACAGAAATATTGGGAGGGGTAGGTCTAAGAGTTTGAAGTTGGGAAAGAAGGTTTGAAATAGTTTGGTTGAGGGAAGAAATGGTTTGGGTAGAAATGGTAGGGGCAGGGGTAGGAGTAGAGGATTTGGAAAGTAGTTGATCCAATTTCTCAAGAATTGGGGTAAGATCAATTGTGGCAGGGGTGGGTTAGGGTTGGGATTGGTTAGCTTTGAGTGACTCAACTTCTTGGGTTAGAAGAGACAGTTGAGTTTCTGTTTTGGTTTGAAAGGAGGTAACGGAGGCTTTAAAACTATCCATCTTTTGAGAGATAGATAGTAGGTTTTGAAGGATTTGGGGTGAGGGTTCAGAGGAGGTAGAGGGAATGGGTGGAATTGGGATTGATTGAGTATAGGTGCCAATATCAGGAATGGATTGTGGTCCCTCACTTAGACTTAGGTGTGTAAGCCTAAGATCACTGGGAGCAGAAATTGTGCCCTGTACTAATGGTTGGTTCTTACCACTAGTATTGACAGGCAGTGTACTGGTATGTGTAAGAATTGAATAAAGAGAAGGTACAAACATGTGAGTTGGAGTTGGGGTTAAACTCACTGGGGTTCCCCTTATTACATCAACAAGTTGTTGTGAGCTAATTGAAGGTATAGTCTGACTCAATGTAGGTAAAGACACAATATGACCTTGGGCAGAGGTCTATCTTTCAATGGCATCACCCTGTTGGGAGGGTGACCCAGATTGCAGGAATCCCAATATTACAAATGCATCTTGTTGAGAAGGTGCATCCACTGGTTTAAGGATAAACGCAACATCCATAAGCTCCCCCTCAACATAAGAGGTAACTATAGGAGTTGGGGTCAGAGGTGCAATGTGCATTTCCTCTGAGATAAGTGCAGTATGCACTATCTCTGTTGACCTTGATTCAATTTGGGTGACTGAAGAAGTAGAACTAGTGACTAAAGTGCACTAGAGCATGGCAGTTGTGGGGGTGTTTCGACAGGAGTGGAGGATTGGTTCTCACTTGTTGGGACTACCAAGTGAGTGTCCTCAGGGAGTGAAAGAGGTATACCTGAGATGTGTTTGGCTTTACTTATTTCAATGAGTTCAACTAGTTTGTCAGAAACTACATCATCATCAGCAACATCTTCATCTTCACCACTTTGTGCTCTATGTACAGAGGCACTTGATCCTTAAGCTTGATCAGGAGAAGGATAAGCAACATGACCTCCAAGAGTTCTACTAGGAGAGTTATCATCAGATTCATCCTCACTAGCAGAAGTACTAAGATGCCCTGACTTCCTTAAAGTAGATGGACTTAAGGGAAACTTTTGCATAGGCATCATAATGGGAGAGGATGTGGTGGGTGTAGAAGTATCAGTAACATGTTCATCATCATGTTCAATAAAGAAACCACCAGCATCACCATCATGTGCATGACCATCATCACCATAATTATCATCACCATCAGAACCATCAACATCATCATTTACAGATTCATCAACATCCTCAGCATCAGGATTAATAGACTCAACCTGTTCTGGTTTATCAACCACATCTTCATCAATCCTTTCACCTTCATCCATGGCTTCATCTTGAATATGAGCAATAGACTGCTCAGAATGTTCAGTGATTATATCAGGAGATTCAAAATCATCAGCCATCTCATCATCAATGTTCTCAGCAACTACTTCCTCTTCATTCTCATTCTCCTCATCAGCAGCAACATCAATCAACTCTTGTATTTGTTCAGTTATAGTAGGACCTTGGAATTCCCTTATCAAATGGTATATTTTCTAACCCATTTGAGGAAAATCAACCTAGCATAGTGTTCCCATTGAATATTCCTAAGTGCAATTAGACTTAGATACCTGATGTAGAGAACATGGGTTCTGGTTGATTTATTTGATGTGCCCATAGTGACTTTGTACACCATCTCAGAGAATATGACTTGAGCAAAGTCAATATTCCTCCCTGTGACCAGAGCATGAAGAACAATCAACTCAGACTGGTTCATTTAGTCATGGCTTCCAGACTTGTGACCAAAACATCTAATGATCACACTGGCAAGGTACTTCCATAGGTGTCCTAGCACAGACAACTTGTATTGACCATGGGAAATAGGTTCGTTGTAGCCAATCAGGGGCAGGACCTCCAGAGTTTGATCCAGCGTAGCAAAAGGTTGAAATGGGGCCAAGTTGGGTATTGAGATAGATTGTCTGAGAGAGTTGATAGCAATGGGAATGTGAACGGTGTTGTCGAGACAGGTACAGGTTATCAGTTGCTCTGTAGGGTGGTATCTTGCAGTATACCACATCTCCCCAACAATGTTCGGAAAGATGAACAGAGGATGAGCAGAAAGACAATGAAACAGTGGATGAGCAGTTATGAAAGCTACCATGGGTTCATCGCCCTGGTTTGCTTTGCTTGAAGGGATATCGGTATTGATCAAGAAGTTATTTGGTCGAATGGTGATTTCAGAGTTTTCAGTGATGTTCTCACCGGGAATGGCATTTGGAATAGAAACTGGGTTGAAAGACACCATTTTTTCAGGACAGAGATATTGTAAGCAATGAGAGATTAGGGTTCGGATTTTAGGAAGAAGAAGAGTATTTGAGAAGTTTGAAAGCTTAGAAAATGGGAAACCGCTCAAACATTATTTATATCTTCTTTGGAAACCTAAACTGTCATAGAAAAATCTTTTTGAAAAAGTAACTGTCACGTCTGTAAAAAGGTAATAAACGGAGATGTTAATAAATACACAGACAACTAACGGACAATTATAATGGAATTAAATACTACCTAGTAACACAATAAATATAAATGAGAAATTAATAAACTAAGTGTGGGGACACAGATGTTTTGACTTTGAAAAGGTATCAGCTGAGAGAAAAAGTGTCAGCTGACCCATTTTGAGAGAAAAAGAGTGTCAGCTAATGAATATACTTAGCTGAGCTGCTATTCCTTAGCTAATAGTTTATCAGCTGAGACATTGCATCAGCTGATGGTTATCAGCTGATATAATTCCTTTAGCTGATCCACTTTTAGTAAGACATGAAGAAGCTTAGATAAGTACTTCATTTCACACACAGACAAAATTACTTTCTCACACTAAATTAACTACCTAAGAAAAGAATAGTTTACAAATTTAACATGCCAAGTTTGGATATTAGGAAATTGAATCTAGACTCATCCAATGGTTTTGTAAAAAGATCAGCTAATTGAAAATCTGTGCTAATGTAGTGCATTGAAACTTTCTTTTTCTGCACATTATCCCTTAAAATGAATGTCTGATTTCAATGTGCTTAGTCTTAGAATGCAAAACAAGATTGTTAGAGATAGAAATAGCACTAGTGTTGTCACACAGGATTGGGGAGTTTTCAAACTGTATGTCATAATCAAGTAGTTGGTTTTGCAGCCATAGTAGTTGAGCACAACAGCTTCCAGTAGCAATGTATTCTGCCTCAGCTGTAGAGGTTAAAACAGAGTTCTGTTTCTTGCTTGACTAGCTGACTAACCTTCCACCTAATAATTGACAACCACCAGATGTACTCTTTCTGTCTAGTGTGCAACCTGCAAAATCAGAATCAGTGTATCCAACTAACTCAAAATCTGAGTCCTTGGGGTACCAAAGGCCTAGATTAGGAGTTCCTTTGAGATACCTGAAAATTCTTTTAACAACAGCTAAGTGAGATTCTTTGGGATCTGCTTGATATCTAGCACAGACACATGTTGAAAACATTATATCGGGTCTGCTAGCAGTGAGGTATAAAAGTGACCCTATCATGCCTCTATAAGCTGTAATGTTCACTGATTTACCATCAGTGTCCTTTCTAAGCTTTAAGGCAGTGGACATGGGTGTTTTCATTGAAGAACAATTTTCAAACTCAAATTTCTTAAGTAGGTCATTAACATACTTTGTTTGATGAATGAAAATTCCATCAACCTCTAGTCTAATTTGAAGTCCAAGAAAATAGTTTAGTTCACCCATCATGCTCATCTGATAGTTATCAGACATGAGTTTAGAAAACTTTTTATAAAGATTCAAATTTGTAGACCCAAATATTATATCATCTACATATATCTTCAGTAGGATTACATCACTCTTGAATTTCCTTATAAACAAAGTGCTATCTATGCTTCCTCTAGTAAAGCCTTTGGTGGTTAGAAAAGAAGATATGGTATCATACTAGGATCTTGGAGCTTGCTTTAGACCATACAAGGCTTTGTTCAAGAAGTATACATGGTCTGGCTTGCTTGCATCCTCAAAACCAGGAGGTTGTTTGACATACACCTCTTCCTTCAATTCTCCATTGAGGAAAGCATTCTTAACATCCATTTGGAACACCTAGAAGTATTTGAAGGCAGCATAGGCTAGAAACAGTCTTGTTGCTTCAAGTCTTGCAACAGGGGCAAACGTTTCATCAAAATCAATACCTTTTTCTTGAAAATACCCCTGAGCAACTAGCCTTGCTTTGTTTCTGATGATCAGCCCTTGTTCATCCATTTTGTTTCTGAACACCCACTTAGTACCAATGATGGATTTGTCCTTTGGTCTTGGCACCAAAGTCCATACATTGTTCCTTGTGAATTCTGCCAATTCTTCTTGCATGGCATTAATCCAGTGGGGATAATTTAGAGCTTCATCTACCTTCTTTGGTTCAATCATAGAAACAAAACTTGTGTACAGACAGAAATTACAAGCTTTTGATCTTGTTAGTACAGGTGCTTCTATGTTACCTATGACCTGATCTTTAGGATGATCTTTGTGATCCTTATAGGCATTTTGGATTATGGGAGAGTTTGGATTAATTTGGATTATGGGAGATGAAATTCCTTGGTTTTGATCAACTGATGATATTTCAGGTTGATCAGCTGACAGAATTTCAGGATTACAATCTGTGGAAACTTCTACTGATGAAGGAATGTTTGATATAGAATTAGAATCCAATGATGTTAAGTTATGATTCTCATCATTTAGTAAAAGTGTGGGTTGGTTTAGGATAGGTTGTGCATTTGTTTCATGTAAAATTGGAACAGGTTCATCTAGATCCTCTACATCAGCTGATGGGAGTGGATCAGCTGATACTGGAATGTTGTCTTCAGTATGCACCAGATCATTAAATTCCTCACCTGTAGACGGATTAGTAGAACAGCAAGCAACAAAGTCATTTTCATTAAAACTTATATTGATTGATTCTTCTATGACCTTTGTTCTGATGTTGTAGATTCTGTAAGCTTTAGAGATCACAGAATATCCAACAAACACACCTTTATCAGCTTTAGGTGCAAACTTCTGCAATTGATCTTTCTGGTTCAGAATGAAACACTGACACCCAAAGATGTGTAGAAAGCTGATGTTAGGCTTCCTTCCCTTGAGCACTTCATAAGGAGTCTTGTTGTGCCTTTTGATTACTAGGGATCTGTTCTGAGTAAAACAAGCATAGCTGACAGATTCAGCCCAGAGGTTGAATCCTAACCCACTCTCACACAACATGGTTCTTGCAGCTTCAATCAATGTTCTGTTTCTTCTTTCAGCTACACCATTCTGTTGTCGAGTCCTTGGTGCAGATAAGTTTTGAGATATACCTTTCTCATCACATAAACCTTCTAGAGTTTGATTTCTAAACTCAGTTCCATGATCACTCCTAAGCATCCTTACCAGATTTCCATTTAGCACTTCCATCTTTTTAATAAAGCTTATTATCTCTTCAGCAGCCTCACTCTTTTCTTGTAGGAAGATGACTCAAGTGTATCTTGAGAATTCATCAACCATCACCAGTGCATACTTACTTCCACCAATACTTGCAGTAGCAACAGGACCGAATAGATCCATGTGCAGCATGTAGAAGGGTTCAGTAATGGAGAAGGCTTGCTTAGATGGAAAATATGTCTTGCGCTACTTTCCCTTCTCACAGGCAGAGCAAGGTTTAGGCTTAATATACGTCAGTAAAGGTAGTCCTGACACTAGATCACCCTTGCTCAAGTTGTTTATATTTTTTTAAGTTTAAATGGGAAATCCTCTTATGCCATAACCAGTTTGTGTCAGTTACAGATTTTGTATACAAACAGGTTAACTTGGATTGATCACCAGAGGACATATCAAGAGTATATACATCCTTGGTTCTCTTGGCACATATTATTGTTTTTCCTTCTTGGTTTAAAATGGAACCACTTGTCTTAGTAAATAGGACCTTATGATCACCATCACATAACTTACTTATGCTAATGAGATTGTACTTGAGCCCTTTAACATATGACACTTTGGACAAGGTTAAGTTCCCATTATGAAGTTTACCATAGCCTTTTGTTTGCCCACAATTGTTATCACCAAAGGTCACCCTTGGACCCTTTTTCCTTCTTGTAGTTACTCAACAAAGCTTTACAACCTGTCATGGTCCTTGAACATCCACTGTCAAAATACCATGTGTTAAGACCCTGCATAGATTAGATTGAAAGAAGGTTAGTGATACTTAGGGTATCCACAACTAAGTGGACCCCTGTGGATTGCACCTAGCCATCCACTTCATATTAGGTTGTTTATGAATGAGTGGAACCATAGTGTTATCAAAATCAGTCCGCTGTCATGAGTTACCTTCAAGAGAACAATCACTGGCCTTATGTCCTTTGCTCCCACATTTATAACATTTTTTGATTTTTGGAGCCTTTAACATGTTTTAGTGATTGCCCATGAGATGTCTTAACTATCTTCTAATGAATATGGGTCATCAGCTGATAGATTTCACCATTCAGCTGTTGCAGCTGATTTTGTAAACTAATTAGGTCTTTGTTTACAGTCATCTTAGATTGACCCGTAGTTAAAAGGAGTTTTTGATCAACCTTAGATGTGGCAGACTTAGACTTTATGTGAACATTAAGTCCTTTTCTCGTGGTTTCTCCTATTGAAAGAGTTTGAAGTGATACTTGATCAACTAAACAATTTACAGAGGATTTTTGATCGGCTGACAGGCTATCAACTGAGCAACTATCATCTGTTCTTTGATCAGCTGATTGAGGATCATCAGCTAATGAAATGTCAGTCAGCTGAGTACTTATATTTAATGTATCAACTTTCAAGGTTTGACAACATAATGTCTCTTTGGTATCAACAAATGATTCCATTCCTTTACTGACTTTCTTTAACATTAAATTTTCAGTACATTTACTTTCTGACAGAACAATAGAATTTGAAATAACTTTTGAAGTGGTTAAGTCTTTCAGCTGAGTACATTTACTTTTGAAAAATCTGTTAGTGATAATAATTTTTCATTTTACAATCTTTTGGAAGGTAAGAGGCAAAATATCAGCCTTTTCTAAGATATTTATGTCCTTGCTAAAATCAACATAATTAGCAGCTTGGGAATAATTTCCACCAATAATAGCTTGAGCTTGTTTTGGAATCTGTTCATTGACACACTGATTGGTCTTCTCCGCAGAAACACACCAAGATTTAACTACCTTTTATAGGTCATTAAACTTTATAGTTGCTTCATTGGTTTCTTTTACCAAGATCTGATTAAGTATCTTTTGATTAGCTAAATCATCTTCCAGTTTTGTCATCTGTTTCAGTTTCTCATCTTTAAGACTTAACTTCTCTTTTAGTGATTTTATTTCTATTTTTAGCTTCTTTTCTCTTTGAATATTTGACTGAAACTCAACACACAGATAATCAAACATAGTGTTCTTTTCATTATCATCATAGTTAATAAACTTTCTAACCTGATACATAGAAGAAGGATCACAGTCAAGACAGGTACAAGCTTTAGCAGCTTTCTTCATGTCCTTATCAAAGGAACTTGTACTCCCTATGTTGGCCATCAAGCTGAGCTGAGCAGTGAGGACCTCATCTTCATCACATGAGAGATCGTCCTCAGCCCAATCTTCTTCTTTAGCCACCAACACACTGTTCTGAGCTTTCTTCTTTTTCTTCTGAAGGACAGCAGCAAGAAGCTTCTTGTACTTAGCTTCATAGTCAATCTTGCTGTCTGAGCTTGAGGAACCCTTGAAGCCTGTGCTTCCTCTAGACTTACATTCACTGGCATAGTGACCAGTCTTGTCACACGAGAAACATCCTTCAGAAGCCTTTGATTTAAACTTGGTTTTTTCTCCTTTAAAGGGTTTCCTCTCAAACCTCTTGACACCCTTTCTTTTCAAGAAAGGTTTAAACATTTTAACCAACATGACAACCTGCTCAACAGCAGCTTCAATGGTGTTCATGTTCTCCAAAACTTCATCCCCATCAGCCACTTGCTCTTCATCAGAAAACTCCACCTCTTCCTCTTCATCACTGGACTCATCCACCACTGCAGCAAAACTCCTAGATCTTGTATCCTTAGATACAAGGGGAGTTGATGGAGCTTTTGCAGCCTCCTTCATATCCTTTGGTAGAGAGTTTCCTTTGCTTCACTGATTATTCATGATTCATAAGATTTTCATACAAACCAACCAGTGTAAGACCCTTGATTTTCTCACCATGTTTTAGCACAGTGATAAAACGATCCTAAGATTCTGGGAGAGAGTCTAGAAACTTGTTTACAAGCTCCTTGTTGCTCTTGAGAACCTCTACCCTTCTTAAGTCATTAATAAGGCAGTTGAACCTGGTGTAGGTCTGAGTAATACTTTCACCTTTATGAGCAAAGAAGAACTCATATTCTCTAACCAGAAGGAGTTTCTTATTCTCCTGCACTTCTTCAGTGCCTTTATATGCAACAGTCAAAGTGTCTAGCATCTCCTTTGCAGATTTGCAGTTGAGAACTTGATGATAGACATCATTGGGTAGTGCTGAGACTAAGGTTGTCCTAGCTTTGACATCAAGATTAACCAGCCTTTTGTCTTCATCAGACCATTGATGAACAACTTTGACAACATATCTTTCTTCTGCAGGAGTTGTATCAGTGGCAGCAGTTACTTTAACAACTGAGGATGGAACATAAGGACCTTCAGTAACAGTCTTGAGCATTACATCATCAAGGCTGGACATGTGGAGAAAAACTCTACTCTTTCAGAGGGAAAAGTTTTCCCCATCAAACATTGGACACCTTGTGAGTGAGCCATTGTTGGAAGAACTGTTAGAAGTAGCAACAGGAGTGACCATTTTGAAGAGTTAGCATCAAATCCTGCTTCAAATAATAGACATGTTTGATTATGGTTTGATATATTTATCTCCCCAACAATATGTGTGTATAAACTATATAAATACGATTGTAAAAGGTTTAGACATATATATATATATATATATATATATATATATATATATATATATATATATATATATATATATTGTATAAACTACATAAACATGATTCTAAAAAGTTAAGACAATTGGAATTAAATTAACATACCTTAAAATTTGAATGTTATCAAGCATGTAATTCAATTAGATTCCTCACATAGATACCTACAATAAATAACAAACAACAAAAATTATTAAAATGAATGAAACATTCAAAAAAATCTAAAATAATTATGAATATATATTATATATATTACCTTTGAATATTTAATCACATAGAAAATAAATGTAAACTTTGAGTAGTATTTAATAAATAAAACTTAGAATTTAGGAAGAAATTTAAGAATTTTCGAATGGTATTAATGGTGGTAGATAGAGAGGTTTAAATTGAAAAGAAGTGAGAACAAGAGGAAGTTAAAAGTTCAGCAGCAAAAAAAAGACATAATCAGCCCCGGTTTTTTATAAATAACCGGGGTTAAATGTATGAGGTAGCTGAGCCAACCGTTAGGCATTTATTGCACCTTATTAGTCCCGGTTTTTTAGTAAAGGAACCGGGGTTAAAAGTTTTAAACTTTCAGTCCCGGTTGTTTGTAAAGAAACCGGGGTTAAATCCCGCAAACTAGCACTCGTCCTTCCACCTCACCTCCTTTTGGTCCCGGTTTTTACTAAAGGAACCGGGGTTAAAAGTTTCAAACTTTCAGACCCGGTTGTTTCTTAAGAAACCGGGGTTAAATCTTGCATATTAGTGCGCCCCACCTCCTTTTGGTCCTAGTTTTTTGTGAAGGAACCGGGGTTAAATGTTTTAAAACTTTTAGACCCGGTTTGCTATTAAAAAACCGGGGTCGAATCTCTCTACACAAATTTTTACCCGAAAACACACCTTTTAGCCCAGGTTGTTTTGGTCTTTTTACTATAACCGGGTCTGAATGGGGGGGGGGGGGGAGGGTGGCTGAAATTCAATTTTGTAGTAGTGAATGTGATGTGGCGTTGATGTCGAATTGGGTAACCTACATTGCATGTCATACGAATGACCTTATCAAGTCAAAACCTAGAGCACTACAATTAGTTCTACATTCCTATACACATCAAGCAATAGTTACGAAAGAGTTTGTAACCAGGCCCGACCCAAAGGGAGTTCATAGTGTGGATGGGCACAGGGCCCCTCAAATCCTAGGGCCCAATTTTTTTTTTGTCCATAGTAGTATTAATATATAGTAAACCCAGCAGGGTTGTTTGTTCTGGGCCCAATTCCTAACCGGCAAAAGGGTGTCTAGGTTACGCAACTTACGCAAGCATCAAGGTGTCAAGCAAATAGCGAACGCAGCCGACCAAAGCCATTCTGATCCGATTTCCAACTTCGACTCGTCGACTTCCAGAGAGAGAGAGCACGATTGAGCGACGACAGACGTGACTGTTGGAGTTTTCGAGGGTCATTTGTGGATTTCCAAGATATCTTCTGATTCTTCTTGATAGTCGATGTATACTAATCTGCCGAAGATGAAAAGGTCGATGATGAAATCTCGATACAAACGTAGCACACCGGGAATTTTTTCTACTAAGCTTCTCGACAGAAATCTCGAGTAGTCGAATTCAAGGCTTGAGTTCTACTGTTTCTGCATAATCGAAGATTCAAAGCTCTACTGTTTCTTGGCTCTGTTTCTACAATTTTTTCTACTGTAAGTTCTACTGTTTCTGTAGCAAGACATTTCATCAAAGATTCAAAGACTCAAAATTCATATGAGGTATTGAGGTAACCAAATAAACCATCGAAAGTTTCAAAGCTTCTATGTTTATCTTTCTGTTTTTGTTTTAACTTTTAAGGTAATGACTAACTTTTGATTTTTTGTTAAAGATTTCAATTTTGTTTGAGTATTGGATTTTAATCTAATTATATGGACTTCTCTTTTAGGATTGAGAGTAGACTAATCAAGGTTAGTAGACTAGTGTCCGTTATCTGAATATGATATAAATATGTTTTTTCTAGTGTAGACTGTAGTAGATGTTCTATTAATTTGATTTTTTACTTTATTTAGGTTATTTGGGTTTGTTGGAATTTTACCTTTGAATATTGCCCGATTGAATGAAAATTCAGGTTTCTCTTTAGGGCCTATTTTAGTTAAATTATACAGGGCCTCCTAAATCTCGGGACCAGTCCTGTTTGTAACCCAATGGTATTATGTCCTTCCCCAAGATGTTCAAGGTTCAAGTCTCGTGACGAATAATAGGTAGATTTAGGAGTAGGTTTAGTATTAAATATTTACTTTTGCCGTTAAAATAATAAAAATTGATGGTTACCTTTATCTTTTAAAACAAAATGCAATTATGTAAGATTTAGTTTAAGAGTGCAACAAATTTACCAACAAGATTACAATTCTTGAAACCGGTTTTTAGGAAAACCGGATTTTTTTATCCGGTCCGGATTTTTTGTAACCGGATAGTATGACCGGATTTAACTATTTCTAGGCAACCGGTTTTTTTACCGGATAAAAAACCGGTTTTTTTATAACCGGTTTTTATCCGGTTTTTCCTACTAGCCGTTATTTTTAAAAAAATTAGCCGTTTTGTAGCCGTTTGAGGAGCTTCTTGACCGTTTTTTTAGATTTTTTTACACTTTTGCCACCCAAAAAACTTATATATAGTGTGGGTATGTTGTAGGATTAATCCACAACTTACATCTTCCAAATTCTCTCCAAATTCTCTACTTTTATTCACCAAAGTTCACTTTCATTCACTTTTCTTGAGATTGATATCATGGCCGGTAGTAGTAGCATGCCGAATACGGGAGCATCTTCCGTATTCCGTAGGAGGAAACCCCGATGTGGTGAGGATTCTCGAGCATAATAGAAATAAAGAAATTTGGGAACATTTCGACTTGTGCGAGATGTCCAACGGTTCAAAAAGGGCTCGGTGCAAACTTTGTCACAAGTTTCTAGCACCCGAAGGCAACTCTACTTTGAGGGCTCATATTACCAAGTCATGCAAGGCGCTAAGAGCAACATCCGATGCAACTCAAGCCAACATGACAAATCAAGGTGGTGTTTTCATTTACGACAACGACAAATTACGAGACGCTTTTACGAGGTTCGTGATTACGAAAGCTTTGCCGTTTAACCACTTTGATGATCAAGATTTCACCGAAACCATCCAAACACTCATGCAACCGCGTTACACCGCTGTAAGTCGTACTACCCTTAGGCGTGATGCAATAAAAATATGGCGTACGACTAGAGAAAAAATGATTTTAGGATTCCAAGAACACCGTTATGGTGTGTCACTTACATGTGACGTTTAGAGTTCTCCACATAACACCGGACATTCTTTTCTAGCCGTCACGGCACATTGGCTAGACCAAGATAGTTGGCAAATGATGAAACGTACAATCGCGTTTGAGATATTTGGTGAACCACACACCGGCGCAAATTTATTTGCGCTTTTAAAAAGGGTGATTTGTGTTTATAACATACAAAACAAAGTTTTTTCTATGTCGTTTGATAATGCGTCAAATAACACAAACGCGGTTCCAAGATTAAAGATACTACTTTCACCGATTTTAGACGGTGCGTTTTTTCATACTCGTTGCGTTGCACACATCATCAATCTTTCCGTGCAAGCCGGTTTAGAGGTTATTGACTCCAAAAGAAAAGAATTTAAAGAAATGATCAAATCGGTTTTTTGCTCCAACAACAAACGATTAAATAATTATAAACGATTTTGCAAGTCGGTGAATTGTAAAGCTTTGGGTCCTAGTTTGGATTGCCCAACTCGTTGGAATTCTACTTGGTTGATGATGCACAACGGCTTAAGGCAAAAAGACACATTGCAAACTTTTCACAAAAACTTGTTTGATAAAGGTCTTGTAGCACACGAGTATCCGAATGAGGGTTGGAAATTATTTCAAAACTTCACGATTTGCTTGGGGTTTTTAAAGACGCAACAACTTTTTATCCGGCGTTTATTATCCTACTAGAAGACCCCATTGTTTAAAAGATTACTTGGATGGAAGTGTGTATTTGTTTAAAATATTACTTGGATGGCGCGACTAGAAGACAAAACGTGACCACACTAGAAGACCCAATTGACGTCGAGTTGGAATCAAACATACACAATGAAGAAGTGAAACTTGGAATATCATCTCCCGACGAAGAAGACGATGAAGAGGAGGCTATCGAACGGGTTGCTACGTAGGGGTGATGGCGATGCCGAAGCTCCTCCCTAGCTTCCCTCTTTTAATTTTAAGTTTGAATGTTTTTAAGTATTTTAAATTAAGATGTTTGGACGTTTGTAATTTGGATATTATTAATTAGGAAGTTTGTATTAAATATTGTAATTTCAATGTTGTACTTTTTAAATTAATCAAAATTTTAATTTTCTTTCATATTATGTTTTTTTGTAGTATATATTATAGGAAATGTATTAAAAAAAACCAAAAAAAAAAAAAAAACAGTGGGCTGCACAAAACAGGCCGGGTTTTTTTATAGGATAAAAACCGGTTTTAAAAAAATCCGATTAATACTATATCCTAATCCGGTTAATATAGTATAGTTTTCCTACCCTAAAACCGGTTATTACTAAACCGGTTTTTTTCGTAACCGGTTTTTTTTTGTCCAAAAAATCCGATCCGGATAATACTATAACCGGATATAGTATTATCCGGTATATGTGCATGTCTAGTTGCTGGTACTAATATAGATTTTTTTGTTAGTATATAGATATAGTTCAGTTAGAGGCCCAAGCCCGTTAGGATTTTCTATTGTATCTCTATTTATATTGTTACGATGTTGTTATTAGCTGGGGGGTTACATGTTAAAGTTAACATGGTATCAGAGCTCCAGACTCTCCCATTCCTCCCGCCGCTGCCCATAAGGCTACGCGTTATGGGGAAGCCGATGGCTTCGGGTTGGATCGAGTAAGGTCAGGAACACCAAAACTCGATTTCGAGTCTGGGCTTCGAGTTCGGCCTTCGGGTCCTTGAACTCGATGTGGAAGCCGATGAACATCACCCCCCCCCCCCCCCCCCCCCCCCCCACCAACACCTCCCTCTCACCTCCTCTCAACCCGTCACAATTAAAACACATTTAACCTTTTTTAATATTTTTATTATTTTTCTTATTTAAAAAGTTTTCTTATTTTTTTTCTTTTTTTATTATTTTTATTTTTTTATTAAACACACATTTAATAACTTTTTTTATTATAAATACCTCATAATTCAAAACTTATTTTCATCCTAATTTTATACTCTTTCACATTCATTCTCTCTACCTCTTTCACATAATTTTTTTTACTTATTTTATCCCTAATTCTTTTTCTTATGTAATTTTACCAAACGAGACAACTTTTTTTTTGTTTTTAAAAGTATGTATATTTTTTTTAAAAAAATAGATTTTTTTAAGTGTAAATTATGTAATTTTAATTTTTAGTATTGTTTGAATTTTAATTTAAATAAATTATCTAATTATATTATTTATATAATTGGTTATTTGTTAAAATTAAAAGAAAAAAACAAAAAAATTTAAAAAAGATTAGGTAATAGAAGGTAAGATATAACTTGAAATTGGGTAAAGAAAAAAGCCAAGAGAGGGAGAATGATGTGGCGCTGATAATATTGAGCAGCTCCACAAGGTACACAAGGATAATAATTATCATGTAATGGTAATCTCATTAAGACATGTCAACATGGGCAACAATGTGTTAATACTCTAGACCAATATGCTATCTCTGATATAACACCTCTACTAGGGGCGAAGCTAAGATTTTAGTTTAGCGGTGGCCGGTCTTATTTTGTTTAACTATACACACACACGCGCGCGCACACACACACACACACACACACACACACACATATATATATGAATGATATTATAAGTTCCATTATCGGACTAGATAAACAAATAATGAAAGTTTAAAAACAAAAAATTCACATGTTAAAACAACACTTAATCTTTTCAATGACCAAAGTTTTCTCACAATCACTAGTTCGGTTGTCATGAGTTAATGTGACCTTATTAAAAGAAAATGATGATGACATCATCATCCTTAATTATACCAATTTTTTTTTATCAATTATAACCTTTTATTTCACAAAATTTCTTAATAACCCCTTGATCATTACTCCTTAATTACAACAAATATTTTACCAACCTTCCATTTCACAAATTTTTTTATAACCCCATATAATTACCCATAACAACCTCCTAATTTAAATTTATTTACCTTTCTTATATCAAGGGTGATTATTCAACATTTAAAATAATTTTAGATACTAAAGTTTTTTAAATTTTCAAACTTTCTATATTTTTAGGCGATTAGTTTTGGTAAACATATAATATATAAAAATAATGTATGTTATTTATCCTACAGTATATGTGTGAATAGTAACATCAAGTTTAGAAACTTTCCAATGACATTATCTGTTAGTTAAAAACATGTTTATTTTAAAAATAATTCAAAATGTTTAAATCCACCGCCGCATGAATTGAAATGCTAGCAACCCATTATTTCGTTTTTAATTACTTCTTAAATATAGACATCTATTAATGGGAGGATCGTAACTATTGTAGACATTTATATCTTAAATCTATAAACATTATTGCACTTCGACATCACATATGTTGCTCTGATTCTTCTTCATATTTATAGCTATCAATTATGGAGAATTAATTACAGGCCCGGCCCTGGACCTAGGCCATAGGGGCAACCGCCCAGGGCCCAACATTTTTTGGGACCATTATAAAAAATGCAATCCTTAATATATATGTATGTGTTTGGGCCAAGAGAAAAATGAAAAAGGCCCAAAGTAAGTACGTAAAAGGGCAAAACGGAAGCAATAGTTACAGGCTTACAAGTCTCTTTTCTTTTTCACGCGGAGGGAAGACAGAAGACTGGGGGAAGATTTGAATCGCCAACACCCTATTCTCGAGTTTTTTTTAATGAGACGAAGGGAAGGATTAGGAAGGGAGGAGATGCAATATTGTGTTCTTGAGAATTTTTTAGGAGAGAAAGGAAAGGGTGTTGGGAGGGGCAATTTTAGTAGTTTTGTGAGTAAAATTTTTCCTATCATTTTTGGGATGATTATGAGGAGGAGTTTTTCATCATTCCCTTTCCTTTCCTCCCTTCCCGCTCCTTCTCTTCCCCTCTTTAAAATAACTCGAGATCATGCCGCAAATGACCGATTCAGAAAAGAAAAAGAAATCGATCGGTTTCTTCACGAGTTCAGAGTTCATCGCTGGGGCTCCTCATCCTTGCCTTCGGATTCTTCGGTGCAAATACACAATCAACGTTGCAATCAATCTAATCACCGCAAAATTCGCCATTTGCAAGGAGCTTCATCGATTAGGTATTTAGGTTAGTATTTTTTATTCTTCATTTATAAATCAGAATAAGAAGTCGTAATTCGTGGATCGATTTGGGTTTTCTGCTGTAATTGGGCTTCGTTGTTTATCATTTCATTATTGATTTAATTCCCCATTCAAAACTCAAATATTAGAAATCTGGAAATGCAATTATCAAAAATTAAATAAAAGCTTAGAATCAAAAGTGAATAGAATACACACATTAAAGAAATTCAGAAGTCATCAACTCATCATTCATCAAGCTTTAACAACTTGAGAGTCAACTAAACCTACGTGTGAGTCACTGAGTTGGTTAATATAGGTAACGCAAGGGAGGGGTCTGAATGTCTGTTGCAATGGTTAATGATTTTAACAAGAGAATGACTGATCAAAGTATGACTCTTAATCGGGTAGGTTTTGAAGTCGAATGATGTGAACATAGCAAAAGATTATGAAGAGTGAAGACACAAAGATATGGAAAAATGGGGGTAGATGTAATGGATGGTTGTACTGTGTGCAGTAAGTAGTATAACCATCTAGAAGAGCCCTAAGAATAATGGGGGATTGATGTATTTTGAGATAACATATGGTTTTCTACTAAGGATTGTTGCTGTTAAAAGAGAGAAAAAAGTCATAGTTCATCAAATAAAACATCATGTGCACAAGACTCTTCAATCCTATAAAGTTTCATTAGTTTCTCATTGTGTTTATTGCCTTTTTAATTGCTAATCTGAATCTGACTGTCTGGTTATGTTTGTGAATTGTGATTTTTGATTTGTCTAATTTTGTCATTGATAATTGTCTTTTTGACTAATTGACTCGTTGATAATTGACCATTTGAAAATTTGATACTTGATATTTGTTGGTAATGCTAATTAGTGTTTTATTAATCATTACTAATTGCTAGTAATCTACTAATTAGTTACTTTGTGTTTCTTTGTTGTTTGGTTCCACTAGTTAAGTGCTAAATTACTGATTAGTTCCTTTCGTACTTAGTAGTTCCTTTTGTACTTAATTAGTTCATTACTTGTGTGTTATATCTTCTTAGTTATATGATGTTTAGTTTTAATTTTATATTTGGGGATATTCATGTTTTGGGTGAAATTTACTTGTATGAAATCTTTTTATACTTTAGGGCCCCTTTTTAGATTTCTGCCGAGGGCCCATAAAATGATTGGACCGGCCCTGATCTTCATCATAATCAAATAGACCTTTATTAGAACACTATTCAACTCCTAGGAAGAAATCACGATTAAGAAATTCTACAGAAAACATTTATGTTCATAATACGTTTCATATTACAATGTATGTTTTGTAATTGTTATATACATGTTAGTACTCTTAAAAACCTAAAAAATTTAAAACTGACTTTAATCATCCCCGTGTTTATACACGGGGTGTTAAGCTAGTATTAATTAAAACAATAACTCGAATACTTGATCTTGATAAAACTTCAATCAAACCAAAAAACAAACAATAAGAAATCATACTTCGTGTGTCTGTAGTTGGACACGGCTTTGTTTTATTTTAATAAAACTCATCTATTTTAATTTATTGTCTGTAAAGAAAGTATCAGCAACAATATCTCAATTTAAAGAATCGGATTGTTTTAAAGATAATCATCATTCATGCTATTATAAAACATTGTTTTCATAGTTTTCTTTTGAAAGCTCTTTCAAATATGATAATCGCCACGTCAATCCTTCTCTACACTTTTTATGTTTTGAGAAATACTTGGGCTATTAATTACAGTTAGGGAGGTTAATATATGTGTTAGATTTAGACTTATAAAAGACTAAGGATGTTGTGCTCGTTGGAGGGGGCCAAGCACCCTTTAGCCTCCCGTTGTCTCCACCCGTGTTAGCGAGGTCACCTTAGATTTGGATTCTCACTGGTTTGTTTTGCTCTAATGAAATCAGTGCTTCCCTAAATCAAAGATTTTCTGCTTATTTTTGTGAAGAGTTGTTGTGTTTTTTCCCCATGGGACAGAAACTTAGAGTTAGAGTGATATCTTGGCTATATTGGGCCTGTCTAGAGGCAATAAATACTTAACCGTGTAGATAGTGACTATACTTCCATTAGGATGTTTTAGATGCATTGGTAATGGTCGATGAATTCTCAAGATACACTTGGGTCATCTTCCTAAAAGCAAAGAGTGAGGCTGCTGAAGAAATAATAAGTTTCATAAAGAAGATGGAAGTGCTAAATGGAAATCTAGTAAGGATGCTTAGAAGTGATCATGGAACTGAGTTTAAAAATCAAACTCTAGAAGGTTTCTGTGATGAAAAAGGCATATCTCAAAACTTCTCTGCTCCAAGGACTCCACAACATAATGGTGTAGCTGAAAGAAGAAACAAAACATTAATTGAAGCTGCAAGAACCATGCTGTGTGAGAGTGGGTTAGGATTTAACTTCTGGGCTGAAGCTGTCAGCTATGTATGTTTTACACAGAACAGATCTCTTGTGATCAAGAGGCACAACAAAACTCCTTATGAAGTGCTAAAGGGAAGGAAGACAAACATCAGCTTCTTTCACATCTTTGGGTGTCAGTGCTTCATACTGAACCAGAAAGATCAATTGCAAAAGTTTGCACCAAAAGGCTGATGAAGGGGCTTTTGTTGGATATTCTGTGATCTCCAAAGCTTACAGAATTTACAACATCAGAACAAAGGTCATAGAAGAATCAATAAATGTAAGTTTTAATGAAAATGACTTTGTTGCTTTCTGTTCTACTAATCCATCTACAGGTGAGGAATTTAATGATCTGCTGAATACTGAAGACAACATTCCAGTGTCAGCTAATCCACTCCCATCAGCTGATGTAGAGGATTTAGATGAAACTGTTCCAAACTTACATCAAACCAATGCACGCCCAATCCTAAACCAATCCACACTTTTACTGAATGATGAGAATCATGATTCAACATCAATGGACTCTAATTCCATATCAAACATTCCTTCATCAGTAGAAGTTTCATCAGCTGACATTCCTGAAATTCTGTCAGCTGACCAACCAGAAGTCTCATTAGCTGACCCAAACCAAAGAATTTCAACTCCTTCAATCCAAACTGTTTCAAACTCTCCCAGAATCCAAAATGCCTATAAGGACCACAAGGATCATCCTAAAGATCAGGTCATAGGTAACATAGAAGCACCTGTACTAACAAGATCAAAAGCTTGCAATTTCTGTTTATATACAGGTTTTGTTTCTATGATTGAACCAAAGAAGGTAGATGAAGCTCTAAATGATCCTCACTGGATAAATTCCATGCAAGAAGAATTGGCTGAATTTACTAGGAACAATGTATGGACTTTGGTGCCAAGACCAAAGGACAAATCCATCATTGGTACTAAGTGGGTGTTCAGAAACAAGATGGATGAACAAGGGCTAATCATCATAAACAAAGCAAGATTAGTTGCACAGGGGTATTGTCAAGAAGAAGGTATTGATTATGATGAAACCTTTGCCCCTGTTGCAAGACTTGAAGCAATAAGACTGTTTCTAGCTTATGCTGCCTTCAAAGACTTCAAAGTATTCCAAATGGATGTCAAGAGTGCCTTCCTCAATGGTGAACTGAAGGAAGAGGTGTATGTTAAACAACCTCCCGGTTTTGAGGATGCTAGCAAGCCAAACCATGTCTATTTCTTGAACAAAGCTTTGTGTGGTCTAAAGCAAGATCCAAGAGCCTCGTATGATACCCTCTCTTCTTTTCTGGCCACTAAAGGATTTACTAGAGGAAGCATAGATATCACTTTATTCATAAGAAAATTCAAGGGTGATGTGATTCTTGTACAGATTTATGTAGATGATATAATATTTGGGTCTACAAATGTTGATATTTGCAAAAAAAATTCAAAACTCATGTCTGATAATTATCAGATGAGCATGATGGGTGAATTAAACTATTTTCTAGGTCTTCAAATCAAACAAGAGGTTGATGGAATTTTCATTCATCAAACCAAATATGTAAATGACTTACTGAAGAAATTTGAGTTTGAAAATTGTTCTTCAATGAAAACACCCATGTCCACTGCCTTAAAGCCTGGAAAGGACACTGATGGTAAATCAGTGAACATTACAACTTATAGAGGTATGATAGGGTCTCTTTTATACCTCACTGCAAGTAGACCAGATATTATGTTTTCTACATGTCTTTGTGCTAGATACCAAGCAGATCCCAAAGAATCTCACTTAGCTGCAGTTAAAAGGATTTTCAGGTATCTCAAAGGAACCCCTAATCTAGGTTTTTGGTACCCCAAAGACTCTGATTTTGAGTTAGTTGGATACACTGATTCTGACTTTGCAGGTTGCACACTAGACATAAAGAGTACATCTGGGGGTTGTCAATTATTAGGTGGAAGATTAGTCAGCTGGTCAAGCAAGAAACAGAACTCTGTTTCAACTTCTACAGCTGAGGCAGAATACGTTGCTGCTGGAAGCTGCTGTGCTCAATTGCTATGGCTGCAAAATCAACTACTGGATTATGACATACAGTTTGAAAACTCCCCAATTCTGTGTGACAACACAAGTGCCATATCTATATCTAACAATCCTGTTTTGCATTAAAAAACTAAGCATATTGAAATCAGACATCATTTTCTTAGAGACAATGTGCAGAAAAAGAAAGTTTCAATACACTATATAAACACCGATGTTCAATTAGCTGACATTTTCACAAAACCTTTGGATGAGTCTCGGTTCAACTTCCTAATATCCAAACTTGGCATGTTAAACTTGTAATATATTTTGTTCTTAGATAGTTAGTTTAGTGTGAGAAAATAATTTTATCTGTGTGTGAAATGAAGTACTTATCTAAGCTTCTACATGTTTTACTTATGGTAGATCAGCTAATGGAATTATGTCAGCTGACACTATACCTCAGCTGATAAACCATCAGCTAAGGCTTAGAAGCTCAGCTAAGTGCACTCATTAGCTGACACTAATTTTATCTCAACATGGATCAGCTGACACTCTCTTTTGTCAGCTGATGATTTTCAAAAGTCAAAAATTCGGTGTCCCCACACTTATGTTATTAATTTCTCATTTGTATTTATTATGTTGCTAGGTAGTATTTAATTTCTTTTAAATTGTCCGTTAGTTGTCTGTGTATTTACTAACTGTTCCGTTTATCACCTTTTTGCAGAAGTGACAGTTACTTTTTGGAAAATATTTGTGTGACAGTTTAGGTTTCCAAGGAAGATATAAAGGTGTTTTCGGGCGGTTCTTCATTTCTTACGCTTTCAAAATTCCCAAACACTCTTTCTCTCTCAAATTTTCAAACCCTAAACCTTCGTTGCTCAAACTGTTTCACTCTGTAATCATGGTGACTTTCAACTCTGCTTCCACTCCTCTTGCCATTGCTGGTGAGAATGTTGCACCCAACTCTGAACTCACCATTCATCCCAATAACTTTTGAATAACCACTGATATTCCCTCAAACAAGGCAAACCAGGGATACGAACCCATGGTTGCATTTATTACTGCCCATCCCCTGTTTCCTTGTCTCTCTGCTCAATCTTACTTCATTTTCCCTCACATTGTTGGTGAAATGTGGTATACTGCTAGGTACCATCCCAATCAAAACCTCATCACCTGCACCTGTCTGAATGCCCACATCAACATAAATTTCAATGTCGACACTCTGCGACAGGCCATATCTCTGCCACACTTGGCTCCTTATCAACCATTTGCTCAAATGGATCAAGTTTTGGAGGTACTACCTCTCATTGGCTACAATGCTCATGTTGCCCATGGTCAGTACAAGTTGTCCGTGCTAAGACACCCATGGAAGTATCTGGCAAGTGTCATCACTCGCTGTTTTGGTCCCAAAACTGGAAGCTTCGATCAAATGAACCAGACTGAGCTGATGATACTTCATGCCTTAGTCACAGGGAGGAATATTGACTTTGCTCAAGTCATATTCTCGGATATGGTGGACAAAATTACTCTTGCTACTTCAAAGAAGTCCACAAGGACTATTGTTCCCTACATAATGTACTTGAGCTTACTTGTCCTTCATCAGATGCAATGGGAACAGTATACTGGGATAGCTGTTGTACTTGATGCAATGCCTATGCCTCAAATGGGTCAAAAGATTTTTAATCTAATAAGGGAAGAGCAAGGTCCAGCTATTACTGCCCAGATGCAAGAACTAGTTGATATTGCTGGTGATGAAGCTAAGGTTGAAGAAGAGGTGTTTGCTACAAATTTGGAAGAACAAATGGCTGATGATTCTGAATCTCCTGATATGATCACTGAGCATTCTGAAGAGTCAGTGACTCATGCTCAAGATGAAGCCATGATTGAGGAAGAAAGGATGGATGAAGGGTTGATGGACACTGCTTATCATGAAATAATGTTTAGAGCAGATGTGTTTCATGAACCAGCACAGGATGAGCCTATTAGTCCTGATGCTGAGGATGTACAAGAAGCAGATAGTGGTTATGAAAGAGGTGATGCTATCAGTTCCAGTTCTACCACACCACAAATTCAACACAGTGAAGAAGAATCTGATGATGATTCTCCAAGTAGGACTCTTGGTGACACAATTGCTTATCCCAACCCTGATCAACAACAAGGATCGAGTGACTCTGTTCATAGAGCACCAAGTGGTGAGGATGAAGAGGTTCCTGATGCTGAATAGATCTCTGATAAGCTGGGGGAGCTCATAGAGATCAGCAAAGCAAAACGAATCTCAGGTATACCTTTGTCACTCCCTGAGGACACTCATTTGGTTGACCCCACCAATGAGAACCCATCCTCTCCTCCAGTTGTAACACCCTCCACAACTGTCAAGCTCTAATCAACTCCCAACAGTTGCTAGTTCTACCCCCTCCTACACCCATACTGAATTAAGGTCACAAGAGCTTGTGCACTTTCCACAAGTCTCTGAGGTAGTGTTATCCACACCTCTGACCTCAACTCCTAGAGCTACCTCTTATGTTGAGGGGGAGCCTATGGATGTTGCTTTAACCCAACTGCCAATGGATGTGCCCTCACAAAAGGTCACATTCGTAAATATGGGATTGCTGCAATCTGGGTCACCCTCCCAACAGGGTGATACCATTGAAAGACAGACCTCCTCCCAAGGTCATACTGTGTCTATAGCCCCTGTGAGTCAAGCCTTTCCCTTAGTAAGTTCACAACAACTTGCTACTGAAATAAGGGATACCTCATTGAGTGCAACCCTCACTCACACTCACATTCTTGCACCTACTTTTGATTCAATACTTACACATACTAGTGCACTGCCTGTCAATACTAGTGACATAAACCAGCCATTGGTAATTGGCACACTCTCTGTTCCCAGTGATCTTAGGCCTATAAACCAAGGTGTAAGTGAGGGACCACAATTTATTCCTGTTCTTGGCACCTCAACTCAATCAATTCCTACCAAACCCCTTCCCTCTACCTTCTCTGAACCCTCACCCCAAATACTTCAAAGCCTATTGTCCATCTCTCAAAAGATGGATAGTCTTCAAGCCTCCTTCACCTCCTTCCAAACTAAAACAAAAACTCAACTCTCTCATTTAACCCAAGAGATTGAGTCACTCAAATCTACCCAATCCCAACCCCAACCCACCCCTACCCCTATTGATCTTTCACCACTTCTCACTAAATTAGATCAACTTCTTACCCAAACTTCTAATCCTACTCCTATTCCGTCACCTACCATCTCAAACCAAACCATTACCAACCTCAACCAAACCATTTCTAACCTTCTAACCCAACTCCACACCTTAAGACCTTCCCCTCCTAACATTTCCGTAACCATCCCTGACTCTCTTCTTAGAGTCCCTTTTCTTCTCCAAACCATAACTACTGACCTTCAACACCTAAACAATTACTCCATCCAAAAGCACAGTGAAACCTCAAAGAATTCACCAATATCACTGATGCTATCCTAAGCCTGAGGAGACCTTCATTCTTCACTCAACCTCCTATCCCCACTACATCTCCTTCAACTACACTTATCCCTCCCTCTACCTCCACTCCTTCTCCATCTCTTTATTCTTTTATCCCTCCTTCTGTTGCTAAGCCCTCTGACAACTTTCCTTTTACATTTGTTGATGACAAAAAGGGGGAGAAGTCAGTTACAAGAGAACCTTCACCAGATATAATCAGAGCAGCTGTTGATGCATATACAGCTGAGCTTCAAGCTATGCAAGCAGAGGATGCATCTGCCCCCAATGAAACAGAAACTAAAAGCAAATCAGATGTTGAGGGGGAGAATCAATCTGAGGGGGAGCAACCTGCTCAAGATGAGCAGAGGCCAAAAAGAAGATTCAAACAAATGGCTAGAAGGAAGAGTGCTAAAAAGCCCAGACAAGATGAATCTTGTGCACCAATCAATGTGCCATCAGAAGATTCTGATGATGATGATGATGATGAAGATATGGTGCCTCTGTCCTCTCTGCTCAACTTCAAAAAGCATAGCCTCTCAACTCAAGCTCCAACAGTCCAAGTTTCCTCTCCAGTACAATCAAGTCAACCAACTCCCAGCACCACATCAAGGAGAAAAGGAAAGAAAATAATGTATGCTGAGGAAATTGAAGAAGAAGAAAGAAGAGAGGAATAGTTAAATCAAGAGGATGAGAATCTCAGAGAGTTAAGTGAACTGGCTGCTGCTCTTGGTTCAACCATTGAAGAAGTTCTTAAAGCCAAAGAGAGACACCAGGATTTCACTACCACTGAGGATCTTGCTGCTGTAGTTGGTGTCACTGATGATGAATTGAGAGAATTACAAGAAGAATAAATCATCATGCTATCCTCTCAATCACATCCAACACAGGTTGCATCACAGCAAGATGATCCTACTGTCAAGAAAGTTCCTAAAAGAGGAAGAACTCACAGAGAAGCCATTCAAGCATTGCATGAGTTCAACTTTGGAGTTACAACTCAGCAATCTGAAAGAGAGATCAAAGAGGTCTTGGATAACAAGAACTTGATAGAAAGAAAGGATCCAAATCTCATTTCCAGAGTCACTCCATATAAGGGAACATATGAAGGGCCATATCTCAGATTAGTAAGAAGAGATGAAAGACAAACACATGAGAATGCCTATATTCATCACTGCAAACTGTTTTCCTTCACTGAGATGATTGAGACTCTATACCACCTCCATAAATCCAAAAGTGATATTGCCATAAGGTTCATAAACAAATTTGAATACTGGATCAGAATGGCTGTCTACCACAGGATATGCACTCATGATCAATTTGTGGAACACATTGATATGATTGAGGATGCCTTCAAGAAATCCTCCAAAACTTTTGTACCTGTGGAACAGATTATACTTAATCCTGATCATCCTTACCTGTCTGCATATGAAAATCTCAACACTGCTCTGCCCTCCAACATTGAACCAGAAATGTTTAAATACATAACTGAACCTGAATCTCACAGGTCCGGTGGAAATCAGGGTGGAAACAAAGGCAGGTGGCAGAATAACCAGAATCGGGGTGATCAAAAATCGAAAGGTTCGGGGTCATATCAGAACAAGCCGTGGTGTAAACCCTACAATGCTAGTCATACTAGTCCGTGCACATCACAGACGAAACGATGTTTGCGTTGTGGTGGATTTGGCCACTAACCATCAGCTTGTCGATTTAATACAAATGTGTGCTGGAATTGTCACGAAGAAGGTCATAGAGCTGGAGTCTGCACTAAACCGAGGTCAAAGGGGACGGGGCAGGGGGTAGGCAATGTCGGGGGATCGTCTTCTGCAGGTCAAAAGAGGAAGGTTGCACCTTCTGCGGATAGGAGAGCCTTCAAGATGACGGTTACAGAAGCTGCTGATTACAGTGATGTGATCACGGGTATGTTTATTGTAAACTCTATGTCTGCCCGTGTGTTATTTGACTCTGGTGCAAATAGATCGTTTATATCTGTATCTTTGTGTGATAAATTGAAAATGCCTGCTTCTGTGGTTACTACTCCTTTAGAAGTAGAGATAGCTGATGGTAAGTTAGTGCCTGTAACTTTTTCTTTGACTGGGGTGTTTATAGATATTGATGGTACTAGTCTGCCTGTAGACTGTTTACTGATGCCTATACCGGGGTTTGACTTAGTACTACTAGGCATGGATTGGTTAAGTCACCATAGAGCTAGTATCCAGTGCCATAAGAAACTGATTACTATTCCTTTGGTTGACGGGTCGCATGTCGTGGCTCGTGGGGATAGATCTCGATCTTCTTTTCCAATCATCTCGTATATGAAGGCTAGAAAATCTCTAGCCAAAGGGTGTGCGTCTTTTCTGGCTTACGCTATTGATGTGATGAAAGAGAAGCGACCTGTTACCGATGTTCGTGTTGTCTCCGAATATCCAGAGGTATTTCTAGATGATCTGCCAGGGTTACCACCTGTACGGGATGTTGAGTATAAGATAGAATTGGTACCGGGTACCAAACCGATTGCTAAAGCTCCGTATCGTTTGGCTCCATCTGAGATCCGAGAAATGATGACTCAGATCCAGGAATTGTTAGACAAGGGTTTTATTCGTCTGAGTTCTTCGCCGTGGGGTGCACCTGTTTTGTTTGTTAAGAAGAAGGATGGAACTCTTCATATGTGTATTGATTACATGGATCTGAATAAGAGAACCATCAAGAACAAGTACCCGTTGCCCAGGATCGATGATTTGTTTGATCAGTTACAAGGGGCTTCTTACTTTTCAAAGATTGATCTACGATCCGGTTATCATCAGGTTAGGGTAGCAGAGGAGGATATTCCTAAGACTGATTTCCGTACTCGATATGGTCATTACGAGTTTTTGGTGATGCCATTTGGTTTGACGAATGCTCCTGCCATATTTATGGATTTGATGAATCGTGTGTGCAGACCTTTTCTAGATAAGTTTGTTATTGTGTTCATCGACGATATTCTGGTGTATTCGAAAACAGAGGATGAACATGATCAGCACCTAAGATAGGTTTTGGAGATTCTAAAACAAAACAAATTATATGCCAAGTTTTCAAAATGTGAATTTTGGTTGCGAGAAGTTCAATTTTTAGGGCATGTGATTTGACAAGGAGGTATCAAGGTAGATCCGTCCAAGATTGAGGCAGTGATGAATTGGAGTGCTCCGAAAACACCAACTGAGATAAAGAGTTTTCTTGGATTGGCGGGATATTATCGCAGATTTATTAAAGATTTTTCTAAGCTTGCCGGTCCATTGACCAAGTTGACCAGAAAAGATGTTCTTTTTCAGTGGGGTTCATCTCAGGAAGATGCTTTTCAGACTCTGAAACAGTTGTTGTGTCAGGCTCCTGTTCTCTCCTTGCCTGAGGGTTCAGAGGATTTTATTGTTTATTGTGATGCTTCGCATGCTGGGTTGGGTTGCGTTCTAATGCAGAGGGGTAAGGTAATTGCATATGCTTCGAGACAGTTGAAACTGAATGAAAGAAATTTCCCGACTCATGATTTGGAATTAGCAGCTGTGGTATTTGCTTTGAAACTGTGGAGACACTACTTGTATGGAACCAAATGTATTATATGTACTGATCATAAGAGTCTGCAGTATGTGTTTATTCAGAAGGAATTGAATATGTGACAATGTCGTTGGTTAGAACTGATCAAAGATTATGATTATGATATTCAGTATCATCCGGGTAAAGCTAATGTAGTTGCAGATGCACTCAGCAGAAAGGAATCTTCGGATACTGTGAAATTTATGCGGTTGGAAATCAAGTCTGATTTAGTGGATCAACTTGTGGCTGCACAGTTTGAAGCTTTGAAAGATGAAAATCTGAAGGATGAACAAATGGTTAAACGACAACATGAATTAACTTCGGATTTGCGTGGTTTGAGGGTTTATCATGCACGTGTTTGGGTACCAAAGTTTGGTTGCTTGAGGGAATTAATTCTAAATGAGGCTCATAAGTCTAGATTGTCGATACATCCGGGTAGTACAAAGATGTACCTGGATTTAAAGAATCAGTATTGGTGGCTGACAATGAAAATGGATATTGCGAAATTTGTTGGGATGTATCACATTTGTGCTCAAGTTAAAGCTGAACATCAGAAACCGTACGGATTGAAACAGTTGGAGATACCTGAGTGGAAGTGGGATAATATTACGATGGATTTTGTAACTAAACTTCCACGAACTCAAAAAGGTCATGATATGATTTGGGTTATAGTCGATAGATTAGCCAAGAGTGCACATTTTCTGGCTACTGCTGAAACTGCACCTTTAAGTAAACTGGCTCAATTGTACATTGATGAGATAGTAGCTAGACATGGAGTTCCATTGTCCATTGTTTCGGATAGAGATCCGAGGTTTGTATCTAACTTCTGGAATAGACTGCAACAAGAATTGGGGTCCCGGGTGAATTTGAGTACAGCTTATCATCCTCAGACAGATGGTCAATCAGAAAGAACTATTCAGACGCTAGAAGATATGCTTCGGGCATGTGTGTTAGAGTTTAGGGGTTCATGGGATTCACATTTTCCTTTGGTTGAGTTTGCTTACAACAATTCCTACCACTCCAGTATTGGTATGCCTCCGTATGAGATGCTGTATAGTCGTCCTTGTAGAACTCCGACTTGTTGGTTAGAAGCTGGGGAAAAGCAGTTTTCAGGGCCTGATATCGTGCAGATGACAGCTGATAAGGTAGCTATTGCTCGTGAGAAATTAAAGGCTGCAAGGGATCGACAGAAAATGTATGCTGATCCGCGACGTCGACCAGTATCGTTTGTCGAGAGGGAAATGGTTTATTTGAAAGTATCTCCTTGGAAGGGTGTAATCAGATTTGATAAACGCGGGAAGTTGGCTCCCCGTTACATTGGTCCTTTCAAAATCAGACGAGTGGTTAACGATCAGGCAGTTGCTTTGGATCTTCCTGATGAATTAGCAGGTATTCATGATACCTTCAATGTATGTTATTTGCGCAAGTGTAATGTAGAGGATCAGACGCAGGTTCTTCCGATTCAGGATCTTCGTGTGGATTTGAATCAGAAACTTATTGAGAAACCAGTTGAACTGTTGGATCGTAAAGTCACAAAATTGCGAAAGAAACAGATACCCATGGTTCTGGTTAAGTGGAAACATAGTTTGGGTTCAGATTTGACTTGGGAGACTGAAGCTGAGATGAGAAGCCGGTATCCTTCTTTGTTTGAGAGCGAAGATATTCCGAGGATGGAATCTTCTTAAGGGGGGAAGATTTGTAACACCCTCTTTGCCGGCCTAGATTAATTAAGGTATTTAATTAAACTAAGTATGGGATTTAATTTGATTATGTGAATTATTTATATGTGTTAATTTATGTTTTTGTGATATTATTTGGTATTATTATTAAAGTAAATAATTGAATTATTTGTATAATTAGTTGGGTATGGGGTGTGGCCGGTTGGTGGTATAGGCACCAACTTTATCACCATACCTCATTTCTTGTAGAAGTGAACAAAGTGTGTTGTGTGTGTTTTGTTGCTCTCGGCCGAGAAGAAGGAAGAAAGAATCCATATTTGGTTTTAAGCTTGCATGCCATTAGGTTCTGAATTCATATCATATTCATAAGGTTAGATAACTGAAATATAATTGTTAATTATAGTTTGTATTTGGTTTTGCATATATATATATATATATATATATATATATATATATATATATATATATATATATATATATATATATATATGAATTCCGATTGTTTCTTGTTGATTTGATGATATTAGGATGAATGCATGTTAGAATTTATGATCTATACATGTTGTTTATATGAGTTGGATGACTTCTGGAAATCTATATATAACTTGTATGCATGAAATCAGTAAGATTTAAGTTAGAAATATATTTTATGCATGAAGTTATGAATTTGTCGGATTTGAGATATGAATGAGTCGGAATCCGATAGAAGTTTACTCGGATTTGGATTGTGTCGGAATCCGACTAAATTATCAGTGATGCCTTAACAATTCTCTCGGAATTGCCATTTTACTCGGAATCCGATAGAAGTTTACTCGGATTTTGATTGTGTCGGAATCCGACTAAATTATCAGTGATGCTTTAACACTTCTCTCGGAATGGCCATTTTACTCGGAATCCGATTAACTCTGTGGAATGTCTTTATATTCTCTCGGAATTGGACTTTTACTCGGAATCTCATAAGTTGAGAATTAGAAGAGTTAGCATTTTACTTTCAGTGTAACAAACTTGTTCATGTGTTGAACATCTTAGACATTAGTTGTTTAAGATTAGCATTGTCTATGTGTTAGACAAATCTAGTTGCCACCTTTTATTGAACTTAGATTTTCCGCATCGAGTTCATGTAATTCTTGATTAACATCAATAAGAATTATATAAAAGTAAACCGTGTGACTCTTAAATTTTTATTTGCTAAAGTTTGTATTCAACCCCCCTTCTACAAACATTTGTTGTTGTAGTATCCATTCGGGACCAACAGTTACTTCAATCTCAGGAACTGAGAAGACTAGGTGAATTTAGTCATCTGAGTGTGCCAAGGTTTTGAAGACTTTGGTGAGTGGATTTATATCTTCGGATATACAGGATATGATATCCTATTTGGAATGCTCTTGTTTGGATTGTATATACATGTTAATTTGGAGATCAGTATGATGCTGGGCCTATTGCTTGGGGGATTACAGTATCTGATCTTGCAGTACCGGTGAGGTACTCAAGGGGGCTGGTACTGTTATCCATGTTAGTAAGGCTATCGGTAAACCTTGGTTTTGGCCGACCTTGGTTGTAGGTGCTTGCAACACCGCCGGTTCTCCTGGGATTCATGAGCTATTTGGTTTGGGCATATTTGTCTTGTGTATGTTTAGATATTTATTCTCTCACTTAGCTTTGTGCTAATTCCCCACTAGATTGTTTTGCAGATACTCTTTGGTGAGCTTGATGCTTTTGGGCTGGGAATATGGACGGACCAATTCTCTGATGCTAGATATTTTGTTAGAGCTTGTTTTTGTATTAACACTGTAAAGGTCTTTGTACATCAAACAAGTTAAATCTTTTTGTATCTATTATGTAATTAAGATAATTATATGTAATTAGCTTCCGCGTGCAGTAAATTATATGTTTAAAAATTACAGTGTTACAGTTTGTGTGGTGGTGGAAAGATCCACGGAAATGATGGAGGTCGGTGGTCGTAGATTTGTGGAGAGGATGAAGGTTTGTGGTGGTAGATTTTAGGAGATGGTGAAGGTCAGTGGTGGTAGATATGGAAGGAGAGGATTTGTGATGGTGATGGAGGTCGGTGGTGGTCGATCTTTGGTGGTGATTGAGGTAGGTAATGGTAATATTATTTCTTAAGACATCTATTTTAGCTAGTGTATGTTTAAGTTATGCCTTTTATTTCTACAAATAGATATTCTTTAATATCCTTAATGTTTTTCGTTTGTAGTAGGGGTGTCGAAAATAACCATTACTTGAATAAACTAATGTTTAATCGGGTTTTGATTTATTCAGGTTGGTTATTTCGGTTTCGGGTTGGTAAATTCGGGTATTCAATTTACCCGCTATAAAATTGGTTAGGTAGCAGTTTGGTTGTATAAAATCCATGTATACCGAATACCTTATTTAAGTTTTTTTAAGATGTATTAGCTTTGATTAAAGATGGCCAAAATGATGTCTTAGTAGTGAAATATAATATAATTTGTATTAATGTAATATATGTAATATATGTAATATTTGTTGCATTGTTTAGCCCGGCCCATTGTTAGTCAAAGGTCGATTTGTATTTTGTAAACTTTATATATTCCTTAATGATGATTAATGAGATTCATGGGAAACTTATATCCTAATATGGTATTAGAGTCTTCCCTTTTCTAACCTAACCCTAGCCGCGACCCCCCTCTCGACTTCTTCTTTTCCGGCAACATCACCGCCGGCCACCCCCTATTTTTCTTCTTCTTCTTTCATCTTTTTTTCCTCTTTTGTTGGCTTCATGGATTGACCTTCGTCTTCTTCGGAAAAACCTTTTGGTATCACGGAAAACCTACATTCCCTTACCTTGGATCTCGAAAAACTTAATTATGATGCATGGCGGGAGCCCTTCCTATCCAACCGGCCCTACCAACGCCGATTTGCAGAAACTTGATTCTATTGTCAAGTTATGGATTGATGGTACCATCTCATAGGACCTTCTTCAGATGATTCGAAATAACACCAATGGCCAAATGTTTAGATGAGTCTTGAAAGCTTATTCCAGGACAACAAAGAAGCTAGGGCAATTGAACTTGATAACGATCTTCGCACCATCACCATTGGCGACCTCTCCATCACCCCCTATTGTCAAAAGATCAAAACCATATCCGACTTACAAGCCAATATTGATTCCCCGGTGCCCGAGAAAACCTTGGTCGCCTATCTACTTAATGGATTATCCGATAAATACGAGAATATGGCCGTGGTGCTCCGTCACCGGACACCCTTACCCACCTTTCTTCAAGCACGTTCCAGACTACTTCTCAAAGAACAACTCCTTGCTCGCCCAAAAATTTCCCAACCGAGTCATGGGGACCACTCATCTTCGTCCACTGTCCTCTATACTAACTCGTAACCCCAGGGCCCTCTCGAAATCCGTCCCAGCCGCGGAACAACCACGGGCAGCCTAACCGCCTGCCCCAGCAGCCTCAGCGCCTCTGCCCCTGTTGTTCCGCCTGCCTTCCCCTAGGGGTATTACCACTAGCTGTACGGTGTTCTTCTGTCACCTGCGGCCACCACAGGCTCCCTACGGCTCGGACAACCGTCATCCGTCCCGCCGCTTGGACCGCCGCTCGCAGTCGGGCCTGCTCGATTGGCAACTCTCCGCATACGCATGTCACTACTCAGTGGCCACCGATGCCGCCTCCTTGGAACTGGTTCCCGCCGATGGACGCTACACAAATATTCTTTAATATCCTTAATGTTTTTCGTTTGTAGTAGGGGTGTCGAAAATAACCATTACTGGAATAAACTAAAACGTTTAATTGGGTTTTGGCTTATTCAGGTTGGTTATTTCGGTTTCGGGTAGGTAAATTCGAGTATTCAATTTACCCGCTATAAAATTGTTTGGGTAGCAGTTTGGTTGTATAAAATCCATGTATACCAACTACCCGATTTAAGTTTTTTTTAGATGTATTAGCTTTGATTAAAGATGGCCAAAATGATGTCTTAGTAGTGAAATATAATATAATTTGCATATGAGTCATCATTTTAGTTAAATAATTTGATTTAGACATCTATTTCTCTTAATTGTTTTCAGAATTGATAATGTTTTACTCATTTGAACCCAATATTACATTAACATAGTACATTTCTTACTTTGACTCTTTAAGAAAGAATACATCCTAAGTATCCTCACCCGTTTAATTTTTTTTAGATCTAATGTAACTTCACCTCATTAGATGGTGTTTCGATCGAGTTACAAATTACCATTAAAGTGAATTAAGCCAATTTAAAATGGCTTAAATTACATATGTTTTTTCCTGGATATAACTGATTTTACCGCACCGAACCAAAACCTGGTCTTTACAATAAAATACCCGATCTACTCAAAACCTGAAAAATAACTCAAAAAACACCCTACTTTGTAGATCATTTAATTGTAATGTTAGTTTATAACTACTTAAAGGTTCGTGATAATAAATTCATATAAGCAAATACTTAAACTAATATCTCATATATGGGTAAGCATTTTAATCAAAAAACCGAACCATAAACGATAAAACCGTTAAAATCGAACCAAATGAAAACTAATTTACGGTTTATGAAATTTCATCAACCGATAGATAATGAGTCGGTTTCGGTTTTGTAAAAGTAACCTAACCGATAAGGACTTATTAATTAAATATTTTATGTATTTTATATTTAATTATTTGAGTACGTGTTCATTTATGATGCATCATGAAAGTTATATTTTTATAAAAGCTTAAACTTTTGTTACTTATTATATTGTCTCGTTGTAAAAGTTGAACACTTAATTGCTTCTTGAGTTAATTACAAAAATGGTCCATGTGGTTGTGAAGAAATTTCACTTTTGTTCCTTTAACTTTCAAAATTACAAAAATAGTCACTGTGATTGCTGATTTGTTTCAGTTTTGGTCCTTTAGTCAAACGGACATTAAAATTGACTATCAAAAGACCCCATGTGATTTGCACATGAGGGTATTTTAGTCATTTTGTTTGTTATCCATATTACCAAACACTAAAACCTTTAATTATTATTTACTCTATCTCTCTACTCCATCTCTCTCATTTGCAGACCCATCCTCCACCCCACGGGCAACTTCATCTCTCTACTCCATCTCTCTCACCGCCACCATGGGTCTTGTCAGTCCTGCCACCGCCATAGCTACTATCCCATGGCTCCGTTGCTCAGAAGCACCGTCATCACGTCCATCGCCGTCGTCCGCCACCATGGTTCCTGTCTCCATCGCTCAGAAGCACCGTCATCACATGCATCGCCATCCTCCGCCTGCAGATCGAACCAACATCGCACGAACTACCATCACCTTCTCTCTTCAAGATCGCCGCCACCACCACCACCGATGTCCATCGTCGTCCCCTTTTCTCTCCAGATCTGAAAATGCTTTAATCGCCGCCGCCACCACCACCACGAACCACCATCGAGAGTTTGTTCATAGTTTTCTTGTTTGAGATATGCAAATGCATCATATCTGTCTTCTAGATCTGCCAGCTTGCCAAAAAATTTCGTTTATTATTGTTCAAGGTTTGTCTTTTCTTATTCAAGGGTTTGCTCATAATTTTTTTATTCAAGGGTTTGTTCAAACTAGGGTTTTTGTTCTTGTTTAATAGTTAGGCCGGTGATGATTACGGTTCAGATCTAAGCGGTGTTGGTTCAGATCTGAGCGATTATGGTGATGACGGGTTTGTAGCTTAAAATCTTCACCGAATGTAGTGATAATGGTTCGATTCATAGAGGCAGACGGCGGCGGCTGAGGGTGGTTCTGACCGATGCTGGTCCTTTAGACGGTGAGGGTGCTTCTAAGCGAAGGTGGTGATGACGGTTCGATTCATGAGAACAATGGTTATGGTGAGGCACACGATAGTGTTGAAGACAACTATGGTGGCGGCGAGGCAGACGGCGGTGTTGAAGACAATCACTGTGCGACGGCGGTGGTAGAACTGAAGGCCGACGGTGGGTGGGGTGAATATGCAAAACCGTGAATGTGTATATGACAAAGAGGAGTAAGAGAGAGTAAATAATGATTTAGGGTTTTAGTGTTTGGTAGTATGGATAACAAACAAAATGACAAAAATATCCTCATGTGCAAAGCACATGGGGTCTTTTAACAGTCACTTTTAACGTCCGTTTGACTAAAGGATCAAAACTGAAACAAATCAGCAACCATAGTGACTGTATTTGTAATTTTAAAAGTGAAATTACTTAACAACCATAGTGACCATTTTTGTAATTAACTCTTGTTTCTTTCATGTGAGGCTATTAAATAAATTAAAAAATATATTCACAAGTTGTGAATTGGTGGAGACCAAGAGGTATCTACCATCCGTCCTAATTTATGTATTAAATATAACTCTAGCCTATCATTTTGTAATTTTGCATTAAGATTAGATGAATATAAAATATGATAAACATACATTTACAAACATTTTAAAGTTTAACAAACAATTAGATATCAATAAAATTCAGACATTTAGAACCACATTTTATTGTTTAGATTATATTCGAATTTAGGCGCAAAAACTCTAAAAAAACAAACCGAATCTAATTTGTGTTTACTAGAGTATTTTGACGAGTGTCTTCTCCTCATTGAGCGTCTCGAGTTGGATTTTGAACTAAACATGACATTATTTTGTTAAATTCTTAAAAATACAATATCTACAATGCATGTGTAACATATAGAACGGTACGTACTATCACAAATTATTCAAGGGTACATGCATGTAACATTTCATGAATTTTTGATTGTCAACTTTTATATATAGTCAATATGAAGAGTGATCTAGGATGATATTTTCATCCATAACATGGCAAAAAAAAAGTTCGATAAATCTATATATGATGAAAATTGTAAAGGGGTTTTATAAAACATACGGGAGGGTTTTATAAAAAATGTATATTAATTTAATTAATTACAAATTGTTTATAAATTATGTTTAGTAACTTGTGATATATATATTTTGTTTAGAGAAAAATAATTATATATTTACGACCGTCTCATTTTTATCTACGTTTTGGTATAAATTTTATTTTAATATGACACTTTTTTGAAATTAGTATATTCTCATCACAAAGGTGAGATTTCATTTCCTGTATTATTTTTGTTTAAAAATTTTAATATCTCAAATACATTTCCAAAATACCCGTATATGCACGGGTCAATAAACTAGTATACTTTTAATTAGGTAAGTATACTTCCGTCATTAATTAATAAATTAAAATACACTAACTAGTTTCCTTATTATTTAATGAAAATTTCAAATTAAAATCCATAATCGATCTACTAGATATTTAAAATTTCTTATATTAAATCTGGATATACACTTGGACATGCAACAAGTTCGATAACAGAAATTAAACAAACACATTTTTATTAAACACATTTTAAAAAATAACCACTTTCGTCCATAAATATAAATATACTTTATATACTTCCGTCATTTAATAATTAAAACACCCTATTTTCCTTTATTTAATAAAAACTTCAAATAAAAATCCATACACTTTGAAGATCGACTAGATATTTATATTTTATTATATTTATATTTCATTACATTAATTTGTTATTTAATCGATAATTACAGGAAATGTAAGATATATCCAAATACGTACTTAATTAAACTATATCTCGTACGACTCTTTAATTTGATATTTTAATTGTCTTAGGAAATTATTAATATAATATTTTTTACTTCACACTTTGGATACTTCCGTCATTAAATAATTAATTAAAACTAACTAGTTTCCTTATTATTTATTATTTAATAATATCCACAACTAAAAATCCGTAGATAGACTAGATATTTATAATTTCTTATCATTAAAATATACATTAAATCTTTAAGATAGTCGAGTTATCCGCAAAGTATTCAAATATATATACGATAAGTATATATAGTTTCCTTAAATTAAAAAGATTTAATCAAACTATAATCTTAGCAAATAAGAACTAGGATTCTATCTCTTCATCAATTAATATAAATTAGCACACAAGTCATCACGACTTGTATCATCCCTCACTACTTCGATCAAGTCATTACATAGTACTCTCTATCTGCAATTATTCGATAGATCATCATTCTGTGTGCACCAAATAATTAACAATGGCAGGCATTGAATCTTGTGGAGAAAAAATCAGACTACTGAATCTTTTTCCATTACATCCATCGGTTAATGGCGTTCATGCTCCACTCGCCAGATCTTTCTTTGCTTCGCAGCCCAAGAAAAGGTACGCATACATGTATTTATATAAATCAATACTTATTTCATGCGTAATGGTACTGTGTGTTTGTTTAATTTGATAGTTTATGTATATTTATTGCTTCTTCAATTCAATCTTATGATGGGTCGATATGATATGTAGTGGGGAAATACGTCTACTAAATCTTTTCCCGATTAACGATTCTTCACCGGTAGTAGACAACATTGATGCTCCGGCCGTCGTTAAATCTCGGTTCACCTTACCGTCCAAGAAAAGGTATATAAAATCAGTAGTTAATATAATAATATTGTAATTACTTATTTATTATAAGCAGAAGATATATTAATCTCGTACGCGCGTACGTATTTCTAAATTATATATGATTGCATATATTAAAGCCCCATAATTAACTCAATGATCGAAATAGGTATTTTATAATTTAATCTTGCTCTTATATATGAATTGCTTCTTATACTCAATTAATCTTGATCTTCTGTGAAAAAACAAAAGGAAGTTTTGTTTTATAGTAAAAACTTAATAACAAATTAATCCAAATAACATAGAAATCGTATATCAATAACAACTTAATGATCAAAATAGTTATTTAAATCTTGCTCTTATATGTTCAATGCAGGTTGAGGTTGATGGGGGCAGATCTATCAGTTAACTTTCAAGCTCCGGAGGCAAATAACTCTAGGTATTAATTAATTAATTTCTAAATCAATAATTAGTGAAAATACTACTAATTATTAGGTTAATTAATTAGATTGCATGGCTTCTAATTAGTTAACTTATATAATTAGTTCCGTCCAGTTTCTTAAAATAAATAATTAGACTAATTTTACATATGAATGCATTATATATGAATGTGTTAACTACATGGGGTTAATTAAAAAATGCATGCATAATAGGTTGAAGTAAATATTTTATCAAGCACATAGAATTATTCTTGGTTGAAATCGTCAGTGTATTTAATCAGTGAATTTTACTTTTATTAAATAGTATGGATAAGGATTCATGACGTACTTAATTATTATGATTTCAGGTCAGAAGATTCTTCAAAAAATACCGAATATGTTCGTGAGTTTGCTAGTGAGAGAGAAGAGGAGGTTTACAATGCCGAAAAGATTCAAAAATTGCATGAGGAGATGAGGGATAAGTTTGGTCGCAAGAGGGGCTTAGCGACCAAGAAACTTACAAAGAGATGCAGTCGATTTCATGATGAACTTATCCCGATGGATAATTATGTTGAGAACAAGAAGAAGATCAAAATGTCGAATATACCTCGTGTAACAGCAACAACCAATGATGATGATAATAATAATAATATAAAAACCGATGAAGAAAAGTTGAGAAACTTCATCACGGGTGACGAGATAAAGGGTAGTGATATGAAGCTCTTGATTCAGAAAAAACTGTATGAGAGTGATCTGAAACGAGATCAGAACAGGTTAAACATGCCAATTAAGAAACTAAGGACCCAAGACTTCTTGAAGTCCGAAGAGAAACAAATTCTTAATAATAAAGACGACAATAGTAAGGTGAAGGGAATTGAGGTTGGACTGGTGGGGCCAAAACTACAAATGTACAAGAAACCAATGGTGTTGAAGTTGTGGAAAATGAGAAAAAACAAATATTATGTGCTCATGACAAATTGGAAGGATTTCGTCACTGACAACATCGACTATTTGCAAGAAGAAAGAGTGATTCGTGTATGGTCCTTCCGTAGAGATCAACAACTTTGCTTTGCGATTTCCATTGTATAAATTACACAAATCCAACATAGCAAACGCTCTTATTATATTCTTGAGTACTTTAATTTCGTTATTTGTAAGCACAAATAATACTCTTTAGATTTTATCACAGAAAATCATTTCGTTCCTTTATATTCATTAACAAACTAATGATATCTTTATTACATTAAAAAATATACTATTCAATGGTTATTTCAGGATTCAAACGTAAAGGGATCCAATAAACTTTATGTCACGATAAAAATCAGTTAAAAAGTAGTTTTTTTAGCACTACAACAAAATGAGGCTAATGCAACATTTTAGAAGCAACACTTTTAAAAATTGTTGCATTATGCCTAACATTGGTTATAAAGCAACACTTTAAAAATAAGTGTTGCATTTGAACATCTAATGCAACATTTTTTTAAAGTGTTGCATAATATTTACAAAATTGCAACATTTTTATGAAGTGTTGCATTTGGGTAGATTTAAAAGCAACACTTATTTTAAGGTGTTGCAAATATGAGAGATTGCAATAATTTAATAAAAATTGCAGTAATTTAATAATTGTTGCATTTATTCAAATTCGGTAGTAATTTATAGCAAAAAATATATACTACAAAGGATTTGATATAAAAAAAAGAAAGAAAATATTAGTCTTAGTTTGCTCATACTCCTTTAGTTTTGTGAGTATTAAGGTGGATTATATACTTTATATAAAATAGATTGCCAAATTCCAACAGACATTGTGCATCATCTTTTCAATTTTATTCAATTAAATGATTTTAAACACTTCCACATGTGATATACATATATATATATATATATATATATATATATATATATATACTAGTTTAAATAACTGTGTAACATACGAGATGATTTAAAAAAGTAAAAGATATTAAACATTAATAAACTATATTAAATAATTATATAACGCAAAAAAAATAGACAGACGGTGTCAATTTCTCAAGACCAACGATGGAAGCATCACGAAAGGAGAGAGCATACGTGATTTAAAAAATGTGGTATCATGATACCAAAAGGCGTGATTAAATTTCTTGTACAGGTTATCGGTCATTATATTTATAGTTATAAGCAATAAGGTCAAATGTTTATTGTTATAATAAAAAAATTTAAAATAATTATAAAGTATTTGAAAATTATAGAATAAAAAAATTGATTAAATATGATATTTAAAATGTTATAAGAGATAAATATGTTATTTATAAATTAGATGGACCAATTTATAATAATCTTAATTAACTTAAAGAATTTGACTTCTAAAAATCAATGTAAAATTAAAATTTCAACTACTTAAAAGATAAAAAGAAAATTACTTAATTAAAAATATTCATTATAATAATATAAAAGAAGAAAATTAGAAAGTACATTTCTAAAAGTAAGCCGAAACAAATGGGCTTATACAATTCAATCCGACATTATGAACACATAGTAGGCTAGGGTGCTAAACCAAACACTCCTTGTATGTATAATCTCCTCAATGATAAGTTTATTACCTTACAACTTACAAACACCATAAAACATATAATATATATATATTTTATTATAAAAATCGGTACTTTGCTAGTTATTAATATTTATATGAAAACTGATAAAAAAAGAAGTATGATTTTGAAATAGTTTATTTCATTTTTTGTATTTATGATAGTTTAATTGTTTATAATTTATTAATATTTATTATTAAAATTTGATTAAGGGTTATCATTATTTAATTCACGTTAATTTGACTCTAAAAAATCAAAATCAAAATTTTAGAATTGTAGAAATAAACGGCTAAGATTAAATATTTTATTAAATGAATGATCCAGATCATTTAATAATTTTTTTTGAATTACTCTTTTTATATATTGGAATAAAATAAAAAGGAATTTACACATATATATATATATATATATATATAAATAAAAAGATTTTTTTTATATATAATAATTTATATATATATATATATATATATATATATATATATATATATATATTAAATCAAATAAAAAGAAATTTATACTACTAATTCTCGTAGTTAACCCTCTTCTCTCCTCTATATCCGTCCCCACGTTTTCTCTATGGTTTAACCCTAATTTGCACCCCATCAATGCACAAATCGGAACCCACATCTAAACCACCGTAACATGTCCACCGCATTTCTCCACGTCTCCTTTGTACAAACCGACGCCGCCGCGTCGCTGCTTTGCTTATCCGTCGTTGCAGCCCCTGATTTGCGCAGCCCTTCGCCGGTTGCTTATCCGCCGATACCCATTGTGCTACGCACACTTATACATCTCGGTTAGGTATAGGCCCAACCACCGTCGCTACTGTAGCCGTCTTTCTTTGGACCCCTATTCGTGACGCTGTGTATCTTGGAGGAGGGAAGGAGCGAATCGAACTCTAGACCATGCGATGGTCGAGATTATCGATCATGCTTATGCTAATTCGTGATTCGATTTCTGGGAACACCGACTAAGAACTTGATGGGTTTTCTTTCGTGGTTCGAGCCTCTCTAAACCGAGGGGAAGGCGACCAAGGCTCACGAATTCGACACACTCTCGCATGAAAAACATCAGGTTAGCTCGCTTAAGCCTCTACTAACAATCTGTAAGTGGTTCTTTACCATATCAATGCATTACTAGTTGGGTTTCCTCTGCTCGATAAGTGATTTACACCGAGATTTGTGTGATTTGCTACTGTAGCAAACACTGTAGTGTCAAAATCTCCTTTGAAAATGTAAAGAGCCATTAAGATTTGTGTGATTTGCTACTAAATCAAGTAAATTAGACATAATTGGCTATGGTTGAAATCCAGTTTTTTATTGACCTGAGTTGCACACAACCTGTTTGATGTAATTCCTTAGCAATAATGTTAACTGTTTTCGATAAGTGACTATGTTACGTATAATAGTTGGTTGTGATTTTTGTTTGACTTATAGTGCTTTATTAGTTGAGTATTCGTATGTTATTTTTATATGTATTTGAACAATTGAACAGCCATTCATTCACTTATGTACTTTGGTATGACATTTGTATGGTTAGTTTTAACCTTTAAGGTCACTTTAAATATGCAATCAACTGTTATTTGATATTCTAATGGATCAAGAGCTACTTGAGTTGTATTACATTAACATGCATATTTCACCATGATTACTACTTTAAAATTAAGCATAAACTAACTTTTTTTATTTGTATCTATTTTTTTTGGTTAATTGGTTGCCTCTTGTCTAATGGGATTAGCGAGGGATGATCATTCAATCATAAAAACTCATGATTTTCTGTAGTTTATTATATGGAGGTTCTCGATTTAGCTTAATGAACTCAATCTAAGAAATGCTCTCATTAATCTATGACATGGAGATGTACGTGCCACATAATTAAATTAATATAAATTCAGGTCACTGTTGTTTTCTGGATATCATTCTCCAAGTATGATTAGTGTTAAAATGTTCTAATTAATGGATTTGATATGATAAGTTATTCTTTTTGTATTGTTGTTTGCAGTCTGCAATTCCACTTGCAATAAGATGTTAACTAGGTGGATGCGGGGATGCATGATATTGAAATATTCTCCACGCTGAAGGAACAAATGGTTTGTATATTATAAGGAACCATTAGAGTAAAGGTGAGATGCCTTGAATTTTTTTGTATATTATACCACTAGTGGCATACATTCTGTATTGTTTTTATAGAATTGCGTATTATTCACTGAAGTTGCTCAAAATAGTTGAAGATGCATGAAAGCTTACGGAAATATTATCTACTGAAGTTGATCAAAAGTTGTTAGCTTGAATTATATATGTAATAAAAGGTATGACTTCGTTTTTCTAATTATCTAGTTATGTATGTATATCTATGAATAAAGTGAATGACAACAATATTCTTTACCTTTTTTTATGTAGGAGGAAACGTTCTCTGGAATTTGTAAAGAAGTGATTGAAGATTTCCAACTTTTATTATATGTAATAGATGTGAATGTGATTTCGATTGAACGATGACATAATTGTGTTGATTAAACTCTTTATGTTAGTTATTTTACAATCGAATGGATTTTTATGCTACTATATAGTTTTATGGCATGCTTATTGTTAATGGCCAAAAGAAATACCAATTCATTTTAGTTTTTGTATAGAATATGAAGGTGTTTATTACTCCAAATCAGCATATACATCATTTGCATAAATATTTTATATAAGTGTTGCTGTTACTAGAAAAAATGTTGCATTATGTAATTAAATTTTTAAAAAAAAAGTGTTGTATTAGATGAGAAAAGTGTTGCACTTATATGGTAAAAACACAAAAAGTGTTGCATTTGATACTTAAAAGTGTTGTCATAGAGAACTAAAAGTAATAAAAAGTGTTGCATTTGAGTGTTAAAAGTGTTGCATTATAAAAGTGTTGCATTCTTTAAAGATGGGCAACGCTTTCAAAAAGTGTTGCATATTTTAATAAAAGTGTTGCTTAAGACCTAATGCAACGGAGCCTAATGCAGCACTTGGTAAAGTGTCGCATTAGCCATAATGCAACATTTTTTATGCCTAATGTAACACTTTATCAGTGTTGCCTTAAGTTCATTTTGTAGTAGTGTAGTTACGGATCAGATAGTATGACAAAAATTAATCACATTATAAATACCAACAAAAAATAAACACGTAGTCTACAAATTTTATATTTGACCCCAAACATATTTCATATCATGAAAATTATATATATATATATATATATATATATATATATATATATATATATATATATATATATAGAGAGAGAGTATGGTTCTAGTAAAAAGTAAATTAATGTAAAAAGTGTAAGAGTTAATCACAACCATAGATTTAGATCCTAAAAAAGGGGATCATTTCTTTTTCTTATTATTATAAAATAAAAATAAAAGGGTATGATAGTAATTTACGACATTATTTGATTCATTTTCAAAATTCTCACAGGAAAAAACGTAGAGCAAAAAATATATTACCGATAAAAATTGATGCTTTTATCTAATTGAAAACCGATGAACACTGCACTTTCTCTTCCATCATATTAACAAAATCTGATACACAATTAATGTATGGTGCAATACTTACGTTAAAATTTTGCAGCAGAGAAACATAATGAAGATCAAAATTTTAGATTGATGCATAAGATAATTTTGATGCACAAGCTATTTATGAGCTAAACAAGATACAAAAACATAAATTATAAGACATTCGAAACAAGTAGTTGATTCATCAAAAAAAGAGAGATGGATTTTTTTTATTCATAAAAAAGACATACACAAATCCTTTTATATCAGCCTTCTGTTCAGATTAGATTCATAAACAATTAGCTTAGGTTATCATTTAAAAAACTGATGAACAACTGAGATCTTATTTGAAAAGCTATGATTCACATAAAAACGTTGATGTAGGTGTAGATTTCATCAAAATAAAAATTGATGAAAGCAATTTAAAATAATGATTATGATAAGAAATTATCGATACACATAAAAAAAGTGATAAGAACATTGATACACTATGAAGAAAAGGATGAACAACCATTTCAGATAAAATAAAACCTTGAATCGTATATAATTATAAAAAACAGACATTTTGAATTCAGATGGGAAACTACAAATTACAATTATCAAATAAACTCACAGATGAGACAAAGAAAAAAACAGTGACTTTTTAAACTTCCAAAAGCGACAACTTCCAAACGGGTACATCGCTAATGTGGGCAAAGAGAAGACTGAACCGAACCCCAATGGGTGTTTTTGTCGCCGCCGGCCATCTACTCACTGATAGCCGCTGCAGCCACCGTCGCCATCTCCGTAATGTATGAACTCTCTCCGCATAACATCCGCCACTCGCTACACAACCCCAAATATCAACGGTTTCCCTAAATCGGTTGACAAATCGAAGCAGCGATAGAAGGAATTAAGAGGCAGACACAAGGACCGAGGGATTTAAGGGACTACCGGTGGTCGGATTACTTGACCGGCGAACGGAAGAGGGGTCATGGTAGACGCCATTTCTACTAGGGTTTGATAGAGAATTTTGAGGGGTGAGAGAGAACGTGGAGATGGAGAGAGAAAATGGTGAGTTATTGATTATTCATCGGTTTTGAGGAGCGAGAAGTTTTTAGGATGTAGTTCCAACACTACCCTTTCTTAACTATGGACACGTGTCTGCATCAGATTGCCTCTTACACATTTTACCATAAAACATTTTTTATATGATCCGCATTCTATATATATATATATATATATATATATATATATATATATATATATATATATATATATATATATATATAAGGATTCAATAGAAACAGTGCATAACGGTAGAAACACTACATCTAATATAGGAACACTGCATCTTGTTTATAAACCACCGCATCTAACCTTAAATCATTACATCTTATCTAAAAAACATAGAGTTCTATTTGAACTAGTCAATCATGCGTGAATTAATCGATGGATTCTCATTTAAAAACAATGCATCTTGTGTAAAACCACTGCATCTAATATAAAATCATTGCATCTATCTAAAAACATTGCATCTCATCTTTTATTATTTACTATTTATTTATATAATATATACTTAATATAATTCAACACCCACCCCCAAACATCTATATTCAAACATAAAATCAATATTCTTAACAAGAAATTAGTACATCTCAATGGTTGAAAATTATTTCATACATAATTCTTTTGTTCTTTTGTTCAAAAGATATCAACTACTATTACCTAAAAAATATAATTTTAAAAGAAAAAGAAAAAGAGTTTAGTGATTTAGCATATGAAAAAAGAAATGTTTCCATATGAAATATATTCAGCCGCAAATGTTGACTAAGATTACAAAGTTCCATCCAAAACTTCCGTTCACAAATCGTTCGCATTTCTTATATATACTACATTTAGGGACCCGTGCACGCACGGGTAGTTTATAATTATATTTTAAGCTATAATTTTCTAAACCAAAGAATAATAAATTATTTAATAAATGCTTTAAATACCATACATGAAGTAAAATTTAAAACATAGTACCAACACTAAATAGTTAAAACAATTGTTTTGAATGTTGAAATATTACCATCAATCCATTATTAAAGTATGAATTACTCAAATACATGATTGTGAAAAGGTAGCATGCATTGTGATTATCTTTGTAATTAAGAAAACATAAAACCAATACAAAGTTGATATAATCATAAATTGACCTTTTATAAAATAAGAACGTTCAATATATGGACATTCATAACTATACTATGTATAAGACAAAACATTTTGAGATAAGAACTTTTGATTTCTGTAACCAATTTTGAGAAGGTGACGAGTCCAAGGCCATGGAATGTCTCATATATTTTGCTCGGTTGGGATAAGCTCCTTAAAGTTTTAAAATAATACCTTCTTCATGCATATAGCTCCAAATCTTGATGTCTCATGTGAAACCAAATGAGCTCATCTGCGAGCTTTCAACCAACAGTACCTATACAACCCAAATGAATAATACCCAACACATTCATTTCTAATATTATGATCAAGAAAACTGAAATACATACCACTATTATGAAAGAACATATTGAGGACCATCGCATCTTGTCAACTATTTGAATTTAGCATCTTGAAAGGGTTTTACAAAAACTATTTGCCAACTATTTGAATTTGTAGATATGAACTCTTTTCCTAAAAGACCGAGAAATTACAATCCAGGGATGAAATATGATCACATATTTTTCTTAACAAATAAAGTATTGTTATATATTAATTTAAGTGTCAAATCAAACATTGTAATTAGTTTACATGTACCACTCAAAAAATACTTCTTGATACTTACCTCAACATAGAGCTTACATTCGACTTCATGAACTATCGAGATGCCAGTCTCTTTAATCTTCTTCCCAAAAATGGATTACTTCTCGATATCATCACCTGTAATACATTAAATTTTTAGGATTAACAAAGCTATTTACTGGCAGCATCAGTTCATGATAACTTCATAAAGTTTGTTACACAAAAACTAAAATCTTTCTTACAACCATATGTGTCATTTGAAGCATTGTTGAAATTGGCCCTTAATATCATATCATTATTGTCTACTTACCTTATCCAAACCATCTTTTTCATCATATAGTAGATTAGTAGTAGTAGAAGAAAGATACTTCAATAGCAAGTGACATTACATCGTTATTTATAACCTTTATTTAGCCGTCAATGTATGGTGTGATTTGGTTATGGATCTTGTGATATTCATGGTGTGATTTGGTTATGGATCTTGTAATATTACCAACACTCTAAAGCTTATTATAAGTTAATTGCATGAAATATAAATTAGTACATAGCTAAAGAAAGAAATCTGGTTCTAAAAGAAAGGGTGAATGGCTTCTTATAAGCAAAATAAAATAGGCCGAATTGCTTTTATAAACAAAATAATAAATAAATAATGGTAACCTTGGGCAGTTTGAACAACTTTGGAGATTTATGAACGGGATTTCATTAACCATTCTTGCAGCACTTCTGATTAAACCAAGATTAATCATTTCATCATCCGCTCAAATTCACAATTGCTAACTCAATGCAAAATACTAATGGCTACAAAAATGCAGTTTAGAGTAAAAAAAATCTGTTTAGCAATTGCTTCATATCAAAGTTGTTTCGTAAATTTTTGAAAACCGAGTTGCTGTTTAGAAGTTGAAATTCAAAACTCACTAAGAAATTGACCTTTATAACAACACAACTAACAAATGAAGTAACCAAAACTGTTTGTTTAGTAATGTATTAAAGCGAAGAACACATGTATCAAATATATAACCAAAAATGGTTGAATCAAGTAATAAACGAATGGATTAATAAGATGAAGTGAAGTATTAATTTTTTATATGATGAGTTCAAATTTACATTAGAAGTTCATTATTTAGACTTCCTTTCGTCAAGTTCCAAAAGAGATTTATAAATTAAGATTGGCAATTATATTTATAACTCTTAGCTACTATGATCGTAAATCATACGAAATGACCACCTAAATACCATTTTCAACATTTTTGTAAGTACTAATTTATGCTATAAAACTTATTCATGCAACAAATAAATTATTTATGCAATAAAATTTATTCATGCAACAAATCAATTATTTAACACAAGATCACAGATAAAGACAATCGATGAAATCAATATCTTGAGAGTTACCTTGAATCCTTTGTGTGAACTACTCGCACGCATATTCTGTAAACCATAGTTTGTTCTTAGGGCTCAACTTGAGGAAAACAATCGCATATGACCTTGACGAAAACACTCACCTATGATCCTAAGAACGACACCTCGAATGAAAGTTGTTTACACTTGCATCGAATCCAGAAGTTAATTTACGTTCAGGAAAACAATCGTATATGGATTCCGATGTGAGACAATGTAGATAGATAAAAGAGCTATCAAATATTCAAATGAATTAGCGCCTGGGTACAGGGTGAAATTGATGACGTGTAAGTCAAAATTAAGGGCAAATAGGTAATAAGAGGTCAAAATTGAGGATAAATCAGGAATTAAATTATTAAAATTCTTCATTCTGATCGGTGAAATTGTATTTCGGGTTGACAATTACATTTGACAGTTGGATTACTTATTATATTGTGGTTGTGGTTTTTGGGTCTTAGAGTCCTACACTGCAGTTTTAATAATCATATTCACAAGTTTTATTAGTTAAATGAAGCATTCAAGCTTCTTGCAAATTGTAAATTTGAAATTTCAGTTACATGAAAATCAAATAACAGGTTGTGATACTTGTATTTTGTGGTTAGTGCTTTTGTTCTTGATATGTCTCTAGGTTTAGGCTTGATCTACATTTTATAAGCATGAGCAAAGCAATAAGCAAGTATGCATCACACACAAATAGCAGACTATGTTTCATCTCTATAATGGTTATAATTTAAAATTGAAGATCAGATTGATAATACCGTCAAGAAAACCAATTACCAGAAATAGAGTAAAATTACTTATATGCTCATATAGTCTTATATTTTTCTTGTCCTATCTTTAACTTTCTATATATAAGCCAGGATAGTTGAACAACACTGTCAAAAGTGATTTTAACTACTTTAAGAACATATAAGTAAAGATAGGACAAGAACAATAATGTCAATTCCTTACTTGCTTCTTCAAATTTCGTATCTGAGTTGGGTTATTCAATATTAAAAAATCACGATGCAAACACCCTTGTGTTTGAAATTTGGAACTTGGAGAAGCAATTAAGAAATTGTTGAATGAAAACTGCTTATTGAAAGTTACATATGAAAAATAACAACAATAAAAACAAAATCATATTAACAGTCAGCTTCTGGATGTTTGTTTGAAAGTTACCTTGAATCTGGAGGTATAGTTGGTGCAAGAACAGAGAAGTTGTATAATTGCATATGAAGGAATAACTACATATACACAAAAGCAAAAACACATTAATACTCAATGCTTTCCAGTAGCATTTTTATAACCAACAATATTAGTTAACAGCAAAACACTATCAACATGGGTAAGCTACAGTGCTACACTATCAATACAAGAGTAAAAAGGAACAAACTTTTTGTTGGATGAGTCACATGCAAGCACATGGTTTTAAAACATAGTTTTTCAAATGGTCGTGGAAAACATGGTTTTAAAACATAGGAATTGTTGTTTAACCAATTTCAAAATTATAGACATTTTACTTTTTATCAGATAGTTTTACGCATTTGAAATTTGAATTGTACTATTTAACTAAATTACAAAAAAAGAAACAAACAAACCCACTTGATATGATCATAAGATGACTATTTGGTTCCCTTTTGTAAACTAAAAACTTAGGCACATTTTTTAGCAAACTCATTCAGAATTAAACAAAAAACTTCATGTAGGTGATTCATAAACATGGTCTGTTTTGTAGTTAGACATTTAATCAAACGTATTGTCTTCATATATGGTCTCAGATTTAGAGCTGAAATTTGTATACTTATGACACTTATTTTGAACTTCACCTTCACCATATAAAGAAGATTTTCACCAAAAATATAATTTTAAACATTAGATACATCCGGAATTGCATTAGGCCTAATGAAGCACAAGTAAAAAGAAACAAACAGATAGTTGAATTAGTTCATAATAAACATCAATTTAAATGGGGAATTTTAGCAAACACTTTGTGTTCATCTAAAAATCATTAGATATAATGTTGGGTTTCCATACCTTCAATAAACACTACCAAAGTCACTTAAACAATCAAATCAACAAATCAGTTACAACTCTATTCAAAGACTACTTTTTGTGGCATTATAACAAACACTTATTGTGCATTTTATTAATCTGTTGGTAAAAGACTACTTTGTGGCATTACAACTCTATTCATAGACTACTGTTATATGGTTAATACATTTTAATGTTTGTTTTGTTTTTTAAAAGTTCTCATCTTTTCTTTCAATGATCAATATACCCAAAGAAACTACAAATGTTACAGTTTTAATCTCCTTAATAGAATCAATTTGTTTACATAAATTCAGGGCCGGTCCAAAGGTTTTTGATGCCCTGGGCAAAGTAGGTCAATAATGCCCCCACGCTAGACGTTTACGATGTATGAAAGCCAAACTTGAATGTCAGGATTCTAAAATAACTTTTAATACAAAACAAATTAAATATTCAAATACATCACCTAATTTTTTTTACAGCAACAGCAATATTATTGATAAAGAGTCTTAAGAGTTGAAACTTTAATTTACAAAAGATCCAGCACAACGGGTCTTTTCCTTGCTTAAATGAAATAACCAACCTCTATAGCCAATATAAACTCCAACTATTAATTAACATGAAGATAAAATACAATCTGACCAATGACCTCCGGCTCCTCATATTTTCAAACCTTGCACAAGTTAATATTATGCTTGTCTCATTAAATCCAAATTTCCAATTCACACCTAAATTTAAAAGTATATTGGAATCCCATCTGTACTCGTATGAGTTAATGACCACAAAATTTCAATATCGCGTGTAAAGCAAAACCCCTCTCCTTTTGATTTTATACGCAGCACATGTCTTGGACAGCATGGCTTTTTATCTTCAATACCCCATTTGCATCACCAATTATCTTCCTATTTAAACTCCAAACTCCCCAAGCATCCCTACAAAATCTATTAGAATTTCTGATACATGACAAACACATTTGCAACATTAAATGTAAAGCAGAGAACTATCCCTTCATGGTGAAGGAAGGCTCAATACTAAACCAAAAATAATAATTAACTAAAAAGCTAACGAACTAGGACTGCAGATCATTGAAAAAGGTTAAGCATGGTTGAATAGACATATAGTTTGAATTATTATTATGTTTTATGAAGTCGCTCAAATACCTGCAAGGTATCGTTTCCTAAGCTTAAAAGTTCCAAATACAGAAAAGCAAGCAAGCAACACAGAAATATAAAATCCAAAGTATTACCAAAAGCACTCTACAGCAGTTGATTTAAATTCCTTGTACAAAAAGTACTTGGAAACAGAGGAAGTTCAAATGCCATACCCAACCAACTTGCAAAAGCCAAATAATGCAACTTTTGAGCATGAACATGCGTCTCAATTGATATATCATAATGAATTTCAAAACTCAGCAAGTCAAATAATCAAATTTCAAACTTGTTTACTTTCTCAAACTCAAATGTCCAGTATTCTTTAGCTTTTTTGTAATATTGTTGCAACCATATAAATATTTTACATCAATAAGATTGTTAGAACTAAATAAAGAAGATACGATTGACACTAGAAATAAGATATCAAAAAATTAATCCTAAAAAATTCGAAGAATTGAAGAAATACAGAAGAAATCATACACCATTCGATGCTTGTTATAAATTTCTAAGTTTATCACAATCAATCTTGTTGCCCAAAATCCCCAACCGACTAATGTTCTTGGTTTCAATCTTGTCGCCCAAAATCCCCAATCGACCAGGTTCCGATCGGTCTTGCTGCCCCAGAACCCCAATCGACTGTTCGTGGCTTCGTTTGATTGATTTGTTCGCCTGATAGTGAAATCAATTTAGGAGATCAGAAACTTGACAAGTATTTTATCCTCGTTGCAGTGAACGTTGCCTTCTTTGATTTGTTCGACCGATGCCCATCTTAAGAACGCATAACCACTTCGATTGTTACACAGTCGTCCCCTCGTATTCCACCTAGCACTCCTATTCGTATTTCATAATCGTGATTTGTGCCCTCATAATGAAGCACACGTAAGATTTTTTCTTAATCAAATGGGCTGGGCTAGGTATATAGCAGGGTGGTTTTCTTCTTTTAACAAATGGGCCTAGGTATATTATATAGCAGGTTTAGTAGAAAATGATGCCCCTTTCTTTGTTGATGCCCTGTGCCCAAGCCCAGGCTGCACGGGCCTTGGGCCGGGCCTGCATAAATTTACTGCTGCAATTAAATTGATACTTTAAAATAACTTGTTTCTTGTCTACTTGGACTCATTTGTAAGATCACACAATCAATCTACATAAGCAATCCCATGGAAACCTTTAACCCTTAATACCTTATAAATGTTTAATCCCTTAATCCCACACTAATGTTAGTCAATAAATCCAGGATGATAAATTAACATGATTATACTTTATAACCTAGTAAGAGATGATATCAACACACACATTGTTTACATTGTAACATCGTTTCTTATATAAAATTACTTGGTTGTGTGATCTTATAAATGAATCATGTCTAAATCGAATATAACTTAAAAACTACTGTGAAATCATGTCTGAATCGAATATATAACTTTACCTATCTGAATCGTTGAGAAGAAACACATATAACCGTAAGGTATGGCACTATTGAGATGAAAAAAAGGAAAAAAAATCAAGAAAGAAATACCAGAGAATCATATGCGATTTGTAGGGTCCATGAACCAAGAAGAAGTCGAACAATGAAAGGGTTCGTGAATCGTACCTGAGAAATGCTTGAGAAACGGCGGAAGAATGAAGTTGACGAAGGTAGGGTTTACGGCGGAAGAAGGATGTCGACAAGGTAGGCTTTTCGGGAATGAAGAGTGTCGTAAAGGAACAAAGCGAAGGCGGGTCAAAACGACCCGCGTGTTTTTTCATTTCGGGTTAAATAACCCATTTTAAATTAAAAAATCGGGTATTACTAAAAGAGGTAGTCAAAATAGTTTTTTTGAGTCAAAATTAGAAAAATAAAGGATTTCTATTGGTTAATTACAACTTATTTAAGGTAACTTTCCAGAAAATGGTTTTCTTTTAATATATATATAGATAGATACTAGGTACGGTTTTAAATTCCATTGTCATATTGTATTAATTCAGGTTGACATTTATTAGCTCGTAATTATTACGTGGAAATTTGCACTATATTCATGCAAAAAGTATACAACAAAGGATATCACTACTAGAAAGTTGTCTATTTCCGACTATTTTTTTTTTACGGTTAAAAACTGTTGGTAATTTCTGACGAGTTTGCGACACTATTGTGACCAAAATAACTTAAAACCTATAATACCCGTAGTGACGATTTAGGATCGCTTTTGCTACCGTTTTGTGACGAAACTAATATGTTGTAAATATGTTGCTATTTTACTACAATTTACCAACAAAATACCGAACCAAACATTAAAATTTATATACTTAATAATGTATTATCATTTTGGTTAGAAAATCGTTAAAATGTTTGTCGATATAATGACATTTTGTATGAAATAATTTAACAAACAATTAAATATAATATAATATTTGATATTTAATAACTTTCGTCGGACAACGGTTAGAAATGCCAACGATTTAGGGACGGTTTGTATAAAGTTATTAATTTCCAACCATAATTATCGACCGCACAAAAAGTGTCACTACTTTTCGACTAAATTGAGACACTATTACGACTAAAATTCCCTAAAAACCACAATACCATTAATGACAAATTGTCATCGCTTTCGCAACCATTTTATGACAATAAGTGGTCCATTAGAAAATCGTTACTAATTAACGACAAATCACTGACGCAATACCATCCAAAACATTAGAAAGAATATTTTAAAAATATATTATATATTTGATCGCATAATGGTCGGTAATACCGACACAATAACGACGGTTTGAAGAATATAATTTTAAAAATCATTTAAATAATTAATACAGTAATTTAATAATCAATAAATTAGGATCTTTAATATTTTGGTCGGAAAGTAGTCGATAATCCTGACGATATAGTAACTGTTTATTGAAAATAGTTTTTAAAATAATATAAACTATTGAATAATTAGTAAACGATATATTTAAATTGACAATTGGGCTCTTTTAAGATTTTAGTCAGAAAATAGTCGGTATTTACCGTCGCTACGAATTCTGTCGCTAAACCGTCGCTAATCCGTCGGTAAGAAGTCCGTCGCTAAACCGTCGCTACGAATTCTGTCGCTAAACCGTCGCTAAGTCGCGTTTCAAGTATATGATGAAAACCGTCGCTAATCCATCGCTACACGCCGTCAGTAATCCGTCGCTAAAATTCCGTCGCAAATCCGTCGTTAATCTCCGACCTTTTAGCGGCGCCTATAATCCGTCGCAAACTGATGGAAACCGTCGCAAAAATTCGACGGTAATCGTTAGCGAGGAACATAATAGCGATGGCTACATTCCGTCCCAAATCCGTCGCAAAACGCGATTAGCGACGGATTAGCGACGGATTTGGCCGTCGCAAATCCAGATTTTTCTAGTATAGCAACGGTTTGGAGATATAATTTTCAAAAGAAAAAAAATACAATTCAATTATTAGTAAAGTTTTTTTCTTATGATTTTAGTTGGAAAATAGTTGGTAATACAAATAGAATTGAAACACTTTGATGAATATAATTATAAAAAAATATTAATAATACAATAACTAATAAACTTTATTTAAAAAATAATAATTAGCTGTTTATAGTATTTTTGTTGAAAATTTGTCAATAAAACTGTCCATATAGAGACTTTATGGACTTTGGAGAATAAATTGTTAAAAACGATATAGGCAATTCATTAATTAGTAAAAAATTGAAAAATATGAAAACCAATTTAATTTATAAAAGAATTAAAAAAACTCGATGCGTGAAAAATTTTTATGCAATAATCAAAAATCAATCTAGTATAAGAGAAAATAATAAGAATACAAAAGGCCAATATTTTTTAGTTGTAAGCTATAAAATGAAAAATAGAAACGACTTTGATTGGAAAAAATAGACCAAAGACAATTTAATCATTTAATAATGTTCTGTTCACTGTGTACTTTATCACTAAACACTTTTCATAAGGCATGTTGAACTTTCTATAAAAGCACTCGTATTAGACTATTAGACGGTTGTAATTGAACCGAGTCGAATCGGCATAATACATATCTCACAGTTGACTTGATTAGGAAACTTTTAAGTTTGAAACTTTACTCTAGCTCATCGAGACTTTATTTTCAATATAGGTGGATGTGTTTATGCAACGGTTGCTTCCTATTGCTTTAAGAGGGATGATTCCAAATCAAATATGGGATGCAATAACTAAGTTATGCACATTCTTTCGGATAATATGCTCAAATGTGTTACACGTGGATGACTTACAAAGCTGAAACAGAGTATTGTTGAAACCATTTGCAAACTGGAAAAAGTGTTCCCACCTTCATTTTTTGACTCGATGAAACACCTTTTTATACATTTAACTCATGAAGTTATTATCGGTGGACGAGTGCAATATAGATGGATGTATGCGTATGAGAGGTAATTGCGTTAACTTAAAAAAATTGTAGATTACTCTCTCTATAATTAATTACCTTTTTTTTTGCTAAATTTTTTTCAACACTTATACAGGAGGTTGGGATCATTAAAAAGAACTATTAGAAACAAAGCAAGGGTTGAGGGGTCTATTGTTGAGTCATATCTTGTAGATGAGCTCTCCACCTATTGTTCCCTTTATTATGAGCCAAAAGTTGAAACATGATTGAATCGCAAGCCTCGAAATTCTTCTAAGACTGACACTAGATTAAGCATATTCAAAGTTCCTCTCGAAGAATATTTAACAAGGGTGGAAAAAAAACCTCTCAAGGATACTGAAATGCAGAAGATTCATACTTACATCTTGTTTAATTGTGAGGAGGTTCACCCATTTATAGAGAAGTTCTATAAATTTGTCATACTAAATGAACCGAATGTTACACAAGAAACACTTGATATCTATAGAGAGAATCATTTTTCTAAATGGTTTAAAAGACTTGTAAGTATACACATGGATAAAATTATAACTTACCTACTAATATGGTGTCATTGTCAAAACATAAAATATGTTTACTTATAATTGTAGGTTATGCAAGAGTCGCGTGTTAACACCGCACACTTGAAAGATATAGCACGAGGACCACTTCATTATGTACAATCACATAAGGGATATTTCGTCAACGGTTATAAGTTTCACACATCAAAACATGGTGAAGGACGGGTCACACACAACGCTGGAGTCTGTGTAAAAGGGTCATGTTATGATGAGAATGAGTTTGACTATTATGGATTGTTAGAAGAGGTCTTAGAGGTTGAATATCATAGCAACTTGGGTCGTTGCATTGTTGTTGTGTTCAAGTGTCATTGGTTTGATCCGGTTAAAAGGGTAAAGGTTGACCATAAACATAATTTGGTTGATATCAAATACAAGTCCAAGGGATGTATCAACGACCGTTTGTCCTAGCATCACAAGAAGTTCAAGTTTATTATGCTCCATATCCTTCAAAGACAAAAGATTTGAAAGATTGGTGGGCTGTTGTATAGACAAATCCTAGGGGTATATATGAAATAGCAGAATGTGTTAGTGAAGTTACTGATGATGATAATGTAGACGAGGAACATTTCTTTCAAGAAAACAAAAGGTTTATCTATACAACGAATGTGGATGTGGACATTGATCATGTGAGTCTTGTCTCACAAGGTGAAATGCAAGAAGTTAATGACAACAACTACACAGAGGGTGTTTCTAATGATGATAGTGATGAGGAAGAAGAGTTTGAAGATGAGGATGAGGATGAGGATGAGGATTCAAATGAAGAATTCGAACTAATTTTGTGTGATCATTCTTCTGATGAAATGTAATAAGTGTTGAATTTATAATTTCTTGGGTTATTCATGGCATATCAATTTATAACGTTTTAAAATGCATTAGTTAACTAATTATTTATTTTTTGTCATGCAGGTGACTACTTTCCTATAGGTGAGGGTGTTAATCTTGTTATTCGACTCATGAACTTCATGTATGTTTATTTATTATATTTTTTATTTATATATTGTTTTAAATATATAACTTACTAATCAATAATTTTTCTAGCCATTATGGTACGTACTAGAGGTAGAGGATTTCCATGTGCAAGTGGAAGTACGCATAATGCACGTAGAGGTACCGCGGGGTACTAGTAGAGGTACCGAGGGTGCGGGTGTGGGTAGAGGTATCACAAGTGCAGGTAGAGGTAACGAGGGTGCAGGTAGAGGTAACGAGGTACTCGTGATTCTGGTAGAGGTTCTCATAGTTCTGGTAGAGGTACCCACAATGCACATAGACCTAGTGGAACATCAATGCCTATCACACCGGTTCCAACATTTTTCAAGGATTATGATGATTTTGATGATAGTAATGACAAAGGTATGGAAACATCACAAGGTTTGCACTCAACACAAGATGTGCATGCTTCAAATGAAATGGAACAAACCCCAATTCTTCCATCAAATAGGGAGTGGCTTGAAGTTAAAGCGAATCAGTATGTACATATATTGAAAATATTTAATGGTCTAAAAGTATTTGATGGTTTCAAACTATTGTTTTCTATAACAATATTAATTCTGTTGAATTCTATTCTAGAGGTTTTGTTGCACCAAGGCTCCTCGAGAGATTACTGACATATTGAGGAACATGTTTGATGGTCCATGGACGTCATGGAAATACATTCCACGTGATTCTCGTGCGAGACTTTTTTATCGTTTCAAGGTTTTGAATTATTTCTTGTTGTTTATAAGATAAGAAACTACATAAAACGTAATCTACTAACGCCAATAAGTGTTTACGTGTAGCAATTTTTTCAATGGAGCATTGAAGTAGAAGGAAGTGTTCTGAAATCATGGGAAGAAACGATGAAAAAGCGAGTTAAGAATACAATACACACATAACGAGAACAAGCTATAGAAAAAGCAAGAAAAGCGGGCTTAAATGTTGATGCCGATCTATCTATCATCATCCCCTATTGTCCAACGTGGATAAGGCAAGAACATTGGGTGCAAATGGTTAAGAGGGTATGAAATGCTAAAAAATAAATAGTGAATTCAATTTAGCCTTAATTTGAATTCATTTGGTTGATTTTTTCCTAATTTAATGTTTTCTAAAATATGTTTGACTGCAAATAAAGTGAAACACCCATAAACTGAAAACAAGAAAACACTATCAGAAGTCAACAAGAAAAACAAAAACACCTTTGTGGAAGGATCAGTTGGGAAGCATATGACGGGGTGAGTTAGCTTCCTTCTTACTAAGATGAGACGGGTAACATACTAATTTCTTTATTATTTTTTAAAAATGACTTCCATATTGTCTTGTAATTTGTATAAGTTTTAACTAACATTTCTATACAATAAATACAGGAAAATGAAGCGGGCAAGTCGTTGCCCTGGAGTGACCATTTTCTTAACAACCATATAACGAAAAGTTCGCGGGAGGCAATGGCCACAGGGACCGGGGAGCCCGTGTTTGTTAACTCAAAGTCAAAATGAGTGCTGGTAAATTCATTACCTTCTTATAATTTTATATCAAACAATTATATTAATAATAAGGAAATTGTGATAAATATTATATTCTTAATAGGAGGAATATCTCAAGGGTATGGCAGAGAAATATGGTGCGGATCCTGTATCTCATCCAATTGGTGATCTTGAAGTTTGGGGACGTGTGGCAAAAAGGTCAAACAAAAGAGGATTTATTAGAGTTGGGGGCATCAGATCCAGGCTACGTGGTGACAGGTCAGTTGAGTACTAGCCATGTTTCATTTCGTGTACCACAAGGTGCAGCATCTGCAGATGAGGTTAGTACATGTAGTTATTACAATTCATATGTAAAAAGTTAAGAATAATTAATTACCACAAGTATATAGATTTCAACGAGTGATATATGTTTCCAAATTACCAAGAAGTTAGGATAGAACTTTGTTTATTCAACAACTAACTCAAATGAATTACAAAGACATGCATTTATATTCTGTTAGACCACTACTTTTTCTACTCTTCCTAACTAACTAGTCATGGGGCCCGTTATACGCACTTTGGTTACGTGTACGCCTTTGGCATGATGATTATATTGCTTTGAAAGTTGGAACATGCTAGGTTCAAGAATGTAGCTATGTAAAGATTAGACAAGATTTGTACATGTTAGATAAAAAAAGCAACTTCTAGTGTTCAGTTAATCTATTTGCATATGGTTATTTGATTACTTTGGTACATATGGTTATATAATTGTTTAAAGTCTACGCAATCCGTTTTCAGTAATTACTTTGATAGTAGCTACATCAAAATAGATTATCAAATAGTAAAAGTACTTGTGATACTTCATTACTTCTATCTTTTATATTGCTCGGATATTAGAAAATGCCAAACATTGAATACCTTCAAACTGATTATTACAACTTCAACTAGATAAACCATATCTAAACACCATGTCTTGCACCACATTTTACTATAGCTAGTTATTTGATTCTAATTCTATCAATATCAAACACACGCTTTTGAAACACACATAAAACAACCCCTTAGACTCTGATACGTATTTGATTAAACAAGAGAAGAAGTACATTGAATATAAGGAAGGAGGATGATTGCTTAATAAGTACTTGAAGAACAAATTACAGAGGAAAAGTAAATCTAGTTAACTAGCCCTCTCTCACAGTCATATGACTGGAGCCTGACACACAAGGAATGGAAATAACAGAATGAATTACACAAGGATCCCTCGTCTCTTTTTATTCTCTCTCCCCTCTAACAACTTCAGCTACTTTCACTAATCCCCTTTTTACCCCTTCTAGAATATACATGTAGGACTCTCGATCCGTATAACTACTCATCCCCTTCAAAAAGAGTCTTGTCCCCAAGACTCATCTCCGGAAATTGACTTTTAATAGCCTTCCCAAGTGGCGTCATTCACAGTCTAACCCTCCCATTGAGCCAACTACTGATCTACTTCCTGATTGCCTTGCAAAATTGTACGAGAAGCTAATATCGCATAAGAAATGAAATTATCTTGATCAACCTCCAAATCAAGGGGTAACTCCGCATCTTTAGGCCCCTAAAAAGCCTTTTTAAGCTACGAAACATGAAAGAACGGATGTTTTGGAGGTAGGAGGAAGGTCTAATTTATAATCCGCGGATCCAATCTTTTGGAAGATCATAAAAGGACCAAAAAAACGAGGAGCTAAATTATGATGTATGTGTTTCATCACTGACAACTGTCGATAAGGCTTTAGCTTCACATAAACCAATTCTCTAATGGAGAAGTGAACCTCTCGTCATTTCTTATCAGTATTACGTTTCATCAAGTCCTGGGCGTGAAGTAAACTGACCGGAAGCTGTCTTAATGCTTCATCGAGATCCTGAAGCTCCTATAGCTGTACCCGAATTTACCCTGGAATGAACTGAGTGACAGCAGGTGTTTCCGGCCATAGAGCACCTCAAAGGGAGTTCTACCGGTAGATTCAGGAAACGTAGAGTTGTACCAAAATTTTGTCCATGGAATCCACAACGACCAATTACGGGGCTGTTCGCCAGCAAAACACACAGATAAATCTCTAAACATCGATTGATAACCTCTGTTTGACTATCCGATTCGGGATGATAAGAAGAACTCATATGTAGCTCCGTCCCTTGAGAACATAAAATCTTCTCCCAAAAATGACTCAAAAACAGGGGATCACAGGGATCACGGTCACTACCAATGGACTTCGAAATGCCGTGATGACGAACCGCCTCCTTAAGGAAAACCTCAGCCACTGACTTAGCGGTATATGGATGCTTAAGAAGAATGAAATGACTATACTTAGATAACATCTCAACTACCACCAAAAGTGCATCAATTTCCTTTGATTTAGGTAATCCAAGAATGAAATCCATGGAGATATGTTCCCAAATGACTTCAAAAATGTTGAGTGGTTGTAACAACCCTCCTGGAACAGCGGTACTGGCTTTACAACGCTGACAAATAGCACAAGCATGAACAAACTCTTTAACGTATTGACCATATCCGGCTAATACAAATTCCCAGCCAAACGACGATACATACGATAGTACCCCGAGTGCCCTCCGGTAGTCGATTAAAGAAACTCATGTAAAAGAGCATAAATGAATCGAGAATCATGTGGAATCACTAACTGGTCCTTGTAAAGTATAATCCTATTGCGAACTTGACACTCCTGATGTAAATCAGGTTGAGATGTACACCTCTCGATTAACTTCTGAATGTCAACACCAGCCTTATGTTCATTGATCAATTCAGCCCCTTGTAACCGCAATGGTGTGGAACAGACAGTACCCAAAGCACCTTCATTAGCTCTACGAGAGAACGCGTCAATTGCCTGATTCTCTTGTTCGGGTTTACAACAGTTTTTAAAATGTATCCCAAAAGTTTAGCTACCCAATTTTATTGATTGGGGCTGGTAACCCGCTACTATAATAGAAACTTCAAACTTTTTTGATCCGTATAGACCACAAAAGTTGTTCCCAAAAGATAAGAACGCCAATGTTGAACTGCTAAAACGAGAGCCATTATCTCCCGTTCATAAGCAGACTTTGCTAAATTTCTTTCACTTAAAGCTTTGCTGAAAAATGCTATGGGTCTCTGTTGTTGCATGAGGACGACCTCAATCCCGCGACCCGACACATCGCATTCTACTACAATAAGAAGAGTAAAGTTAGGAAGAACAAGTACAGGAGCTCTAACCATAGCTTTTTTCAACTGATCAAAGGCTGCCTGCGCTGCATAATACCAACAAAACGCGTCCTTTTTTGTCAAATCAGTGAGGGGTTTGGCAATTCTCTCGTAATGACGAATAAACTTGCTATAGTAGTCTGTGAGACCCCTTGAATCTGTTTTGGGACCAACCATGACACAACGGCTTCAATTTTCTTAGGGTCCATAGTCTCTCCATCCCTCATAATAATGTGACCTAAATACTCTACAGATTGCTGCCCATAATAACAGTTGGCGTGATTAACTACAAAATGATGCTGCTCCAACACTCGTAAGATCATCTCCAAGTCAGCTAAGTGTCACTCCGAGGTTATGACATTAATAAAGATGTAAAAAAAAACAGCCATTTTCCGTAACCAAGGGTGGAAAATGTCATTCATGATAGCTTGACACGTCGCCGGAGCATTCATAAGGCCAAACGGCATTACGAGATACTCGTAATGACCGTCGTGAGTACGAAATGCTGTTTTTTCAATGCTATCGGAATGCATCTAAATCGGATTATACCCGGACATTAAATCCAGTTTAGAAAAGAAACGGGCACCGTGCAACTCATCAATCATATCATCAGCCATATGAATCAGAAACTTGTCAGCGATGGTAGCCTTTAATTGGTCGATAGTCCACACACATACACTAAGAGTTGTCTTTGAAGGACGAATTAACCAAAGAGATAGGGTCTCACACAGCCGGAAACTTTTTCCGCAGTTGTTGTGAGAGTGTATTTTGAAAAGGGGCCATCTCCACTCCAGCCGTTTCCGTATTCCGAGGCAACAAAGAGGTTCCCATTCAGAATTTTCCAACACAGATAGCTAATGTAATTAAGTATTGGCCGCTCTCTGGACCCCTCGCATACCTTGCAAACACATAGGAACCCCTTGAAAGATAATTGCATCCGATCTTTCTCTCAATTATGAATCAACTCTCCTAACATACGTAGCCACGCCATTCAGAATAACATCGAATTCCCCAGCATCCAAATTCAACATATCAACTATAAAATCATACTGACCAATCCAAATATGAAGGTTGACACATTGTTGGTCAATTAAGATCCTATGACCATAACCCAGTTTGATAAAAATGACATAGCAATTCATGAAGGACAAAGATAATGAAGTTACTAGATAGCGAAAGACAACGTTGTAGGTAGCTCCATTGCCAACAAGAATAAGGATTTGGATATCATGAATTCAACCCTCCATCTTCAACATCTTACCACCAGGAGAAACCCCTAAAGGCATTCCCGAATATTCCAAAGCGGCACAAACCCCCGTTGGAACCTGCTCCTCACTCGTCAGAGAAGAATTATCCGTCGTATCAACAAGAGAAAACTCACCAATATCGTCATCGTCTTCATCATCGACCAATAACAACACCCGAAGTTTGCCCTTAGGGCATTTATGAGTTGGCCAAATTGTTGCCCACATTGGAAACATAAACCCCGTTTATGACGGTCCTCCCACTTAGTACGCGATAAAGATTTGAAACCTGGTCACGAGGACCCCCAGGCGAGCCATCGGAAAGAAAAACACCCCCAGTTCGAGAGGTAGACGAAGATTTTGGGAACGAAGAGCGATCCATGGGCATGGAAGCAAATGGGCCTTTAAAATCCGACCGGACCAACACCCATGAATGAGTCTCCCCCTGGCCCACCGAATTAAACCCATTGGACTGCTGATATGGGAAACGAGAATGAGCGAGACTACGAGAAGACGGCCGGGGAATTTCTTCGACATCCTTGTCCTAGTCCATTGCATCGAGGCACGACCTAGGTCGATGCAGGCGTACCCATTTCTTCAAATCATCGCGTAAACCAGTCACAAAATTGCCCATCGCCCATGATTCCAGTAGATGAGGGACTAACCACAGGAGGTATTCAAAATCGTCGATGTAATCGTAGATGGAATTGGACGGCTTAACTGTAGCGAGTTGCTCGTAGAGATTCTGAATCTCAAGGCCACTGAAACATTGGAGAAGCTCAACTTGAAATTGTTCCCACTACAATGAGTCGTGAACCTATTGAACAATAGTAAACCAATGTAGTGCAACACTGGTCATACTAAGCTGGGCTAAACGAAGACGAAAATGAGGAGGGATACCATTAATTTCGAAGTATAGTTTAGCCTTTTGGATCCAACCTTGGGGATCGAAACCATGAAACTCATGGAGTTTGATTTTCTTTACAGCCCATGGAAAAACATTGACATGCTTGGTAGGAGATTGTTCTCCATCATAGAACACCTCATCTTCACCGTAGTTAAGCACGTAGCTACCACCACAAACCCCCAATCCACCTTGAGGCTGTTTTCCTTGATGCTTCACCTAACCCATCATTACTTTTTAAAATTTAGGATTCTCAACCTTCTCAGCCTGTAACGGAGACTTAATGTCAGCAACATCCGACTGTAGCCGCTGAATTTGCTCGTCATATTGGTCCAAATGGTTTTTCACGGATCTAGTTTCCATGGTGAAGAGAAACCGAAACGGAAAATCGACGGCGAGTCAGACCAATGATACGTATTTGATTAAACAAGAGAAGAAGTACACTGAATATAAGGAAGGAGGATGATTGCTTAATGAGTACTTGAAGAACAAATTACAGAGGAAAAGTCAATCTAAGGACTAGCCATCTATCACAGTCATATGACTGGACCTGACACACAAGGAATGGAAATAACAGAATGAATGACATAAGGATCCCTCCTGGCTTTTTATACTCTCACCCCTCTAACAACTTCATCTACTTTCACTAATCCCCTTTTTACCCCTTTTAGATTATACCGTTGGCCTGTTATTACCCAAATCCAACAGTTCTCAATTCGTATTAGACTCTCATGATATCTCTTTGAGCAATTTCATATATAGTAAATTGGGAGTTCACCTTATCAATCTCTTTGTTGTATTGTTGGTCTCTAGATATATTGTTGGTCATCTAAAAGCATTGTTTTTACGTAAATATTTGACTGTCAACATCTCATTGCTCCCATACCGTGTACACCTATGTAATTGGGTATTATTGTACTGATTTAAATTTGCAAGCATGTATAAGTAACACTTGTTTCATGAGAAATATATTAAAAATTGAAATCGTTATAAGAAAAGTTGTCATCACCGTTTATTAATTGTTGTATATTTTGATTTAGTGAACTTTGAGTTGATAGAAAAGTTCACAATGACTTGTTACCTAGTTAAGCAGCCTAGTGGGCTTAGAAGTTGGAAAGTGTATGGCCGGAATAAATGGAAGAGGACATATGTACTTATGTAGGGCTGGGAAATGATGTGATAATTACTGCTTGTGGGAGAGAATATTATATAGGAGGAAAAGCAAATGAGAGGGGTGATATTTAGGTCATGTTTTAGTGATTTTGGGTTTGGGCGAAGCTAAGATTTTAGTTTAGCGGGGGCCGGTCTTATTTTATTTAACTATACATACATACATATATATATATATATATATATATATATATATATATATATATATATATATATATATATATATATATATATATATGAATGATATTATAAGTTCCATTATGTGACTAGATAAACAAATAATGAAAGTTTAAAAACAAAAAATTAACATGTTAAAACAACACTTAATCTTTTCAATGACCAAAGTTTTTTCACAATCACTAGTTCGGTTGTCATGAGTTAATGTGCTACAAGTAGAATCTTATAACCTTATTAAAAGAAAAGGATGATGACATCATCATCTTTGATTATACCAAAAAAATTTTATCAATTATAACCTTTTATTTCACAAAATTTCTTAATAACCCCTTCATCATTACTCCTTAATTACAGCAAATTTTTTACCAACCTTCCATTTCACAAATTTTTTTAATAACCCCATAATTACCCATAACAACCTCCTAATTTAAATATATTTACCTTCCTTATATCAAGGGTGATATTCAACATTTAAAATAATTTTAGATACTAAAGTTTTTTAAATTTTCAAACTTTCTATATTTTTAGGCGATTAGTTTTGATAAACATATAATATATAAAAATAATATATGTTATTTATCCTAAGGTATATGTGTGAATAGTAACATCAAGTTTAGAAACTTTCCAATGACATTATCTGTTAGTTAAAAACATGTTTATTTTAAAAATAATTCAAAATGTTTAAATCCACCACCGCATGAATTGAAATGCTAGCAGCCCATTATTTCGTTTTAATTACTTTTAAAATATAGATGTCTATTAACGGGAGGATCGTAACTATTATAGACATTTATATCTTAAATCTATAAACATTACTACACTTTGACATCACACATGTTGCTCTGATTCTTCTTCATATTTATAGCTATCAATTATGGAGAATTAATTATCATCTTCATCATAATCAAATAGACTTTTATTGGAACACTATTCAACTCCTAGGAAGAAATCACGATTAAGAAATTTTACAGAAAACATTTATGTTCATAATACGTTTCATATTACAATGTATGTTTTGTAATTGTTATATACAAGTTAGTACTCTTAAAAACCTAAAAAATTTAAAACTGACTTTAATCATCCCCCGTGTTTATACACGGGGTGTTAAGCTAGTATTAATTAAAACAATAACTCAAATACTTTATCTTGATAAAACTTCAATGATACCAAAAAATAACAATAAGAAATCATACTTCGTGTGTCTGTAGTTGGACACTGCTTTGTTTTATTTTAATAAAACTCATTTATTTTAATTTATTGTCTGTAAAGAAAGTATCAACAACAATATCTCGATGTAAAGAATCGGATTGTTTTAAAGATAATCATCATTCATGCTATTATAAAACATTGTTTTCATAGTTTTCTGAGAAAGTTCTTTCAAATTATGATAATCGCCACGTCAATCCTTCTCTACACTTTTTCTCTTTTGAGAAATACTTGGGCTATTAATTACAGTTAAGGAGGTTAATATATGTGTTAGATTTAGACTTATAAAATGACTAAGGATGTTGTGCTCGTTGGAGGGGGCCAAGCACCCTTTAGCCTCCCGTTGTCTCCTCCCGTGACCTCTACCGGAAATCATGACAATAACAGATTATTCAATTAATTAACAATTTCCCTCTTATGTAGGGGCGGAGACAAGAGAGGGCTGAAGGGTGCTTGGCCCCCTCCAATGAGACTGAAATCCTTAGTATTTTGTAAGCCTAAGTCCAACACATATATATTAACCCCCCACCCCTAATTATAGTTAATTAATAGCCCAATTATTCCTCAAAACAAAAAAGACGAAGAGAAGACTTGAAGTGACAATTCTAATATTTGAAATATTTTTTCATCAATGAAAACTATGAAAACAAAGTTTCGTAAGAGCATGAGTGATGATTATCTTTAAAATAGTATGATTCTTTACATTGAGAGAGATTATACTTTCTCTAGAGACAATATAATAGATAAGTTATATTCAAATAAACAAAGTCACGTCCAACTATAAATACATGAAGTATGATTTCTCATAGTTATTTTTTGGTTTCATTGAAATTTTATCAAGATAAAATATTCGATTTATTGTTTAGTAAATTCATAACTCCAATATTCCTCTTACTCTTTGATTTATCTTTTCATTGTAAAGATAAATCCATCTCCGCGTCTTAACATCTTCTCTAATTAATTCTTCATCTCTTATTTGTCTCATCTCATATATCTCTTTTACGTTCATTTATGTACATATAGACATAGCTCATTGTTTTTACACTCATATATATATATATATAGGAGAGGGTTCATTCGAGAACAGTTGTTAGTGCGAAAATCGCTAGAACCAATCTCAGTCGTTTCTTGGATATGGGAAGTTCATGGATGGAGAGCGTGGATGGATAGAGTGTGGCAGGGTGCATGTAAGGAATTCATGGGTGGGCAACGACATTGAAGGAGGGGAAATTGGACGGCTCAGATTTATTCTCTCGATTCTCATACTAAGAATGGTTCTCAAATGAACTTCTTTTACTCTCTCTCTCTCTATATATATATATGCTTACTTTTATTTTTAACTCTCTCTTATCTTATGTATATCTCAAAGATACTACTCTTTTAAAGTATTCATGTTGAACTAGCTCACTCTCTTTGAGTATATAGTTATTATCATCACATATTTAAATCATCATATCTCGCTCATATAAATATAATTTTGCAATATTATTAAATAATGTTCTCAAATCTCTTCTAGTCACTCTTATTCAATTACTCACTCGTTTCTCACTATTTAGTATTTTTATCATAATACTCAAATCTTAATATAATCATGTATTCTGTTTCACTCTCTCATATATTTAATTATTCTCTTAATCATGTATCTCTTTATTACGTCTCTCATATATAGTTATTCACTTAATCATGTATATCTATTTCACATCTCTCATATATATAATTATTCTCTTATTTTTGATAATATTGTATTTATCTGTGTACTTTTGTTAAATATTTAGTAGTAGTACATCTCTTAACATTAAAAGATAATGGCAATCACATTAAGACTCCAACCTGCAAATCGGTATTTAACATCTCTAAGTACCGAGTTAAGGTACTCAACCGTGTTCTAAGATGTGAAACTACCCTCTAGTAATGTCCTCTATCTGTGTTTGAACTATAATCACAACCAAACATCAATACTTGCAAAATCAAGCAAACTACCATTCTACGACACGGACGCGTAGCGTCCAACAAGCCACGCGTCGCGTCGAGGGCTCAGTTTGACCTAGCTTCATTTTATCGCTTAAATCATCAAATTTCATCATTTTAGCTCGAATTAACACCATGCAAATGTTAATGTAGGTTCCTCTTATGATAATATCACAAAATCATTCATGAAACCTTGCATGCAACTCAAATCAAGGCTTCATTCATACTTTTATCTCTAAAAACATAAGAATACAAGAGATTAGGATTTCTAACCATTGATCTTCAAGATTGACACTTGTTTTGATGAATTAACACTTGATATGAGCTTCTTGATCAAATTCCTTCACATGCATAGCTTAATCCTTGATTAACACCTTAATTATGCACTTTCTCTCTCTAGATTCTCTCACACTTAGAACACACATTTAGTGAGTGAAACTCCAGATTTGTAAACGATGAAGAAGAGCCTCCAAATCTTGTTTAAAGTCTTGATATGTGCTTAATCTTGCATAATCTTTGCTTAATCAAGCCTTAATCTCACTCTCACTCTCTCAAGCCCAAAGACACACGCAATATACTCCAGAAAACATATATTATATATATATATATATAAAAGGTTTAGATGTATGGGTACTAATACCCCTTTATCCATTTGACGTATTGCTAAATCTTAAAACTTTATAATTTGCTCCCTTTTCTTTTATCATCACTAGTTTGACCTAGATGGTCAACCCTAATTAATACTCTTATTATATAAAACAACTAGTTTAATACCCCGTGTGTAAACACGAGGATAATTAATTACTAAAATAGTAAAGTTAGACAAATATAAACAATATATAGATATAACATCGCCTAAAAATGCAATTTTGTTATAAATCATTAATTTATACACTTATCATATATTATCATATTTTTTGTAAAACCACTTTATAGACAATATTCATTGTTTTATGTGTAAGCTTACCATCTTTATCGCAAATAGGAACTTCGAATATCATTTGAGGAAATAAGAGGTTATGATTGTGGTGGAATAAAAATTTAAAAAAGAAAGATACCATCATAATTTATTTTCTTTTAAAATATAATAAAGATTATAGATTAAAATGTCTTTGATAAAGGCTGAGTGCGCGCATTAGTATTTGGGATTATTGACCCAAAAAGTTAAATTGGATTTTATTTTTACTAAAATGTTTAAGTCATATTTGATAATTAAATTTTTTAATCTAAATTAATGACTACGATTATTTGTAGGTTTATTTTAGTTATTTTTTATTAATTAATATTATAAATAATTAAAAGATTAGTGGCGTTTGTGGCTGTACGTACAAAAATATATAGTTATAAATCCATATTATTTTTATAATTATCAAAAAGTTGATTGCTATTAGAAAGAATATTATCTAGAAAAATTCATGAAGTCGTGAAGTTCCTTTTTTTTGTTTATTTTTCAAGATAAGTAAGGAATTTAACCAATCTTAATTTAAAAAGTTTGAATCTATGAATTAGTTTTTAATTTATTAGTTTAGTTTCACCTTTAAAAGTCAAAATTGAAATTTCTTTTTTAAATAAATGAATGGTCAAGATTATATAATTAGAATTAATTTTTTAAATAAAAGGTTAGGATCGTTCAATAGAATTCGTCTTAATTAGTCTTTTATATATATTAGAAGATCACTTGTAGATTTAACAATGATTTCTAACTTTAGGGTGTTACACTTCCCATCTTTATTGGTCTTCATTATGGTTCAAAGTAACATGCTCAAGCCTCTTCCAAAGTTTTAATCCAGCCCATTAGATCCTTGATGGCACCTATCCCTCACCAAGACCAAAACAATACTATCATTGACTGTAAAATTGGTTCTATAGCAATAGTGCACAGTTTATTCGATTCAAGTTCAAACATATCATAAATATGCATTTTAAGCATGACGGAGCCCAACCAACAATGATGCCAAAATAACGTGCTATTACCATTATTTTCTACACGAATAAACATATCATTAATGTTTTAAGTTCAAGTAAAGAAGAGAGATACCTACTTTGGTGATGTTTAACCAAACTCATAAGTTTCTTGAATTAGCAAAAGATGAAGAAACCCTTCCCGATGTCATGGATAGCTTTGATACCATTAGCCCATAATGCTTGATTCTCCATTTTCAACCTCCACATCATTTAATTTATAATGAAACATTTGTTTCCTTTAAAGAACCAATTATAAGACCACCAAAATCTTTAGGAGCAGTTAGTTTTTTCCAATTTAGCCAACAAATTTTCATTTTACACAAGCTTGATAGGAGCTGTGTTCATCTCATTGTCCGTGATATTACTGTGTTGGGTAAAGTCATTTGCATCCTATATTGATTGAAATTATATAATCGTAACCCATTAATACTTCTTCATCGACTGTGAAACAACACACAAACTTTTTATGTATTTTGACAAAGACCATTAGATTTGCAGCAAGACAAAATTACATGAGCATGAATACTGAGAGCATTGAAGTTGTGAAAATGTCAAAGCATGCTGGATGGGGTGTGATGGCCGGTCATCGCAGGTATGAACATTAAATCAATTCCGTGCTGTTTTTCATGCACCATAATATCCTCAAATGTTAATCAACTATTGGATCCTTGCAGTGGGGAAACATAACACACCTTCATCGCTGATCTCTCTGTGAGTCTGACAACGGTAATAATCCATCTTGATTTTCACAAAAAGAAAAAAGATAAATGAAAAACTCCCTATCAAAATATCACAAGTCAATTCTCAAAATCTCTAAAAATTGAGTTGCAAATTGAACAATCGATGACAATAAATCTGGTGAGTCAGCTGATTTGTCGTTTAAATCAATATATGAAGGTGGAGCACATACCCTAGCTTCAGTTTCTTCTCTGCAAGAGAGCTTAGAGAAGAAAAAGAAAGAATTGGTCTATTCTATGCAGGTCAGCGAGAGAAGATGTTGGATAAACAGCTTCACAGTCTAATGGAACAATTAGGTGCTAAGCAGGTTCTTTTTCTATACCCACACTGTGATTTGTTATATTATGTTTTTCATTTATAGATATTCCTTCATTTACTTTCTAAGCAATAATACATACTAGGCTCAAGCAGAAGCTTTGGTGGGTGAAATCCATATAAAGGAAATGGAACTAGATAAGCTAAATGGAATGTGGAGGATGCTCTAGCATATTCTCTTTCTTTATGAGGTAAATATATTTTTGTATGCAAGAATCAAATACCTTCACAACTATGCCATTACCAGAGAAAACAGCAGCCAATACTGAATTAAACAAGTTATGAAAGGGATAATTCCAAGGGGATAAAATTCCACTTTGGATCTCTTGTGAAGCTCTGATCTTCCACAGGATCTAAGAAATAACATAATCCAATATTCCAGTTATCGAGAAACAATTTATTTTGTTGAAAACTCAAGAGAAAACTTATGAGAAAAATTGATACCTGTACTCAGGCTTTAGCCGTCTCTCACCCTCTGAAAAAAGCCAAGTAATCTTCTCACACGTCGTCATTATTTCACCCATGGACGCATCAACCATAGTCTTTCCACTTTTCCAGTATCACGTGAAGAGATTCTTATAATTATAATGAATTAGTATCACTTCAACATGTAGCACTTATAACATTCAGTATTTCATTTAGACTTGATTCTTACTCGCATATTAGATCTTGGTGTTCAATAATATACTTTAAAAGTACACTAAAAAACTGACGTCTTAGCTTGAAGCTACTCTTTGCCCACACTTTCTGGGATTTCCTAACCTGTGCAACTCGCTCCTTGAGCTGACCACATTTGGGTGAAACAATATTTCACTGTTTCTAAGCTCAACAAATTGGGATTTAATTATAAAGATGAAAACTATAGTCCAAGAAGGGTATATATTTTATTATCATACAAAAGTATCTGATTACACAATGAAAAGCAAGATATGATGACATGAATAACTCTAAGCATCATAAAGTTTAATTTCAATGGCCATGTAACATGCACATGATCTCTTTGTGAAATCTGTATATTTCTAAATACCAACCTCATCAGGCTTCAGAGCAGGAACCCTAGGTACTTCATCGTTGTAGGCTCATAGCATTAGACTTTATTGATGTACCTGATGTGGGGTGTTATATACTTACATTTTGCCACTTTAAAGGTTTCAAAAACTGTTTAGAGAGATTTTGTATTTTAATAGTGTCTTAGATAAGCTCATTTACGCTTGATATAGTTTGATCTAACTATATTGTAACTGTTAAAGTGGTTGTTTTTATTTAAAGGCATGAATGCATGAAACCAAGTTTCACATAAACTTTATGCTTCGTTTTTTGTAGGTGTATGGACTACTTAAGCATAGAATCTCGACAATGGAGGTGAACTTTTGCCAATGACAATCATCAAGCTACCACCATGTCACGAAATCAAGTAATAGCTTTTCATACAAGGGTTTTGTGTTATATGTTTGTTAGACGTAGAAGGTAGTGAAATGGAAGGATAAGAAATTGAGGTGGTTATGCTTTTGCAGTTTACTCGCAAAACCAACACATAAAAAGTTTACCAAAGTTCCCATATTTCTGAGTGACCCATCCCGTATATGCAATATTGTTCAAATTATGCAAGGAAATATATGTAAATCAATGTCTTGCCTAGCATTTTATCCCTTTGCTTCCACTTAGGAAAATATGACCCAGATGGATTGGATTGTTGATCAGATGCACATAGTAAAAAAATAATAAATAATCTCAATCAATCAAACTGTGATTCAGTTATGTGATTTTTAGGTTCCCAATTTGGTAACTCCCCTGATCAACCGTGGATTTATTGTTTTCTAATGTGCATCTGGTCAACAATCTTGGGAGATGACTTGATTGATTGAGATTAATTGATACAGGTTATGTGATTTTTAGGTGGAGAGGTATATGTATGGGATATGCAAGAGGGTGTTCTTTTATTTTTTGAGTAACTGTGATCACGAGGTGATAATATTTTATTTAGCAGCGATGATGTTATTATGTCTCTGCTCATTCACTTCATCTTGAACAGTAATATATGTCGATTTGCATTTCGTTTGATGTTTTCTCGGTACTAATAGCTCTATATGATTATACGTAATATCGAGTTTTTTGGTTTCGAATTTGCAGGATAGCGTTGAACCTAAACACTACCGAGATATAATTGTACAACTGAAACCAGGTTTTTTTCCACCACCATTGTCCTATCTGAAATTGCATCAGCAAACTTGATTTACTTCTGAACGTTGGCAATCGATTATAAATTCAGGCTGATTATCACGAGTTTGCAAATTGTATGCTCACTTGAGTTGTTTGATTTTTGGTAATATGTAACAGGGTGGACAATTCCTGAAGAAACAAAGGTTGTTGGTAACTATTGTTGTCAATTGGTACATTTTCACTTGGTGCAAGTGTGTGTAAAAATGGTTTCCATCTCTTAAAATTAGCGGTGCTTTTTTTACTTATGCTTTTAGTTTTATGTTCTCAAACTAATTGATGAGTGTATGTCTGTATGTGTCTCATCTATTCCTTTAGATCTGTGTACATAGTGTACGCTTTGATCTTCATGTCATTTGTAACTTCTCTAGAATTGATGGGTTTAAGTTCTTTGGTGCAAATAAAAGGTAGCTAAAGGAGATTTTGATTTACAAATCATGCGTGTAAGTTTGTATTTTGTATTTTCTTTTGATTAAGACATGAACCTTCATCTTGCTCTACTTGTCTTCTTATCAATATATGTAATTTTGTTGTAAAATTCAAGACATTCATCTATTGAACCAAATAACATAATTTGGTTAGAAAACCAGAAATATAGCAGGTCTATTTCTAATGAATTTTTGTGGTTTTATGGTTAAAGACATTGATAATCTACATGAATATGTTGAACCAGAGTGCATGTTCTATACTCATGCATGTTACGTGTTTGATCAAATGCATCAATAAAAGAAAATCGTGTAAATCATCATGTTGAAAATAGAGGTTAGTTTCATTCTTTTTCATTGTAGTTCCCATTTTCTCATGCAACAATTTGGCAACGATGCATGGAGTAATAAAAAACTCAATATTGATGTCATGTGCTGATGTTTGGGTTGACTTTAACATGATATTAAGTAATGGGGGAAACGAAGTGCTAATGAAGATGACGATGAAATGGGGGACATGAAGTGCTAATGATCGTGAAAGCTATAAAGTTTATGATTTAAGTAGAAGATTTTGTTTTTAATTAATTTAGTATGTTCATCAAACCTTTGCGGATATTTGAGGGGTTATAATTACTAAAAATTTAGTTATTTTAATGTTCGTGTTTTAAAGTCTAATTGTATAAAATGGTAACAGTACTTATTTACAGATGTCATATCACTTATCATATAAAACTTAAATATAAGCATGCATTTATGCGGGCCTAAAACCTAGTGACATATATGATATGATTTGTTTTTGTAATATTTTGTTTAGCTTCTTGCGAGCTCTTTGTAATAATATATTCGTCTTTGCGATTTAATAAAAGATATGATTAAAAGAGAAGATAATAAATGTAATTTTGTTATAATTTTAACAATTTTAGCTCAAGATTAACAAAAGATGAACAAGACAATCTTAGAACTTTGAGAGAATGGAAGTAGGAGAAGAAGTAGAAATGTATAACTTATAAAAGTTCATACAAGATGTGCATTTTCTTTATTACAAGATGGGGTATTTATACTACAAAATACACTATTGATTTACCATCTTCCATTAATTAGGAGACAATGAGTTGATGGTAATGTTGACAATATGGAGTTTGTGTTGAAAATGTGATCATCCATATATTGTTATATATATATTTATACAATCTTATATATATATATATATATATATACAACACTCCCCCTTGGATGACACATTATCAAATCAGAGTTCAACTTTGAAGTACTGCCTCATTAAAAACCTTGCTAAAGAAAAACTCAGTGGGATAAAAACTTTAGCGAAGGGAAAAAGAGTGCAGTGTATAGTTGACTCTCCCTCATGTAGACAACCATCACATCTGATGAAGATGACGCATTCCAATATTGTGAATATGTTTTCTGAATATTGCAGTAGGTAGTGACTTTGTGAAAAGATCTGCTGAATTATTACTGGATTGAACATATTTCATTTCAATCTGATTGTCCTTTATCAAATCTTGAGTATATGAGAAAAATCTTGGTGGTATATGCTTTGTTCTATCAGTCTTTATATACCCTTCTTTCATTGTGTAACACAAGCCGCGTTACCTTCATGAATCACAGTCGGATTTTTCTCCCCCTCTAGTCCACATGAAGTCAAAATGTATTTTGTCATGGATCTCAGCCACACACATTCTCTGCTGGCTTCATGTAGTGCAATGACTTCAGCATGATTTGAAGATGTTGCAACAAGCGTTTGCTTTTGAGATCGCCATGAAATAGTTGTGCCTCCATGCATGAAAACATATCCCGTTTGAGACCTAGCTTTATGAGGATCAGAGAGATAACCTGCATCTGTATAACCAACCAACTCTTGTTTCGAGTTAGAATAGAATAGACCTAAATCAACAGTTCCCCGAAGGTATCGAAAAATGTGTTTGATCCCGTTCCAATGTCGTTTTGTAGGAGCTGAACTAAATCTTGCTAACAAATTAACTGCAAAAGAAATGTCGGGTCTGGTACAATTAGTAAGATACATCAAAGCTCCAATTGCACTAAGATATGGCACTTCTTGACCAAGAACCTCTTCATTTTCTTCACGAGGTCGAAATGGATTTGGTTTTTCTTCATTGAGTGATCGAACTACCATTGGAGTGCTTAATGAATTTGATTTGTCCATGTTGAAACGTTTCAAAATTTTTTCTGTATAATTTGATTGATGGACAAGTATTCCATTATTCATATGCTCAATTTGTAATCCAAGACATTATTTGGTTTTTCCAAGATCCTTCATTTCAAATTCCTTCTTTAAAAGCATAGCGGATTCATTGATTTCTTTATATGTTCCAATTAGGTTCAAATCATCAACATAAACTGCTATGATCACAAAACCAGATGTTGTTTTCTTAATAAAGACACATGGACAAATTGTGTTATTGGTATAGCCTTTACTTGCCAAGTAATCACTTAAACGTTTATACCACATGCGTCCAGATTGTTTCAAACCATATAAAGATCTTTGTAATTTGACCGAATACATCTCTTTGGGTTTAGCACTCAATACTTCAGGCATTTTAAATCCTTCAGGGATTTTCATATAGATATCACTATCAAGTGATCCATATAGATAAGCTGTAACAACATCCATAAGACGCATTTCTAAATATTTAGAAACTACCAGGCTGATCAAATATCTAAATGTTATTGTATCCATGACGGGGGAATATGTTTCCTCATAATCAATTCCTGGTCTTTGAGAAAAACCTTGAGCTACAAGTCTAGCTTTGTATCTTATAATTTCATCTTTCTCATTTCGTTTTCGTACGAAAACCCACTTAAACCCACAGGTTTCACATTTTTCGGTGTAATGGCAACGCGTCCAAAAACATTATGCTTATTTAACGAATTTTATTCAGCTTGCATGGATTCTTTCCATTTACCCCAGTCATGTCTATTTTGACATTCAATGACAGACTTTGGTTCAGGATCATCATTCATGATTTCACACGCAATAGCATAAGAAAATATTTCATCAATATTTTCTAGTTCATTCCGGTTCCACAATATATTTGTTTGACCATAATTGATGGAAACCTCATTGTTAACATCATTCATTTCCTCTTTTGAAGGAGTTCCAATATCTTGTATTTCTTCAGAAACACTTTCTTTATGGTCATTTGCATTTTCTGCATTCTTTCTTTTTCGAGGATTCTTATCCTTGGAACCAATTGGTCTTCCACGCTTTAAACGTGTTTTAGACTCTTGAGTGACTTTATTACCAGATTTTTCATTTGGTATTTCAATCCGGGCTGGAGCATTAACAGCCGGTATATGTGATTTTGTCACTCTTTTCATATCAGTAAATGCATCAGGCAATCGATTTGCAATTTCCTGCAAATGCATTATTTTTTGAACTTCCTTTTCACATTGTTTAGTTCAAGGATCAAGATATAGTAATGATGTCTCACACCATGATACATCCTTTTCTTTTTTTTTTTTTCTTTTCTTCTCCCAATATTGGAAATATTGACTCATCGAAATGGCAATCTGCAAAACGTGCTGTAAAAACATCACCTGTTAAAGGTTCAAGATATCTTATGATGGAACTTGTTTCATACCCAACATATATGCCCAACCTTCTTTGAGGTCCCATTTTTGTACGTTGTGGTGGTGCAATAGGAACATATACTGCACAACCAAAAACTCTAAGGTGTGAGATGTTTGGCTCTTGGCCTGAAGCAAGTTGTAAAGGAGAGTATTTATGATATGCACTTGGTCTTATGCGAATCAATGATGCAACATGTAAAATAGCATGGCCCCATATAGACACAGGGAGTTTTGTTCTCATTATTAATGGTCTAGCTATTAATTGAAGGCGTTTAATCAAAGATTCAGCTAGACCATTTTGTGTGTGTACATGGGCTACTGGGTGTTCAACAATGATTCCTACAGACATACAATAATCATTGAATGTCTGAGATGTAAATTCACCAGCATTATCCAATCTTACTCTTTTTATAGTATGATCGGGAAAGTGTGCTTTTAGTTTAATGATCTGTGCAAGAAATTTTGCAAATGCCACATTACGTGTTGATAATAGACAAACATGAGACCATCTACTTGATGCATCTATTAAGACCATAAAGTATCTAAATGGTCCACACGGAGGGTGTATTGGTCCACAAATATCCCCGTGGATTCTTTCAAGAAACATGGGTGTTTTCATATCAATTTTAACAGGTGTGGGTCTTATAATCAACTTACCAAGGGAGCATGATTCACATTGAGTTGTTTTACCTGTATGATGGACTTTGTGATTCTTTAATGGATGACCATGTGTGTTATCAATTATCCTCCTCATCATCGTTGTGCCCGGATGTCCTAACCTGTCATGCCATAAACTAGATATACTAGGATTATGGCATTTTTCAGCTTTGACTACCATGTGTGACTCTGCCATATTTATATGTGTGTAGTGTAAACCACAATGAAGCAATGGTAGTTTTTCCAATACATGACTTTTATTAGTAATGTGCAAAATTTTCTCATCATGTGTAGTTACGCTTTGTGTGTCATATCCATTATGATATATGTCCCTGAAACTTAATAAATTTCTCTTTGATTTTGGGGAGAATAAAGCATTGTCTACCAAAATTTTTGTACCATTTGGTAGTATAAAGTTAGCCTTTCCCACACCTTCTATCAAGTCTGTTGGACCAAATATGGTGTTTATGGTTGCTTTTGTTGGTTTTAATTTAGAAAAATATTTCTTAGATTTAAGAATAGTGTGTGTGGAACCACTATCTAGAATACATAGATCTCCAACCAAATCTTGTTGTCGTGCTCCAGTAGAATTCATATCAAACTTGAAAGATAGAGAAAAGAAACTTATTATAAATACGATTTAGAAAAAGTTATTACATGAAAAAGGAAATCCTAGTTACTGAACGAAAATGCATAGATAAATAATAAAGATGATAAACAGAAACATAATTAAAGCTTTAGACATAAGTAGTTATCAACTTCCAAATCACTCCACGTCATTCAAGAAATCAGAAGCGTTTATCTCGGTATTTTCATAGTTAGGCCGATTAATGAAATTCACTTCCTTCTCCTTAAGTGAAGATTGATAAAGCTTACAAAGATGTGAAGGCGTACGACATGCTCTTGACCAATGATCGGTGCTACCACACCTAAAACAGGAACCTTCAAGGTTTTGAGAAGTACTTGCTTCATCATGTTTTGTGGTCTTATTTTGTGGTTGGGTCTTATTATTACGTGGAGCATAGTAAGTATTATTTCTTTTGTTACGTCCACGGCCACGACCACGACCATAAGAATAACCTCTACCATAATTATGGTTTCGATTTGAAAAATGATTGGGGCCAGAGGAGCGCCTTTGATCAAAACGTCCTCTTCCACGACCACGTCCTCGTCCTCGTGTATTTTTTTTAGGACCAATGTTTTCTGTAACATTTACTTCAGGAAGTGCTACTGATCCTGTGGGACGGGTCTCGTGATTTTTCATTAATAACATATTATTTTGCTCAGCCATGAGAAAATATACATGCAAGTCAGAATAGCTCGAGAAATTTTGCAATCGCAAATTCTCTTGCAACGTAAGATTTTGTGCATGAAATGTGGAGTATGTTTTTTCCAACATATCTTCATTTGTTACAGGCTGTTCACAAAATTCTAGTGTTGAACATATTTTAAACAATGCAGAGCTATAATCAGACACTTGCTTAAAATCTTGGAATCTTAATGATCTCCATTCTTCCCTAGCAACAGGGAGTAAAACTCTTTTCTGATTATCAAATCTTCCTTTGAGGGATTTCCATAGAATATACGGGTCTTCTATGTTTGTAAATCCAAATTTTACACCAACATCGATGTGTTTACGAATAATAAAAATTGCCTTCCATTTATCTTGTGATGAACATTCGTTATTTTCTTTTAGAGTATCCAAAATACCCAACGATGCTAGATATGCTCTAATATCAGTGGACCATGACATATAGTTTTTCCAGATGCTTCTAAAGCTGGAAATTCGATCTTGGCAATAAACATTCTATAATTATTAAGATTTAACAATCAAAATATTAGAATCGATATATATTACTACATTTGTAAAGCAACATACAACATTGGAAGGATAATGATTACAAGTAGTTGTAAGAAAAAATCAAACTCGTCAATTGGTAGAATCACCATTGAGATGACAAATATTATAATTAGTACAATAATGAAAATTAAAAACGGGTGAATCATTTTTGAAAGATGCTTCGAATGATCTTTGAAAAAAGATAATCTGTTTATTGTGAAAAATGAGATTAGTAGTTTTCAATTTATAGAAGAGGATATAGCCGTTTACAACGGCTATGTAACCATTACAACGGTTATATGACCGTTGTATATATATATATATATATATATATATATATATATATATATATATATATATATATATATATATATAAAATATTTTATAAATGATTATAGAAATAAAAAGATCAAGATAGATAAACATTGATATATACGAGTAAAACGTTAGTATGCATAAATAATCGTTAGTAAACGTAAGTAAATGTTAGGTGCATAAATAAAAATTAGTTAACATAAAATAAATGTTAGTAACATAAATAAAAGTTAGTTAACATGAAATTAAATGTTAATTGCATAAAAGTAAATGTTAGTATCATAAACGAAAGTTAGATTGTTAGTAGTCCAATACTTGTGAATGTCCATAATAATAAGTCCTTATTTTGTTTATGAAGTATTGCTTAGTTTTTATTCCATATTATAACTTGTCATTTATGAAATAAATACCTTGTTTAAGATTTGATTCTTGTAGTTGATTTCCCTTGATTACGAAGTAGAAACTTTCGTGCTGATAACGTGTTATAATTTTAACAATTTTAGCTCAAGATTAACAAAAGATGAACAAGACAATCTTAGAACTTTGAGAGAATGGAAGTAGAAGAAGTAGAAATGTATAACTTATAAAAGTTCATACAAGAGGTGCATTTTCTTTATTACAAGATGGGGTATTTATACTACAAAATACACTATTGATTTACCATCTTCCATTAATTAGGAGACAATGAGTTGATGGTAATGTTGACAATATGGAGCTTGTGTTGAAAATGTGATCATCCATATATTGTTATATATATATATTTATACAATCTTATATATATATATATATATATATATATATATATATATATATATATATATATATATATATATATATATATATATATATATATATATATTTACAACAAATTTTATTTTATGTTTCATGCATCATAACTACAATATGAACTCATAAATGTTCTACGATTTATTATACATAATCGCACACATGTACACACACACACACACACACACACACACACATATATATATATATATATATATATATATATATATATATATATATATATATATATATATATATATAGGGAAGTTCCATCGAGAACCAAAAAAAATGCGAGAACTGCGAGAACCGATATAAACCGTAAAATATCTACCAAACGACAAGATATTAAATTATGAAAATTATACCAAATATGCCTTTTTAATATGACATCCATATTGCTATATTTTTTTCAACAAAAAAAATTTGTTTTTGCCGGGTTTTTTTTCTAACACTATAAGGTATGTTACATATATGTAATCAGTACTAACATATATGTGATCAGTACTATAAGGTATGTTACACATATGTAACGAATTTTTTTTGTTGAAAAAAATATAGCAATATGGATGTCATATTAAAGAGCATATTTTTGTCGTTAATTTGGTATAATTTTCGTAATTTAATATCTTGTCGTTTGGTAGATATTTTAGTTTTAAAAAGATGGGGATCGGTTCTCGCAGTTCTCGCATTTTTTTTTATTCTCGATGGAACCCTCCCCTATATATATATATACACACAAATTTATCACAAGATACACCCTCAATTAACAATAAGAGAAACAACAAAGATGATGAAGTTCTTAATTTTCACCATCTATATCGTCTTTCCCATGGTTTTAGGTAAACTAAAAACTCCCTTTACAAGAATTTATGGTGAAATTTTTTTATCACTAGCCTTAGATTTTATTTACTTTATGTTACTAATTTTTTTAAACGGTAAAAGAAAGTATATTATAAAAAAACTAGCAAGACGCTTGTAAAGATATAGCAAAAATAGTTTAAACAATATAATCAAAATCTCTACTACACCAATATTTTCAATTGCAAAGAAGAGGGTTTACAACACTATCTATGTTTCGTCAAAAGAACGATAAACTTTATAGTTAACCTGATAGCCAATGCTTCGGCTCCACTGATGTATTTATTATTTGGTAATATTTACAGGTGTTGACATGGTGTTTGATGATGTCATTTGCGAGAAAACTTATTATTACCCAAAAGGATGTAGAAATGATGTATGTGAAGATCTTTGTCGTGCCGAACATGGACATGATTCACTCGGCATATGCGAATATACTTATTATTGTCATTGTTATTTTATTTGTACAAATACCAAAAATAGAGGTGCCCGTTCACCCTCTTCGCATAACTGATGATATGAAATTATTTTCATCCTAGATTGCTCCATTATATTACTAGAATCGAAGATTTAGTTACTGTGTGTATGGTGTGTCGGCGGATAGGATTTTTAATGAGTTTTTATGTGTCATAAAATAATTAAAGAGGTGATTTATCCTTATAATATCTTCTTTCTCATAAGGTTAGCATTGAAATTAATGAAGGGCCGAGGAAAGAAAACGTAGTAAAGTCTATATGTTGTTAGAAGGATGAAGTAAAAAGAAAAAGTAAAATGATATTTTGTTAAAAAAAATAATAGAAGGCTAATAATTAACAAATCGGCTTCTATGTAATTACTAATTAGTTAAGGACAGTATAAATTTTTCGCTTTAGTGGTGAGTCTATAAATTTGGTTGATGGTTTATTTTTTTTTAGATTCTTCTTAAGAAAATAAAAAAAATATATATCTGGTTGATATTTTTTTTAAAATTCTATGAAGAGAGTACTATTACTTCTTTAAACTAAAAACTTTTTTGAACTCAACACATCTTCTTCTAGGAAGATAATTTGTACATAAGTTTTTATTATACACAATAATTATGACTTTCATGTCCTTAGAATTTTATTATATTTATTCTCATTCACATTGTCAAGAGTATGTTAGTCCAAAGTCCAAACAACTAATTATTATATATAAGAAAAATTATTATATACAAATCATCTCCTTTCTTGTATAACATATATTACAGATCTGCTTTGTCCATGAATTTGTTATAGTTTCACCATTACGCTCCTAAACCAAGTTAATATGTTGTGGAAAAAGTAAACATGACTTCTTCTTAGACGTTTGCAATATTGATATCGTTAAAGTAATGAAAATACCTAATTAACAACTGTTCTTTATGTTGAATCATATTTTAATACTTATGTTGAATCTCAAATCAAAGAATTTGATTTTTATGATCAAGTATGTTAAGTATTGTATCATTTGTAATAAAACATATATTGGAAGTAAACATCTAAATATGTTTCTTAATTTTCTGAAAAGAAATTCAGAACTCTATCATATTAATTAAACATACTTTGTAAAATTTCTAAAATTTTCTACTAAAAACTTCGATTGCCTTTCTAAGAAAACTAAAAATATTTTTTCACAACCAACCAGAACAAAGAAAACATCATTTAATCTAATGAAGTTTTGTATGTTATGGACTCATGGTAACATACTCTGCAAAATAAACGATATGATTGTAACACTTAAAAATGATAATAACATATAATTACAAAAAATATTGATTAATAAAAGTCTTGGTGTCCTCTCAATGCTTAGATCACTCATAGTTATAACATGCATGTTTGACTCTCGCATTAGCTTTTCAGCCTATGACATAATCATGACTAAATAGCTATTGTAATGACATGCATAACTAATTTCCACATCATCATCCATTTTCATTTTAACACGTTGGACGTTCAGCACATTTGAGTTCGTCGTGGTTGTAGAAACTAGAAGGGGGGTTGAATAGTTTCTATGTTTACTTTTTCGATTAAAAAGAATTATAAACATAGATATTAATATGTGCAATGATAATAAATTGCTTGAAATGTAAAGTTGCAGAAAGTATATATATATATATATATATATATATATATATATATATATATATATATATATATATATATATATACTAGCATTTCACCCGCGCAATGCGGCGGTGATAACAATATTTTGTGTTCGATAACAAGTTTGATTTAAAAAGTAAGGTATGATATGTGTTGAATACAGTGTTATTCAACATATCCATGTTTTTTCTCCTTTTTTCTTGATTTCTTTACTTCTTCTTATAATCAAATATTTTATTAGTTGTTAAAATAGCTTTTAAAAAACAATTAAAAAGATTATTATTAAATAATTAGAGAAAAAAATACTATAGCCTTGAAATTGCATTAATGTAATTAATTTAGTCAAAATTAGATAAATTAAATAGTTGTTGTGATGTTTAATGATTTATTAAAGTAATAGTTGCCTTAAATTAGATGAGACAATTAAGGAGATGATTAGTTAGGCTATTGCTTTAATGTTTTGTATCTTAAGCATAAAAACTTGTACTACTTAAAATTAAGTAGTCTTAAAAATTTTAAGAGAGAAAAGTTAAATGTTTTATAATGTACTGTATATATATATATATATATATATATATATATATATATATATATATATATATATATATATATATATATATATATATATATATAGTGAGAGGTTCAAATGAGAACTTAAATATTTTTGAGAATGGGAGACTCAATCTCAGCCGTCCAATTCCCCCTCTTTCAATGTCATTGCTCACCCATAAATTCATCACATGCACCCTGCCACACTCGATTCCCCCACGCTTTCCATCCATGAATTCCACTTACAAAATGAACGACTAAGATTTAGTCTCTCATTCTTAATTAATTTATCATTCTCAAACTTTCCCCTATATATATATATATATATATATATATATATATAGGAAAAAGTTCACGCGGGAACCATTCTTAGTGCGAGAACCAATCTGAGTCGTCCATTTCCCCCTCCTTCAATGTCATTGCCCACCCATGAATTCCTCACATGCACCCTGCCACACTCTATCCCTCCACGCTCTCCATCTATGAAACTTTCTATATTCAAGGAACGGCTAAGATTGGTTCTCGCGGTTCTCGCGCTAACAACGGTTCTCGCATGAACCTTCCCCTATATATATATATATATATATATATATATATATATATGTATGTATGTATGTATGTATGTATGTATGTATGTATAAAATATATGTATATGGGTTTGATTTTGAATGCAGATTTGTGAAATTTATAGGTTATCTTCATGGTGTTTTTCATCATCTTCATGTTCATGTTAAATTTCTTGGAATTAAATGAAAATATTAAAGTTATAAGATGTAATTGTTGACATGGCTATACATGTGGCTTTTAGTGACATTAAAATAAATCAAAAGTTATAAAATTATTGGTTACCTACTTAGTAGGTAATCCAATACATTAATTGTTAGTTTTAGAAAGTTGGATACACTAAATGGTAGGTTTAAAAGTTAGATATATATTATAGCAGAAAGTGACAACTTAGATATATATTCATCACTCCTGATATAACTTCAAGTGAATAAAGATAATAAATGTGCTTGTATTTAATGTTCCATGCTTCATAATCTACAAAATAAAGTCAAATATTCCACCATGCATTTGTTATAAATAAACGCATGTATGTCTGGTGTATAAATGTATCACAACATACACTCAATAGTAACAATAATAACAGAAATGAAGATGATGAAATTCTTAATTTTTACAGCATTCATCGCGTTTCCCATGGTTTTAGGTAATTTAGACTCCACAAAAGAGAAAAAAGAAATTAAAAAAGAAAAAAGAAACTTCTTTTCAAAGCATAGAGACACATCTCATTGTGATGTAATCTTAGCAGTCTTTCTATCTTCAGATAAAGATATTACCATTTACGTTTTAATTATATTTTCATACACTACATCTATATGAAATCGGGTGTTGTTGTATGTAATCTCTCACCCATTGGCGGATCTAATGTGTAGCCCGGGGTAGCCCGAGCAACCCCTCAAATTTTTCCGAGTAGTGTGAAATTTTTATAAATTATTTTTTTCTAATGAGAGTGATACCCCTAACCAAAAATTTGTGCAACCCTTGCTATTTGTGCAACCCCTAATATATTTTTCTGGGTCCGCCTCTGCTCTCACCCACACACCCCGAACACGAATTTTCTTTTTATTACTAGTAGAGCATTTTTTATTTTTTATTTTGTTGCTAATATTTAAGCATACGCTATATATGTGTATACCTACAGGTGTTGACGAGGTGTTCGACAAAGTCATTTGTGAGAAACTTTATTATTACCCAAAAGGATGTATAACTAACGTATGTGAAGATCTTTGCCGTACCCAACATGGACCTGATACAAGTGGGATGTGTGAAAATAATTACGTTTGTCATTGCTATTTCATTTGTAAAGATGCCAAAAATGTTGGTATCCCTTAATTCGATCTCTTTCGTATGATTATCCTTTTATACTATTATAATTGAAAAAAATTATATTTAAATTGTTACTAATTGTGTTCAATAAAGTTCATATATAAAACATAGTCCTGAAATATTAATATTCAATCATATATGATTCAGTATACAATCACATATGATTGTAAAAACATCACATGTGAATTACGAAAATACCACTCTATCCAAAAATTTAAAGGGTTTAGTTTCAAAAAGTGTATCGAACTTGTCACTTTTTGCTATTGTGTGTATCCATTTTTGTAAACTACCATTTAATATATCAATGTTTCAAAAACTACCATTTAATATATCAATGTTTCAAAAGTTACCATTTTTGCAACCTGTTGGGTAGGTTTTAGGATATACGAAATGGTAGTTTTAAGAACTTGAGTATATTAAATGGTAGTTTTAAGAACTTGAGTATATTAAATGGTAGTTTTCAAAAATGGATATACACAATAGCAAAAAGTGACAAGTTCGATACACTTTCCGAAACTAAACCCAAATTTAAAATTCAGTCTAGAACATTGATGAGACTAAAATTAGTCCCTTTGGACTATGCATTAAGTATAGACTATATTGAACATTTCTCTTACGTTAAGAGAACACCAGCGTATGCATTATGTCATGTTTCCAATTGGTTACTAAAATGAGAATTTTAATAGAAGTTTAACAAATAGACTTCTAGATAAAGCCAGTACCGGTAAACCCAGGTTCATCTTCGGTCTCCTTGCGTTCCAAATATACACACATGTACGCCCCTATTTAAAACCCGGTTGGGTGAGGGTTTCGAGTCCCCCAACCCGATCTTTCTCCTCTCTCTCTCTCTCTCTCCTCCCTTCTCTCTTTCTCTATCTAATATTTATTATAAAATAAAAATAAAAAATGAGATAAATTAGATTATACTATACTAGCTTTTGGTTTAGAAATGAGAAGATGATATTACATTTGGATTTGGTAACCTGAATTGCATGTCATACAAGAAAGTAAAGTATATGCATAAAGTACAATGGTCTTAAAACATGTTTTGGGTATATAAGATATGGTAAAGGTTCAAATGAGAACCTAAATATTTGTGAGAATGAGAGACTCAATCTCAGCCGTTCAATTTCCCCTCTTTTAATGTCATTGCCCACCCATGAATTCTTCACATGCATCCTGCCACACTCTATCTCTCCACGCTCTCCATCCATGAATTCCACTTACAAAATAAACGGCTGAGATTGAGTCTCCCATTCTTACTTAATTTATCATTCTCATTTGAACATTTCCCTATAAGATATTTTGTAATTTAAGAGAAACATGTATAAAATTATCCCTAGAAACTTTGATAGTGGGAGCATATTTAAATTGGTGCGTTACTAGAACACTACTAATGTTTGTGCATGATAGGTTTTTAATGAGTTTCTAGTAATGAAAAAGTTAATAACAGACACTTTTTTATAAACGAGTTAGCTACAGTTCGCACGTTGTGACAGGCTAGAAACAATTTAAACACATATATAAATTTTTTGGAAAAAATATGAATATTTTTCATATATGTTGAAAAATAACATGATAGTTATTCAACAAAACATTTACAATTCAACAATTAATTTTTTAGATAAATGTCGTATTATGATTAAATCTATATCAATAGTTAATTTTTTAGATAAATGTCATATTACGATTAAATCTATACGGATATGTAAATAAAAATAAACAGTGATAAACATAAATTCGCATTTACATATAACATTACATCTAAAATTATAAAAAGAAAAACAAATAAAAGTTAAATAACACAAATAGTCAAATCATTCTATACATATTAGGAAAAAAGACAAATATAAACATAACATGGCTTTCAAACCCATGCCAAACACTCTACCAAGTCCGTTTTTTATAAGATTTCCCATGTTCAAAATACTTATTCATAAGATATTAAGTGATAGTTCATTGAATCATTGTCTTGAAAATTGTTATATTAGTCTATATAAAAAATGTAATATTTGAAATTATAGTACTAAGATAATATATAAATTAAGAGCATATAATTAATTGACTCGTAATTTGGTTCGATGTAAAAATGAATTTGCGTTTCTAATCATCTCGTTATTTGCATTCTATATGTATTTTGAAAATCGTATATCAAGATAATATATTTTTAGGGTGTAAAATATATTACCTTGTTTCATTAAATACCTGATTATTAATTATATCAGAAAAACTAATATCTTACTTTATTTATGAGAGATGAAACAATCAAATTTAAAGTTCACTATTTATATTTGAATGAAAACATTAGAAAACTTTAAAAAATAAAAAAGAAAAAAGAAATTGGGATGTATTCGTTTTTCCCCCTCTCTTCATTTTTTCCTTTCCTTCCTTTGCTTATTTTCGCCCCCATGATTTTTTTTCTTCCCATTTCCCCTCCCTTTTCATTTCATTTCGCCTTTTTGTGCTCACCTTATTTTCTTTTCATATAGTAACTAGTTTATTGACTCGTACACGTACGAGTATTTCAGAAGTGTATTTAAAATTTTAAAATTTTTAAATAAAAATAATGCAATAAATGAAATATCACCGAAAACTTTTAATCTTTTTTTACTTCTAACACGTGCAACGACAATATATAATTGACCATGTGTAAACACAGGTACACAGGTTTCCTGAGGAATAAACCGACTTCTGGAAGTGACTGTACTTGACTTTTGTTAATCGTCATAGGAAAACACAACATTAGAGGAAATTGTCTTCTTTAAAACTTAACCAAAAGTTTTTTATCTGATGAAATCATTTTCATTTAGGAATACCCACTACTATTAATGGATAACAAAAAATTAAGAATTTACTAATTTTAAAAAAGTGTCATTTTAAAATAAAATTTACACCAAAACGTAGATAAAAATGAGACGGTCGTAAATATATAATTATTTTTTATTAAAACAAATTATATCACAAGCTATTAAACATAATTTATAAATAGCCCATAATTAATTACATTAATTTACAATTTTTATGTAACTCTCTCATATTTTCTTAAAAGTCCCTCACATGTTTTATAAATTCTCCCTCACAATTTTCATCAAACCCCCTCCAATTGATTTAAAATTGAATCGATCAATATTTTTTCAATTAATTTAAAATTCGGAATCTTGCCAAAATTGTTTTTGATAATGGATTAATTTTGCAATTGAAGGTTCCTATTGGTTAATTAAGATTGATTTAATGATTATTTTTGGAAAATTTGCATGTCTTTTATATATAGATATATAGATAGTATTGTATAAGCGTAATATAGAATATTTTTCTCGATAACTTGTCCGTGCTTAAAATATTGGTGGTATGTATCTTGGTTATATTATAATTGATCAATAAAATTTCATATGGATGGTAAAATCTAACAAGAGTGTTGACATTATAACTTTAGGTAAATTGCACAAAAATACAATAAACTATACCAATATTGTTATTATATGCAACCAACTTTATTTACTACCTAAAAATACACACAACTTACAACAAGTTACCTATGACAATAGGTAACTTACGGGTTACTTCTCAAAAATTAAAAGAAAGCTGGAGGACTTTACCACCATCTATCTGTCGATATGTAGTAAACCAATCCCTATTAGGACACATATGATAGGAACATCCCGAATCAAGAATCCATCCATCACCGAAGTAGATTTCGACGACACTAAGAACATTCGCACTATCAGAACTATTTTCTACAACAACGGCAACTGTATCTGCTCCTGTTGTATTCCATGCATCCCTTCTTCCTCTTAAATCCGGACAGTCTCTCCGTACATGCCCTTCCTTATGACAATTGTAGAACTTGATTTTTTCTAGATCTAGTTTTTGATCTAGAACGACCTATGGTGCTTGACCCTTTTTCATTACGTCTCCCTCTTGCTACCAAACCATTCGGACTTTCTTCACTATAATCTGTAGATTCTTTCTTCCTTAATTCACTAGAATTTAAGGTAGATTTAACATCCTCCATGAAAATAGTTTCTCTACCATAAAGTAAAGTTGTCACCAAATGCTCGTATGATTTCGGTAGAGAACATAACAAAATTAGCGCCCGGTCTTCGTCATCAATTTTCACATCAATATTATCCAAGTCCAAAATTATTTTATTGAACTCATTGATGTGATAGTTGAATGTACCGTCTTTCATCCTGAGAGTATACAACCGTTGTTTCAAGTATAAATGGTTCGTGAGACTTTTCGTCATGTAGAGACTTTCGAGTTGTAGCCATAGTCCGGTAGGTGTAGTTTTCGTTGCTACTTCTCGAAGTACAGAATCAGCGAGATTTAAAATAATCGTGACATGTGCCTTCTCCATAAGCTCATCCTTCTCTTCCTCGGGCAATTATTTAGGCAGTTTATCTCTGCCTTTTAAAGCCGACAAATATCCTTGTTGGCTTAACAAAGCCCACAACCTCATTCGCCATAGACCAAAATCGTTCTGACCATTAAATTTCTCAACATCAGATTTGATTGTCACCATCTCGGATTTTGATCACAACAATTGCTCTGTTACCAAATTTTTGTGATCAGAGTACTTTTAAGAAAGAAAAGGAAAAAAACAATTTTAATAGTAAATAAAGACACAAGGATTTTATGTGATTCGGCGTGAGGCCTACGTCCACGGGCGGAAGCGGAGAAGATATATTACTAGCAAATATGGAGAAACCGATGTTACAATGTATCACTCAAATCTAGGCTATAACTCTCAGTAGATTTTACACTCTCCTCATAATACACAAGTATAGGATTTTATAGAATAATTCTATAGTTATCTCTACTACAAGTCACTCTCAAACTCTCTCCTTACAAATACTTACAAACAACTCTATGCTTTTGTGTTTATAGATTGCTTGAAATGAGCATTGCCTAATGCCTTTTATAAAAGAAGTTTGTAGGTGAAATAGGATGTGAAAAATCTTGAGCCAACAATTGACTAAGTAACTGGCCAAATTGAAATTTTATGCCACATATAACATGTGGTCTTTGACCACCACCTACCCACCGTCCAACAGTAACTTACGCAAATAAAATAAGTAAATAAAGTCAAGTACGATATCCTCCAACATTCAAATCCGTAATTCGAGTTTGAAACAAGTTTTAGATACAAAAGCGAAATCAATTGGAGTGGTGAGCTGTCATCACTGTCCTGGAGCTCCATATGGGTCCTGTCCTGAAAAGATAGAAATTCAACAACCGTAAGCGCGAAGCTTAGCGAGCATACTACTTACATAACAAAACAGTTTAACATGGTCATAAACACATATCAATCCTTTCATACCCGCTACCTTCGTAGTCGGTCGAACCATACAAACAACTTTCAAATGGTGTTCATTATATGCAATAAACTTTCAAATTTTGTTCATTATATACAATCAAGGGCAAACTGCACCATAATACAATAAACTTTTGCTAAGCTACCAATGTATACAATGAACAATTTAAAAAAAATACAAGCAACTTTAAAAAGTTTGTCATTTTATGCAAATGGTTACCTAGAAGGTAGGTAGCAAGTTATTTTTTAATATTTTCTTTTATTTTTAAATTTATTATTTATGATGTTCGTATCATTTCATACATTCTTAGTAAAAACCCAAATGTTAAACTTTACATGTCTCATATTACCAACTAACAAACCTTAAATAAAACCTAGACCTAAACTCCATTCACATATAAACTCGTGTATACCAGCCCTAGATAAAAAAAATCAAAATCAAATCAAATAATTGAAAGAATCAGGGCATAAGGGCAGAGGTGCGATGGTGGTTTAAAGGCGGAGGTGCGGTGGTTTAAAGACTGAGCTGTGTGGTGGTTTAAAGGCGGCGGTGTGCGGTGGTCAGTCTTGGAAGGCAGTGTAGAAACAATGGTACGTATGGAGGAATCAACTTGCTGTATTTTCATATATCTTCCATCCAGAGAGGAGGATCATATATACACAAAGAATAAAACAAACTTCCCTAATTACAGCCTATAATGACGGGAATAAAAAAAGGAAAACACAACAATCACTTAAATGATAAGCCATACAGCTCTCGTCAACACTCCCCCTCAAGGTGGAGAATGTATGTCTATCATTCCCAGCTTGTCAAAAGAGCTATGAAAAACTCTCCCACACACGGCCTTCGTTAGCATATCTGCAAGTTGTTCCTTGGTATTGATTTTTTGTATAACTTCATTGATTTTTTTTATAACTTCATTGGTCCCACACACGGCCTTCACAGCAGATTCGTTGTCGCAGTGTACTTCATTGGTGACATTAAAGAGATCCCAAAATCTCTTAGGATTCGTTTTATCCATAAGAGTTTACACACTCCATGAACCATTCCTCTAAACTCCGCCTCAGCACTTGATCGTGAAACGACCTTTTGCTTCTTACTTCTCCATGTGACTAAGTTACCTCCAACAAGTGTAAAATACCCAGACGTGGACTTTCCATCTTATCGATCTCCGGCCTAGTCTGCATCAGTAAAACCACCTGCCTGGTGGTCTTGATTTTTTCCAAAAAACAAGCCCTTACATGGAGATGACTTGAGATATCTCAGAATTCGATATACAACATTCATATGTCTTTCACTTGGTGCATGCATGTATCTACTCACCACACTCACAGCGTAGGCTATGTCTGGTCTTGTGTGAGATAAATAGATAAGTTTACCAACTAGCTTTTAGTACTGATCTCTATTTGCGGGGGTCTGATTCAGGGCACTTTCTAGATGATGGTTTGTTTCGATTGGAGTATCCACAGGCCTACAATTCAACATTTACGTTTCTGCTAATAAATCCAAGACATACTTCATTTGACTCATGGATATTCCCTGTTTTGACCTTGCCACTTCAATTCCTAAGAAGTACTTCAAACTTCCAAGGTCCTTTAGTTCAAATTCGGTGGACAGAACTCTTTGAAGTTTCTCCATTTCTTCTTTTTCATTCCCAGTCACCACCATGTCGTCTACATACACAATTAGTGCTGTTATTTTTCCGTTCCTTGAATTCACGAACAAGGTGTGATCGGCGTCTGATTGTTTGTAACCGATGTTTTTCATAAATGCTGAAAATCTGCCAAACCACGCTCTTGGCGACTGCTTTAAACCATATAACGCCTTCCTTAATTTACATACCTTCCCTTCACTCTTGATGCCGGGTGGAGGATTCATGTACACCTCCTCTTCAAGAAATCCGTTCAGGAAGGCATTCTTCACGTCAAACTGCTTAAGTGGCCAATCCTCATTTGCTGCAATAGAGACTTGTAACACCCTCCTTACCGGCCTAGTAGGATTAAGGTAATTAAGTTGAATTACTTTAATTAATTGGTTAATTAAGTGTTTTATGAGTTTAATTAATTAAACTAATTAAATTGTGATAATAGTTATTTAATTGTATTGTTTGTGAGTGGAATAGTGAGGTGTCGGTTTTGACACCTAAATCACCACCATCCCACACCTAATTGTCATTTACATGAAAATAATAGAAAGTGTTGTGTGTGTATACCTTCGGCCGAGAGAACAAAGAAGAAGAAAAGAATTTGGAATTTTGTTGATCTTTATTGTGCAAATTGATTACTGAAGTAACTTGAATCATCTAAGAGGTTACTTGAATCATCTAAGAGGTTAGATTGCTGAAACAATGTGTTAATTGATGTTAGTTCGATTTTATATGTTTAATAATGTGAAAAAAACCGATGGAATGCTTTAATTGATGAATTGATGATCTAAGTTGCATGTATGTTAGAAATTGATGTTAGTATGCTTAATACATGTTTTAGAATTTGATTCTGGAAACATAGATGAGGTTGCATGTTTAAAATCAGATCAAAATTTGATGTTTGTATGATTTTTGAATCTATCAGATTTGATAAGTATGAATCGATCAGATTTTGTGTTTGAATGGATCGGATTAGATGAAATCCGAATAAATTTAATCGGATTGTTGAGAATCCGAGAAACTGAAACAATTGCCTTAGCTTTTATCGGATTTGATGAGTAGCCTTTGCATGGGATTCTATTCTATCGGATTGTTATTTTTATCGGAATTCATGTTATCGGAATTCATGTTATCGGATTGTATGACTTGATCGGAATTGGCATTTTCTCGGATTGTGCAATGTATCGGAATCCGATTAAATCCTAATTACCTTTACTCGGATTTGCCTTTGCTCGGAATTGGTTTATCGGATTTCATGTTTCATCGGAATTGACCTTATCAGAATTGATTTGATCGGAATTGAAAACAATCGGAATTCCAACAACTACTATGCTCAGAATTTGAAAGTTATGAGGAATCCGATTGAAGATCAACTCTTTGATGATTTAAAGATGAAGATGAATTAGTAGCCTTGGCTTATGAAAGGAATGTTTGAATTACCTAAGCTAAGGAGTTGGATGAATTCACAGAATTACAGTAAGTAGAGGGTAATAGTGAATTGTGGTATATTGATTGTATATACATGAGTTGATATGTACTTGTGATTGTATGTACATATGTGTTTGATTATAGTATTATACTTATTGTGTGAATGATTAAGCAAATACTGACTGTTAGTTGTTTGTTCAGGTGGAGACAAGACTCAGTAGTTGAGAATAGACTGAGTTGCCTGAACTGTTGAAGATATCGGTGAGTGGATATATATCTTGGATGTATAAGATATATCACCTGATTGTTTGCTCTTTTCTGTATATATACATGACGTTGTTGTGAGATCAGCTTGGCGGTAGTTATTCAGCTGGGCCTATGTTAGGAGATACACAATATTAGTAGTTATCTTGGTTTGCATTTGTTTTAATCAAGAAGTGCTATTATTGTTGTCTGTTGTAACTAGGCTTGTTGGTCCCTTGTATGAGAGAGTAACAACAAGCAACAGTGTGTAGAAGGGGGGTTGAATACACTTTCTGCGGAAATTGAACAAATCAAATAAAATTGTTACATACAGTAAATCAAACCACAATCAATCAAATGCTTTTATTAATCAGAAGATGATTACAATGCTTTGAATAAGAAGATAATTACAATGACTATCAAGTAAGCAACTCTTGATATATAATCACCTAATATAAATCTCTCAATTCTCTCAAACTTAGATATCTATAATTACCATATAATTATAGATACCGACGACTCTCTAAACAGGATTTTCACAGATTGAATCAACACATGATTACTTACCAATATCACAACTAATGTGATTTATTCAAACACACGAACTTCTTTGGAAATCTGTGATTAAATCTTGATACTGAATCAAGACTCATAACACATACGATGAGGTGAGGTTTGGCTCTGCAACACTTAGTTGTAATCGTCTCTGAGTCGTACCTCTAAACTTATCAGGAGATAAGTATTTATAATCCTGTTGCTACGGTTCCTAACAAACTTGACTTAGCCTAATTCGCTAACTTTCGGATAAACCGGAATCTTGAATCTTGAATCTTCTTATCTTGAGTCTTCAATCTTCAATCTTGATTCTGGAGTCTTCTTATCCGCGCCGTAGATATAGAGAGAGATAAAGATGAATTTAAAACATATTTAAATTATCTTTAAACCGACTTCATTACTCGGACTGAGTTACTCAGCTTGAAACTCATCAAGCTGAGTTCTTAAAGAACAAATCTGAATTCATACATGAACTAACACGTACATCGATAAACTTATCCTTAGAAATCTAACTTAGTTGACTAAAACATATTTAGAAACTCTGTCGAGCTAACTCTGCTTTTGAGCTGAGTCACTCAGCTTGAAACACATCAAGCTGACTACTCGATATATACCTTATGTGACATACACAGATTATTAAACATATTAATAAACAAACTAAGGTATAATATAAACTGATCAACATATGCTCAGCCTATATTCAGCTTATACTCAGTTTGAATCACTCTAAGTGTTCAGTCTGACTAAGCTTCATAATTATGTTTAAGTTATATGTAGAACTCATCTTACAAACTTAACTTTGTCTCATCAAATTGAAAGTGATGAGATCATTTTCCCAACAAACTCTCCCTGTTTGATGTATTTGATGATGACAAAACCATCAAACAGTTCTTAAGTTTGTTTAACAGAATTATGTTTTAAATCTTAAACTTATTAAGATTTTATTATTTGAACTGATCAAATATTTATTGAACATATCAATATTAATTGAACTTATCAATTTAAATTGGAACACACCAACTAATTATATTAATGAATAAGAACTTATCATTTATTCATTAAGCTGAACTTATCAGACTTATAGCTATGAACACATCATAATACAGTTGAAAATATCAAACTTTATATTTGTATTAATAGAACTGATCATAATACAAAAGTTGTTGATCACTTAGATCACGCACACATAGTGCTTACAAAAATATTAGAACTAATCAAATATTTACAATAGAACTAATCTATTCTATCTGATGAACTCAGGATGTAAAAGCTCCCAGATGATGATCTCTTTATTGATCCCATCTAACAATCTTTCAGCTTCATCGTTTCCCTGAAGTTCCTTCTGTTGTACTCTAATGAGTTTGTTCAGTCTATAGTTTATTAACTAATTTAACTCCTCACTACCACAACAGTTTCTTATTCTCAAGGCATCCTCAGCTTTTAGATAGCAAACCTCATTTAGCTTAATAAAACTGGGATTACCTGCCTGATCCTTAAACATGAAGCCTTGAATAGGAGTGTTGATGCTTTGATTTTCTCTGAATTCTACTCCTACAGGCATGTCGAACAAATTTTCCCACTGCAGACCAGGAACTGGAACATACCTCAGTTTTTCAGCTCGAGCAATCAACTTGGAGACTTCAGATAGAATTTCTTGTTTGATCTGACTTCTTTTAAATTTCTTTAGCAGCATCATTATCATTTGCCATTCAATGTAGCCTATCCTGTGAACATATCTCAGGTCCATTCCCACTGTTGATTTGTCACTAAGCTCAAAAGTGAGAATGACAGCTCCATTTGCTCTGCTCAAGGTCATTCCTCTGATCTCTTTGTTGTAGCTCATTCTGAAGTAACATTCCTGTAGTTCTGCATCTGAGTATGGAATTTGATTAGGTCTTGGACCAGTATATACAGCTTCAGCTCGTGCCAAAGCTTCTTTTTCTTTTTCTTTTTCTTGATCCTTGGCCTCTTTTTCTTTCCTTTTCCTAAGCTCATCAAGGGATTTGCCCAGCTCAGCAGCTTCCTCTAGTTCAATCATTTCAATCATCTCCCTTGTAGTTTTTTCCCCTCAGTCTGAGTCTTCCTCTCTGCTCCTTTAGCTAGAACTAGAATAGCTTCAGCTTCAGCTCGAACTAGCTCAGCTTCAGTATCAGCTTGAACCTTCTCCCCCTTTTTGTCATCATCAATAGGGTTTGAAGTCCTTTGTTGTTGGAGTGCAGCAACTGCAGAGGAAATCTCTTGAATATCCTTTGTCAGCTTCTCAAGCCTTTGATAGATTTGACGTTTATGCTTCTTCTGCCGAAGATGGAACAAACCAAACTGAGCAGCAATATACTCTTTCAGCTGCTGGATGCCTGAGGAGGCATTTTCATGTTGAGGAGAGTCTTTGGGTGCATCATCCAAAGGTTGGTGTATACCTTCAAATTCATTTGCACCAGAGTTTGGACCCTGTGATTCATCTTGGTTTGAAGATGAATCATTGACAGATCGTGCAAGAGAGTGTGAGAAATGAATAGAACAAATAGGGCTCGAAATGTGAAGTGAATGGGTTGGTGGTTGGCTATTGGGTATAGAGGGGGGTGATTGACCCTGGGGATTGGTCATATGTTCAATGTAACCTGAATGTATATGTTCAGGCACAGAAGTAGGCTCTCCCATGGCACGAATAAGTGTGGGCTGAGTAGACACCACACCCGGTTTAGGCTGTTGGGTTTTAAAGAGCCTTGAGTTTGACACCTTGAGAGTAGGCGTCTCCCCCTCAACTCCTGCCGGAGGGATCAATGTGATCTCAGCTCCAGTGATGCCTTTAGGAGTGGCACCACCTTTGGCAGTTTTTCTTTGGTAGGTTTGGATATTCTCCCTAGCAGCGGTGGGCATACTAGGGGTGGCTTCAGAGTGGGATTGAAAGTGGAATGAAGGTGGAGGAGATGGGTTAGACTGAGTTGGTTCCACTGCAGTCTTATCTCCAAATGTAGATGAAGAAAAGTGAGAAGAAAGTAAGAGAGGTGAGGTCTTACCAGAAGCAGCTTCAGTATGTTCTGGATCAGCCTGAGCAGAGAGCTCAGCTTGAACTTTTGTGTCAGCTTGAGAAGCTCCCCCTTGATTTTATCCCTCAGCTTCACTCTCAGAAGAAGCTCCCTCAGCTACCATGAGCATTGGACCACTTAGTCCCTCTTGCTCAGGGAAGATGTCATTATTGAACATCTTGGAGCTGAGTGATGGAACAGGAAACACATCTCATTCAGCTTCATGGAGATCTCCCAACTCAGCTTCAATCAACAAGGACAAGTACCTTATGAATGGCACATGGAGGTCCCTGGTGGTCTTCAATACTTGGACTTTGAGTTCGTTGAATATAAGTTGTGCATAGTCGATACGTCTGTCGAAGACCATATTGTATAACAGCTGCATTTCAAACTCGTTGACTTGGTCCAAGCCTCTAACTTTAGTCCCCAGTGAACGTACCACTGTTGACACCATGAAGCCCCAGCCAGTTGGGAAAGTGGCCTTCTTGATCACCCCTTCAGTTTGAGGGTGACCCATCAGAGGTAGAACTGACCTCACCACTTGTCTAGTCACGGTGGACTCGAACACATCCTGAACAGGAAGTTGAAGAACTTCCCTTAGCCGTTGAACCGTGAGGACCACTGTTCTATCTCCATTACGAACAGTGTCTATGATCTCTCCTCTGTTCTGGTTGAAGGTGCATGTAAACTAGAACTCCAACAGATGTTGGGGAACAATGTTGAGTGATGCGCCACAGAAGGCGAATGCCAGGGGGCATTTACGGATATAATCAACCCAAGTTTCATATCCTCCACCTTGTTTCCTCTGAGGAATCGCAAGACAGGCCCGTTGATTGTTGATTTTAATCACTGGCAGTCCATTGTTCTTAAAAGTAGCACCTCTGACCATCCGCTCACCTAGAACAAAAGTTGTACTTTCCATAGTTGAATGTTTAGATTACACAGAGTAATCAAATTGTAACTCGCACTGAGCGATCGTCAATTGCGCACTGAGCGACTTAGGGTTTATTCGATGGAACAGAAATTTGCACTTAGCAAAGAAAGTGAAAGATATTTTAGTATGTGAGAAGTCTGGATTGAAAGCGTAACTTCTCTAATTCGACTATGATCGATATATATACCTTTCCGAGGAGAGATAAAAGTTACCGTTAGAAATTCCCCTTTTTATCCGTTACGCCGAAAAATTACAGCTTGATGTAACAGTTAGAGGGTAGAACCACATCATTCTCCAACGGATACAAGTGTAAAATAATAAGATTATAAACACTTTGTAAATATATCAATACACAATTGATATACGATACGAATTGAAACTGATTCAAATACGTATGGACAGAAAAATTAATAACACTTAATAATTAATTCATAGATTGGACACACCAAGCTGAGTAAACATATTACTCAGTCTAAGTCAAGCACTCAACTTGATTCAAGCACTCAGCTTGAGTGGAGCACTCAGCTTGAGATTAATACTCAGCTTGAGTAGAGCACACAGCTCAGGCTCAATGACACTTAGTCATTTATGTTTAAGACTGACTTAAACATGTAATTTTAGCTACACTAAGTAGGTAAAATATGTTTGGAACTTAGCAAACATGTGAACCAATCACACAGTGTGAGTTAAGCACATAGCTCAGACTCAATGACACTTAGTCATTTCGTTCGAGACTAACTCAAACTAATATTTCAACCACACTGAGTAGTTGAATTATGTTTGGAACTGACCAAACGTGTGAACCAATCACACAGTGTGAGTTAAGCACATAGCTCAGACTCAATGACACTTAGTCATTTATGTTTAAGACTTACTCAAACATACATTTTAACCACATTGAGTAGTTAAAATATGTTTGGAACTGACCAAACATGTGAACTCATAATTCATCTTGACAGATTATACAGTTTATGAAAACTTATTTATAAACTGTGCACTCAGCTTAAGACACTTAGTCTCTGTCAAACTGAGAACTCAAATTTTAGACACTTAGCTAGGGGTTGAGCATACCCAATTTACTTAGCAGATACATAAACCTCTTTTCATCAAGGGGCTTAGTAAAGATATCTGCTAATTGGACATCAGTGGAGATAAATTTAATGTCAACTTTACCTTTTTCCACGATGTCCCTTATGAAGTGATATCGAATTTCAATATGCTTGGTTCTTGAGTGAAATACTGGATTGTAAGTGATGGCTATTGCACTTTGGTTATCACAGAAGATAGGAGTTTTCTTGAAACTCATCCCAAAGTCCTGAAGCTGATGCTGCATCCACAAGATTTGAGCACAACAGCTCCCTGCTGCAACATACTCAGCTTCAGCAGTTGAAGTAGCCACTGAGTTCTGTTTTTTACTAGTCCAGCTTACTAATTTACCTCCAACCAATTGAAATCCTCCAGTGGTTGATTTTCTATCTAACTTGCACCCAGCATAGTCAGCATCAGAAAAACCAACTAACTCAAATCCAGAGTCCTTTGGATACCAAAGTCCTAGATTTGGTGTACCTTTAAGGTACCGAAAGATCCTTTTCACAGCTAGAAGATGTGATTCTTTAGGATCAGCCTGATATCTTGCACAAATACATGTAACAAACATGATATCAGGTCTACTAGCTGTCAAATAGAGTAATGAACCTATCATTCCTCTATAGGTATACTGACACACAGACTTACCATCTGAGTCTTTACTCAGCTTGACAGCTAGTGACATGGGTGTTTTCATGGTTGAACTTGAATCAAAACCATATTTCTTTATCAAATCCAAAACATATTTGCTTTGATTGATGAAAATTCCATCAGGCTTTTGTTGAATTTATAGGCCTAGGAAATATGCATCTCACCCATCATACTCATCTTGTACTTTTGTGACATTATTTTGGAAAACCACTCACACAGAGATTCATTGGTAGAACCAAAGATAATGTCATCCACATAGATTTATACAAGAATCACTTGTCCGTTACTCTTTTTTAAGAAGAGTGTCTTATCTATACTACCTCTGGTGAAATCCATTGATAGTAGATAAGTGGACAGTGTATCATACCAAGCTCTTGGAGCTTGTTTAAGACCATACAAAGCCTTGTCCAACTTATAGACATGATGTGAAAACTTTAAACTGACAAAGCCAGGAGGTTGTTTCACATAAACTTCCTCCTGAAGTTTTCCATTGAGGAAAGCACTTTTCACGTCCATCTGATAGACTTTGAAGTCTTTATATGCTACATAAGCTAGGAACAGCCTTATGGCTTCAATTCTAGCAACAGGGGCAAAGGTCTCATCATAATCAATTCCTTCTTCTTGCTTATACCCTTGTGCTACCAGCCTGACTTTATTCCTAATTATCACTCCATCCTTGTCCATTTTATTTCTATAGACCCACTTAGTGCCTATAATTGAATGATCTTTGGGGGCAGGGACAAGGGTCCAGACTTTATTCCTCTCAAACTCATTTAATTCCTCTTGCATAGCATCAATCCAATCCTCATCTGGTAAGGCTTCCTCAGTCTTCTTTGGTTCCATCTGAGATAGAAAACCAAAGTGAGCAGCATAGTTAGTTGTAGCCTTAGATCTGGTCTTGACTTTCTCTTGGACATTTCCAATGATTTGATCTTGAGGATGATCTTTGAGGAATTTAAATGTGGTAGTTGGAGAGTCAGGTTCTGAATCTGAGTGATGTTGAGAACCTCGAGGTGAACTTATCTCCTCAGTCTCAACAGCAGCATTGTCAACAAACTGATTATCACTAAGATTCTCAGTCTGAGTGACTTCAGCTCCAAAAGGATTGACGAACTCATCATCTTTCTCAGCTTGAGAATCCTTTGAAGCTTGTGATGATTTCATTGATGAACACACATCATCATCACTATCATCTCCTATGACATACATAGGATTTGACATGTTGATTTCCCTTGGCCTTTCAAGCTCACTCAGACTAACGGAGTCGGCTTGACTTTTCTCAGCTTGATCAATACTGTCTTCATCAAATGAAACATGAATTGATTCTTCAATGGCCTTTCTCCTAGAGTTATATACTCTGTAAGATTTGGAGATTGAGGAATAACCAACAAATATTCCAGGATCAGCTTTGGGTTCCAACTTATGGAGCTGATCTCTTTGATTCAGCACATAGCATTTTGAACCAAAGATATGGAAATAACCTATATTGGGCTTTCTAGACTTATACATTTCATATGAAGTCTTTCCATGTCTTTTGACAATGATTGACCTATTCTGAGTATAGCAGGCTGTACTAACAGCTTCATCCCAGAAATAGAGTTTCAATCCTGCCTCACATAGCATTGTCCTTGCAGGCTCAATTAAGGTTCTATTTCTCCTTTCAGCAACTCCATTTTGTTGTGGAGTTCTGACAGATGAGAAATTTCGTAACATTCCTTTTTATTCACAGAAACTTTCAAGGGTTGAGTTCCTGAACTCAGTCCCATGATCACTTCTTAGTTGCTTTACAGACAAACCTTTCTGCAACTCTTCCCATTTGATGAAACTTATTATCTCCAGGGCAGCCTCACTTTTGGCTTTTAGGAATATTACCCAGGTGAATCGTGAGAACTCATCTACTATCACCAGAGTGTACTTCTTGCCACTTAGGCTTGGAGTACTTATGGGTCCAAACAGATCCATATGCAACATATCATCAGTATGGTCTGAACATCATCAGTATCACTTAAGTCTGAGTCTGAGTGGTCAGCTTGAGATTCTGACTCAGTCTCAGATTCAACAACCACAGCTTTGGAACCTTTCTTCTTCTTCTGTGCAACTAATGCAACTTCTGTTTTGTCCAAAGATTCTTTTAGTTGTTGTTGAGAAGCTCTTTTGTGTTCTATGATCTGTTCATGATTCAGCAAGAACCCATAGATGGACTGTAGGTTATATATGTGTAATTTTCCTCCAGCCCTTAGTGCAGTGGTTACTTCATTGAACCTTTTTGGTAACACATCCAGAAATTTCAGCATGAGCTCAGCTTCATCTCTTTTTACACCCACACTTAGTAGGTCATTTATCAAGCAATGAAACCTTGTGAACAAGTCTGCCAAGGTTTCATTCTTCTTTGAAAAGAAGTTTTCATACGATCTATTCAAGTGATTCTTCTTTTGCTACTTGACCAGATCTGTGCCCTCATAAGTAACACTCAGCGTATCCCAGATATCCTTTGCATTTTGACACCCAGTCACAATGCGTAGGATTTCATTAGTTAGGGAATTCGCTAGAACACTCTTTGCCTTGTCATCTAGATTGAAGAGTTTCCAATCTTCATCAGTCCAGGATGCAACAGGCTTTCTTGTTTCCTTCTCAGATTTGCCAGGAGACGTATCACTGACAGTAGAAGGAATCTTGGGGATTATTTGTCCTTTTGTGATGACTTCCGTCATACGGTTGTCAATGGACTTTAGGAAGAGCATGGCTCTGAACTACCACATAGGATAGTCAGATCCATCAAATATGGGACATCCTTTAGCAGAGATCTGAGGAAAGTTTGATGGAGTATTGCTTGTCGACATTTCAATCTTTCTCAGAATCTTGAACTATTCAACTGATGAAATCGTTCAGCCTGCTCTGATACCAGTTGTTGGTCCCTTGTATGAGAGAGTAACAACAAGCAACAGTGTGTAGAAGGGGGGTTGAATACACTTTCTGCGGAAATTGAACAAATCAAAGAAAAGTGTTACACACAGTAAATCAAACCATAATCAATCAAATGCTTTTATTAATCAGAAGATGATTACAATGCTTTGAATAAGAAGATAATTACAATGACTATCAAGTAAGCAACTCTTGATATATAATCACCTAATATAAATCTCTCAATTCTCTCAAACTTAGATATCTGTAATTAACATATAATTATAGATACCGACGACTCTCTAAACAGGATTTTCACAGATTAAATCAACACATGATTACTTACCAATATCACAACTAATGTGATTAATTCGAACACACGAACTTCTTTGGCAATCTGTGATTAAATCTTGATACTGAATCAAGACTCGTAACACATACGATGAGGTGAGGTTTGGCTCTGCAACACTTAGTTGTAATCGTCTCTGACTCGTACCTCTAAACTTATCAGGATATAAGTATTTATAATCCTGTTGCTACGGTTCCTAACAAACTAGACTTAGCCTAATTCGCTAACTAACTTTCGGATAAACCGAAATCTTGAATCTTGAATCTTCTTATCTTGAGTCTTCAATCTTCAATCTTGATTCTGGAGTCTTCTTATCCGCGCCGTAGATATAGAGAGAGATAAAGATGAATTTAAAACATATTTAAATTATCTTTAAACCGACTTCATTACTCGGACTGAGTTACTCAGCTTGAAACTCATCAAGCTGAGTTCTTAAAGAACAAATCTGAATTCATACATGAACTAACACGTACATCGATAAACTTATCCTTAGAAATCTAACTTAGTTGACTAAAACATATTTAGAAACTCTGTCGAGCTAACTCTGCTTTTGAGCTGAGTCACTCAGCTTGAAACACATCAAGCTGACTACTCGATATATACCTTATGTGACATACACAGATTATTAAACATATTAATAAACAAACTAAGGTATAATATAAACTGATCAACATATGCTCAGCCTATATTCAGCTTATACTCAGTCTGAATCACTCTAAGTGTTCAGTCTGACTAAGCTTCATAATTCTGTTTAAGTTATATGTAGAACTCATCTTACAAACTTAACTTTGTCTCATCAAATTCAAACTAATGAGATCATTTTCCCAACAAGGCTATCGGTAAGCCTTTGCTTTGGCCGGCATCTGGTTGAAGGTCCTGCAAGACCGCCGGTTCGCTTGTTTGTTTGAGCATTGTTGTTTTGGGCTTTATGTCTTGTATGTTTGTAGTATCTATTCTCTCACTTAGCTTTGTGCTAATCCCCCACTGTTGTAATCTTTTACAGGTTAAACCTGGTATGTGGATTAAAGAGATGAAACTGGAATTCTGGGACTGATCATAACTCTGATATCTAGTTGTTTTTGTAAAGAGCCTGTTTTGTAGTAACACTGTTATAGTTTTTGTAAAGTTAACCAGCAAAGTTGTATTTGCAATATTTTATATATGTAATTATGTTATTAACTTCCGCGCGTATTACAAATTTGTGATTTAGAAAATACAGTGTTACAATTTGGTATCAGAACCATGGTTTGAGGATTTGCATTGGTGATTTCGTGCAATACTCGAACTAAGGCTCAGATCAGTCCAATATTCCAGGGTGGGTAATTAGTAAGGTAGCTATATAGAATATAATTTGGTACTAACGAATTATAATCTGACAACTGGTGAGATGTTGTGTAGAACAGATTATGGCTGATAACAAGGAGATCCCGGTATTTACCCCACAGTCCCCTGGAAGACAGCATAACAATGTTTCATCTACTGCTGCAAAATGAGCAGCACAGAGCTGGTACTTCTCATCATGGGGAGTCAGATAATCAAGATTATGTGTTACAGCTGGAAGACACTTTGCAGACTCAGAGGGATCGGATTTTTGAACTGGAGCAACAGTTAAATCAAACTCAGTCTTCACAACCAACCTCTACTGTTCAGATGCCTCATGTAACAGCCACTATTACTCAACCGATACCACCACCAGTTTATACTACAGCTACTGTGAGTACGGTGTCAACTCCATATGGATCTTTTCCGTTTATTCCTATGCCACAGGGAGTGTCTACCTAACAACAAACACCACAATAGAACTTCTTTATTCCGTGGTTTCCACAGCAAGAAACTAGGAGCAAATGCCAATTTAAAGATTTTGTGGCGTGTGGAGCACCTGAGTATTCAGGAAGCTCAAACCCGAATGTTACCCTAAACTAGTTGAAAGAGACTGTGAAGGCTTTGGAGGCCTGCAACTGTGAGAAAGCTGAGTGGGTCAAGTTTGCAACGAGAAGGTTGAAAGATAAAGCTCTGACTTGGTGGGATTCTCTGACTACACATCTGCCACGAGATGTTGTAAATGCTATTACCTGGGAGCAATTCCAGGAAAAGTTATGTGAACAGTTTTGTAACGCTTTTGACATGGCAAAGATTCAGCGTGAGTTCCTGGATTTGGCACAGACAAGTAGTATGTATGTAGACGAGCTGATCAACAAATTTCAAATAACTCTCAGATTTGCAAAATAGTGGGTGCCTGATGAACATTCTCAGGTTCAACACTTTGTGAAAGCTTTGTTACCAGAATATCGGGGTAACACTCGTCTGGCGACATCGCTTGTCCAGGCATTCACATTAGCAAGATCTGCGGAGTCTGATGCTAAAGATTGGGAGAAGATGAACAGAGGGTCTTTTGGCAAGTTTGGTGGAGGTTCTAGTGGGAATCAAAGCAAAGGTAAGGTACAGAGTCATCAAAGTAAATCCGATCAGAGGTCCAAGGGATCAGGGTTCCCTCAGAATAAGCCGTGGTGCCATAGTTACAAATCCCGTCACACTGGGCAGTGTACACCACAAACACGGAGATGTTTGAGGTGTGGTGAGACAGGTCATGATATTGGTGCATGTACGTTCAACACCTTTGTCTGCTGGAACTGCAAAGAAGAGGGGCACAGGGCTGGTGCATGTCCTAAGTTGAAGACCGCGGGGACTGGGGCAGGGGTAAATATCACCGGGGGATCGTCTTCTGCAGGTCAGAAGAGAAAGACTGTACCTTCTGCCGAAGGTAGAGCATTTAAGATGACTGTCAAGGAGGCTACAGGAAGTGATGATGTGATTACCGGTATGTTCATAGTTAACTCTATGCCTGCACGTGTTTTGTTTGATTCTGGTGCAAATAGGTCATTTTTATCTGTGACTATATGTGACAAGTTGAAATTATTTGTTTATGTGAATGATACTCCTTTAGAAATTAAGTCAGATTTGATAGATCAGTTGATGGCTGCACAATTAGAAGCACTGAGGGCAGAAAATCTGAAAGATGAGTTGATGGTTAAAAGACAGCATGAATTAACAACCGATTCACGTGGGTAGAAGATGTTTCAGAATCGTGTTTGGGTGCCAAAGTTTGGTAATTTGCGGGAATTGATTTTGTCAGAAGCTCATAAATCCAGAATGTCTGTTCATCCTGGTAGCACTAAGATGTATCATAGTATGAAGGCCTTTTATTGGTGGCCTACTATGAAGTTAGATGTTGCACGATTTGTGGAGTCATGTCATATATGTGCACAAGTGAAAGCTGAACACCAGAAGCCGTACGGATCGTTGAGACAGTTAGCAATACCAGAGTGGAAGTGGGATCACATTACGATGGATTTTGTAACAAAACTTCCGAGAACTCAGAAGGGGAATGATATGATATGGGTTATTGTTGATAGATTAACCAAGAGTGCACACTTTCTTGCTACTGCTGAGACTGCAAATTTGAGTAAGTTAGTTAAGCTGTATATTGATGAAATAGTATCTAGACATGGAGTTCCTTTGTCTATTGTGTCGGATCGGGATTCGAGGTTTGTGTCGAATTTCTGGAACAGACTACAACAAGAGTTGGGATCGAGAGTTAATCTGAGTACAGCTTATCATCCGCAGACAGATGGCCAATCAGAGAGAACAATTCATACTTTAGAAGATATGCTTCGGGCATGTGCGTTAGAGTTTGGAGGTTCTTGGGATTCGCATCTAACGTTGGTTGAGTTTGCTTACAATAATTCCTACCACTCCAGTATCGGAATGCCTCCGTATGAGATGTTATATGGGCGACCGTGTAGAACTCCTACTTGTTGGTTAGAGGCAGGAGAGAAACAGTTTGTTGGGCCAGATATTGTTCAGATCACAGCGGATAAAGTTGCAGTGGCTCGAGAAAAATTGAAAGCTGCAAGAGATCGACAAAAGATGTATGCAAATCCGCGTCGTCGACCAGTGACTTTTGTTGAGGGTGAAAGAGTTTATTTAAAAGTTTCTCCATGGAAGGGCGTGATACGCTTTGGGAAACGTGGAAAGTTAGCTCCTCGATATATTGGTCCGTTCAGAATTCGAAAAGTAATGAATGATCAGACGGTTGTTTTGGATCTTCCTGATGAATTAGCTGGGATTCATGACACGTTCAATGTTTGTTATCTGAGAAAGTGCAATGTAGAGGATCAGACACAAGTTTTGCCGATACAAGATTTGCGTGTAGATTCCAACAAGAGGTTGATTGAGGAACCGGTTGAGTTACTAGATAGTAAAGTAACAAAGTTGAGAAATAAGCAGATTCCGATTGTCTTAGTGAAGTGGAAACACAGTTTGGGTTCAGACTTAACTTGGGAGACTGAAGAAGATATGTGGAGTCAATACCCAGCATTGTTTGAGCGCGATGAGATTCCGAGGACGGAATCTTTTTAAGGGGGGAAGATTTGTAACACCCTCCTTACCGGCCTAGTAGGATTAAGGTAATTAAGTTGAATTACTTTAATTAATTGGTTAATTAAGTGTTTTATGAGTTTAATTAATTAAATTAATTAAATTGTGATAATAGTTATTTAATTGTATTGTTTGTGAGTGGAATAGTGAGGTGTCGGTTTTGACACCTAAATCACCACCATCCCACACCTAATTGTCATTTACATGCAAATAATAGAAAGTGTTGTGTGTGTGTGTGTATACCTTCGGCCGAGAGAACAAAGAAGAAGAAAAGAATTTGGAATTTTGTTGATCTTTATTGTGCAAATTGATTACTGAAGTAACTTGAATCATCTAAGAGGTTAGATTGCTGAAACAATATGTTAATTGTTGTTAGTTCGATTTTATATGTTTAATAATGTGAAAAAAACCGATTGAATGCTTTAATTGATGAATTGATGATCTAAGTTGCATGTATGTTAGAAATTGATGTTAGTATGCTTAATACATGTTTTAGAATTTGATTCTGGAAACATAGATGAGGTTGCATGTTTAAAATCAGATCAAAATTTGATGTTTGTATGATTTTTGAATCTATCGGATTTGATAAGTATGAATCGATCGGATTTTGTGTTTGAATGGATCGGATTAGGAGAAATCCGATTAAATTTAATCGGATTGTTGAGAATCCGAGAAACTGAAACAATTGCCTTAGCTTTTATCGGATTTGATGAGTAGCCTTTGCTCGGGATTCTATTCTATCGGATTGTTATTTTTATCGGAATTCATGTTATCGGATTGTATGACTTGATCGGAATTGGCATTTTCTCGGATTGTGCAATGTATCGGAATCCGATTAAATCGGAATTACCTTTACTCGGATTTGCCTTTGCTCGGAATTGGTTTATCGGATTTCATGTTTCATCGGAATTGACCTTATCAGAATTGATTAGATCGGAATTGAAAACAATCGGAATTCCAACAACTACTATGCTCGGAATTTGAAAGTTATGAGGAATCCGATTGAAGATCAACTCTTTGATGATTTAAAGATGAAGATGAATTAGTAGCCTTGGCTTATGAAAGGAATGTTTGAATTACCTAAGCTAAGGAGTTGGATGAATTCACAGAATTACAGTAAGTAGAGGGTAATAGTGAATTGTGGTATATTGATTGTATATACATGAGTTGATATGTACTTGTGATTGTATGTACATATGTGTTTGATTATAGTATTATACTTATTGTGTGAATGATTAAGCAAATACTGACTGTTAGTTGTTTGTTCAGGTGGAGACAAGACTCAGTAGTTGAGAATAGACTGAGTTGCCTGAACTGTTGAAGATATCGGTGAGTGGATATATATCTTGGATGTATAGGATATATCACCTGATTGTTTGCTCTTTTCTGTATATATACATGACGTTGTTATGAGATCAGCTTGGCGGTAGTTATTCAGCTGGGCATATGTTTGGAGATACACAGTATTAGTAGTTGTCTTGATTTGCATTTGTTGTAATCAATAAGTGCTATTATTGTTGTCTGTTGTAACTAGGCTATCGGTAAACCTTTGCTTTGGCCGGCATCTGGTTGAAGGTCCTGCAAGACCGCCGGTTCTCTTGTTTGTTTGAGCATTGTTGTTTTGGGCTTTATGCCTTGTATGTTTGTGGTATCTATTCTCTCACTTAGCTTTGTGCTAATCCCCCACTGTTGTAATCTTTTACAGGTTAAACCTGGTATGTGGATTAAAGAGATGAAACTGGAATTCTGGGACTGATCATAACTCTGATATCTAGTTGTTTTTGTAAAGATCCTGTTTTGTAGTAACACTGTTGTAGTTTTTGTAAAGTTAACCAGCAAAGTTGTATTTGCAATATTTTATATATGTAATTATGTTATTAACTTCCGCGCGTATTACAAATTTGTGATTTAGAAAATACAGTGTTACAAGACTAAAATGCGAATGGTGTTGATCTTTGCTACTGGTGCGAACGTGTCTCCATAATCAATCCCGTATTTTTTAGTATAACCCTTGGCTACTAATCTCGCTTTGAATCTATCTAGTTTTCCATTTGAATCCAACTTTATGGTATAGATCCACCTACACCCCACTGTTTTCTTTCCATTTGGGAGTTTAACTAACTCCCACGTTTGATTCTTTTGAAGTGCCTCCATTTCCTCATTCATTGCATTCTTCCATCGGTCATCATTTAGGGCCTCTTGTACATCACTAGGAATGGTGACAGTAGTTAGTTCTTCCACCATTAGTGCGTGTGGTTTTGCAAGTCGGTGTTGTGATACGTAGTTAATGATCGAGTACCTCCCTTTTGCTTTTAATTCCGGTTGGTAGTGTCTCTTAGGCTTTCCCCGGTTGCTTCTTATTGGGTATCTTCGATCACCGTCGTCTTCCAACTCTACTTCTTCATCTAGATATGTTGTTTCTTCGACTCCATGATGATTAATTTCTTGATCTATTGTTTCTTCATGATCATCAAGTTCTTTATCTGTTGTTTCTTCGAATCCATGATGATTGGGTTCTTGTACAGTAGGGATGTCTTCATGTTCCTGTAAAACAGAAGTGGAAGTATTGTTTTCCGTGTTAGTTTCAATAATTTTTTCAGGGGCTGAAGCATCTTCCTCATTATCATGATCAAGTTCTGCACTGCTCTCAACACTAACACTTTCACTTTGTTGATGAGGTTCAACTTCATCAAGAAAATCAGAAGAGTCGGAAAAAATGCCTTGTTCATTGAGGTTCACTTCACATAGTTTCTCCCCCTGAAGTGTAGCCTCATTGAAGTAAGGCACACTTTCATGGAAAGTAATATCACGGATGACATACACCTTCCCATTCGTGGGATCAAGGCAGCGGTACCCCTTTTTTAAATCTGCGTAGCCTATAAAGACACACCAAGTGGCACGTGGTTCCAGCTTACCCATATTTTGATGGACATAGGCAGTACAACCAAATATTCGAGGTTCACGATTCTGATGTGGTGGAGTTCCTACGAGTTCATGAAGCTTTTGAAGTGGAGTTAGGAAGTTGATAACCCTTGAGGGAGTTTTGTTCATAATATAAGCAGCGGATCGAACCGCCTCTCCCCAGTACTTGCTAGAGAGGCTCTAACAATTTCAAGAATCATTCTATTTCGCCGCTCGGCGAGTCCATTTTGTTGAGGTGTTCGAGCACTGGACGTTTGGTGCCGGATTGAGTTATCTTTACAGAAGTTTTCCATTTCAAAATTGACATATTCCCCGCCATTGTCTGATTGGAGGGTGTGAATATCCCTCCTATATTCAGTTTTTACAAGTTTATGTAATTCTTTGAATGCTTTGACCACTTCACTTTTGGTTTTTAGGAGAGATATCCATATCATACGTGTACATTCATCAATAAACGTGACAAAGTAACGAGCACCCCTATGAGTTGGAATCGGGGCCGGACCCCATACATCGGAATGAATTGTCATGAATGGTGTCATAGTTTTATTATTACTGGGAACGTAAGAAATTCTCTTATTTTTTGCTAACTCACAAATTCCACAATAAAAATCACTATCTGATACATTCAAAAACAAATTTGGTTTCAACTTCCTAAGATAACTAAAGGATAAATGTCCGAGTCGGCGATGCCACAACATGGCCATGGACTTATTTGCTTGAGTCATTCCCACGTGATTAGCTTGACTATGATAGTTCTCTTCAAGATAGTATAACCTTCCCCTTCTAGTACCATAACCATGAATCTGATGTGTCACTATGTCCTGAAATACACAATCATTTGGCCAGAATGTCACATAGCAGTTAAGGGCCTCAGTAATCTGACTAACAGATAACAAGTTTGATGACAATGAAGGTACTATCAAAACTGAATTGAGTTCCATAGAATTCGACACTTTCACATTTCCTTCAGCTGTAACGGGTTCTAACTCACCACTAGCTGTATAAATGTTCATTTGTTTTGGTTTATGTGATGTAGTTAAAAAACCAGGGTTGTTTGTCATATGATCCGAGGCTCCTGTGTCGATTATCCATTCAGTATTATGAGTAGAGTCACAACGAGACTTACCTGTATTCGTGGAGGTGTGAGCTGCTATGGGGTTGGGTACCTCCTGGGTATGAGAGGAAGTCGAAGTTGCAACTGTCGCTTGCCCAATCTTCTTCCTTGGCTTCTTCGAGAAATCCCACCAATCCGGGTAACCGATGATCTCATAGCACCTAGTTTTTCAGTGTCCTTTTTCCCCACAGTGGGTGCAAGTGAAGGTGTTTCCTCCTGCACCCTTTCCAACAGGTCCCTTTCCTTTCACTGGGCGATTTCGTGTGGCAGCATGAACCATACTGTCTGGTTCAACATGCGTGTCCTCCATAGCTTTTCGCTGGTTCGAATCTTTCCTGATGTAGGCATAACATAACTCGAGACTGAGAGGAGGGTCCTTTCGCAAACATTCGCTCCTAGCCTGATTGAAGTCGGAGTCCAGACCAGCCAAAAAAATGTGGACTCGGAATTGAGACATGGTTTTGTTTGCTGCAACTGTTGCTTCGACGGTGGCTCCCTCTTCAGTCAATCGAGTATCAATCTCTTGGAACAGAGTAACCAATTCATTGTAGTACGTAGGAAGAGGTCGTCCGTTCTGACGAGTGTTGAAGGACTTCCGATTCAACTCGAAGAGTTGAGTCTCATCAGTCCCATCATAAAAGGTTTTTGAAACAACGCTCCAGATCTCAGCCACCGTTTTTAGTCGAATGAAACGACGCATTAGGGTTGGAGTCATTGAATCAATCAACCAACTTTTCACCCTATTGTTATCCGTCGTCCATGTTTCGATTGCTTTCTCATTCGCTGTGGGTTTCACCGATGTGCCGGTGAGGAACCCTAATTTATTTCGAGCTCCTATGCGCATCTCCATTAATTGAGACCACAAAGGAAAGTTTGTGTCATCGAGAATGACTCCGGTGGGAAACGGCGCGTCCTGGACGTTCTAGACGATAACCGGGTTGGATGTCTCTACTGCTTCGTCGGTCCCTATAATGCTTCAGTAAGTTAATAGATCAGAATTTGAGTTGCTCTGATACCATGTAGAAACAATGGTACGTATGGAGGAATCAACTACCTGTATTTTCATATATCTTCCATCCAGAGAGGAGGATCATATATACACAAAGAATAAAACAAACTTCCCTAATTACAGCCTATAATGACGGGAATAAAAAAAGGAAAACACAACAATCACTTAAATGATAAGCCATACAGCTCTCGTCAACAGGCAGTGGTGGTGGTTGATCTATGAAGATAGCGATTAGGGCTCCAAATTGTTCATCTTCTTCGTCTTGACCACCATCGTCGGAGTAAGTTTCCATGGATGCTTTTTTATTATTTCTAGATTAGGGTTGTTATGGTTAGGGTTCTTCATCTTCCCCCTGATTTCACAGTTGATTTGTTGAATGTATGTTCTATTTAGTTCAGATATTGTTTGTCTTGTTTCATGTTTTTCAATTCCTTGTTTCTATGGTGGTGGTTTAAACCTAAAATTCGAGGCGGTAGGGTTCCTTGAAGGTTGGCGACGGCGGTGGGGTTCCTTGAAGGTTGTCGATAGTGGTGAGGTTCCATGAAGGTTGTTGACGGCGGGATCATTTGTTCTTTCTGGGCAGTGACTGTTGAAGGGTCGGTGGGATCATTTGTTGAAGGGTGGTGACGGCAGTGACTGGTGAAGGGTGGTTTAATGAGTTGTTTAAAGCAACACTTACCATAACTTGTTGAGTTAATTAGGGAGAGAATTAATTTGGACTATGTATTGCTTTGAGTATTTGTACTATTTGCATAACTACATGTACTACTTAAATGAAGTAGTCTTAAAAATATTAAAAGAGAGAATGTTAAACGTTTTATAATGTGGTATAGATTTGTACTCGACTTTAATTACTTAATATATTTTTGTAATCAACTCTAATATTCAGTTATTTAATCATAATTCTTTTAGGGACGTTACAACTGTTTTGCAATCAATGAAGTAATTAATTATTCCCTTGTGTTGTTTCAAAAAAAGAAAAAATGTGAATTTTCGAAACCATGCCGTTGCAATTTACAGGGTTAAAAGGAAAAGTTGTTTGGAAACAATCTAAAAAATGAAATAAAGTGACAACCATAATAACTATTTTTACAAGGTGTGTTTACGTGGTAAGCGTGAGCACACTGAGGTAGAGATGCTTTAGTAGACTAAGTTTTTATGCCTGCTTATTAAACTTTATGAAAGATTGTAAACATTTAAGTAAGATGGTTGAGTTCGTTGTAACATAATGGTTTCTTTTATGATGATATTTTGCTTAACTGTGTTAACTATTTTACAGTTAATGAAGTTATTAATTATTTTGCTACGATATTTTGAAAAATAAGTTGTCAATTTTCAAAACCACAACATTTTTACAAGGTTAAGTACTAATCTGTAGTGAAGTTATTAAAGAGATCAAACAATCAAAAAAGAAAGGGTTGATTCTTAAAATTGATTTTGAGAAAGGTTACGACAATTTAAATTGGAATTTTTTATTTGAGATTTTAAACTTTATGGGTTTCGGAGACAAATGGGTGGCTTGGATTAAAAGCTGTTTAGAGTCCACTTACATTTCTGTTTTGATAAATGGATCCCCGACAAATGAATTCAAGGTGGGGAAAGGGGTGAAACAGGGGGATCCATTAGCACCCTACTTGTTTTTTATAGCAGCAGAAGGATTAAATGTCTTATTCCAAGAGGCGGTTAAAAAAAAGGTGTTCAAAGGTTTGGAGGTCGGATCTGACAGAATTCCTATTTCACATCTACAATATGCCGACGACACAATAAATTTTGGAAAATGGTCTTCAAAGAATATCAAAGTTGCAATTTCCCTACTCAAATGTTGGAAACAATGGTCGGGTTTAAAGGTCAACTGGGAAAAGACACGATTGGTAGGGGTAGGTGTGGATAAGAATGAACAGTTAAGGGTGGCAAATGAAAATGGTTGCAAAGTGGGGGAGTCGATTTTTTACTATTTAGGGGTTCCTGTGGATGCTTCAATGAAGAAGAAGGGTCATTGGGAGAAAGTGATTTCTAAATTCTATCAGAAACTTAACTCTTGGAAATCAAAGTCGCTATCTTATGGGGGTCGTCTCACACTCACTAAAGAGGTACTATCCAGTTTTCCTATCTACTTCTTGTCGGTGTTTCGGGCTCCCAAGAGTATCCTTTTAATTTTTGATAAAATAAGAAGGTCTTTCTTTTGGAGGAGGGGGGTGGTACTTCAAATAAAATAGCTTGGGTGGCTTGGGATTCAGTTGTAGCTTCTAGATTAAAGGGTGGGCTTGATATTGGGAGTCTAAAAACTTTTAACATGAGCTTACTTGCCAAATGGTGGTGGCGTTTTGCCAACGAAAAATCTTCATTGTGGGTTAAATTAATTACGATCATTCATGGCTCAAACGGGGGGTTTGTTTCAAACTCCTTAAAAACAGTCTCGGGAATGTGGGGAGGGGGGATCATTAAGGTGACTAACGATTTTAATAAATATGGTTTTAATCTCCCCACATGTTTCAAAAGTACAGTGGGTAACGGAAACAACACACTATTTTGGACAGACACTTGGTTGGGAAATTCAACTCTGGATATATCTTTTCCAAGGGTCTTTAAAAAATTTGGAAAGGTCAACCATTTAGTAAGTAATATGGGCACTTGGGTCGGGCCAAACTGGGTTTGGAAAGTTGGCATGCAGCAACAGGTTACTGGAAGAGTTAAAGCAGAACACGAGGCATTAATGAAGGCACTAAAAGGGGTCCGTTTGATAAAGGAAGATAAAGACAAATGGCACTGCTCACTAGCTGTGGATGGAATATTTACAGTTAAAGAGTGCAGGGAACAAGTCGAGCAGATGGGATTCGTGACGAATGAAGCGGAAACTTTTTGGTCAAGATTGGTTCCTAAAAAGGTTTGCGTTTTTGCGTGGAGAGCGGAAAGACTAAGTCTTCCGGTGAGAACAAATTTGGCACAAAGAGGTTTAGATATTCCGTCTATCCTATGCCCGTGGTGTGAAGATCAACTAGAAACGTTAACTCATGCCTTGTTTACTTGCCAATTAGTAGAAAAGGTATGTGAATACATTTTCACATGGTGGGGTTTAATCTACACGCAAGCTGAATCTTTTCGGGACCTTTCAACAACAGCTCGGGGGAATATCTCTAATAAAAACATGAAAATTTGGAATATGGTCTCGAGAACTACAACTTATGTAATCTGGAGAGCAAGAAACGAAAAGGTATTTGGGACTAAAAAAAACAACCTCTGGAACGCTGCTTTACAAGTCAAGATCTTATTGTACCAATGGCTTAAGGCGAGGTCAAAAACAGGAAGTATGCTAACTTGGTCGGATTGGATTACGGGACCTGATATTGTAGTCATCGAAGGAGATTGAAACACTATTTTTCTGATGTAATCAACTAGGTAAAACATAATAAATGCACTGTCAAAAGTGGCTGTTATATTTGTAAATGCCCACCTAATTGGGTAGTTACAATCGTAACAGTTGAGTTGCTGTAATGTGTTCCATTTCTTAACAGTTGAGTTGCTGTAATGTGTTCCATTTCTTATGGGGTACAACTTATTTTGGTAATTATATATCTACTGTCTTTCAAATAAAATCCAAAAAGTAATATAAGGTAACCAGAATTATTTTTATAACCTTTTAAGTTAAGAAAATAAAAGTGAAATTTTGTGAATTTAATATAATTAAGTCGATATATTATATAAAAATTATTTAACGAATCTATGTAGCATCGAACTACTATTAGTCTATTACACTAGTTGACACATGGTTTTCATCTTCTAAAATCCCAGTTAGGGTTTATTGCCCCCAGACGTGCTCCTCTTATAACAACAATGGCAGGTGGTTCTCGATCTCAACTTAATAAGTCGCATAAGACTCGTTTTGCCTCAAAATCCTCTCGCAATGTGCACAGAACATCTGTCAAAGGTTTGACGTTTCTCTCTCGATTAATTCATCTTATTGTGTAGTTCTCTTAATTCAAATATTGAGCTGAATTTGCATCAAGAGGTTGCTGGATTATGTTTTCCTCGAATATAATAAGTTATCGATTCTTTGGTTGCTTGGAAAAGGAAAGGCAGAGTTACTCTTCATTCAGGAGTTTTAATTGTTACGTCAGTGTGCATAAAGTTTGAAGAAACAATAAAAACTACAATGTAAAATTGTTAACTCTTCATAAGATGCATCAGTCTGAGCTCAATGTATATATAGTTCAAGGGGCCATTTTGCAAACATCAATGCAGATTCTAACATCAGAACCGCTTACATGATTTTCCATGAGAGCTTTAGTGATTCAAATTCAGATAAAGACTGTTCTTTAACTCTAATCTGGCCCTCTTTCTTCTTGGCCTGCCTGTTCATGAGTGCCTAACACTAGCCCTTATGCTTATACAAGAATTATTGTTTTGTTTGGAGCAAATATATTTTTTTCGTAGTAGTTCTATGAATTGTAAGTATTATAGATTGAATAATGTATTAATGTCGGTAATACTCTGACCCGGAGCTAACCCCCAAATCTAGGAAGCAATGACTAGGTGTTATTGGTAAGCTGAGTGGGGGCTTATAAGGAACTTACATTTTACAAACTTGACCGAGGAAAACATAAACTAATCAACATTTATATCTACGTTGAAGTGAGAAAGGATGGTACATGTGTTTTTAATATGTAACAAAATTTATATCGACGTTGCGTTTGCAAACTAATACATTTGACCCTTAAGTATAAAAGTGTTGCTCTGTTTGTCAAAGCAAAAGAAACATAAATTTGAGGAAATGGTGATAGTGGTTTCCACTTGAAAACTTTTAAATGAATGACTAAATGTAATTGCTTAAATGACTAAAACCAATCATTTAACAATTTTATGAGGGCGCAACACCTATCATAGATCCTGTTTTCTGTAAATAACATGTCCCCTAAACTTAAATACGGATTTTATTTATTATTAAAATGACTTAAATGTGTATTCGCTATATGTTTTTTTTTTACTTATGTGACCTGATCTTATTAGATAAGAGCAAGATTAGCAAGACTGATCGCAATGTGGGGAAGGGAGCTCGGGCAGCTCGACTACAACGTAACAAAATGGTAATCTTTGGTTTTATATGATGAGTCATATAATGTGTGAAGTTATTTATTTGTGTTAGTCTCTACTTTCTATGTATTAGTCTGTATATGTTTCTAGTAAAATGACGTAGATGAGACTATGCGAGTAACTTTTGAAGGTGATTAGTTTCGTAGCTGGTGTCTCAATTTTGGATCTAAATGATATAGATGAGAGAACAGAAGAGAGCAGCCCTTTTGAAGGAAAAAAGAGCATCCAGCGGAATAGCTAGTGCACCTCGTGTTATAGTGAGTAGCTTCCATTTAGATTTTACTCTATTGACCGTACAAAACTTCAGTTATTTTGGCTTACAAAATTTCATTCTGTTTCTGTGAATCAGGTTTTATTTGGTCTATCTGCTTCTACAAATATAAGCTCACTAGCGAGTGATCTTTTGACATTGCTGTCAAATGAGAATAATGGAACTCTATATCCAACTGTTGCATCGTCTGAGTATCGGCTAAGAGCAACTGTAGGTTGCCTTGTTGTTTTACTTTCTCACACTTTCTTAATTTCTGTTGCATCTTCATCTTTGAGCTGTTGAATATGTATTTATTTATCAAGTTTTAATAAGAGTTTTAAGTTTTCTATACATAATTCTTGACAAAGTATGGAATATATTTTGATATCACATTTTTGCCTGTTTAGATTTTACATAACAGTGGAAACTGTGGAATAAAAGATAAACCTTATAAAACTTTTTGGCTTTCCATCTACTTGATTGATAAAGGCTACGTTATGCTTGAAACTTCTCTATCTTACATTCGTTTATATTTATAGGTCCTAGAAGCACCTCATGGTGATTTTATGGCATGTATGGAGATGGCCAAGGTACTTAAATTTCAGCCTTGGTAGTATGAACATTATATACATACATACACACATATATGTATTTTATGTTTGTGTTTAGTCTTTTTTTGGCTGATTTAAATCGATGCGTATGTCCACTTTTGATCATAGATTGCAGATCTGATCGTTTTTGTGGCTTGTGCTAAGTGTTCATGTGAGAAAGGTAGTTCCAGTTATTTCATTGATGAATTTGGCTCTCAGTGTCTCTCTGTGTTTAGATCTATTGGTTTACCAAGCTCTGCTGTTTTTCTTCGAGTAAGCACATACGAGAATTCTTTGTTTCAACAGGTCAATATGTCCAGGAAAGTGTCTTCATTTTATTGACTGTAATGTTTTGTTTATCTGCCTTCACTGCAGGATTTACCTAATGATTTAAAAACAAGAAATAATATAAAGAAGACATGCATTTCTAGTCTTGCTTCTGAGTTCCCTGAAGATTGCAAGTTTTACCCAGCAGATACAAAAGACGACTTGCACAAGGTAGGTATATCTTTGAATTCGCGTGAAACAACTTGAGTAAAGGCACCATTGTATCTGACCATATATGTCAATTAACTCTTAATCTAATATGGCTTCTGTGTAGTTCATGTGGCTCTTTAAGGAACAAAGGCTCACAATACCTCATTGGCGTTCCCAACGACCTTACCTTATGGCTGACAAGGTTTTTTTTTTTTTAATACAGCAGAAGACATGTGATTGACTGTTTTGTTTTCATTTTTTAATTTTATTTTTTAAAAGGCATGTGATTCACTGATCTGTAGTACTAATCATTCACCCCTTCATTTAAAAATTGGTCATATATGCATTAGTATGTTTATGCCTTTCTCTTTAAGTAATGTCTTACATGTAATAGTTCTCTTATATCTAGTTGTTTACTTGTTTATTGGTTGCTTATATTATACCATGACAGATTGACATGGTGGATGATGGGTCTGGAAAGTGTACTCTCTTTCTCACTGGATATCTTCGTGCTCGCAATCTCTCAGTGAATCAACTTGTATATGTTTTTCTAATTTCAGACTTTTTGTTACCTGCTTCTTGTTTTGTTCATTGTCTAACCTAGTTTTCATCAGGTTCATGTATCAGGTGCTGGAGATTTTCAATTGGGAAAGATTGAACTTCATAAGGATCCATGTTCGATAAATGTGAAAAAGGAAGGGGATTTTATGGATGCGGATGAAGTAAATGATTCACAGGTGCATATTCGTTTCCCTGAAGAATGTTAAATGACTTTCTACTTCTTTATTCTCAGCATGTACAGAGTATATATTCCTTTGATACATGATTGATTCTGTTTCCTGTCATTTGCTTGTATTGCAACATGAAATATTGCAGGTTATAAGAACTTTACTCCCAAATCCTCTAAAGCAAGAACCTTTACTTGTCGAAAACATACCAGATCCTCTGGAAGGAGAACAGGTAACTTATTAAGATTCTAGTTTCTATTAACACATCAACTCACCCTTGATATTACAAAAAGTGCAGTTTGAATCTGCTTTTTCATATCTTTCTTATTTGGTCATCCCCACTTTCTTCAATGACTTCATGTTCGTCCTATCAAATGACTAAATAGTGCTTAGCCTCTTAAATACCCCCTAATTACGCTTGTCACTAAAAAGGGGAAAAAAGATGTAATTTGCTTTTGTAGTTTTATTGATGTCGATCTTTCTTCTTTGCAAATTTCTTTTCATGTGAGGAAAATTGCTGTCTTTTTCTTGTCTTTTGTGACTTTGGTTGTTTACAAGACTTCCTTCTTACATAGACATGGCCAACTGAGGCAGAGATGGCAGAAGCTGATAGAGTACAGAGAGAAAAGAAGCATAAAAAAAGATCTCTTCCTCGTGGTACTTCTGAATACCAGGTAGGTACTTATCTCAACAAGCAGTCTCTCTACCCGTAGGTAGAGGTATGACTGTCTACATCGTACCTCCCCTATTAAAATATATTAAAATATGATCTTGTATATGCAGGCTGCCTGGATTGTCGATGATTCTGATGTGTCTGGTTCAGATAGTGATGATGATGGTATGATAGTTAATGAAGGAGATCATGATTTCTCTGGCCAAGGTGATGGTGGGAAATTTGACACTGAAGATGACCAAGCTTCACTCAACCTTAGAGATTCTGATGAAGAAACTGAAGCCGAGTCCATGATGATGGTATATTGGTATTTTGAGAAAATGTTTTCATATAATTGTCAATAATGCTTACGTTATGTTTATTTGTAAGCTTCTTGTATTGTTTGCTAAGTTATGACAAGGACCGAAACTTCAGAACGTGAAGAAAAAAGAGTAATAGTCTAGAGGTCATTGGTGGGTTGGGTTGACCAAGTAACTGAGTGTTGGGTTTGGCACACTTGAAACACTCTTTTGCTGATTTTTTTTTAAATAACTAGTGTGTCCAATTTTATTACAACCATTATTGCATTTCCAAGTAATCTGTTTTTTTTTAACAAAATGAATTAGGAGGTTCTATGAATCTATGCATTGAAAATAAAAGTATGCTTTTGGTGCCTTTTGAATCATTTTGACCAGTTTCCTTCTTAGATACTTTCAGTTTACTCGTTTAATGCATGAGATATAAAACATAACCCTAATCGACCTATTCAAAATAGCGTATCAAAATCACCGTGTTTAAGTTATATACTTATATGACTGTCAGTACACGTATGAAGTGGGTTTCATGCAAATCCTGGAACTTTGGGTTTACTCCCAGTGGACCGGCTTAGCAACCCAGAATACCAGTCTTCGTTCATCAAATATTATATGTTATCTATCACTTTATATAAATTGCGAGTTTATATAACTGATGCTGGATCCTGAAAGAAACTTCTGGCTTGCAGGATAACGAGAACTTGACAAAGGAGCAGATAGAAGAAGAGATTCGAAAAATAAAGAAGGCACATGCGGAAGATGAGGGTATCAACTGATTTTTGATAAAGAAAAACATAAATGCATGATTTTTGAAAATATTTTGGCAAAAACAGTAATCTGTAATAAAGAATATCTTTCCGAAAGTCTTTGCATGCATTGAAAACATATGCATGTGATAGATTCTTTCAAGAGCAAAGAGGCATATTAATAGAGGTGGCAAAATGGTTGGCGTGGGCTGTCTGGGTTGTGGGTCGAAGAGGTACTTTTGTAATTGTCATTTAGCTAATTAATGTGTCAAATGTGAATACAGAAGTTATATTATCTCAATACAGAAGATATTTTTTTCCACTTTGACCTGCTAGAGAGAGAAATCACATGAATTAACCGGTTCATAAATTCATGCATCTAAATTGTCTCCTAATTTAGTTATTTTGAAAATCATTATCTTTTTCGTTCCAGAGTTCCCAGATGAAGTGGATGTTCCCGTAGATGTTCCTGCTCGAAAACGATTTGCTAAATACAGAGGTTTAAAATCGTTTCGAACTTCTTCATGGGACCCAAAGGTAAACCTATACAATTGCACGCCATGAATATCATTGCTTCTATCATCTTTATTAAACCTCTCTTGATTTTCAGGAATCCTTACCTCCAGAATATGCAAGAATCTTTGCATTCGATAATTTTAATAGAACACATAAGCACGTTTTATCTAAAGCTCTGGACATGGAACAAGGAAGTTTAGATGAATGTGTGCCTGCAAATTCTTATGTGACGCTTCATATTAGGGATGTCCCAATTCATATTGCTTCAAAATTATGCATTTTGGCCAAGAAAGGGCCTGTAATTGCATGTGGTCTTCTGCAACATGAATCAAAGATTTCTGTCCTTCATTTTAGGTATCTTATGTACATGCTCTCATTATCGGTGGCAAAGTGGGTGGGTTGGTAATTGAGCAGAGCAAGTAACTTTTTGTACTGGTTCGGTTTGGTTGGCCGAAACACTATTTGTCCAAAATTTGATATTTTCTTAAAAAATCTAGTATATGGAATATGGTTAAATGAAGGCAAGAAGCTATATACTGTTTTGACAATAATCTTATTTTTTGAGCAAAACAATTTAAAAGGTTTTTGTGTTACAATAACACCCTGGGCACCTGTTTGAACTATTTGACTTGTTTCCTTTGTAGCTATATCTCTTTTTTATATGTTTGACCTGTTGCAGATTAACCACTAGTATAATCAACCATTCATAAGTAAACGGGTTGAAATTGCCACATCTGATTTTATCCTTGTTTTATGGATAGACATGAAAATCTTGATATACATTATGTGTACTTCACGGTCTTTGGTCTTTTTTGTGTTCTGAATGTTTTGTATCTTACTATCTGCAGGATAAAGAAGCATGAAACACACAGTGAGCCAATAAAAGCCAAAGAAGAACTAATATTTCATGTTGGCTTCCGACAGTTTGTCACAAGGTAGCATTTGTGTCATCAAATGATTTCTATCAGCACTTATTCATATTTTGACTACACATTTTAAATAAATCGCAGGCCAACTTTTGCATCTGACAATTTTAATTCAGACAAACATAAGATGGAAAGATTTCTTCATGCAGGGCGGTTTTCTATAGCTTCAGTATATGCTCCAATTTCCTTTCCTCCTCTTCCGTTGATTGTTTTGAAGAATAGAAGCGACTCACTCGCACCCGCTCTGGCTGCTGTTGGCTCATTACAAAGTATTGACCCTGATAAGATTATCCTGAAAAAGATCATTTTAACCGGGTAAGAAAACCTTCTACTTTCATCAAATTCTGATCTATTTTGTGTAGGTGGTAATATATATGATCTTGCTTTTACAAGTGGGTCGGTTTGGGTTGTGTTTTATATCAAACATGTCTGATGATCAAATGGGTCCAGCAGGTTGCAAGCTGCTAAAAATCTATAATGCATACAACCTACGTAGTAAATCTAATGTTAAAGATGTTGAATTACTGTAACAATAAAGTTAACACACCAATTATTAATAAGAGAATTATTTAAAAATGGACAAAAAAGTGTTTACAGATCACCCTGACCCCGATCTTTTTGACCCGTTGCCCTACGTGCCTTGCCCGTCCATCTTACGACCCAATATTTTATGTCTCTTGTGAAGTAAGGAGTTGGTTTACCCGAATAGTTGAGAACTTTGTCTATAATTTATTTGATTGTGTATGATGCAGTTATCCTCAACGTGTTTCAAAATCAAAAGCTGCAGTAAGATACATGTTCCATAATCCAGAAGACGTGAAATGGTTCAAGGTATGTTATTCTTTGTGGTCGAGAGTCGAGACATCCATTCCTAAGGTTTACAGATGGTTTGATATGCTGAATTTTTACTTTAGCTGAAAAAAAAAAACGTTTGTCCGTGTGTTGTATACAGCCTGTGGAAGTTTGGACAAAACTGGGTCGCCGTGGTCGCATTAAAGAACCTGTTGGTACACATGGTATGGTGCTTTTAATAATAATTTTTCTTATTTACTGTTTTTATGGGTTTAATATATGTTTCCAGAGTTGTGTTCAATAAAGTCCATGTAAAAAACGCAGTCCTAAAATTTTAATATGCAATCACAAGTGATTAAGTATACAATCACATATGATTTGTAAAAACATTGCATGTGAATTACGAAAATACCCCTCCGCCCAAAATTTAAAAATACAATCTGGACCATTGATGTCATTGATCCAAAGGCTAAAATTAGTCCCTTAGGTGTATGAATTAAGTATGGACTATATCGAACATTCAACTATGTTTCTATTATTATTAAACATTGTGTGTCTTTTAGGTGCAATGAAGTGCATATTGAATGGTGTCCTGCAGCAGAACGACACGGTGTGCATGAGTCTATTTAAGCGATCATATCCCAAGTGGCCTCAACATTGGTTCCCAATGTCCACTTGACCCCTTCATTGCGTGACGTTCATAAAGGTTCCTCGTGAGCGCAAGCTCGATTGTGAGGACAAGTGTTCGACACCGACACTGATGGAATGAAGCTTTGGTTCAGATTGGTTACTTTGTCTTCTCTTCCCCATCTTCTTGCTTAGTCAACAGAAAAGTTTTGCTGTATATTCGCTTCTTTACCAAAATTGTATCAAGTTTCGAACATTCTTAACCGTCAAGTATTAACCCGCGATTAAGATTCTTTCGACCTGGGGTATGGCAAAGTTCATTGTATGTTTTTTCCAATATTTTTGTAATTGAATGAATTGGTTCTAGTGTTTAGTATTGCTTATATATAATAAAGAGTATATTCACGGTTTAAAAAGCTCGATTTGGCTCGTTATAGCTCCATCTAGGCTTGAGGCTTGACCATGCCTTTACGCAAAGGTCCAAGGCCTGGTTGTGAAGTTTGACATATGCTAAGGCCCAATTTGGTGCATATTTACCCGTTATAAGCCGTGTTTTTTAGGTATGATAAAAGTAGTACAATCATATGGGTGAATATATATAGTTTTTTAGTTATAAGGATGGTTAAATATACTAAAATGAAGAAAAAGATTGATAATCTTTGTTATAAATCTATAGTTGGATGTTTTTTTTGTTTTTGTTTGTATAATTGTATAAGTATAAATATAATTTATATATAAAATTATCTTCTTATTGAGTATTATTATATATATAACAATTGTAGCTACCTTAACCTGCGCCATTTACTGTTCGTAGATCGGCTTTTCTAAAATGTGTTGTTGCTAATAAATAAGTATCCAGACAAATACACAAGTTCTCTTCATCAAATGGTTTTCATTCATGCTCATTTCTCCAACACCATGTTCGACTCTCTACTCATTCTTTTGTATTAAAATGTTTCCTCGCCTTTCTTACTTTTATTTATTGATTTACTTTTTGCACATATTTTCTTTCTTTTATCTTATAAACGTGTTTAGTGTTTATTTTTCTTTTCCTGAATTACGTTATATATATATATATATATATATATATATATATATATATATATATATATATATATAGGAAGAAGTTCCATTGAGAACCATTTTTAGTGCGAGAACCAATCTAAACCGTCCAATTCTCCCTCTTTTAATGTTATTGTCCACCCATGAATTCCTCACATACACCCTGCCACACTTGATCCCCCCACGCTCTCCATCCATGAATTCCACTTATCAAATCATTGGCTAAGATTGGTTCTCGCGGTTCTCGCACTAAAATCGGTTCTCAATGGAACCCTCCCCTATATATATATATATATATATATATATATATATATATATATATATATATATATATATATATATATATATATATATATATATATATATATATATATATATATATATATATATATATATATATATTATTGACATGTTTTTTTTTGTTATAAGTTTTTGTTTTTATCATAATAACACCTTGGTATCTTTTTTTTCTTTGTAGAAGATTTTGTTGTTAGCCTTTTTATAATAATAAAAGAAAAATAATTATTTAGTCTTATGCTCTGGATAAGAGTTAGAAATATTGTTTTAATTTTTAAAAATAACAATTGTATCTCATGTATGAAAAGTTATAATCTTAGTACTGTGACTAAGTTAATATTATAGAAATAGATAGATAAATAAACTTCTATTACAAATATAGTTAATATACATAATTTTTGTAAATAGAATATGCAATAGCAGCGAAGCGCGGTGAATAACACATATTTAAACTAATGGCGACCACTGAATCTAAATTATATTGAATCTTAAACGTGTTCTAAATCATATTGAATCAAATACCATCATTAAAAACCAAATGCATTACCTTGTAAGCTCAATTTTAATTTAAATATCATCAGATAATTCTTAAAGAACCAAATTTTATTAAAACATGTCAACAAACCAAAGACCTCCTAAATAAGTAAACTTAAGAGAGCGGTGAACTATTAGACCATGAGTAGTGCAACCTCTGAAGCCTCTGAACCCTGCGGTCACATCTGCGTCACATCAGCTTTTCTCTGTCATACCTCATTCATACCCTCAAGTGGTGTAACACCGTGTTTCACGAGCTTAAAATTAGTGTCAATTTAAACTTTTTAATCTTATTTATTAGAAGCTTGCAACGGATGAAATCACCATTTATAAGAATATCATATCGTTATCCGATTATTTACCATTTCAAATAACAGGTGTTACCACAACTAACAACCGACCATCGGATCACATGCAAACAATTAACAATTAGTGTTCCACAAATATAAATACTACAATTACCCACGAGTAATCCCAGCTCACCAGGCCATCAGTCACTAACATGCGAAAAAGGAAAATCTTGCACCGTTAGCTACAACTAGCTAGTGAGCACCAATTTACACATAAGCATCAATAAGCATGCTATCTCATCACAATAAGGCATACAGAGCTAAGCTATCATATAGCGGTGTGCCGACATGTCAGCGGGATCATATCTTGCAAGGTAGCTATCCTGGCTCAACGATCCAAGCTGGGGAATCAGTCACGACCATCCGCATCGGTGGGGGAGCGAAGAGCAGCCCACCATCACGTTTACCAGTTTCGATTTGCACCGAGAACCCCATTTCACAACCAGTTCCGACTTTCGCCGAGAACCCCATTAAACCAGTTCTGGCTTATGCCAAGAACCCCATCTTCGTCAAGGAATGGTGGCCTGCAGAGCTGTCACCAAGCGTATACACTCGGGTGCCGTTAATCCCCCACTTCCAGACCCTATCGGGCCCCCAGGGACCAGCCTACACGGCTGACCTTAACCAATCCCAGGAACTGTGGTACAGTCCCCCAATTGTCCGGACATAACATAATAACACATAACCGATCCAATAAGGATCCAATTGTTAATAATCTAACATGGCTGATCCAATTAGGATCCAGTTACATGCACATACACATATTATCATATTAGCTTCTGCCCATACCTGATGAGCAGAATACTAAATTACACTTTAAACACTGCATACAGTTGTCACATAAGTCATATCCCAACATGGGTCTATCTCGTATCACTCCACTTATCTATCGTCACTACTATAACCACATAACTCACGTCATAGCACAACACGACACTCCACCACTTACCTCGTACGTGCATACGTTACTATCACAATAACACGTTTCAATACACAACAGTTAGCCCTACTTAATGAGTCTCATGGGAAAACCGGTACTCACCTGGAGCCCTCGCTAAGCAGATACGCCACTCGTGTCTTCCGGTTCCTAAGGTATACGTAACACATCGCATACACGCTTGGTTATCACTTACACATAGCACACTTAGGTCGAAACGCAAGTTAAACAAACTATCAAGGCTGGACCACTACTTGCGATCGCAAGGCAATGCCTTACGGTCGCAAGGCCCTTTAGCAATATCCCTTACGATCGCAAGGGTACTCCTTGCGGTCGCAAGAGACCTTCCTCCCAAACACATGTTTACGATCGCGAGTGAAACCCCTTTTGCCCGTAAGCATGGTTCTAAAGTTGGTTACGATCACAAGTTATATACCTACGCTCGCAAACCTTATTTCCATCGCCCGTAGGCGGTAACATCACTTAAAAACATATCCTTACGGTCGCAATGGCCCTACCTTGCGATCGCAAGAATTACAGAAAACCCATGCGACCGCATGCACATGCCATGCGACCGCATGGATACCAAAAACCCCATGCGACCGTATGCCCATGCCATGCGACCGCATGTACCCCCATGCGACCGCATGCACATGCCATGCGACCGCATGGACCCCAGTTACAGTGTTCTTCGACTCTGTTCGCGTACAACTTCTGGAAATCACATTTTAACCATTTTAATCGATCAAAACCTGATTCAAATCACTCATACACTTTACTAGACATCTAGGGAAGCTTATAAACACTTTTAACACCAAAACCCATCACAAAAACACCATTTACACCATCAAAATGGTGTAATTCTTTCAAACAACAAAGACTAGGTTCCACCAAGAAAAATACTTACAAAGATGATGAAGATGAGTCTCAAGAACAGATTATCCACTTGAATGATTGCTAAAAACCACAAACAATCCTCCTTTCTTGATCTTTCTTTGAAAACCCACAAGAGTAGTGTGTGTGTGTATTGTCGTATGTATGTATGTGTGTTAGTATGTGTTTTGCAAAGTCAGGGGATAAGGGAGAGGGTGTAACCGACCTGGAGGTTTAATAAATAAATCTCGGGTATTTTGTTCCCCTTTCCAACTTACAACTTAACACACGCTAACCCGTTTCAACTAACGGGGATATCTACGGAATCATTACACGAAACCGTTTAATATTTTATCACTTTTAAACGCGGTTGACACTTCTCACATAATAACTCTAGTTAACACATAACACTCGTTATTAACTTAAAACACATTAATTTAAGTCACTTAAAGTCATTGTACAACTATTTAAGCACGACGTACAAGCCTACACAACTAGGCCCAATTTCAGGATGTTACAAATCTACACCTCTTAAAAAGGATTCCGTCCTCGGAATCTAATCACGATCACTTATTACCACAATCATCCTGCGTTAGGCCACAACCACAATTTAACACGAAAAACAACTAACACAAAACTTTATTTATTTCGACTAACTGCAACGTTACACTTTGCACGAACAGTACACACTACATCTATACACACTTTACTTAACTACATTTAGAACACTCTACTACTATCTCAAAGCTTACACAACACTTTCAACTAGTTAGGGCACTTCGAGGAGTCATGCCCATACTGACTATACACTTCACAAAACTTACCCAAACATTCTCTAGAATAATGTCCTGGGAGTCCACACGAATAACACAAACTATCCTTATACTTGCATTCCCCAACATGGCTCTTTCCGCAAACCTCACACGTAACTCGACGTCTAGATCCTAACGCCTCAGCCTGAGTCTTCGTCCTTTGGACCTCCTCATTTCGTTCCTCTTTCATTGCACGAAACTCTTCTCGTACAACATTTCTCATCTCGTCTTTCATTTCTTCTTTCACCTCGTTTCTTATGCCTATTACAATTGGAGGCATATTTTTCCTTAAAACATTTATCGAATTGATCTGTCATTACTTCTCGAAGGTGACGCGTAGGCACAACCCCGCGTTTACTTCCATAAACAGAGATATAGTCCTGGACCTCTCCTATAGTAGTTAAATCCAAGGTCTCTTCACGGTTCTCATTTCCAGCTTGTCTATCCGTGTCTCTATCCATCTCACTACAATCAAAGATGTAACATCCTAAAAATGTGCCTAGTAGTGTGGGGTTGTACATTGTGTTTGAGTAGTTGTACCTTGACTTTAAATAAGTGTTTTAGTGGTTATTTTATGTTTTAGTTAGTTAAAGTGGGTATATGAGGTGTTATAGGGAAGTTGAGATTAATATGTAAAAGTTATAAAGTGTTAAACGGTTTCGCGTAATGATTCGGTAGATATTTCCGTTAGTTGAAACGGATAAACCTAAGTTGTGTTTTAAGTTGAATAGGGGAACAAAATACCCGCGTGGGATATTAGACTCACTTAAGTCGGTCTTGTGTTCCTTATCTCTGGAAACACACACCAACACACATACAAACATACATACGTGCAAAAATAACCCACACACACACTAGGACTCTTGGAGATTTGAAGATGAAATCAAAGGGTGTTGCTTGTTAGCTGATTTCAGTAGAAATTCATGTTCTTGTAGCTGGTGTTATCTTCTTGTTGTAAGTATTTCTTGTTCAAAGCCTAGTTCTTGAGTCAAAGTAATGAAAGAACTCATTTTGGTGGATTCAAGTGGATTTTGATGTTGGTTTTGTGTGTAAAATATGTTAGAGCATATCTAGGGATGTTAAATAAATTGTAGAAACATTTGAAATGGTGTTTGGGCTGATTTTAGAGTTAAAAACGCGAAGAACAGCGTCTGTCGTAAAACAGAGTCGAAAGGGTTCTGTATCGGGCGGTCATGTGATCGCATGGGGATGGCATGCGATCGCATAGGGTGTGCAAAGTCCATGCGATCGTAAGCAAAAGTGCTTGCGACCGTATGGGGTGTTTGTGATTTCCGCGCCGCGGAAATATATGGTGTCGCGCCGCGTAAATTTGATATTGATCGCAAGTGTTAGTCTTTTGATCGTAAGTCTTGTGTTTATGATTTGCGATCGCATGGTAGGTCTATGCGATCGCATAGGTCTGTTTTATGATGTTTACCGCCTATGGGCGAAGGAAATGAGGTTTACGAGCGCAAGTACATAACATGCGATCGTAAACACCCTAAGAACCATTCTTGCGATCGTATGGCGAGTCCCTTGCGATCGTAAGCTTCGGTGAGTTAGGGGGGGACCCTTGCGACCGCATGAGAATCACTTGCGACCGTAAGGGTGGAATTTTAGATGGTCTTGCGACCGCATGGTTACTGCTTGCGATCGCAGGGGGGGTCCAGTGTGACAGTTTGTGCAGAATTATGATTTAAGTTGTGTTAGTTGTCATTAGTTAGTAATCAGGTATGAACCTATTGTGTTAGGTGTTCGAGAGAAGCCGGAAGAAGCTGATCGTTGTGTTAACTTGTTGTGAGCTTAAGGTGAGTACCGGTTTCCCATAAAGATCAGTAAGTATGACTAACTGTAGTTACGGCTATGTGTTGTATGTGTTGTTTTACATGTTTAAGATGTGATATGCTAGAGGCGATATTATATGAACTAGCGTGCCGTGAGGTAGGTTGCATGTGAATTGTTAGATGTGAATTGATGTGATTTAATATGTGTTATTTATGAAATGCTAGCATGTTATTGAAAATGATAGAGATTATCCGGAAAATGTGGTTACGGGTTAATGTGTTTATTAGTCAAATGTGTTTGTGTGTGAATTGCGGTAAGTGTGGAAATTGCGGTAAGTGTGGAGATTGCGGTAAGTGTGGAAATTGTGGGAAGTGTGGATTGCTGAAGTGTGGTAAGTTGAGGACTGAGGTTCTTGACATGAGTTCTGAGGGTCTTGGCTTATGGCTAGGATCCACGTGGCTCTTTAACATGTCGGTTGGTTGTGGCTGATTCCCCAGTTTGGGTCGTTGAGCTGGGTTGGCTCCCCCGCAAGATATGACCTTGCTGACTCGTCGGCACACCGCAATGTGGTAGATTAGTTTGTGTGCCATGCCTGAACGTGTTAGCATGCTTAGTGATATTTGTGTGAAATCTGTACTCACTATCTAGTGTAGCTAACCGGTGAATGAATTTCCCTTTTTACAGGTTAGTGAATATGGGCCTGGTGAGCTGGGAATACTCGTGGGTATTTTTGTATATATCTTTTGGGAACGCTTGAAATTGTTATCTGTGTTTTGGTGGTCGGTGTCTAGTTGGTAACACTGGCAGTCTTGGGACTTGATGTATTTTGATATGTTTCTCATCAAGTCCGGTATCAATACTAATATTTTGTAATCAGTGGTTTGTTTCCGCTGCGATCTTTTGATAATTATACTTAAAAAAAGTTTAAATTGGCGCTAATTTTAAGCTCGTGAAACCCGGTGTTACAAAAGAACTCTTAGTTAGTATAAACACAAAACATCATTAAAATCTTTCTACTATTCACCAATTCAATCTAATCATACTCGGACATTCTCGAATGTCCGCATTTGACACACGTCATTTCTTAATACACTAATTAAGTCTCTTTTCATTACCACTAATACTATTCTTTCATATTATTAATGACATCATTTTATTTCTCTTATCGCGTTCACGTTTATTTAGCACAATTGTCATTTATTCTTAACTAACTTTCTTAAGTCAAATTCTTACACTCAATCACAAATATCATACTTTTCCGTTGTTTGCATCGAGCTAAAACACTTATCTCGAGAAACAACGGAACCTCTATCACATATACTGAATTGGATTTCCTCGACAACATCATTGCCGAGTTAACCCACTCCAGTTCCAACATTGAAACCTCATAAGAAACACAATTACAATAAAAACAAGAAACAATATCACTATAGCCAACAACAACTCATAAAACACTAATCACAGTTACAACTACTTGAACATCAACAACTTACACTCTTAAATGAGTTTAGTCAACACTAGTACAAACGCTTACAGTTTATCAAAACTCTACAAAACACCAAATAACCAAAACTATACATCTGGCCTTTTTAGCTTCCACTTGTCATCATCTACAACGCTCACCCCTTTTACACGGGAAGAGCTCTCTATCTTTTGTCATGACACTGATCCTCCAGTTCCTGCATCCTATCTCATCAGACAATCACTAATTCGGTACCCTAACTTGTACATAACCTGCTGTTGGGAAAATGATCTCATCAGTTAAGATTTGATGAGACAAAGTTAAGTTTGTAAGATGTGTTCTACATATAACGTAAACAGAATTATGAAGCTTAGTCAGACTGAACGCTTATAGTGATTCAGACTGAGTATAAGTTGAGCATATGTTCGATCAGCTTAGACTATATCTTAGTAAGATTATCAATATGTTTGATTAGCTATGTGCGTAAACTAAGATATACATATTGAGTTTAAGCTTGATGAGTTTCAAGCTGAGCGACTCAGCATGAAGACTGAGTCAGCTCAATAGAGTTACTAAATATGTTTTAGTAAATGTTTTAGACTTCTAAGGATGAGTTAATCATTATACATGCTAGTCCATGTTTAAATTCGGGTTTGTTCTCGAAGAACTCAGCTTGATGAGTTTCAAGCTGAGTAACTCAGCCTGACTAAAGAAGTCAGCTTAAAAGAATTTAAATGTGTTTTAGATTCTGTTTTAACTTTTTATATCTACGGAAAGGATAAGAAGACTTCAGAATCAGATTGAAGATTGAAGACTCAAGATAAGAAGATTCAAGATTCAAGATTCCGAGTTATCCGATAGTTAGTTAGCAAATTAGGATTAGTCCAGTTTGTTAGGAACCGTAGTCACAGGATTATAAATACTTATCTCCTGATAAGTTTAGAGGGACGACGACTTCTACGACTTAGAAACACCTAAGTATTGCAGAGCCAAACATCACCTCACCGTATGTGTTACGAATCTTGATTACAGTTTGTCAGTTCAACGTGATCAAGAAAACTCACAGATTTCCCAAGTGTTCGTGTGTTCGAACTATCACATCAGTTGTGATATTGGTAAGTTGCCAATCTGTGTAAAATCCTGTTTAGAGAGTCGTCAGTATCTATAATCATAAGTTGATTATAGATAGCTAAGATTGAGAGATTGAGAGATTTATATTAGGTGGTTATATATCAAGAGTTGCTTACTTGATAGTTACTGTAATCATCTTCTTATTTAAAGCATTGTAATCATCTTCTTAATGAAAGCATTCGATTGATTGTGGTTTGATTTACTTTGTGTAACACTTTTATTTGATTTATTCAATTTCCACAGAAAGTGTATTCAACCCCCCCTTCTACACACCTGTTGCTTGTTGTTATTCTCATCCAAGGGACCAACACCTGCAAGTACATAACCTGCAGTCGTAAGCAAGTTTGAAACCTTCCTTGCGAGCGTAAGGACAAGTCCTTGCGGTCGCAAGGTATTTCCCTTGCGGCCGTAAGGAGGTTTGTTAAGGCCCTTTGCGGCCGTAAGGACTATTGCTTGTGGTCGCAAGCAGTCAACCAGAATTCAGTTTAGTTACTCGTGTTGACGTTTGATCGGTGTCTTTCGCAGTTGAGTATAGAAGCTTATGTAGTATTGTTTATTTCTTGTAGGCAATAAGATACTGACATTTTTGTGATAGAAGTATAATCTTAACTGCTGCTAAGGTGAGTATACTTACCATTTACTAGATTAGCTTATATGTGTACACTAAGTGAATAGTATATCATTCGTCTGTATAATACGTGAATTGATTGCGCAAAGTTATAGATTGTTATTTCAAGATATAGTATTACTATGTTATAGCATTACAGACAGAGAAAGGGGTTTATTGATGTAACACCCCAAAGTTCGTAAGTTCCTAGATATTAGTTTGTACTAATTAACGTGTTAAGTGTTATAGATGTTTAACAAGTTGCCTTTTTTGTGCTAGGTGTATTATGTACTTACTAAAGTTGAGGGGTTAAAATTGCCAATTGATGAAAGTTGTAAGTCCAAGGGTTGTTTATGCCATTTAATAGTTGAATTCGTTCCTAAAGTGAAGTTTAGCAACATGTATGTGTTCTTAATGGTTTATTTGAGTTTGTAGGTCAAGAAAGGGATTCAAGAGTGGAATCCATGGTTGTAGCTAGATTTTTGTGTGTTCTTGGTGTTGTTTTGTTGTATTACTCAGTAGTACATGTTAGAACAGTAGTATGAAAGTTTGATCTGAGTTTTAGTCGTATTCTTGGTGAAAACCCGGATTTACAGTTGCTGTTCGAACAGAGCAAATGAGTCTGCTGTGCCGACTGTTCATGCAATCGCATGGATTACCCCTTGCGATCGCAAGGCAGTGTTTTAGACCATGTGATCGCATGGGTTATACCTTGCGATCGCAAGGAGGTAGTAAAGGACCCTTGCGGTCGCATGAGTAATGCTTGCAGTCGCAAGCAGTCACCCAGTGTTCAGTTTAGTTGTTTGTGCTGATGTTTGATCAGTGTCTTTCCCTGTTGAGTACAGATGTTTATGTAATATGGTTTATTGCTCGTGGGGATAGATCTCGATCTTCTTTTCCAATCATCTCGTATATGAAGGCTAGAAAATCTCTAGCCAAAGGGCGTGCGTCTTTTCTGGCTTACGCCATTGATGTGAAGAAGGAGAAGCGACCTGTTACCGAGGTTCGTGTTGTCTCCGAATATCCAGAGATATTTCCAGATAATCTGCCAGGGTTACCACCTGTACGGGATGTTGAGTATAAGATAGAATTGGTACCGGGTACTACACCGATTGCTAAAGCTCCGTATCATTTGGCTCAATCTGAGATCCGAGAGATGATGACTTAGATTCAGGAATTGCTTGACAAGGGGTTTATCCGTCCGAGTTCTTCACCGTGGGGTGCACCTGTACTGTTTGTGAAAAAGAAAGATGGAACTCTACGTATGTGTATTGATTACATGGATCTGAATAAGAGAACCATCAAGAACAAATATCCGTTGCCCAGAATTGACGATTTGTTTGGCCAACTACAAGGGGCTTCTTACTTTTCAAAGATTGATTTACGATCAGGTTATCATCAGGTCAGGGTAGCAGAGGAGGATATACCAAAGACTGCTTTCCGTACTCGATATGGTCATTATGAGTTCCTAGTGATGCCGTTTGGTTTGACGAATGCACCTGCTGTATTCATGGATTTGATGAACCGTGTTTGCCGAACTTTCTTAGATAAGTTTGTTATTGTGTTCATCGACGATATCCTGGTGTATTCAAAGACAGATGATGAACATGATCAGCATTTGAGAAGAGTTTTGGAGATTCTAAAACAACACAAGTTATATGCTAAGTTTTTAAAATGCGAATTTTGGTTACGTGAAGTTCAGTTTCTGGGTCATGTAATCTGTCAAGAAGGTATTAAAGTGGATCCATCTAAAATTGAGGTTGTAATGAATTGGAGTGCTCCGAAAACACCTACAGAGATAAAGAGTTTCCTTGGTTTGGCGGGTTATTACCGTAGATTTATCAAGGATTTTTCTAAGCTTGCCGGTCCATTGATCAAGTTGACTAGAAAGGATGTACTGTTCCAATGGGGTTCAGCTCAGGAAGAGGCTTTCCAGACGTTGAAACAGTTGTTGTGTCAAACTCCTCCACCATACCTCTTTTCCTTACAAGTTAACTTAGAGTGTGGGTGTGTGTATTGTGTGCTCTCGCCCGAGAAGGAGAAGAAGAACAAAAGAATTCAACAATTCGATCTTTTAGCTTGCTTGCTAATTGATTACTGAAGTTCATAACATTATTGAGGTTAGATTACTGTTTATAGTTGTTAATTGTTGAATTGTATCCGGTTTTTGAATATTATATGAAAACCGATTGTTCTTGATGATTTGATGATTTAGGATCGAATGCATGTTAGATTTTATGATCAATATATGTTGTTTATATGTTTAGAATGATTTCTGGAAACTTAGAACTCTTGCATGTTTAAAATCAGTAAGATTTGAGTTAGAAATCGAAATGGGAATGAACATATGAATCTATCGGAATTGAGGATTTGAGTCTATCGGAATTGATGAATTCCGATATAATATTCTCGGAATGGTGATGAATCCGAGCAAATTGATAGGATTATATTAAATACCGATAAAAGATGAACTGTTGGCTTTAACACAATTATCGGAATTGGACATTTTCTCGGATTGCCTATTTTATCGGAATTGAACATTTTCTCGGATTTGATGTTATCGGAATTGGTTTTCTCGGATTGCCTATTTTACCGGAATTGAACATTTTCTCGGATTTGATGTTATCGGAATTGGTTTTCTCGGATTGCCTATTTTACCGGAATTGAACATTTTCTCGGATTTGATGTTATCGGAATTGGTTTTCTCGGATTGCCTATTTTACCGGAATTGAACATTTTCTCGGATTTGATGTTATCGGAATTGGTTTTCTCGGATTGCCTATTTTACCGGAATTGAACATTTTCTCGGATTTGATGTTATCGGAATTGGTTTTCTCGGAATTGCCTATTTTATCGGAATTGGACATTTTCTCGGAAAGTGCCTTTTCTCGGAATTGAAGTATGATTTCATCGGAATTGGATGTTATCGGAATTGACCTTACACTCGGAATTCGATTTCTATCGGAAAGGGACTTAATCGGATTTTGGGATTTTAAGAGTGATTCTTAGCAATCAAATTATGATTTGATACACATGATATATATATGTGATATTCATATGATGTATGAATAAATATGATATATTTTATGAATCAGTATTGTGAATTGAATACTGACTTGTGTTCACTTTATCTCAGGAACTGAGAAGACTCAGTGAATTAGTCAACTGAGTGTGATCCTACAGTGCTGACTGTGGTGAGTGGACCTATATCTTTGGATATACAGGATATGATATCCTATTGGTTATGAATCTCTTGTTTGAACTGTATACATGTTGTGGTGGAGATCAGCGTGGGGGATTTTCGGCTGGGCTTGGTTTAGGGATATATAGTATTAGCACACGGTTTGACTTGCATTTGTTGTATTCAATGGTGCTAATATTGTTATCCATGTAACTGGGTCATCGGTAAACCTTGGTTTTGGCCGACTTTGGTTGTAGGTGCTTACAACACCGCCGGTTCTCCTAGTTATGAGCTTGTGTTTTGGGCATGTTTGCCTTGTATATGTGCTTAGATATTTGTTCCCTCACTTAGCTTTGTGCTAATTCCCCACTAGATTGTTTTGCAGATACTCCGTGGTGAGTTTGTAGATAATGAAGATTGGGATTTTGGACAGACCATAACTCTGATGTCAAGTTTTTGTATAGAGTCTGTTTTGTAATTTAACACTGTAGTGGTATTTTATGTAAATGATAACCAGTTAAAGTTGTATTTAACTTTTGGTATTAATCTAAATATATGTAATTAGCTTCCACACGCAGTTTTATGTTAATATAAAAGTACAGTGTTACAAGTAGTATACTCACTAAGCGTTAACTTATGTTCAGTGTTTGTGCATGCAGGTACATCAGGTTCTGGTAAGGAGAAAGCCCCAGCGGCTTGACTGGCTGGAAAGCTCCTGGTTATGTCTTAGAAATGATTTAAACACTACTTTTGGTAAACCGTTTAGCACCATTGTAAATAGTAACAGTATTTCGTAAAACTCTGATCCTTTTTGGGTGCTAGTACGTTGTAGTATGTTTTTAGTTAACTTTTGAAAAAGTGGTGTTAAATGAATGCGACATGTTGTTTGATAAAGTTTGTAAATGAACAATATAAATGATGCAAATTAGCATATAAATTTTTTTATTGATTTATTATACAATAATATATGATTGTTTAACAATGCAACATGTGAAACAAAGGGTATTAAAGTAAATATTTTTTTTAAAAGGCGTATCAAAGTAAAATATTTGGTGCTTAATGATTCAAAATATACTTTAAGGTGAAATATTCAGCACAGTTCTTCTATTTCATTGAGCATTATTTTCATTCCGAGATGACAATCAAACACCCTAAATGTTAAGCGATTCAACATTGAATAGTTCCAATAAGTATCAAACAAGCAATTATTAAATATAGAACAAGGAAATGCAATACTTTAAACTTTTAGCAAAATTCTTATTAAAATATTTAGCTTTTTAAATCTTCCCTACAACATGCGAATAAATAAACCTAGTTACCACTAGCACAAACAAGACCTAAATTATAAATATCGGGTCTATTTGGGTTTCAGTAATATAAGGTTGGGTCGGGCCATTAACAAAATAAAAACGGGTCATACGGGTGAAGAACGGGTCGTAGTCTCAGTCTCTCAAACTCACAGCAGCGACCTCCTCAACGCCGAACCATTCTCCTTCGACCTTCGCTGAAATCAAAATCGCATCCTCTCTCGCCGGCGATTCACGAGGACCTCAACTACGACGGCGAACTCCTCAACTCGGAGCTTCTCTCGACGGCGAGCGGGTGCTTCCCCACAGTCGTGAATCGTGAGTTTACTTCCCCAAAATCGAATTTATTTTTGAGGTCAGTCAAGGAATTGTATTTTGTGATGGTTATTTGTGAGTTATGTGGTGCATTGAACTGAGACATTGCATACAATGTAATAATATATATTACGAACATAGAATATATCTCTTTGTAGTGGAGTTCTATAAAGGTTCATCTTAGTCTGGTAATTATTCGATTCTTCTAATCAATCAAGAACCAGAATATAGGGTTTCGTATAATTTGTTTATCTTAACTCGATAAAGGTTTGTTGAAATCTTTCAAAATCTGTTTTTTTGGGTATATAAATATGTTCTTAATTTAAGGTTCAGGGGATTCTGCATCGATTCTTCTTGTTTGATAGACCAATAGACCCTGTTCAATAACATATCCAATTGTTTCTTGGTGATCTGATGTGCAAGGTATAACCATACTTGCACAGAGTACATCTTGAACTCATATACAGCTTGCAGAGATTGCACCTTGAACCGTTATGCAATCCTTTCTTGCATCATTAGTCGTTACTTGTGATCTTGATTCATCAGCTTAGTTTTACCCGTTCTTTTTGTGAAATGGTGTAAGTTGATAAATCTGTCGGGGTCAATGCGCCTTCCAATTCGGCTTTGTATGTACCTGGGATTAGTATGACCTTTTATTGGGGTGAAATATAGACCAGATTATTCTTGATATGTGCTTGAATAGATACCAGTTTGAGCTTGGTTAAATAGTTAGCCATGTTGGGCAAACTGGAGTATAGTTTGAGTGTCAAATAACAACTTTACATCTTAAATTACATGGATGGACATTTCTTTTTCGAAAGTGTCAATGGATTGTAGATTTTTTCTTTTCATGTGTTAAATGAAGCGTGTTATGAGTTTATGACCCATTTAGCAACAGAAGCCAATTTGTGCATAAGCCATAAAGTAGTGGAATTTGTTTGCCATGTCTCATGTCATATATGTTGGAATTTCATGGAAATTTGGGTAGAGATTATTTGTGATTATGTGTTGACCCTGGTACTTAAAAGATTAAACACTGGGTCTTTATATAGGTAATTTATCATTTTGCAGATGTGCCAATTGGTTATTTTGCTTTTCTAAACTATTGGTTACTTTGGGCCACTTTTTATTTTTTAAAAGTGACCCGTTTTGACCCGAATCCGATCTGACCGATCCCATTGTGGCCGCTACCCAATCCAACCCGACCCACCCGTTTTGCCACCACTAGTTACCATCATTGCTACAATCTCGTCTTTTGGTTGTGTTTGCGTAGCTCATTGCCGGGATAACGAGCCAAGTCACTCGTTAATCTTTCAACCAATAGAATTCAAGATAAACAATTGTGTGTGATCAAGTGACGAGTAGTTATCACTGCGGAATGTTAGTTATGGATTAGTTTTATTGATGTGACCGTTAATAATGATAGTAATATAAGTTATCACGGTGAGTACATAGTACAGGGGGCTAAAAGCAATGTTAATCTTAGAAAAAGAAAAATAAACTTCTTTCCTGAGCAATTAGTAAATATACTTGAAGCAGTTTTGGGCTACTTTTGAGGCGCTGACGACCACCGTAGCAGCTCTGGTTAAAAGCTTCAAGTTTTGTGTTTCCGCTGTTACTTCCGTTGACGCTTTATGAAGATTATCAGTTTTCACCACCGTTGAGATCTGTCATGTGTGCTAGGGTTTCCCTGTAAGCAGCTTATTCAATTTGTGCACATTATTCCGTCTAATTCTTATTTTCTGATATTAGAATTGATTATTTTGAGCAGAAGCAAGCTTTTTGCGCCATCAATTCGGAAGTCATACTCAGCTGGATTTGTACGATTCTAACCCCTTTAATACAGTATTTTTTAAGAAAGATGTAGATATTGTGGTATTAGTTCTGAGCTTTCTTCACACTATATATTTGAATAAAATCATCTCAAATTTGAATATCTAAACCGGTCTATTTTACCTCGCAAGTCCAAATGTATATTAGTTCCTGGAATGCATCGAATTGATGTTTTTTACAATCCTTCTAAGTGAAATAGTATGTGATTTGTGTGTTTGTGTGTCTTAAATTATCACGGTGTACTACATAGTACATCCAATCCATTAAGAAACAACACTTTGACTTGGATTTTAAATGGGTTGTTTTCAATTTCCAGGTTTAATCAAATAATAAATTTTTGGAGGAAAAGTTGTAGACTGAATTGAACATAACAACAATTTCTACTAATAGTTTATGGTTGTAATATTTGGAACACATCATAATCCATATGGATCTTACATATGAAATCATAGGTTTGATGTTAAAAATCATAATGTAGGTTTGCTTAGAAGCGGAGGAATTTAGTAAAATGAGGGAGGCACAAATGTTCAAACATTATTGACTTATTGCTGCTGCTGTTTGTAGGGAAGAAACAAGGGTTCTAAATCTCCTTTAAGAAGAGGAATACCAGAGAAATGGAGAAGTGCTACAACATTAGATGGTATGATAATCATCCCAAAAGTTAAAGAAAGGAAAAGAGGGAAATGTCTCATAATTTTATTAGTCAGAGTGATCATCTCTGTTTTGTAAAATTATTACAGTTTTAAAGTTTCCAGTCTTTTATGTCGTATTACCTTTCTTTCACTGAATTAGTCAACACATTCGTATCAACTTTGTCAGAAAAGCAATCAATGTGATTAAAAGGGAGAAGTGGGAGTAATATTTTGTTAATTCTTGAGATATATCTATCATTCTTTTGATTTATCATTGTGTATTTGACATGCCATTGTGGTTTAGGTTATCAGTTGAATCCAGTTACGGGGTTTGTGGAAAAGAAAATCATGAATGCACTTCAGTTAGGAGAAAGAAGAAGGGCTTCCACTCTGCTATCTTATATTGGCTCCAACAAGCATATATTGAGAGCTAATTATTTCCTCCAAATTCTTGAATATTGTGCATCGACACCTGATCCGCTGGTAGGCCTAATGGAATTTACTGCCGATACTTATTTCATTGGTGAATTGCTGTGTTATAAATCTGTCAATTACTTGATTTTTCATGTGCGTAGCACAGGTGTTTTAGGTCTTTTTTTATTATATAAGTAGTTTATAGTTACCAAGTAGCTGGCAACTTTGCTCTTTTTTGCTGTTATCATACTTGTCGTTCACTGTTGGAAGAAGCCTTTAAGTTGTTAGGTGATAACATTCGATATTAAGTACTATGTCATTAAGATACTAATGGAAGTTATTCTTCTGAGCAGTTTGTCATGGATGTTTGGAGGATTATGGATAAAAAAGGAATTGAACTGAACAACGAATGCCACAATCTAATGGTTCAAGCTCTTTGCAAAGGAGGTTACATAGAGGAGGTAAAAACATCTTGCATGTAGGTGTTTTATATCATCATGCTTGTATTTCTCTCTGCTATTTTCGTTACTTGGTTATATACAAAGTAGTTGCAATGTAAATAAGTAGATGGAAAAATAAGTTACATTCTAGCTAACTGTCTTGAAAAAAGAAATACTTGACTTATGCTCATAAAAATACAGTTGTTACTCGTTAGGCAAACTAGATATTTAACTGTTGGCATTTGTATTCTTATTTAATGTAGATCAATATAACATAAGGATGGCATAATTATGCATTTTGTGTTTCTTTGTGTAGGCATTCAACTTGATGACTAATTGTGGGGAAACTTCAGATCTTTATCCTACTCTACAAAAATATAACACCCTTCTGAGAGCTTCTGCTGATATGCAGAGCGTATCTCATGCAAGTAAATGTTTAGACCTAATGGAGCATGACATGGTGGGGAAGGATGAAATAACATATATTGAGCTTCTCAAGGTATGTGGAGTGATATCAAAGTAAATTTCTGAAACTCTTTATAGGCTGTCTGCTTTCCTAAATCATTGTAGTCGTCATGTCAGACATTAGTGATTTATCATATGCAAAATCTTATTTGGTTATGTTGAATGTTATTATATGTTATTGTAATACATAAAGAGTCATGTTGGAAAGGAAGTCTTAAAGCAGGATATTGCATATGGATAGCTAAGAAGGGTAAAAAGTTCATCTCACCTTTAAACAAGTAAAAAGATCTTCAAACTTCACATGCTGCAGGAGTTCATATGATCCAAATATCCAAAGATTAATGATGAAGCATGCCCCTGATTACAGCATACAATCATCTTTTTTTAACAAACAACCGCTTCTAGTCTCAAGATCATTTAAAAATTTGGCTTTAATTTATTTAATGGGTCACTCTATATGCACCTTCATTTCTTTCATCATATAGCGTCTTCCTATGAGACCAAGTAATTGGCATATCAGTTTTTTATTTTTATTTTTTTTAATTTTGCTGAATAAGCTATAGATTATGGTATTATTAAGTGAGCGTGTTCTAAATTTATTCTTTCAGCTTGCAGTTTTGCAGAAAAATCTGTTAGCAGTCAATAGCATCTGGAAAGAGTATGCCAGATATTATAGTTTCAACTTTTTTTCTTTAAGAAATTTCATCTGGTCCTTCACAAAACTAGGAGATTTAAGAACTGCATGTGAAGCTTTACAGTATCTGGTTGCTTTAGTTTTCTTGGGTGGATCTACAATCAAGAAAACTGCTGAAGAAGAAATGGTCATTTCAAGATTGGATGTACCAATACCTTTCTATAGTAATTTAGAATGGAGCAGAAGTCGAGAAGTTAATATAAATTCAGTTCCTTCCTTATATGAAATTTACAAGGATATTGGTAATCGGGAAAATAATACGGATTATCAAAAAGTTGTCGGCTTTGGCATGAATGAATTCAAAACAGTTGAAACGGCAATAGGAAATCCACAAAGTAGTTGGGTCACAAAAATCTTGAGGTGTTCATATACTGATGTTATTCGTGCCTGTATATCACCTAAAAATTATGAGTTGGCAGAACAGTTATTCTCTCAGGTGTGTATTTTTGTTAGAAAATTATATATACCTACAAGTTTAGCACTTCACTTCTGCAATCTGCATGTTCTGTGGGTGTTTGGATCTGCATTTGGAACTATTTATCTGATTGTCAGACGATCAGTTTTGGATGATAATTTTCATACCATCTGCAACAAATGACTATATAAGGTTAAAATAAAAATATGTATCTAAGCCTTCTTTCAGCATAATTTGAAAGATTATTAATTTCAGTTCACAAGCTGTATATGTTCTTTTTACAAAAATGTCGCTTTTGGGCATTTTATTAATTACTTTCTTAAATAATCAGAATTTGTCAAACATAACTAACATTTAAATATTTGATCGTTACAACTTCAAATTTCGAAACACATCTAAACACTCCTTTCTACCACCCATTTACAGCATATTATCTGATTTGGTTACTCAATGTTACATAATCAACTTTAGAATGCACATACAAACACCCCTTATTCTCGTTGAACAGTTATGTTGAATTGTATTCCAACGTGCCATTTATGCTCTACTTTCTAATTCAATTTATGCTCTTTTTGGTTTAGATGCAAAATCTTGGTATTGAACCATCACTCGGTGCATATGATGGCCTTATTAGACTGCTTGTTCAAGAGAAAGGTTTCCGTGATGGCATGGAAGTGGTATTGATTATGTTTACAATAGCCTTAAACACTTTGTCTCATATTAATTGCTTCGTCCCATTAGGTTAACATAAGCTTTATCCTGTTTCTGTTTTTGCCTATTTTATGCAGCTAAAGTTGATGCAACAAAAGAATTTGAAGCCAATTGATTCAACCTTTGCAACAATATCAATAGGTTGCAGTGAAGCCTTAGAATTGGATTTGGCTGAGGCGTTCTTGGATAAAATGACTAAATGTAAAAGTATTTATCCTTATAATAAGCTGCTTGAAGCATGCGACACACTGGTTAGTAACCAAATGATAATCTGAAAACTGATATTTGGAAAGAGAGAACAAAAAATTGTGATTGACGAAAACCAATGATTTTACTCGATTTACATAAAGAAGAGAATAAAATGAAAAAGTAAAAATCTTGAAATTTGGGTGAAATTCAAAATCTGAGCCACAAATGTCGAGTATTAAAATGTGTCAACACCTTTCAGTGGAAAAAGTTATGACCTTTTGAAGTTGTTACATTCTCTTGTGTGCCTACAGTTTCAAATGGTCAGTTTTGTTATTTGTTATTCATCACAATTTATAATTTGTCAATTGTCATCTCACACGCATACTTGTTATTTAAATCTTACTATCTGATGTATACTCATAACTTTATGTTTTAGCAACAAATATGAATATATTTCTAAATAAACACCGGTTTCTCTTTCTCATTTTTGTAAAATAATTGTTAGTTGTGATCTTGCATTAAGATGAAATAACGCTATCTTAATGATGACAAATTATTGTTGTCTAATCATCTTGTAGGATCAACCTGAGCGTGGTGTTCATGTATTTGGTAAAATGAAGCAGTTGAAAGTAGCTCCAAATATCCGAACGTATGAGTTGCTATTTTCATTGTTTGGCAACGTGAATGCTCCTTACGAAAGTGGAAATATGTTGTCGCAAGCTGAGGCTGCTAAAAGGATTAATGCAATAGAAGATGATATGGTGAGAAACGGTATTCAACACAGTTACATATCAATAAGGAACTTGGTAAGTCCCTCTTCAATACAGTTATATACGAACAATGCCATCAACATAGTTATATAAGGCGTGAAAAGGTGTTTGGATTTTTGTTCTATAAGTGATTTTGCTAGTTTAAGAAGCTGCATCTTGTAATCATATAATGAGTTGTTTTTTTAAACGCAAAATAATATAATGATTAATGAGTTAATCTAAAGTTAGTGATAGGTAATTTTACGTTTAGATCAAAAATCAGTTTTCTTGCAACAACTTAGGTGCTATTCCGAATGTGAATATGTAAGCCTATATAATCAGAATTTTATAATCATAATCACTATTATCCAAACACTCAAAATTGATCAACACACTAATGATTAAGAAGCACACCCAATGACCCAAACACCCTACTTTGTGTTGTAAGTCTTGTTTGGTAAGACAATAGCAATATTCTTATTGGCTTATTCCTACCTCAAAATGCTTGTATCTATGAATTGCCTTTGCAAACTTACGGAACCAAGCAATTGAAATACCCACGAGAGAGGAAGGTCCAGGACAAAAGAAGATAATATTAAAACATGAAAAGAAAGAGATGTTTATAGGAAAAGATTTGTCAATACCGGTTCTTTGGAATTTACTGCTTGGTAAATAAGAGATCGGTCCCGTAGTTCAATCCTGGGAAGGGTCAAAAAGTGTATCCACCCGGTCCGGGGAAGGTGTGTGTAATTGTAAAAAACAATATTAGCTATCAGTTTTTATCTTGTCATTTAGTTGAATAGTTTGTGGAATTTGTGCAAATTTACATGTTAGAGCTGTTCATTCTTAGGTTAACATAGTTGATGAATATGCTTCACGGTTATCATCAAACCCATGACTGATATTTAATTGACTATCTGATAGGAAATAGCATAATCTAATACTCAAAGGGGGTAAAGGGTACAATTGGGTCTTAGTTTGTTAGACATTTCTATATAAATAGAGTTAGTCTTTCTTTTGTTGGTAGGCTGGAATTACATATTGGTTTAGTCTCTTTGAGAGATTTGGCTCTTAGGTTTAACCTTTGAGAGAGGGATTATCCTTGGATCAATCATTCAATTTGTGAATGTATTGAGTTTATCTTGTTCTTATTTCAGTTTAATAGCAATCTGGTTTCTATTTCTGTTGATCGATTGAAGTTTATTGCCGTTCATAATTTCCGATTCTTAACATTGGTCCGACCTGCCAGTCGACCTGCCGTTTGCCATTTCCGATCGTGTCCTTTCAATTGCTTAATCGATCATTTGGGTTGCTTCCATTCACGTACGTGTTATCGCTTTGGGTTTTATCGCTGGGTTTTTAGTCGCTGTTGCTGTTTCCCATCGTTATCTGTCTTTTGCGTGAGATTGATTGAGGTTTCTTCTCTGGGTTTATTTTAATCGCTACTTGCTGTTGCCGATTGGGATTCTCACAATCGTTTTTCTGTTACCGATCTCACAATTGATTTCAGAAATCGATTTCAGCACTCAACTCAGCAATTGATTCAACCATCGCTATTTGCTGCTTGAGGTACATTCTTCATCCGATTGTTCCAACGCTAAATCTGTTTGGATTTGTCGATTGCTCTATCCTTCAGCAATCGATTTCTATTATCAATCAGCCTACATTTTCGATTTTGTTTTTTCCGAGGGTTTCTGTTTCCGTTTTTCTGCTTCCGTAACTGCTACAAGTTGATTTGGCTGATATTGATTCCATAGTTGGGTTCCATTTGGGTTTCTGTTTGTGCAATCGCTGGGTTTTGGTTCAATTTTGAGTTTCAGTTTTCTCGATCAGTTATGGAAACTCGATCTGTTCAGCAACGTTTAGATCAACATGAAGAATCGATTCTTCACTTGCAAGCTGATGTGAAAGAACTGCAAACTGATGTGAAAGAACTCAAGGCAGGATTTGCAGCTGAAAGAGCAGAGAATGCGGAATTTCGAAAACTTATGTTGGCTTGGATGAAACACCAGGACAAGCGAGCAGAAGGAGATCCCATTTCCGGTAATTTCTTTGATTCTCCTGGAGGGGGCAGTGGCTCAGGAGTGGGCAGTGGTTCAGGATTGGGTGGAGCTTCAAGGTTGGGTGCTGGTTCTGGGTTGGGTGGTCCATCAGATGGCGCTAACGGTTCTGGTGGTAGTGGTGTGACTTCTCATGGTGGTGGATCTGTTCTGATCATAGAATCTGATGGTGGGAGTGAAGACTCGGTGGTTTGGATTATACAGTGATAGAATCGACACCAACGGACAATGAGGAAGAAAACCTAGTTGCTGATTATCAAGGGACGAATAGAGTGATGTTGACTCTACAATCGATGGGATTGGAAACGTCTACTCTATCAACTATGAACGATCAAGTCAAGTTAACTTGTAATTTTGGTGAAGGAAAACGTGAAGATTCATCTAATTAACTGAGGAAACATTACAATATATAGGAAAAGGAAATAACTGAAAAGAAAGGAAACTGTAGAAAACATGACTGAAAAGAAAAGTAACTGCAGAGAACATGGTCCTACAAAGGAGCCATGATTACAAACTTCTACCTAACCATTTTGACTTATTAAAACTAGACTCCAACTAGTTCCAGCAGTCCTAAGCATCACGTTTAACACTCCTCCTTGCTTTAGGCACTGCAAACTCCCAATTTTTCTCTTAAAAACTCGAACCTGCTAGAGGGCAACGGCTTGGTGAAAATGTTTGCCAACTGGTCTTCTGTTTTGCAGTATGTGAGACCAACAGCTCCATCTTTTTGTACATCCCTTAAGAAGAATAGTTTGATGTTGAAATGCTTAGTCTTCCCGTGAAACACTGGATTATGGGAGATAGCAATGGCAGATTGATTGTCAACAAAGATCTTGTTTTGTTCCAGGTTAATATCTATCAAAATCTTTCTTAACCACAAGGCTTGATTAACTGCAGCTGTAGCAGCAACAAATTCTGCTTCTGCAGTGGATTGAGCCACGATTTCTTGTTTTTTGGAGCTCCAAGAGAAGACACCAGAACCAAAAGTGAAGCAGTAGCCTGAAGTACTTTTCATGTCATCAGAACCTCCCCAATCACTGTCAGAGAAACCAATTAGCTGGAAGTCTGTATTATTTGTGAATTTGATGCCAAAATCACTTGTCCCTTTGATATATCGAATCACCCTTTTTGCAGCCTTAAGATGTGATTCACTTGCACAATGCATAAACCTGGACAAAGTGCTTACAGCATTTAAGATGTCTGGGCGACTTGCTGTTAAATACATTAAACAACCAACAAGACTTCTAAAAAATGTTGGATCCACCGTATCTGCCTCATCTTCCTTACAAAGTGTTTCCTTTTGATTCATTGGAGTGCCCATCGCTTTGCATTCTTCAAGTTTAAACTTTTTAAGAATCTCCTTAACATATTTCTTCTGACAAATAAAAACTTCATGTTCTGATTGTTTGATTTCCATTCCAAGAAAGAAGGACATCAAACCCAGATCTGTCATTTCGAAAACTTTCATCATTTCTTGCTTGAATTTTTCAACCAGAAAAGTGTTATTTCCTGTTACAAGCAAATCATCAACATACAATGAAACAATGAGGATGTTGGTTTTATCACGCTGGACATACAAAGTTGATTCAGATAAACTTTTGGTGAATCCCAAATTCCTCAAGTGATCATCGATTCTGCTGTACCAAGCTCTTGGAGCTTGTTTGAGTCCATAGAGTGCCTTCTTAAGAAGATAAACCTTGTCCTCTTTTCCCTTTATAACAAATCCTTCAGGTTGTTCGACATAAATTTCTTCACATAGGAAGCCATTTAGGAAGGCTGACTTGACATCAAGTTGATACACTCTCCAATTCATTTGAGCAGCAACAGCAAGTACTAACCTGATGGTGTCTAATCGAGCAACTGGTGCAAACGTATCAGAGTAGTCCACACCAAAAACTTGTGCATAACCCTTCACCACTAGCCTTGCCTTATATTTGTTTACAGAACCATCAGCATTAAACTTGGTTCTGTATACCCACTTGACCCCAATTATTTTTCTGTTTTGAGGTCTATCTACTAGCATCCACGTCTTGTTTTTTTCTATCATTGACAGCTCCTCCTTCATTGCAACCATCCAGTTTTGAAAAGCTTTTGCTTCTTCATAACTTGCAGGTTCACATACAGCTATGTTGCATCTTTCATATACATCAGAAAGCGACCTGGTACCTCTTACTGGAACATGATCTACCATTTCATTTAACCAATTTTCATCCAGATGTCCCTGTATGTTTGTAACTGGAGCTTCTTCATTTGTGCAACCTTCATGTTCTTCTGAGTTTGATGATGATAACTTACTTTGGTTCATTTTTTTTGAGTCCTCCCAATTCCATTCTTCATCTTCCACGAACTTTACATCTCTACTGATGATAACACTTTCTGACTTTGGTTGGAACACTTTGTAAGCTTTGCTAACTGTGCTGTAATCAATGAAAACTCCTGGAGTTGCTTTTTTATCCAACTTATCTCGTTTGTTCTGTGGGACATGAGTAAAACACAAACAACCAAACACCTTCAAAAAATTTATAGATCGTTTGTAGCCGTACCATGCCTCAAATGGTGTTTGATCCTTTAATGCTCTTGTAGGCAGCCTGTTCTGAAGAAATACAGCAGTGTTTGCTGCCTCCGCCCATAATTTCTTTGGCAAAATTTTCTCGTGTAGCATGCATCTTGTCATCTCCAAAATATATCGATTTCTTCTCTCACTGACCCCATTTTGTTGTGGGCTGTATGGAGCCGTAAGTTGATGCTCAATACCTGCATCATCACAAAATTGAGTGAATGTTGTACATGTGTACTCTGTGCCATTGTCTGATCTTAGACATTGGATTTTACAGCCACTCTCATTTTCAACTTTTGCTTTGAACTTCCAAAAAACATGAGAAACTTCTGATTTGTGCTTCAAGAAAAAGATCCAACACATCCTGGTGAAATCATCAATAAATATTACATAATAACGACTACCATTTAGAGAAGGTGTTCGTTGAGGACCTGCAACATCTGTATGAATCAGTTGCAACTTCTTTGTTGCTCTCCAGGTTACTGTTGGGAATGGTTTTCTGCTTTGTTTCCCAAACTGACATGCTTTACAGTTGGAAAGTTTCTCATCAAGGTCTGGAAGATCATTCACCATCATTTTTGATTTCATGAGGAGCATCCCCTCGTGGAATATGCCCCAGCCTCTTGTGCCATTTTTCCGTGACACTTTCTTTACTCGAGAAAGCAATTTGATCCTCCTCTAATGGATCAAGATTGAAACTTCTCTTTTTCATTTTAATTTTAAAGACATCTCTTGCCTAAATCGGTCTTTGATTAAGCAACAATCATTTTCAAAAGTAAGTTTGAAATGATTTTCCATCAGTTGTGGTATACTCAGCAGATTTTGGTCTATTTTAGGAACATAAAGTACATCAAAAATTAGCTTTGTACCTGAACAACTGGTTATTGCTACTGTGCCCTTTCCTTCCACAGACACAAACTCACCGTTACCAACTTTGACTTTGGTTATGTTAGTTGGCTTCAGGTCTTTGAAAATATTTCTGTTATTGGTCATATGATTGGTTGCCCCACTGTCAATCAACCATTTGTCACTTGTTTCACTACTTGAAAAACATGTAGCTACAAATAGTTCATCTTCCTCCTCTTGATCAGCTACCCGAGCCTCTTCACCCTGCTGTTCACTGTTATTTTTGCAAATAACAGCTTCATGCCCGATTTGGTTGCATCTGCTACATTTTGCATCAGGTATTTTCCAACACCTAAAAGGAGCGTGTCCCTTTTTACCACAATGTTGACAGGGTGGATAGTTTTTTCTAGTAGATTTACCTCTGAAGGAGGTTGTAGAGCCTTCACTTCTTGATCCCTGCATCTTTTTGTATTTTTCTTCATCTTGATACTTCACTACTAAAGCTCCTTCCACAACTCCTTCCTGTCTCATTACACGGCGTTGCTCTTGTGCTTGCAAGGCACTTAAGAGCTCTGCAAGTGTAATTTTTGACAGGTCTTTGGTATTTTCTAAAGTGGTGATAGTGGCTTCAAATCGTTCAGGAACCGTTACAAGAATTTTCTCTACAATCCTTGAATCTTCCAAGGAAGATCCAAGTAATCTAACTTGATTTGCTATGCCAAGTAGTCTGTCACAGTACTCTTTTATGGTTTCATTCTCCTTCATCCTTTGTAATTCAAACTCACGTACTAAGTTGAGCACTTGCATTCCTCGAATTCTTTCATCTCCTTCATACTCTCCTCTGAGATAATCCCATATTTCCTTGGCTGATTTTAGAGACATGATTCGAGTGAAAATTGAAGGTGAGACTGCAGCGAACAAACAAGCTTTTGCCTTTGATTTCCTTGTCTTCTTTTCCTTTTGTGCTTTGACCTGTGCGATGGTGGGGTTATTTGGAAGTGCAGGAATTTCATAGTCTTCTTCCACTGCTTCCCAGAGATCCATGGCAGCCAAATAAGTCTCCATGCGTATTGCCCATACCTTGTAATTGACTCCATCGAAGACTGGTGGAGCAAGTGCAGAAAGATTGCCTTCTCCTTCCATGATTAGACAGAAATCACTCACTCACACAGGGCCCTTAAGAACCTGGCTCTGATACCAATTGTTGTAATTTTGGTGAAGGAAAACGTGAAGATTCATTTAATTAACCGAGGAAACATTACAATATATAGGAAAAGGAAATAACTGAAAAGAAAGGAAACTGTAGAAAACATGACTGAAAAGAAAAGTAACTGCAGAGAACATGGTCCTACAAAGGAGCCATGATTACAAACTTCTACCTAACCATTTTGACTTATTAAAACTAGACTCCAACTAGTTCCAGCAGTCCTAAGCATCACGTTTAACATCGCAGCTTAGGACATTTGCTGCAGCTATCATGATACAAATCAAAATTGGCAAATGCTAGGCTACGGTTAAACACACCAATAGCCGAATGCTTTATTGATAACTCCGGTATTCGAGACCCGGTAATCTCCAAATACGAACAAAGAAGAAAACGAGAACAAAAGAACGTAACTAATCTCCTCCCAAAACCCTTGATCGGCCCTCCTCTAAATAGCCGATCCCTCCCCCTCTAATTTAGGAAAAGATAACAAATTACTAAACAATTCAAATAATAGATAATCCTAAATAATTAAACCAAATCCTAATTAATTAATAATAGCTGGACCGTATCATTACCCCGCCCTGGAAATCCACCTTGTCCTCAAGGTGGTGGACTCATGACTAATCCGCATGTGGGCGAGGGTCTTCCTTCTCCGCGTTTTCCTTATCAATCAACAGAACATGCAGTGTCTTCGGCGGACAATGGTGACCCGGAGCGAACCTTCCATCACAGCGAAAACAAAGCCCTTTTGCTTTCTTGTCGGCGATTTCTGTCGGTGTCATTTGCTTGAGGGTTTGCGGAGGTCCTCTTGAAGTAAGGTTAGGTGATTGAGCCTTCAGAATCTTTCTTCTTTTCCCTGTTCACCCCCGCCACTCATCTTCGACTCGTCGATCATTAAAGCCAGTTTCATGGCCTGGCTCAGTCCGGTCGGTTGTAGCAGCCGAACCGAATTTCGGAGCTCGGGTTTGAGACCCTTGATGAACGTCCCTTCTAGTACGGGTTCCGGAATCCCCTCAAGTTGAGCAGCTAATGTTTCGAACACCCCTACGTACTCCCTAGCCGTTCCTCCTTGGTTAATGTTAAAAAACTGTTCATATAAGTTTCCCTCTTGTGACGGTTGAAAACGTTCCAGCATTTTATGTTTCAAATGTTCCCAGCATCGGAAAGGTTCCCTACGATCGTACCATCGATACCAAGCCAAGGCCTGCCCTTCTAAGCATAAAATCGCAGCCCTAAGGCGCTCCCCGGTTGTCAGTAGTCCTTGTATTTCGAAAAACCTTTCCACTTTAATCTTTATAAATCCACCCGTAAACGTCTTCCCCGTCAAAAATCGGCATTTTCAGTTTTCGCAACCGGTGGTCCGTACTAGGGACCCAAACTCGTTCTCTCAGTTGACCAGCCCCTCCCCCCGATCCGTTTACCCAAGGTGGCAATCCGGTACTACCATTCACATATGTTTCATTCGGAAAAACAAAAGATTCAGAACCAGAATATAATTTTTCCTTACCCCGATTACTGCTGCCTTCTTGAAACGAGAACCCTCGTCTGCAAAGCTGCGTGGAATGGCGTGAATTGACGGCTGACGAAAGAAGCCCAGGGGCTGTGTCGAAAAAACAGGGGGTTTCGTGGTAAACAAAGGCGGCAGCGAAGTGATGGAAGTTACCGGTGGTTGGGATTCCGCTGTCGTGGGCGGCGGCGGTAGTGTAGGCCTGGACTGGTTTGGCAGCATGTTCATGATTTCCGCATGACGCTTCTCAGAATCCAACTTCAATGACTCCAGTGCCTTTTCGATTTTTTCAAATCTTTCCCCGGCGGCAGCATTGTATTCTGCCAGATCGCTATCCACATCTGCAATTTTCTTCGTCATGATCAGCTTTGAAACTCCACAGGCGGCAGGAAGACTGCTCTGATACCAATTTGATACAAATCAAAATTGGCAAATGCTAGGCTACGGTTAAACACACCAATAGCCGAATGCTTTATTGATAACTCTGGTATTCGAGACCCGGTAATCTCCAAATACGAACAAAGAAGAAAACGAGAACAAAAGAACGTAACTACTCTCCTCCCTAAACGCTTGATCGGCCCTCCCCTAAATAGCCGATCCCTCCCCCTCTAATTTAGGAAAAGATAACAAATTACTAAACAATTCAAATAATAGATAATCCTAAATAATTAAACCAAATCCTAATTAGTTAATAATAGCTGGACCGTATCATATCACTATTTGGGTCAGAATCGAATACCAGATCTTCATGATGGATGGGAATTATTTAGTTGTGGGGCAGCCTTATGAAGGGGTTTACGAGGGTCTGACTCAAGCTGTTATTATTGGGGAATATTGTGTGTTTGAGGAGATTCGAGTTCGCGATTTACCTCCAGGAAAACCACCGGATCATTGGCCTCGTTTGGAAGCAAGTCTTGAGGACAAGACTTTTTCGAAGGCGGGAGTAATGATAGGAAATAGCATAATCTAATACTCAAAAGGGGTAAAGGGTACAATTGGGTCTTAGTTTGTTAGACATTTCTATATAAATAGAGTTAGTCTCTCTTTTGTTGGTAAGCTGGAATTACATATTGGTTTAGTCTCTTTGAGAGATTTGGCTCTTAGGTTTAACCTTTGAGAGAGGGATTATCCCTGGATCAATCATTCAATTTGTGAATGTATTGAGTTTATCTTGTTCTTATTTCAGTTTAATAGCAATCTGGTTTCTATTTCTGTTGATCGATTGAAGTTTATTGCCGTTCATAATTTCTGATTCTTAACACTATCTGTCAAATGTCTAACGTAACCTTCAATATTGTAGGAATTATAGTAACAATAATATAAAACACCTTGTGAACCCAAATCAATTGCATTATTGAAATGGCACTGGAGACAAGTCATTCTAATTTAATTTTCTAATTGGAATTCTAAAAGCGTGTGTATAGAATTCAAAGGAGCTTGTATTTTAGCGCAGAAATATTATGTTTTGGAGCCATAAAACTTGCTCTTTTTTATTCTTTCATAGCTGATGGCGCTTGGATTAGAGGGGATGATAAGTAGGCTCTTGCACTATTTGCGTGTGGCAGAAAACAAATTTACTCCAGGGACTCCCATTTACAATATTGTGTTGCATTCGCTTATCGAGGCTAAGGAGGTATGTAACTTTATACACATATATATATATATAGACAAAAGTTCATGCGAGAACATTGTTAGCGCGAGAACCGCGAGAACCAATCTAAGCCGTCCAATTCCCCTTCCTTCAATGTCATTGCCCACCCATGAATTCCTCACATGCACCCTGCCACACCCTATCCCTCCACGCTCTCCATCCATGATACTTCCCATATCCAAGGAACGGCTAAGATTGGTTGTCGCGGTTCTCGCACTAACAACGGTTCTCGCATGAACCCTCCCCTATATATATATATATATATATATATATATATATTGTTGAGTAATGTCCCACATCAGACAGAACGTGACTTTGTAATCTGCTTTATAAGTGTCCAGGGCTACTCCTCTCATAACCAATTGGTTTTGAGTTGGAACACCACAAACTTACATGGTATCAGAGCAAGGTTCACCCGGACTCCATGTTAACCATAAGTATCCACGTGTTAGGCTCTAAAAAAAGAGAACGCCACACGTGAGGGGGCGTGTTGAGTAATGTCCCACATCGGACAGAACGTGACTTTGTAATCTGCTTTATAAGTGTCATGAGCTACTCCTCTCATAACCAATTGGTTTTGAGTTGGAACCCCACAAACTTACATATATATATATATATAGGGGAGGGTTCATGCGAGAACCGTTGTTAGTGCGAGAACCGGGAGAACCAATCCCAGCCGTTCCTTGGATATGAGAAGTATCATGGATGGAGAGCGTGGAGTGATAGAGTATGGCAGGGTGTATGTGAGGAATTCATGGGTGGGCAATGACGTTGAAGGAGGGAGAATTAGACGGCTTAGATTGGTTCTCGCGGTTCTCGCGCTAACAACGGTTCTCGCATGAACTTTTGTATATATATATATATATATATATATATATAGTTATATAGTTATATACTCTGTATATGTATGTGTGTATATAAATACAGTAACATGTTATGTTTTGTATCCAGGGTGAGTTGGCAGTAAATGTATTTAAAACTTTGATGTCACATGGCTATCGACCAAATGATGTGACATGTACTATCATGATTGACTGCTGCAGCATTACTGGGTCATTTAAATCTGCCCAAGGTTTGATCGCCATGATGATTCGTAATGGCTATCCACCACAGATACAAACTTATACGGCTCTTGTTAAGGTATATTATAATATGCCTATGATCATATTTAATATTTTCACCCAATTGGTCAAGTATTATGTTTTAAAGGATACCATGCACTTACAGGACCACTATATGCTAGAGTTGGACTTATATGTGGCCCGTATTGGTACATAGATAGACATATATGTGTTTGTGTATGCATGCATGAAACTGCATATGTATTTATGTGTATAGATATAACATATATGTGTATATATATAACATATACATAGGCAAAAGTCCAAACGAAAACTATTTTTCGTACGAGAACTGCGAGAACCAATCTGAGCTGTCCAATTCCCCCTCTTTAATGTCATCACCCACCCATGAATTCATCACATGCACCCTGTCACACTTGATCTCCTCACGCTCTACATCCATGAATTCAACTTATCAAATCAACGGCTAAGATTGGTTCTCGCAGTTCTCGTACGAAAAACAGTTCTCGTTTGAACCCTCCCCCATATACATATATGAGTTTGGACATCTCTTGATCCCTCGCCCATGGAGTTTCAGTTACGAGTTAATCTGAAAATATTTTCTAAAAGTCCCTATTTTAAATGAGACAAATTTTGGACTAGTTTACAGATATTGCATTTTTATGATTTTACAGTATTCATTTAAAGTTTGTGACTTTTTCTAATCATCTGAAATGGGCTGATGATCATTGTTTTTACGTGATCACATGAAAATGCAAAATCAGATGCTAATCAATGGTTTATCCCATTTTGAGCTTATAACTTTTGTCATTTGGTAGGGGTTGTTTTTGGTCATGTCTAATTATACATTAGAGTTGTACAAAATACTGTTCCAGTAAATCCAAAATCTTGTTCATGTTTCCATTATTTCAAAATTTCTTGATACATATTTTGTTTCGGTATCAGCTTGTGTTGGCAATGGAAGATTTTGATCAAGCCTTGAATCTTCTGAACCAAGCCTGCTCAGAAGGAATTCAACTTGATGCAGTATTCTTCACCACTATTACTGACATAGCATCTTGGAAGGTATCTTTTGCTATCTCTTATTGGACTTTCTAGAATAAAATATGAACAGAATACTTGTATTTACTTATTTTTGAACTGATTATACAGGATAGAATAGACATAATCGAATATGTGATGGATCGTATGCACAAAGAGAGGGTCCCACCTGATCCTGCAACCTGCAGTCATGTCTTCTCAGCATACGTGAATCGAGGTTTCTACAACACAGCCATGGAAGCACTGCAAGTTATGAGCATACACATGTTATCTGAAGACGAAATCAACGAAAACCAAACAGTTTTCGAGGAACTCGTTTATGCAGAAGATTCAGAAGCTGAATCTAGAGTTTTGGACCTCTTTAAAGACTCCAAGGAGAATCTTGTTGTCGCCCTTTTAAACTTGAGATGGTGTGCCATGATGGGGAGCTTGATTTCATGGTCAACCGATCAGAGTCAGTGGGTCAAGAGGCTCTCGGCTACAAACAGTTCTAGATAAAGAGCCAACTTTCGTGTCGATTCTCGCAAGTACAAGAGCCAACTCTCGGCTACAACATATGTCATGACTCATGAAATAGCTTGTTGAAGCACATTTTTTTACAAAATGTTGAGGAATATTAGCAGTTGCACCAGAGAGATTTTGCACCCACATCAAATGTGGTGAGTATTGTTTGTATCAAGAAGCAATAATGTAACTTAATATAGGAATAGGGTTAATTGGTTTAGCTAGTAGAAAACCGTCTCCTAATGGTCCTGTCGGTAAACCACTAGCCCCCCATAGGGGAGGTCAGGGTTCAAGTCCCACTAAGTTTCAATTAGAAATGGTCAGGGGATGCTTCGAAAATGGTCACAAGTAAACCAGTTAGACCGCGTTTATCTAAGCGAAAGGCTCGGCGCACCTGGGAGATGGGATATTGGTTTCGCTAGTAGAAGTGTAGAACTACTAATGTATGGGATATTGGGACGATGTACCCTGAAATTGGGCTTGGGTTAGGCCTAAATTAGTGGCCAGGCTCATAGGCCTTTTATCTTGCTCTATCTGACTATCCGAGTACCCTTTATTTCTCTCTTCGAAATGCAAAGTCTTCCTCCTCATGAAAGCTTTATTTTATCTAAATTTATGGTTATGATTGTCTAATAAGTTTTATTTAGTCGGTCATTTAATTTCGGTGTCATGCCTCCAAGATGGGTTTCCCTTGGCATTAACCCCATGTCTAGGGGTGTGTATAGAAACCAAAAAACCGAAACCAATTCATTAAAACTGACAAATCCGAACTGATAAAACCAAAAACATTTCAAAACGATGGTTCGGTTATAAATTTTGGAAATACCGTTAGGTTTGGTTCTGTTTCGGTTTGAATTAGAAACAGCGCCATAAACCAACACACTAATATTTAATATATTATATATATTTTTTAATTTTATAGATATTAAATAGAAGTCAATGAAGGTCATTAAATATTTCAAGATCCAATTATTAGGGTCAATAATTTTTCATTCCCTTTGTCATTTACCTCTTTTCAAATCGAAGTTTATATTATGATTATACGATACAAAATATGTCTATATTTTGAATACTTGAGTTGAAAATTAAATTTAGTATTGAAATATATTATTAGACATTAAATTTAATACTAAAAACAGGATATTGTGACTGAAAATTGTATATAATGTTACAAATATGAAGGGTACAAGAAATTATATATTAATGTTGAAAACCAGGTGAATTCGTTTTAAAAATGAAACCAATAGAAACTGAAACCATTTAGTCTGAAAATCCTAAAACCGAAATTAGCGGATTAGCTTTAGCTTAAAACCATCCCATGCACACCCCTACCCATGTCCGTACCACTCTGCTTGCTCTAATGATGGATAGCAAATATGCTCGTTCACAACGAAAACGAAAGAACACATCACTCAGCTTTCTCTATAAAATGTTTTACAAATGTACGTACTAAACCTACGGGTGAAAATTTTCGACACAAATGAAACATGACACAGAAATAATAGGTATGAGTTGACACGTATAATAATAATGTCGTTTTTGGGTTGACTCATAATGGGTCTGGTTAGGATCATATATGATTTTTCAGGGTTGACACCTGTTAGATTTAAAAAATTTTCATATATAAATTCGTATAACAAGTTTATGAAGTTAAAGTTATGATTGTTTGGCGGCTCACAAAAATTTTAAACCTGTTAACCTTCTAACTTATAACCACATTCACAACCCATCAACTTATTAATAACCACCAATATATAAATGACTAATTAACATGTTAACCCGTATAATTAAATTAGTTACATGAATCGGGTTTCATTCACAAATAAACGGTGATACGAATAAATAAATCGAGTTTATTTATTCATCGATCATGACGCGCCAACCAAACAGGACACAACTGACATCCCAAACTAAACAAGTGCAGTTTTTTTAAATTGTTTACATCGTCTTCAAATTTTATCTTTGAAAAAGTTAAAAAAAAAAAAACCCTAATTCCTGATCCCACCGCTAATTGCTCTCGATCTGCAGTATCTCCATCGTCTATTCGTCTTTGTTGCAGCTACAACACTGTCGCCACCCACCCTTGTCGTCCTGATCGCAGGCCACCATTATCACACAGCCTCCGGCTTCACAGCTATACGATTATCCCATCTTCTTCGTTGTTGTCTCTGACATCACAGCCTCCAGCCGCTAGGCCTTCGTCGCCGTCCACACTGTCGACGGCGCTGCTATAATATCTCCCAGGTATGAAATTTCTCTCGGGCATGCAAGTTCTCCTCATCGCCTTCACTTTTGCACCGCCTCTGCTCTATTGATTCCATATGTAAAATTGAACGCGAGTAGAAATGTGGGTCTCTAATATATTTTATAGAATGTAGGTTTTTGATTAGCATTAATTACTTGATGAAACTCGTATGTAGCTGTATTCAGACCTATGTAAATTGTCAATTGGTATGGTCTTATTGTTTATTATATATACTTTTGCTAATTTTGATATGATGCTTTTCGTTTTAGCATGAAACAAAGATTTGAGATAAATACTTAACTTCAACTCATATGTATCACGAAGGAACAACATTAAAGTAGTTACTTATGTCCGAGCAAAAAGATCGAACACCAAGTTGGTTAAAAGCTCATCAGACCGTCATTTTGAGTTTTGTGGTTAGGGTTTTGCAGGGAGATCTGGGAAATAGGCAGGCAGCTGGTTAGGGATTTGTTAGCTGAACAAGATGAAATCTGTGGTTGGAATGGTGGTGTCGAACAAAATGCAGAAATCGGTGGTGGTGGCAGTGGATAGGCTCTTTCATAACAAACTCTATAATCGCTATGTCAAGCGTACCTCCAAGTTCATGGCACACGATGAGCAAAATCAGTGTAATATCGGCGATCGGGTATGTTTTTCTTCTCTTGTCACTTCTGCCTACTTTAGTCTTTGTTTGGAACTGAAAATCGCGCGAATCGATAACAGTTCATTTGAAGTTAATCATTATAGTTTTCAGCTTCAAATTAGATTCATTTTTCTGTATCTTGAGATTATGACAAAATTCATGGCAAGTAGTAAATTGTTTGGTTAGAATTTGCCTTAATTTAAAGATAAGAACATTACTTGAACTTACAAAATCCTAAATTCTACCCAAACCGAAGCAAAGTAGTAGAGTACAGGACACTTAAGCCAGAAGACAACAATCACTTTCCCATTACGTGTTTTTCAATCCTTCTCTGAACTCAGAAAGCCTTGGTTGATGATTCATGTTCCTAAAACTAGAAATGGTTGAATGTCAACTAGGACGGTAATTCAGTTTTTAATGGGATTTGGCTACAAGATGAATCTTGCCAAAAGGATTATTGGTTTACCTTTACACAGTTGTCAGACTCCAGAGGAAGGTAGCAGGCCCTGTGATGTTCTATTAAAGTTTAAACAATAATGTCTTAAATAAGGGTCAAGGGATCAAGGGCAGACTGGTTAGAGTACCAGTTACTGGTATTTTACTGTGATAGTGAGATAATCTTTTTACATACGTCTAAGGGTCCCGGTTCCCTTAGATACTCAATCCCCCCACCCACACACACAAACAGAAAAAAGTAGGTTTTCTGAGTCAGATTCAAGAATGCAGAATTAAGAGTGTTAGCTATAGAATTCAGTGAGGAAATCAATCACAACATATTTTCTTCAATTCAAGAACTACATGTAGAAACTGAAAACCCTTGTTTTTATGGAGCTTGGTGTTGAGAGCTAAACGTCGTATAAGGTAACTATGGATGTTGCAATGGATTATGCTAAGAAGGGTTTTGATACAAAGCTAGAGCTGTGAGGAAACACTTGAACTGAAGGGGGTTTCGATCTAGGTGTCATTGGTTTTTTACAAAAAGTCTCTTAATGCCTCTTACCTCTAATTCAGTAAAGGATTTTAAGAGATTCCCATGTTTTTTTTCTCTACATTTATATCTAAAAACATTCTAATATCAATAAATAAACTAGAGATAAAAAAACATCTGATAGGCTCTTAATACAAAACAAATGTTGATGTTGCCGCTGTAGTTCTGGCGTTCTGCCAAACAACATTCAACATTCAACATTGCTCGCATCATGCATGCGAGACGCTCGGTTTTCACAAAATACTCGTTAATCAACTCTACATTAGATTTTTTTACCCTGCAAATGTTTAACTATCAAAATCCCCTATATACATACCAATAAGTGGCCTTAGTATCATAATATAATTCGTGAGAAGAGGACAACAACTGAATGACTTGGATATCAGGTTTCAATTTATGCTTTTTGAGATATCTGCTTCTGATATCTACTTATGCTCAATTTATGCTTTGGAATTTGCTATTTACTTATGTTCAATTTCTGCCATGGATATGCGCTGTGACAGTCCTTACAAATTTCTCTTAGAGTTTAGGTCAATACTTTTGACGGTTAGAATTTATTGTCCAGGTTTATAGTCCATTTCAGATAAAATTAGCCCACTAAAGTTCATAAAAATCCCTGTTAAAAGGCCACTAAGATCTTTGATTTGACTGGACACATGAATTTGATTGGTGTTGAATTATTACAAATTTCCATTTTCTACAAAACAACAAAAATGAACATTATAATCATCATTCATGACCCAATCTAACATTCAAGAACACAATCCACAAAACAAACATGGACATTATAATCATCATTCATCACCCAAAAGGAATTACGTTCATGACCAATGACCAATCTATAACTCAAGAACACAATGACATAATCTACGAAACAACAAGCATGAACATATTAATCATCATTCCTGACCTGAGAGGAATTACATTCATGAAGTGGATTTGGGGTTTAAAACAATCAATCGAAGGTCTACCTATGGAAATATGAATCTGGAAATGTAAAACAATAACTTGAAATTAGAAACACCAAGAACACACACTCATCACACATTTACACTAACTGCAAAATTTATCTAAAACATCATTAGAATTCCGAACCAATTTTTCTGGCCACAACCTCCTCTGCAACTGTTCTCCTGCTGCATTTAGCATGGAGGTATCCATTCAATCTGTCATTGCATTCCTACAGCATCCGGCATGGGATTTCGACCTTTCATGCTTCAACGTCGCCATCGTATCCAATCGTTGCAGAGGAAGCATCACCCGTTGCCATAGTGCTTCTGAAGGGGATTTGGTCAATGCCTTTTTTGTGGCCTTTACCAACACATTAGTTAGGTATCCAAGTTAAGCGCAATAAGTTTCTTACTGTGGTCGATTTTAGGTTAGAGATTTAATTTTAACCCCACAAGAAATCAAAACATCACTTACTATTTAGCTGTAATTTCATGAAGATGTATTTGCCAAAGGTCAAGCAAGAGGTCTCATTTGGTTTCTAACAGATGCAGCAAGCCTATCAAAGATTCTGCCTTGTGGATTTCAAACCCTTATGCGTGTTTGTTGTCTTCCGCTAGAATACTGGGTTTATTTTTCGTAACCGTCTCTATTTTGGTGAGGTGTTAGTAATATTTACTTGCTTTGGTTTAGAAAAAAGCTATAATTTAAAATAAAATTTTTAATTTGTTAGATAATCCAAGTAATAAATGTATTAATAATAGTAATTCAATATTTAAGGGCTGTTTGGTCAGTTTAGCGGCCTGTTCTCGAGTTTAAGAAGGATCGGAAAAGAAAGGAAAAGGGAAGGGGATCATTTTCTTCCAAATCCCTCTCATTTTGGGAGGATACTGATTGAGGTAACGTTTCTGGTTTTTCTTCCAACTCCTTTCCTTTCCTTCGCTAAATAAACTCAAGAACAGGGTGTACATGTCAAGGGTTGTTTTCTTGATCTTATATAATGTAAGGGGCTGTTCTGCTATTTTTGAAAACTTAAAAATAAAAATATTGCATGTAGAAAGGATTGAAGATGTGACCTTTAGCTTGGAGGATGAAAGCTTAACGATATAGCTATGGAGTCATTTTGGTCTATTTTATATGTTCAAACTTAAATTATTTAATAAAAAAGTACTATTCCCTAGCAAATCCTTTGCTAATAGATATCTAGGATGTAATGGGGACAACCAGGTGTAGCTTTTTGTCAAAAGATGGACAACTGCGGATAGTCAATAGTGCTTAGGGTCCGTTTGGTTCGCGAAATGAATATCAAGGAATTTGAATTTGACCAAATTAATTGGAATTCAAATTGGAATTGGAATCCGTGAAAAACAATATCTTGTTTGGTTAGTAAACACCGGAATTCCATTCAATCAATTCTGTGAAACAAACAGCTCTTATGATTTAGGAATTTCAATTCCAATTCCACCAAATTCATCCCAAATCCTGCGAACCCCCTTAGTTTTATAGTAATTGTGTCATCCTTTGATCATTTTTACAACACTTGCTGCTGTAATTTTTATTTCTTAATTTTGATGTTTTGCATTATTATTCACTGTGCTATTTGTTATTAAAGCTTCAACATGTTTATATGTAACTTGTTTTTTTAGGTTAAATTGGATCCTTCCAGGCCATTGAGCAAGCGTAAGAATTGGGTTGTCGCAGAGATTCTGAAGAAAGCACGAATTTATACGCCACCATCTGCTGCTGGATCAGGTAGCAAGACCGCAGTAGCTGAATAATCTAAATCTTAGGCTTGAATAACGAAAGCATATAGGTTTCTATTTTAAACTGCATGCTAAAGGCAGGATTTAAAAGATTCAGCAATCATGTTTCTGGGTCTCTTTCTAGAACATAATGTCATTTCAAACATGTTTTGTGCCAACTTTTTTTCTTGTATCTTTTACATGTAAGATTTAAAAATGCAGTTGCTGTAATTGCATGCCCTTTTTTGGTAATTGGTATCATTCGAAGATAGCCATGTCGGTTCTTGCGATCGTAGTTGCTCAATGCATTTAGGATAAACTTCATAATTATGATCACCGAATTTGTTTTTTTTTCTTCATATTTGACATGATTTATTAGTGTCATTGATCTTTCAGATTGAGGGGTTGAGTTCTGCCATCAGTTCTCCACTTTTTTTTTCCGTGTTTGGAGGTCATGTGAAAATCCGTTTACTAACGAGATCCTGAGAACTGTATCCGGCAGTTGGGTTCTATCGGGAACACCAAAGCAGCGCCTAACTCTTCCTGAAAATTGCTCTCCTTCGCCTTCCATAACCTGATGCACACCCACCCAACCTCTTACAAAACGGTCGTCGAAAAAGGGGAAAGAAGAAAAGAAAATTTATTTTTTGTTTTCTTTTCTGACACCTATATATAAACATAGAACCTAAAAAACCATTATAGAGTTGACACGTGACATATTGTTTAGTGGTAAAAATAAAAAATTAAAAAAAAAATCACTCACAGCGACTAAGGTCAAAAAGAAAAAAAAAACTCCTTCAATCTTTAAATAATCATAACTCATTCGTTTTTAAAAATTTTAGCAAAAAAAATATATTATTAGATTCAGTTTTTCGTCCTCTTTTAAACAAGATCCCACTTGATATATTTCTGAAACTTTTTTTTGAAATGCAAAGTTTGCATTTTAAGCTGGGTTAATTCAAACCTAAAATGCAAAAATCCGTAGTTTGCATTTTGAGGTGGGTTCATTTCAAACCTAAATGCAAAATCCCTAGATGCTAGGTTCATTCAAGCCTAAATGCAAAATCCGTAGTTTGCATTTTGAGCTAGGTTCATTCAAACCTAAATGCAAAATGCAAAAAAACGAAAATGCAAAATATAAACATGCAGGTCATCTAGATGCTTCTAAAATGCAAAAATTATGAAATGCAAAATACAAATTCAACATGATTCAAAGGAAAATGCAGCCCAAAATGCAAATTTACACATTCAAACCCAAAATGCAAAATCCGTACAGAACACTACATCCTGTCCAAAATGTAAAAATAAAAATAAAATTCATGATAATAAATTTAGAAAAATATGGGAAGAGTGATCTTGTTTGAAAGAGGATTAAAAAACTAAAAGATAGGTATAATTTTTTTGTTTAAATTCACAAAACTTAAAAAGTTATGACGATTTAAAGTTTTTGAGGGTTTTTTTTTTAAATCGAGGTTGTTGGAGAGGGGGTTTTCCATATTTACCCTTTTCTTCCTAAATTAATATATGATAATTACAGTTTTGCCATCTTTAATCTCATCCATTGATTTTGATGATCCAATAGTCTAGATTGGTTCTTTAGGTTCTTTGTTTAAACATAGGTTCTTTATTGATCCAATATATATATATATATATATATATATATATATATATATATATATATATATATATATATATATATATATATATATATATATAGGTAGAAGTTCCATTGAGAACCATTTTTAGTGCGAGAACCAATATGAGCCGTCCAATTCCCCCTATTTCAATGTCATTGCCCACCCATTAATTCCTCACATACACCCTGCCACACTTGATCCCCCCACGCTCTCCATCCATGAATTCCACATATCAAATCGACGGCTAAGATTGGTTCTCGCGGTTCTCGCACAAAAATTGGTTCTCAATGGAACCCTCCCCTATATATATATATATATATATATATATATATATATATATATATATATATATATATATATATATATATAGGAGAGGGTTCAAACGAGAACTGCGAGAACCAATCTAACCGTTGATTTGATAAGTGGAATTCATGGATGTAAAGTGTGGGTGGATCAAGTGTGGCAGAGTGCATGTGAGAAATTCATAGGTGGGCAATGGCATCGAAGGAGGGAGAATTGGATGGCTCAGATTGGTTCTCGCACTAAGAATGGTTATCGAATGAACTTTTTCAGACACACACACACACACACATATATATATAGGCAAAAGTTCAATCAATTACTGTTTTTCGTACGAGAACCAATCTGAGCCGTACAATTCCCCCTCCCTCAATGTCATCACCCACCCATGAATTCATCACATGCACCCTGCCACACTTGACCCACCCACGCTCTACATCCATGAATTCCATTTATCAAATCAATGGCTAAGATTGGTTCTCGCAGTTCTCGTTTGAACTGTCCCCTATATATATATATACATTCTTCACATATTTTTCACACATTCTCTTCATTCTACAAACTTTACACCTACATTTTTTATATACTCTGTCAATCGGTCATGGCTAGAAATTTCATGACCCTACTACCTGCCTATCTGGGCGTAATTGATTGAGGGCTATAAGTTCAAACACGGAAAGATTTCGATAATCCGTTCTTCCTAATAATGTCGCTGCCCCGACCAACCAGCCCCTTTTTTTGCTCGGCCGCAATTCACTTATACGCGAATGCTCCAACAACAGTGACAAATTTCGCTCACTCATCTAGGCTACCCAATTCAAATGTCTTCTCCTCTGAATCAAGAGGCGATACTCGAAACGCAACTACAACAAGAACAATAATGACAACAGTGGCAACCCGAAACAACCACCTGAATAAAACCACAAAACGTAAACAATGGAAAATTTACCCGTAGATCTAAACCAATATGATGAACTATTGAGGTTGCATTGTGATGTGGATCAATCACGCGACAAAGAAAGTAACAAGAGAAGGAAAGTCTAGTGAGAGAGAGAAACGTTTTAATTCTTCATAATAAAAAATCACCGAGAACATAATACTGCTAAAAAGGAACACACCAATAACTACTCCTAAAAATGATGGTGAACGTGGGAACTGGGCATCCCCATAATCCCCTTTATTTGACACATGCACTTACTGGAAACAAAAGGAATTTAAATAAACATGGCAATAAACATATGAAATCCTTTGTACAACCCTTAATGCACACCGTACCACCATGCAGCGCTGCATGAAAGCCACATATCAATCCACCCCTCTTAAATTCGACTTGTCCTCAAGGCGGAAGTCGGCCGCCGCACCACCCGGGTCTCCCTCGATGACTTCTTTTTCGTCTCCTTGTACGTCGCAGATCATGAAGAGCTTAGGTCGACTGCACTTGTGGCCCTGTGTGTAGCGGTCGTCACAGTAGTAGCATAACCCTTTTTCTCTTCGTTCCCGTGCTTCGTTCTGGGTCAGGCTCCTGACTGGATTCGGAGCCGGTAAGGCGAGCCTCTGGGCAGGTCCAAGTCCAAGTATTCCAGTCATATTGGTGGTGGCCCGATTTGGGACATGAGGAACCTGTGTTTCCTGCGAAACATCATGTATTCTCCGCTGTAGGTTAACCTTTTCTTCCACCAAAAGTGCCATACCGATAGCTTCCGTCAAACGCGAGGGTTTCATGAGCTTAACTTCCAACCGGATCTCTTCCTTAAGTCCCCCGACAAAGCATCCTACTAAAAAGGCCTCCGGTAATCCATCCACCTGATGTGAGAGTTTCTCGAATTCCTCCTGGTAATGGGTCACGGTGGTTACCTGTTTGAGCCTGGAAAGAGCCTCCGCCGGGTCCTCGTAATCCGTAGGTCCAAACCGTCCCAAAACTGCCCTCGAAAATTCAGTCCAAGTTAATGGTCCCCGGAACTTGGAGATCCAACGATGCCATTGTAATGCAATCCCGTCCAGATGGAACGATGCGAGTTGAACCCGATCTTCTTTGGCAACCTGCTGGAACTCGAAGTATTGCTCTGCTTGATACAACCACCCCTTAGGATCCTCCCCACCAAAACGTGGAAAGTGTAATTTCAAGTAAGGTTTCAGTTGCCCATCTCCCCTTGCATGCCTAGAGGGTCCTTCATCGATGTGGGTCTGCTTGGTTGTCAGTTTCTGTAGCTCCGTCATTATCCGTTCAAACATGGCTTCATGTCTTGCGAATCGGTCTTCGGTTTCCTGTTGGAATTCAGCATTTGTCTTCTTGCGAGTTTGTGTTTCCATGGATCAACTCCGCTCTGATACCACTGATGTGGATCAATCACACGACAAAGAAAGTAACAAGAGAAGGAAAGTCTAGTGAGAGAGAGAAACGTTTTAATTCTTCATAATCAAAAATCACCGAGAACATAATACTGCTAAAAAGGAACACACCAATAACTACTCCTAAAAATGATGGTGAACGTGGGAACTGGGCATCCCCATAATCCCCTTTATTTGACACATGCACTTACTGGAAACAAAAGGAATTTAAATAAACATGGCAATAAACATATGAAATCCTTTGTACAACCCTTAATGCACACCGTACCACCATGCAGCGCTGCATGAAAGCCACATATCACATTGGTATGGTTGGAAACGAAATTGGCTTCAATGATGTAGAATACTTGTGAGAGGAAATCATATATCTTTTCATACAACTCTTTGTTAATACCGGACTCTTACTAAAGCATTGAGTTTTTCTATATAATACTTGGATGATACCCGACTAAAGATTGACAAAAAAAAACGAAGATGGAAATTAAAATACTATTAAGGTTGATTCTGAATTTTGAATGGATTAAATGAGAATCTCATTATCTTTCTTATCTAATAAACAAGTAAATCTATGGACACGCGACCTGTTTCTAAAGACGTTTTCTCTTATTTTCCCGCTCAATAGCTCAATATTAAAACATCGCCACGTGTTCCAGAAGATTATTATTCACGCTGTCTCCCTTGCTCTTTTTGTCTTGGTCAATTCTACCTTCTCCTTGACGGCGGACTCTACATTGCCTCTACATTTCTAAGCGAAGAGCTTGAATCATTGAAATGAGGGTTTCTATCTCCCCATATTTGTTTTCTCTCCATCGACGCCTAATTTCTCATCAAGCACTCATACCCTAATTTCTCATACAATGCTATCAACATCCTAATTTCTTCATTCATGGGTCTCTACTACTTTGCGGTGAAGAACATTGAGAACCGAACATCAAAATTCTGATGTCTATGGTCATTTACTGATGGATGCCCTCGAGTAGGGTAGACTCCCAGAAAAAGAAAGAATAAAGGAGAACATAGACTTCCATTTCATATCCAAAAAGAATACAGATAGATTTCACCATCAAAAAAGAAAAAGAAAAAGAATTAATAATTAAAAAATTCTATTATTCATGCATCCCCTCAGGCCGAACTAACTAAGTGACATAATTAGCTAAGTGTGAGGGCATTCTTGTGGTCCTCCTTCCCATGTGACTCGTCAAGATTGCATCACTCCCGTTCCCATGAGACTTGACCTTGTCGGACAAGGCTTGTCCTCAAGGTCAAAAGTAGGATGTGTAAGTAGCTTCCTCTGCAGGAACATTAAGCCATTTAACCAAAACTGTAGATGGTACCGAAGCATTGTTGATTTGCAATACCATTTCCGGTATACGCCCCTTGACCCGGATCTTTGGAATTCGGTCAACTGTTGGGGGGATTGGTCCTTTATATGCCTTCAAAATCGAAATGTGAAATACTGGACGAAAATGCTAGGTGGCTACTTTCCCTATATTGGCGATCACCTTGTATGGTCCAAAATATGGTTTTGACAGCTTTTGTGATTGCCTAGGAATTACTGAGTGCTTCCTGTATGGTTCCGGTTTTAGAAGCACATAATCATCAACCTGAAATGATTTATCTGTTTGGGGGGTGGCAAGAGCTACTCATAGGTAGCACTGTCTTGTTAAATGAAAACAACTCCGACCAAAATTTACTAATAAACAACGTGTCCATGTAAGCGTATGAATTCATATTCGTGAATATGCAAGCGAACCATTTGGCATCTAATTTTGGAGGTAAAGCGATGAAATGGGTAGCCTTTGATAAACGATCCACTACTACGAGGATTGTTGATTTCCATTTGATGGAGGTAGACATGTAATGAAATCCATGGAGATTTCATCCTAAATGAGTTCCGGAATCGGTAGTGGTTGAAGTATACCCAGAGGAGGAGTTGTAGCATACTTCACTTGTTGACATATCCGACAATTTTCAATAAAATTGCTCACTGCTTTACGCACGAGTGGCCAATAAAAATTGGCTGCAATTCTCATCATAGTGCGAGATGAATGGAATTCATGCAAAATCTTGTTCCGATAATCAGCAAAGTCCAGAATAAAGAGTTTTTTTTAAGTAAAGAAACCTGTCGGAAAATGATAATGGGCCATTTGATTGTGTTGAAGCAACTAACAGTTTGTGCCCTTCGTTATTTTGCGCCCAATATTTCTAAAGTCGTCCATGAAGGCAAAAACGGAGGATGAGATGCTAGAAAGAGACATTAGATGTTGTCTTGAAAGGGTGTCAGCGATTATGTTTCTTGGGCAGTATATCATAATCGTAGCCTAGCAATTTGGTAAGCCATTGTTATTGTTCAGGTGTCTAGATTGTTTGTGTGAGGGGGGACTTTAAACGTTGGTGGTCTATGATGATCGTAAAGTACCTCCCAAGTAGGTAGTGCCTCCATATAGCAACCGCTGAAGTAATGGCAAACATTTCCCTTGAATACGTTGATGCAGCCTGCATTCTTGTCAATAGTTTTTTTTTACTGAAATAAGCTATCGGATGATTATCTTGTGTAAGAACCGCACCAACAGCTGTCCCCGATGCGTCTGTTTCAATGAAAAAAGGCTTTGAGAAGTCTGGAATCCCAGGTATACGTTGTCATGGTAGTCTGCAAGTTCTTAAAGGCTTCTTGTTGTTCTTCTCCCTAACTAAAATTATCTTTCTTTAGCAAATCTTTTAATGGGGCAGCCAAAGCAGCAAAGTGTCTAATAAATTTCCTGTAGTATCCTGTTAGACCCAAGAATCCTCTTAGGTGGTGTTTGGTTTGATGGATTTTTTTTGAAGGAATTGGATTTTAGGATGGAATTGGATTTTGAAGGATTTGGAATTTGAATCTAAATCCTTCCTTCTTGTGTTTGGTATTTTGAGGAATGGAATTCACTTCCCCACCACAAACCACCATCGCCACCTTCACCACCACCTCACTACCGTCGCCGTCGCCGTCGCCCCCACTGCCGCCGCCACCACCTCACTGCCATCGCCACCATCACTACCTCACAGCCGTCGCCACCTTCACCACCACCATTGAAAAGAAGAATGAAGAAGAGAAGAGAAGAAGAGAAGAAGAGGTTACCTCGTCGGAACCCTAGATCGCCACCTTCACTGCCGTCGAAACCCTAGATCGCCACCACCTCTGGGAAACCCTAGATCGCCGTTAGCCCTTGGTCGAGCTTGGTCGCCGTCGAACGCCGTCGCCCTTGGTCGCCGTCGCCCTTGGTCGCGGTCGAACGCCGTCGCCCTTGGTCGCCGTCGAACGCCGTCGCCTTTCGTCGGCCACCGTCGAAGCCCGTCGCCTTTGGTCGGTGGTGTACGAGTTTGAGGTCGGGATTTTAGAATCCATGGGGTATGGGAAGGATTTTAAAATCCATCAGTCATGGGAATATATTCCATCATTCAAAATCCTTTTCCCTTCTTATTTTTGAACCAAACATATGATTTGGTTGGAATTGGATTCCAATTCCCACCAATTCCCAAGGAATCCATCAATCCAAACACTACCTTAGTTATTTGATCGATGATGGGGAGGGCCACTGCTCTATCGCTTTTATTTTGTGTGGATCTGTAGCTACTCCATCCGCTGAAATTATGTGACGTAGGAATGCAATTGATTGATGAACAAATGAGCATTTGGATTCCTTCACATAAAATTTGTTTTTCTGCAACAATGCTAGTACCAACTGCAAGTGGTTCATATGATCAGCAAGGTTCCTACAATATACAAGGATATCATCCAAGAAAACTAATACAAATTCCTTAATTCGTTCTTGAAAAGAGAATTCATTGTTGCTTGAAATGTGGATGGTGAATTTGAGAGTCCAAATGGCATGAAAATGAACTCAAAATGACCATCAGTGGTTCGAAAAGCTATTTTTGCCGTGTCATGGGGGTGCGATCTAATTTGAAAATAGCCTTGTTTTAAATCGAGTTTAGAAAATAAAATTTGCATTATGAAGTTCATCCAACAGTTCATTGATAGTTGGAATTGGAAACTTCTCTTTAATTGTTATGGAATTTAAAGCCCTGTAGTCTACACAAAATCTCCAACTCCCATATTTTTTTAACTAAGAGGACTGGTGAAGAAAAGGGTCTGTTGATTAGTTTGATTACTCCTTGGAGCATTTCATTTATAAGATGGGTAATCTCGGTTCTTTGGAATTGAGGATATCGATAGGGTTTGACGTTAACTGGTTTAGAATTTGGTAGAAGGTGGATATGATGATCAAGGAGTTGGTGAGGTGGAAGATGAATGGGAACCTGAAAGACGTCTGGAAATTGATCTAGAATGGTTTTGATTTCAGGAATTAATTGAGGTCATGTCGAGTTATCTTCAAAGGACAGCAGAGTGAAGGCTATTATGGAATTGTGATCCATTGATTTACGCAAATGAGACGGTGAAATTTGTGTCATTGGGGCATTTGGGTTTCCTTTTATGACATTTTGTTGGTCTTTATGGTTATATGACATGGTAAACTCAGAATGGTTTGTGAGACTGGTCCTAAGGTGCATAGCCACGAATTCCTGAGAACCAAATTGCACCCATTCATAGGTAAGATATGTAGATCGGTGGTAAAACTATTGTTTTGGATGAAGAATTTTACAGAGGGAATAAACCCTTGTGTTTCCAAAGTGTGACCATTGCCCACTTTAACCAGGAATGAAGATAAAATTGGACTTGGTAAATTCAGAGATTTAAAACAATTAGGACGTAAGAAATTTTGACTACTTCCACTATGGATTAGGGTAGAAAGTGACTTACCATTGATAGTGGTCACACGTCTGAAATGAAGGTTGATTAGCTCCGGTGAAAGACAACAACGACATGCTAAAGAGCTTCGACAATGGTTCCGTCGACGCAAACAGGTCCAAAGGGGGATCGGAAGAAGGTGGAGTGATGAAGGAGTTTCGGTTGATGTCGATGAGAGGATCAAACTGTTCTTGTGGATCTGGATAGGAAACTAATGAGAAGAATTAGGCCTTGCACTTATGCGTTCGACTGTATTTTTCGTCGCATTTAAAACAGAGCCTTTTTCTTTGTTTTGTTGGACCTCTATTGGTCTAAGTTTATGAAATGTTGACGGGTTTGGGTTAGGGTTGAGATGAATGTTTCCCAATGAAGTTGTACTTTTAGGGTATTGAGTTGTACCCACTGGTGGTGTAAGTAGAACGTTCGATGGGTATGATTTTGAAACTAGTGGTGGCTAGGTGAAGCTTGGCGATCGTGGTGCATATCTCACACATGGATTTTGAGAAGATTGGGTTGCTAATATATCTTCGATGAAGCATGCTAAGCCCATGGCTTCATCCGTGGAATTTGGTTTGAGGATTTGTAGTTTACAATGGATTTCTGGTTTCAAACCGGAGAGATAGATGTTCATCAGCGTACGAGGGTAAGACCATGTACTCTGTTAGAAAGTTTCTCGAAATCGGCCTGATAAGCAGCCACCGAGATTGTTGTGATATTTTTAATAAATGCTTCGTGATTAATGAAGGAAGATGGTCCACATCGGAGTTTGATCAATCGACAGAATTTCGGCCAAGTGGTTACGTGTTGATTTTGGTAAAGCCAATTAAACCAACTTAATGCTTCACCACAAAAGAAGAAAGAACCGAGATGAATGCGATGGGGTTCGGGGGTATTATGAAGAAAGAAATACCTTTCTGTTTAAAGGATCCACTCAGAAGGATTAGTATCTGTGAAGTATGACTTTAATACAAGTTACAGCTAAGTTGGTGAGATCAGCTGATGGGGTTCAAGTCAGATGCAAGTCATCAGCTGATATGTTTAATTTCATCAGCTGATAGTTCTTTTAGTTTGTTATTACCGTTCTGTTAGTTTTTCTATCTGATGTCATGTATTCTAAATAGCAGCAGTATACTTCAGATTGTATTACCTTTCATTTTTCATTCAGATCAATAAAGTTCTTTCTTCATTTTCATAACAAATTGGTATCAGAGCGTGGTTACGAAGAACACGCTTCTGAAGGGTTTAATTTCAATTCTTTCGCTCGACAGATTAGTCTAGTTCTTGGTATCGATCAAATTGGTTCTTTCAATTTTTCGATTCTTGTGTTCAGTGTCTAATTGATACACAATTCTTCAATTGAGGGCTAGCGACTACTACCGGGCAGTCAATTTCGCGTAAGTTAATCTGTGATTCAGTTTCTTGAAATTGCGTCGATCGTTAAGTCGACGGGAAGAAGGCGACATCAGTCAATTTCATGTGCGTCGATCTTATTGGAGGTCGTTTTTTAAGTGTATTCGATTCAGGGTGGAGTCGACGGAACGCACCGGAATCGATTTGGATTTATCGATTCAAGGTGGAGTATATCTGAATTAACGATTCAGGTAGGAATCAATTGCGAGTCAATTTTGTGTGTTCGGCGATCTTGAATTGCGACTCAAGGTGGAGCTAATGGATTGAAGTCTGGGCCAAGGTTTGTTGATCGATTGGTGATAGTCGACTAAAATTGGCAGTCGATAGTTCAAACTGGTAACAAATTGAAGCTGTCGATCAAGTATTCTTTAAATCAATTGAAATTTCGGGAAAGTGGTATACTATTCTTGAAAATGCCTTCTCTTATCAAGATTGATAAGTATACTGGGAAAAACAACTTCAGCTTGTGGAGAATCAAGATGAGGGCTCTCCTAAAACAACAGGGTATATGGACTCTGCCGGGGAAAAAAGCCGGATGAAATGTGATTATACTCAACAAGATGAAAAGGCTCATTCAACCATCTTATTGTCACTCTCTGATGAAGTGATATACGAAGTAGCAGATGAGGAGACTGCAGCGTATTTGTGGTTGAAATTAGAGAGTCGTTACATGACAAAGTCATTAATGAACAAGTTATTGTTGAAGCAACGGTTGTTCTCGCTGCGTATGAAGGAAGGAATGGCTTTATAGGAGCATCTTGATTAGCAGAACTCTATTCTCATGGATTTAAAGAACGTTGATGTCAAGATCGATGATGAAGATGCTGTTCTTGTGCTGTTGGTTTCTTTGCCACAGTCATATGAGAATTTTGTTAATTCTTTTGTTGTTGGCAGAGATACCCTTACGTTAGAAGAGGTCCGATCGAGTTTACATTCAAGAGAGCCTCGTCATAAGACTTCTGGGAATGGAAATGGATCTGAAAGTCAGTCGGCTGGTCTATCAGTTGTTGATGGTGATAGAGGCAGAGAAAGAAGTCGATCAGACAAGGGGAAAGGAAAATGGAGAGGAAAAGGTAGATCAAGATCCAAGAGTAAAGGATCTAAGGTGAATCCCGAATATGTGTGTCATATATGCAAAGAACAAGGTCATTGGAAAAACGAGTGCCCTAAATGAAAAGACAAAGCATTCGCTGTTGTTGTAAAGGATGACTCAGATTCAGAGACTGATTTGGTGCTTTCAGTTACTGATTGTCAAAGTGTTGCTGATTTACAAAATCAGCCAGATGAATAGGTTCTTGACTAGGGATGTTCTTATCATATGACACCAAATAGGGGCAGGCTTGATACATATGAAAGTCTTTCAGCAGTGTATGTGTTAATGGGGGACAACACTTCATGTGAAGTGGTTGGAATTGGGTCAATAAACGTCAAGATGCATGATGGAATGGTGAGAACTTTGACCGATGTTCGTCATGTACCCAACTTGAAAAAGAACTTGATTTCGTTAGGAGTTTTGGACTCTAAAGGGTTCAAGTACAGCGGTAAAGGTGGAGTGCTCAAGGTCACCAAGGGTGCGTTGGTCGTCATGAAAGGTGTCAAGAGGAGTACCTTGTACATTTTAGAAGGAAACACAGCTGTTGGATCAGCTACTACAGCCTCAAAATATGACAAAACAGAGTCATACTTATCTCACTTATGGCATATGAGGCTGGGTTGTCACACCCCGCCGAGACGGAAACGCGAGGCGTGATGGAGAGGATCGTCATAACACATTGATATATATAAATAGAGAAACTAATAATTGATACATATTAAAAGTGTCATGACGTTCTCCGACACAAGTGGAGACTTGTGCCGTGGTTAATTATTTCCACGACATACATAGTCATTAGGTACAAATAGAAATAAATGTTCCCACAAACCGGGATAAACTTACAGGCTACAAGCCCAAATAGTGTCAAAGAGAAATAGACATATGGACCCAAGTCATCTAAGGCCCTCTAAAACTCTTGTATGCTCCTTATGTAATATCGTTAACATTCCCTGAAAATGAACACTCGAAAAGGTCAACATAAAGTTGGTGAGCTCGCAGGTTTAAAATAAACAAGTTTACCGTGTATAGTAGTTTTGTATGACAATTTAGCATGTAACAGTATTGCACGCAAATATGTATATAATGGTATCCGAACCCAAAGATTCACCATAATATGTGTTGGTATCCGAACCCAAAGGTTCACCATGTATGAGTAGATAGTCATCCAACAATAGCTACCAGCTGTAACTACTTTGGCTTTGTTATGAATATAGCAATCAAACCATGCGAAGCACATACATATCACATAATTGTCAAAAATGTAAAAATATGTTTAACACGGAATAAAGAAATAATAAATAATTTTGAGTGTCATTTTCCCCTTAGAAAACATAATAGATAAAAAGGGCTACGAGTCCTCACTATATTTGGTTGATAATTCACACGTCTCTTAAAGTGCTCGGAAGTCGAGATCCCGTTTGAACAGCACTTCCGCTTGTGTTACGACTCCAAAACTCACCGCACGACTCGGGTTTCAAAACTCGAATCTTGAACACCGAAAATGCCAACCGAGGACCAAATTACTTAAAATGGACCAGAGAATCGAGAGAGTAGAGTTGAGAGAGTTTGAAGGTGTGTCAAATGATGAAATTTCGAATTCTATTTATAGAGAGCCTCTAGGTATAACGGCCGTTATCTGTCATAACGGGCGTTATCCATGTGAGTGGGTAGGTGAAAAGCAAAAGTTAGGTTTGAGGCGGCCGACACACATAACATGCGTTATGTATGGATAACGGCCGTTATCTTCATTACGGACGTTATTCACCCCTTACGGCCGTTATCTTGTCTTATACAACATATTTCAACTTTTCTATTTGAACAATCATACACCTGCTTTGGTGACGAGTGTCACAGTATCCCCCTGTTAGAAGAATTTCGTCCCGAAATTTAACTAATGTTGCTGTTAAAGTTCTGCTTGTCAAATAGATGCGGGTATTTGATTTTTATTTGGTCTTCCCGCTCCCAAGTAAACTCCGGTCCACGCTTTGATTTCCGGCTAAACTTGACAATCGGAATTTCACTCCTCTTTAATTTTTTCAGCTCTCGTTCCAAAATTTCCACAGGTTCTTCTACAAAATACAAAGTGTTGTCTACTTTGATTTCGTCCAAAGGTACGTGTAGTGTTGCATCCGCCAAATATTTCTTTAGATTTGATACGTGAAACGTATCGTGTATGCCAATTAATTCTTGCGGTAGTCTTAGTCGATAGGCCACAGGGCCGATCCGTTCAATGATCTCAACAGGACCTACATACCTTGGTGCTAACTTGCCTTAAAACGTATCACACCTTTCCACGGTGATACTTTTAGCAAAACCTGATCACCAAGATTGAATTCTAGAGGTTTCCATCGATTATCCGCGTAACTCTTCTGACGATCTCTCGCCGTTTTGAGTCTTTCTTTGATTTGAAAGATCTTATCGGTGGTTTCTTGCACAATTTCTGGCCCAATAAGTTGACTTTCTCCCATTTCAGCCCAAACAACAACAGGTGATCGACATTTTCGTCCATACAGTGCCTCGAACGGTGCACACTTAATGCTTGTGTGGTAACTGTTGTTATACGAGAACTCGATTAAAGGAAGACGAGTATCCCAGCTTCCTCTGAAGTCTATAACACACGCCCTCAGCATGTCTTCTAACGTCTGAATAGTACGCTCACTATGACCGTCAGTTTGAGGGTGATAAGCCGTACTCATGTCTAGTCTTGTACCCAAGGCTTTCTGTAGAGTCTGCCAAAATCGCGATGTGAACCGACAACATCTATCAGATATAATAGACACAGGCACCCCGTGCCTAGCCACTATCTCATTGATGTATATTCTTGCCAGCTTATCCATCTTGTAATCTTCACGAATTGTTAGGAAATGAGCTGACTTAGTCATTCTATCCATAATGACCCGGATTGAATCGTGCCCACTGCCAGTCCTAGGCAATTTCGTGATGAAGTCCATGGTTATGTTTTCCCACTTCCATTCAGGAATCTCCTGTTGCTGCAATAGATCCGAAGGTCTTTGATGCTCGGCCTTTACTTTAGCGCAAGTTAGACACTTGCTAACATAGATGGCTATCTCCTTCTTCATTCCAGGCCACCAATAAATATCCCTGAGGTCATGGTACATCTTATCCGTAACAGGATGGAACATAATACCTTGTTGTGTGAGCTTCATTCATGATTAGTGTTCTTAGATCGCCTGTTCGTGGAATCCAGATTCGCTCCACAAAGTACAATCCACCATCCTCTTTTGTCTCTAGTTGTTTATCTAAACCTCGCAACATTTTATCTGGAGCGTTTACATCCTTGATTGCTTCTTTCTGAGCTTCAAGTATCTTGCCCTTGATAGTTGATTGAATTGTCATGCTCAAAGCTCGTATTCGTCTTGGCTTGATCGTCTCTTTTATACTCAATGCATCAGCTACTACATTTACTTTCCGTGGGTGATAACGAATTTCACAATCGTAATCACTGAAGAGTTCGAACCAACGCTTCTGTCTCATGTTTAACTATTTTTGGTCGAACATGTGTTGTAAGCTTTTATGGTCAGTGTAAATAACACTTTTAGTACCATACAAATAGTGTCTCCAACATTTGAGAGCAAAAACCACTCCGAGTTCTAGATCATGAGTAGTATAGTTCTTCTAATGGATCTTTAGTTGTCGGGATGTATATGCAATTACTTTTCCCCTTTGCATCAACAAGCATCCTAGTCCTTGATGTGAGGCATCATAGTAGACCACAAAGTCATCGGGTCCGTCAGGAGGAGTCACTATCAGTGCATTACACAACTTGTCTTTTAAGGTCTGAAGTACTCTTTCCTGCTCTTCTTTCCAATGGAATTTTGTGTCCTTCTGAGTTAGTAGGGTAAGTGGTTTTGTGATCTTTGAAAAATTCTCGATAAACTGACGATAATACCCTGCTAATCCCAAGAACGAGCGAATTTTCGAAGGTGTCGTTGGAGTCTTCCATTTCTTTATGGCCTCAATCTTACTAGGATCCACATGTATCCTGTTGTCGTTGACCACATGATCGAGAAAATGTACTTCTTGTAGCCAAAATTCGTATTTCGAGAACTTAGCGAATAGCTTCTCCTTCCTGAGTAATTCTAATACTAACCTCGAATAAACTTGGTGTTGATCCTATTGGAGGCATGTTCTATACGGAGGTAAATTAGAAGAAACGCACTAAATCAGTCCCCTAAACCGTAGATTGTTTCACAGGATTCTTCGCAATACTTTAAGTGTCATTGTGCTAGGTGTGTGTACATGGTGTTGATCAGGCGCAATGCATTCATAGTTATCAAAATTCCTGTTAAGGCATTACTAATCATCATGATCTACTATCATAGGTTACTACACTACTTCCTATAGGGCTAGGTAGTTATGAACACTCAGTATACATAATACGGAACCGTATAATCATTCGAATTATTGACCCTACTCTAAAGCAACAATCAAACAACAACATGCAGTAAAGCTAGATCAATAATTCTAAGTCTATATGATTGTAAGTCATGCATATAAGTGCTCACACAACCCTTCCTTTTAACTACTAACTACCCATACTAATAAGGAGCAAATTTGTGTGCATATAGTTCTTATTATGTATCTGTATGGGGTACTTAGGTTATAGTCTAGGTCAAATCATCTAACTCTCTATAACCAATGGCTCTGATACCAATCTGTCACACCCCACCGAGGCGGAAATGCGATGCGTGACGGAGAGGATCGTCATAACACATTGATATATATAAATAGAGAAACTAATAATTGATACATATTAAAAGTGTCATGACGTTCCCCGACACAAGTGGAGACTTGTGCCGTTGTTAATCATTTCCACGACATATATATTCATTAAGTACAAATAGAAATAATTGTTCCCACAAACCGGGATAAACTTATAGACTACAAGCCCAAATAGTGTCAAAGAGAAATAGACATATGGACCTAAGTCATCTAAGGCCCTTTAAAACTCTTCTATGCTCCTTATGTAATATTATTAACATTCCCTGAAAATGAACACTCGAAAAGGTCAACATAAAGTTGGTGAGCTCGTAGGTTTAAAATAAACAAGTTTACCGTGTATAGTAGTTTTGTATGACAATTTAGCATGTTACAGTATTGCACGCAAATATGTATATAATGGTATCCGAACCCAAAGATTCACCATAATATGTGTTGGTATCCGAACCCAAAGGTTCACCATGTATGAGTAGATAGTCATCCAACAATATCTACCAGCTGTAACTACTTTGGCTTTGTTATGAATATAGCAATCAAACCATGCGAAGCACATACATATCACATAATTGTCAAAAATAATAAAATATGTTTAACACGGCATAAAGAAATAATAAATAGTTTTGAGTGTCATTTTCCCCTTAGAAAACATAATAAATAAAAAGGGGCTACTAGTACTCACTATATTTGGTTGATAATTCACACGTCTCTTAAAGTGCTTGGAAGTCGAGATCTCGTTTGAACAACACTTCCGCTTGTGTTACGACTCCAAAACTCACCGCACGACTCGGGTTTCAAAACTCGAATCTTGAACCCCGAAAATGCAACTGGGGACCAAAATACTTAAAATGGACCAGAGAATCGAGAGAGAAGAGTTGAGAGAGTTTGAAGGTGTGTCAAATGATGAAATTTCGAATTCTATTTATAGAGAGCCTCTAGGTACAGATAACGGGCGTTATCTGTCATAACGGGCGTTATCCATGTGAGTGGGTAGGTGAAAAGCAAAAGTTAGGTCTGAGGAGGCCGACACACATAACGGGCGTTATGTATGGATAACGGCCGTTATCTTCATTACGGCCGTTATTCACCCCTTACGGCCGTTATCTTGTCTTATCCAGCATATTTCAACTTTCGTTTCGGTTTGCTATTTGAACAATCATACACCTGCTTTGGTGACGGGTGTCACATGAGTCATGTAAGCGAAAAGGGCATGGTAATTCTCAGCAGTGGGGGCTTCTTGGAGGTTATAAAGTGGCTGTGTTAGGCCTTTGTGAACATTGTATATTTGGAAAACAACGGAGGGTGAGTTTTTCAAAAGGTGTTCATAGAACAAAGTCAACATTGGATTATTTACATGTTGATTGTTGGGGTCCTTCTCAAGTACCTTCACTTGGTGGTGCTCGATACTTCTTGTCAATTATAGATGATTACTCAAGGATGACGTGGGTGTTTATTATGAAACACAAGAGTGAATCATTTGAGAAGTTTAAGAAATGGAAAATTCTTATAGAAAATCTAGTTGGAAAGAAGATTAAACGTTTAAGAACAGATAATGGTTTGGAGTTTTGTTCAAGGGAGTTTGACCAATTTTGCAAGGATGAAGGAATTGCAAGACACCATACGGTTCGATACACTCCACAACAAAATGGAGTGGCTGAACGTATGTATAGAAAACTGCTGGAAAGGGTTAAGTGTTTGCTGTCAAATGCGGGTCTAAATAGGAGGCTTTGGGCTGAAGCATTGAACACCGTATGTTACTTGGTTAATAGAAGTCCCTCAACAACAATTGAGTGTAAAACTCCGATTGAAATCTGGTCGGCTACGGTAATGGTATTTGGCTGTCCTTCTTATTATCATGGAAGTGAAGGAAAGTTGGAACCAAGATCGAAGAAAGGGTTGTTCATGGGCTACGATAATGGTGTAAAAGATTATAGAATTTGGTCACCATAAAGAAAAGTTATTCTCAGAAGAGATGTGATTTTTGACGAAGATTTTATGCTTCATGGAATGAAAAAACAATCTGTTTCAGCTGCTAATAATGGCCAAAAGGAGGATGCTTCTGAACAGGTAGAGTATGAGATTGATAGTTCACATGAAAGTGTTGAAAATGGGGTTGTACTTGTTGGTGATGCAGCTGGGCAGCCTAGTAATTCATCACAAAATGAACCTTTCGAGACACAAAATATGCAACAGCCATTAGAGTTTCGATCAATAGCCTTAGACAAGCCTAGAAGACAAGTTAATAGGCCTGTTCGATATGGGTTTGATGAGATAGTGGCCTATGCTTTACAAATTGCTGGAGAAATGGAACTTTCTGAACCTTTGAGTTATAAAGAGGCTATAAAAACCAAGGAGGCTGATGTGTGGATAGTAGCCATGGGTGAAGAGATGGAGTCACTTCACAGAAATAAAACTTGGGAGTTGGTAAAGTTGCCTCAAGTAGGGGTGTTCACTCATCGGATAAAACTGAATTACCAAACCAAAAATATTGGATTGGACTATTTGGTTCGGATATTTCGGATTTTTGGATTGGATTGGATCAAAACCGAATAGTTACTATAAATTTTGGTTTGTTCTGGTTACTATAATTTAAACCGAATAAACCGAATAAGAATATATATATATATATATATATATATATATATATATATATATATATATATATATATACACACTAGTGTAACAAAGTACGTGTCATGTCTATGCTTATTTAAAACTTATTATTTTTAATTATATATTTATAAAGTCACTACTCCCACTAGTTATTGTAAATTGGAGAACTATATTTTAATCTTATATATATATATGTATATGTATCGAATCTAGTTTTTAAAATATCTCGACTCTTTAAACATGTATTTGTGTTACAATGAAAACCGAATTGTAAAAACCGATCCAACCGAATTGTAATTTGGATGGTTTGGTTCGGATCTTAAGATTGTTTGGATGGATCGGATCACACTTTTCAAAACCGAAATCCAATTGGATTTACTCAATCGGATCGGATCAAACCGATCCATCAGAACGAACACCCCTAGCCTTAAGGTAGGAAGGTGGTGACTTGTAAGTGGATTTTTAAGAGGAAAACAGGGCTGCCAGGGGCTGAAAGTGTAAGATTTAAAAGCTCGTTTGGTAGCTAAGGGTTATAGTCAAGAGCAATGAATAGATTATAACGAAATATTTTCACCGGTGGTGCGTCATACATCAATTCGTGTGCTGTTTGTTAGGAATTATTAATGGTTCTAATATAAACTAAGTTGTAAATATTAGTGATATTATTGTAAACATACTTTTAATAGGATAGTTTATGTAAATTAGTGATAATAAGGGTCAAATGGTGTGCAGATGAGAAGTCTGCCGTCAACCACCATTGACCACCAACTGCCACCGTTAGGCAGTTGGTGTTAATGTCTGTTAGATCAGTTACTAATCGATGCCTATATATATGTAATGTTTATGCACTTTAAAGATATATCAGATTTTATAATTATCCTATTTCCTGTGTTCATTCATACGAACTTCATATACACACTGTGATTGATTTGTGTTTGAAACAATGTATGAACCAAGTGAATTCAAAACATGGTATCAGAGCCAAAGGCTCTTACGATCTGTGGGAAATGCGAATAGGAGAAGGAGATCGATGCAACAGGCTGTTGATCAAGTCTGGAACCACTTCGGGAATGATCATTGGAATCGAAGAAGGAAGGAGGTCCTGCAAAAGTTAAACTGATTACACATAACTGGTAATCGTTCTAACCTTTTTTCAAATCCAAATTTCTCATCAATTCTGAATGATGAGAAGAGAATGAAGAAGGCTCGTTGTTATGTGTGTTATGTACGTGGACATACGTACCAAAACTGCCCAAACAGATCGATATTATTCGATCTTAAAAACATCAGTGTTAGACGCAGTGAAGAGGGCGAATCAAGCAGTGGTTTGATTGTGCCAAAGCCCACATGGACCGTAGTTGGGAGTGATGAACGTGGGTGGAATGATATCTGGTATATCACCACCGAGTATCCAAGACACATGACAGGGAACAAAGAAATTCTCAAGAAGTTTAAGAAAGGGAAGATAGGCTCTGGAGATGGAATTCGAATTGAGGGCTTTGGTGAAATTGAAGTGACAACAGAATGTAGAGTGTACATCATTAGTGAAGTGTACTTTGCGCCCAAATGTGCTTTGAATGTTCTAAGTCTGGAACAGTTGGCCACGCAAGGATTCAAGGCAGAATTGGTTGGATCGAAGGCTTATTTAGAAAGATCGAATGAAGAAGGATATGATTCAAATAGCAGCAGTGATTTTGATGTATTGGTTAACACGGAACACTCAATTGAAGAACAAAGGATGATGAATGATGAACAAACACTCAAGCAGATCAAAGGAAGGGTTGTAAGTCTTTTATTAACACACTTTAATCATTTTTATACAAATTTCCCGATTAATAGTGTGCAAGAAGAAAAGGAGATGCCATCAAAACATGACTTTGACAGCATGATCAGTTTTATGAATCTTTTGAATGATCAAAAGATTAAAGAAGAGTGTAAGAAGATAGTAAATAGACACTTAGAGAAACTGATTCAATGGTTTAACAAGTTGTTTTTAAATGAGGAAGAAAAATGCTTTCCAATTGTTATAAATGGAATTGAAATAAATACACTTGATATGTATTTATTGGTTAAAGAGTTTGGAGGCTTTGAAAGTGTGTTACTCGAGAAGAAATGGTACATGGTTGCATTTGAATTGGGTTTGCCTTACACCAGTGGAGAGGATGTAAAGGAATGCTTCGTAAAATATTTGGGAATGTTGGTAGTTTACTCGAGTTTGGCCAGGAAACACTCAAAAGAGGAATTAGCACTTATGGCGGAAGAAAGCACAAGTGCAGCACCAAATGAAGATGCAGTGATTGCAGGTGCAGTTTTGAGTGAGGCAGGAGTACTACAAGATTTGAAGAACATACCCAATGATGAAGCAGTGAAGCCCAAGATTGCATGTACGACACACTGTAGCAGCACTCAAGAAATGGAGGAAAGCATGGATGGCCGAAGTGATGAGGATGACATGGACATTGTCATCATCAATGAATGAAGAATCTGCAAGTTTACATTAGAACCATTAGGGGCGAGCTGTTAGGAATTATTAATGGTTCTAATATAAACTAAGTTGTAAATATTAGTGATATTATTGTAAACATACTTTTAATAGGATAGTTTATGTAAATTAGTGATAATAAGGGTCAAATGGTGTGCAGATGAGAAGTCTGCCGTCAACCACCATTGACCACCAACTGCCACCGTTAGGCAGTTGGTGTTAATGTCTGTTAGATCAGTTACTAATCGATGCCTATATATATGTAATGTTTATGCACTTTAAAGATATATCAGATTTGATAATTATCCTATTTCCTGTGTTCATTCATATGAACTTCATATACACACTGTGATTGATTTGTGTTTGAAACAATGTATGAACCAAGTGAATTCAAAACACTGTTAGCTTTGGTTGCACAGCAGAATTTGGAATTGAAACAATTAGACGTTAAAACTGCTTTCTTACATGTGGATCTCGAAGAGGAGATTTATATGAGTCAGCCGGAAGGGTTTCTTGCTCAAGGGAGAGAAGAGTATGTTTGTAAGCTGGAAAAATCGCTTTATGGGCTGAAACAATTGCCAAGGCAATGGTATAAGCGATTTGACAGTTTTATGGTGAAAAATGGTTTTAATCGAAGTCCGTATGATTGTTGCATTTATCACAAAAAAGTAGCAATAGATCATCCATTTATTTGCTCTTGTACGTGGATGATATTTTAGTAGCAGCTCGTGATATGGAAGAAGTTAAGAAGCTGAAAGTTCTTCTTAATTCAGAATTTGATATGAAAGATCTAGGTGTTGCTCAAAAGATCCTTGGTATGGAGATTATTCGAGATAGAGCTAACGGTAAACGTTTCTTGTCACAGAAAAGTTATATTCAGAAAGTGCTTTCTCGATTTGGTATGAGTTCAGCAAAGGCGTTGAATACACCTTCATCAGCAAATTTCAGATTGTCATCTGATTTGGCACCTCAAACGGAGGCTGAGGTGGAATATATGAGCAAAGTTCCTTATTCAAGTGTGGTTGGAAGCCTGATGTATGTGATGGTTTGCACTAGACCCGACATAGCGCATGCTGTGAATGTTGTTTCACGTTACATGGTGAGTCCGGGGAAGGAGCATTGGGTTGTTGTTAAGCGTATCTTTCGTTATCTTAAAGTTTTACAGCCTTCAGTTGCGTTGTCTACAACTGAGACTGAGTATATGGCTCTAACTGAAGCTGCCAAAGAGGGTATTTGGCTGAAAGGTTTGCTTGGAGACCTTGGTTTCAGTCAAGATCAAGCTGTTGTGTTTTGTGATAGCATGAGTGCTATTTGTCTTGCCAAAGATCAAGTGCATCATGAAGTAGAAACCACATAGATGTGCGGTATCATTTTATTCGTTCAGAAAGAAGAATAAAGGTGTTAAAAGTGAAAACGGAAGACAATCCAGCTGATGTGCTTACTAAACCAGTTTCAGTGAACAAGTTTAGACATTGTTTAGATCGTCTAAACATTGACAGCTGGATGTAGTAATTCTTTTACTAGTATTAAAGTCAAGGTGGAGAATTTGTGAAGTATGACTTTAATACAAGTTACAGAGTTGGTGAGATCAGCTGATGGGGTTCAAGTCAGATGCAAGTCATCAGCCGATAATAAAGACATCAGCTGATATGTTTAATTTCATCTGGTTCTGTTAGTTTGTTATTACCGTTCTGTTAGTTTTTCTATCTGCTGACATGTATTATAAATAGCAGCACTATACTCCAGATTGTATTACCTTTCATTTTTCATTAAGATCAATAAAGTTCTTTCTTCAATTTCATAACAGTATCGTTGAATGTGGCTATTTCCAGACGTAAGGGACGGGTTTCAAATGGTGGAGGATTCTGAGTTGAGAAACAGGTGGGATGTATGAAGAAGATGAAGGAGAAAATGGAGGATTGAGGATTGGGGGTTGTTGATTTGGTGGAGTTGGTGGTGGTTGTAATGGTTGTTTTTGGAGACGTGCCACAAAACGAGAAGGTCATCTATGGAGTTTGTAAGATTTTTGATCTGAGAATTGGTGGTTTGGGCAGATTGCAGGAGCGCTGCAATTAATGAATCGTGACTAGCAATGGCAGTTTGTAATTGATTTGCTACTGTATTCAAGGTGTTGAGATTATCTTCCGTGTTTTGCCAACGTGTTGCGTTGGTAACATGGTGATGGGGTGATGGAATGATGGAAGAGGAAAAGGATAGATTGGGACATTGGTCAATGAAAGCACCAATGATGGACTTTCATATCATATCCAAAAAGAGTACAGACTTGCCAATTTATAGATTTCACCAGCAAAAAGGAAAAAGAAAAATAATTAATAATTAGAGAATTCTGTTATTCATGCATCCCCTCAGGCCTAACTAAGTGACATAATGAGCTAAGTGTAAGAGCATTATTGTGGTCCTCCTTCCCCTGTGACTCATCGAGATTGCTTCATTTACTAATTACATGATTTTCTTATTTAATCTAATGGATTAGTACAAAGCTAGCAATCTCCAAGGTGAATCATCTTCTTCTTAATTCTCTTTTAAAACAACGTTTAACATAATTTGTAGCGTTCATGATTTTGAAATAATTTCTAATCTATGTGTGTGATTAAGGTTTTTGTAAACTTGACAAGGTCCGTTTCAATCCAAGTTAAATGGGTTAACCGAGAGATCAATGAGATTTGAGATAGAGTAGGGATTGGTGTCTAGGTTTGTTGCTATGTACTGAAATGGTGGAGCTAGCTAATAACAGCTAAAGAACTTGTATTCATTTTATTTTAATTATGAAATACATTTCACTCATACTTTAAGCCAAGGTTTCAATCCAAGAGGGTATCACCTCTTATCAGAACTTAGCCAAAATAACTATGAAACTCTATATTTTTTCTGTTGCAAATAATTTCAGTTCAAACAAGATGTAGTAGTTATGAGGCAACTGTGACTATACAAGAAAGAAGTCAACTGACTTTAGACTTGACTTTTAGACAAATCTAATTAGGAAGTTTTTTAAATTTGTGATCTGTAATTACTTTTTTCTTTCTCATTTCCTTGGAAGTTGGAATCTTATAATTTGGTAATCTATTTACGTTTATGTTGAACCGACCCGTGTAATATACGGGTTTCGAATGATTACCGGTAAGGCTGATGCGACATGTGTTCTTGATTAGTGATTTTTCTTAGGTATGGGTTTGCGACTTTACTATGCTTTCACGTAGACCAAATTGTTTAACGCATTAGGTTTAAAAGTTAATTGGCATACATAATTGGTAGTTAATCAGATGTAAAGCTTAATTTGAGGTGTTTGACTGTGAAAGCTTCATGTGATTTTATCTCTTGATTTTAACAAGCGGTTGTAATCAAATAAATAGGAGAATATAAAACCTCCATTGATGGTATAAGAAACTTATTACACAACTATGCTTCCAAAAACTAAAACACAATACTAAATGGAAGTAAGTCGCTCACCAAACAACTAATATCACTTCATTTGCTTTTACACAATCTTGCATTTTTTAGTACATGATAACTGATTAAGCAACATCTATATGAAGGGGACGATTCAAACATGAACCATTTTGTACGATAACTGCGAGAATCAATTATAGTCATTGATCAAAGACATCGAGGATCCAGAATAAAGAGTAGTTAATGAATAACCTTAAATTAATAAAACTTATCCTTAATTAATTAAGGGAAATTTTGACATTTTTATATTACCCCCACATTTTTTAAACTAATATATACATCAAAAGGAAAGGTGTGAAATTATGAAAATTATACCAAATTAACGAAAAATTATGCTCTTTAATTTGAGAGTCTTGCTATATTTTTTTGAATTTTTTGTATTTGCTGGTTTTTGCACATGTGCATATGCATATGCACAGATTCACCTAAATTTTCAGCAAAGATGTAGATATGCACATGTGCAAATATTTGCACATGTGCTTAATGTGCACATATGTAGATGTCGAGCTGTACTGGAAAAAAAACCCAGCAAACGCGATTTTTTCCCCAAAAAATATAGCAAGACCAGCATAATTTTCCCTTTAATTTGGTATAGTTATCATAATTTAACACCTTTTCGTTTGATGGATATATTAGTTTAAAAAGTGGGGGTAATGTAAATATGTCCATACTACCGTTTCATCTTTAAAATAAATAAAAAAGACAAGAAATTAAACAATTGGTCAGAAATGGTTCTCGTGGTTTTTGTGCAAGTACCATGAGAACCAATCTCAACCGTTTTTTGGATATGGGAAATTCATGGATGGAGAACATGGAGTGATAAAGTGTGGCAGGGTGAATATATTCATCGGTGAGCAATGAGATTGAAGTAGGGGAATTGGACGGCTCGGATTGGTTCTCGTGGTATTCGCACTAATTATGTTTCTCAAATGAACTTTTTCCTACACACACACACACACACATATATATATACTACTATATAAAACATACAACACTCTCTCCCCTTTTTACTATTCAAAACTCTTAAAATTCAACCAACAATACATCCTCACCCTTGATTTTATCTAAATTAATCTCATCCACTAAATATTTAATCATTTCACTCTCTTAATTTACTTTACCTTTTTATTTAATTAAAATATACTCTCCCACTAACATAATCTTTCACACAAATACAATTATCCACCTATATCAAAATAATTTTTAAAATCTTGTTAACTTCTCTATCTTTATTTCGTAAATAAAAATCTTTATTTTTATTTTTATGCTCTTTAGAATTTATTTTTAAACTTAATAAATTAATTGATACAAATTTAAGAAAGTTCGAAAAAACGGACATATTGTTGAATACTTTTTCTTGTCATTGAATCGCGAGAATAACATATCATTACATTCTTGAAAATGATGTGTTGTAAAACAGAAACTATTTACCGCCGCAGCATTGCGCGGGTATGATACTGTTGGTCCCGAATGGATACTACAACAACAAATGTTTGTAGAAGGGGGGTTGAATACAAACTTTAGCAAATAAAAATGTAGAGACACACGGTTTACTTTTATATAATTCTTATTGATGTTAATCAAGAATTACATGAACTAGATGCGGAAAATCTAAGTTCAATAAAAGGTGGCAACTAGATTTGTCTAACACATAGACAATGCTAATCTTAAACAACTAATGTCTAAGATGTTCAACACATAAACAAGTTTGTTACACTGAAAGTAAAATGCTAACTCTTCTTAATTCTCAACAGATGAGATTTCAGTGCTTTCAACTATCTATTCGCATACTTAGCATGTTTCCATGCATGAGTATATATAAGCAAATGGCATCCGGTTGATGGAGGGGAGAAGGAGGCAAAAGGTACTTGGTTTAATAATATTATAATAGATAAAGTTAGTGGGTGAAAAGGTAAGTTAACTTTACAAGCAAAGTGTGTAAAGTGAACATACTTTTCAGTAAGGTGTTTACCCACTATCTATTATTATATTATTAAAGTACTAGCTTTATGTCTTGGGAGAGTAAACTTCTCTTTCCATGCTTGTACTTTTATCAACACCATGCTTTCTGAAGATTTGACTTTACCAAGTATAGAGTTGCCAGCCATACTTTGAAGCATATCTTCGAGATCTTCTTTTCTAAAGTATCTTTCTCCTTTTCCAGAGGATAAAGATCTATCCCTTTTGTTTCTTTGCAGATTCAAAAGGTGCTAAGTACTTTTACAAGAAAAGATCTAAGGCATAATAGAACAACACATGTTATGCCTTTGACTTAAGAAAATATTACATAGAAAGGCTATTAGCTGATAAACAAAGTAATGACTCAGCTAACAGACACTGAACTGCAAATGTAATTTTGCTCAGCTAAAGGATAAATGTGAAAGACTCAGCTACTTAGATTTGCTCAGCTGATCGAAATGCTCAGCTTATAATACAAATCATAACAGCAGCTAATAAACTGATTAACTCAACTGTCAGCTGTTCCTAAGGGCTCAGCTAATCATTTGAGTAATGTCAACTCACAAAGAAAAGATTGGATAAGTAGGAAATGCCTTATCTGACATATGGGAGGCATCAGCTAACTAATGTGATTTTGTCAGCTGATCCTTGACTGCTCAGCTGATCGTGAAATCTTCATTAGCTTATGGTTTTGGACCATCAGCTGATCCAATGTGATTCCTCAGCTAATGCTTTTGACTGATCTTTTCTTCTCAGCTGATCTTCATGAAGCTGGTCCTTTGGCTGATACTCAGTGTTCAGCTGACACTTGTAGTCTTCAGCTGACACTTCTTACTTACAATTTTCTCTAAGTCTAATATGAAAAACAACACATGTTTTTCGTTTAACAAAGTCCAAAAATGAATATGTGGTTTTGTTAACGTCAAATCCTATTATAATTAATAGACATGTTTGATTTAGGTTTGATATTGCTATCTCCCCAACAATCTCCCCCTATTTGATGATGACAAAATCTTATCTGTTTAGAGAAGAATCAGTTTGACTCGAATTAGTAAGGATAAAACTTTTAAGTGCATTTTGGTTACCTAACTATCTGTTTTTGGTAACTCTTTAATATATGTTCCCTGATATTCTGTTTTTGGGAATCTTTTCATTTATGAAGTACCATTTTTCTGTTTTTGTGGTATCTTTCTATCCTTTTTCTGTTTTTAGGATTTTTTGATTTTCTATATTTACACTAGGTGAGCTATCTACTAAGATACATCTATACTTGCATTTTAGCTCAGTAGTCCATGATCAAAGTCTCAAGCTTGATTACAGAACAAGTAAAGTACATGAGAGTTTGTACAGAGTGATTAAACTAAAAGTTAATCTAAGAACAGAAGTTGAATTAATCTAGGAATTGAAAAATACAACTAATCTAGTTATGAAGTATCAATTGTCTTCCCACCAAGGTTCTTCTTTGATGTCTGGACGACTGCTAACAGGCAGAGTAGCAATCAGCTGATTAGCTCTAGCTTCCATTAAACTTTCAAAGTATTCACTCCCTGTCTGTCCTCTTGCCAATCTTACAGCTTGAAACACTACAGCTCTTGGCGCTCTTCCTATGTCAGCTTCTCTTATGAATCTCCAATCACCAGCTCTGTTCTTGAAGAACATCCCTTTTTCAGGCACAGTTATGTACTTAAACATTTCTGGCTCAATGTTGGAGGGCAAATCAGTGTTGAGACTTTCATAGGCAGGAAGAAAAGGATAGTCAGGATTGACAATGATCTGTTCAATGGTGACAAAAGCCTTTGAACTCTTTTTGAAAGCATCTTCAATCAACTTGATGTGTTCAATGAATTGATCATGAGTGAAGAGCCTGTTGCAGATTGACATTGGTGTGCTCGCGACTGCGTGTTTTTCTTGTTATAAAATCTTGGGACACAACCTCGTTTTAAATTTATAAAAACGATGTTACTAAGCAGATACTACACACGACTCAGGCAAGTATAACCTGGTCAATAGTAGTATAGACTTGGTAAGACCGGATGTCGTTCCACCAGGACAGGAAACTACCAATACTTAAGTCTCATTGTTGTTTGATCAGCAGGATTAATTTAAAGCAAGTAACCAAATTAACTAAATTAAACAGGAAATACATCAACTAAAACAGGTTAACACTGAAGGCAAACAGACAGGATAACAGATTCACTCAGGCTTTCGAATCATCAAGACTAGTCATGGTAATGACATAATACAAAACATAATATGAAGACTTGAATAGTTTAAGCGCATAGCATGCTGTACTAATACTCACAAGACTACATTATCATGCATAAATCATCACTCGAGTTATCAAGACTCAGACTTAGCAATTAAACATAATCAGACAAGCAACGGCATATAAGGATTTAACTACAGATTCACCAGATCACATCCAGATCAGACTACAAAGACATACATCTTTTCAAATGACATATCCAGTAATCCTCAGAACCCAAAAAGGTGTTAATGTGGTTAAAAAAAGTTAAAACAAGCAAAAACAGCAAACTGTTGTGAAAATACCCTACTACGGCCGTACGTATTTATTACTACGGCCGTAGCAATTTTGTACAGTCCCTACGGCCGTATGGATTTCTCACTGCGGCCGTAGGAACCAGTACGACAGAACAGTCTAATCTAACATTAAGGCATTCAACAACAAATTACAATCTAGACTTTAATCTCAGATCATAAACACATGTAAACTGGTACAATGGGGTCACAAACTCCTCTAAACTCAAACCACACAATTAAGAGGTTTTAATGATTAGCCACATGATTACTAAAGATATGAACATGTTAAACCTACCATTTCTAGTAAAGCCAACACTTCTTGAAACATGAATCATGTGATATGCACATTGAACACTAAGACAAGCATAACAAAGGCATACATGTGAGTTCATTTCACCATCTAAACATACCAACAAACATCTTTGTGAACCCTTTAATTATTTGTAGCATGTTAGACCAATGAATACACCAAATAACAAGATTTTCATCTATAATCACAAGGCATGCATAAAACTAACATATGAATAAAGTGACCAATAATGGATGAACCTACAAGGATTCAAAACATATTCCAATAATGATATCTAAAGACAACCATGCAAGATGTATCATTTCTAATAACAAACTCAACATGGAATTAATAAAATCAACCATCATTCTTGAATATCCACATGCTTAAACATGAAGGAGTTATCCTAAACATATTATCACACATGAACATGGTAAGATTAAACATACTAAGTTGATAAAACACACTTGTATTCAAGATCAAAACATGCATATTTGAATCAAGTCATCATAAAAGTCAAATATATTGCCATAATTAGCCAAGAATCATCTTGGCCCAAGTGAAATGAGTTTAGTTATCCATATACAATAATAGTAGCACTACAACATCTGGAACACATGGGTACATGATTGATATAAAAAATGGAAAGAGTATACCCAAGCTAGCAATGATAAAACTAATGAATCCAAGCTCCAAATGTTGTTCCAAGCCTTCAAGATCCAAGCTCTCCTCCTTAGAATCACCAAGAGAAGTCCCCTGGAGTGTTAGGATATTTAGAGAGGGTAAATGGATGTGTTTTTCCGGAGTGGAGGTGAAAATGGTAACCCCTTGCAAAATGGCAGAATTCTGAATTTAATCTGCTGTAACAGAACTTCCTACGGCCGTAGGAAGTATCTTCTACGGCCGTAGGATGGTTGGAACAGAGATTCTCCACACGCAATACTCTGCTGCCACACCGACACACGCAAGAAATCTGCCAGGAAATGATTACTACTGATTGGGGGTCCCTACGGCCGTAGGAAATATCTACTGCGGCCGTAGGATGGGCTGGTCAAATCTTCTAGAAGAATGGTCTTCTACGGCCGTAGGAACATCCTCTACGGCCGTAGGTGTCTTTTTTCACCAATCTTCATTTTCTTCTATTTTTCCCTTGTTTTGTCCCTTTATCTACTTAAAGCTCTTTTGTAACCTGCATGGTGAATGTTAAACATATTAGATCAATAATAGGAGTATTCACCTAGTATTTGGGCTAAGTACGGGGTATTCTAACATGTAAAACATGTATAAAAACGCATATATCAAAGTCCCCACACTTAAGTTTTGCTTGTCCTCAAGCAAACTCTAATGCAATAGCTAAAACCAATGAATTTCTAAAGGTAGCACATTAGTGCAAACATGTATCATTCCGACATATAAGAGATCTAAAAGCATGACAAACATTTTAAACGCAGAATTAAGAGTTGCTTTCATGTTTTGAGATAAAGTAAAGCAGATTTAGCACACATACAATGAGTTATGACAAGTATCTGACTTTATACCTCACCGGAGATCACTCTAGCACTCAATGTGTATTTGGGTTAAGTATATAAGTGCTCGTGTGCTAGATTGAAGCAAAGACTAGCATAAGCTTGATCACGTATCACATCTCCACCAATCAACATAATCATATGCAATTATCAAGAAGACTTTGTCGGGTTGTAACGTGGATAGGGCTAAGGGTAGGAATGAGAATATATAAAAGTGGCTAAAATAGAATCCAGAAATCAAGGTTAAAATCGTCAAAGCTGCTATTATTGAAAGAATACAGAATATCACACTATTTCTGGCGAGAATACAGTTCATCAAGTAGAAATGGAATCAGAATTCTCTGAATGATGGCTAACAACCAGGTAATACCGACAAAGAATTACTACTCAATGTATGACAGGCTGAAAAATAGCCAAGGAAAGCATGTCAAGTAACTGAATTTCTCATTTTTCTCATTTTTCTCTTTTTTTTGGATTTTCTCAGAAAACTCAGTTGTATGCAGTATAATCAGAACAAACCAAGGGATATATGTATTTTTCATATCCCACTAATCGGTGCATGAACAACTGACGAACAAAATACAATGGAACTAAGCAGCGAGAAAACGGGTCAACTGACTCTGGAAACATAAAAATAAAATAGACTAAAACAGGATAAACATGGGTAATGAAAAGAAAGGCTTAGGCTCAAATTGGATAACTAGGGGAAAATATAGAAATTGGCTAAAAACAAAAGTATATAGGCTGAATTGGGGTTTCCTAGTGCTTCTATCACTTAACTGCAACAGTTTAGTTCATGATCTCGACATGCATACTAGTAAGCAAGTTCTACAATCAAAGCAACAATCAGCAAAAAAGTGGAGCTAATCATGTAAGAAATGAAGTGTAGTGGCTCAAATGCTCAGGAATGCATATCAGGTGTGACTTGTGCAATTGAAGTCAAACACTTGTTAAAACTCAAGAATTCGTGCAAAATCGACTTCATAAAAGCTGAAATGTTACTTGTTTAAAGTATATCATGCGAGAAGATCTAAACATGTCCAAAATGATATAATTTTGCTTAAAATTTATGCCTAAATCAATTCTACGGTTTAAAGCATAGTTAGCATACAAGAGTTTTCAACAGGACACAGAATAGCAGGCATGTTATATTAATCCCTCCCCACACTTAAAAGTGTACATTGTCCCCAATGTACTAATAATAAGCAATAAAGTGCGAGAAAAGAGCTTTAAGAACTCCCTGAACAGCAATTGTGTGCCTGCATTTATTAAACTCCGAAGGCGTTGGCTTCCTCCCCACACTTAAGCTGAGCTGCCAAGATATCACGAATATTCTTGCAAAACAACAACTCAACCAAAAGTGAAACATAGAGAGGGACAAAAAAAATCACAAGCTATGGCAAGCAAAAAGGAAACGAACTACAAAAAACACAGCCGAAAAAAATGTACAAGTGTTTTGATGTCATACATATAGACAATATAAGTACAGAACATCAAACACATCAAAAAGTGGCCTGTACTACAAACAACCAAAAGCGTACAGCCAAGCTAATCTAGAAATACATACAAAGAAAACTACTACACAAATTATCCCCACAAATATAACTACGGCGGAGGCGGCTGCGAAGGCCCGGCTTCATCAGTGAATTCCCGGAGCCTCTGCGGATAAGCTGGCGGCTGTGGCAACTACCGTGAAGATGTCATAGTGTCAGCCACAATGAGCTGCATCATGCTGATCATATACTGTCGGTGAGCCTCAGCATGCGCATACTTAACTCTCTGGATCTGCCTGGACTCCTGCTGAAACGTGCGGATCTCAGATACCGACCTCTCCAACCTCCCAAGCCTAGCCCTATAATCTCTCATGTAAACCTGGGCTGGCTGATGTGGGGGAGGTGGTGTCGTCCCGAAAATGAAGGAGACACGAACGGAAAATCCTTTGCGAGCGTCGGGTGCGTTTTTGAGAGAGAGAGAGAGAACGTGCGTTTGAATCTGATATGGGCATTTTTATAGGAAAGTTCCTATGGCCGTAGTAAGAGTGTACTACGGCCGCAGAGGGCTCAGAAAGCTGCTACGACCGTAGTAGTATGGTACTACGGCCGTAGGGGCTCTATTTTGCATGATGACCCATTTTTCATCAGATTTTCAATTCAAACAACCTTTTGGTACACGCTACTCTCTATAGGCCTCTGGAGAATGTACGGGGAACGTGCAAGTAGTGCGGATTTGAAAGCACACAACTAGATTAGCCGAATTATGAACGGAAAGGGAAACGGAAACCCGGAAAGTGGGCATCCGACAAATAGATAATATGTACAAATAACACACTATTAGTACGGTGTGTAAGTGAACACTTTAACGCGTTGAAATGCGGAGTGTTTTCCTGTCTCTCCAGAATAAATGAGAATTGAAATGAGAAAACACGAGGAGGTATACGGCACGAACATAGGCATAGCCTAGGGATTCTAACGGGGCTTTGGCTCGAGTTTGCTTAGTCGGAGACTCACCAACTCATCAATCATTGCACCAGTGTTACTTTTAGGATGCAAGACCTCCTCGGCTTTCAGCTTAACGGGATCTTCTCGAAGAGCACTGGCATACTCTGACTGAGATATCGTCGGCAAATTCCTACAAGCGCCCTCATGTAACAGAGCACCGCATTTCCAGCATTTCCATCATTTCCCTACATATTTGGCACGCCTCTTTGCCGCATAGATGGAAGTGCCTCGATGAAATTTGGCAAAGTTTTGGTCTCTCCTCACGTGTTTCTCATGTCCCATGACAATATCGCGCAGAATATCAGAGGGCAGCTGAGTACGTAGAAAAAGGCAAGAAAGGAGGGAAAGTGAAGCGGAGGAAAGCATATCCAGTTCTTTAAGGTCTGCCGGTAAAAGACCAAACTCACCCCGCTAAGGTACGGCGGGGTGAAGTTTCAGAACCTCTCTGGTTTCCTCTGGAGAATGCGGGATACCAATGTATTTCTTGAGTCGGTGGTCGTTGACCTTAAAAGTTACTCCCTCGGAGTTTGTGATGTCAACAGCCCCGTGCGGGTAAACAGTATGGACAACATAGGGGCCTGTCCATCTAGACTTCAGTTTACCGGGAAAGAGACGCAACCTAGAGTTGTACAAGAGTACACTATCGCCAACCTGGAATTGTTTGTCCTTCAGGCGGCTGTCATGGAAGTCCTTCGTCCTTTCCTTGTATATCTTCGAATTTTCATAAGCTTGGAGCCGCAGCTCATCAAGCTCATTGATCTGAAGTAAGCGGTTATCACCAGCACTAGAGACGTCAAGATTTAACAATTTTAAAGCCCAGTAGGCCTTGTGCTCTAGCGCAACAGGAAGACGACACGCTTTGCCGCAGACCATCCTATAAGGCGTTGTACCTATAGGGGTCTTGAATGCAGTGCGGAATGCCCACAACGCGTCATCCAGTTTTTCAGCCCAATCCTTCGGGCTACCACCGACTGTCCTTTCCAGTATTCTCTTAAGTCCTTTGTTTGTGACCTCGACTTGGCCACTCCTCTGCGGATGATAAGGAGTTTCGAGTCTATGAGTTACCCCATATCATTTCAACACCTTCTCGAGTTGAGCATTGCAGAAGTGAGTTCCCCGATCGCTTATGAGTGCTCTCGGAGTACCAAATCGGGAGAATATCTTCTTAAGAAATTACAGACAACCCTCGCATCATTTGTGGGTAAGGCTTTAGCTTCCGCCCACTTTGACAAATAATCAACGACTACTAGTATGTACTTGCAACCGTGCGAAGGTGGAAAAGGACCCATGAAATCGATGCCCCAAACATCGAAGATTTCACAAATTTGAATGCTATTCTGAGGCATCTCATTTCGTGCTGAAATATTCCCTGCTCTTTGGCAGGCATCACAAGTTTTAACGAATAGATGAGCATCTTTGAATATTGTGGGCCAATAGAAACTTGAATCGAGGACCTTTTTGGCAGTGTAGCCAGGTCCGTTTTGGCCTCCAGTTGGACCCATATGACAGTGTTTCAGAATGCTCTTGGCTTCATCGCTACTCACACATCTTCAAATGACTTGGTCTGATCCGATCCGGAAGAGATAAGGATCATCCCAAAAATAATGTTTCAGTTCTGAGAAAAATCTCTTCTTTTGTTGATGTGAGAGGCCTTTGATCATCACCCCGGCTGTAAGATAATTTGCAAAATCAGCGTACCAGGGGATTGCTTCGGTGCTTGTCAAGGTATATAGGAATTCATCAGGAAAGTTATCTTTTATGCCTGATTCATGAAGCAACTCCAGATTTGGATTTTCAAGACGAGACAGATGGTCAGCAGCCAGATTTTCTGCTCCCTTCTTGTCTTTGATTTCGATGTCAAATTCCTGTAAGAGCAGAATCCATCGAATGAGACGGGGCTTTGCATCTTGCTTTGCAAAAAGGTAACGAAGAGCAGAGTGGTCAGTGTAGACCACGGTTTTTGATAACACCAGATATGATCTAAATTTTTCGAACGCAAAGACTACTGCTAACAACTCCTTCTTAGTGACTGTATAATTTTCTTGAGCGTCAGTCAGCGTCTTGCTGGCGTAGTAGATCGGCTGAAAGTGATTATTAATGCGTTGGCCCAAAACAGCACCAACCGCAAAATTACTAGCATCACACATAATCTCAAATGGTTGAGACCAATCTGGGCATGTCAGGATAGGAGCATTGGTTAATTTCTCCTTTAAAAGATTAAATGCATGATCGCACTCGGGAGAAAAAATGAAAGGAGCGTCTTTCTCAAGGAGATGGGTTAACGGCCGGGTGATTTTCGAAAAATCCTTTATGAGGAGCCGGTAAAACCCTGCGTGTCCGAGAAAGCTCCTAATGGCTTTGACATTTGAGGGTGGAGGTAGTTTTACAATAACATCGATTTTGGCTTTGTCTACCTCAATCCCCTCGCTAGAGATTTTATGACCTAAAACTATACCTTCGCGTACCATAAAATGGCATTTTTCCCAATTAAGCACAAGGTTAGTTTCTTCACAGCGAGACAACATTTTTTCTAAGTTGTGGAGGCATGTATCAAAGGAGTTTCAAAAAACTGAAAAGTCATACATGAATACCTCGACACAATTCTCAATCATGTCATGAAATATAGCCGTCATGCATCGCTGAAATGTTGCAGGAGCGTTACATAACCCAAAAGGCATACGCCGGTAGGCAAAAGTACCGTAAGGGCATGTGAAAGTTGTCTTTTCTTGGTCCTCCGGTTGGATAAGAATCTGAAAGTATCCGGAGAATCCATCAAGGAAGCAATAAAAAGGCGTTTCCAGCCAAACGCTCCAACATTTGGTCGATGAAAGGAAGGGGGAAGTGATCCTTACGTGTGGCATCATTGAGTTTGCGATAATCAATGCACACACGCCATCCCGTGACCGTACGAGTTGGGACTAGCTCGTTTTTATCGTTTAGAATGACGGTCATTCCTCCCTTTTTAGGAACTACCTGGACTGGACTGACCCACGGACTATCGGAGATAGGGTAGATCAAGCCGGCTTCCAACAACTTTATAACCTCTTTCTTAACTACCTCTTGCATGTTGGGATTTAAACGTCTCTGATGTTGCACACACGGCTTATAATTATCCTCCATGAGAATCTTATGTGTGTAGAAGGATGGACTAATCCCCTTGATATCAGAAATTTTCCATGCAAGGGCAGTTTTGTGATTTTTTAGAACCTGTAATAGCTTACTTTTCTCTTCAACAGTAAGGTTAGAAGCTATTATCACAGGCAGCTTCGAATCTTCCTCCAAGAATGCATATTCAAGATGAGAAGGAAGTTTTTTGAGTTCAAGAGAATGTGGGTCCACAATAGAAGGTCGAGAAGCTGAGCTCTCGGATTTTTCAAGGACCTCAAAAACATCTGAGATAGGTGTCTCATCAGGTGGAATAGTGTTGGTTAGCTCATCAGAGACAAGCTTTACCTGCTCTACATCCAAGACATCCTCATCCAGGATTTGCGTGTCAAACGCATCCTTCTCTAGAGTTGGAACAATGTGATACACGGGATAACGATGAAAGATATCAATGAAATAAAGAGTGTCATCCTGGCTAGCTGAGTGTTTCATTGACTTTTGGATGTCAAAAGTCACTTCATCCTTATCTACTCGAAGCGTAAATTTTCTGTTGCAAACGTCAATCAATGCTCGAGCAGTAGCTAAAAATGGACGACCAAGAATGAGTGGGACGTTTTTGTCCTCGTCCATATCTAGGATGACAAAATCTGCAGGAAACACAAATTTGTCAACCTTGACCAAGATGTTTTCGACTATCCCTCGTGGATATTTGACTGAACGATCGGCTAGCTGAAGTGACATACGAGTCGGTTTTGGTTCTCCTAGGCCCAGTCTAGAAAATACAGAGTATGGCATCAAGTTGATGCTGGCACCTAAATCAGCTAGAGCGTTGTTTACAGTGAGATTACCAATCAGACATGGGATTGTAAAACTCCCAGGATCGGTTTTCTTTGCTGGAAACTTATTTTGAAGAATGGCTGAACATTCCTCGTTTAAAGTCACCAACGACAGGTCCTCCAATTTCTTCTTGTTGTTGAGCAAATCCTTAAGAAATTTGGCATATTTAGGCATCTGTGCGAGTGCCTCAACAAATGGAATGTTCACATGGAGCTGTTTGAATAGCTCTAGGAACTTACCATATTGTTCCTCCGTTTTCTCTTTCCTTAATCTCTGGGGGAAAGGAATGGTAGGTTGAAATATTTTTACCAGAGGTTCGACTTGCGCGGTACTTGCTGGGTCTAGCCTGTTGTGCGCCTCGTCAGAATCCTTCGATTGGACCTGTTTTTCGGTTTCTTTGGATTGAGAGGGAAACGGTGGTGGTACCGTGGTCGTCCCACTACGCAAAGTGATTGCCTTCACGTGTGCTCTCGGATTTGCATCCGTATTGCTTGGGAGACCTCCCGGTGGTCGCTCTGACAAGAGCTTAGATATCTGGCCAACTTGATTTTCTATATTTTGCAGTGAAGCTTGTTGATTTCTCAGAGTTGCTTCCGTTTGATTAAGTCTACCATCTGTTTGGTTGAAACCCAACTCGGATTGTGACATATATTGTTTCACAAGGTCTTCCAAATTGGAAGATACTGAAGAAGATGATGATGATGCAGATTGATTGGGAAGCGGTGGTTGAGTGTTATATTGACGTGGCGGCTCATATGGTTGCGGTTGTCGATTAAACTGCTGAGGCTGACGTTCGTACTGCTGAGGCTGACGTGGTCTCTGTGGGTATGGAATCCCTGGAGGGGGTTTAGTAGTTTGGTTATGATAACTGAAGTTCGCGTGATACCTCCATGCATGGTTAAAGTTGGTTGCATTGGGATTATACTGAGACCTCGGCTGATTAGTAATGAAATCGACCTCCTCGTGAGCAGGAGTTTCCTCCTGGCATTGATCACTAGAATGTGGCCCTGAGCAGAAATTACAAGTAGCCTGTTTAGGAGCACACATCTGATCCATTTTCTTAGTCAACTTCTCTACCTGAGCAGAAAGATCAGATAAAGCATCCACATTGAACACTCCACCGTTCTTTGGCAGTTTCAGTCTCGTGGAGGGGTTCCATTGGTAGCTGTTGGTTGCCATATCTTCGATAAGATCATAGCACGCTTGTGGATCCTTGCTACCCAATGCACCTCCTGCGGCAACATCGATCATCTGCCGAGTGACAACGGATAAGCCATTATAAAATATGAAAATTTGATTCCATAACTCATATCCGTGTGAAGGACATCTCCTCATGAGATCCTTGTATCTCTCCTAGTCATCATAAAGACCTTCCCCGTCAGTCTGCTGAAACGATGAGATATCATTACGCAGTTTGGCCGTTTTGGCCGGCGGGTAGTATTTAGCTAGGAATTTGGCAACAAGATCATTCCATGTAGTGATGGAATTTACCTGGAGAGAATTAAGCCACAGCTTGGCTTTGTCTTTTAAAAAAAAACGGGAATAAACGCAAACGAATGGCGTCATCAGTAACACCATTGATTTTAAACGTATCGCAGATTTCGAGAAAACTACGGATGTGAGCGTTAGCATCCTCGTCGAGTAATCCATGAAATTTAACAGAATTTTGAACCATTTGAATTACATTTGGTTTGATTTCAAAATTGTTCGCTGCCACCCTAGGTTGAATGATGGTGTTCTGGATATTGTTAATATCCGGACGAACATAATCGTTAAGTGTCCTAGGTGGTGGTGGTTGTTCTTCCGCCATGTTTAGGAAATGTTCTCTCTGACGTTGGCGTTGAAGGCGTCGGCGTTGTCGAAACTCACGCTCCGGTTCTTGAAAAGGCTCAATTTGTTCAGAATAGAACAAACTGACAGAGGGTGCGAGAAAGAGGTAGAAAAATCAAGTGACTAGTCATGGCAATGACATAATACAAAACATAATATGAAGACTTGAATAGTTTAAGCGCATAGCATGCTGTACTAATACTCACAAGACTACATTATCATGCATAAATCATCACTCGAGTTATCAATACTCAGACTTAGCAATTAAACATAATCAGACAAGCAACGGCATATAAGGATTTAACTACAGATTCACCAGATCACATCCAGATCAGACTACAAAGACATACATCTTTTCAAATGACATATCCAGTAATCCTCAGAACCCAAAAAGGTGTTAATGTGGTTAAAAAAAGTTAAAACAAGCAAAAACAGCAAACTGTTGTGAAAATACCCTACTACGGCCGTACGTATTTATTACTACGGCCGTAGCAATTTTGTACAGTCCCTACGGCCGTATGGATTTCTCACTGCGGCCGTAGGAACCAGTACGACAGAACAGTCTAATCTAACATTAAGGCATTCAACAACAAATTACAATCTAGACTTTAATCTCAGATCATAAACACAAATTACACTCCTCTAAACTCAAACCACACAATTAAGAGGTTTTAATGATTAGCCACATGATTACTAACGATATGAACATGTTAAACCTACCATTTCTAGTAAAGCCAACACTTCTTGAAACATGAATCATGTGATATGCACATTGAACACTAAGACAAGCATAACAAAGGCATACATGTGAGTTCATTTCACCATCTAAACATACCAACAAACATCTTTGTGAACCCTTTAATTATTTGTAGCATGTTAGACCAATGAATACACCAAATGACAAGATTTTCATCTATAATCACAAGGCATGCATAAAACTAACATATGAATAAAGTGACCAATAATGGATGAACCTACAAGGATTTAAAACATATTCCAATAATGATATCTAAAGACAACCATGCAAGATGTATCATTTCTAATAACAAACTCAACATGGAATTAATAAAATCAACCATCATTCTTGAATATCCACATGCTTAAACATGAAGGAGTTATCCTAAACATATTATCACACATGAACATGGTAAGATTAAACATACTAAGTTGATAAAACACACTTGTATTCAAGATCAAAACATGCATATTTGAATCAAGTCATCATAAAAGTCAAATATATTGCCATAACTTAGCCAAGAATCATCTTGGCCCAAGTGAAATGAGTTTAGTTATCCATATACAATAATAGTAGCACTACAACATCTGGAACACATGGGTACATGATTGATATAAAAAATGGAAAGAGTATACCCAAGCTAGCAATGATAAAACTAATGAATCCAAGCTCCAAATGTTGTTCCAAGCCTTCAAGATCCAAGCTCTCCTCCTTAGAATCACCAAGAGAAGTCCCCTGGAGTGTTAGGATATTTAGAGAGTGTAAATGGTTGTGTTTTTCCAGAGTGGAGGTGAAAATGGTAACCCCTTGCAAAATGGTAGAATTCTGAATTTAATCTGCTGAAACTGAACTTCCTACGGCCGTAGGAAGTATCCTGTACGGCCGTAGGATGGTTGGAACATAGATTCTCCACACGCAATACTCTGCTGCCACACCGACACACGCAAGAAATCTGCCAGGAAATTATTACTACTGATTGGGGGTCCCTACGGCCGCAGGAAATATCTACTGCGGCCGTAGGATGGGCTGGTCAAATCTTCTAGAAGAATGGTCTTCTACGGCCGTAGGAACATCCTCTACGGCCGTAGGTGTCTTTTTTCACCAATCTTCATTTTCTTCTATTTTTCCCTTGTTTTGCCCCTTTATCTACTTAAAGCTCTTTTGTAACCTGCATGGTGAATGTTAAACATATTAGATCAATAATAGGAGTATTCACTTAGTATTTGGGCTAAGTACGGGGTATTCTAACATGTAAAACATGTATAAAAACGCATATATCAGACATCCTAATCCAGTATTCAAACTTTGGTGTGAACCTTTGAGCAATTTCACTCTTGGACTTGAGGAGGTGGTACAGGATCTCTATCATTTCAAAGAAGGAGAGAAGTTTGCAGTGTTGAAGATAGGTATCTTCATAAGTCTTTCTTTCATCTCTTCTCACCACTCTGAGATAAGGACCCTCATCAGTACCTTTGTATGGAGTAACCCTTGAGATGATGTCTTCACATCTTCTGTTTACCAAGTTTTCTTTGTTGTCTATGAACTCCTTGGCTTGCCTTTCAGTTTGCTGAGCTAATCCTCCAAAATTGAAGTCAAGTAGAGCTTGAATGGCTTCCTTGTGAGTCTTTCATCTCTTAGGAGCTTTCTTGGTAGAAGGGTCATCTTGCTGTGGTGTATCCAGTACTTGATGTGATTTAGAGGTCATCATAATCAGCTCTTCTTCTTGTAGCTCACTCAACTCATCATCAGTAACACCAATGATTGTAGCAAGATCTTCAGGAGAAGTGAAGTCCTGATGTCTTTCCTTGGTTTTCAAAACTTCTTCAATGGAGGTACCAAGTGCAGCAGCTAACTCAATGAGCTCTCTGACACTCTCATCTTCTTGTGTTAGCTCTTCCTCTCTTCTTTCTTCTTCTTCAATCTCTTCAGCAGTCATTATTTTCTTTCCTTTTCTCCTTGATGTACTGCTGGGAGATGGTTGACTTGATTGAACTGGAGAGGAAGCTTGGACTGGTGGAGCTGTTGTGGAGGGGCTCTGCTTCTTTAAGTTGAACAGAGAGGACAGAGGCTGATCATCTTCTTCATCATTATCGGAATCATTTTCTGATATGGAGATTAGAGCACAGGATTCACCTTGCTTTGATTTCTTAGCACTCTTCCTTCTAGCCATTGTTTTAAGCCTTCTTTTAGGCCTTTGCTGTTCTTGAGCAGATTTCTCCCCCTCAGTTGGATTCTCCCCCTCAACATCAGATTTTCTTTGAGCTTCTGTTTCATTGGGGGCTGATGCTTCCTCTGCTTGCATAGACTGAACCTCAGCTGTATATGCATTAACAGTTGCCCTTATGGTGTCTGGGGAAGGTTCTCTAACTGACTTCTTTGACTTCTCCCCCTTTTTGTCATCATCAGAGGAAGGAAAAGCAGTAGCCTTTGCAGGGGCACCAGGAGTTGGAAAAGAATGGGATTGGGAAGCTAGGAAAGGTGTAGAGGTGGAGATGAGAGGTCTAAGCCTTCTGATGGCATCAGTGATGTTAGTGAACTCTCTAAGAGTGTCACTGTGCCTTTGCCTTGATTACTGGCTTAGTCTTGTGACCTCATCCTCTATGGTATGGAGAAGGGTGGGTACTCTTAGAATAGAGTCAGGGATGGTTACAGAGATGTTAGGAGGTGAAGGTCTTAGGGTGGAAAGTTGGGTTAGAAGGTTTGATATGGTTTGGTTAAGGGTGGTAAGTGTTTGGGTTGATATGGTAGGTGAAGGAATAGGAGTAGGATTAGAAGTTTGGGTAAGAAGTTGATCTAATGTGGTTAGAATTGGGGAAAGATCAACAGGGGCAGGGGTGGGTTGGGGTTGGGATTGAGTAGATTTGAGTGACTCAATCTCTTGGGTTAAATGAGATAGTTGAGTTTCTGTTTTGGTTTGGTAGGAGGTGAAGGAAGTTTGAAGACTATCCATCTTTTGAGAGATGGACAATAGGCTTTGAAGTATTAGGGGTGAGGGTTCAGAAAGGGTAGAGGAAAGGGGTTGAGTAGGAATTGATTGAGTTGAGGTGCCAGTAACAGGAATAGTTTGAGGTCCCTCACTTAAACCTTGGTTTATAGGCCTAAGATCACTGGGAGCAGAGAGTGTGCCCTGTACCAATGGATGGTTTATGCCACTAGTATTGACAGGCAGTGCACTAGTATGTGTAAGAATAGAATCAAATACATGTGCAAGCATGTGAGTATGAGTGAGGGTTGCACTCAGTGAGGTATCCCTTATTACAGTCGTAAGTTGTTGTGAACTTACTAAGGGTATGGATAGACTCAAAGTGGGTATAGACACAGTATAACCTTGGGAGAAGGTCTGTCTTTCAATGGTATCACCCTGTTGGGAGGGTGACCCAGATTGCAGGAGTCCCATATTTACAGATGTGTCCTGTTGGGAGAACACATCCACTGGCAATTGGGTTAAGTCAACTTCCATTTGCTCCCCCTCAACATAAGAGGGAACTTGTGGAGCTGATATCAGAGGTGTGGATGTCACTACCTCAGAGACTTGTGAATAATGCACAAACTCTGTTGATCTTAATTCTGTATGGGTGTCAGTGGGAGTAGAACTAGCAACGGTTGGGAGTTGACTAGAGCTTGGCATTTGTGGGGATATTACAACTGGAGGTGAGGATGGGTTCTCATTGGTGGGGTCAACCAAGTGAGTATCCTCAAGAGTAGTAGAGATTATATCTGAGATGTGCTGAGTCTTGCTTATCTCAATCATTTGAATGAGATTGTCTGAGATTGTGTCTTCCTCAGCATCATCACCAGCTGCTGGTCCTCCACTTTGAGAAGATGAGCTGGTTGTAGCATCATCACCAGCATCACCTCTTTCATCACCACTATATGCTGCTTGTACAGAGCCAGCATCACCTCTTTCATCCTCAGTATCTGCTACTTGTACAACCTCAGCATCAGGATTAATAGGCTCATCCTGTGCTGGTTCATTAAAAACATCTGCTCTAAACATCATTTCATCATCAGCAGTGTCCATCAATTCTTCATCCATCATGGCTTCATCTTGAGCAGGAGTCACTGACTCTTCAGCATGCTCAGTGATTATATCAGCAGATTCAGAATCATCAGCCATTTGTTCCTCACTATTTTCAGCAACCTCCTCCTCTTCATTTTCATTCTCCTCAGCAGCAACATCTATCAACTCTTGCATCTGAGCAGTTATAGCAGGACCTTGATCTTCCCTTATCAAATGGAAAGTTTTCTGACCCATTTGAGGGATGGTCATTGTGTGCAAGTGAGCAGCTAACCCAGCATAATATTCCCACTGAATATCTCTAAGTGCAATTAAATTGAGATACCTTATGTATGGAACAAGGGTTCTGGTTGATTTCTTTGATGTGCCCAGAGTAATCTTATCCACCATTTCAGAGAATATGACTTGTGCGAAGTCAATATTCCTCCCTGTGACCAGAGCATGTAGAACCATCAATTCAGACTAGTTCATTTGGTCATGGCTGCCAGACTTGTGACCAAAGCACCGAATAATCACACTGGCCAAATACTTCCATGGGTGTCCTAGTGCAGACAGCTTATACTGACCATGGGAAACAGCATCATTGTAGCCAACCAGGGGTAAAACCTCTAGTATTTGATCCATTGTAGCAAAAGGTTGAAATGGGGCCATATTGGGTATGGAGATCGCTTGTCTGAGAGAATCTGTAGTGATATTGGTGTTGATGGTACTATTGAGGCAAGTGCAAGTGATTAGGTCTTGATCAGCATGGTACCTTGCAGTGTACCACATCTCACCAACGATGTTTGGAAAGACGAACAGTGGATGAGCAGAAAGACATGCAAACAGGGGATGGGCAGTTATGAATGCCACCATAGGTTCGTATCCCTGGTTTGCTCTGCTCGCGGGGATATCAGTGTTTATGAGAAAGTTGTTTGGGCGAATGGTGATTTCAGAGTTGGGTGTAACATTTTCACCAGCAATGGCGTTTGGAGAAGTTGCAGGGTTGAAGGATACCATGATTACAGAGTGAAGCAGTTTGTGCAACGACGGTTTAGGGTTTGAAATTTTGAGAGAGAAAGAGTGTTTGAGAATTTTGAAAGCATAAGAAATGAAGAACCGCTCGAAAACACTTTTAAATCTTCCTTGGAAACCTAAACTGTCACAGAAATATATTTTGTAAAAAGTAACTGTCCCTTCTGCAAAAAGGTAATAAACGGAATAGTCAATAAATACATAGACAATAAACGGACAATTAAACGAAATTAATTAATACCTAGTGACACAATAAATACGAATGAGAAATTAATAAAATAAGTATGGGGACACAGAGTTTTTGACTTTTGAAAATCATCAGCTGACAAAAGAGAGTGTCAGCTATCCATGTTGAGATAAAATAAGTATCAGCTAATGAATGCACTTAGCTGAGCTTCTGATTCTTAGCTGATGGCTTTATCAGCTGAGGTATTGTGTCAGCTGATGGTCGTCAGCTAACATAATTCCATTAGCTGATCTACCATAAGTAAGATTTGTAGAAGCTTAGATAAGTACTTCATTTCACACACAAATAAAATTATTTTCTCACACAAAATTATCTACCTAAGAAAAGAATATGTTACAGATTTAACATGCCAAGTTTGGATATTAGGAAGTTGAACCGAGACTCATCGAAAGGTTTTGTAAAAATATCAGCTAATTGAACATCAGTACTTATATAGTGCATTGAAACTTTCTTTTTCTGCACATTATCTCTAAGAAAATGATGTCTGATTTCAATATGCTTAGTTTTTTAATGCAAAACCGGATTGTTAGAGATAGAAATGGCACTTGAGTTGTCACACAGAATTGGGGTGTTTTCAAATTGTATGTCATAATCCAGTAGTTGATTTTGCAGCCATAGCAATTGAGCACAGCAGCTTCCAGCAGCAATGTATTCTGCCTCAGCTGTAGAAGTTGAAACAGAGTTCTGTTTCTTGCTTGACCAGCTGACTAATCTTCCACCTAATAATTGACAACCCCCAGATGTACTCTTTCTGTCTAGTGTGCAACCTGCAAAGTCAGAATCAGTGTATCCAACTAACTCAAAATCAGAGTCTTTGGGGTACCAAAGTCCCAGATTAGGAGTTCCTTTGAGATACCTGAAAATCCTTTTAACTGCAGCTAAGTGAGATTCTTTGGGATCTGCTTGGTATCTAGCACAGAGACATGTGGAAAACATAATATCTGGTCTACTTGCAGTGAGGTATAAAAGTGACCCTATCATACCTCTATAAGCTGTAATGTTCACTGATTTACCATCAGTGTTCTTTCCAAGCTTTAAGGCAGTGGACATGGGTGTTTTCATTGAAGAACAATTTTCAAACTCAAATTTCTTAAGTAGGTCGTTTACATACTTTGTTTGATGAATGAAAATTCCATCAACCTCTTGTTTGATTTGAAGTCCAAGAAAATAGTTTAATTCACCCATCATGCTCATCTGATAGTTATCAGACATGAGTTTAGAAAACTTTTTGCAAAGATCCAAATTTGTAGACCCAAATATTATATCATCTACATATATCTGTACAAGTATTACATCACCCTTGAATTTCCTTATGAATAAAGTGCTATCTATGCTTCCTCTAGTAAATCCTTTAGTGGTCAGAAAAGAAGAGAGGGTATCATACCAGGCTCTTGGAGCTTGCTTCAGGCCATATAAAGCTTTGTTCAAGAAATAAACATGGTCTGGCTTGCTAGCATCCTCAAAACCAGGAGGTTGTTTAACATACACCTCTTCCTTCAGTTCACCATTGAGGAATGCACTCTTGACATCCATAAGAAAGAAACAATCTTATGGCTTCAAGTCTAGCAACAGGGGAAAAGGTTTCATCATAATCGATTTCTTCTTCTTGACAATACCCCTGAGAAACTAGTCTTGCCTTGTTTCTGATGATCAGCCCTTGTTCATCCATCTTGTTTCTGAACACCCACTTAGTACCAATGATGGATTTGTCCTTTGGTCTTGGCACCAAAGTCCATACATTGTTCCTAGTGAATTCAGCCAATTCCTCTTGCATGGCATTTATCCAGTGGGGATCATTGAGAGCTTCATTCACCTTCTTTGGTTCAATCATAGAAACAAAACCAGTGTATAAACAGAAATTACAAGCTTTTGATCTTGTTAGTACAGGTGCTTCTATGTTACCTATGACCTGATCTTTAGGATGATCCCTGTGGTCCTTATAGGCATTTTGGATTCTGGGAGAGTTTGAAAACAGTTTGGATTAAGGGAATTGAAATTCTTTGGTTTGAATCAGCTGATGAGACTTCTGGTTGGTCAGCTGACAGAATTTCTTGGTTACAATCTGAGGAAACTTCTACTGAAGAAGGAATGTTAGATATGGAATTAGAGTCCATTGATGTTGAAGTATGATTCCCATCATTCAGCAAAAGTGTGGGTTGGTTTGGGATAGGTTGTGCAGAGATGTTTTGTAAGTTTGGAACAGGTTCATCTAAGTCATTTATATCAGCTGATGAGATTGAATCAACTGGTGGGAGTGGATTAGCTGATACTTGAATATTATCACAAGTAAGCAGCAGATCATTAAATTCCTCACCTGTAGATGGATTAGTAGAACAGGAAGCAACAAAGTCATTTTCATTAAAACTTACATTGATTGATTCTTCAATGACCTTTGTTCTGATGTTGTAGATTCTGTAAGCTTTGGAGATCACAGAATACCCAACAAAAACACCTTCATCAGCTTTTGGTGCAAACTTTTGCAGTTGGTCTCTCTGGTTCAGTATGAAACATTGAAACCCAAAGATGTGAAAGAAACTGATGTTTGGCTTCCTTTCCTTAAGCACTTCATAAGGAGTCTTTTTGTGTCTCTTGATAACAAGGGATCTGTTTTGTGTAAAACATGCGCAACTGACAGCTTCAGCCCATAGATTAAATCCTAACCCACTCTCACACAACATGGTTCTTGCAGCTTCTATCAATGTTCTGTTTCTTCTTTCAGCTACACCATTCTGTTGTGGAGTCCTTGGAGCAGAGAAGTTTTGAGATATACCTTTATCATCACAGAATCCTTCTAGAGTTTGATTTCTAAACTCTGTTCCATGATCACTTCTGAGCATCCTTACCAAATTTCCGTTTAGCACTTCCATCTTCTTTATGAAGCTTATTATCTCTTCAGCAGCCTCACTCTTTGCTTTTAGGAAGATGACCCAAGTGTACCTTGAGAATTCATCAACCATCACTAATGCATACTTACTTCCACCAATGCTAGCAGTAGCAACATGACCAAATAGATCCATGTGCAACATGTAGAAAGGTTCAGTAATGGAGAAGGACTGCTTAGATGGAAAAGAAGTCTTGTGCTGCTTTCCCTTCTCACAAGCAGAACAGGGTTTAGGCTTTACATAAGTCAGTGAAGGTAGTCCTGACACTAGTTCACCTTTGCTCAGCTTGTTTATATTTTTGAAGTTTAAATGGGAAAGCATTTTGTGACATAACCAGTTTGTGTCAGTTACAAATTTGGAATACAAACAGGTTAACTTTGATGGATCACCAGAGGACATATCAAGAGTATATACATCCTTGGTTCTTTTAGCACAAATTATTATTTTACCTTCTTGATTTAAAATGGAACCACCTGTCTTTGTGAAGAGGACTTTATGATCACCATCACATAACTGACTTATGCTGATGAGATTGTACTTAAGCCCTTTAACATATGATACCTTGGACAAGGTTAGGTTCCCATTATGAAGTTCTCCGTAGCCTTTAGTTTGCCCACAGTTGTTATCACCAAAGGTCACTCTTGGACCCTTTTCCTTCTTATAGTTACTTAACAGAGCTTTACAACCTGTCATGGTCCTTGAACATCCACTGTCAAGATACCATGTGTTAATGCCCTGCAAAGATTAGATTGAAAGAAGGTTAGTGATATTTGGGCATCCACAGTTAAGTGGATCCCTGTGGATTGAACCTAGCCATCCACTTTATATTAGGTTGTTTATGAACAAAAGGAACAACTGTGTTATCAACATTTGTCCGCTGTCTTGAGTTACCTTCAAGAGAACAATTACTTGCCTTATGTTCTTTGCTCCCACATTTATAACATTTTTTATTTTTGGAGCCTTTAACATGTTTTGGTAATTGCCTAAAAGATGTCTTAACTATCTTCTGATGACTATGAGTCATCAGCTGATAGATTTCACCATTCAGCTGTTGCAGCTGATTCTGTAAACCAATTAGGTCTTTGTTTACAGTCACCTTAGGTTGACCCTTAGTAAAAATGAGTTTTTGATCAACTTTAGGTGTGGCAGACTTAGACTTTTTGTAAACAAAAGGTCCTTTTCCTTTAGTTTCTCCTATTGAAAGAGTTTGAAGTGATATTTGATCAGCTAAGCAAACAGAAGAGGATCCATGATCAACTGACAGGCTATCAGCTGAGCAGTTATCATCTACCTTTTGATCAGCTGATGTAACATCATTAGCTAAAGAATTTTCAGTCAGCTGAGTTCCTATATTTAATGTATCAGCTTTCAAGGTTTGACAACATAATGTCTTTTTGGTATCAACAAATGATTCCTTTCCTTTACTTATTTCCTTTACAATTAAATTTTCAGTACTTTTGCTTTCTGTCAAAACAATAGAAGGTAAATCAACTTTTGAAGTGATTGAATCTTTCAGCTGAGTATATTTACTTTTGACAAATCTGTTGGTGATTATACTTTTTCCTCTTACAATCTTTTGAAAAGTAAGAGGTAAAATATCAGCCTTTTCTAAGATATTTATGTCCTTGCTAAAATCAACACAGTTAGCAGCTTGAGAATAATTTCCACCAATAATAGCTTGAACTTATTTAGGAATTTGCTCATTGACACACTGAGTGGTCTTTTCAGCAGATACACACCAAGATTTAACTACTTTTTGAAGGTCATTAAACTTTAATGTTGCTTCATTGGTTTCTTTTATCAAGATCTGATTAAGCATCTTTTGATTAGCTAAATCATCTTCCAGTTTTATCATCAGTTTCAGTTTCTCATCTTTAAGATTTAATCTCTCTTTTAGTGATTCTATTTCTAATTTTAGCTTCTTTTCTCTTTGAATATTTGACTGAAACTTAACACATAAATAATCAAACATAGTGTTCTTTTCATTATCTTCATAGTTAATAAATTTTCCAACCTGATACATAGAAGAAGGATCCCAGTCAGGAGAAGTACAAGCTTTAGCAGCTTTCTTCATGTCCTCATCAAAGGAACTTGTACTTGCTGTGTTGGCCATCAAACTGAGTTGAGTAAAGAGGACCTCATCTTCATCACTTGAGAGATCTTCCTCAGCCCAGTCTTCTTCTTCAGCCACCAACACTCTGTTCTGAGCTTTCTTCTTCTTCTTGTCAAGGACTGCAGCAAGAAGCTTCTTGTACTTGGCTTCATAGTCAATCTTGCTGTCAGAGCTTGAGGAACCCTTGAAGCCTGTATTTCCTATGGACTTACACTCACTGGCATAGTGACCGGTCTTGCCACAAGAGAAACAACCTTCAGAAGCTTTTGGTTTTGACAAGGCTCTTTCTCCTTTAAAGGGTTTCTTCTCAAACCTCTTGACACCCTTTCTTTTTAAGAAAGGCTTAAACCTTTTCACCAACATGGCATTCTACTCAACAGTAGCTTCAATGCTATCCATGTCCTCCAAATCTTCATCTCCCACAGCCACTTGCTCTTCATCAGAGGTCTCTTCCTCTTCCTCCTCACTGGACTCATCCACTACTGCAGCAAAGCTTCTAGATCTTGTATCCTTAGACACAAGGGAATTTGATGAAGCCTTTGCACTCTCCTTCATATCCTTGGTAGAGAGTTTCCTTTGCTTCACTGATTGCTCATGATTCATGAGATTACCATACAAGCCAACCAGTGTTAGACCCTTGATTTTCTCACCATGTTTGAGCACAGTGATAAAATGATCCCAAGATTCTGGGAGAGATTCTAGAAACTTGTTTACAAGCTCCTTGTTGCTCTTGGGAACATCTGCCCTTCTCAAGTCATTGATAAGGCAGTTGAACCTGGTGTAGGTCTGAGTAAGAATTTCACCTTTATGAGCAAAGAAGAACTCATATTCTCTAACAAGAAGGAGTTTCTTGTTCTCCTGTACTTCTTCAGTACCTTCATAAACAACTGTCAAAGTGTCCAGCATCTCCTTTGCAGATTTGTAGTTAAGAACTTGATGATAAACATCATTTGGGAGTGCTGAGACTAAGGCTATCCTGGCTTTGACATCAGGATTAAACAGCCTTTTGTCTTCATCAGACCATAGATGAACAGCTTTGACAACATATCTATGTTCTGTAGGAGTTGAATCAGTGGCAGCAGTGACCTCAATAGTGGAGGTAGGAACATATGGACCTTCAGAAACAGTCTTAAGCATCACATCATCAAGGCTTGACATATAGAGAAGAACTCTACTCTTCCAGAGAGAAAAGTTTTCTCCATCAAACATTGGACATCTTGTGAGTGAGCCATTGTTTGAAGAACTGTTAGAAGTAGCAACGGGAGTGGCCATTTTGTAGTATGGGGTAGAAGCAGTTGAAGAGTAAGCAAAACAGATCTTATATATGAGTTATCTAGCCTGCTCTGATACCAGTTGTTGGTCCCGAATGGATACTACAACAACAAATGTTTGTAGAAGGGGGGTTGAATACAAACTTTAGCAAATAAAAATTTAGAGACACACGGTTTACTTTTATATAATTCTTATAGATGTTAATCAAGAACTACATGAACTAGATGCGGAAAATCTAAGTTCAATAAAAGGTGGCAACTAGATTTGTCTAACACATAGACAATGCTAATCTTAAACAACTAATGTCTAAGATGTTCAACACATGAACAAGTTTGTTACACTGAAAGTAAAATGCTAACTCTTCTTAATTCTAAACACATGAGATTTTAGTGCTTTCAACTATCTATTCGCATACTTAGCATGTTTCCATGCATGAGTATATATAAGCAAATGGCATCCGGTTGATGGAGGGGAGAAGGAGACAAAAGGTACTTGGTTTAATAATATTATAATAGATAAAGTTAGTGGGTGAAAAGGTAAGTTAACTTTACAAGCAAAGTGTGTAAAGTGAACATACTTTTCAGTAAGGTGTTTACCCACTATCTATTATTATATTATTAAAGTACTCCCTTTATGTCTTGGGAGAGTAAACTTCTCTTTCCATGCTTGTACTTTTATCAACACCATGCTTTCTGAATATTTGACTTTACCAAGTATAGAGTTGCCAGCCATACTTTGAAGCATATCTTCGAGATCTTCTTTTCTAAAGTATCTTTCTCCTTTTCCAGAGGATAAAGATCTATCCCTTTTGTTTCTTTGCAGATTCAAAAGGTGCTAAGTACTTTTACAAGAAAAGATCTAAGACATAATAGAACAACACATGTTCTGCCTTTGACTTAAGAAAATATTACATAGAAAGGCTATTAGCTGATAAACAAAGTAATGACTCAGCTAACAGACACTGAACTACAAATGTAATTTTGCTCAGCTAAAGGATAAATGTGAAAGACTCAGCTACTTAGATTTGCTCAGCTGATCGAAATGCTCAGCTGATAATACAAATCATAGCAACAGCTAATAAACTGTTTAACTCAACTGTCAGCTGTTCCCTAGGGCTCAGCTAATCATTTGAGTAATGTCAGCTCACAAAGAAAAGATTGGATAAGTAGGAAATGCCTTATCTGACAGATGGGAGGCATCAGCTGACTAATGTGATTTTGTCAGCTGATCCTTGACTGCTCAGCTGATCGTGAAATCTTCATTAGCTGATGGTTTTGGACCATCAGCTGATCCAATGTGATTCCTCAGCTGATGCTTTTGACTGATCTTTTCTTCTCAGCTGATCTTCATGAAGCTGGTCCTTTGGCTTATACTCAGTGTTCAGCTGACACTTGTAGTCTTCAGCTAACACTTCTTACTTACAATTTTCTCTAAGTCTAATATGAAAAACAACACATGTTTTTCATTTAACAAAGTCCAAAACTGAATATGTGGTTTTGTTAACTTCAAATCCTATTATAATTAATAGACATGTTTGATTTAGGTTTGATATTTCTATATCCCCAACAGATACTAGTATATATATATATATATATTTATATATATATATATATATATATATATATATATATACACACACACACATATATAGAGTTAGGTTCAAGTAAAAAAAATTAATGTACTAAATGAAAGGATAATTCAGAGACTGCCATGTGCCCTACAATTAAAAAGGGCAATATAGACTTTTTCATATTTAATCCCACGTCCCCTATAATTTTGTATCCACACAAATCATCCTCCTATATTATCTATATAATAGAAACCCCCAATCCCAGTATCTCCGTTGGCCTCCCACCGCCTCTGGCTACCTCCTACCGCGTGAAGATCGTGAATAACATACGCGTGAAGATCGTTCTCGTTCTCCATAACAGATGCGTGAAGATCGTTCCTCTGTTCTTCCATCAGCGTCGCCACCGTCACACACATGTGAACATTCCCATTCATGATGCCACAGATCTACGGCCTGACCACCGGCTACCTGATGCCGCCTATTCATTAATCATTCTCGCCACACGTAGCATCCAACCGCTGGCAACCCACATCTGTTGGTGTCTAACCCAGATCTAGAAGATTTTCTCGCTGGTGTGCTTTTAGGGTTCCGATGCTTTGCCTCGTTGGTTTGAGATCTTCGTTTTTTCTGTATGTTGTGCATCAACGATGCTTTATCCAACCCAGATCTAGAAGATTTTTTGTATGTTGCGCATCAACGATGTTTTGCCTCGTTGGTTTGAGATCTTCGTTTTTTTTTGTAAACCACCCCACTAAATCTGCGTTTTAGGGTTTCGACCACCACTAATGGTGCACGATCCAATTTTCTAGGTTGTGCATCTTACATATTTTGTAATGAGTTCATCAATTTTGTATATATTCATCAGAAATTCGTGTTGTACTTCGATTCTGAATTTGAATCAGGGTTTATATATTTGAATCAGTTGTGAATCAGTTGTCTACAGTATATTTTTATTAATGTGATTGTGTGCTTCAAATGTATTATGTGCATCAATCGGCGATGATGATTTGGATTTGTCCGACGACAACCATGCCAGTGGTCGGTCGGCGGAGAAGAACAGAGAGGGTTTGGTTTAATAACTGGCAGGCGTGAATTTGTGTTTTTTTGCCTTTTTTGAGTTGTTAAATTTACTAATTTGACCTTTTCTAATTTTTTTTAATTCCTGAATTTTAGTATGCTATTGACTTTTTTATTGACTTTGATCTAGATCCTATGGCCAGGATCTCTCCATACATTTAGTACCATAACATCTTTTGTACTAGATCTCTACCCTATATATATATATATATATATATATATATATATATATATATATATACATGTGTGTCTGTATTGCATGGTCTTTTAAAAAAATTTGGAGATTGTTATGTTGTACGTCGTGGGGTGTTAGCCCACGGCGCGTAGAAAAGTTTGGGTGTTTGCTTCTGATCTTTGTTCTATACACAAACACAATATTATAAAGTATGTATGGCTTTTGAAACTCTTAATTTAGCATTTTAATATTACTAAATTGGCTCTCGTATAAACCAAATGAAAATGATTAAATAAGTAACTATTAAATAAAGTTAATGAGATTCTTATATTCCATTTTAATAATTAAATTTTTTATATTTAAAAATATCAAGTCAATACAAATTAACTTAATTAATAAAAAAATATTTTTATAACCAAACATTTGATTTTAATATTCTATAATGTTATAAATATTATAACTTAATTATCATAATATATGTATAAGTAGAACTCAAAAACTTGATAACCTTTAAATTAAGTAATTATTAAATAAAGTTAATAAGATTTTTATATTTCATTTTAATAACTAAATCTTCCATATATAAAAACATATAGTAAATACAAATTAACTTTATTAATAAAAAATATTTTTATAGCCAAACTTTTTATTTTAAATATTCTATCATGTTATAAATATATTAACTTAATTATCAAAATATATGTATAAGTAGAACTCAAAAACTAGAATAACCTTTAACTAAAGTTATAAACATATAATTTTTAATTTTTAGAAATAGCTCATATAATCAATAGTTTCACATTAGTTTACTCTATTTTCTTAATCTTATAATTTTAAATAGTTTCAAATTACTAATTTACACCATGTATTCCGTACAATTCACTCTATCTTATAAGTATAGATCTTTTTCTTATTTTATTATTCTCAAATTTTATTTTAAAAATTAATAAAACAGTTGATTGAGAAAACAAAAAATTGAAGAAAATAAAAAAAGGATAAAAAATAGATATGTTACCAAAGGAAAATTATTCATTATCAACATATTATGTAAATAGCGGAACAAATATGTCATCGAGTAGAAATTATTTGATGTCGTCATATTGCGCGAATACCATGCTAGTATGTGTGTGTGTGTATGTATATATACTAAAAAAGTATTCGCACAATGCGGCGGCGGCGATGATGATGGTGAATATTTGGGTGGCAAGTATGGAGGAGGCAATGACGCTTACGAATGAAGTCTGACATTACAATAAAATTGAAGTAATTAAATAGTATTATTCATCGAATTTATGTTATATGAAACTTTTATTTAATAGTGGGTTAATATTGTTTATACACTTTTACTTAAAACTCATATGAAGCAGTTAAATAATACTAATATATATGTTGAACTTGATGATTATAAGTACTCTTTAAAAAAATAAAATGTATGTTTTTAGACAAAAATAAGCTATAATTAGTTGTAACTAAAACATTTATTTGTTAATGGAGAGAAGATGGAATGTTTAATGAATTGATGGATGGGATTAATGTAAATAAATTAAGGGTGGAGATTGAGTTTTGATTCAAAAATTAAGAACTCTTAATTTTTATTGGAGAGATAATGTTGTATGCATAATATAGTAGTATAGATACACACACACACACACACTATACACACTAATATATAAAGCATTTAGCACTCACTCTCTTTTCTAAAAGTCTTAATTTGTTAAATTTTAAGAATTTAAAATTTCTAACTTATCTCTCATTTAAACTTTAAAAGAAACTATTGGATATCTTTTAATAACTAAACCTTTCATATAAAAAAATATTTAAAATGTCAAGTCAATGTAAATTAAATTTCTATAAGATATTAAACAAATTAAAAAACCTCCATGAAAATATTATTTTTAATATTCTTTTATATAACAAATATTTTAATTTAAGTATTAGAAAATTCATAACGCTATTGATATGTTTTCATCATCTTATTTTCTAGAGTTAATTACATTTTTGGTCCCTGGGGTTTACACAAAATCACAGATTTAGTCCTTGGGCTTCATTAATTACGGATTTAGTCCTTGTACATTACCATTTGTTTCAATATTGGTCCCTGGCCCACTTAAAAAGACTAAAATACCCCTCATCCCTTAATTTATTCTTTTCTTTTTAAGTTTTATTTATTTAAATAATAATTATTATTAAAAAGTGTAATTAATTTAAATAATAATTAAGTTAAAATAAGAAATATATAAACACTCTCTTACACACACTCACAACACATACTCTCTCTCTCTCTCTCTTGATCTCTCCTCCTCTCTGCTCCACCGTCGGCTGCTCCACCGCCATCACCACCATCCAACGCCACCGCCACCGCCACCTACAGCCACCACCCACACACTCCCCCTCCTGTAACTCTCTCTCTATCGTCTCTCTATCTGTCCCCCTCCTTTCTCTCTCTCTATCTGCCACCAATCAAAACCCTGAAATCGAAGAAACCCTCCGTCGACACACAAATCGAACCAGGAAGATGAATCCCTCGATCGAACCAAAACCGAACTGTTGGGAAAATGATCTCATCAGTTAAGATTTGACGAGACAAAGTTAAGCTTGTAAGATGTGTTGTACATATAACTTAAACATAATTATGAAGCTTAGTCAGACTGAACACTCATAGTGATTCAGACTGAGTATAAGCTGATTGTAAGCTGTACATATGTTTGATCAGCTTAGACTATATCTTAGTAAGATTATCAATGTGTTTGATAAGCTGTATGTGTAAACTAAGATATATATATATATATATATATATATATATATATATATATATATTGAGTTTCAGCTTGATGAGTCTCAAGCTGAGCAACTCAGTGTGTATACTGAGTTAGCTCAATAGAAGTTGCTAAATATGTTTTAGTTAACTCTTTGGACTTCTAAGGATGAGTTAATAAATATACATGTTAGTCCATGTTTGTTTTCGAGTATGTTCTCGAAGAACTCAGCTTGATGAGTTTCAAGCTGAGTAACTCAGTCCGACTAAAGAAGTCAGTTTAAAGATAATTAAAATGTGTTTTAAATTTATCTTTTATATCTCTATATATACTGCAAGGATAAGAAGATTCCAGAATCAAGTTTGAAGATTGAAGACTCAAGATAAGAAGATTCAAGATTCAAGATTCCGGGTTATCCGATAGTTAGTTAGCGAATTAGGCTAAGTCTTAGTTTGTTAGATTCCATAGGCACAGGATTATAAATACTTATCTCCTGATAAGTTTAGAGGTACGACTTAGAATTACAACTAAGTGTTGCAGAGCCAAAACCTCACCTCACCGTATGTGTTACGATTCTTGAATCAATGTTTGTAAGTTCAACGTGATCAAGATATTCATAGATTGCCAAGTTGTTCGTGTGTTCGAATAATCACATTAGTTGTGATATTGGTAAGTTATCAATCTGTGTAAATCCTGTTTAGAGAGTCGTCAGTATCTATAATCATAAGTTGATTATAGATAGCTAAGTTTGAGAGATTGAGAGATTTATATTAGGTGGTTATATATCAAGAGTTGCTTACTTGATAGTTACTGTAATCATCTTCTTTTTCAAAGCATTGTAATCATTTTCTTAATAAAAGCATTCGATTGATTGTGGTTTGATTTACTTTGTGTAATACTTTTATTTGATTTGTTCAATTTCCTCAGAAAGTGTATTCAACCCCCCTTCTACACACCTGTTGTTTGTTGTTATTCTCACCAAGGGACCAACAACTGGTATCAGAGTAGGCTGAACGATTTCATAAGTTGAAAGTTCAAGATTCTGAGAAAGTTTACAATGTCTATAAGTAACAATTCTTCAAACTTTCCACAGATGTCTGCCAAAGGCTGTCCCATATTTGATGGATCTGACTATCCTATGTGGAAGTTCAGAGCCATGCTAGTCCTCAAGTCCATTGACAACCGTATGTCGGATGCCATCACAAAAGGACCTATCATCCCCAAGATTCCTTCCACTGTCAGTGATACGTCTCCTGGCAGAACTTAAAAGGAAACAAGAATGCCTATTGCATCCTAAACTGATGAAGATTGGAAACTCTTCAATCTGGATGATAAGGCAAAAAGTGTTCTAGCAAATGCCCTGTCGAATGAGATCTTGCGTACTGTGTTTGGGTGTCAATCTGCAAAAGATATCTGGGATACGCTGAGTGTTACATATGAGGGCACGGATCTGGTCAAGCAGCAAAAGAAAAATCACTTGAATAGATCTTATGAAAACTTCTTTTCAAAGAAGAATGAAACCTTGTCAGATTTGTTCACAAGGTTTCACTGCTTGATAAACGACCTACTAAGTGTGGGTGAAAAGAAAGATGAGGCTGAACTTGTGCTGAAGTTTCTGGATGTGTTACCAGAAAGGTTCAATGAAGTAACCACAACACTGAGGGCTGGAGGAACACTGCATGTGTACAATCTACAGTCCATTTATGGGTTCTTGCTAAATCATGAATAGATCACTGAACACAAGAGAACTTCTCAACAACAACTCAAGGAGTCTCTGGATAAGAATGAAGTTGCATTGGTTGAACAGAAAAAGAATAAGAGTTCCAAGACACTGGTTGTTGAATCTGAGACTGAGTCAGAATCTCAAGCTGACCACTCAGACTCAGACTCAAGTGATACTGATGATGTTCATAATATCACTGAGCAAATGGCAATGTTAGCCAGACGTTTGAGAAGAGCTCAAAGGGGAAGAGGAAGATCTGACAGGGGCAAAGGGAAGAGTTCTTTTGATCCCAAGAATGCTGTGTGCTTCAACTGTCAGAAGAAGGGACACATTGCTGCTCAGTGCAGATCAAAGAAAGTGGAATCAACATCAGTTGTTGATAAGAATGCTTACAGAGCTGATAAATACAAGAAGAAATATACTCAGCTCAAGAAAGGAAAGCCAGAAGACAATTCCAGTGCAAAAGGATTATATGCTGAAACCTGGGATACAGAATCATCTACCTCAGATGATGATGTATGTCTTATGGCTCAAGAAGATGAAGAGGTAGAATTAGATGAGGTTGATTATGGTCAGTCCGAATCAATCTTTGAAGCTGACATGAAGGAAGCTGAGGAAAACAGCAAGCTCAGTGATTGGGATCCTGCTTCCATATACAAGGTCAGTAATTTCTACTCTTACATAGATGAAGAAAAGGGTCTTGCTTTTGATTATCTGCTAAATGATTTCAAGACCAGCCTTAAGTCTCAAAATGACCTCAAAGCTGAAATAGCTAAACTTAAAGATGAGATTAAGGAAAATCAATCTCTCATTGATGTTGGCAAGAAAGCACAATGTGATATTGAATGCCAAAGACACATTAACTAACTTCTAAGTGAAGAACTTCAGGAAGCTAAAGACAAAGCTGACCAACTTTAAAAGGTCACTGAGTCTTGGTGTAAGTCATCAAAGCTTGCTGAAAAGTGCATAAACCAACAAATACCTAAACAGGTAAAGGTTATACTTGGAGGTAACTATCAAACAACAGCTTATGTAGCTGATGATGAGATAGAAAGTACAGACTCTGAGGAGGATAGAAAACTGATTAATTCTCAGAAGTCAGCCTCAAAGAAAATACATGATTCAAGCTTGATATACAATATGTTTGTGAAAGCTAAAGATCATGAAAATGAGTGCTCAACATCCAAAAAAAATGGTAAGTCTATGCAGGACAAATTAGGCCCTCAGCATATTCAAAGAACTTCAGTCATAGAAAGGCTTAATCCAAATCCTTTCAAAAGACAACATTTTCTATCTGACTCGGAGAGAAGTTACAAGAATAGGAAGACCACTGTAAGTCAGAGGTCAAATCACAACAATGGTAAGTCCAAAGTTGTAGATCTTGGTAAGTCCAAGAAGATCAACAGTGGTAAGTCCAAACCTGTTGAAACTGGTGACTCCAGTCGCCTTGACAAAGGTAAGTCCAAGGTCATGGAAAAGAAGGTTGTTAGTCAAACTTCTAATCAAAAGGATAACAAACAAAGACATGACAAAGGTAAGTCCAAAGTCAGTGATCATCAGGTGAATCAACTTGCAAAGAAAGTTGAAAAGTTATCCACCACATATAATCTTAAGACTGAGAGCAAGTTCTCACAAGGATTATTAGACACTCTACCTCCTATAATCATTGGAAGAAGGAGATGCTACAAGTGCAGAAGTAGAGGTCAAGAGGCTAAGGACTGTGATGCAGAAATCTCAAGGCCTGAACAAGAACAAGCTGATCAGCCTACATAGGACTCAGCTCCTGCTCAAGCTGAACAGTCAGTTCAACCAGATGGAGATGCTAAGTGCTCCTCATCAGAACCCACCAAGAAATGGGTTCCCAAACAAAACTAATGTGTTTAGTTTTCATCTCATGTGCAGGGTTCAAGCAAATGGTACTTGGATAGTGGATGCTCAAGGCACATGATCCGGTGGAAATGACTTCTTAGTGATTTCCAAGAAGATGAAGGTCCTAAAGTAACGTTTGGCGACAACTCCCATGGAAGAACTAAAGGCTATGGGAAGATGCAAGCCGGAAAGGTTACTTTCCACAGGGTTGCATATGTCAAAGGTCTAAAAAACAACCTGATTAGTATCAGTCAATTGTGTGATGAAGATAATATTGTTACTTTTAGGAAGAAAGCAGGAACAATTTACAATGCTAAGGGAAAGTCTGTATTAATAGCTAAAAGAGAAAGAGATGTATATCTACTTGATCTTAATTCTACTGATCCTTATTAATGAAACCTGCTTGTATTCCCATTTTGTTCCTGAGCTGAGTTGGTTATGGCATAAACGTTTATCTCATTTAAATTTTAAAAATATAAATATGCTATCAAATAAAGAGTTAGTCTCTGGATTACCAAAGATCACATTTGTCAAAGACAAATTGTGTTCAGTTTGTGAACAAGGGAAACACCATAAAGGGTCCTTTAAATCAAAGCAAAACTTTTCAATAACAGACCGATTGCATATGTTGCATATGGACTTGTTTGGACCCATAAGTACTCCAAGCCTGAGTGGTAAGAAGTACAAACTGGTGATAGTAGACGAGTTCTCAAGATTCACCTGGGTAATATTCCTTAAAGCCAAAAGTGAGGCTGCCCTGGAGATAATTGGTTTTATCAAACAGGAAGAGTTGCAGAAAGGTTTGTCTGTAAAGAAACTTAGAAGTGATCATGGGACTGAGTTCAGAAACTCAACCCTTGAAAGCTTCTGTGAACAAAAAGGAATATTACAAAATTTCTCATCTGTCAGAACTTCACAACAAAATGGAGTTGCTGAAAGGAGAAATAGAACCTTAATTGAGGCTGCTAGAACAATGCTATGTGAGGCAGGATTGAAACTCTATTTCTGGGATGAAGCTATTAGTACAGCCTGCTATACTCAGAATAGGTCAATCATTGTCAAAAGACATGGAAAGACTTCATATGAGATGTATAAGTCTCGAAAGCCCAATATAGGTTATTTTCATATCTTTGGTTCAAAATGTTATGTGCTGAATCAAAGAGATCAGCTCCATCAGTTGGAACCCAAAGCTGATCCTAGAATATTTGTTGGTTATACCTCAATCTCCAAATCATACAGAGTGTATAACACTAGGAGAAAGGCCATCGAAGAATCAATTCATGTCTCATTTATTGAAGACAGTCTTGATCAAGCTGAGAAAAGACAAGCTGACTCGGTCAGTCTGAGTGAGCTTGAAAGGCCAGGGGAAACCTTAAGGGTTTTTAAACCTAACCAAACCACCATATGACTCAAACTGGTCAAACCTGGGTTTGATTCTACTGATTCAATCCTAAAAGCGGAACTGGATTGAACACAACCCTCTAAACCCCAAAAGGGTTAGGATCTTTAAACTAATGATCAAAAACATAGTTTCTTGCCAAAACAATCCACAGATAAGGTTACAAAAAAATATACCTGATCAAAACCTTTAGGATTGCTAAAGTAGTCCACCACTACTGCACCTCCGATTGAACTGGCTGCTAGACCGCTCTTGGATCACCCGAGCTTCAAACCGTGAAGACCTCTTGTGTGTATACTTGCGTCGATCAACACAAGGCCAAAAACCGAGAACACCTTGTATTCCTTCTTGGCTTGCGATCGTCGAAAGATAGAGTGAGAGACCGAGAGAGATCGAGCGACGAGAGAGGAGGGAGGGAGAGCCGAGATCGAGAGTGAGAGAGGGTATGATCTTGGTGGCTAGGTTAATCCTTTTTCTCATATCTTTAATCCTTAAGGCTTAAGGATATATATATAAGGATTATTTGGACCCTAAGCCCGTTTAATTAAAAATCCACTGGTTTTAATTAAACTTTCAATCTCTTCACTTTTACCCCTGGACTTTACTAGTTAATTAATTAACTATTAATTAACTGGTCCAATAAATATTAAAACTTAATATTTAATTCCCTTTAAATAATAAATAACTATTTATTATTTATTTCTTTTCTAATAATTAATACAATTGATTAATTATTCGTTTATATCTTTAATAATTAATCTAACTGATTAATTATTTCTTCTTTCTCTTTAATAATTAATCTAACCTGATTAATTATTTCCACACAGATTTAAGGTGAAATCCAACTGTTCCGTATTAGGTGTGTAGCAGTGTGACCCTTTAGTCTCTTATAACATTGGATACAATATACCCATTAATTATCTCTGCACATAATCTAACAGACTCCCACTTGTGCAAGATAAGTAATAGTTACTACACATTGTTAGCCTAAGGAGGTCCCTAGCCAGACACTTAGGGTAACCAGGTTATAAGAACTCTTATACCTCAAAGTAACTTGTGATAAAAGATTTCATAAACAACCTGCTTAGAAATAACCTGTTGTAAACTAACTGTTTATAAACTAAACTATCATAAACTCCCTGTTCATGAATGGGTACGTTTTTATATATATAAACTTGCATATATATAGGTTTGTCCCTTGCAGCGCGATATTTCAATTTCGAGCATGAGCATGGAGGAAGTCAACTCAGAGGCTCAAGAATTTTGGTTCATGACATACTTGATTTCAAAACTGCGTGATAAACGACAAAGAACAGATCAGTTCGTTTGTGCACGGCCGTGCACTTACCAGTTTTTCTAATCAGTCAAGGGGCCCGGAAATATCTCTTCTAAAAAGAAGTTGCAATTACCATCTTGCATATTTGCATTTGGAAATACAGCTCCCACTGAATCTAGACACGCCCCTTATGACCACCCTGTTACGGCGTGGCGTTAAAGTGAGCTAAAAAGACAACAGTTACCGCGTTCCAAACCAAATACCTTAGGCTTAAGGATAACCTATGTGATAAATACTTTTGACATGAAACCACGAAGTATTTTTTTCACAGTAGGCCAATCCAATATTCGTAATTCTAACGAATATCCGTCTTTTTTGGTCTGCAAAACCTTTTGCAGCTATATTCGACATACTTTCGAATCTACCCCAAAATTACGATGACTTTATAGCCCTATCATAGTTCCCACCACGATAAGTAGTCACGGATAATATTTTGAATAAACCTAGTTTATTCCTGGATGAACCAAAACATACAAAATTGTGAAGAATAATGAAACTAATTTCTACACCCTTCCATATTCCACCCTGGAATAAAAGTGCATAATTTCTACCATTTCATTGACTCGATTCACGGTGTATATCTGAATTACTTATTATTTTGCATTGCAACTTATCACAGATCACAAAGAAAAATAATATAATTATAAACCTAAAACTCAAGACTAGTACCCTGAAGTACTATTTCTTGGTTTTGCTAGAAAACGTTCTTGCAACCTAAGAACAATTCTAGACTTACTTATTTCATAAAATTCCTTAAACTTGGAGAAACTGGAAAATAACTCCTTAGATCTGATTTTATAAAATAACCTTCCTGTAATTAAAAACTTTAATTACATTTGTAGATAAATTAAATCTTACTAGATTTATCCATTTGAAACGATAAAACTTTCTTACACCTACTTGTAAGAACCTTGAAGTAAGATTCCCTGTGTATGCCAACACTAATCTAATATCACTACTAAGAATGTTAAAGAACATCCTATTTTATCATTTCTAACGTTAACCAACCAACAAATTTGAATTAAGCTGACTAACTGAACTTAATGAGTATAATTTTTTATTTAAGTCATAACTTGACTCAAAATCTTGCAATGATGTCTTTATTGAGTACCTCTCAATAAATCATGCATTCCTCAGATTAGTTCTTTCTCAAGAACTTACTATTTTAGATAGCTTCTAAAAACATCCGATAATTACATACTCTAGAAGTTCAAACTTGTATTTATCTCACTGGTTAAAAAAACTTTTATTAACTCTGATAAATACATTAGTCAGATGCTCCCACTATCTTTTATGGAAAAGTGCATTACTTTAAAACATCTTTTTAGGCTTTAGTCAATCCTGACTACTATGCCTAAAACTTGTGTTCCAAACACATGTTTTAAAACTTAGTTTTTGTAAGAAATTTATTCTATGAAACCGAGATCTTGGATCTTCATATATCCATCTTTCTAGTTACAGAAAGTGGTTTCATTAACCTGGCCATAAGTGCAAAACACTTGTGACGGCATTTTAAATTTCTTTTCCAAAACATTTAGTATAAAATTCCCTTGATTATAGTAACTACCATAATCATTTTTATACTTTCTTAAATGTTTTATCAAAAACTATTTTTCTTAGAAATAATAACTATTATTTCATTTAGTTCAAGACTTTGAACTTTCACTTTTCACAAGAGACTTAAACACTTGTTTAAATTAGAAAAACTATCTAAATTTATAAACAACACTTGTTTATTTAAGCATTTGAATAGTGGAGCCAGCATTTATATAACTACAACAAATCACAGCATAAGATTATTATGAATCAACAATTAAGTCAACACTTGACTTATTTGTACTCTTTTAGTCACAGCTGGACTAATCCTGATCGATAAAATAAGAACACGTGCACGGATATATAATTAAATTTCCATAAAACTTAATCCGAAAGTTTCCATAAACAATCAAGATAAAAACTGTTCAAATAAACTTAAAAGTTCATTAAACTAGGAAATATAAATATTAATAATATCCGTCAGCTGCACGTGGGATCTCTTCATGCTGGGCCGCATCACTTTCCATCTCCTCCTGCAATAAACGATTGCAAGATTATTAGAATACTCATAAAAACTTTTACAAGTGGAAAGTGACAAAGAAGCTACACGATACCTGAGGTGCCAGCCTTGCCACCTGCCTCGTGACCCTTTGGGCAATCTCTTTTCTAGTGCCCAACCTCACCGCACTTGAAGCACCGATTCTCGGTTCTTGCTTTGTTCGGCTTCGTCTTCTTGCCCTTGTTGTCGTTATTAGCCCTGGGTGCACTTTGGCTGGGCTGGGACTTGCCCTTTCCCTTTCCGTGGCGCCCCTTCCTCTTCTTATGCCCGCCATGACCCACCATGAGAACATCTTTAGACTTGGTCCCGATACTCTGCTCAGCAGTCTTGAGCATTGAGTGCAACTCAGCCACGGATTTCTCCATGTTGTTCATGTTGTAGTTGACTATAAAAGGCTTATAGTCATCTGACAATGAGTTGAGTATCGTATCCGTTGCTAGCTGCAACGGAACAGGGTGCCCAAGTCTCTCTAGGTGGTCCATGTAACCTTTCATTTTCATGACGTGGTTACTGACCGAGGTCCCCTTAGCCATCTTGCACGAGTTAAATGCCCTGGTGGCATCATAACGCTCTGTGCGAGCTTGCTCCTGGAACATGTCCCTCAGCTGGTGGATCATGTCATAGGTAGGAGTCTCCATAATGCTCGACTGCAACTCTGGACTCATATTTGCGAGCATGAGGCAGCTAACGTCCAGGGAGTCATTGGAGCGCTTCTGAAAAGCCTCCCTGACGTCTGCCCTAGCGTTGTTGGCAGGAGGATTTCCTAGAGGTTGTTCTAGGACATGCCACTTTCTCTCGTGCCTAAGCAAGATCCGGAGATTTCTCTCCCATGTGAGAAAGTTAGGACCGACAAGCTTGTCCTTCTCAAGAATGGAGCGGAGAGAGAGGTTGTTAGTACTAGTAACGTTGGTTGCCATCTACAAATTAAAACCCGGTTTAATTAGTAATTGCAAATAAACTTTCTAATCATGTATCATCAAACCCATAAATAATATATATTAGACCTAGGACCCATATTTCACATACTTGATGCAAGGTTTGGGCACTTCCCGCCAAGTCATGCTATTTCTGGTAGGTAACACCCTGTACCAATCGTACCTAACTGATACGACTCCTAGAACCTCGTAGAGCACTTAGACCCAGTCTAGTATGTTTACCTCTACTCTAGTGCTTTTTGGGCCGGGACTCCCGATTATCACCAAAATAGATTGCACCACCTAAGACAGCATGAATTCTGGTCGGGACTCCCGATTATATCAGAATCTTTCATGTCCCTTCCCGCAATGGTTTGAACCCGGATGCCCAAGGTTTGGGCACTTCCGACACCCGAGTACCGTTTAACAGCAAGGGTGTACCATTAGGTGGGTAGCACACTGATCTAAGATTTTCTTGGGTTTTATAAATAAGTTAAAAACTTAATCTTCCAGCTTTTGAAAAACCATTTTAAAACTAACTGTTTTAAAAATACGATTTATATGTGTACCTAAACTAGGTGCACAAAACGGCCTTTATAAGTTCCAAACTTATAACCATGACAAAACTTTAAATTTATAAAAATTTTAACTAACACAACTAGCAACCTGTAGTCGTATTCTAGTTTGTCATAAAACGTGGTTTTTCTCTGTTTAATAATTAGCTATTATTAAACTCCCTTTTTATTTAGCATCATATAAATGTCGCAAATCTATATGAAAAGCAGTAAATAAAAAGAAACATAACCACGCAGATAATAAGATTAAGCATATAAAGCCCTATAGTTTTGCCAACTAATCCTAAGGTCAAACCTAAGGATAAAGTGACTTGGATTCGTCTTTCTTGACATGCTGCTCCCACTAGCCTTGACACCTCCCCGAAGTGTCCGTGCTTCGCGTATAGAACACCATTTACGTCATCACCTTCTTCAAGTTCATCTTGGTTAAGGGATTAAACTATTACTAATCTATTACAAATACAATATTGAATGCAGTTGTAAGTGGCACGCAGGCCTCCCCGAACCAGTACAATATTACAAATAACAAAGGGATTGTAATTGGCACGCAGGCCTTCCCAAAACCAAAAGAAAAAGAAGAAAAGGAAAAACGAGTCCTAAGTCGGCAAAACTATAGCTATATATATATATATATATATATATATATATATATATATATATATATATATATATATATATATATATCACAACCACGCAATTATATATAAGCACTATATATATAAAAGTCAACCACGCGGTTATAATATAAACAATAAACTGTGCTATTAAGCACATAACCTGATTTGTTCAAACATTCTCATTTACCCTTTTGATTAATACCTATTAACCAAAAAATGAGAATTATGATCTTCTAGTTTAATTGACCAAAATAGTTTTTCAACAAAATAAACTTAAAAAACTTGATCTCATTCAAAACTTGAATGAAATCCTCATGTCGAGTTTTAAAATTAATAATCCTTTTATATTAATCCGGAAAAACCATCTTGGGCCAACATCACCTGTCAACCTGAGAAACCCACTGGGCCAAAACCCTCTTGGGCAGAGAACCTATTGGACCGAAACCACCTGGGCCGTAAACCCTATTGGGCCGAGAACCCTTGGGCCGGAGCCCTTTGGGCTGAAACCCGCCTGCCCCTTAGCGCCGCTAACGAGCACCGCGAGGCCCATCTGGCCTTAGCGCCGCTAACGGTCACCCCCGACACGGTGATGTTCTCGGTTCCCGTTTTCCGATTAATACATGAAATATTTTAAATCCTTTTTAACCTATTAAAAACTAACTGTTTTTAATATACTGATTAAAAAAACTGGATTTAATTCAAAAACCAAAAACTATTAATTATTAATATTAACAAAACTTGTTTTATTAATAACTAATTATCCTAAAACTTAATCTTAACCTTTTTTAAACAAAAAGTTCAAAACTTGATTAAGATTTAGTTTTAGATAAAAGTTTATCACTTTTAACCGTTTAAACTCAAAACTTGGTTTAAACCTAACTGGTTAAAATCAAACCTTTTATCAACTGGATAAAAACAAAAAACTTGTTTTTATCCTTTTATGGTTTTTGAAAAACAGAGGAGAAGAAACAAGATGAAGAAGATCATATAACTATCAAACAAACCAACTAATTAGATTAACTAGGTTTTTACCAACTTAAACAAACTGTTTAATTTAATCTTACTTCAAACTCATTCTTATTCAAAAATCATAATCCTTTTAACCATTCAAACTAACTGTTTGAATTTTCTGATTAATAGGATAAAACTGATAACAAAACAAACTGTTTTGCTACCTTCTTGATTTTCGAAAAAAAAAACAAGAACAAGTAGATAATCAGGAATAAAACCTTAATCTAAAACAGATATAACTAGAAACTATGGATCATAGAGCCGAGACTCTGATACCACTGAAGGATTTTGAACCTGACCAAACCACCATATGACTCAAACTGGTCAAACCTAGGTTTGATTCTACTGATGCAATCCTAAAAGCGGAACTGGATTGAACACAACCCTCTAAACCCCAAAAGGGTTAAGATCTTTAAACTAATGATAAAAAAACATAGTTTCTTGCCAAAACAATCCACAGATAAGGTTACAGAAAAATATACCTGATCAAAACCTTTAGGATTGCTAAATTAGTCCACCACTACTGCACCTCCGATTGAACTGGCTGCTAGACTGCTCTTGGATCACCCGAGCTTCAAACCGTGAAGACTTCTTGTGTGTATACTTTCGTCGATCAACACAAGGGCAAAAACCGAGAATACCTTGTGTTCCTTCTTGGCTTGCGATCGTCGAAAGATAGAGTGAGAGACTGAGAGAGATCGAGCGACGAGAGAGGAGGGAGGGAGAGCCGAGATCGAGAGTGAGAGAGAGTATGATCTTGGTGGCTAGGTTAATCCTTTTTCTCATATCTTTAATCCTTAAGGCTTAAGGATATATATATAAGGATTATTTGGACTTTAAGCCCGTTTAATTAAAAGCCCACTAGTTTTAATTAAACTTTCAATCTCTTCACTTTTACCCCTGGACTTTACTAGTTAATTAATTAACTATTAATTAACTGGTCCATTAAATATTAAAACTTAATATTTAATTCCCTTTAAATAATAAATAACTATTTATTATTTATTTCCTTTCTAATAATTAATACAACTGATTAATTATTCGTTTATCTCTTTAATAATTAATCTAACTGATTAATTATTTCTTCTTTCTCTTTAATAATTAATCTAACCTGATTAATTATTTCCACACAGATTTATGGTGAAATCCAACTGTTCCGTATTGGGTGTGTAGCAGTGTAACCCTTTAGTCTCTTATAACATTGGATACAATATGCCCATTAATTATCTCTGCACATAATCTAACAAAACCAATATGTCAAATCCTATGTATGTCATGGGAGATGATAGTGATGATGATGTGTGTCCATCACATGCTCAAATGGATTCTCAAGCTGAGAAGGATGATGAGTTCATCAATCCATTTGGAGCTGACATTCCTCAGACTAAAGATCTTAGTGATCAACAGTTTGATGATGCTGTTGAGACTGAGGAGATTAGTTCACCTCAAGGATCTCAACATCACTCAAATTCAGAACCAGACTTTCCAACTACAACATTTAAATTCCTCAAAGATCATCCTCAAGATCAAATCATTGGAAATGTCCAAGAAAGGGTTATGACCAGATCCAAGGCTACAGCTAACTATGCTGCTCACTTTTGTTTCCTATCTCAAATGGAACCAAATAAGACTGAAGAAGCCTTAGAGGATGAAGATTTGATTGAAGCTTGCAAGAGGAACTAAATGAGTTTGAGAGGAATAAAGTCTGGAACCTTGTACCTGTCCCCAAAGATCATTCAATTATAGGCACTAAGTGGGTCTATAGAAATAAAATGGACAAGGATGGAGTGATAGTAAGGAACAAAGCCAGGCTGGTAGCACAAGGGTATAAGCAAAAAGAAGGAATCGATTATGATGAGACCTTTGCCCCTGTTGCTAGAAGTGAAGCCATAAGGCTGTTCCTGGCTTATGCAGCATATAAAGACTTCAAAGTCTATCAAATGGATGTGAAGAGTGCTTTCCTAAATGGAAAACTTCAGGAGGAAGTCTATGTGAAACAACCTCTTGGCTTTGTCAGTTCAAAGTGTCCACATCATGTCTATAAGTTGGACAAGGCTTTGTATGGTCTTAAACAAGCTCCAAGAGCTTGGTATGATACTCTGTCCAATTATCTACTATCAATGGATTTCACCAGAGGTAGTATAGATAAGACACTCTTTATTAAAAAGAGTAAAGGACAGGTGATTCTTGTACAAATCTATGTGGATGACATTATCTTTGGTTCTACAAATGAATCTCTGTGTGATTGGTTCTCCAAAATAATGTCACAAAAGTACAAGATGAGTATGATGGGTGAGATGACATATTTCTTAGGCCTACAAATACAACAAAAGCCTGATGGAATATTCATCAATCAAAGCAAGTATGTTCTTGATTTGATAAAAAAATATGGTTTTGATTCAAGTTCAACCATGAGAACACCCATGTCCCCAGATGTCAAGCTGAGTAAAGACTCAGATGGTAAGTCTGTGTGTCAGTCTACCTATAGAGGAATGATAAGTTCATTACTCTATTTGACAGCTAGTAGACCTAATATCATATTTGCTACATGTGTTTGTGCAAGATATCAGGCAGATCCTAAAGAATCACATCTTCAAGCTGTGAAAAGGATCTTTAGGTACCTTAAAAGTACACCAAATCTAGGTTTTTGGTATCCAAAGGACTCTGGATTTGAGTTAGTTGGTTTTTCTGATGCTGACTATGATGGGTGCAAGTTAGATAGAAAATCAATAACTGGAGGATGTCAATTGCTTGGAGGGAAGCTATTAAGCTGGACTAGTAAGAAACAGAACTCAGTGGCTACTTCAACTGCTGAAGCTGAATATGTTGCAGCAGGAAGTTGTTGTGCTCAAATCCTGTGGATGCAGCATCAGCTTCAAGACTTTGGCATGAGTTTCAAGAAAACTCCTATCTTCTGTGATAACCAAAGTACAAAAGCCATCACTTACAATCCCGTCTTCCACTCACGAACCAAGCACATTGAAATTAGACATCACTTCATCATGGACATCGTGGAAAAAGGTAAAGTTGACATTAAATTTATCTCCACTGATGACTAATTAGCAGATATCTTTACTAAACCCCTTGATGAAAAGAGGTTTATGTATCTGCTAAGTGAATTGGGTATGCTCAACCCCTATCTAAGTGTCTAGAATCCTAGTTTTCAGTTTGACAAAGACAAATTGTCTTAAGCTGAGTGCACAGTTTATAAATACATTTTCATAAACTGATTAATATGTCAAACTGAATGATGAGTTCACACGTTTGGTACGTTCCAAACATATTTTAACTACTCAGTGTAGTTAAAATGTAAGTTTGAGTAGGTCTCAAACATAAATGACTCAGTGTCATTGAGTCTGAGCTATGTGCTTAACTCAAGCTGTGTGATTAGTTCACACGTTTGGTAAGTTCCAAACATTCTTTAACTACTCAGTGTGGTTAAAAAGTACGTTTGAGTCAGTTTCAAACGAAAATGACTACGTGTCATTGATCCTGAGCTGTGTGCTCCGTTCAAGCTGAGTGTAAATCTTACGCTAAGTGCATCATTCAAGCTGAGTGCTTGACTTAGACTGAGTAATATGTTTACTCAGCTTGGTGTGTCCATCCTATGATTTAATTACTAAGTGTTATTAATTCATTCGTCAAAGCGTCTTTGAATTAGTTTCAAATCATATCGTATATCAATTGTGTATTGGTATATTTCAGCAGTGTTTATAATCTTATTATTTGTTAATATTATTATTTTACACTTGTATCCGTTGGAAGATGATGTGTTTCTACCCTCTCACTTTTACATCAAGCCGTAATTTTTTTTCCGGTGTAACGGATAAAAAGGGATTTCAACGGTAACTTTTCTCTCTCCTCGGAAAGGTATATATAACGACCTTAACTGAATTTTAGAGGTTTACGCTTAAACTTCTCATCTCTAAACCTCTCATCTGCTTATATACCTTTTTAACAAATTTGCTAAGTGCAATTCCCTGTTCCATCGACTTCGAAACCCTAACTCGCTCAGTGCGACGCTCATTGCTCAGTGCAAAGAAATCAGTCACTCAGTATAATCTGCAAATTTCAACAATGGAAGCTACTACTACAAATCGAAGCTAAGGCGACATCGATAAAGTGTTACATTAGGCATAGAAAATGTTGCATTATGTCTAGTGCGACACTTTGCCAAGTGCTACCTTAGGTCGCGTTGCCTTAGGTATAAAGCAACACTTTTATTATAATATGCAACACTTATTGCAAGCGTTGCCACTATTTAGGAAATACGACACTTTTTTAGTGCAACACTTATTATATCAAGCGCAACACTTTTATATGTGCTTTTATTTAGTTGTGACAACACTTTTTACCGTCAAATGCGACACTTTTTTGGCGTTTTTTGCTATTTACGTGCAACACTTTTCATCATCCATTACAACACTTTATGTAATATTAATTACGCGAATGCAACATATTTTTCTATTAGAAGCAACACTTTGTTTAAAGAAATTTTGTGCAAATAAAACACATTTACATTGCTTTGTAGCATTTTTATACAACATATATGCCATGTATGTCAATATTGTACCATACACAACCTATCATGTAATGAATTACTTCATCCAATATTATAAAATAAAATCTTATTGTACTGTAACAATTGATCAAATGTTAAAATAACAACAAAAAAGTAATTTTCAACACAATTAAGCTATCGGTCAATCGAAATCATAATCATGTCAACATCATTTGAAAATCTCAACTCGTCTTTTCATTAACTCTATAAGTGCATACCCTCCTGTATAAAAAAAAATGATATAGCATCAGTATAAATTATCATTGATTTAGATAACTAGATAATTCATGAGTTATAGAGTCATATGCCACATATACACAATAATTCAAGCTAACAACTTTTGAAAACTTTAAGTAGTAGTTTTTCTTTAAGCTTTCATACTACATCTTCAACTATTTTTTCCCATTTGTTGTTAAGATCTTTTCCCATTGCTTCTTACGCATGCCTTTTCCTTCGCATTCATATTTTAATTCAGCCTTTTTCCTTCCATGTTCGCTTCAAGGTCTTTTCGTATATCAAAGATCTTAATAGTCTTTTACACTAATATTTAGTTATTCCATAAGCACCTCGGAACCACATATGACTTCGCACCACATTCCACCTTTTTATCAACTTATTTATAACAACCTTACCATAAAGTTAATGATGTCCGTTGTATTCCTTGCTTATGACAGCCAGCAAATAATTTATAGGGGCACTTTCATCTTCACGAGGCATGAAATTCTTCATTTGTACCTTCATGATTATAAAAACAAACCGTTACCTAATTTACAAGTGAATAATGCTATAAGTAATACAAAACTACTTTCTTACAATTTTCTTTGTCAAGTCATTATTTAAATCAACATACACACTCCCTTTTGTCCTTCTATCATTGCACTTTGTGGTTTCATGTTTGGATCCTCATTTATCTACATTAACAAAAGTGTAAACATCGGTAGTATGTATAAAAGAGAAAATAACAAACAGAAAAAAATGAATTATATTTTCCTTACGAATTCTACAAAACTTTCCTAACCAGCTTTGTGCATTTTTAGACTTTCTTGCATCCGTTGCCCACGAAAAAAGGATCTACATAAAGAAATTATAGAGGATGTGTAACCAAGCATATTAATAGACAATTATTATTTTCAAGCAACTTTTAGTTGTAAGTATGAATTATCTATCAAATTACCATCAATCTATCCTACACCACAAATTTAGCAATTCCCAAAATCATATTCTACAATGCAATTAGGTCAATTATTCCGACTGGCTTTCAAATAACCATAGAATTAGTATATAACTATACAGTATCAAACAACAAAGAGACACAAGTACTTCAAGTTCACCTGTTTGTCTTTCAAAATGGGACCCTCAAGTTCTTCTTGGACACATTCCTCGTCCTCTCTTTCTAGATAATCCTCTTTCTCGTCCCATTTTCTATTTTTAAATATATATGCTCTTCATCTTTAGTCTTTAGTCTCATCATCTTCACCATCGTCCTTTTTTGTATTAACATCAGCATGTACATATATAATCACAGAAGTGTAAATATAGATAAAAACAACTTCACAGTATTATTTGAAATATTTGATATGAAAAAAAGGATGTATAAGTAGAAATATTACCTCTGCCCATGTAAACATATCTTCTTAAGAAATTTCTCCATACAGGAAGACTTTTCTGAGGTAGAATTTATAACTTTCTCATTAGCAGATGTCCAATACAAACTCGGTTAAGTAGAAAATAAACATATATTCAATCAAGCATTTCGTTAACATTTAAAAATACTCATTAAATAATTGCAGTTTTAGGGGTTCTCACGTTTGAAAGGAACTCAATAATGGTCATTTGATCAAAAGAAGTAAAAAAAAATGCAACAAAACTTAAAAAAGGTCTAAACACGCTATCAGCCTAAATACTACGACCCGGTTCATAACGATTATTTCAGTAACACAATGCGATTACACCAAATGCAAGGGTCATGGGTCAGCCTCAACAATTCTTGCGCAACCAGAAGATAACAGTGAACTTCAATTTCAGATAACAAAAGCCGCACCGAAGATGTGTAGGAAACAAAATTCTATGTAAAGGGCCATAACTAACGAGATGCTTGTTTCAACTCCAAGATAATTTCTTTAAAAACGCATAGAAATTGATAAAGTTTATGATTTTACCTTAAATGAGGAAAACGCACGATTGAGAAATTGTCGATGTCCATGGACCGCCTATGCAGGAAAAGACACGATCTGTAAAGCTTAGAATTATCGCTATAGAGGAACGAGGGTTCGATTGGTATGAGATCTGGTTTTCTTTTGGGAGGAAACAAAATTTGGGTTTGGGAAGAAGCCCTAATAGAAGTTATCGCTGGAAATCATCAAACTAGAAACTGCCCTATATTTTAATATTTTAATCTATATAATAATGATAATATATAAATACTTATCTAGCCCTTTCCTTTAATTAATAAAACTTATACGGAATATAGAATAATAAACAATAATAAATACTTGGTTATATACGTATAGTTTAGGTTTTTTTATTGAAAATAATAACTGTTTATTATCTATTATTTGCTTATTTTCTATCTTCTAATCTTCTATCTAATCTAGTCTAGTCTAATATAAATAAAAGACTAACTTTAATAAAAAATTTAGTTAATCTTAATCATTAAATATAAATAGAAGTTTTTATTATGAAATCGATAACAATTAATATTCAATATTGACATTTTTTGTAAAAGTTTGATTCAATTTTAACTTGATTTTGAATATAAAATTTTAAAATAATTTTATATATGTCCTATTAAATCCCATAATACCGTATTTTACCAACCTTAATTTATAAATATCATATTTTTCCATGATAGGTTATGCAACTAAGTTAGCCTCGTAATAGGCGTCAAGGCCTAGTAAAACAAATAAAACATTTCATATTGATTTTAGTCTACATAAATCGCACCATGACCCGTATAGGGCTATTGTGACACATATAATACGCCGTTTATAAATCAATATGAGTTATACGACATAGCTATACCATCTTAATTACCAATTTATTAGCAGTGAAGCATAATATTTGATCAACTCTGCCTTCGTAGTTGACGACCTTTGATTTCGATATAGTTTTGATGTCTTTTATCGCAAAAGTTCTAACTCCAAAACTACGACTTTGTTTGTTCAAGTCTTGAACTCTCTATCATTCACATTACAGATTTGATTTCTTGTTGTCAAATGATTTGTGTGATATCCTCTTCCCAACTTAAACTCCATATTGGAAGTAATTGCTCTTTTTTCCTAAGTACTCAAGATGAACCAAAAACCGAACTTGGTTCTTGGTGGTGTACCTTCGGCCGAATGAATGCAAGAGGAGGGGGAGAGAGTTTCAATTCTTAATCTTATAATTAAAAACCGAACTTGGTTCTTGGTTCTTGATGTGACATCAGGGTTCGCCGGCTATGCACATAAATCTTACAAGTCTGACTCGTCAAATAATTCAAGTTTGTTTTTTGGGCTCGAGCTCGATAAAATTTGACTTGAACAAGTAGATCTCGAGCTCAAGTTACTCTAAAAAAGCTTAAGTCGTTTACACCATAAACGTCAAGTAGCTTTCCCTCGTCACACTAGTTATCTGTTATAATCCACCTATCACACTAGACAAGTACTATATCTAATCGGCTCAAACAGTTTGGGACAATCCACTATATCTGCTCTGAAACATCGCATTTCCACCACCTGGTTGACAGTGTGATCTTTTAGATGTTAGTTCGGGGAGTTCGTTAAAAACATTAAGGTCAAGGTTCAATAGGTTCGAGACTACCGGGTGATTGCCCTATGTGGTTTGCGACTTTTAGATAGGTTGATTGGTTTCGTCTGTTTGTGTTGGGTATCATTAGATTTACCAGGTAACGTGTTGTGGTAAAATTTCCTTGTTTGCTCGTTGAATCATTGTATTATCTAGAATCTTGCTAGTTTTTAATTTATATAATATATTGCCTTTAAAAAAAAATTCCGACTCAAAATATTAATAACTTCTAGTAAGTAGTTATTTAAATTTTGTATCAATTATATGGTACATATTTATTTTATAAACAATAACTTATTTATCTGAATTAATAATTTATATTTCATTTATTTTCATCAGTATTGTATTAATTATATTGTTTTTCTCCTACTGAATTCTTATCCCCGAAACAAATATTACCTCCAAAATTTTCAACAAATTTCCAAGATTACCGCTAGTATCCTTTTCCCACCAAAATTTATCTCGTTTTCCTATCTCCCGCAATTTTTCGTATTCCTTTCTCCCGCAATTTTCTATTTTTCTTTCTTCCAAAAAATCTATCTCATCCTTTTTCTCAAATCATGCTCCCGCTTCAATCCACTACCTTGGAAGGACACCGGCACTATGTTCGTCAATCAGCCACGAAAGTCCCTTATTGAACTCTGCATTCTGCAATGTACATCCCTTTTTTGACACTCTCTATATTTTCCTCAATAAAATAAGTTGTAGAGTTGTAGGTCTCCTTTTATGCGGAGTGGTCTCAGACATTTCTTTTGAGTCTGCTAGTGAGAGATCACCCATATATCAGTAAGTCTTCCTTCAATGATTCATCATCTTCTTCTAAAGTATAATAAATTTTTTTAAGCTATATGCTAAGAGTATCACTTGTAGTTTTGAGTTCAAAGCTATGTTATTTACTTCGTGATTCTTTTATATACATTACTGGTTACAATTACAAATGTGTGGCATGTACTTAATTACATGATGTTACATGTGTTATATGCATGTGATGCTTTGACACATTAGTTCTTATGATTTGTTGACAATTGGGTAACTATATATATGCAGTAAAATGGGCTGACAGAACAATGGGTTAAAGATAATTAACCACCAACACTAGTCTTCTTTTTAAATATCATAAAAAATTAAAATCAATCTGAATAGTACAATTTAATTAGGAGGTTATAAACACTATTGGTTATATTGGAGACTTGAAAAATCGAAGATATATAAAGTACATACTTTGTCTAATAGCTCACATTATTAAAGGAACACGACATAGTGATACAACTATTTTCTCTTTCTTTCTTAAAAATTCAGTGATACAATTTCAAATATTTTAACTATATGTTACTATTTGAATTTTAATAGATGCAACACCTTTTTTAAAATGTTACATTTTTCACTTAACTTCGCAACACTTTAAAGTAAGTGTTGCTTTATAAGTATAACAAATGCAACGCTTGTTATAAATGTTGCATTTCTCTCTAATAGTTGCAACACTTTAATATAATTGTTGCGTTTGAACCTTTCCAAATGCAACATTTCTTAAAAATGTTGCATTTTTATATAAATCAAGCAACACATTCGAAAAAGTGATGCATTTGAACATTTAATGTAACACTTATTTTTAAAGTGTTGCTTCATAACCATTTTTTTGTATAATGCAACAATTTTTAGAAGTGTTGCTTTTAAAGTGTTGCATTAGCCTCATTTTGTTGTAGTAAGGAACCATTCTCAATCTCAGTGATCGAATTGTAAGGGGTGTTGCATGCGTTCAAAAACAACGGATTGCCGCTTATCAAAATCAACAATCAGCGTGCCTGTCTTGCTATTCCTCCGAGGAAACAGGGCAGAGGATATGAAGTCTGGGTCGCCTACATACGGAATTGCCCTTTGGCATTTGCCTTCACTGGAGCACCTGTCAACATCGCTCCACAGCACCTTTTGGAGTTCTGGTACACATGCACCGTCAACCAGAACAGAGGAGAGATCACAGGCATTGTTCTCAATGGCGATAGAACAGTGGCCATCACGGTTCAACGGCTAAGGGATGTTCTTCAACTCCCTGTTCATGATGTGTTCATGATGTGGTGAGGTCAGTTCTACCTCAGATGGGTCACCCTCAAACTGAAGGAGTGATTACGAAGGCCACTTTCCCAACCAGCTGGGGCTTCATGGTTTCAACAGTGGTACGTTCACTGGGGACTAAAGTTGGAGGCTTGGACCAAGTTAACGAGTTCGAAATGCAGCTGTTGTACAACATGTTCTTCGACAGACGCATAGACTATGCATAGCTCGTCTTCAACGAGCTCAAAGTCCAAGTAATGAAGACCACCAGGGACCTCCATGTGCCATTCATAAGGTATTTGTCCTTGGTGATTGAAGCTGAGTTGGGAGATCTCTATGAAGCTGGATGGGATGTGTTCCCTGCCCCAACACTCAGCTCCAAGATGTTTAACAATGACATCTTTCCTGAGCAAGAGGGTCTGAGTGGTCCAATGCTCTTGGTTACTGAGGGAACTTCATCTGCCAGTGGAGAAGAGGGATCACCTCAAGGGGGAGCTTCTCAGGCTGAGATCGATGTTCAAGCTGAGCCCTCTGCTCAAGCTGAACCAGTGCAACATGAAGCTTCTTCTGGTAAGTCCTCTCCACTGTCTCTATCTTCTCATTTTTTCTCTATCCACCTTTGGAGATAAGACTGCAGTGGAACCAACTCAGTCTAACCCATCTCTTCCACCTTCATTCCATTCAAAATCGCAATCTGAAGTCACCCCTAGTATGCCCACTGCTACTAGGGAGAAAGTACAAACATACCAAAGCAAAACTGCCAAAAGTGGTGCCACTCTTAAAGGCATCACTGGAGCTGAGATCACACTGATCCCTCCACCGGCAAGAGTTGAGGGGGAGACGCCTACTCTTAAGGTGTCAACCTCGAGGCTCATTACACCCCAACTGCCTATACCGGGTGTGGTGTCTACTCAGCCCACACTCTCCAGTGCCATGGGAGAGCCTATTACTGTGCCTAAGCAGACACATTTAGGTAACATTGAACATATGACCACTCCCCAAGGTCAATCACCCCCCTCCATACCCATAAGCCAACCACCTACACATACACTACACATTTCGAGCCCCATTACTTCTCTTCACTTCTCACACCCTATCGCACGACCTGTCAATGTTTCATCTTCAAACCAAGATGATTCACAGGGTCCAAACTCTGGTGCACATGAGTTTGAGGGTCCACACCAACCCTTGGATGATGCACCCAGGTCTCACCCTTCACAAGCTAACTTAGATACTATCTTAACTTTTCTGAAGAGTCAGTTTGAAATCCTCCATCTAAAAAGGAAGAAGTCCAAGAAGCATCTGTTGCTCAGGTTGGCTGCTTTGGATGCTGAGGTGTCAAAATTGAAGTCTGCCGTTGCTGCTCTCCATCAACAAAGACCTTCAACCCCTATTGATGATGACAAAAAGGGGGAGAAGGTTCAATAAGCTGAAGCTGAAGCTGAAGCTTTACTACTTCTGGCAAAGGGAGCAGATAAAATTGAGGGGGAGAAAGTAATAGAAAAAGACGCTGAGCTGACTGAGAAAGCAAAAGGAAAGAGACCAGCAGTGGTCAGCTCAGAAGAATCAGAACCCCCTCAACAGAAAAGAAGGAAAATAATTCTTAGTGAATCATCTGCCTCAGATGAAGACTCTGCGGATAAAATGAATATACAAGAAAGAGCTTCACTACTGGCAGTTAGGAGAATAGAACAGGAGGATGCTGACCGGCTTGGAATATCTGTCAATGAGTTAAGAGAAAGACAAAGGGATGCTCAACCTGTGTTAGTCAGTGAGAAAGAAGCAAGAGAAAAGGCTTGGGCTGAGCAAATCAGAAAACAGAATGAGGTTTTAGCTAAACTCAATCGGCCAACTGTGCCTAAGGAGGAAGAGGAAGAAGAACCTCCTGCTCAAGATCAACAAGAGGAGGAGAATATAATGCATTGTTATACAAAAACATTCTTCTCTTCTCAAATAGTCTCACTAAAGTTGAGCTCAGCTCAAGGGATCATCATTCTAGAGTGTGTCTTAAGAAATGGTGAGACACCTTCTCTGGAGCTGAATCAAATGCACAAACTGGGTTATGAAGAATGGAAGCAAGTGGCAGTACTTATCAAGCTGATGGAGAAGTCCTCTGCCAGAAGTCAAGTTAAAGACGAGCTGCTAAGATTACTTGCAAGAGCTGATTCAATGAAACTCGTACCCAGATCTGAGATAGCTACTCTACTAACTTCCTTTCACAAAATAGGGAAGGACAAGCTGAAAAAGCCAGCTGGATTAGCAAAAGCAACAAGTACATTATGAAGATCCCTGAAGGCATGAAGTTTAAAGAAAACACATTTGTGGAAAATCCTGAGAAGGGATTCAAGTACCTAGATAGAAATGGTGAACAATGCTTCCAGTCTGATGCAAGTATTTACACATGTGGGGTATCTCAACTGCTTGCTGTGAGGCAAATTGTTGAAAAGAATGAACAAACTGCAAGGTTCAGATACAGAATAAACAGAGCAATCAGATCACAAAATGATCAGCTTCAACACTTACCTAATTTGCAAGAAATCCTTGAAGAAATCAACAAGGAGATCAAAGAGTTTGAAGAGCTGCATCCTCAATAGATTAGTTCTATTGTAAATTAGATTAGTTCTAATTTTTGTAAGCACTAAGTGTGCATGATCTATGTGGTCAATATTTTTGTATTATGATAAGTTCAAATAATACAAATATTTGTTTGATATGTTCAACAGTGTTATGATGTGTTCATATTTATAAGTCTAATAAGTTCAGCTAAATGAATAACTGATAAGTTCTTATTCATTAATGTATTTAGTTGGTGTGTTCAACTAAAAGTTGGTTTGTTCCACTTAAAATTGATAAGTTCAATTAAAATTGATATGTTCAATTAATATTTGATTAGTTCAAATATAAAAATCTTAATAAGTTTAAGATTTAAAATATTATTCTGTTAAACAAACTTACTAACTGTTTGATGGTTTTGTCATCATCAAATAGGGGAAGTTTGTTGGGAAAATGATCTCATCAGTTAAGATTTGATGAGACAAAGTTAAGTTTGTAAGATGTGTTCTACATATAACTTAAACAGAATTATAAAGCTTAGTCAGACTGAACACTCATAGTGATTCAGACTGAGTATAAGCTGTGCATATGTTTGATCAGCTTAGACTATATCTTAGTAAGATTATCAATGTGTTTGATAAGTTGTGTGTGTAAACTAAGATATATATATATATATATATATATATATATATATATATATATATATATATATATATATATATATATATATATATATATATAGTTTAAGCTTGATGAGTCTCAAGCTGAGCGACTCAGTGTGTATACTGAGTAAGCTCAATAGAAGTTGCTAAATATGTTTTAGTTAACTCTTTGGACTTCTAAGGATGAGTTAATAAATATACATGTTAGTCCATGTTTGTTTTCGAGTATGTTCTCGAAGAACTCAGCTTTATGAGTTTCAAGCTGAGTAACTCAGTCCGACTAAAGAAGTCAGTTTAAAGATAATTTGAATATGTTTTAAATTTATCTTTTATCTCTCTATATCTACGGCAAGGATAAGAAGATTCCATAATCAAGTTTGAAGATTGAAGACTCAAGATAAGAAGATTCAAGATTCAAGATTCCGGGTTATCTGATAGTTAGTTAGCGAATTAGGCTAAGTCTTAGTTTGTTAGATTCTGTAGACACAGAATTATAAATACTTATCTCCTGATAAGTTTAGAGGTACGACTTAGAATTACAACTAAGTGTTGCAGAGCCAAAACCTCACCTCACCGTATGTGTTACGATTCTTGAATCACTGTTTGTAAGTTCAACGTGATCAAGATATTCACAGATTGCCAAGCTGTTCGTGTGTTCGAATAATCACATTAGTTGTGATATTGGTAAGTTATCAATCTGTGTAAATCCTGTTTAGAGAGTCGTCAGTATCTATAATCATAAGTTGATTATAGATAGCTAAGTTTGAGAGATTGAGAGATTTATATTAGGTGGTTATATATCAAGAGTTGCTTACTTGATAGTTACTGTAATCATCTTCTTATTCAAAGCATTGTAATCATTTTCTTAATGAAAGCATTCGATTGATTGTGGTTTGATTTACTTTGTGTAACACTTTTATTTGATTTGTTCAATTTCCGCAGAAAGTGTATTCAACCCCCCTTCTACACACCTGTTGCTTGTTGTTATTCTCACTAAGGGACCAACACGAACCAGGAAGACCATCGAAGAAACCCTGAAACCGAGGAACCCCTCGAATAGAACCAAGAAGATGAAAGGAAGAGTTGTTTTGAGTCCGACCTGCCATCGCCACCATTCTCGACCACCATCACCGGAGAAGAAACGTGAATCCCAGAGTGGCAGAGAGAAACTACCACCGTCTTCGAGGTCCCCACCGCCACCATAAGCGAAGAACACCATCAATGGCGGTGGCGGTGGTTCAGATCTATGGCAAGAGCAGAGAGAGACAAAAAATAAATACACCTAACTTCACTTTTCACCGGTAATCTCTCTGTCTCACCATCTCACAATCCTCTCTCTCTCTTTTCCTCCTCACCGTCTCTCTCGCCGGTGAGCAGAGGCGGAGAGAACCACTACCCACCACCGCCTCGCATCGGAGTTCAGATCTTCGATCTCTGCCAGATGTCCTTCAAATTTAGGGTTTCCGACTTTCTTGAACTTGTTTGAAACCGGTGGCGGTCTTAATCGAACAATGTCCTTGTTGACGGGTTTTTTTGAAAACCTTCTTGATGTCCTTGTTAACGGTGGTGGTTGTGCTACAGGGGACGGCGGTGGTGGTTATGCTGTAGAGGGACGGCGGTGGCGGTGGCGGTTGAGCTGTAGGGGGATGGTGGCGGTGGTTGTTGTACGTCAATGTACAGAGAGAGAGACGGAGACATTTAAGTGTGGTCTGGTGGTTTAAACATAATTATTACTTGATTAATTACACTTTTCAAAAAAAAATATTATTTAAATTAATAAAACTTAAAAACAAAAGAATAAATTAAGGGATGAGGGGTATTTTAGTCTTTTTAAGTGGGTCAGGGACCAACATTGAAACAAATGGTAATGCACAAGGACTAAATCCGTAATTAATGAAGCACAAGGACTAAATCTATGATTTTGTGTAAATCACAGGGACCAAAAATATAATTAACTCTATTTTCTAAGTAGAGATTGTTTTCTTATTTTTTGTTGAGTTAATTGGTCAATTGGTCCTTCAACTTAAGTATTTATGTCATTTTCATTCTTTAACTTTAAAAGTGGTGAAGATGATCTTTAATGAACCATTTTTTTGGTCAGTTTGGTCCTTTCTACCGTTAGCCGTTAACTATTTCCGTTAATATAGGTAAATTGATAATTTTACCCATGTATCCATTAAATTAAATTTTATTAATGTGTATATTTAACACCACTTTTATAATTAACAAATCATTTCTCTCTCTTTACTCCCTAAAACAGCGGTGGCAGCACCACCACCACAACCAAGTACCACCGCCACCACCTCTCTCTTTCTTTCTCTATCTCCCTCTCTTCCATTTCCGGTCACAATACATCCCACCATTGCCAAACAGAGATAAAGAACTAACCTCTCTAAAAAAACCGATTGTAGAACACCATTTCAGATCTAAAAGAAAGAAAAAGAAAAAGAATCAAGTCGGTATTCTATCATTTGTGTTCTTCTTAGGGTTTTCTTGATTAGGGATTTTCTTGATCGGACACACACTCAAACAGAGACACACCACTTATTCAGACACATACATACACACACAAACCCACCACCACCGTGCACGACCAGAGTTTAATCCAACATCTTTGAAGAACAATCAACAGTTATAGGGGTTTCAAACAATCTGTGGTGATGGTCACTCACGATTAGGGTTTTCAGACGATATGTGGTGGTGGCCATTCATGATTAAGGTTTTCAAAGTGGTGGTGGCCACTCACGATTAGGGTTTACGGTGGGAGTCGGTTGCTTTAATGATTAGAAAAAGTGAGAAAAGCTTAAGAAGATGAAAGAAATGGTTGTGCGGCGGCGGTTCAGATATGTTCTTGGCGGTGGTGGCCACTCACGATTAGGGTTTACGGTGGTAGACGGTTTTAGATCTTTTCTTGGCAGTGGCGTTCGGTTGGGCGGTGGTGGCATGAAGAGAGAGTCTAGAGTGCGACAGAGAGAGGAAAGAGTGAGAGATCCGGCAGTGGTGGTGGCGTTGAGCAGTGGTGGTGACGTCGTGGTGGTAGCTTTAGGTTTGTTCTGGGAGAGGCAGAGAGAGAGGGGGTAGGTATAGAGAGAGGGAAAATGTAACAGGTACATATTTTTATTAAAAAAGAGTAAATATTGTTTTAATTAATAAGGAAATAGAAAAAATGAAAAAAAGACTCAACTACCCTTGACTTAAAGAGTTGACTAACGGAATCGGTTGGTTAGAAAGGACCAAACTGACCAAAAAATGGTTCATAAAGGATAATCTTCACCACTTTTAAAGTTAAAGGACGAAAATGACAGAAATATCTAAGTTAAAGGACCATTTGACTAATTAACTCTTTTTTTAATAGTTATTTTAAAAAGAGTTATTTAGTCAAATTAGTCAGAATACAAAATCGGTACACAACATTACCTTGCAGCCCAAAATGCAAACAAAATTTGCATTTAAAAAAAAAATATTACACAAATATGGAAAGAGTGGTCTTGATTAAAAGAGGATTAAAAAACTACAAGATTGATATAATTTTTTTTATTTAAATTCGCAAAACTTTAAATTGTCAATAGTTATTACAATTTAAAGTTTTTGAGGGGTAAACTTTTTTTTTTCTAAATTGAAATTGGGGGGAAGGCGTGGGTATTTTTTAAAGGTGGGGAGGATTTTTCATGTTTGCCCCTCACACATTCAATTATCATATATACCTTTCATTTAATTATAAAATTGTCACCTTTAAATCCAATCCGTTGATTTTGATGATCCAATGGTCCAGATTGATTCTTTAGGTTCTTTGTTTAAAACATTGTTCTTTATTGATCCTATATATATATATATATATATATATATATATATATATATATATATATATATATATAGGGGAGGGTTCAAACGAGAACTGTTTTTTCGTACGAGAACTGCGAGAACCAATCTCAGCCGTTCCTTGAAAATGAGAAGTTCATAGCGTGGAGGGGATCAAGTGTGGCAGGGTGCATGTGAGGAATTCATGGGTGGGCAATGACATTAAAGTAGGGAGAATTGGACGGCTTAGATTGGTTCTCGCAGTTCTCGTACGAAAAACAATTCTCGTTTGAACTTTTGCCTATATATATATATATATATATATATATATATATATATATATATATATATATATATAGGATTGGGATAAAAAGAGATGTGATTTAAGAAGAGAGGGAAGAGAGGTAACATATGTATGATATTGCCTTAAAAAAACATATGCATGATATCTGGCATATATAGTTAAGGGGTAGTTTAGGTAATTAGTAAACTATTATCTCACCTACCAAAGAAAGTGCATATATCTAATTTAAATCGGAAACCGTAGTTTGTGTGCACATAGCCGCCGCCGTAGCAATCTGTCGCCGACCATCTTACCGGCGTTTAAGGGGGTATTTTTCATAGCTTATTTAAGCTTATTAGCTTATTTAATTAAATAAGCTAAAACAAATAAAAGTGTTTCTCATGGCTTATTTAAAGAAGACTTATTTATGTTTTAATATGACAAAAAAGGGCATGTCTAAAAATCGAAGAAGAAGAAGCAAGGAAGAATAAAGGGTAAAGGATGTAATTTGGATAAATAAGCTCTAATAAGCCTCAAAATCTTGGCTTATTTAAAACCCATAAATAAGCTAATAAGCTCATCCTTAATAAGCTATGGGAAACACTATTTAAGGCTTATTAGCTTAAATAAGCTAATAAGTCAAATAAATAAGCTATGGAAAACACCCCCTAAGACTTTTTAGGCTTGAGCTTGGCTCGATTAAGATATACCAAGCTCGAGCTTAGTTTGTTTAAATTATGTGAAACTCGGCTTGGCTTGTTAAAGTTCGTTTAGGCTTGGCTCGTTTAGGCTCAAGGTATTATTTTGAATTTTTAATATAAGAATATATAAAAAACAAATTAATTATTTAATTAATTTTGTATATGAAGCTAGTTTAGGCTCGCGAGTCTAAACGAGTCATTTATTTGAGGCTCGAGCTCGGGCTCGTTAACTAAACGAGCTTTAGTTTAAGCTCGAGTTTGAGCACGAGCTCGTTAAGGCTATGCTCCTTTCAAGCTTTTAACGATTCGAGCTCGAATAGCTCGCGAGTAGATCGGCTCATTTATATCCCTGAAGCGATCATCAAAAAGTTGTGGTCAAAAATAAAAGTCATGTTTTTGGTACATAAATTGCAGTACGTACAGGCTATTTTTAAGCATAGGATTCTTTTCTATTTGGCATGTTTTGGTGATGTATATATAATAAAGAAACTGCAGTACGCGTGATACATTGGTCCCAACAGGTACATGAATTATTACTTAATGTCAGCAAACCATATCCACACTTTAGAGATTTCAATCATGTTTGCTTTCCATCGAATAACTCATTTTTATAGGGTCAAGTTATCATATAGAAAGAGTTTTAATATATGAGAATCCATAATTATCGAGAAAATTATATATGATGACATCATTTGATTTATCGATTTAGGTGTAGTGATGTTACTCTCGTAGTTAAACGAGGGGTAGTTTTGTCCTTTCATTATTTGCTTATATTGGTTTGTAGTGAAAACATCACCTAAGTTGAGTGATCTTAACCTTATAGATCATTCAGTAGTTATTATGTCAAAAACAAGTGGCGCGACTATAATGAGCCTCCTTTTGATCAAAATCTGATCTAATTTGGTCATTTTAAGGACAATTCGAAAACAACACTACTTGTTCGACCCGTGTTAGATTTGGGTTATTGGGTTTTGATTTTTTGTCCATGATGTGCGTACGACAGCATCCTAACCACAATTGCAGTAGACCATTCTCCTTGTAATTTCTTCAAAACCAATTTGAGAAGATTGCATTTAGGTTAGGTACATGCTCTCTCTCTCTCTCTCTCTTTCTCTCTCTCTCTTTTCACAGTGTATTTTTCCCTTTATTAGAAGTTGCTAAAGGTGAGTTCATGAGTGAACATGAGAAAAGTTACGAAAGTATCCTCATGTACATCGCACATGAGTGATTTAAATATATGAAATCAAGCATCCAAGTCAATGAGTTAAGCATTAAAAAATAAAAACATGCGGATGATCTTGTGTGTGATTTACAACAGTGTAAAGACAACCTACAATTTCTTAAAAGTAAGTTACCATATTTTTTAAGTTAAGAATAGAAAGTAATCTTTACATAAACTCATCTAAAATTCCTAACAGCTTGAAATTTTATTATGTATACTTTTCCATGTCTTACCATATAAACTCATAGCTTCATATATATAAATGTATTTTTAAAGGGAGGTGATTCGTACGCAATAAAAATAGTTATACACAACAACTATATGCATTATCAACTGGTAATATATGCATTAACGAAGCTAAGAGAGTCTATAAGTCATATTTTAAGACTTATAAAGGAGATGTAATATATCCTCCTACTTATCTTACTACCCACAAGATCAACACAAGTGTTAAAATCAATTGAGGCACATGTTATTTTACGGTGAGTAAAATGATAAAGTAACAAGAAATAGTAGGAGGATGTATCATTTTTCCTTATAAAGTATCATTAATAAATAATTAAATAAAAGTGAGGGAGTAAAGTGTCATTGTATAAAAATATTTTATAACATCAAAATTATATGTGCAAACATATATTTTTCAACTATTGACATAAAAGTTACATTTATATAAAAGTGAAGGAGTAGAAGTGTATTTTGGTTTAGAAAGTTGACTTGTAGTCAACCCAATTGCGTTTATATTCATTTTCTCTGTAACCTGACCTTCCATTTTGATGCTGATCTAATTAACTCAGTGCTTCAACCTGTAAGTATTAAGTAATCGATCTGCTCTTCTTTCATATTTCCGCTTAATTTATCCTCTAATTGCTTCTTTATTCTATAATTTCTTTTGGTTTTTGGAGTGATTGCTCGTCTTATTGGCTGTTCTAATTCCCTTCTTCACCCAGTAAGTATTAAGTTTTCATATGTAACATTCATGAATCATAATGTAAACAAGTGGCTTGACTATAACGGTCGCATTATGAACAAGATTTGACCTGATTTGGTCAATTAAGGGGCCATATATCCCCGATCGACCCAAATTAGATTTGGGTCATGATTATTCAGGTCTCATATAGTCTTGCTACTATGCGGTCCATCCATCTTACATTGTGAAATTTATGACATTATACGTATATGACTCTTCACTAGTTTAACTATAATGAATTTAAGATGCTAAGCAAATGAAAAGCAAATTTTTTACTATGCTTTCTTCCCACGTATATTCGACTCTTTACATCATGTGTTCAAGCTACTATTAACTGTTTCTATGTTCTTATATGCCCTACAACTCATGATCTATCATCAGTTTCACCATGGGTGTCTTTGGGGGAGTGCAGGAGGTGCGGAATGGGAGAATCAATCCTAGCCGTCCAATTCCCCTTCCTTCAATGTCATTGCTCACCCATGAATTCCTCACATACACCCTGCCACACTAGATCCCCTCATGCTCTCCATCATGGAAATCCACTTGCAAAATGAACGGTCGAGATTTAGTCTTCCATTCTCATTTAATTTTCTCATTCTCATTTGAACTTTCCCCTATGTATATATATATATATATATATATATATATATATATATATATATATATATATATAGGGGAGAGTTCAAACGAGAACTGTTTTTCGTACGAGAACTGCGAGAACCAATCTCAGCCGTTCCTTGGATATGGGAAGTTTATGGATGGAAAGCGTGGAGGGGATCAAGTGTGACAGGGTGCATGTGAGGAATTCATGGGTGGGCAATGACATTAAAGGAGGGGGAATTGGACGGCTCAGATTGGTTCTCGCAGTTCTCGTACGAAAAACAGTTCTCGTTTGAACTTTTACATATATATATATATATATATTATAATTTTCAAAAGCCCACAATTTTAAAAATAAAACATAAGAAAGCTATGTTTTGATTAATATATTAAAGAAGTAAGCATGTTGATCGAATACTTCAAGGAATTCAGAGAAACATGGGTATCTAAAGCTATTGATGTTAAGGAACTTGCCATTGAAATATATATTGATCCAGTATTCCCTCACAGGCATCAGGTTCGTAGAAAAAAACAATTTGATAAGAACCAAAGTGATTAAGATGTCTTATTTTCAGCTCGGGAAAATTATGAAGTTAATTATTTTTTATATATTGTTGATCAAGCTAGTGTTTCTCTTAAAACCAGATCTAAATAGTATAAAGAGTATGAAAAAGTATTTTGATTTTTATTTCCTAAAAAGTTAAAGGAATTTGATGACAAAAATATTAAGTTATGTTGTAGTCATCTTGAATTCCTACTTACAGTCTAAAATGTCACAAAAAAGACTTAATGGATTAGAAATGATAGCTATTGAGAAAGATATCTTAAAATGTATTGATTACGAAGAATTGATTCATAACTTTGCTTTCACTAATGATAGGATAACTTCACGATTCATGTAACTATATAAGATGAACTAATTTACAATCCTTTTTTTGTTTAAGTGATAAATTTTCAACAGGTGACGAAAATGATAAATTTTCTCATTTTTATCATTTTCGGGACCTGCTGTTTAAGTGATATATAAGGGGACACGAAAATGATGAAAATGACAAATTTATCATTTTCGTAAAAAAAAATCAGAAATATAGGAAGAGTGGTCTCGTTTGAAAGAGGATTAAAAAATGAGAAGATTGGTATAATTTTTTTGCTCAAATTCAAAAAATTGAAGTAGTTATGGTCATTTAAAGATTTGAGGGGTATGAATTTCGTCATTTTCATCATTTTCGTGTCCCCCCTTATATATCAGTTAAACAACAGGTCCCGAAAATGATGAAAATGACGAAATTTATCATTTTCGGCTGCCCCTTCTATATATCTTAACAGCAGGTAACGAAAATGATAAATTTCGTCATTTTCATCATATTCGTGTCCCCTTATATATCACTTAAATAGCAGGTCCCGAAAATGATAAAAATTTCTTCATTTTAATCATTTTCGTGTCCCCTTATATATCATGTAAAAACAGGTGAAGAAAATGGCAAAATTTATCATTTTCGGGACCTGCTGTTAGGTGATATAACAGCAGGTGACGAAAATGATGAATTTTGTCATTTTCATCATTTTCGTCGAATTTTTTTTCCCAGAAATATAGGAAGAGTGGTCTCGTTTGAAAGAGGATTAAAAAATAAGAAGATTGGTATAGTTTTTTTTTCTCAAATTCAAAAAATTGAAATAGTTATGGTAATTTAAAGATCTAAGGGGTAAAAAAATTAAAAAAGGGAGCTTTGACCATAATGCTCTTCTTTCTCTAATTAAATGTTATAATTGTTTACTTATTTACAATAATGTTATTATATATCTTAACCATTGATTTGATCGATTTAACGGCCAGGAATGGGACTTTGTGGACTTTGTTTAAGGGGGGATCTTTATTGATCCAGTTTCTATATATATATATATATATATATATATATATATATATATATATATATATATATATATATATATATATATATGTGAATGTTCAAATGAGAATGATAATTTAATTGGGAATGAGATACTCAATCTCAGCCGTTCATTTTGTACGTGGAATTCATGGATGAAGAGAGCGTGAAGAGATAGAGTATGACAGAGTGCATGTAAGTAATTCATGAGTGGGCAATGACATTTAAAGAGGGGGAATTAGACGGCTAGGATTGAGTCTTCCATTCTCATTTAATTTATGGTTCTCATTTGAACCCTCCACTATATATATATATATATATATATATATATATATATATATATATATATATATATATATATATATAGAGAGAGAGAGAGAGAGAGAGAGAGAGAGACAAAAGTTCATACGAGAGCTGTTTTTCGTACGAGAATCGCGAGAACCAATCTGAGCCGTCCAATTCCCCTTCCTTCAATGTCAGTGCCCACCCATGAATTCCTCACATGCACCCTGCCACACTTGATCCCCTCCACGCTCTCCATCCATGAACTTCCCATATCCAAGGAACGACTGAGATTGGTTCTCGCTGTTTTCGTACGAAAAACAGTTCTCGTTTGAACCGTCCCCTATATATATATATATATATATATATATATATATATATATAGGAAAAAGTTCATGCGAGAACTATTCTTAGTGCGAGAACCGCGAGAACCAATCTGAGCCGTCAAATTCCCCCTCTTTCAATGTCATTGTCCACCCATGAATTTCTCACATGCACCCTGCCACACTCTATCCTTCCACGCTCTCTCATCCATGAACTTCCCATATCCAAGGAACGGCTGAGATTGGTTCTCGCGGTTCTCACATGAACCCTCCTCTATATATATATATATATATATATATATATATATATATATATATATATATATATATATATATATATATATATATATATATATATATATATATATATATATATATATATATATATGATTGTTGTACATATATCTGTTATATCGTTTCAATTCATTAGTATATATGTTCTTTGTTAATGTGTGTTTCTTATGATGTCTGTTGTGTGTGTTTTAGAAGGGTTTTATGGTCATTTTGTTATTCAAACTAGTTATTCAGAAGTATTAACAAATAGCCTTTTTCTATTCATAACTATAATAATTCAAAGCCTATAAAATCATGCATTTAGAACTATATATAAGGCGATGAGTTACGCATTCAAATATAAAATCATTCACTTGTTGTCGTCGAGTGATTGATTCTCCAATTGCATTTAGGTCCTAAATCAAATCTTGATTCACACTCAAGTGACGCCTTATTTTCGCTTTATATTCTAAGACTTGTATGTGATACACACATATGTTTTAAACTTCAAAAATTTCCAAGTTAAATGATAATGACTCTGAATAAGAATAAAGAAATAATTTTAGTTTTTAAAAATTAAAATCATAACTAATCAACTTTATATCATTTTCATATTTATCTTTTTTATTAAGTTTTAACTTTTTATATATGAAACAAGGTTACCATTTTAAAACTAAAATCATATTTCTTTTATTTTTATCCACACTCATAACTTATAAGTGTTGTGGTTATCATTATCCTTTTTTTAAATAATACAAATATTAAAAACTTATTGGAAATAAAGTAAGATGCCGTTTGATTTTAACTTAATGAGACTGGAATTAATAAATTATAATCATTTTATTTGTTTTAAACAAATATATTTCAACTATTGACATAAAAGTTGCATTTATATAAAAGTGATAGAGTAGAAGTGTAATTTTGGTTTTGAAAGTTGACTTGTAGTCAACCCACCTGCGTTTATATTTTCTTTCTTGCTAACCTCACCTTCCATTTTGATGCTGCTCTAATTCACTGCTTCACCTGCTCTTCTTTCATATTTCAGCTCAATTTATTCTCTAATTGCTTCTTTATTGTATAATTTCTTCTGTTTTTTGGAGTGATTGCTCGTCTTATTCGTTGTTGTATGTTTGGTTTCCATCCGTAAATCAATTATTTTGGGGGTCTAGTTATCATTTCTTGCTTACAAATTACAAAGGGTTTTCATATGTAGCATTCATAAATCTCAACGTAAACATGTAGCTTGACTATAATTAGTCGCATTATGAACAAGATTTGACCTGATTAGGTCAATTGAGGAGTGTCGAAAATCGCCATACCCGATCGACCCTTATTAGATTTGGGTTATGGGGTTTTAATTATTCAGCTTTTGGATATAGCTCAGACGGTTTATATGTATTTATTTAATTATTATGTTTTTGGACCCCGAAAAACGTCATTGAACAACTTGTTAATAAGCTGAAAAGCTGAAAGGAATTATTGATGAATGCAATCTTACAAGCTTTTTTATTACATAAAGTTTATAAATCTTGTTTCTATGCCAGATTGTTGGCTTTGCATCTGGTTCATTATTGGTTACTCAGCAGGTATTTGTGTAGCATTTAATATTTGCAAATGTTGAAAACTGAATCAATGTGAGTTTTATAGTCTTGCTACTCTGTGGTCCGTCCATCTTAATTTGTGAAATACATGACATTATGGATGACTCTTCACTGGTTTAAGTCTAATGAAATTAAGATGGTAAAAAAATGAAGAGCCATTTTTTTCACTATGCTTTCTTCCCACGTATATCTGATTATATGGCCTACAACTAATGATCTATCATCATTAGTGAGACTTTTTGGTACTCATTCATACATGATTTTCTTTTTTGTCTACTTGTTACATACTTACATTACTATTTTTAAGACAATCTCTTTGAATAACCTTTACTTGTAATGCAGCTTTCGTTAGTGATAATGGCTTCTTCTTCCATTCCTCGTCGATGGAAATATGATGTCTTTGTAAGTTTTAGAGGTGAAGATATTCGTAAAAGCTTCATTGATCATCTATTCCAAGATTTCAAGCGAAAAGGAATTCAAGCTTTTAGAGATGATAAGGAATTGCCGAAAGGAGAAGTGATATCTCCTGGACTCTATGAAGCCATCGAACAATCAAGGTTTTTGATAGTTATTTTCTCAAAAAATTATGCTTCTTCATCATGGTGTCTCAGGGAACTTGTGAAAATACTCGAGTGCAAGGAAATGGGAGAGCCAAAACACGAGGTTTACATAATCTTTTATGATGTTAAGCCTGATATGGTGAGGAAACAAACTGGGAGCTATGCCGAGGCATTTGACAAGCATGAAGTTTCAAATGCAGGAGAGGTGGCCAAGTGGAAGAAAGCTTTATTCAATGCAGCCAACTTATCTGGATTAGATCTCGAGGATCTTGCAAATGGGTAAACTTTCAGTTAAATTAAAAATTTTATCATATTTTATAATGTCAATGTTTTTTCTACCAAACCAATCAATTTGGTCACTTCACTAAAACATGTCATTGACAAATGTATGTTTTGGTCTACAGTTACGAGGCAAAGTTCATTGACCACATCTCTAGAGAAATCCTTCAAGTGTTATGTGTTGGATTGGATATTGGTGAGAACATTGTAGGTGTAGATGGCCATTTAAAGAAATTGAACTTGCTGCGCTTTGTTGGGTCAGACAAGGTTCACATGATTGGAATATGTGGCGTTAGTGGAATAGGAAAGACGACCCTTGCCAAAGCTATTTATAACTTGTTGTATGTCCACTTTGAGGGAAGTTGCTTTTGTGATGATGTTCAAGGAGTCTCAAAACGAGAAGGTCTAATTCGAGTCCAAATGCAACTCATAGATGATGTCTTGAAAACAAGAGATATAAACATATCGAGTGTTGGTCAAGGGATTATGGTAATAAAAACCAGGATGTCATCTAAGCCTATCTTGCTTATTTTGGATGATGTGGATTGGGAACAATTAGAAGCGCTAGCGGGTTCACGTGATTGGTTTTCCCCTGGAAGTTTGATTATCGTCACATGTAAAGACAAACAAGTGTTGAACTCTCATAGAGTGGATGAAATCTATGAAATGGATTTTCTTGATGAGTGCGAATCTCATAAGCTCTTTAGTTCGTACGCATTTTATGAAAAACATCCTACGAGAGGCTTCGAAGAGCTTGCTGAGAAATTTGTGAAATATGTGAAAGGTCACCCTCTTGCCCTCAAAATTTTGGGTCGCTTTTTATATAGCAAAAGTGTTGGAGAATGGAATAGCGAGTTGGAAAGACTCAAATGGTATCCTAATGACAAAATACAACAAGTGCTCCGTTTAAGTTATGATGGGCTAAATATTCTCCAGCAAAGAATCTTACTTGATATTGCATTTTCATTCATTCGGGTGAAAAGAGATATAGCAGCAAGTGTACTGGATAGTTGTGGCTTCTATGCAGATACAAATATGAGAGTTCTACTTGATAAGTCGCTAATTACAATATCTCAATATGACACATCACTTCATATGCATGAATTGATTCAAAGCATGGCTAAGGCAATTGTACGTGAAGAATCTGAGATGCTTGGGAAACGAAGCAGATTGTGTGGTCCTTCAGAGGAGGTTTACCATGTATTGAGTGCAAAAAAGGTAAGAACGGAGTGTTTAATTAAGTTTTCTGCATAAATGCATATAAGTATAAGCAATTTCACATGTCACTATTTTCATACAAGTTACATGCATGTTTGATAATTAATACTTACAATAGATCATTGTTGTTACTTGGATCTAGGCACAAAAAGCAGTCGAAGTTATTGACCTTTGGGAAGAGAAATCCAGCCAAAAGTTTGACATAAACGGTGAAGCTTTTGCGTTTATGGAAAACTTGCGGATCCTAAAGCTACCAATGGATCCTAATGTCAACTATTCTGGAAGGCTGAAATATTTATCCGAAAATTTAAGGTATCTTTGTTGGCATGGATGTCCTTTCATGTTCTTCCCTTCAGACTTTTATCCGGAAAACATTGTTGTCATGGACCTCTCATACAGCCAAATAAAAAATCTTTGGGCATCACCGAAGGTATGTATTTACTTGATTTAATACATTCTTTTGTGTTTTAAGTCTGATCATCTAATACTTGTCCTATATATTAGTGTTTTACAAGGTTGAAGATACTGAAGCTAAGTCATTGTACTAAGCTAACAAAAACTCCGGACTTCACAGAGATGATAAATCTTGAAGAGTTAATTTTGGAGGGTTGTGTGAGTTTGGTAGAATTTCACCCATCAATTGGAATGCTCGAGAGGCTTGTTATTCTCAATCTCTCAGGGTGCTTAAAGTTGGACCATGTGCCTCACTCCTTGGGCAGGATCAAGACCCTTCTAGAGCTTCATATTGATCGAACCACCATAACAAGACTTCCTTCTTTTGTATACTCATTGACAAAGCTCGTAGTATCATCATTCAGTCAACATGAGAGGTTTTGGTCAACATGGTGGACTACAAGCTCTCCGCCTTCATGTTTACCCCGAAGTTTGGTATTGTCTACCTTGGAATGTTTACGTTCGTTACGCACTCTTAATCTTAACCACAATAATATATTACAAGTGCCTGAGAACATTGGAGGTTTATCACGTCTAGAAGAGCTAAACTTGAGTGAAAATAGTTTTACTAGCTTGCCTGGAAGTTTAAGTCAACTTTCTTGTCTTAAAACGCTTAGAATTGATCGTTGCAAGAAGTTGGAAGTGTTTCCTGAACTTCCACCTAGCATTGAGAATCTTCATGCGTCTACTTGTAATATATTAGAAATGCCTGAAATCATTGAAGGTTTATCATGTCTAATATTTCTAGACTTGAGTAGAAACCCTTTTAGTAGCTTGCGTGGAAGTTTAACTCGGCTTTCTCGTCTAGCATGGCTTGTCATTAGTCAATGCAAGAATCTACAAATGTTTCCGGAACTTCCACCTAGCATTGTAGAGATTGATGCATCCGATTGTGATATATCACAAGTGAATGAAAACATTGGACGTTTATCATGTCTAGAAAAACTACACTTGAGTGGAAACAGTTTTACTAGCTTGCATGAAAGTTTAAGTCAGCTTTCTAGTCTCAAGTTTCTTTATATTGTTGGTTGCAAGAATCTAAAAGTGTTTCCAAATCTTCCGGCTAGCATATCTCATGTTAATGCATATAGATGCAATATGTTACGAGTGCCGGAAAATATTGGAGGTTTATCATGTCTAAGAGATTTACATTTGAGAGGAAACAAATTTACTAGCTTGCCTAGAAGTTTAAGCCAGCTTTCTCGTCTTAGAAAACTTTCAATTAGTGATTGCAAAAACCTGGAAGTTTTTCCGGAACTTCCACCTAGCATTGAAGAGATTGATGCATCTGATTGTAATATATTACAAGTGCCTGAAAAGATTGGAAGTTTATCATGTCTGAAACGGATATACTTGAGCGGAAACAATTTTTCTAGCTTGCCTGGAAATTTAAGTCAACTTTCTCGTCTTGAAACGCTTGAACTTGATGGTTGCAAGAACTTGGAAAGGTTGCCGGAACTTCCACCTAGCATTAAAGAGATTGATGCATCCAATTGCAGCTCCTTGCGAGAACTAGGCAATCTTGATCGCACAAGAGTTGAATGCAAATTCTTCAATTGCCCAAATTTGCAATAAACGGTAAGTGTTTCTTGTAACTTCAATTCTATATATGTAGTAGCCTATATTCTCTTATTGCATCTGATTTGAGCTTCTTGCAATGACTAGATGAAACTCTTAACACATATCTGATTTCTTTGATGATGCAGAAGGCCATTTGTTACAAAACAAAGCAGGTATGATCGAGAATTCACGTTCAGGTGAAAAAGTGTGGTGTGAGACTTCAAGTACTGTTGTATTCTAAAAAAAATAAACATATCTTGGTTGGGTAGTCATTATCAAATGTATTGTATTTTAAGGTTTTCTCTTCATTATTATTTGTGATAAAACGAGTTATGTATTAAGCGCCCGTAATTGTTGCAAAAGCTAATTTATAAGAAGTGGTAAGCGGCACACTAGGCTAGGGTTCGAACCCTAGGTTGGTTATCATTGTATTTTTTTAACTTTTCTCACGTGTGGTTTTTTAAATGGGTAAAACTTTTTAATTTGTTTATTTTTTATTTTGTTCTATCATTACTATTAGTATAGAATATTAGTTTTTGTTATATATCGTAATAACTATATATTGTGAACTAAATTATTCACTTAGTATTATTTTAATAATATTATTGCTTAGTATTTTGTCTCCCTCTTTATACTTCAACTCGCATCATTTTATTTTATTTGTTTTTTATTTTTCTATAAAAAGATTAAAAATTGTTTTGTTAATAACTCTTTTTACAAGATTTTTCTATATTATTTGTAATTCTTTAGACTATAAAATTTGTATTTTAAGCTTTAAGTCAATTATTTTTAATATAGATGTATTTATGAAAACTGAAAAGGAATAAAATTAGAATGACTTTATAATATAATTTTTTTAAATTGATTTTTTAATATATAAACATATAGTTGTATATATAAAATTAAATGACAAAAGTTTATATAATTACACAAACAAGTAAATTACATATGTCTTACGTTTTTAATTTTTTATCAACTAAATTGTTATGCAGAAAAAAAATCATGGATAGTTGGATTTCTTTCTTTTATTAATTTACCCATTTAAAAAACAGATTTTTAAATATATGTTTTTAAACCCCACCGCGAAGCATGGGCTAAAATACTTGGTTATACTTATTTTCTCAAAAATGCATTCTATAATCAAACCCGAATATCTAAACTATGGGTTAAGATCCTCTCATATTTAGTCAAACATGATCTATCATATTCTCTCACAAATATGAGGATGTACCTTATAAAGAGGACTCATTCTTGACTAAAATAAAGAACTCACTTTCATATTTATAAAAGAATATAATAAGTCATATATGATCAAAAGATGAAAGGATATTAACTGGGGGTGGCAATTCTTGACACGACACGAACCCGGCACGAAAATAAACTGGTTTGGGTTTACCGTAAAAGGGTTCTGGCCAGTTCCGGGTTGAAACCGCGAACCGTATAATTAAACGGGCCGTGTTCAGGTTGAGAGATGGTTTCGCGGGTTGACCTGCCAACCCGTTTAGTTTTAAGACTTTTTAAAAAATTCAAAAAATTAATTCCCCCTTGTTGGCTTGTTGCACTAATTACTCCTCAACGCCCGGTTGGGCGCTAGCGCTTGACTAATAGAAACCAACAAACATATTATCATTTGTGACATTGTGTTTGGACTTTATTAATGTTTTAATTTTAAGTAGGTTTAAAACTTTGAACAGTTGATATGTGTTTGCCATTTTGATTTGGTATTTGGATTGACTATTTAGGTATGATTGAACTTTATATATCTAGTATTTTATTGGGTTATATATTTTGGTTAAAAAAGGATTAAAATGATAAAAAGATCACCGCTTGATCCGCGAACTTGAATATGACCTGGGAACCCGTGAACCCGTATAATAAAACGGGTCATGTCGTGCTTAGTGTTAATCGTGTTCGTGTCTAGTATTATGACCCGTATAATTAAACGGGTCGTATTCGTGTCAGCCTTTCCTGACTCGCCAACCCGTAACCCGCCAACCCGAAACCGACACAATTGTCACCCTAAATTATTATTAACCCTTAAATTATTACAAAAATTATATATCCATACATTTATTAGGGAAAAAAGTACTTTCTTAATAAATAATACGAAGTCAAATATTACAAATTGAACTTCTATACCGGAGTGACAAAGGCGCTCTCTTTTATAGAGATGGTTGCGAGTTTGAATCTTAATTGTTGCATTTCATACTTTTTTCCTTTTCATTTTTTCAATTACGTGACCCCTTCCATTTTTCTTTTATTGATTTATATTTTTGAATTCTCTGTTTTTATTTTATTTTTATATCAAACTCCTTTTTATTTCTCTTTTTTTTAGTTAAAATTTTTTATTCTATTTACATTATTATTTATATAAATCATATTATATCTTAGTTTTTCTTTCAAATATTTTTTTCTACTTTCAATTTCAAGGTTTGTATTTCTTTTATGGTTTGGTAACAAACAGATTTTCCCCCTTTTTTCTTTTTTGAGTACGTACTATCTTTTTACTTATACAACTATTTATGAGTCTCAAAATAATTTTTAATGATAGTTAAAATGTTAAATAACAATATATATATATATATATATATGGGTCTGATTAATTAATAAACTCAAGTCCGAGTCATATGCTACTTGAAAAAGCTTTTATTTTAAAAGCTTATGAGAGATTATGTTTTTAATAATCTCTTTAATATTTGAACACCCGAATGAGGCTAGAGTGTTGGAGATTATGAAAACTAGAATCTCAATTCCTATAATCTTTCATAAGCTAGTTACCTAACACATTCATAGTACATATAAAGATACCTGGAGGAGTTTTACCCTGTGTTTTCCTCTTTTATCATTTACTACACGACAATTAAATTAAATTACAATAAAGTTTCATTTGAGTGACTTAAATAGTTGATGACAACTTCTAAAATATTTCTTGATAAAAAAACTAATTGATAAATTAAAACCAATCTAAATAAAAATTATATGTTTAAAAAGAATATTAATAAGTAATTTTTTTTATCCCGTCGTATAATAACAAACGAGGTAATTGTACCCCGCGCGTTGCGGCGGGGTTTAACACATATATGTGACATTTAGTAAAAGTCTAATCGACTTGTGTAAATAAAATGATTCCATATGTTACTACAAAAGGGAACACATGTCATTTTTTTAGTACTCTTTGTTAAGATTTTTGGAATGAACTTTATTCTATGTTATATTTATTGTATATAATAAGGTGTAAAAGGTATTTGTAATAAACTTTAATGCTAAAAAGTTTAAAAATATATTAATTAAACAGAATCATAATGAAAAACTCTCAAAGGTTTCTGATTTCTCATTCAAAAACTTAAACCTCGCATAATGTTAAAGATAATTTGACAAAATATTTTAAAGATTTGTGACTATAATGGGGATGGACTTTATTCTAAGTGATTCTTGTGCATTTATGTAGTCGATCTAGTTTTATTTTTTAAATTAAGTTCAACTGAAAAAATTCACGAAGAAAAAGAAGGCTAGATAAAACTATCATAATTTTTTTTATCCAAAACAAAATAAGTATATTATCATAAAAATAATATTTAATTGAATGTTTAGATTTCTATAACCTAGCGAAAAAAGATAATTAAATAGAAACCTTCATTTTAATGCCCTGCTTGCGAACTAATTCTTATAATAAATATTTGTTTCGATTTTAAATTTATATTTGACAAAGGTTAATGAATTAACATCACTTTTATGTTTTATACTTCTATTCTTCTAAAATAGAGAAAAGCTATTATAGACAAAGACAAAAGATAAATGTGAGCTGTATGCTTTGATGAAGTAACACAAAGTGGTAAGTATGTGAAAGGATGACCAAAAAGAAAACAAGACAAATTATGAATATTATAAGAATCGAACGCCTACTATCTAACTTATATGTCTAATACCACAAACTCCTTTGGTCATAAGGTTGCTTATTAAAAAAAATATATATATATATATATATATATATATATATATATATGGTAGGGATCTGGTAAAAAAAACTTATGGTACTAAATGTAAAAAGAGATCTCAGCCATCCAATTTCCCAGATCTGTTCCTAAAAATTTGGCTTTTTCCTTTTTCTATTAACTATAATAAAATACAGTTAAGGGTATAATTGACCTTTTATACAAATTCAGTTTTTTAATATTTAGGCTTTTTAAATTAATTTACGTTCTTCAAAATCCAGATTATTTTTACAAAATGATCCCCAACTATTTTGATGCACAGGCTCTAGAAAAACGTGATGCAAAGCTGTCGAATTTGATACACAGCAAATGATGCACAACAAAATTTGATTATTAACCATCTCCTAAAGTTGATCAACAATCAACGATTCATAACAAAAGAAAATCATCAAATCCACTTATGCACAATCCAAAAAAGAATTCAGCAAATTCACTGATGCACAATCCAAAAAAAAATTCAAGAACTGAAGCATAAAAATGAACTGTAAAAGATTTGTTTCATATGCTTATATCACAAAAATGAAACCTCAGTACATATGAACTTGAAAGAAGTAATAGAGATTGATACGTAAAGTTTTTGATTCACAAAATACCTTTAATTCACAGACTACAAATGATGAATAAAGTACAACCATTTGCTGCATAACTTGTGTATCAGATGCACAAATCCGAGGGCGGTTGTGGTTTCCCCTGTGGTGCACCGGCAGTGGTGGTGCAGACACGGTTGTGGTGCATAACACGATTAGGGTTTGCGACTTCATAGATAGACTTCACATGGCGGCAGAAGGATGCACAAAAATGTTATTTGGAGTGCTGGCCAGAGATGTATAGGCGGTGGTTGCTTCATCCGTAGATCTGGTGACCGGAGATGCAGATCTGTAGGTGTGACCTCTTGACCCATCGTCAACGGGAACTCCACGAAGAACACCGTAATGGGCCGGAGAACACCGTGACTCATCGACGGTTAATTCATCGTTAGATCTGTCGAACACCATGGTTGTGGGTTTCGATTTCTGCAAGTCGTGGGGTGCAAGGAGCGATGGGCCGGAGAAGAGACCGACGGTCACAGAGCGGGTTTCGGTATCGATTGTCGGAGAAGGAGCGTCGACGGAGAAGGAGCGGAGCGTCGCCGGGGGCAGGGAGCGGCTGATGGTCGACTGGTAACATTTAGGGTTTGGGAGGGACGGGAATGGGTGACATTTAAGGGAATGAAAGATAAATAATTACAAGTTGCCAATTATGCCCTTTTTTACTCTTTTAACTAATAGGACACGTGTCAACTTCACAATTCTCCTTACTCTTTGTACCATAATTTTTTTTACTTGAACCTGATTATATATATATATATATATATATATATATATATATATATATATATATATATATATAATTAGGTTCAAGTAAAAAGAACCTTAAGGTACTAAATGTAAGAAGTAATATGGGATTGACATGTGGCACAAAAGGTAGAAGGGTAAAATAGGAAGTTTGAAAAAAAAAATTCTCTATCCTCAAACCCCTACCCACGTTCCCGTCCCCACCCCTCACACAAACCCTAAAATCGCATTACAGATGAAGTCGCCTCCCTGTAGCCCGCCTCCAATGGTCATCGCCTCACAAACTCTCAAATCCACTCCATCGCCGCTCTTGGCCGCCTAACCCTAAGCTTTTTACTAAATGAAGTCTGCCACCGTCGATCGTCTAGCCTGAAGTCCCAACGTCGTGGGCTGCCATCTCCGCCTAACACGTCTCCGGCTGCTATCTACATCGTCAACATTATATGCAACCTCCGCCGCCCTAGATCTGTGGGTTTTTGGACCGATTTTCGCCTTTTTTTTCTCCGCCGCCGCTGGTTTTGCTACGCCACCATCGGTGGATTTAAATGATGGCGGCGCCTAAAAATATTAGAGATCCCGTAGTCGTCTAGGGTTACGCCTAAGTTTACGATTAGTGATGCACATCCGGCGATCGATGCAAGAAGCAACAGCGACTAGGGTTACACCTTGGGTTACGATCATTGTTCGAAATCGCTGACGTTGCTCCCTCACGAAGCCACGCCCGATGATCTGCAATGGTCGTGTGCATCTGTGACGGTTATTACATGGTTTTTGAATGACATGTGCATCGCCAACCACCACCGCCTGTGCACCTCTCTTTCTTGTAACTGGTCAAGGTGCATCGCCGACCATCACCGCCGGTGCACCACCACCGCCGCTGCCGTTTGATGTCTTATGCATCAGGTTACCATGTATTTTTCTTATCCCGTGCATCAAATGGTTGTACCTTGTGTATTGAATGTAATCTGTGAATCAATGTATTTCTGTGCATCAGATGTTTGCACTTTCTGCAGTAAAATGGTTGTACCTTTGCATCAGAGAGTTGGCCGACGGAAAATAAAAAGAAAAAGAAAAACTTTACAACTTTAGTGGACGATTATACCCTTAACAGTTTTTTTTATATTTAAAAGAAAAAGAAAAATGTCTATTTTCTAGGATCAGATTTAAAATTTTGGATGGTTGAGATTTCACCTTACATTAAGTATCATAACTTTATTTTTACCGGATCCCTACCCTATATATATATATATATATATATATATATATATATATATATATATATATATAAATTACAAGTTACTGTTCATTAGACAAATCAACTTCCTGAAAATTGTTATATATATATATATATATATATATATATATAAAAGGTTGAAATGTCAAACTTTATAAATGTAAGTTTCTAATTAAGAGTCTGCAAAATTGTTTGAAGTTTAGCGTTATGGATTATTTTCTACTCCTTGATTAACAATACTGCAGCTCTCCATTATGAATATCATGGAACTTGATTTTGATTTTTTATTTGTACTAAAATAACATAAGCTTTATTTTGATTTCTTGTTAAAGATCATATGTGCAATAAACATGAGCTTTAAATATTAAAGGTTTTCAAAGTTCTGTGAAAATCACTAACTTTAATGTTTGGCAACATGTGACAACTTTAATTCTTTAGATATATAATTTTCATCACATCGTTCGAGTCCCAAAGCGATCGTTTTAGTCACTCTAGTGGTTTTTGTTTTCTTAAACATTAAAGTATAGTTTGTTTCACATAATTTGAAGGAATAGAATTTATTTAAATTACATCAATCTGAAGTATGAAATAGACTTTCCATTACTTGAGGGAATGTAAACATTCCAAAGAATGAGATTTCATTTAAAAATAAGTTTATCAAAAGCAGTATAACACATAATTTGAATTCAATTACATTTCATTCCTTTAAATTTTGTAAAACAACCTGAACCTAAACATGTTATATCTTATTCCATGATTGCATAACCAAATGTGATCTAAAAGTATGAAGTCTACAAAGGTTTGCAGATTTGAAGTAGTAATTTACCACCTTTAAAAATGAGTGAATATAAGATTTACAAAGTACTTTCGTATAAAGTAAACAACCGGCTCTTTTTCCTAAAAACGTCTTTGTGCACAAAGACGTTTCTAAAAGTCAAGTACTTATCTAGGAGTTGTGTTCCATAAAGTCCACGTAAAAAACGGTCCTGAAATTTTAATATTCAATCACAGATTCAGTATACAATCACATATGATTGTAAAATCATCACATGTGAATTACAAAAATGCCCTTCATCCAAAATTTTAAACTTCAATCTGGACTTTTGATGCCGTTGATCCAAAGGCTAAAATTAATCCTTTAAGACATTGAATTAAGTTTGAACTATATTAAACATTCTTCTATCTAGAAGAATAAACAAGCTCTCTGTCTATTCATACATATCACTTCATATTAAGAAGTAATACACCAACCTAACGCGATTTATAAACCAAAATGAACCTTTCTTTCATGGCAGAAATTCAACATAAAATAACCTAGCAAAAGACGACAATCACGAGTTGGATTCATAGTAAATACAAAGAAAACTAGATTATTTGAAATAGATCTTAACATTATCATCATAAATATTACCACCGAGGGCGGCAAACAGACTGCCATTCAAGCTAAGAACTGAAATTCTTGCTACAACTAATATCAAGATCCTAACATGACACACAAATCTTGAATGCCAATAATCAACTCCCATTGTAGCATTTTCCTAAAATGCCAAAATCTGGTTAGAACCAGCAACTTCACAGGCATATATGTAACAACAAATCTTTGGTGGAATAAGCAGCGAGTTCAGTTTGGTGTGTTGTGGTTGTCATTGGTATGGTGGTAGTATGAGTTTGTTCATATGTTCTCGGCTGGAGGTAGCTCTTGACGCTTTGGTGGGCTTCCTAAAACTCGTTCCATATCATAACGGACTTCAATATTACGTATACTATATCCTACCACCATTAGCCAATAAAGCAGTTTCGCCAATTCTGGGGCACTTGTTTCCGTCACGCTAGTCTGCAAAATTATACCCAAAAAGAAAAATAATAACAAAGAAAAAATGGAATGTTTGAGATTATTGAAAATTTCCTTTAAATATAAAATGTTCATGAAACATGTCAGTAATATAGGAAAAAAAGAAACATCATGCTATCTTATCAAACGAGACGTAAACAAGCATCAATACTTCATGAACTAAGTGGTAATCTAGGAAAAGGGAACATCATGCTAACCTTCATTTGACTAGGATCTCAAACAGCCAAGAGACGTTTTATAAACGTGTTCATTGCCACCACTACATCCTCCCCGGAGCTACTTGTTAAGTCCTGCATTATATTACACGGATACGAAGTATTCAGAATGTCAAGACATGAAGCAGGCAAATCTTCTTACATTTATGCATCCATCTTTGGCTTATAAGAGTAGCAAGGAGAATTTATTACATAAAAAGGGTTGAATGGAAGGATATAGAGAACAAATCAATCAATAACTTATAATAAAAGACTTGCAATCTTCATTAATAAATTTAATTTGAAGCAGTTATATCTGACGTGAATTTGTATTTTATTGAACTCTTGACAGTTTCTAATGAAACCCCTCAAACTTTCAAAGGTTTTGGTTACAATCCATACAGTTAAGCCAATGTGCTCCAGAAGATTTAGATCACAGATTAAATGGCAAAAATTATGGACTTCAATTTGGAGTTTAGCAGTTAACACATTAGCTGAATCGATCTGGGAGAATTGATAGTATCAAAAAAGTCAGATTCAAAGCGATTAGCTAAATGAGGGATAGTTTTGTCCTTTCATTATTTGTTTATATGAGTTTGTGGTGAAAACATCACCTAAGTTGGGTGATGTTAGTCTATAGATCATTACTCCATAATTATTATGTCAAAAACAAGTGGCTTGACTATAATGATCCTCCTTTTGATAAAAATCTGATATGATTTGGTCAATTTTAGGAGAAATAGAAAACAATACTACCTGATTGACCCGTGTTAGATTTGGGTTATTGGGTTTAGATTGTTTGTCCATGACGTGCATACGATAACACCCTAACCATAATTGCAGTAGACCATTCTCCTTGTAATTTCTTCAAAACCAATTCAAAGAGATTGCGTTTAGGTTAAGTACATACTGTTATTCGTTTCACACTGTATTTTTCCCTCCACTAAAAATTGATAAAGATGAATTCATGAGTGAAAGTAACGAAAGTACTTTCACCTACATCACACAAAAAAATAAAAGTGACCGAGTAAAGTGACCCCTTATTTTCATATTATATTCTAAGACTTATAAAGTATGACTAATAAATAAAGAAATAAAAGTGAGGGAGTAAAAGTTGCATTTATATAAAAGTTAGGGAGTAGAAGTATAATTTTTGTTTAGAAACTTGTAGTCAACCTACCTGCGTTTACAACTTCACATTCTTTTTCTTGGTAACCTCACCTTCCATTTTGATGCTGTTCTCTGCTTCTTCTTCTTTCATATTTCTGCTCAATTTATCCTCTAATTTCTTTTGTTTTTTCGAGGGATTGCTCGTCTTATTCGCTGTTCTAATTCCCTGCTTCACCCTGTAAGTATTAAATAATCGATCTGCTCTTCTTTCATATCTCTGCTCAATTTATCCTCTCATCGCTTCTTTATTCTATAATTTTCTTTTGTTTTTTGGAGTGATTGCGCGTCTTATTTGTTTTTGTATGTTTGGTTTCCATCTGTAAATCAATTTTTTGGTTACAAATTACAAAGGGTTTTCATAATGTAATCAAGTGGCTTGACTATAACTGTCGCATTATGAACAAGATTTGACCTGATTTGATCAATTAAGGGGTGTCGAAAATCGCCATACCTGATTTGGGTTTTGATTATTCAGGTTTTAGTTGATTTGGTTATCCCAACACCCAATAGCCTGGAACCCGAATTAGATTTGGGTTTTGGTTATTCGGGTTTCATATAGTCTTGCTACTCTGTTGCCCATCCCTCTTACATTGTGAAATATATGACATTATACATATATGAATCTTCACTAGGTTAACTTTTTTTCTTTTTTTTTGAAAGCATAAAAAAAATCTTCACTAGGTTAACTATAATGAATTTAAGATGCTAAGCAAATGAAAAGCAAATTTTTTACTATGCTTTCTTCCCACGTATCTTCGACTCTTTACATTATGTGTTTAAGTTACTATTAACTGTTTCTATGTTCTTATATGCCCTACAACTCACGATCTATCATCAATTTCACCTATCAACATTAGTGAGACTTTTTGGTACTCATTCATACATGATTTTCTTTTTCGTCTACTTGTTACATTACTATATTTAAGACAATCGCTTTAATAATCTTTACTTGTAATGCAGCTTTCGTTGGTGATAATGGCTTCTTCTTCCATTCCTCATCGATGGAAATATGATGCCTTTGTAAGTTTTAGAGGTGAAGATGTTCGTAAAAACTTCATTGATCATCTATTCAAAGATTTCAAGCAAAAAGGAATTCAAGCTTTCAGAGATGATAAGGAATTGCCGAAAGGAGAAGTGATATCTCCTGGACTCTACGAAGCCATTGAACAATCAAGGTTTTTGATAGTTGTTTTCTCAAAAAATTATGCTTCTTCATCATGGTGTCTCAGGGAACTTGTTAAAATACTCGAGTGCAAGGAAATGGGAAAGCCGAAACATGATGTTCTCATAATCTTTTATGATGTTAAGCCTAATGTGGTGAGGAAACAAACTGGGAGCTATGCCGAGGCATTTTCCAAACATGAACTTTCAAATGCAGGAGAGGTGGCCGAGTGGAAGAAAGCATTAGACAATGCAGCCAACTTATGTGGATCGGATCTCCAAGATCTTGCAAATGGGTAAATTTTTAGTTAAATTAAAAAATTTATCATATTATATAATGTCGATATTTTTCAACCAAACCAATTAATTTGGTCGCTATATTAAAAAAATATTATTGACATATGTATGTTTTGGTCAACAGGCATGAAGCAAAGTTTATTGATATCATCTCTGGAGAAATCCTTAAGAAGTTATGTGTTAGATTGGATGTTGGTGAGAACATTGTAGGTTTAGATGCCCGTTTAAAGAAATTGAACTTGATGCGCTTTGTTGGGTCACACAAGGTTCACATGATTGGAATATGTGGCATTAGTGGAATAGGAAAGACTACTCTTGCCAAAGCTATTTATAACTTGTTGTATGTCCACTTTGAGGGAAGTTGCTTTTGTGATGATGTCCAAGGAGTCTCAAAACGAGAAGGTCTAACTCGAGTTCAAATGCAACTTATAGATGATGTCTTGAAAACAAGAGATATAAACATATCGAGTGTTGGTCAAGGGATTATGGTAATAAAAACCAGGATGTCATCTAAGCCTATCTTGCTTATTTTGGATGATGTGGATCATTGGAAACAATTAGAAGCGCTAGCGGGTTCACGTGATTGGTTTTTCCCTGGAAGTTTGATTATCGTCACATGTAGAGACAAACAGGTGTTGAACTCTCATAGAGTGGATGAAATCTATGACATGGATTTTCTTAATGAGTGTGAATCTCTTAAGCTCTTTAGTTTGTGCACATTTTATGAAAAACATCCTACGAGAGGCTTCGAAGAGCTTGCTGAGAAATTTGTGAAATATGTGAAAGGTCACCCTCTTGCCCTCAAAATTCTGGGTCGCTTTTTATGTAGCAAAAGTGTTGGTGAATGGAATAGCGAGTTGGAGAGACTCAAATTGTATCCTAATGACGAAATACAGCAAGTGCTCCGTTTAAGTTATGATGGGCTAAATATCCTCCAGCAAAGAGTCCTACTTGATATTGCATTTTCGTTCATTGGGGTGAAAAGAGACATAGTAGCAAGTATACTAGATAGTTGTGGCTTCTATGCAATTACAAATATGAGAGTTCTACTTGATAAGTCGCTAATTACAATATCTCAGTATTGCACGCTTCAAATGCATGAATTGATTCAAAACATGGCAAAGGCAATTGTACGTGAAGAATCTGAGATGCTTGGGAAACGAAGCAGATTGTGTGGTCCTTCAGAGGAGGTTTACCATGTATTGAGTGCAAAAAAGGTAAGAAGTGACTGTTTAATTAAGTTTTCTGCATAAATGCATATAAGTATAAGCAATTTCACATGTCACTATTTCATACAAGTTACATGCATGTTTGATAATTACAACAACAACAGTACCCAATCCCACAACAGTGGGGTATGAGGGAGGTAGAATGTAGACAATCATACCTCTACCCGTGGGTAAAGAGATTGCTTCCAGGAATTGACCTCCGGCATCGTAGATAAAACAAAAAACAAAAAAGAAAAAGAAGAGTGACTAAAAAGAAGAAACAAAAGTCAAATATCAAAATATCAAAAAAAAAAATATATAAATCTAATAGAAAAAAGAAATAACAATGGAAAATAACAACTATATATATATATATATATATATATATATATATATATATATATATAAAGAAAACGGAAGTAACCAAATATAAACAAGAGGAAGCCAAATAAGTAAAAGCAAAACAGCTTTAACCTAAGCTCAAACCTACGAATATAAACTACGCTAGTTCTTAACCCTGACTCGTAATCCTTCTTCTCCACTCAAGCCTATCTGGGATCATGTCCTCTGCGAGAGAGAGCTCCTGCAAATCTGCTTTGACTCTATCTTCCCACCTCAGATACGGATGACCACGTCTCCTAGTCCCCTCAACTAAAATCGATTCTGCTCTCCTAACTGGCGCTGTTTGTGGTCTCCTTTTAACATGGCCAAACCACCGTAGTCTTCATTCTCTCAACTTGTTAACAATAGACGTAACTCCTAATTCGTTTCTAAAAACACCAACCGGGATTTTATCTAACAAGGTCTTTCCACAAGTCCATCTAAGCATCCTCATCTCTGCAACTTCCATCTTCTCTGCATGCGCCTTTTTGAGGGGCCAACACTCAGCTCCGTAAAGCATTGCCGGCCTAACCGCTAGTCTGTAGAATTTACCTTTAAGCCTCAACGGTATTTTCTTATCGCATAAAACTCCTGTTGCCGCTCTCCACTTCTGCCACCCTGCTTGAATACGGTTTGTAACATCCTCATCTATCATTCCCGATTTGTGTAGTATAGAGCCTAGGTACCTGAAGGACTCTTGGGGGCTCAAAATGTGATCACCTAATTGGATAACTTGGTTGTTATCATTTACAGTCTTGTTGAAGTGACAGTAAAGATACTCGGTCTTACCTCTGCTAATCTTGAGTCCTGACTCCTCTAATGTTGACCTCCACTGTTCTAATATTCTGTTTAGCTCCTCTTTCGATTCGGAAACCAAAACAATGTCATCCGCGAAAAACATACACCATGGGATATTTCCTTGAATGTCTCTCGTTAGCTCGTCCAGAATGATGGTAAAAATGAATGGGCTAAGGGCAGACCCCTGGTGGAGGCCCCTTAGCACCGGGAAGTACTGGCTGTCTCCTACCGGGCTACTCACGCAAGACAACGCACCTTCATACATATCTTTCAAGACCCTAATATAACTCCATGGTATATTTCTATCGTTTAAAGTCTTCCAAATAAGCTCTCTAGGAACACTGTCGTATGCTTTCTCTATATCTAAGAACACCATATGCAAATCTCGCTGTCTTTCCCTGTGTTTTTCTACGAGGTTTCTAATCAGATGCACTGCCTCTATCGAAGACCTCCCCGGTATAAACCCAAATTGATTTTCCGATACCCTTGATTCGCGACGAAGCCTGCTTTCTAACACCCTCTCCCATAACTTCATAGTATGGCTAAGAAGTTTAATACCACGATAGTTCCCACAAACTTGGGCGTCCCCTTGTTCTTATATACTGGGATAACTATGCTCCGCCTCCATTCTTCTGGCATCTTAGCTGTTCGAAAGATCAAATTAAAAAGTTTAGTTAACCACTTAACACCTTGCTCCCCCCAAACATCTCCACGCCTCGATAGGAATTTGATCTGGACCTGCCGTCTTTCCTCTTTCCATCTTTTGAAGCGCATTTCTAACTTCCCCTGAAGAAATCCTAGTGCAATAACAATTGTTGCGAACCTGAGGAACCCCCTCGAAGCCCTGTCTACTACCACTCCTCTCCCCTATTGTTTCCTTATTGAATAATTTACGAAAGTAATCGCTCCATCTACTCCTAATATCACTATCCTTTGAAAGGATTTTCCCTCTGTCATCTTTGATAAACTTAATGCTTCCTAAATCTTTCTTCTTCCTCTCCCTAGCTTTCGCTAATTTAAATATCTCCATATGTCCTTCCTTAGAGTCTAATCTATTATAAAGGTTTTCAAAAGCTCTTTCTTTTGCCAGTGCTACCGCTCTCTTGGCTTCTTTTTTAGCTTCTTTATAAGTAATCAAAGCTTTCAACCTGTCTTCCTCTCTACCTTCTCTAGCTAAGACTAACTCCCTAAAACAAGAATGCTTTCTTTTAACTTTGACTTGTACCTCATTATTAAACCACCACGATTCCCTAAGGACTCTGGACTTACCTGACGTAGATCCTAGGGTATCATTTGCTACCTCTCTAATAGTTTGCGCCATGTGGTTCCATGCTAGGTTGGCATCATCTTGGGGGGTCCTGCTCATCTCTACCGTAACTCTATTTCGAAAGTCCTCTATCACCGCTCCTTTTAGGTTTCTCCACAAAATTCTAGGTTTACCCTCCCTTCTGTTCTTTAAAACTACTTCCCTGGACAAGGTGTCTAACACTAATAAGCGATGTTGCGAGATTCCAGACTCCCTGGGGAGGACTTTACAATCCGTGCAATTTCTAAGATCCCTTTTACGTACCAGAATGTAGTCTATTTGCGTTCTATGACCTCCACTAAGGTAAGTTACCAAATGTGATTCCCTTTTCTTGAAGAAAGAATTAGTGATGGCCAACTCGTGGGCGGAAGCGAACTCTAATAACGAACAACCTTCATCATTCCTGACCCCAAATCCAAAACCTCCATGGACGCCTGGGTATCCATCTTCACCTGCTCCTATATGGCCATTAAAGTCTCCCCCTATATACAAAAGTTGATCATCAGCAAAACCCCTTACCAGGTCATCCAAGGACTCCTAGAATCTGGACTTTTCTGCTTCCCCCAAACCCACCTGAGGTGCATAAGCACTTACTATATTTACTACAGTATCTCCTTGAACCAATTTAATTGCCATAATCCGATCATTGCACCTTTTCACCTCTACTACATTATCTATAAACTTAGCCGATAACATAATTCCTACTCCATTCTTAGCAGTACCTGCGCGCCTGAGTACCACAGTTTATACCCATTTCCTTCTCTAGACCGATTTCCCTTCCATTTAGTCTCTTGAAAACACGCTATGTCTACCCTACGTTCCCTTAAGCAATTCACTAACTCTAAAAACTTACCTGTTAAAGTACCCACATTCCAGCTGCCAATTCTAATCCTATGGCATGAGATACCATAACAACTCCTTCTAGAAGCCCTAAACCCCCTCGACTCCTGCTGCGCGGGACATGATCTCAGTCTAGAAACAGAAACTCCGGGCTCTATAGTAACCTCTTATATAAACAAAGGAAATAAAAGTAACAATTCTAAAAAACTGATAAAAAATAAATAAATAACAATAAAAGTAAAAGAATATATATATATATATAAAATAACTATCAAATTAATAAATACCTATTAAAAAAATACTAAACAATTATCTCTAACAAGAAAAATATGTACTAATCTTAAAACTAAAACAGGGTTTTAAAAGAGATTAAAAGAAACCTGACTAAAACAAGGCGTAGGATAAAAACAAAAATAACAAAAAACGAGATTTAGAGTTACCTCGCCGGCGGTCTACTGACCTGACCGGCGCAAAGGGGAAGCTTAAAGTACAACCACCGGAGACAGGCAGGTAGCCGGAGACAGGTGTGCAAAGCAGGTAGGCGCCGCTTGTATAGCTTCCTTTCCGTTTCTGAAACAACTGGCCGGCGGTAGGTTGGGGGTGACGTTGTTGCCGGAAAACACCTCAAACCTTCTCCTTCTTCAGTTTTGTACCTGTGGAAAAATTGAACACCAAAAACAAGCCAAAGGCAGAGACAAAATTATACCAACAGGTAGATCCGGGCGGCGGAGGTAGCCGGGAGTATGGCTGGGGACGGTAAGGGGGCGGCGTATTGCTGGGTTTAACCAAGAGTAGCCGGGAGGCGGCGATTTGGCAGGTAAAACCGGGAGGCGGCTGTGCTTTTGGTTGCGAGTAGCCGGTGAGCGGCGAGTAGCCTGTGGCTGCGAGGAGCGGCGAGAGGCTTGGAGTACCGGCGAGGAGCCGGTGGGCGGCGAGAAATCGGTGGAAGCTGGTGAGACGCAACGGTAATATTCCAGAGCGAGCGGAGTATCCTGATGTAAACAGTAAACCCTTGATTTCTGCAATCTGCATGTTTGATAATTAATACTTACAATCTAGCATTCTTGTTACTTGGATCTAGGCAGAAGAAGCAGTGGAAGTTATTGACCTTTGGAAAGAGAAATCCAGCCAAAAGTTTGACATAAACGGTGAAGCTTTTGCAGTTATGGAAAACTTGCGGATCCTAAAGCTGCCAATGGACCCAAATGTCAACTTTCACGGAAGGCTAAAATATTTATCCCAAAATTTAAGGTATCTTTGTTGGCATGGATGTCCTTTCATGTTCTTCCCTTCAGACTTTTATCCGGAAAACATTGTTGTCATCGACCTCTCATATAGCCAAATAAAAAATCTTTGGGCATCACCTAAGGTATGTATTTACTTGATTTAATACATTCTTTTGTGTTTTAAGTCTGATCATCTAATACTTGTCCATTATTTTAGTGTTTTACAAGGTTGAAAATACTGAAGCTAAGTCATTGTACTAACCTAACAAAAACTCCAGACTTCACAGAGATTGCAAACCTTGAAGAGTTAATTTTGAAGGGTTGTGTGAGTTTGGTAGAATTTCACCCATCAATTGGAATGCTCGAGAGGCTTGTTATTCTCAACCTCTCAGGATGCTTAAAGTTGGACCATGTGCCTCACACCTTGGGCAGGATCAAGACCCTACTAGAGCTTCATATTGATCGTACCGCCATAACAAGACTTCCTTCTTTTGTATTCTCATTGCCAAAGCTTCTAGTATCATCATTTGGTCAACTTGAGAGGTTTTGGTCAACATGGTGGACTACAGGCTCTTTACCATCATGTTTACCCCGAAATTTGGTATTGTCTTCATTGGAAAGTTTACATTCGTTACGAACTCTTAATCTTAGGAACAATAATATATTACAAGTGCCTGAGAACATTGGAGGTTTATCATGTCTAGAAGAGCTAAACTTGAGTCGAAATAGTTTTACTAGCTTGCCTGGAAGTTTAAGTCAACTTTCTTCTCTTAAAACTCTTAAAATCAATCGTTGCAAGAAGTTGGAAGTGTTTCCGGAACTCCCACCTAGCATTGAGAACCTTTATGCATCTACTTGTAATATATTAGAAATGCCTGAAATCATTGAAGGTTTATCATGTTTAGTACATCTAAACTTGAGTGGAAACCCTTTTAGTAGCTTGCGTGGAAGTTTAACTCGGCTTTCTCGTCTATCATTTCTTGTCATTAGACATTGCAAGAATCTACAAATGTTTCCTGAACTTCCACCTACCATTGTAAGGATTGATGCATCCGGTTGTGATATATCACAAGTGAATGAAAACATTGGATGTTTATCATGTCTAGAATATCTATACTTGAGTAGTAATAGTTTTACTAGCTTGCATGAAAGTTTAAGTCAGCTTTCTAGTCTCAAGGTTCTTTTTATTGCTGGTTGCAAGAATCTAGAAGTGTTTCCAAATCTTCCGGCTAGCATATATCTTGTTAATGCATATAACTGCAACATCTTAAGAGTGCCGGAAAATATTGGAGGTTTATCATGTCTAAGAGCTTTACACTTGGGAGGAAATAAATTTACTAGTTTGTCTAGAAGTTTAAGTCAGCTTTCTCGTCTTAGAAAACTTTCAATTAGTGGTTGCAAAAACCTGGAAGTGTTTCCGGAACTTCCACCTAGCATTGAAGAGATTGATGCATCTGATTGTAATATATTACAAGTGCCTGAAAAGATTGGAAGTTTATCATGTCTGGAATGGATGGACTTAAGAGGAAACAATTTTTCTAGCTTGCCTGGAAATTTAAGTCAACTTTCTCGTCTTGGAGTACTTCGACTTGATGGTTGTAAGAACTTGGAAAGGTTGCCGGAACTTCCACAAAGCATTGAAGAGATTGATGCATCTGATTGTAATATATTACAAGTGCCTGAAAAGATTGGAAGTTTATCATGTCTGAAACGGGTATACTTAAGCGGAAACAATTTTTCTAGCTTGCCTGGAAATTTAAGTCAACTTACTAGTCTTGAAGAGCTTAAACTTGATGGTTGCAAGAACTTGGAAAGGTTGCCGGAACTTCCACCTAGCATTAAAGAGATCGATGCATCCAATTGCACCTCCTTGCGAGAACTAGGCAATCTTGATCGCACAAGAGTTAAATGCAAATTCTTAAATTGCCCAAATTTGCAATAAACTGTAAGTGTTTCTGTAGCTTCAATTCTATATATTCTCTTATTGCATCTGATTGGAGCTCCTTGGGAGGAGTAGATGAAACTCTTAACACATATCTGGTTTTTTTGATGATGCAGAAGGCCATTTGTTACAAAAGAGAGCAGGTATGAGAATTCATGTTCAGGTGAAAAAGTGTGGTGTGACACCAAGTACTGCTGTATTCTAAAAATTTATCAAAATAGTATTGTATTGTATTTTAAGGTTTTTCTCTTGATTATTATTTGTGATAAAATGTTGAACTGTATATATTTTATATTTCTAATTGAGAGTCTGCAAAAATGTTTGAAGTTCAGTATTATGGATTATTTTCCTAGTCCTTGATTGACAACAATGCAGGTATCCATTATGAAAATTTCATGGAACTTGATTTTGATTTTTTTATTTACTAATTAAAATAACGTAACCTATATTTTGAGAGTGTGTTTAGAGTTAGGGCATGAGATGGGCCAGGCTGCTATAAGACTGAAACTTTACAGTGTTTGTGTCTACTATAAGACTTAAACCGACACGTTATAATTGCTTAATAGTACTCACCGTCTCAAATACAAAGCCATACAAAATACTTACTCAAGAAATAGTGTAACTTCCCACTTTGAGGTTTAGTCGTGTACTCGGTATTTTAAATTGAAATCGCATGTTACTAGTTTCTAAGCTTGATGTACAAGTTTTATAAGCATGATTTAGAATTGGATTTAAGCAATTAACTAATTGTTGGAAGTATTATTGCAGTAACATATGCATTCTTTTAGTGGCCAAAATGGGAATTAGCTAAGCTTGTACAAGTAATATATACGGGGACGGAGGTTCCGATCGATAATCGTGAGAATGAAAACCTGGATCCTGACCGTTTATTAGATTTAATTGGATAATTTATATTTGATTCTTCTTTTTATTTATAATCTAACCATGAATTGTGAAGATCGTGAATTGTGATGAGTGAATAATGTAGTATATATATATATATATATATATAACTGCGAGAACCAATCTGAGCCATCTAATTCTCCTCTATTAATGTCCAACTGATGACTATTATTTCAATTACACTCCCAAACATACAGGTTTTAGGTCTACTGGTGTAAGCTAGCTATTTGAGTTTAATAGTACTCCTTTACTTCCAATTATACCTAAAACACAACCAGTTATAACTACATTGTGAACCCATGTAGTAAACAGAAAAAAAAATATAAATATATTATACAAATTTAAAGTGGTACTTGAAATTTAACTACTTTTAAATATACATAGAAAAGGATGAAGGATCAGTACATAACCACTTTTAAATATACAACATAAAAAACTAATAATAACAGTTAGATCAAACCTATCAATAGTTAAGATTAAATAGATAACAAATTTCTATGCATTTAATCTTAGCTTACCTTTAAAATGGTGGTGACGGTTTCATAATAAACCGGATGCCTTTTGGGTCAAAGTTATAAAAAGTTTATATGGGGCTGGGGGGGGGGGGGGGGGGGGGGGGTGTGGGAAGGAATTTCGTTTTTAAAAGAAAGGGGATGTGGGGTGGTATCATAAAAGCGGGAGGGGAGCTAAAAAGGAAAGGGCTGTTGGATGATTCGTTTTTTAAAAGTAAAAGTTGGAAATGGTAAAAATACAAAACTCTAGCTCCATGTTTGGGTGGGAGATATTTGTCTTGCAGAAAAATTTCAAAGACTCTACAACAAACTGGGCAAAGAAGACAAGTTGATTAGTGATATGGGGAGCTGGATTGATGACCGGTGGCATTGCAGCTTTGGTGAAAACTGTTTTCTGGTAGGACGAGTAGCGGACGAGTTCAGGGGACTTATAACTATCCTCAACACAGTAAGGATGCAGAAATTCAGAGAGGATGCTTGGACCTGTTTTTGCGAGATAGACGGACTGTTTTCGGTTAAGATCTTGACGCGGTATCTGGAGGAAAAGCTAACTCCACAACCGTTGAGCGGTCAAAACACCTATTGGTCGAAATTAGTCCCCAAGAAGGTATGCATATTTGCGTGGAGGCTGAGTCTACGAAGAATCCCGGTCCTGGTCAAATTCTCAGATAAAGGTATCCATATCCCGTCCGTGTTATGTCCCAGGTGCAAGGAAAAGGAAGAAACAGTAGCACATGCATTATTCGTTTGCAGAGGTGGAGTCGCTGGAAGATTTGGTGTTACTGGCTGCTGAAACAACTCACAGGAATTCACGTGAGATATGGGAGGCACTTATAAGGATCGTGGTGTATCACATCTGGAAACAGAGAAACAATATAGTATTTCAAAATGCTAATTTCAGTGAGGACATGTGTTTCTACATCCGGTTGACTGCCTTCCATTGGTTAAAAAATAGAGTAAAGAAAAAGGAGTTCACTTGGGACAGATGGCTGACTTTTCCAACGATGATCGACATTAGTTAATTACAGAAAATACCCTTTTACCTTTCTAATTAATTAATAACTATTAATTAATTGGTTCGATTAATATTTAAACTAAAAATTAATTCCTCCTTTAATAATAAATAATTATTATTTTCCTTTCTCTTAATAATTAATTAACTAATTAATTATTCTCACACATGGTAAAACCCAGACGGTTCTAATTGGGTGTGTAGTAGTGTGATCCTTTAGTGTCACATAGTATTGGACACGATGATACATGTTATCTATCTTTGCACGCAATCTAACAGACCCCTACTTCTGTAAGATAAGTAACACTTCTTGTACATCGTTGACCTAAGGAGGTCCCCAGCCAAACACTTAGGTTAACCAGACTATGAGATCTCTTATATCTAGAGATATAATCCACCCCTTGGATTATCTAGGCTTTTCCTTTTGCATCGCGATATTCCGTAATGTGAGTATCAGACATGGAGCAGGGATCTTATTCTAAATACTCAGATTTTCTCGACTCTGATCTCGACACTCTGCAGTTACGGTTTACCGAATGAAACCTATCATTCTAACCAAGCGCGGCCACGCATTTTCAGTAGTCTCAATCGTCAAGGGGACCAGAAATATCTCTCCTAAAAGTAGGAGGAGCAAATTCCATCTTGACTATTTGCAATTTGAGCACACAGCTTCCGCTGCACCTAGACATGCCCCTTATAATCACCCTGTTACGGCGTGATGTTAGAACACGCTAAAGTACAGAAGTTACTATGCCCCAAACCAAATATCTCATGTCTAAGGACAACCTATCAAGTTTACTTATGTTGACGCTCCATGAAGTAAACTCGATGCGGATCACCCCGATATTTATCCCCTGATAAATATCTATGAATATTTGGTCACAACCTTGTGCTTTTATTCATCCCCGAATAAATCATCAAATATCCATAATAGCGTTATCTCCCTAATGCAGCTCCCACTAGATTAAGTAGCTACGGGCATTTAGACAATTCAGCACTTGACTTGTCATAGACAGGTTAAACATGCTAAAAATAAACAACTAGAAGCAATTATGTAAATACCTCCTATTTTAATCCCATGAAATGTAAATACATAATAAAAGAGTTTCAAGTTACATCTATAGTAATAATAAAAAACATGAACTAGCTGCTATGTTCTAAGTACTGCATTCCTATAGAACTCGCATGTCTCTCATGCTTAGCCCTAGCTAGCGGCTTTGTCAACGGGTCAGCAACGTTGTCGTCCGTCGGTATCTTTTGCAATCTAATATCATCTCTTCCAATGATCTCTCGGATAAGGTGATATTTCTAGAGTACGTGCCTAGTCCGCTGATGATCTCTAGGCTCTTTAGTTTGCGCCACAGCCCCTGAGTTGTCACAGAATATATCGATCGGTCTAGAGATACTGGCAACAACTCTAAGATTCGAGATAAAATTCTTCAGCCAGACAGCTTCCTTTGCCGCATCACTTGCCACAATATACTCTGCTTCTATAGTAGAATCTGCTATTGTATCTTGCTTCTGACTTTTCCAAGATATGGCTCCTCTGTTTGGTGTAAAGACAAATCCTCACTGCGACCTAAAGTCGTCCCTGTCGGTTTGGAAACTGGCATCAGTGTAACCAATTACACTGAGCTCATCCATCGAACCTCCATAAACTAGGAATATGTCTTTTGTCCTTCTCAGGTACTTAAGAATATTCTTGACAGCTACCCAATGGGCATCACCAGGATTTTGCTGATATCTACTCGTGACACTGATAGAGTATGAAACATCGGGCCTAGTACATAGCATGGCATACATGATTGAACCAACTGCCGAGGTATATGGTATCAATTTCATCTTGTCCTGATCTTGAATAGACACAGGACACTGAGCCTTGCTCAAAATCGCGCCAGATTGCATAGGAATAAATCCTTTCTTGCATTCATCCATCTTGAATCTCTTCACAACTTTGTCAATATATGTACTTTGACTAAGTCCGAAAAGCCGCTTAGATCTATTCCTATAAATCTTTATACCCAATATATAAGCATCCCAAGTCCTTTATCTGGAATTACCTAGCCAGGTTTTTACTCCTTGTAGCACTGGTATGTTGTTTCCTATTAGCAGTATGTCATCCACATACAAGACTAGGAAGGTTACCGCACTCCCACTGAATTTAGTGTAAACACACGACTCGAACTCACTTTTGGTAAAACCAAATTCTTTAATACGATCATCAAAGTGTAAGTTCCAGCTCCTAGATGCTTGCTTTAGTCCATAAATGGATTTGCATACTTTATTAGGGTTCTTTGGATCTGCAAAACCATCCGGTTGTATCATATATACGTCCTCAGTCAACTTCCCGTTAAGGAAGGCGGTTTTGACATCCATCTGCCATATTTCATAGTCAAAATATGCTGATATGGCCATAAGAATCCTAATAGTTTTAAGCATTGCCACTGGGGAAAAAGTTTCATCATAGTCAACACCATGAGTTTGCGTGAAGCCTTTTGCCACTAGCCTTGCTTTAAAAGTATGCACCTTTCCATCCATGTCGGTCTTCTTCTTGCAGACCCATTTGCACCCAACAGCTTTACTGTGTTGAGGCAGATTTACTAACTCCCATACTTGGTTGTCATACATGGATTGCATCTCTGCCTTCATGGCTTCTAGCCATTTCTCAGATTCTAAACCTGAAACAACATCTTGGTAGGTGGTGGGTTCTAAAAGATCCCCTTCGCTTGAGAAACTAGGAATCCCAGATACCTATCTGGCTCATGACGAGGCCTACTAGACCTGCGAAGGTCTTGTGTTTGCACCTCTTCCTCAACCACAGACTCGGGTTGAGTTTCAACAATTCTCTGTTTAACCACTGGTTCAATTATCGGTGGTGGTGTTATCACTTCCTCTTCAATTTCTTGAAGCTCTATTTCTTTTCTTGGAGTTTCTGAGTTAACAAACTTCTCCTCCAAGAACACCCCTTTACGAGCAACAAAGAATTTGTTCTCATCTGGGTTGTAGAAATAGTATCCCATGGTTTCCTTAGGATAACCCACGAAGATACACTTATCTGATTTGGGATTGAGTTTATGTGTGAATGTTCGCTTAACATACACCTCACATCCCCAAACCTTGAGAAAAGACATTTTGGGCTTTTTCCCCGTCCATACCTCGAGCGGTGTCTTTTCAACCGATTTGGTTGAAACCCGGTTCAGTATGAACGCCGTTGTCTCGAGTGCGTGCCCCCAAAACGACAATGGTAATGAACTTCGACTCATCATTGATCGTACCATGTCAAGTAGTGTACGATTCCTCCTTTCTGATACACCATTCATCTTAGGTGTATACGGAGGTGTGAGTTGTGAAACAATCCCACATTCCTTCAAATGATCGTCGAATTCCTGACTCAGATATTCGCCACCTCGATCCGACCGAAGCAACTTTATCTTCTTGTCCAGCTGATTTTGTACCTCATTCTGAAACTGTTTGAACTTGTCAAAAATTTCAGATTTGAGTCTCATGAGGTAGACATAACCAAACCTACTGAAGTCGTCAGTAAAGGTTATGAAATATCGGTATCCTCCTCTAGCTTCTGGAGTAAATGGTCCACGCACATCTGTGTGTATAATCCCAAGTAACTCACTAGCCCTTTCATTCTCACTGTTGAAAGGCTGCTTTGTCATTTTACCAGACAAACAAGATTTGCAAATATCATATGACTCTAAGTCAAATGGTTCTAGAATTCCGTCATCTCGGAGTTTCTCTATGCGTTTCTCGTTTATATGTCCTAAACGACAATCCCAGAGGTAAGTTTGATTCAAGTTACTCTTAGATCTCTTATTTATATGATAGATGTCATTGTTATCTAGATTTAGCGTATATAGACCATTTTCTGGAATAGCTTTAAAATAGAAAACATCATTTTTAAAACATGAAATAATCTTTTTATTCAAAACATAATTAAATCCATAATCTATAAGCAAATCAAACTAGATAACATTTTTAATAAGTCTAGGAATATAATAACAAGGTTCTAGTTCTAAGACCATGCCCGAAGGTAGACTAAGACAATATGTTCCTACAGTTTCAGCACCAACCATGGAGCCTTCGCCTACCCGCAGGTCCATATCTCCTTGTCTTAGCTTCTTACTTCTCTTGAATCCCTGCAAATGATTGCATATGTGATGACCACATCCGGTATCCAATACCCATGATTCATAAAAAGTAATAAGACAATCTATCATAAAGATACATGAGTCATTGGGTGACCCAATGTCCAGCTGATCTATGTCTAGTGAGTGCTCGCATGAATCCTTGCTGCCACGGTCTGGGCAACAAATTTCTCCAAGCTCTCCCAACCAATTATCTTCCTGCATAGGGTCCACAACTATTGACTCTAGCCGTTTAGGATTCAGCTCATCGCTAATGCACATAAGGATCTCGTGCAACCCTGCGACAGTCATCTCAAAATCACCTAGGACGTACATTACCCTCTTCTGGTAATAGTCCGATAAAGAACTGAACAAGAGCATAACTAGCTCATGTGGTTTTGATTTTGATCCAAAGCTTTCATAGCAATCCAAGAGTCTTCTCATATTAATGAGATGATCGCTAATCGGCTGGTTTTCTTTCATTTTTGATGAAAGAATTTCCTTCATCAGCAATATACGACATATTCGTTCACTGTACTTGAACTTACACTCCAGTCCCTGAACGACCTCATAAGATGACTTCTCCCAGAGATCATCCGTAAACTCGGATGAAGCTGTGAGAACGAGAATTGACATAACGTCAGATTCATCGGCCAGATACTGGTAGTAAGCGTCATACTCACTATCCTGGGCATCTACCCCTGGTCGCTCTGGAGGTATTGTCTCTATGATGTGAAGCTTTCCCTGTGCATCCAAAACATTCTTTAGATGCATCTTCCAAACAGCAAAGTTTGGACCTGAAAGCTTTCACTTGCCGATGATGAGGCTTAGAGATTCCTTTGGTGAATAAAACGGAATAACAGATATATAGGACATCTACAGAAAAAGAAAAAGATAAAAAAATGATTCAGTATTGATTATATCTTCTAATAATTATTACCTTTTAAAAATAAACTATTAGACTTGGATCCATATTTCATATTTTCTGATGCAAGGTTTGGGCACTTCCCACCGGGACAATGCTATTTCTGGTAGGTAAACCTATACCAATCGTATCCAACCTGGACAGGACTTCTAGATCTGCGGGACATCGGTTACAAGAACTGTGCATGTTTACTCCCTCTAGTGCTTTTTGGGCCGGGACTCCCAATTATCACCAAAATAGATCGCACCACCTAAGACAGTGTGAACTCTGGCCGGGACTCCCGATTATCGCAGAGTCTTTCACACCCTCTCCCTCAATGGTTTGAACCCGAATGCCCAAGGTTTGGTCACTTCCGACACCCGAGTACCGTTTAACAGGAAATGTGTACCATTAGGTGGGTAGCACACTGATCTAAGATTTTCCTAAAAAGGATTTCAAAATTTTTTGACGAGAAAAACTTTTTGCCAGTTTTCTTTAAAACGACTGTTTAATCATTAACTATTATTAAAACCCTTGTTTTATTTCATCGTGAGAATCACAACCACGCATATAATATGTAAAGAAATAAAACAACCATAAACAACTATGCCTTAGCCTTGCCCTTAACTAATCTCGGTTTCGTTAGCCACACGAAAAACTCGACGGTCAAAACCTAAGTGGAAAAACACAACACACATGGCATGACACTCTGAAGCTCCCATTGGCTCCAGCATCCAATCCTGCTGCTCCTTGCACCTTGGTTCTTGCATCAGCTTCATATTTATTCTAATTCCATACTATTCTAAAACTAGAAAATGAAAAATAACAAGATTTTCAGAGGCACGCAGGCCCGCTAATCTAATACTTTTACAAAATAGAATAGGGGTTGCAAGTGACACGCAGGCCTCCCCACACCATAGAATAATAAAACCAATCACAACCACAAGTGCAGAAAAAAAAATAATCCACAAGGTGTAAAAAAAGGGCTCGGCTATGGCATCCCAAACATGTATTAAAACGAATACATGAAAGTAAGCTACAACTGATTTCTAATTATTCAACTTGATGAAAAAAAAATGATTTTAAAAAACTGTCAAAGTCACCTATATTGTTTTTCTGTTACTTGCAATTTGTATTTTAATTTAATATTAACCACAAATATCTGAACCACGAGCTGGGCCAAATGTATAAACTGGGTTATAATAAAAACAAGCCTGGGCCGAAAAAGAATTTGGGCCGTAGCCCTCTCGGACCCGAGATACGGCTGGGCCGGCCTTGGGCCGTGGCTCCTGGGCCGTAGCCCACCACGCCGTAACCGTCGCTGCCCTGGCCGCCGAACACTGCCACGTCGCCGACCACCTTGCTCGGTGGTATCAATCGGCTTCCGCCGCCGCTGGGATTCCGTCGACAATCAACTGGCGGCTGCCGCCCCGCCTGGGACCGCCGTCAATCAACAACGCCGCCTGCCTGGGATGCCGCCGACCGACCACGGCCACTGCCTGAGGCCGCCGCCGATGAGGGTGGTGGATTCAGTTTTTGCGCAAATAACAACAATAAAAAAACAGATTTAATTAAATATTAAATCTAATAATCTTTTATCCAAAACCAATTGATTAATCCAATAACAATCAAAAACTTGATTCCTATTATCCTGGATAATCAAAAGGCTTTTTTCTGAAGAAAAGAAACCTATTTCATCAGAACAAAAAGAAACCTAACTAGTTCCCTACGAGGTTAGAAGTGGCTCTGATACCACTGAAGGGTTTTGTAGGGTATAAAAACATATTATATCAACATGCACAGCGGAATAAAACAAAAAGAGAAGTAGAGGATTAAAAGTTATACCTTTGCAGTTCAACTTGAAACTTCAATCCTAGAATGCTAAAGGTAGAACACCGCAACTGCACCACCTCGAACGGGCTGTTAGACCGGCTGAGGATATCACCAAACTTGAACACGCAGGATTCGCGTGTGTGTGTGTGCCGTCGATCACGAAAACGAGAACCCTCGGGGTTGCTCTTTGAAGTCGACGCAAGTGAGGAGGGGAGAGAAGGAGAATAGGGTTTTTCTTGTGTTGCAATGTTAACTTATGATTCGTTTAGGCTTAAAAGGTTATTTATATAATAGACCTTTTAAGGCACAAGCCCGTTTAATTAGAGCCCAACTTTAATTAAACTATTAGTTAATTACAGAAAATACCCTTTGACCTTTCTAATTAATTAATAACTATTAATTAATTGGTCCGATTAATATTTAAACTAAATATTAATTCCTCCTTTAATAATAAATAATTATTATTTTCCTTTCTCTTAATAATTAATTAACTAATTAATTATTCTCACACATGGTAAAACCCAGATGGTTCTAATTGGGTGTGTAGCAGTGTGATCCTTTAGTGTCACATAGTATTGGACACAATGGTACATGTTATCTATCTTTGCACACAATCTAACAGGAATGAATGTGTGATATCTACCACATGTGGTTGGGTGTAGGTGGGTTATTTAATTTTTTAATGTTTTAAATTAAATTTTGATTAGTTAGTTGGGTAATATGTGGGTCCCATAATTTGGTGTGATGAGAAGTGATCACTACAAGTCTGAGTGGTTGATTAAGTGGTAGGAAAAAAAGCTGACATAACAGTGTGGTGGGTGTGATTCTATGTAACCACTCCTTATACTCTAAGATAGTACATGTTCACAAGCCCAACTAAGCCATCCACCCCTTCTCACTTCCCCATAATTGCCACAAAGCTTCTCTCCTTGATGGATTTACAACATTTGAACACATTAGTACTCCACAAAGTAATCAAATCTTTCTACTTCTCTTCTGAAACATCACATCGTTCGAGTCCCAAAGCGATTTAACCAACTTATCGTCACAGTTTGACATCTTCGTTTCTTAAATTCCTAAGATATCAGATTATCAGGTTTAAGTCTATAACACATTTCTTTTACCAAACCGTTCTAGTTGTCAACCCCTAACCCGTTTAGAGATATAATTTTCATATTAAATAAAGTTCGAACTTTACACACCTTTACTCACATTACTAATCATCCCTTTGAGACCATCCACGTGATCCTTCCTCCGCTCGAACCCAGTACTTGCCACGAAAAACTTTACTTCGAACCTCACTGGATGCTTTTTTTTTTGGTTTTCTGAATTTCCTATCCAGTCATTTCTTCTATTATTAAAATCATATTCCAAAATTCTTATTTTGCCATTTCCTCTAATATTAATATCCCATTCCAATAGTATTTGCTTTATTTTTCCATGCAACAAAATTCCATATTTTATTTTCATTAATATTTTCTATACGTTTGTTTACTTCTACTTTTTCCCCAAAATTTTAATTTACCCTTTTCTTTGTATTAGTATTTACTCAAACCATTAATTTTATAGCATTTTAAAAAATCATTAATTTATATTATTTGTTTTTCTTTATAAAATTTAACATATATTATTCACTATAAATATGAATATATTCTTATTACGTCTCATTTTTTATATACAATGCACATTTTATTGTAATACTATATTTACAAAAAAAAAAAACTCTATCAAATCTTATTTTAAATATATATAGTTTAAATTTGAATCAAATGAGGTATTATAATTCTACATATTGAACAAGTATTGCCACCTTATTTTGATTATTTATTTTAGTTTTTTAGACATAACTTTATCATTTATGTTTATACAGTAGTTATATTATTTATCATTATTTTTCCGCAGCAACGCGCGGGGTTGTTATAAACTGGTTAATTATATGTATAAGGAATTTGCTTTTCAAAAAACAAAGATAACAAATTTACTTGTAACTAATAAATAAAACGTTTGTTAATGGAACGCCAATTAAGGGTATATTTGACAATTTAAAGAAGTATTTTCTTATATCATTTCTGTTGGTCCCGAATAGATACTACAACAACAAATGTTTTTAGAAGGGGGGGGGGGGTTGAATACAAACTTTAGCAAATAAAAGTTTAAGTGACACACGGTTTACTTTTATATAGTTCTTATTGATGTTAATCAAGAATTACATGAACTAGATGCGGAATATCTAAGTTCAATAAAAGGTGGCAACTAGATTTGTCTAACACATAGACAATGCTAATCTTAAACAACTAATGCCTAAGATGTTCAACACATGAACAAGTTTGTTACACTGAAAGTAAAATGCTAACTCTTCTAATTCTCAACTTATGAGATTTCAGTGCTTTTTCAACGCATCCTTAGCATGTTTCCATGCATGAATATATATAAGCAAAGTGTGTCCGGGTTGATGAAGAGAGAAGGAGATAAAGATACTTGATTTAATAATATTATAATAGATAAAGTTAGTGGGTGAAAAATAAGTTAACTTTATACACAAAGTGTGTAAAGTGAACATACTTTTCAGTTTTGAGTGTACCCACTATCTATTATTATATTATTAAAGTATTACTTTTATATCTTGGAAAAGTAAACTTCTCCTTTCATGCTTGTGCTTTAATCAACACCATGCTTTCTGAAGATTTGACTTTACCAAGTATGGAGTTGCCAGCCATACTTAACATCATATCTTCGAGATCTTTTCTTCAAGAGTATCTTTCTCCTTTTCCAGGGGATAAAGATCTATCCTTTTTGTTTCTTTGCAGATACAAAAAGTGCTAAGTACTTTTACAAAGAAAGATCTAAGGCATAATAAGAACAACACATGCTCTGCCTTTGACTAAAGAAAATATTACATAAAAAAGCTATTAACTGAGATATAGAATAAAGACTCAGCTAACAGACACTGAACTGCAAATGTAAATTTGCTCAGCTAAGGATAAATGTGAAAGACTTAGCTGACTAGATTTGCTCAGCTGATCAAATTGCTCAGCTAATAATACAAATCAGGGTATAGATAACCAACTGATCAAACTAAACTGTCAGCTGATCCCAAGGGCTCAGCTAATCGTTTGAGTATGATAAACTTAAGAAAGAAAGATTGGATAAGTAGTGAATACCTTATCTGACAGATGGGAGGCATCAGCTGATCAATGTGATTGTGTCAGCTGATCCTTGATAGCTCAGCTGATCTTGAGATTTTCCTCAGCTGATGATTTTGGACCATCAGCTGATCCATTGTAGATCCTTAGCTGATGCTTTTTGAATTGTCTTTTCTTCTCAGCTGATCTTCCTGAAGCTGGTCCTTTGGCTGATACTCAGTGTTCAGCTGACACTATGATTCGTCAGCTGACATTTCTTACTTAGAAATTCATTAAGTCTAAGATGAAAAACAACACATGTTTTTCATCAATTTATGTCCAAAACTGAATATATGGTTTTGTTAACATCAAATCCTATTTTATTTAATAGATAGGTTTGATTTAGGTTTGATATTGCTATCTCCCCAACAATCTCCCCCTATTTGATAATGACAAAACCTTATCTGTTTAAGAAGAATCAGTTTGACTCGGATTTTTAAAGATAAAACTTTTAAGTGCAGTTTGGTTACCTAGCTATCTGTTTTTGGTAACTATTTTAAGTATGTTCCCTGATATTCTGTTTTTGTGAATCTTTTCATTTATGTAGTACCATTGTTCTGTTTTTGTGGTATATTTTCTATCCTTTTTCTGTTTTTAGGATTTTTGATATTTTCTATATTTACACTATGTGAGATATCTACTAAGAGTCATCTATACTAGCATTTTAGCTAAGTAGTCCATGGTCAAAGTTTCAAGCTTGATTACAAAATAAAGTATTTACATCAGAGTTTGTACAGTGTAATCTAACTAAGAGTTAAACTAAGTACAGAAGTTAAACTATGCTAGGAATTGAAAAATACAACTAGTCTAGTTATGAAGTGTGGTCTTCATTCCCACCAGGGTTCTTCTTTGACTTCAAAAGTTCTGATCTGTGGATTTTCAGCTAGAAGTTGATCAGCTCTTGATCTTATCAAATGTTCAAAGTGCTCATTTCCTGTCAAGTCTCTAGTAGCTATTACAGCCTGAAATATCAGTTCTTTTTTAGCTTTCCCTATCTCAGATTCTCTTAGAAATCTCCAATTGCCAGCTCTGTTCATGAAGAACATTCCTCTTTCAGGTTCAGTTATAGACCTGAACATTTCAAGATGTGTATTGGGAGGAAGAGTAGTATTCAGATTCTTATAAGCAGGAAGATAGGGATGATCAGGATTGAGAATGATTTGTTCAGCTGCAACAAAGGCTTTAGAAGTCTTCTTGAAGGCATCCTTAATTGCTTGAACATGAGCAACAAATTGATCATGAGTGAATAGTCTGTTGTATACTGACATTATGATCCAGTATTCAAATTTAGCAATGAACCTCTGGACTATCTCACTCTTGGACTTAAGGAGATGGTACATAATCTCAATCATCTCAAAGAAGAAGAGTAGTTTGCAGTGATGTAGATAAGTATCTTCATAAGTTTTTCTTTCATCTCTTCTCACTACTCTGAGATAAGGACCTTCATCTGTACCTCTGTAAGGAGTAACCCTTGAAATGATGTCTTCACATCTTCTGTTTACCAAGTTTTCTCTATTTTCCAAGAACTCCTTGGATTGCCTTTCAGTTTGCTGAGCAGTGCTTCCAAAGTTGAAGTTGAGCAATGCTTGAATGGCTTCCTTGTGAGTCTTTCCTCTTTTGAGAGCTTTCTTGGTAGAAGGGTCACTCTGCAGTGGTGCTTGTTATTCTTAAGGAGCTTGAGATGTCAGTAAGATCATTTCTTCTTATTGTATTTCCCTTATCTCATCATCTGTAACACCAACTGTAGCAGCAAGATCCTCAGTGGTAGTGAAATCCTGGTGTCTCTCTTTGGCTTTAAGAATTTCTTCAATGGTTGAACCAAGAGCAGCAGCCAGTTCACTTAACTCTCTGAGATTCTCATCCTCTTGATGAAGTTGCTCTTCCTTCCTTTCTTCTGCTTCAATCTTCTCAGCAGACATTATTTTCTTTCCTTTTCTCCTTGAAGTACTGCTGGGAGTTGGTTGACTTGACTGAATAGGAGAGAAAGCTTGGACTGTTGGAACTTTTGGGGAGAGACTCTGCTTCTTTAAGTTCAGCAAAGAGGACAGAGGCTGATCATCTTCATCATCATCATCAGATTCCTCTGATGGTACTTGAATTGGAGCACAAGATTCACCTTGCTTTGATTTCTTTGCACTCTTCCTTCTAGCTGCTTTCTTTAATCTTCTTTTAGGCTTAGCAGGTTGCTCCCCCTCAGATTGATTCTCCCCCTCAACATTAGATTTTCTTTGAGCTTCTGTTTCATTGGGGGCTGATGCACCTTCTGCTTGCATAGCCTGAACCTCAGCTTTATATGCATCGACAGCTGCCCTTATTGTTTCTGGGGAAGGTTCTCTTACTGATTTATTTGACTTCTCCCCCTTTTTGTCATCAGCAGAGGAGGGAAAAGCAGTAGGCTTAGCAGGGGCACCAGTGCTTGGGAAAGAATGAGGTTGGAAAGCTGGGGAAGGTGTAGAGGTGAAGATGAGAGGTCTAAGCCTTTTGATGACATCAGTGATGTTAGTGAACTCTCTAAGAGTGTCACTGTGCCTCTGCCTTGAGTACTGGCTTAGTCTGGTGACCTCATTATCAATGGTATGAAGAAGGGAGGGTACTCTGAGAATAGAGTCAGGGATGGATACAGAGATGTTAGGAGGTGAAGGCCTTAGGGTGGAAAGTTGGGTTAGAAGGTTAGATATGGTTTGGTTTAGGGTGGTAATGGTTTGGTTTGATATGGTAGGTGAAGGAATAGGAGTAGGAGTAGAAGCTTGGGTAAGAAGTTGATCCAATTTGGTTAGAATTGGTGAAAGATCAACAGGGGCAGGGGTGGGTTGTGGTTGGGATTGGGTAGATTTGAGTGACTCAATCTCTTGGGTTAAATGAGAGAGTTGGGTTTCTGTTTAAGTTTGGAAGGAGGTGAAGGAGGCTTGAAGACTATCCATCTTTTGAGAGATGGACAGTAGGCTTTGAAGTATTTGGGGTGAGGGTTCAGAAAAGGTAGAGGGAAGGGGTTGGGTGGAAATTGATTGAGGTGAGGTGCCAAGAACAGGAATAGATTGAGGTCCCTTACTTAGACCTTGGTTTATAGGCCTAAGATCACTGGGAACATAGAGTGTGCCCTGTACCAATGGCTGGTTTATGCCACTAGTATTGACAGGCAGTGCACTAGTATGTGTAAGTATTGAATCAAAAGTAGGTGCAAGTATGTGAGTGTGAGTGAGGGTTGCACTCAATGGGGTATCCCTTATTTCAGTAGCAAGTTTTTGTGAACTTACTAAGGGAAAGGCTTGACTTACAGCAGCTATAGACACAGTATGACCTTGGTAGGAGGTCTGTATTTCAATGGTATCACCCTGTTGGGAGGGTGACCCAGATTGCAGCAATCCCATATTTATGAATGTGACCTTTTGTGAGGGCACATCCACTGGCAGTTGGGTTAAAGCAACATCCATAAGCTCCCCGTCAACATAAGAGGTAGCTCTAGGAGTTAAGGTCAGAGGTGTGTAACACTACCTCAGAGACTTGTGGAAAGTGCACAAGCTCTTTTGACCTTAATACAGTATGGGTGTAGGAGGGAGTAGAACTAGCAACTGTTGGGAGTTGACTAGAGCTTGGCAGTTGTGGGGGTGTTACAACTGGAGGAGAGGATGGGTTCTCATTGGTGGGGTCAACCAAATGAGTATCCTCAAGAGTGGTAGTGATTATACCTGAGATGTGCTGAGTTTTGCTGATCTCAATCATTTGAATGAGATTATCAGAGATTGTGTCTTCCTCAGCATCATCACCAGCAGCTGCACCTCCACTTTGTTGATCTTGTGGTGTGGTAGAACTGGAACTGACAGGGATTTCAGTAATTGGCATCCCTCTTTGAGAAGATGAGCTAGTTGAAGCTTGAATATTTTCAGTATGAACATAGCCAGCATCACTTCCAGGAAAGTCATCATCTCCTTCATCATTGTCATTTCCACTATTTTCAGCACCACTATCATGTGCAGTATCATCCTCAGCATCTGGATTAACAGGCTCATCCTGTGCTGGTTCATCAAACACATCTGCTCTAAACATCAATTCTTCTTCCACTAAGGCTTCATCTGGAGCATGAGTCATAGACTTTTCAGAATGCTCAGTGATTATATCAGGAGACTCAGAATCATCAGCCACATCTTCCAAAACAACATCCGCTACATCATCGATTAACTCCTGCATCTCAGGAGTGATTGCAGGACCAACATCATCTCTTATCAAGTGAAACACTTTTTGACCCATCTGTGGGATTGGCATTGTGTTATGTGTAACATTCAGATGTGTATATGCCTCCCACTGCAAAGTTTGTAGCGCAATCAAACTAAGAAATCTGATATAAGGCACATGGGTCCTTGTTGCTTTTTGACAGTTCCCAAAGTTATCTTATCCACCATCTCAGTAAAGATAACCTGAGCAAAATCTACATTCCTTCCAGTCACCAGAGCATGAAGAACCATAGGCTCAGTCTGATTCAGTAGATCATGGCTCCCTGATTTATGACCAAAACATCTAATGATGACACCAGCTAAATACTTCCAGGGGTGACCTAAAACTGACTGCTTGTATCTACCATGAGAGATAGGTTCATTGTAGCCAATCAGTGGCAGAACCTCCAAAGTTTGTTCAGCAGTAGCAAATGGTTGGAATGGTGCAACGTTGGGTATGGATAAAGCTTGTCTGAGGGTTTCAACAGAGATGACAATGGGTGTTTGTTTGTTTAAGATAGTGCAAGTAATGGTTTGATTGTTTGGGTGGTATCTGGCAGTGTACCATATCTCCCCAATAATACGAAGGAAGATAAACAGAAGATGAGCAGAAAGGCAGGGAAACAGGGGATGTGCTTTCATGAAGTTAACAATGGGTTCAAATCCCTGATTTGCCTTGGATTGAGGTATGTCGGTGTTGATTATGATATTATTTGGGGTAATGGTGAAGAGAGAGTTAGGTGTAACATTCTCACCAGCAATGGCAAGAGGAGTGGAAGCAGAGTTGAAAGTCACCATGATTTCAGAGTGAAACAGTTTGAACAATGAAGGTTTAGGGTTTGAAAATTTGAGAGAGAAAGAGTGTTTGGGAATTTTGAAAGCGTAAGAAATGAAGAACCACCCGAAAAAACCTTTATATCTTCCTTGGAAACTGTCACACAAAATTTTTCCAAAAAGTAACTGTCACTTCTGCAAAAAGATAATAAACGGAATAGATAATAAATACACAGACAATAAACGGACAATTAAACTAAATTAAATACTACCTAGTTAACATATTAAATACAAATGAGAAATTAATAAAATAAGTGTGGGGACACAGAATTTTTGACTTTTGAAAATCATCAGCTGACCAAAGAGAGTGTCAGCTGATCTATGTTGAGATAAACTAAGTGTCAGCTAATGAGTGCACTTAGCTGAGCTTCTAAGTCTTAGCTGATGGTTTATCAGCTGAGGTATAGTGTCAGCTGATGATCGTCAGCTGACCTAATTCCATTAGCTGATCTGCCATAAGTAAAATATGTAGAAGCTTAGATAAGTACTTCATTACACACAAATAAAATTATTTTCTCACACAAACCTAACTACCTAAGAACAGAATATGTTACAAGTTTAACATGCCAAGTTTGGATATTAGGAAGTTGAACCGAGACTCATCCAAAGGTTTTGTAAAAATGTCAGCTAATTGAACATCAGTGTTTATATAGTGCATTGAAACTTTCTTTTTCTGCACATTGTCTCTAAGAAAATGATGTCTGATTTCAATATGCTTAGTTTTTTAATGCAAAACAGGATTGTTAGAGATAGATATGGCACTTGTGTTGTCACACAGAATTGGGGAGTTTTCAAGCTGTATGTCATAATCCAGTAGTTGATTTTGCAGCCATAGCAATTGAGCACAGCAGCTTCCAGCAGCAATGTATTCTGCCTCGGCTGTAGAAGTTGAAATAGAGTTCTGTTTCTTGCTTGACCAGCTGACTAATCTTCCACTTAATAATTGACAACCCCCAGATGTACTCTTTCTGTCTAGTGTGCAACCTGCAAAGTCAGAATCAGTGTATCCAACTAACTCAAAATCAGAGTCTTTGGGGTACCAAAGACCTAGATTAGGAGTTCCTTTGAGATACCTGAAAATCCTTTTAACTGCATCTAAGTGAGATTCTTTGGGATCTGCTTGATATCTAGCACAAAGACATGTTGAAAACATAATATCTGGTCTACTTGCAGTGAGGTATAAAAGAGACCCTATCATACCTCTATAAGCTGTAATGTTCACTGATTTACCATCAGTGTCCTTTCCAAGCTTTAAGGCAGTGGACATGGGTGTTTTCATAGAAGAACAATTTTCAAGCTCAAATTTCTTAAGTAAGTCATTTACATACTTTGTTTGATGAATGAAAATTCCATCAACCTCTTGTTTGATTTGAAGACCTAGAAAATAGTTTAACTCACCCATCATACTCATTTGATAATTTTCAGACATGAGTTTTGAAAACCTTTTGCAAAGATCAACATTTATAGACCCAAATATTATATCATCTACATATATCTGCACTAGTATTACATCACCCTTAAATTTTCTTATGAATAGGGTGCTATCTATGCTTCCTCTAGTAAATCCTTTAGTGGTCAGAAAAGAAGAGAGAGTATCATACCAAGCTCTTGGAGCTTGCTTTAGACCATACAAAGCTTTGTTCAAGAAATAGACATGGTCTGGCTTGCTAGCATCCTCAAAACCAGGAGGTTGTTTAACATACACCTCTTCCTTCAGTTCACCATTGAGGAAGGCACTCTTGACATCCATTTGGAATACTTTGAAGTCTTTGAAGGCAGCATAAGCAAGAAACAATCTTATGGCTTCAAGTCTAGCAACAGGGGCAAAGGTTTCATCAAAATCGATTCCTTTTTCTTGACAATACCCCTGAGCAACTAGTCTTGCTTTGTTTCTGATGATTAGCCCTTGTTCATCCATCTTGTTTCTGAACACCCACTTAGTACCAATGATGGATTTGTCCTTTGGTCTTGGCACCAAAGTCCATACATTGTTCCTAGTGAATTCAGTCAATTCCTCTTGCATGGCATTTATCCAGTGGGGATCATTTAGAGCTTCATCTACCTTCTTTGGTTCAATCATAGAAACAAAACCTGTGTACAAACAAATATTGCAAGCTTTTGATCTTGTTAGTACTGGTGCTTCTATATTACCTATGACCTGATCTATTGGATGATTTCTGAGGTCCTTGTAGGAATTTTGGATTGAGGGAGTGTTTGTATTGCTTTGGATTTGGGGAGTTGGAATTCTTTGATCAGCTGATGATATTTCTGGTTGATCAGCTGACAGAATTTCTTGGTTATAATCTGAGGAAACTTCTACTGAAGAAGGAATGTTAGATATGGAATTTGAATCCAATGATGTTGAGTCATGATTCACATAATTCAGTAAAAGTGTGGGTTGATTTAGGATAGTTTGTGCAGAGATGTTTTGTAAGTTTGGAACAGATTCATCTAAGTCATCTATATCAGCTGACGGGAGTGGATCAGCTGATGGGAGTGGATCAGCTGATACTGGAATGTTATCTTCAGTATGCAGCAAATAATTAAATTCCTCACCTGTAGATGGATTAGTAGAACAGGAAGCAACAAAGTCATTTTCATTAAAACTTACATTGATTGATTCTTCTATGACCTTTGTTCTGATGTTGTAAATTCTGTAAGCTTTGGAGATCACAGAATATCTAACAGAAACACCTTCATCTGCCTTGGGTGCAAACTTTTGCAGTTGATCTCTCTGGTTCAGTATAAAGCACTGACACCCAAAGATGTGAAAGAAACTTGATGTTTGGCTTCCTTCCCTTAAGCACTTCATAGGGAGTTTTTTTGTGCCTCTTGATCACAAGAGATCTATTCTATGTAAAACATGCACAGCTGACAGCTTCAGCCCAGAAGTTAAATCCTAACCCACTCTCACACAGCATGGTTCTTGTAGCTTCAATCAAAGTTCTGTTTCTTTTTTCAGCTACACCATTTTGTTGTGGAGTCCTTGGAGCAGAGAAGTTTTGAGATATTCCTTTCTCATCACAGAAGCTTTCAAGAGTTTGATTTCTAAACTTAGTTCCATGATCACTTCTAAGCATCCTTACCAGATTACCATTTAGCACTTCTATCTTTCTAATAAAGCTCATTATCTCTTCAGCAGCCTCACTCTTAGCTTTGAGGAAGATGATCCAAGTATATCTTGAGAATTCATCAACCATGACTAATGCATACTTACTTCCACCAATACTTGCAGTAGCAATAGGACCAAATAAGTCCATGTGCAACATGTAGAATGGTTCAGTAATGGAGAAGGCTTGCTTAGATGGAAAAGATATCTTGTGCTGCTTTCCCTTCTCACAAGCAGAGCAAGGTTTAGGCTTAACATATGTCAGTGAAGGTAGTCCTGACACTAGATCACCCTTGCTCAGTTTGTTAATATTTTTGAAGTTTAAATGGGAAAGCCTTTTGTGCCATAACCAGTTTGTGTCAGTTACAGACTTGGTATACAAACAGGTTAACTTTGATGGATCACCAGAGGACATATCAAGAGTGTATACATCCTTGGTTCTTTTTGCACAAATTATTGTTTTACCTTCTTGATCTAAAATGGAACCACCTGTCTTTGTAAAGAGGACTTTATTATCATCATCACATAACTGACTTATGCTGATGAGATTGTACTTTAGTTCTTTAACATATGAAACTTTTGACAAGGTTAAGTTCCCATTATGAAGTTCTCCGTAGCCTTTTGTTTGCCCACAATTGTTATCACCAAAGGTCACTCTTGGACCTTTTTCCTTCTTGTAGTTTCTAAGCAAAGCTTTATAACCTGTCATGGTCCTTGAACATCCACTGTCAAGATACCATGTGTTCAGCCCCTGTATAGTTGTGATTGAAAGAGGTTAGTGACACTTGGGCATCCACATTTAAGTGGACCCCTGTGGATTGCACCTAGCCATCCACTTTATATTAGGTTGTTTATGAATGAGAGAAACAACTGTGTTATCATTATCAGTCCGCTGTCTTGAGTTACCTTCAAGAGAACAATTACTTGCCTTATGTTCTTTGCTCCCACATTTATAACATTTTTTATTTTTGGAGCCTTTAACATATTTTGGTAGTTGCCTAAGAGATGTCTTAACTATTTTCTGATGACTATGGGTCATCAGCTGACAGATTTCACCATTCAGTTGTTGCAACTGATTCTGTAACTAATTAGGTCTTTGTTTACAGTCACCTTAGGTTGACCTTTAGTAAAAGTGAGTTTATGATCAACTTTAGGTGTGGTAGACTTAGACTTTTTGTAAACAAAAGGTCCTTTTCCCTTGGTTTCTCCTATTAAAAGAGTTTGAAGTGATGTTTGATCAGCTAAACAAACAGAAGAGGATCCATGATCAGCTGACAGGATATCAGCTGAGTAGTTATCATCTAATTTTTGATCAGCTGATGTAATATCATTAGCTAAAGAATTTCCAGTCAACTGAGTTCCTATATTTAATGTATCAGTTTTCAAGGTTTGACAACATAATGTCTCTTTGGTATCAACAAATGATTCAATTCCTCACTTACTTCTTTTACAATTAAATTTTCAGTACTTTTGCTTTCTGTCAAAACAATAGAAGGTAAATCAACTTTTGAAGTGGTTGAATCTTTCAGCTGAGTACATTTACCTTTGAAAAATCTGTTGGTGATTATACTTTTTCCTTTTACAATCTTTTGAAAAGTAAGAGGTAAAATATCAGCCTTTTCTAAAATATTTATGTCCTTGATAAAATCGACACAGTTAGCAACTTGAGAATAATTTCCACCAATAATAGCTTGAACTTGTTTAGGAATCTGCTCATTGACACACAGAGTGGTCTTTTCGGCGGATACGCACCAAGATTTAACTACTTTTTGAAGGTCATTAAACTTTAACGTTGCTTCATTGGTTTCTTTTATCAAGATCTGATTAAGCATCTTTTGATTAGCTAAATCATCTTCCAGTTTTGTCATTAGTTTCAGTTTCTCATCTTTAAGACTTAATCTCTCTTTTAGTGATTCTATTTCTAATTTTAACTTCTTTTCTCTTTGAATATTTGACTGAAACTCAACACACAAATAATCAAACATAGTGTTCTTTTCATTATCTTAATAGTTAATAAATTTTCCAACCTGATACATAGAAGAAGGATCCCAGTCAGGAGAAGTACAAGCTTTAGCAGCTTTCTTCATGTCCTCATCAAAGGAACTTGTACTTGTTGTGTTGGCCATCAAGCTGAGTTGAGCAGAGAGGACCTCATCTTCATCACTTGAAAGATCTTCCTCAGCCCAGTCTTCTTCTTCAGCCACCAACACTCTGTTTTGAGCTTTCTTCTTCTTCTTATCAAGGACTGCAGCAAGAAGCTTCTTGTACTTGGCTTCATAGTCAATTTTGCTGTCAGAGCTTGAGGAACCCTTGAAGCCTGTGTTTCCTCTGGACTTACACTCACTGGCATAGTGACAAGTCTTGCCACAAGAGAAACAACCTTCAGAAGCCTTAGGTTTTGACAAGGCTCTTTCTCCTTTGAAGGGTTTTACAAAGAAAGATCTAAGGCATAATAAGAACAACACATGTTCTGCCTTTGACTAAAGAAAATATTACATAGAAAAGCTATTAACTGAGACATAGAATAAAGACTCAGCTAACAGACACTGAACTGCAAATGTAAATTTGCTCAGCTAAGGATAAATGTGAAAGACTCAGCTGACTAGATTTGCTCAGCTGATCGAAATGCTCAGCTAATAATACAAATCAGGGTATAGCTAACCAACTGATCAAACTAAACTGTCAGCTGATCCCAAGGGCTCAGCTAATCGTTTGAGTATGATAAGCTTAAGAAAGAAAGATTGGATAAGTAGTGAATACCTTATCTGACAGATGGGAGGCATCAGGCTGATCAATGTGATTGTGTCAGCTGATCCTTGATAGCTCAGCTGATCTTGAGATTTTCCTCAGCTGATGATTTTGGACCATCAGCTGATCCATTGTAGATCCTCAGCTGATGCTTTTTGACTTGTCTTTTCTTCTCAGCTGATCTTCCTGAAGCTGGTCCTTTGGCTGATACTCAGTGTTCAGCTGACACTATGATTCGTCAGCTGACATTTCTTACTTAGAAATTCTTTAAGTCTAAGATGAAAAACAACACATGTTTTTCATCAATTTATGTCCAAAACTGAATATATGGTTTTGTTAACATCAAATCCTATTTTACTTAATAGATATGTTTGATTTAGGCTTGATATTGCTATCTCCCCAACAATTTCACATATACTTTTGGGTTTATTTCTCCAAAATGTATTAAACTATACCCAAAAATCTATTGTGTGTATCCACCTTTCAAAAAATCTATTGTGTGTATTGAACTTTTAAATTTGGTGTTATTGTACATATTAAACTTCTTATTATATGTACTAAACTTATATTTTTTTGATTTTTTATGTATCCAAATTCATACAATAACACCAAATTTAAAAGTTCAATACACACAATAGAATTTTTGAAAAGTGGATACACACAATAGATTTTTGGGTATAGTTTAATACATTTTGGAGAACTGGACCCTGTACTTTTCATATCTACATTACATCAAGATATAAAAAATGATGCTCTCTCTCCCCTTCCCCTAAGAGTGTAAGAAGTTAGAGGATGGTAAATGGATGTGGTGGGGTGATTACTTGGGGGTGGGTGTGGTACCACTCCCTCACGGTGTGGTAGGAAGGAATGTGTGATATCTACCACATGTGGTTGGGTGTAGGTGGGTTATTTAATTTTTTAATTTTTTAAATTAAATTTTGATTAGTTAGTTGGGTAATATGTAGGTCCCATAATTTGGTGTGGTGAGAAGTGATCACTACAAGTCTGAGTGGTTGGTTAAATGGTAGGAAAAAAAGCTGACATAACAGTGTGGTGGGTGTGATTTTATGTAACCACTCCTTATACTCTAAGATAGTACATGTTCACAAACCCAACTAAGCCATCCACCCCTTCTCACTTCCCCATAATTGCCACAAAGCTTCTCTCCTTGATGGATTTACAACATTTGAACACATTAGTAATCCACAAAGTAATCAAATCTTTCTACTTCTCTTCTGAAACATCACATCGTTCGAGTCCCAAAGCGATTTAACCAACTTATCGTCACAGTTTGACATCTTCGTTTCTTAAATTCCTAAGATATCAGATTATCAGGTTTAAGTCTATAACACATTTCCTTTACCAAACCGTTCTAGTTGTCAACCCCTAACCCCCTTATATTTAGAGATATAATTTACATATTAAGTAAAGTTCGAACTTTACACACCTTTACTCACATTACTGATCATCCCTTTGAGACCATCCACGTGATCCTTCCTCCGCTCGAACCCAATACTTGCCACAAAAATCTTTACTTCGTCTAAACTTTCTGACCCGGTTTGTTGCGAAAGACTCCGACATGTAACAAGATGAATCTTGCTCACTTTTATCTTTTCTTTTGTAGTGTTGATAATTAGACTACTCTTGCCTGTCTTTGCTTTCCCCACCCTAGAGCTCTCCCCATTGTATTTTTTTCTGAGCCAATTTTTTCAGAATTTGTAAGCTTACCCTGCTTCTTAACCCCATAACCTCCTAGTCTTTACCGGACATTTAGCGCCCGGTGCATGGCTTGACAAAATACCAAACCAAACCACCTATCGATATCCAACTGTATCTTTCATTCCTGCTTTCTTTTGCTTCTAGACTTCAGCATTGTTTGAGTTAGTCACTCTAGTGGTTTTTGTTTTTCGAGACATAAAACGTGTTATATCTTATTCCATGTTTGCACAAACAAAAAGTCTGAAGTCTACGAAGGTCTGCAAATTTGAAGTGATAATATACCGCCTTTAAAAATGAGTGAAAATAAGATTTACGAAGTACTTTTGTCTAATCTAAGGAAAACGTCTACCTGCACGTAGACGTCTCTTAAAAAGTACTTATCTAGAAGAATAAACAAGCTCTCTATCTATTCATACATACCATTTCATGTTAAGAAGTTATACACCAACCTAACGCACTCTATAAACCAAAACGAAGCTTTCATTCATGGCAAAAATTCAACCTAAAAAATATAACCTAGCAAAAGACGACTGTCACGAGTTGGATTCATAGTGAATACAAAGAAAACTAGATTATTTGAAATAGATCTTAACATTATCATCACAAATATCACCACCGAGGGCGGCAAACAGACTGCCATTCAAGCTAAGAACTCAAATTCTTGTAACTAATATCAAGATCCTAATATGACAAATCTTGAACACCAATAATCAACTCCCATTGTAGCATTTTCCTAAAATGCCAAAATCTGGTTAGAACCAGCAGCTTCATAGGCTTATATGTAACAACAAATCTTTGGTGGAATAAGCAATGATTTCAGTTTGGTGTGGTGGTGGTTGTTATTGGTATGGTGGTAGTATGAGTTTGTTTACATGTTCTCGGCTGGAGGTAACTCTTGACGCTTTGGTGGGCTTCCTTAAACTCGTTCCATATCATAACGGACTTCAATATTACGTATACTATATCCTACCACCATTAGCCGATAAAGCAGTTTCGCCAATTCTGGGGCACTTGTTTCCGTCACGCTAGTCTGCAAAAGTATACCCAAAAAGACAAATAATAACAAAGAAAATATGAAATGTTTGAGATTATTGAAAATTTCCTTTAAATATAAGATGTTCATGATACATGTCGGTTATACTTGAGAACCACAAGTATACGAAGGAATTCAGCAAAACTTAACACTATCTTATCAAACGAGACGTAAACAAGCATCAATACTTACTTCATGAACTAAGTGGTAATCTAGGAAAAGGGAACATCATGCTAACCTTCATTTGACTAGGATCTGAAACAGCCAAGAGACGTTTTATAAACGTGTTCATTGCCACCACCACATCCTCCCCGGCGCTACTTGTTAAGTCCTGCATTATATTACACGGATACGAAGTATTCAGAATGTCAAGACATGAAGCAGGCAAATCTTCTTACATTTATGCATCCATCTTTGGCTTATAAGAGTAGCAAGGAGAATTTATTACATAAAAAGGGTTGAATGGAAGGATATAGAGAACAAATCAATCAATAACTTATAATAAAAGACTTGCAATCTTTGATCATTAATAAATTTAATTTGAAGCAGTTATATCTTAAGTGAATTTGTATTTTATTGAACTCTTGACAGTTTCTAATGAAACCCCTCAAACTTTCAAAGGTTTTGGTTACAATCCATACAGTTAAGCCAATGTGCTCCAGAAGATTTATATCACGGATTCAATGGCAAAAATTATGGACTTCAATTTGGAGTTTAACATTTAACACATTAGTTGAATCGATCTGGGAGAATTGATAGTATAAAAAAAGTCAGATTCTAAGCGATTAGTTAAATGAGGGATAGTTTTGTCCTTCCATTATTTGTTTATATGGGTTTGTGGTGAAAACATCACCTAAGTTGGGTGATGTTAGTCCATAGATCATTACTCCATAATTATTATGTCAAAAACAAGTGGCGTGACTATAATGATCCTCCTTTTGATAAAAATCTGATATGATTTGGTCAATTTTAGGAGAAATAGAAAACAATACTACCTGATTGACCAGTGTTAGATTTGGGTTATTGGGTTTAGATTGTTTGTCCATGACGTGCATACGATAACAACCTAACCATAATTGCAGTAGACCATTCTCCTTGTAATTTCTTCAAAACCAATTCAAAGAGATTGCGTTTAGGTTAAGTACATACTCTTATTCGTTTCACAGTGTATTTTTCCCTCCACTAAAAATTGATAAAGATGAATTCATGAGTGAAAGTAACGAAAGTACTTTCACCTACATCACACAAAAAAATAAAAGTAACCGAGTAAAGTGACCCCTTATTTTCGCATTATATTCTAAGACTTATAAAGTATGACTAATAAATAAAGAAATAAAAGTGAGGGAGTAAAAGTTGCATTTATATAAAAGTTAGGGAGTAGAAGTGTAATTTTTGTTTAGAAAGTTGACTTGTAGTCAACCTACCTGCGTTTACAACTTCACATTCTTTTTCTTAGTAACCTCACCTTCCATTTTGATGCTGTTCTAATTCCTTGCTTCTGCTTCTTCTTCTTTCATATTTCTGCTCAATTTATCCTCTAATCGCTTCTTTATTCTATAATTTCTTTTGTTTTTTCGAGTGATTGCTCGTCTTATTCGCTGTTCTAATTCCCTGCTTCACCCTGTAAGTATTAAATAATCGATCTGCTCTTCTTTCATATCTCTGCTCAATTTATCCTCTAATCGCTTCTTTATTCTATAATTTTCTTTTGTTTTTTGGAGTGATTGCGCGTCTTATTTGTTTTTGTATGTTTGGTTTCCATCTGTAAATCAATTTTTTGGTTACAAATTACAAAGGGTTTTCATATGTAATATTCATAAATCATAATGTAAACCAGTGGCCTGACTATAACTGTCGCATTATGAACAAGATTTGACCTGATTTGATCAATCAAGGGGTGTCGAAAATCGCCATACCTGATTTGGGTTTTGATTATTCAGGTTTTTGTTGATTTGGTTATCCCAACACCCAATAGCCTGGAACCCGAATTAGATTTGGGTTTTGATTATTCAGGTTTCATATAGTCTTGCTACTCTGTTCCCATCCCTCTTACATTGTGAAATATATGACATTATACATATATGACTCTTCACTAGGTCAACTTTTTTTTTTTTTTTTTTTGAAAGGCATAAAAAAAATCTGTTGGAGTAATTGTCAAAAAGGAAATTAGTATAAGTTTTTATTATTATTGTATTTGTATATAATATGTGACATATTTGTATAAACTAAGCCACCACCGCCAGTAACCGGCCGACGGCCAACTGCCACCGTCAACCGCCGTCAAGTGACGGAGAACTGTCGCAATAACCGCCTCGCCGGAGGCTTATAAATACACGATGATATGTATGGTTCTAAGTGCGGTGTGTGTGGTTCCCGGTGCCCTTTGTGGTGCCGGATTTGTACTCAAACATGTACAGTAGATTTTAGGGGTGTGCTCGGTTCGGTTTGGTTCGGTTTTGGGGTAAAACCGAAACCAAACCGAAATTTTCGGTTTTTGGAAAAACCAAAACCAAAACCATTCGGTTTTTCGGTTTTCGGTTTCTGGTTCGGTTTTTCAGTTTTTTTTTTTTTTTTTACAAATTGGCTGCTACAAATCTTTTGTCTAGGCTGCTCACAGTGTCATAAACTCTTAATATGTACATCATCTTGTTAACATGATAATATGATATACAAGTCAAATAGATTGGCAATACCGATCAACGAATCGGCAGCCTTCAAGCAAGTGAACAACAAAGAAATTAAAAACTTGATTTCTGTAATCAATGAAATTTAACTCAAAAACAGACTAAATAAAATTCGAATTTGATTACCTTGGGGGTTGAAGGCTAGTGTGCGACAGCGAAGATGAGGGAGGAGCCTGAGGTCGACGAGCCGACGAGGCCACTGCAGACCAGCGACTCAGCGAGGCGGCAACGAGGAGAATCGACGAGGCAGCATGTCGGTAACGAGGGGAACAGACGAGGCGACGATGGGAACAGACGAGGCGACGAGGGAACAAAGTGAAAAGGGTTTGAGTAGTCGACGGTGCAAATGGCGAAACAAAGTGTCGTATATTATTTTATGTATATTACAAGTATACCCTAACCCTAAGAACTAAGTAACCTACGGTTCGGTTCGGTTTATGTAAGTTCGGTTCGGTTTTTACTAAATCGGTTCGGTTCGGTTTTTTTGGGCGGTTTTAAAATCAGGAACCGAACCAAACCGAAATTTTCGGTTTTTGGAAAAATGAAAACCAAAACCATCGGTTTTTACAATGGTTCGGTTTTTTCGGTTTGGTTTTTCGGTTTTTGGTTCGGTTTCGGTTTTTCCTGCTCACCCCTAGTAGATTTCAATATATATAAAAGATGAGAATTTGTGAGTTTGTATGTTTGATTCATATGATCCAGTGTTAATGGGACCAAGATAGGTTAACTATAATGAATTTAAGATGCAAAGCAAATGAAAAGCAAATTTTTTACTATGCTTTCTTCCCACGTATCTTCGACTCTTTACATTATGTGTTTAAGTTACTATTAACTGTTTCTATGTTCTTATATGCCCTACAACTAATGATCTATCATCAATTTCACCTATCAACATTAGTGAGACTTTTTGGTACTCATTCATACATGATTTTCCTTTTCGTCTACTTGTTACATTACTATATTTAAGACAATCACTTTAATAATCTTTACTTGTAATGCAGCTTTCGTTGGTGATAATGGCTTCTTCTTCCATTCCTCATCGATGGAAATTTGATGCCTTTGTAAGTTTTAGAGGTGAAGATGTTCGTAAAAACTTCATTGATCATCTATTCAAAGATTTCGAGCAAAAAGGAATTCAAGCTTTCAGAGAATGATAAGAAATTGCCGACTAGAGAAGTGATATCTCCTGGACTCTACGAAGCCATCGAACAATCAAGGTTTTTGATAGTTGTTTTCTCAAAAAATTATGCTTCTTCATCATGGTGTCTCAGGGAACTTGTGAAAATACTCGAGTGCAAGGAAATGGGAAAGCCGAAACATGATGTTCTTATAATCTTTTATGATGTTAAGCCTAATGTGGTGACGAAACAAACTGGGAGCTATGCCGAGGCATTTGCCAAACATGAACTTTCAAATGCAGGAGAGGTGGCCGAGTGGAAGAAAGCATTAGACAATGCAGCCAATTTATGTGGATCGGATCTCCAAGATCTTGCAAATGGGTAAATTTTTAGTTAAATTAAAAAATTTATCATATTATATAATGTCGATATTTTTCTACCAAACCAATTAATTTGGTCGCTATATTAAAACATATTATTGACATATGTATGTTTTGGTCAACAGGCATGAAGCAAAGTTTATTGATATCATCTCTGGAGAAATCCTTAAGAAGTTATGTGTTAGATTGGATGTTGGTGAGAACATTGTAGGTTTAGATGCCCGTTTAAAGAAATTGAACTTGATGCGCTTTGTTGGGTCACACAAGGTTCACATGATTGGAATATGTGGCATTAGTGGAATAGGAAAGACGACCCTTGCCAAAGCTATTTATAACTCTTTGTATCTCCACTTTGAGGGAAGTTGCTTTTGTGATGTCCATGGAGTCTCAGAACGAGAAGGTCTAACTCGACTCCAAATGCAACTTATAGATGATGTCTTGAAAACAAGAGATATAAACATATCGAGTGTTGGTCAAGGGATTATGGTAATAAAAACCATGATGTCATCTAAGCCAATCTTGCTTATTTTGGATGATGTGGATCATTGGGAACAACTAGAAGCGCTAGCGGGTTCTCGTGATTGGTTTTCCCCTGGAAGTTTGATTATCGTCACATGTAAAGACAAACAGATACTAAACTCTCTTAGAGTGGATAAAATCTATGACATGGATTTTCTTGATAAGTTCGAATCTCTTAAGCTCTTTAGTTCGTACGCATTTAATGAAAAACATCCTACGAGAGGCTTCGAAGAGCTTGTTAAGAAAATTGTGAAATATGTGCAAGGTCACCCTCTTGCCCTCAAAATTCTGGCTAACTTTTTATATAGCAAAAGTGTTAGGTGAATGGAATAGCGAGTTGGAAAGATTCAAATTGTATCCTAATGACGCAATACAACAAGTGCTCCGTGTAAGTTATGATGGGTTAAATATCCTCCAGCAAAGAATCTTACTTGATATTGCATTTTCCTTCATTGGCGTGAAAAGAGATATAGCAGCAACACTACTAGAAAAAAGTGCGATTTCCGAGGGATTTCCGAGGGCGTTAATTCCCTCGGAAAACTTTCCGAGGAAATTCCTAGATATTTCCGAGGACGTTAAGTTACCTAGAGTTTTCCGATAAATTTCCGAGGGCGAGAAATACCTCGGAAATTCCTCGCAAATTTTCCGAGAGACATCCGAGGAATTACACCCTCGAAAAACATAGCGAGAGATTTTCGAGAGATTTCCGACAGATTTCCGAGAACTAACATGTCCTTAGAAATTCCTCGCAAAATTTCCGAGAGACTTCCGAAGAAATACACCCTCGAAAGACATAGCAAGAGATTTCCGACAGATTTCCGAGAGCTAAAATGCCCTAAGAAATTCCTCGCAAATTTCCGAGAGACTTGCGAGAGATTTTTGATAGATTTCCGAGAACTAAAATATCCTTGGAGAACCCTCGGAAATTTCCGAGGGTTTTCCGAGGGCTAAAATGTAATTTTTATATATTTGTCACTTTAAAACACAAATTATCAAACATAAATGTATACTTATACAAATACATGTATCTAGATGTATCATTAAGCATAAATTAGAATATTTATAGTAAGATACCTATATATATGAATGAATGTTCGTAAACAAATAAGTGTATATAAACGTACTTGTGACTTGTGTGTGTCATCAAGATGTGTATAGTATATTAGTATCCTATTATGATTTATTTGTTTAATTATGCTTATTATGAAATATGCATGTGCTTAGTTATGTTTTACATTTATAAATAGTGTAAAATATAAAAAAACGATTTTCGTCCTTGGAAAGCCCTCGGAAATTTCCGAGGGTTTTCCATGGGCTAAAATGTAATTTTTATATATTTGTCAGTTTAAAACATAAATTATCAAACATAAAGATATACTTATACAAATACATGTATCTAGATGTATCATTAAGCATAAATTAAAATATTTATAGTAAGGTACTTATATGAATGAATGTTCGTAAACAAATAAGTGTATATAAACGTGCTTGTGATTTGTGTGTGTCATCATGATGTGTATGGTATATTAGTATCATATTATGATTTATTTGTTTAATTATGCTTATTATGAAATATGCATGTGTTTATTTATGTTTTACATTTGTGAATAGTGTAAAATATAAAAAAACGATTTTCGTCCTTGGAAAGCCCTCGGAAATTTCCGAGGGTTTTCCGAGGGCTAAAATGTAATTTTTATATATTTGTCACTTTAAAACATAAATTATCAAACATAAAGATATACTTATACAAATACATGTATCTAGATGTATCATTAAGCATAAATTAAAATATTTATAGTAAGGTACTTATATGAATGAATGTTCGTAAACAAATAAGTGTATATAAACGTGTTTGTGATTTGTGTGTGTCATCATGTTGTGTATGGTATATTAGTATCATATTATGATTTATTTGTTTAATTATGCTTATTATGAAATATGCATGTGTTTATTTATGTTTTACATTTGTGAATAGTGTAAAATATAAAAAAACGATTTTCGTCCTTGGAAAGCCCTCGGAAACTTGTCCTCGGAAATCTCTCGGAAATGTGTCCTCGGAAATCTTTCGGAAATGTGTCATCGGAAATCTTTCAGAAATATATCGGAAACTATTCCTCGGAAATTCCTCGGAAAATTTGTCCTCGGAAATTCCTCGGAAAATTTGTCCATGGAATTCTCTCGGAAATGTATGTCATCGGAAAGATCTCGGAAAGTTCTCTCGAAAATCCCTCGGAACTGGTTTCCGAGGAGGCTTTTTACTAGGACGGATTTTCCTCGGAAATCTCTCGGAAAATGGCCATTTCTGAGGGAATTCCGAGGGAATCTGTCCTCGGAAACTCCATGTTTTTCTAGTAGTGCAAGTGTACTATATAGTTGTGGCTACTATGCAGATACAAATATGAGAGTTCTAGTTGATAAGTTGCTAATTACAATATCTCAAAATAACATGTCACTTCAAATGCATGAACTGATTTAAAACATGGCAAAGGGAATTGTACGTAAAAAATCTGAGATGCCCGGGAATCGAAGCAGATTGTGTGGTCCATCCGTGGAGGTTTACCTTGTACTGAGTGCAAATAAGGTAAGAAATGATTGTTTAATTAATATTTCCACATAAATGCATTGAGGTATAAGAAATTACACATGTCAATATTATTCATACAAGTTACAGGTCATTAATTGGTTGGCAAGTTAGTGGGTCTAGTTTTACTAATTTTGTCCCTTGTTTATCAAAATACAAAATTTAAATGCAAATCATTAAATAAAGTTCAACCCTACCTAAGAGGGTGTTTGAGATTGCGTTTAAATATTGATTATCTGATTATTGTGATTTGAAATCGCAGATAATTAGTTTAAAGTGTTTGGGGTTGTGTTTTCAGAAATCAATTATCTGCGTTTTAGAGACTACAAAACACAGTTTTGAGAATCTAACTTTGAGTTACTTATTCAAACTGATTATTTGATTATTGTGTTTTTACCCTTTAAAAATCAATTAATCTATTTTGCTAAGCACTCAAAAAACTGATTATCTGATTATTGCGATATGAAGCAGTATAATCAAATACAAACACTATAATTTAGTAGTATGTTCTCTTACAACTGATTATCTGATTTTGATTATTAAAAACGCATAATCTATTTTTAAATCGCAATCCCAAACACCCCCTAAATAGTTTAATCCAAATACAAAAATTTGATGATTTTAAGAACAACTAAACTACAAGTGATGAGGTCAACTTTTAATAGTTTCAAAACCGCGAATGAACATAAGGATACAATAAAATTAAAACGGCGAATGAATAAAAGGAGATAATAGAATTGTTTCTTATTATGTTTAAGATGACTAAGGAATAAGATAAAAGCCCAAAAACCAAATAGGAAATATGAAATATATAAGGATAAATAGAAAATAAAAAATATCAAAAAAATATATACGGGTTGACGGGTCGACCCACGAACCCGCAAGCCAACCCGAACATGACCTGTTTATTTATACGGGTTGGCGAGTCAACCCGAAAATGACCCGAACCCGTTTATGCTCAACCCAAACCCGTTTATTTGCGTGTCAGGTTCGTATCATATTTCGTGTCGTGTCGATAATTGTCACCCCTAGAAGTTATGATGGAGCCGACCCTTAATTAGGTTGGAATGAAATCAATGAATATCTCTCTAATATGAATCAAGTGTAGTAGAGACTCATTTAGAAAAACATTGTTTTTTAGTTGTGTTGGTAAGGGTAATTTAATAGTAACCGTCAGAATCAATCTTCTCTAATAAAAGTCATGAATCTAAGCCCCTTGTTCCATACGTGTTAGCTTTCAAAAGTCTTTTTTTCCTGCTCACACTCATTTAACCCCTTAATTTCGTCGACCATGGCAACCATTAAGTTAAACGATGCTTCATCTCCTACTCAATCCCCCAAATTCTATTTATGTCGGTCTCTCCCTTGCCGCTTCCTATCGAGAGCACCAATCAACCAAAGTAGCATACGTTTTCTATTGATGATGAGTGCCGGACAGTTTCAAAGGCCCTCACCGTCAAACACCTCAAGCGTATTGAAATACACCGATTCAAAAGCCGCTTCAAAATCCTCAAAGCCTTTTCGATTAAGAAACGATCCTACCATTTAGTGTTTCTTATTTGAACATGTCGGTTAGCCATTTTAGGTTGTTTACCTCTTCTCCGCCCTATGATTTCCACCACTGCATGTGCCTTTGTCTGGGGAGTTTAGTTTCTTTATTTGATTGGTCTAATTTCATATAATAGTATCCAAATTTTAAAATTGTTAAACTAAGATAACTCATGGGTTATTTCATAATGTGAAATAGAGAGGGGAATAACCTTGATAAAATAGTTTTTAAACTTGGTTACTATTTTATAAACTTTTCTGAATAATTGTGGGTTACTATGCAATATATATATATATATATATATATATATATATATATATATATATATATATATATATATATATATATATATATATATATATATATATATATATATATATATATATATATAGGCAAAAGTTGAAACGAGAACTGTTTTTCGTACGAGAACTGCGAGAACCAATCTAAGCCGTCCAATTCCCCCTCCTTTAATGTCATTGCCCACCCATGAATTCCTCACATGCACCCTGCCACACTTGATCCCCTCCACGCTCTCCATCCATGAACTTCTCATATCCAAGGAACGGCTGAGATTGGTTCTCGCAGTTCTCGTATGAAAAACAGTTCTCGTTTGAACCCTCCTATATATATATATATATATATATATATATATATATATATATATATATATATATATATATAGGGTAATGTTACATATAGAACATTACTTAAACATAGAACCTAAATAAACATTTTAGGTGATGACACGTGGCCTCCCCCTCCCTTCCAACAAACTTAAAAAAAAAACCCCTCAATCTTTAAATGATCATAACTCATTCGTTTTTAAGAATTTTAACAAAAAAAGTATATCGTTAGATTCAGTTTTTCGTCATCTTTCAAACAAGATCAGGCTTGATATATTTCTGAAACTTTATTTTTTTTTGAAAATGCAAATTTTTCAAAATTTTCATTTTCACCTGGGTTTCATTTGAAAATGCAAAAAATGCAAAAACCGAAAATGCAAAAATCGAAGATGCAAGTTATGAATATGCTTCCAAAAATGCAAATTTTGAAACCAATACTGAAAATGCAAACAAGAACTAACTGAAAATGCAACCCAAAATGTAAAACAAAATTTGCATTTTCATAACAATTTTTGAAAAATATGGCAAGAGTGGTCTTGATTGAAAGAGGATTAAAAAACTAAAATATTGGTATAATTTTTTTTTTTAATTCACAAAACTTAAAAAGTTATGACAATTTAAAGTTTTGGGAGTATTTTTTTTTATTAAAAACGTGGGTTTGTTGGGAGATAATTACAATTATGTCATCCTTAATCTCAACCATTGTTTTTGATGATCCAATGATCCAGATTGGTTCTATGGTTCTATATTTAAATAATGGTTCTATATTGATCCATTATATATATATATATATATATATATATATATATATATATATATATATATATATATATATATATATATATATATATATATATAGGGTCATGCGAAAGCTTCTTATTTACGAAAAGTACGAAAAGGGATCGTGGCAATTAGATTATTTAATCAATGGTTATAATCAATTATGGCAATTTTGTAAATATTTAAATATCTAATGACATTGTTTAAACATAAAAAAGGGTATTATAGTCACCACTGCCCAGAAGATGGCCGCCAATCTTGAGTTCCCAACCACCATCACCGGCGATGTGTTCAATATTAATAGTCATCACTCTTCCGGCAGTTTTTTAGAGTTTTTTCTCATGGTTCTCGTCGTATATTAAACCGTCGGCCACCACTGGAGATGCTCGCTGGGCACCAAGGTAGATGCATGTGGCCACCACTGGCGGTTATTCAGGGTTTTCCTCATGGTTCTCGACATTACCGCCTCTCTCCTAACCAAAACCTAGTTCTGTTCTCTTTTTTGTTACAGACGACTTCCCCTGGAAATGCTAGCCGGCCACCGGTAGACGACAGACACACCACGAAATCCGATTGATTTAATCTCCATAGTATTATGTCCACCACCGACCATCACCACCCCTTCCTCCTCTCTGGAACTCTCAGATCTATCTTAGATTCATATCGGTTGTGCTTCCACCGACCATCGACCATTACCATCTCGTATGATCGCTGATGCCTTGTGCTTCCACCGAATCTCACTCCAATCATTCTCGTGAGCCACAATAAAACATTGAATGGCACTTGATGATGAATAAGGTTGTTTGTATTTATGTTAAAAGTAGTGTTTTTCTTTAGATTTTTTAAACCCTAATGAATTGATGTTCGAAAGAAATGTATTACATTTCATCTTTTACTTATTTACTAATTTGTGGTTCTTTTATTCACGATTTAAACTTTGCAATGGTTAATGGTTACTTGTGTTCATGTATAGATTATTCAATGTTGAATTAAGCCTTTTGTGTTTTATTCACGATTTAAATTTATAATGGTTAATAATTACTTTTGTTCATGTATAGATTGTTCAATAGCAAATTAAGCCTTATGTGTATTTGTTTTTTAGTCCATTACAATAATTAGTTTGTTCTTGTATGGGTTTAGGATTTCTTTTTTCTCTTTTTTTCATATTAAAGCTATATGCAATGCTTTTACACTATTCGTGGGTGTATAGGCTGGATTGGTAAAGTTTAGAGAACTTTAGAGCTATAGACGGTGACCTTTACATCAAGAAAGTGTGTTTATATAAAAAAGTTTTTCCATAGATGTTCAACTAATGTATTTAATTATAAGGTATTTGTGTGTTTCGTTGCGATTTTAATATTGTTTTATGTTTGTTCAAAAGTGAACATATGTGAAACTCAGTTCAAGAGGATGATCCGTTTAATATATATTCAACACTGAACAAGTGATTAAAAAAGCGTGTTATTGGTTCATGAATGAACGTTCGCTATTTTGAGAAAAAAATCCATTATTATACATCGAACATGCTCACTACTAAACTTGAAAATACCTTGTTTAAATTATCACTGATAACCGTTGGATGTGGCTGTATTTACTAATGAATACAATACGCATAACCAAATTTTGTAAATCGTATGTTGTGTTCAGTAGTGAACATCATATTAATAATAAATTAGAAATAAAATATATAAAATCTAGAAAAAAGTTGATGAGAGAGAAAAAATTAATTAGAAGAGAAAGAAAAAAAATGTTTACTAATTTACCCTTTTAAATTAAATAAATATATTAATTATGATTAATGTGAACTTTAAGATCAAAATCAAATCAATGGTTGAAATTGTTTCTCGTACTTTTCACAAATAAGAAGCTTTTCGCATTAAACCTCCCATATATATATATATATATATATATATATATATATATATATATATATATATATATATATATATATATATATATAGGGTGAGGATCAAGGGAGAACCCTCTTAAATAGAGAACAGAGAGAACAGTTTTGAAATTTTGATTTCATTGATCGGATGTTTCAAAAATTGTCACAATTTATTTACGCATTTGATTCCATTGATCATAGGATTTAAAAAATGTCACGTTTTTTTGATAATATGTTCGAATATAATCCTGATGCATCAATGCATACAAAAGTGTTATTTGATGCATCAATGCATACAAAATTTTTAATTGTTAATAATTATAGAAATAATTTTGATTTTAAGATTTATGATGTAAAGTTGACTTTTGAAATCAAAGTTTCAAAAGTGTTCTCTCTGTTCTCTATTTAAGAGTGTTCTCTTTTGATCCTAACTCTATATATATATATATATATATATATATATATATATATATATATATATATATAGGGGAGGGTTCCATTGAGAACCGATTTTAATGCGAGAACCGCGGGAACCAATCTTAGCCGTTGATTTGATAAATGTAATTCATGGATGGAGAGCGTGAGGGGATCAAGTGTGGCAAGGTGTATGTGAGGAATTCATAGGTGGGCAATGACATTGAAAGAGGGGAAATTGAACGGCTCAGATTGGTTCTCGCGGTTCTCACATTTAAAATGGTTCTCAATGGAACTTCTTCTTTTATATATATATATATATATATATATATATATATATATATATATATATATATATATATATATATATATATATATATGGGAGGGTTCCTTTGAGAACCGATTTTAGCGCGAGACCTGCGAGAACCAATCTTAGCCGTTGATTTGATAAGTGGAATTAATGGATGGAGAGCGTGGGGGACTCAAGTGTGGCAATGTGTATGTGAGAAATTCATGGATAGACAATGACATTGAAAGAAGGGGAATTGGATGACTCAGATTGGTTTTCGTGGTTCTCGCACTAAAAATGGTTCTCAATGGAACTTCTTCATATATATATATATATATATATATATATATATATATATATATATATATATATATAGGAAAAAGTTCTTGCGAGAACCATTCTTAGTGCGAGAACTGCGAGAACCAATCTGAGCCGTCCAATTCCCACTCCTTCAATGTCATTGCCCACCCATGAATTCCTCACATGCATCCTGCCACACTCTATCACTCCACGCTCACCATCCATGAAACTTCCCATATCCAAGAAACGGCCGAGATTGGTTCTCGCGATTCTCGCACTAACAACGGTTCTCGCATGAACCCTCCCCTATATATATATATATATATATATATATATATATATATATATATATATATATATATATATATATATATATATATATATATATATATACTAGTAAGGCCTTGAGGCCGTGCTACGCATAGCCCACGATGCTTCATGTTGACATTTTAAGGATGAGCACTTGTTTTTGTTAATACTCATTACTGAAAGTATGACAATTGAAGTCTTCATATACACAATGCTAAAGTCATGAAACTTTATGTTTTACTACAAATGTTACAAAATTACAAACCCATTTTTTTACTATGAAACCTATATTTGCTATGAAACATTGATTGAAAATAACTATATTCAACAATTTTTGGCTTTCTTCATTGTACTTCAAAATATCAGTTTTATAAAAACCAGTAATGATAATTATAATATGTTGAGAGATTTCTTACTTGTATAGTACATATTTTCGTTGACACTTGCCTATTCTTCTCTTTCTCTTCTAGTATTTTTATTATTGTTTAAGAGTTCTAGTGTCCAACCATTAATCAACTACGATATCATCTATACCTATACCAACAATTTTTAGAAAAATATGTCTTCTTGTCGGCATTAATGGATGAACCAAACACTAACCATCCTAAACACAAGCTGACCAGAGGTTGCTTCTATAAGAGTATCCGGAGTGGTCACCCTCCATCACATCCACGACACCATTACATCAGCTTTTCACTTATCACTTAGCCTAACACCGAGCCTTGTAATGGTCACTCTTTACGTTACCATATTTTGAGACCCACCTTATTTATTAATTTATATTTAATAATAATTGATAAAAATAATTAAAATAAAATAAAATAAAATAAAAACTTTAAGAAATGCAGATTATCCGCCGAGATTTTACCACATGTGAAACTTGAAAGACACAAGCTTCTACAACAAATTAGAGTACTACATTCAAAGCATTCTGTACAAACAATAAATTGAAGTACCACATATGATGCACTTTATACAAACTATTCAAAAATTGAAGTACCACATATGATGCACTTTATACAAACTATTCAATGCAGAAGTGCCACTTGATTTGTTTTGACCACATAAAAAGTAAGAGGCCATCACTTTGACCCAATTCAAAGTACCACATTTGGTACTTATCTTCAACATTTTGAAACCTTCAACACTCAAGCTCAAGGAGTGGGATTCTTCTTTCCTTTGGAAAGAAGGCTGATATAGAAAGTAATCTTTTCTTCTGTAAAAGTTTTAAGCGGTGAAGAAGAAATCCTATTCTATCTTTCTTTTTATAAACTCTATATTAGTGAAGAGGAAAGACAAACATTACCGACACACTATAGTATTTGTGTTTCTACGGCGCACTTTGTAGTGTTTCACGTTATGTGGTGCTTTCTTTTCTAATATATTACCAAAACAAGAAAGTTGTTTGACTGGAGACAACATATTCAATTAAACCAGCATAAATGTTCTTTATTAATAGTATCTGCATATCTAATCAAGAATCAATAATTTCATTTCTAGATAAATAATAGTAGTAGTAACAAAAATATTGATTACGGAGTGATAAGGTTTGTGTCGACGTGCAACGTGAAATCAAAGGAGGAAGAATGTGAACATAAAACTGTGCAAAGTAAGAAGAGGAGAATGTGGTGAAAGATAAAATAGTGAAGCTAACTGTGCAGTGAGTGTGGGAAAATTGATTTGCAAAAATCTTTTTTTATTACACAGTAGACACAAAGCAAAGCACAGACTTCAAAAAAACAAGGCGAATAGTTAATTACTATATGTGGGCTACGTGTCAAATTTAAAGGGGTTATGTTGATTTTATATATATATATAGGTAGATATATAGGGAGTAGAGATCTGGTACAAAAAATGTTATGATACTAAATGTAAGGAAAATCCTGGCCATAGGATCTAGAACCAAGTCAACAAAAAAAGTCAAAAAAAACCTTTTAAATCCGGAATAAAAAAAAAGAAAAGGGTAAAAAGGACAAATCATCCAAGAACAGTTTTCTCTCTCCTCCCTCACACTAGTTATCTCTCTCCTCCCTCACACTCAAACCCTAAAAAACCTCTTTCAGCGACTACCACATCAATGACCGTCGTCGGTCAAAAATCAAGCTTAACGGAGTCGGTTTTCTGTGTTCCCGTCGACCAGATGCACGTAATACACCATCCATACACATATTACAAACATTATGATGCACGGTGGCGGACTGATGCACGGTGGTGGACTGAGGTGGCGGACTGATGCACGGTGACGACAGTGTTCATCTACGAGCAATGGATTGTGCATCGACGAGATAGATAGATGCACAGGTTACAGGCAGTGGTGGTCCAGGCGTCATCGACGGTGGTGATTTTTGTCGATGAAATGACGATAAACAGAGGCATGGTAGCGACGGTGGTTATGCTCCAGATCTGCGATGGCTTAGAAATGGCGTCAACTGAGGCGACGGCGATTAGGGTTTTTATGTTGGGGGTGGTGCAGCATCGATGGCAGATGAAACGGGAAGGGAGGCGCAGGAAGAAAAATGGAGCGACGGATGCTTCTAGGGTTTCGCTGGAAGAGAGACGGAAAAGGTTGGGATGTGGCTTCACAGTGGGTTCTCGACAGCAGCGATGATGCGGTGTCTGCTTGTATATCGGCGGCGAAGAATAGGGCGGCGGATAAGCAACCGGAATCAACCGCTCGTCGGGATTGGGCATCAACGGGCTGCATATGTTGACAAAGATGAAACCTGGGAATTGGGTTTTTTGGGTAGCGTAAATGATGGTATAAACGTGGGAGAGAGAAAGAGGGTGCAAGAATCAAGGATGGGTATATTTACTAAATTAACCTTCTAATTAAAAAGACACGTGTCAGGCTCAGATTTCTTCTTACGTTTTTTACCATAACATTTTTTTTACTTGAACCTAACTCTATAGGTAGATATATTAAATTTATTTGACAAAAATAAAATTTTGTTGCGTGAGAAAGTCAACTAGTTATACTCTGATGTATATGAACTAGCTCTATGAGTCCAGTTTTGGTTGTTATTTCTAGTTTAAGATGTATATTTTAAAATAACAATGCGTTAATTTACATTTTGATAAAGCCAAAGAAGATATATTTATAGCCAAGGTAACTTTTGTTCAATTTAGCTACCAACAAACATAAAACCCAACAACATATATACGTTATACTTGAGCCTGAGGGTTGCTAATCACATGATTTGCTCTCTGCCACAAATGATTATTTTTTTAAAATTAAAATTTTAAAAATAATAAATATATTATGGTAACCAACTATAAAATTCAATTAGAAAAAATAACGATAGTAAGTAATGCTTCGGGCTTTTGATCTTTTTAAGTTATTTTGGTTACGGTTTGGTTATTCGATTTTTCTTTTTATCCCTAACTATTGTAACTTCTATATCCTAAAGATAAAACAATCAAGGAAAGCGTTAACTTTGGGAAGGAAAAACTGAAAACAACAAAAACATTTTATATACTAAAAACTTTTTGGTCAAGATTTAATCACTAAACTATTTTTCTTATTTAAAAGAGTTTACTATATCAAAATAAGTTAGATTATCACGTTTTTCTATTGTGTGTACTAGACTTAAAAATATTCTATTGTGTTTATCGAACATTTAACGACTTTTCGATCGCTATTATGTATGTGTAACAAACTTTCTATTGTATGTACAAAATTAGTACATTTTTTCATTTTTATATAACCAAAGTATATACAATAGCAACATATTAAAAGTTTATAAATACAATGTAAACTTTTAAAGTTCGATATACAAAATAACAAAACATGATAAGTTAGTTACATTTTGGTGACCGAAACCGTACTTAAAACGGTGTAAAATTGATCTACCTCTCATTTAACAAAGGGATATGATTTGCACACAACACACTTTTGTCATTGATAACAATATCTTGCTATTTACACATTTATAACCTTTAAATACATGGATGAGAATTAAAAACGATAATTACATGCATAAGTGTGTAAATATCTAAATTTATTGTGTATAGTAAAAATATGTTGTGTTTAAATCATCTCCTAGCTTTAATAAACTTTGCGTACCCACCCACTTTTTAAATAAAAAAAAAACCTTGAATGACCTAGAAGATTTGACGAAATCGTTGGTTTGAAACTTTATCCTACTACATACCATTCATACACATACCAACTTAACTGAGTTCTTATATAAACTTCATAAACAATCACACCATTTCCATACAAACTGTAAGTTTGTAACTTATTGTATCAAAAACTGGTCTAACATTTGTGTATAATTAATATGATTGAAATCACTGAATAAGATGGTAATAAGAACATGCATAATGCAACTATTTTCATTGTGCTGGCAAAAAGAAGTAAACAAATCTTCAAGCAAGCTACCAATTCCAGGAAATTAGTATTACTAATGAGTAACATGTACAAAAATTATGTTTCAAATCTTCACCAGCAAATATGCAAACCCAGTAAGTAGTCCATCTCCCGGCATTGATCGATCTCCAGCTAGCTAAGGTCTCGGTCTATCTGTCAGTTGCGGATACACAATTTAAATACAACTTAGGTTAGCATAATTGCATAAACAAGCTAGTGAGCATATATTCTCGATGACGACAACATAAAGATAACTAAAAAGTAGTCATTAATTACCAGGCATAAAAAACAATAGCATATATAACAGTCTCCTACTACACTTGCAGAAACACAATCTTACTTGGTTGGAAATTTTATGTATAATGACTACCCAACCCAAGATATGTTGATATTTTTTTTAGAATACAATCTTACTTGGTTGGAAACAAGTCAGTCACATACTACACTTCTTCACTTCAACATGGATTCTCATATGTACTTTGTTTTGTAACAAATGGATATCTTAATAATCAAATTAAGGACATCCGATTTGTTGTCAATATTTTCATGTAGTCCTTGCAATCAAGGAGGTCCGATGAGATGCAATAAGAGAATACAGGGTACTTAAAAATTTTAGGAAACACTTACAGTTTCTTGCAAATTTGGGCAATTTAAGAACTCGCATGCAACTCTTGCGCGATCAAGATTGCCTAGTTCTCGCAAGGAGGTGCAATTGGATACATCAATCCTTTGAATGCTAGGTGGAAGTTTCGGCAACGCTTCCAGCTTCTTGCAACCATTAAGTTCAATCAGTTCAAGATGAGGAAGCTGAGTTAAACTTCCAGGCAAATTAGTGAAACTATTTCCACTTAGCTCTATCCATTTTAGACGTGATAAACCTCCAACGTTTTCAGGCACTTGTAATATATTGCAATCAGATGCAGTAAGACTTACAATGCTAGGTGGAAGTTCTGGAAAGACTTCCAGGTTCTTGCAACCACTAATACAAAGATCACGAAGATGAGAAAGCTGACTTAAACTTCCAGGTAAGCTAGTGAACCTGTTTCCACTCAAGTTTAGATTTGTTAGGGATGATAAACCTCCAATACTTTCTGGCACGTGTAATATATTGCAACAATATGCACTAACAAGCGATATGCTAGGTGGAAGATCTGGAAACACTTCTAGATTCGGACAAAAATCAATATCAAGTGTCTGAAGATGAGAAAGCTGACTTAAACTTCCTTGCAAGCTAGTAAAACTGTTGCCACTCAAGTTTAGCATTTTTAGACGTGACAAACGTCCAGTGCTGTCATGCAATTGTGATATATCACATTCAGATGCATCAATCTCAAGAAGGCTTGTTGGAAGTTCCGGAAACATTTCCAGCTTCTTGCAACGACTAATGTTAAGCCATTCAAGATGAGAAAACTGACTTAAACTTCCATGCAAGCAAGTAAAAGGGTTTCGACTCAAGTCTAGAAATATCAGAGATGATAAACCTTCAATGGTTTCAGGCATTTCTAATATATTACAGTTACATGCACTAAGATACTTAATGTTAGGTGGAAGTTTCGGAAACACTTCCAACTTCTTGCAACCAACAATTGTAAGTGTTTCAAGACGAGAAAGTTGACTTAAACTTCCAGGCAAGCTATTAAAATTGTTTCCACTCAAGTTTAGCTCTTTTAGACATGATAAACCTCCAATGTTTTCAAGGACTTGAAATATATTGCAGTTGCTAAGATTCAGAGAGTGTAATGAACGTGAACTTTCTAAGGAAGACAATAGCAAACTTCGGGGTAAAAATGAAGGCCAGGAAATTGTAGTCCACCATCTTGACCGGAACCTCTGATTTTGACCAAATGATGATACTATAACCTTGGTTAACGAGAATATAAAATAAGGAAGTCTTGTTATGGCGGTTCGATCAATATAAAGCTCTAGTAAGGTCTTGATCCTACCCAAGGTGTGAGGCAGATGGTCCACCTTTAAGCACCCTGAGAGATTGAGAACAAGAAGCCTCTTGAGCATTCCAATTGATGGGTGAAATTCAACCAAACTTACGCAACCCTCTAGAATCAACTCTTCGAGATTTGAAATCTCTGTGAAGTCCGGAGTCTTTGTTAGGTTATGACAATGACTTAGCTTCAATATTTTCAACCTTGTAAAACACTGAAATAATGGACTGTTATTAGATTATTAGACTTTAAACACAAAAGAATGTATTAAAACAAATACATACCTTGGGTGTTGTCCAAAGATTTTTTATGTTGCTGTATGAGAGGTCGATGACAACAATGTTTTCTGGATAAAAGTCTGAAGGGAAGAACTTAAAAGGACATCCATGCCAACAAAGATACCGTAAATTTTTTGATACATATTCCAGCCTTCCAAAAAAGTTGACATTAGGGTCCTTGGGCAGCTTTAAGATCCGCAAGTTTTTCATACATACAAAAGCTTTACCGTTTATGTCAAACTTCTGACTAGATTTCTCTTTCCAAAGGTCAAGAACTTCAACTGATTCGTTTGCCTAGATCCAAGTAACACCAATACTAGATTGTAAGTATTATCAAACATGCATGTACCTTATATAAAAAATGTTGACATGTGAAATTTCTTATACATATATATATATATATATATATATATATATATATATATATATATATATATATATATATATATATATATATATATATATATATATAGAAAAATTAAGTAAACAAAAATATTATGCCACTTCTTACCTTATTTTCACTTAATACATGGTAAACCTCCTCCGATGGACCACACAATCTACTCAAATTCCCACCGATCTTAAAATTTTCACGTACAATTTCCATTGCCATGCTTTGAATCAATTCATGCATTTGAATTGACATATCATATTGAGATATTGTAACTAGTGACTTATCGACTAAAACTCTCATATTTGTATCTGCATAGAAGCCACAACTATCTAGTACACTTGCTACTAAATCTCTTTTCACCCCAATGAATGAAACTGCAATATCAAGTAAGATTCTTTGCTGGAGGATATTTAGCCCATCATAACTTAAACGGAGCACTTGTTGTATTTCATCATTAGGATACAATTTGAGCCTCTCCAGTTCGCTATCCCACTCACCAACACTTTTGCCATATAAAAAGTGACCCAAAACTTTGAGTGCAAGAGGGTGACCTTGCACATATTTCACAACTTTCTTAGCAAGTTCTTCGAAGCCTCTTGTAGGATGTTTCTCATAAAAGGCATGCGAACTAAATAGCTTAAGAGATTCATACTCATCAAGAAATTCCATGTTATAGATTTCATCCACTCTACGAGAGTTCAACACCTGTTTGTCTTTACCTGTGATGATAATCAAACTTCCGGGTGAAAACCAATCACGTGAACCCGCTAGCGCTTCTAATTGTTCCCAATGATCTACATCATCCAAAATAAGCAAGATAGGTTTATATGACATCATTGTTTTAATTACCCTAATCCCTTCACCAACACTCGATATGTTTATATATCTTTTTTTCAAGACATCATATATAAGTTGCTTTTGGACTCGAGTTAGACCTTCTCGTTTTGAGACTCTTTGGACATCATCACAAAAGCAACTTCCCTCAAAGTGGACATACAACAAGTTATAAATAGCTTTGGCAAGAGTAGTCTTTCCTATTCCACTAATGCCACATATTCCAATCATGTGAACCTCGTCTGACCCAACAAAGCGCAGCAAGTTCAACTTCTTTAAATGGCCATCTACACCTACAATGTTCTCACCAATATCCAATCCGACACATAACTTCTTAAGGATTTCTTTGGAGATGCTGTCAATGAACTTTGCCTCATAACTGTTGACCAAAACATACATTTGTCAATGATATGTTTTAGAAGAACTACCACATTAATTGGTTCTGTAGTAAAACGTTAACATAATAAAATATAATAAAATTTTAAATTTAACTGAAAATATATATATATACTTATTTGCAAGATCCTGGAGATCCCATCCAGATAAGTTGGCTGCATTGAATAAAGCTTTTTTCCATTTGGCCACCTCTCCTGTGTTTGAAACTTCATGCTTGGCAAATGCCTTGGCATAGCTCTCAGTTTGTTTCCTCACAACATCAGGCTTAACATCATAAAAGATTACGTGAACCTCATGTTTGGGCTCTCCCTTTTCCTTACATTCGAGTATTTTCACAAGTTCCCTTAGACACCATGACGAAGAAGCATAATTTTTTGAGAAAATAACTATTAAAAACCTCGATTGTTCAATGGCTTTGTATAGTTCAGGAGATATCACTTCTCCTTTAGGCAATTCTTTATCATCTCTAAAAGCTTGAATTCCTTTTTGCTTGAAATCTTTGAATAGATGATCCATGAAGCTTTTACGGATATCTTCACCTCTAAAGCTTACAAAGACATCATATTTCCATGTCTCGTGAATGGAAGAAGCAACCATTATATATCACTAACAAAAGCTGCATTATAAGAAAAATTATTAAAAAGATTATGTTGAAAGTAGTAATGTAATAAGTAGATAAAAATAAAATCAAGTATACGAATGATCACCAAATTAAGGGTCTCACACAGATGTTGATGGATGAAGTTGGTGATTTTTAATTACTTGTGGGGCATGTAATCACATAGAAACACTTGATAGTAACTTATATAATTAAAGAGTCAAAAGATACATGGGAAGACAACTTAATAAGGAAAACCTTTTCGGTTAGTTACCAGCAAATAATTGTATTCGGGTCATGTTTAATGGGTCATATTACTTTCATGTTGACCTGTTATCGATCTAGTTTAGTTTCATATCCGCTTTGGTTAGTGTCACCTATTTTTTCACGGAATAAATTATGGGTTGTGCTTTCGGAAGAAAAAACCTTAATTCGAGACATTTCATGTCCGCTCATTTTCCTAGAAACAAGTTTTTATTTAAAATTAATATCTAACTAAGTAAATAAGTAAGAAATTAAACCTAACATTTATAACGATATCTGACTCAACTTTAGAAGTTTCTAGTAATCTCTCATAATATCTAAGTGGTGAATATATAGAATATTAACTATAATTTTTTCTCCTATTATTTTATATATTTTGCTATTACATTTTATTTTATATTTTATATTTTTTTACATTTTATTTTATTTATTCGTATTTGTATTTTATATTTTGATCTTTAGCCTTAGTTTTTTTATTGTTATTTTATTCTTATTATCTTTAGAGTTAACTATCAAATTCGTCCTTTAGCTTTGTCATTTCTTCCGATTTGGTCATTTAACTTCAAAAGTGACTAAGATAGTCCTTTAAGATCGACTTTGTGGCATGGACAGTCCTTTCTAATTTTGGCTGTTTCTCAACTTCGTTAAATCAAGGGTAGTTTGCTCTTTTTACCAACTTTTCTAACTTGTTATCAATTAAAATAATATATAATCTTTTTAATATATCTCTCACTCTTTACACACTCTCTCTCCCTCTCTTTCTCTCTCTCTCTCTCTCCCCCTCTCTCACTCTCCCTCTCTCGCAGCTCACTCACCTCTCCATCTCACTCTTGCACCGCCACCTCCACCACCACCTACCACCACACTCCCATCTCTCTTTCTCCCATCTCTCTCTCTCCAAGGCCCACCGCCCCACCACTACACTTTCCTCACTACCCTAGAATTGCTGCCACCGCCACCACGAGATCTGAGCATGAAAGAATTGAAGTTGTCGGATTATGTTTTTTTTTTCAGATCTGAGTTGTTGTTTTTTTTCAGATTTAGGGCTTCTACTTAAGGGTTTTTTCAAATTTATTTCAGATTTTGTGATTGTTCTTCAAAGAGTTTCAATAAAACTGTGGTGGTGTGTGGTGGTGGTGGGTATGTGTTCAAGCCATATTTAGGTTTGATTTCAAGAACCGTCGATCCGATAGGCGACGGCAGCAGTGAACATTGGTTTGATTTAGGTTTGATTTCAGTGAACATATAGTATGTGTTCAAACCATATTTAGGTTTGATGTCGTTGGTTTGAATGTGTGGGATGGAGAGAGAGAGAGAGATAAAGAAGGTGAGAGAGAGAGGATGTGGCAGTGGTGCTCAGTCCGGTTGTGTGGTCTCCGGTGGTGGTGGTGGTGGTGTCAATGTATAAAGAGAGAGTATGAGTAATGGAGGTAAAGAGAGGATATCGTTATATTATATAATATTTAATTAATAAATAAAGTATTAAATGTGTAAAAGTTATAAATAAAAGAACGAAATATTCATAGAAGAATTGTCATTTTACCTTGATTTAACGGACTTGAGTAACGGCCAACGTTAGAAAGGACTATCCATGCCACAAAATCGATCTTAAAGAACAATTTTAGTCACTTTTGAAGTTAAAAGACCAAATGAGAAGAAATGACAAAGTTAAAGAACAAATTTGACAATTAACTCTTATTTTATATGTTTATTTTTTTTTCCTATCTCTTTTCCTTTTCTTCTATCGCTTTTGTTGCCGGAGGTCTAACTCAGGAAGCAATATCTATCTACAAGTAGATGTATGATTATCTACATTTTACCTCCCCATACCCCGCTATAGCGGAATTTGGTATTGTTGTTGTTATTACTCATTATAATTGTCTAATTATTAAGGATGACAAAAAAACGCGTAGAACTTGGTTTAACGCGTAGAACTTGGTTTGACCGGAGAATTCTCACGTTGATCGGAGATAGGCATATGGAATTTTGTTTCATGGCAATATTGGTTAATCAAAGTCATATATTTGTCCAAATATGTAAATATAAACAATATTGATTAATTACACTCATATTTGAAACCAAATATGTCAGCAAATATCATAATTTGTTCAAAAGGATAAGTCATGGTAAAAAATAATGGGTAAAGGGCATTAACATGTAACGAACTTTGTCAAAAATGTTATTGTATGCATCCAACTTTAATTTATTTCAAATAATACAACAAACTTATAAAATATGTGAATTAAAAAAACCTAATAATTAATACCAAATACTACAAGCTACAATATATAAACCGTATGTGAAAGTTAATATTTAATTCCTGTATGAAAAACTATAAATAGTTAAAAATGTATCCATTTTAAAAGTAAAAAAACTCTAATTGTTTCATTATAAATTTTTTATCTCTTCTAGGAAAAATAAACCTATTGTATAACATCAAACAACCATATGATTTTGTTGCTTTTCGTATGTAACGCCCCAAGGTTCGAAAGCTTCGATAAATGTTTATATTACTTGATGCTAAGTGTTTTATATGTTGGTAAGTTGTCTTTTTATGTGTTTATGTGATTTAAACTAGAGGGGTTATATGTCTCAAGAGTGCATAGTGTTAGTCTAGGGGTTGATTTGCTATTATTGTAATGTTATATGTGTATATATGTTGGTATTTGGCTAATTGCTAGTCAAACTTGCAAACAAACACAGGAAATCACACACAAGCACAAGCCATTTATTTGATTTTGATCCAGCAAAACAAGGCTATTAGCATCGGATTTCAGTTGTTTGATTATTAGGTCATAGGCCATGTAAGTGTACATGGTCGTGTGGTTCATTAGGTACACATCACGTGTAGGCTACACGGCCCGTGTAGAGTGTCAACCAAACACAGGCCATGTATCCTGGTTTGGGGTCATGTAGTGTACACGGTACATGGCCCGTGTAGCCTTACACGGCCCGTGTAGGCCCTAGTTCAGGTCAGTTTTGAGTGTAGTTTATGTGATATCTTGTTTAATGGTTGTATATAGGAAGGTGATTGACTGTAGTCTGAATCACGTACGTGGATAATCATATAACTGCTATTGAGGTGAATGTACTTACTTATAGCATGCTTGTTATGTGTTTTATATCCGGTACACAGTGTGAGAAATACGTGATTGGTATGTTATGACTATTATGTTGAGACTATTATTTAAATGTACAATAGTATTATGTTGAGACTATTGTTTAAAGGTACAATAGTACCGAGTTACAGTATCCTGGAAAGTAAATGGGGTATGTTGAGCTCCTTATTCCCAAGGAGAGGTCTTAGGGACTTGATTACGCACGAGTTATGGTCAAACCCTAGGACGTGTCAATAGTGGAATGGTTTTGTAGGTGTACAACAATGATGTGAGACATCCTGAGAAGAGTTACTCATGCTTTATGTTATATTTGTTTAGTAGTATGCTCATTAAACGTTAGCTTATGTTCAGTGTTTTATGCATGCAGGCGGATCTTGTTCCAGCAAGGGGAAGGCCCCAACACTCTGATCCATGGGGTAGTGACTAGTGAGCGGTGGAAGTTGCCTATAGGATAATCGCGAGCAAAGGTCGTAGATCCAAGGAAAACACCGCTCAGGTGCGTCGATGAGACAGAAAAGAAGGTGCCGTAGCGGGGTGTAGAGTGGAGGTACTGGAAATAGAAGTTCCATAGAGGGATAGGTAAATGAATGTACATCTAGAATTAGTTTTTGAAGCGACTATAATACCCTTCCAATTAAAACAAAACTATTTAAGTATAGGTAATAAATGATTGGCTCACGTTAGTTATTGCGTTTCTCGTACGAAAAATAGTTCTCGTTAAATGGTTCTATCTCTCGACACACACACACACACACACACACACACATATATATATATATATATATATATATATATATATATATATATATATATATATAGGTTTAAATAATAATGAATATTTAGGTGAGAATGAGAGGCTTAATCCTTACCATTCATTTGATTTGATCGGATGACCTACATTTAGTCTTTCATTTTATTTATTACCCAACATGAATTTCAACGACTATGTATTACGACTAGTGAATTGTGACCGTGAGATCATATAGATCAACATCTAATTGATGGTCATGATTTGTTATCTCATTCTCATCTAAATATTCATTCTCACAAGTCACAATAACCCTTTCATATATATATATATATATATATATATATATATATATATATATATATATATATATATATATATATATACACATATGTATACACACACATGCGTACAATGCTACAATGAGCCTCCACGTCCGTTTTCAAAACCGCGCGGGGGGGGGGGGGGGGGGGTTCAATAAAATTTGTCTGTTTTATAATGGGTATATAAAATTTTATACGGATGGTAAAATTGAACAAAAGTATTAGCATTATAACTCTATGTTATTTTAATTATATTATTCATTAAAAAATCGAGAAATGTTTTAAAATTCAGGTTATAGGTTATTTAGATTTAATAGTTCTACTTATACACAATATTTAAAAGTGAAGTTAAAATGTGTAATATATGATAGAATAAAAAGTAAGAAATGTTTAAATATGAAAAATTAATTATTTAGTTAATTTGCATTAACTTGATTTTTTAAATATTTTTTTATTATGAAAGATTTAGATATTAGAATGGTATATAATATTTTCATTAACTCCACCTAATAGTTACTTTATTTAATAGTTTCTATTTAGTTTAATATGAAAGGTATATTAGTAAATTTAAATTACTTAAAATTATATGATTAAAACAAAAGAGCTAAATGCTTTATAAAATAGTATTTTACAAGTACCAATACAAAATCAGCTTCACATACACAACCTACAAAACCAATCACTACCTTTAGATTTGGATGATTAATATTTGATACTACGACTATATATTCGATTTATGTCAATTGCATATTTGTTTAACGTGAGTCAACTAGTGTGTTAATTTAACACATTAGATCAAACTCAAGTTCAATATTAACTTCATATATAACGATATAAAATAAGCTTTTAATTTGGAAGTTTGTGTTAATTAATTAAGTACATGTGAGCCAATAATTTCAAGAAACCGTGACCAAAGGTATAGACTTGGCCACTTGGGTCAAGAATTCTCACAAAATCTGGATTAATTCATTGTTATGTACTCATGTAAATCTAAAAAAAAATTTGTTTTGTTGTTGGTTGTTCTACATTATTAGATATTAGTTCTTTTTTACAAATGAGTTTTTGGCTTTTTTATTTGGGTTTAGTTTCTAAAAGTATACGAAAGTAGTCACTTTTTGCTATTGTGTATATCCATCTTAAAAAACTCCCATTTAGTGTATCAAAGTTCCTAAAACTACCATTTTGTGTATTGGGTTATTAAGTAACCAGTAATTCTGACATTTTTATTTATTTTAATGTTCCTAAAAATGCCACATGTGTAGCCACATCAGTAATTTTTGCCATGTCATATTCACCTCTTTTAATTTAAACCATGAAGATGAAGATGATGAAGAACATGAAGAACATGAATTACACAATCCGTGAAGCAAGAATCGAAACAACAATCTAATTAAAACAACAAAGCAGATCGATGAACACTAAAACCCTAGAAAATTGAATGTCTTTTGTTCGACAGTCAAGAACTAAAAACCCTAAAGCACAACAGAGCAGATCGATGAACACTAAAACTAAAAATGTTTAATAAAATTTTCATCTTCAAGAACAAAATCGAATAGAGCAAGAACATGAAACAAAAACCCTAACTCGTCGGAGACTGGAAAAACCCTAACTCGAAGAAGATGAAGATGGTGCAGGTTCTAAGTCTTTGAACTTCAATCGGAGACTGGAAGAACAAACGATGATGGTGGTGATCAACGTCTTTGATGGTGGTAATCGATGATGGTGGTAATCGAACAAACGAGGCAGGTTCTAAGTCTATGAACTTCAATCAAGCATCAGAGTCTGAAGGTGGTAATCGATGATGGTGGTGATCGAGGTAGCATATCTGGGTGGATGAAAAAGTTACTTTTATTATTATTATTATTATTATTATTATTATTATTATTATTATTATTATTATTATTATTATTATTATTATTCTATTTTTTTTAAACAAGTATAATCCATGTCAGCGTCCAAATCAAAAGCCACATCAGCAAAACACGTGTCCCATCACCATTACCTATTGAATAGGTTACCCGAAACATTAAATGGTAGTTTTAAAAAGTTAGATACACTAAATGATAGTTTTGAAAGATAGGTATACACAATAGCAAAAAGTGACAACATTAGTATACTTTTAGAAACTAAACCCTTTTTATTTCTATTTGCAAATGATTTCTTTTCTTACTTTATAATTTAATAGATTTTCTATTAATTAATTGTTTTCTCATCTCATGAGTTGGTTAACTGTAACTAAAAATCATACGACTTGAGTTCTCTAGTTTTATTTTGCAGAGAATATAAATTAAGGATGTTAAAGAAAATGAAAAAGAATTACATAAGAAAATGAAAAAGAATTACATTTTTTTGTGTAACCTAGTTTTTAAAATGGTAAGAGAAAAGATTTTGAAGGAAAATTTGATTAATTTTCTATTTTAAAATTTTGTTTAAAATCAAGAAGATTTTATAGAAAAAAAGTTATGAGTTTTTATTAGTAACTAAACTACCTCTAGTTACAATTAATAATTTGAAAAAAAATAAGGTTATTGTTGTAAAATTACTTATTATATTTTCTCTCTCAAAAGTAAAGTATAATCATATTTCTGTTTGTTTCTTTTCTTCTCTTCGTATGTAAACTCGAAAACATGTTATTAATGGATATTATTTTTTAATGATGATCCAAACAACGTATATGTATTACACTAGTTGCTTTTATTTGCAACATGTTAAATGTTGCTGGTAACAATTGAGAAAGTAAGGAAGTGAGAAGTGAGATAGATAAGTAAAAAACTACAACCACTAGCTAGATCCAATGATGAAAATAGAACTAAACAAGGGCAGTCATCCCACACGAGAGGAAGGGAGAGAGGGAACATCATTGCCTCGCATCCCAACTCGCGGGTGTTAGGCTGCGCGTTGTGGGTTACCTGCAGATAACCCTTACTTGCTGCCACATCAGCGTCACATCATTCCCCCTCTTTTACCTTTCTCCTTTACCTAATATCAAGTTATACCTTACCTTCTCTTACCCAATCTTTTTTCACTTTTTTTATTCTTTTTTTCTATTTTAACAAATAACCAATTATAAATAAAATAATTCATTAATTTAATTAATTTAAAATTCAAACAATACTAAAAATTAAAATTACATAATTTAAACTTAAAAAAAATCTAAACTTTTATAATAAAAAAATACATAATTTTAAAAACTAAAAACTAGTCGTCTCCGTTGTCGATTTCTATTTTTCAGCGGCCTTCTACTTTGTACACTCGATATTTCCTCGTCAACTCGTCGTCTTAAAAAATAAGCTCTGACACGGTTTTAAAAACCTTTTGCAGCATCGTGTTATTTCTCGCGTAAAAATCAAAACTGGAAGTTAATGCCTCGTTTGGTAAATCCATAAGAAAAAAAAATTAGGGATGAAATAGGTACAGAGAATGGTGTGAAAGAGGTAGAGAGAATGGGTGTGAAAGGGTATAAAATTAGGTTAAAAATGAGTGTTGGATGGTGAAGTATTTATTATTGAATTATTAAATAAGAAAAAAAAGAAAAAGAAAGAAAAAAAATTAAATGTGTGTTTAATTGTGATTGGTTGAGAGGGGGTGAGAGGGAGTGGGGTGGGGAGGGGGGGGGGAGGTCAGCTTCTTGCATCGGGTATCAGAGCTCGATCAATAACCTTACTCGCTGGGTGAACCCGAAATCGAGTTTTGGTGTTCCCGCTTTACTCGCCATCACCCGATGGCCTTCGGGTCGACCACAACGTGTGGTGTTATAGCCTTGAACGTACCCAATTCACCCGTATTCTCTTACCTATCTCCTTTCTCTCTTATCTATTTCTCTATTTCTCTCCCCCCTCCACTTTCTTTAAGTTTTTTAAAATAAAGAGGGTTAAGAGAGGGATATGCATGGGAGTTGAGGGTTAGGAGAGGGATTAAAAAGAAGGATGATGTGATAAAAGGCTTGGAGGGTTGTAAGGAACGGCTGCGGATAGCCTAAGAATTGTTCTATTTTGGGCATCAAAGTCATCATGTACACGTTTCTGTTGATCCCTCATTCTCACAGGTTTATACAATTTGTAATGCATATATCAGTGTTATAGGAATAGTAAGATAGATCGATGATATATGTATACACAAAGCAGAACATATTCTGCACACTTACATACATATATATAGTTTACTGTACAACCGTTTTGGTCGGTTCATTGGCGCCAAACTCAACTGTCAAACGCCAATGAAACGGTGTTAACAGTCACCATTTCCTTATTCGAAGTTGATACTTATACTAAGTGTTATAATACATCTTATTATGCTAACTACACAGCCATTAAGTTTGCCTATTAAACCATTAAAAGCTAACAAGAATTAGATACAAAGACAACAATCCGACCTAATAACAAGATTTTATAACTTCATGTAAAGAATTAAGCATGTAATATTGCATTTCGTCCATGATTCTTTCTTTTCAGCTATTCGATCAGCTTGATCATTAACTTAAAACTACTGACCCTCTGATTCATTCGATCTTCTATCGGTTGAACCCATAAACATTTTAACTTCTTTTCTAGGTTTCAAATAATTAGTTTCACCGATCATATTAATTGAGATTACGGGTTATTCGGCTTAGGTTAATCGGGTTTGCTAATGTACATTCCGTAACTGTACATACCCACTAATTAACCGACCCAGACAAAAACGACAAAGCGCGCCGATCGATCCGAGATCAGAAAAATAAACTAACCTAATAACCCAAATAAAAACTGACTAAGCCATGCATCCAATATCCAAATAATCACTCCAAAAGCAAACAAAATTATAAAATAAAAAAGCAATTAATTAATTAATTAATAAGAAGATAGATTGAAGAAATATGGAAGATGACTTACAGTACTATTCTATGGAAGTCTCTGGGTGAATTGAAGCAACCGATAAGAATGTAATCAAAATGAATGGTCTACAAATAACTCATCGATCTATAAAGGCAAGTGGGTACGTACGTTGGCGACAAGTCAGCTATCTAAATTACCAAATTCACACGTTTACTCCCTCTTTTTTAATAAAATGACATATTTAGTATCGTGTGTTCTACTTGATTTTCAAACGGGTAATGATTTATGAATAATAATTTTTTATCATACATAATAATTAGGAATTTTTTGCTCTTATCAAATTTATAGGTATAATGGTCCAAGTAACAACTTTTTATTATATATAATAAAAAGTTATTATGCATAAATCATCACCCATTTAAAACATATACATGTCATGTAATAAGAGTATGCTACCAAAAAAAAAAAAAAAAAAAATCAACACATGTCATTGTGATATATTATCAGTCATAAGAGGAATATACATAAGTTAGCATTAATATTCAAAAGCATGCAGTTAGTGCTAAAAGCATACCATTATTTATCATTTTGTTATTTTTTCGGTTAAATATGCTTCTAAGAGCACATGTTATCAATACTAGCATAACTAACCGTGACCTCAACGTAACTAACATATTACTAATCACCTTCAATAATAACTAACTATATATAACTGGATTAATTCATGCATAATCATTTATCTTAATAACTAGTGGTTGAGAAAAGAAAGAAACACAGATAACGAGCTTACCAACAAGTTACCAGTACCACGAAAGCCCATACCAAAGCTCGTTAATGAACCATAGCGTATGCTCTAATCAATATGCGGCAATAAATTCAGCCGAGTCCTAATGTAGTTCCTTTTTCATATTACATCTAACATAATATTTATTTACAACGGCCGGAAGAAATATTTTCACGAATGAAAAGATAGAAGTATGATAAACCATTCAATTCCTTCATCCAAAAACAAAAAAGAAAGAAAAGTAAAAGCTGTAAAGTAATTTTAACTTTTTTAATCCAAAAACATAAATGTTAAACTTTATATTAAAAGATAGGGTTAAATTCACTGAATATAAACATACTTTCTACAATGTTTTGATATGACACATTAGCTTTTTTTTATACATCTGGCCATTTAATTACAAAAACTGATAATGACCCTATTCGATACCCTTACGGTATTCCGATGTATTGACACATTTTAAACTCGTTTTTATTCTTTTTGTTGTACTACTTGAAAGACAACTCATTTACCTTTCTATAGAGTCAAGAATAATTGATTTACGTTAAGTGTACATGAAGAATTTTGGCTTCAAAGTTTGTTTTCAAAGTGAAGGATATTGGGGAAGAATATGACCTGCTATTGAAGGTCAAAATCACCAAAATGACTATAATAACACGTTTTTTACAAGTTAAATGATCATATGTATCAAAAAAAAGTTAATGTACCATATCGGAACATGAAAAAAAGCATTATTTGTCTTTAGTGACTTTAACCTGAAATATATTCATAACTTATTCATTAAAATAGAAATGACACATTTTATGAAATTGTATTTAGCTTTGTTTGTATCGAACTTGAATATCTTTTCCGGTGTTTAAACTTTTAGTTCGTTTTATTATATGCAACTAGTTTGAGCCCGTGCTCCGCACGGGTGTGGGAGGGCTAAAATCTGATTGTGGCTGAAAACGTAAACCCGGTTTGTGAAAAGAGTGCACGGGTCTTGGATTGACCGACCCTACCCATCCTAAACCCGGCTCTTATCCGACCAAAAAAAAAGAATAAAAAACCAACCCGGTCCCACAAGAGCACGATAAAAAAAATTATAATTCAAAACTGAAAACGTAAACTCGGTTTGTGAAAAGAGTGCACGGGTTTTGGGTTGACCGACCCAACCCATTCTAAACCCGGCTCTTATCCGACCCAAAAAAAAGAATAAAAAACCGACCCCGTACCACAAGAGCACGGTAAAAAAAATTATAATTCAAAACCCAAACCCGTAACCGACCCCCGTAACCGGCCCGCCAAAAAAATAAAATTATTTCAAAAAGAAAAAAAAATTTGGTTCGGCCCCAAAAAAAATTGGCCCAATATATGCCCGGCCCAAAACCAAATTCGAAAAAAAAACTAAGAGCCCAATTTATAATTCAAAACCCAAACCCGTAACAGACCCCCGTAACCGGCCCGCCAAAAAAATAAAATTATTTCAAAAAGAAAAAAAAATTTGGTTCGGCCCCAAAAAAATTTGGCCCAATATATGCCCGGCCCAAAACCAAATTCGAAAAAAAAACAAAGAGCCTAATAATGAAATCCGGCCCAAACCCGGTTTCTCACCCAAACCCGGATCCGGACACGGTTCCATAGGCATCCACGGTTTTTAATTAGTTATATAAATTTGAATGATTACTATAGAAAAAATGATATACTGTCAATATAAAATGTAAAATAATTCTCACATAATAATAACAAACAAAGAATTTTATCTCGGATTTTAAAGTTTTATAATAAATAAGGAATTCAACCAAAGTAAAAAAAAATGTCACGAAGTTTGTCCAAATAGAGTACACTTTATCATTTTGTCAAAGCAATTAAAAAAATTAGTTTTATGTTTAATTTATTTTCTTTTATATGTTTTAACATATAATATTTATCTAACCATGAATTTCATATGGGTGAGCCGCATTAATAAGTGACGTTTAATTTTTTCATAATAACCCTTACTAATGACTCATTAATCATTTAATGACTCATTAATGAGTGCATTAATGAGTCATTAATGAGCTATTACAATTATTAGCCATTTATTTGTTAAATTAAGGGTAATGATTGGTTCTCGCAGTTCTCATATGAAAAGTAGTTCTCATTTAACCCTTTTATATATATATATATCAATCTATTTTTTATCTAAATTTCAAAATTTTGTTTGTAACGGACTCTTTTTATATAAATTTTCATTTGATATGATAGTTATCCAACAAAACATATTTTTAATATTATGATTAAAAAACATACATTTTTAAATAAATATATGTTGGAGAGATAATCACTTTAACCCAATAATCAAACCGGTTTCTTGAAATACATAGGATTTAATATTACCAAAACCATACATTCCGTTAGACTTAAAATGATTCATATCATGTGTTGTTTGAAACTGACTTGAAGAATTTCTCTAAGTATGAAGTATCAGCTCAGCCGAGGACATCATCCAAGGTCAGCCAAGAAGAAAAGACAAGTGTAAAAGACCATCAGTTAAGTGTTTACAACCATCAGCCGAGGGATAAATCTAATCAGCTGAGCAGTGAAAGTGATCAGCAGAGTAAACAACTTTGATCAGCCGCCGAGGCCATCATGCATCAGTTAAGTAACCTTTGCTTCACTTAGTCTATTTCCCATAAGCTTATCACTCTAAATGATCAGCTGAGCATCTTTGATTAACTGATCATCTTGGTTGATTAGCTTACTTATTTCCCTAGTCTAATATATGATTAGCTAAGCATTTTTGTAATCAGCTGAGTGAATGTTAGTAGCTGAGTCTTTTATGTTCATTAGGCTGAGCAAAATTACTTGCAGTTTAGTACATTTTGTCAGCTGAGTCGCAAAAAAGTAATATCAGTATTACTTTTTATTTATTCTTAAGTCAAAGGCAAAACATGTGTTGTTCTATTATGTCTTTAGATCTGTCTTTGTAAAAGTAAAAGCACTTTTTGGATCTACCTGTTGGAGAATGCCCGCTGACACACACGAGTTGGTATTACTACTAATAAAGCATAGGCCTATTGGGTTGCACCCAAGAAATTATTCCAGCAACACCAATGATGGAGAGAAAGTCAAAAAATGGGAAAAAGCTGCAGGTCGCGCCGCGACGGGTTGAAGGACGTGACATAACAGCTGCTTAGTGGGAGTCGCGACGCATCAGGGCCTGCGGGCAACTTTTCTTAAAGTTGCATTATTGGCTCTTGAATGGGAAATAATTGGGCAACTTTAATAAAGTTTTACCTAAACCATTTTGCACGAATTCTAGAATATTATTAGAGATATATTATCATTATAATGATAATAATCATTCCAAGAATTCTCCCTAAAAGCATTTGTGGAATCTACTAATCTTGGTGTGGACTTCACTAGAGGGATTCTATTTTGGATCTTTGTTCATCCGACACCACGTAACCGGGATTCTAAGAGACTTTGATTAAAGAGACCTTTTTGGGGTACATTTCTTCGTTCTTCTTATATATATTTTGTTTCTTAGTCTATGCTTAGAGTTTGGTCAATTTGATGCGTATTGGTTGGCTTTATAAAATTATTGTTATACCATTTTCGAGCTTCCGTTGCGCTCACGGTGCCACCAATACCCAACAGTGGTATCAGAGTCATCTCTAACATGGCTTTGCACTTTATGGTCTAAAACCGGAAAAATTGTTTTACAAAGTTTTTTCTTGGTTTTGACCATCTTTGACCAATCTAGTTTTTGGTCGTGTGTGTGTGTATATATATATATATATATATATATATATATATATATATATATATATATATATATATATATATATATATATATATATATATATATATATATATATATATATATATATATATATATATCGGTTCTTATATTTATATGTTTTATATGGCTTGGTTTGAAGTGCATAAAAACATATACTTAATGTTTTTGACAATCTTGACTAAAATATATTTATGATATTGTTGATTGTGGTTGTTTCGTATCAAGTAATTATTTGCCCATTAGACCTATGTGATTGGTTGCTTGGTTGTCATTTATTCATTCATTTGGTGGTTGTAGCCACAATGGTTTGTAATAATTAATTTGGTTGATAATTTGTATAATTATTGCGGCTTGCATGTCGTTGCTTTCCTTTGTACCTGTTAGTAGCTAAGAAATAGCATTTTCGGCTTGCATACCGTTTATTTTCAAATTTGTATGTTAACATGAAAAGAAGACCAAAGACAAACAATAGGAGTCGTGGCGGAGACGTGTAACGACCAGAATTTTGAGGTACTAATTATAGATTATATATATACTTTCGTCGATTATATTTGGACTATTATTTAAAGGTTGGAATCGTAGTTAAATATTATTGGGTGTTTAGTGACAAAAAGGTTAAATTTTTAATGGAATAAAAGAATAGGGACTTAGGGGTTATTAAGGAAAACCTTAAGGATTAAGAGGGGATTAGAGGATTAACTCTTATTAGGGTTTAAATTCTATGTTGGCAGCCTCATTAGAAACCTACGGCAGTTTCTTGAAGCCGTTTTGTACTCTCGATCGGCAGAATCAAGAACAAGAAAAATCGAATCTTAGTAGAGGTATTGGTCAAGTAAGTGTTCTTAATCTTTGCCTATGTATTTCCTTATGATTTGAGATGGGATTTAAGTATTTAAACTGTGTTACGGGTACTAATTTGGATCGAGCAGTAGTCGAAGGTATGATGTAAAAAGGTTTGAAACTGATTGAGTTTTTGAAGTTTAATCTCTAAATCAACACTAGGGGTTTGTATGTTAATGATCGCCTATGCATATGAAACTCTTGATTCTGATCTTTAAGTTAGAGAACCAACTCTTATTGGAAAGGTGTTTTCGACAAGGAGGTATAACAGGGGACGTAACTTTCTGGTTGATCGAACAGATAGTGATGATTAAAAATCGAATTGTTGTTGGGGGTTTAATTATTTGTGATGTACATGAATAATGGAGCTGAAAAAAAAAGGGAATTAAGACACCCATTAGCTGGCAATTAGGATTTACTTAGTTAGGAACTACAATTGAATTTAAAGCTGACAACCACAATTCGCATGGAGGCAATTGCGATTACTTGCATGCCAATGGAATATAAATTGCAATTTCTTGTCAATTAAAGATTTGGGCCGTAGTTTGCATGGGATAACAATTCATATTTGAATTTGAATTGAATTGTTATTCTTTATGTATTTTCTTAGCAATTTCCTTCTATAATGCAAAATTGGCAATTTGAACTTGGGATGGAACTTGCGAACTTTATAGTCAGGGACTTTGTGAATCTTTATTGTATTGTAAATTGCTTTCGAGTCTTGTTAGTCGGTTACTTATTAGGACTCCTTTCGTTAGGTTGCTCGGTGAACTCTTTCGGTGATTTCTTTCGGTCTATTCTCTCGGATCTCAAGGTGAGTTCAATATTTTACAAAACCGAGTACAACGACAAAAATCTATTTTTAATTATTAAACGAATATGTACATGATGATTGAATGTGCAATATGTGTATTACTTGCAATTATATGATTATGTATGCTTACAAGGTTGTTTATGCATGCTACAATTAATTTAAGGTTTATATGATTTATATATATATATATACATGAACTACTGGGCGGGGGTAGTAACTTTACATGCTCACCTATGGTATACGGACCTATTAGGTTTGAATGACCTTATAGGTAAAAGTGCTAGCCACAAGCGGAGTTGCGGGGTTTCTAGATAACCTTTGCAACACATGGTAAACGAACTCAGTTGGGTTCGGGTACTGGAGTGATGTAGGCCGATATGGTGGGCTAGATCATACGTCACGTGGGTGTAAGGAGGAGATGGCGGTGGTTTCCAATTGTACTTACATCTGAACGACAATGCGGTACTTGTACCTGCACCGTCGGAGTAGTGAAAGCATCGTCTATTGTACACTCATGCATGGATCGGGAGTAGCTATCCAATCGATGCACGGGTTGCGTAGCGTGTGAATAACGAACGGGTTACCTAGTTGGCCGGGGCCCAATGGCTAGGGAAAACTTAACGGGTAGATATACGGACTACGGTATGCGTTATATGGTTTGCCATGCGGTATGTGGTTGCTATGCGGTACATGAATGATTATATGCTACAGTGTTGACCCATATACATGTTTTGTGTTATGCGGGTTTCACGGGATGGGTCAAACACACATGCGGGTCAGGAATGGTTATATTATAATTTAAATGTTTTTTTTAGACACTAATTTACGGATTTTGTAGACTTAACACTATTGACTCACGAGGCGTAAGCTGACACTTGTTTCTTTGAAATGCGTCTTATACTCGTGCAGGTGGCTTAGAGGTGAGGCTTAGTGAGGCGGGTTACCCATGGGTAGTTAGTTAGTAGTCAGTTGATACCAATGAACAACTTGATAATTCATTTACAGTTTAAATTGTGTAACGGTTTTTCAACGGTTTGAACACGGTGTGACACCGTGGTACTATCGGTTTACTTTCAGTATATTTATGGTTTGAGACTTCCGTTGCTATTAGTTATTAAATATTGAAATTTTTTTAGTTAAACGGTATTTTCGGAAATCACAGTGTTACAAGACGTCCCGACTATCACGAATCCGGAGGCTAAGTGGAGGTGACGGATTCATTGGGAGCACACCGACAAGGTCAAGGGTATATGTCCTTAGATTGACCTTGTACTTCCTGTATGGCTCACGGGAAGTACACATAGAATTAGGGGCAATTATCGGATTTATTTATGCGTAGTTGTTTATTATTTTGTATATTTTTGTGTGGTTGTTAGGATCTTCGCATGCTAGAAAATTTTTCAAGATAATAAATATTCAAGAGTTTTGTTTAACTGTTTAACATACCCCGTTTTTACACAATTAACAAACGAATATAAAAATGTTTTATATTCAGAGTGAAAAATGTGTTTTGTCACTTGTTTGTTAAATCAACCACTAAGAGGTTTTTTAAACGGAAAAACAAAAGACCCGTTTTTCTAAGACGTAAATATCACGCCAGCCGTAAGATAACACTGCCCGAATATAGTAAAACAAGAATCAGTTGTCGAGCTCTAGCCAAGCTGATTCTTGTATATACTATGTGGAAGGTGCATGTGGCAACTCGTAGAGTTGGTTTCCGTGCCTATACCGAGCCAACTTTTGGGCTAGAGTACCACCGTGGATCTTGACAGATGATTTACAATTTCAACATAACACCCTTGGATGATTGTCGTGCCCATACCGAGTCATCAAAATGGATTAAGAAGAAATCGGTGTAAGATGGGATCAACATGCCAATTTGACGCTATGAGTGCCAATGGGTCCCGCATATGTCTAAGAGTTGCAATAATGGATTGCAATCGGTAAAATATTTACCAGCCTAAATAGCTTCATGAAGTGATTCGCGACAAACCCGTCATGTAGTGAAGTGAAATAATCTTAGCCCTTGTTGATATAATTGGTTTTAATTAAACTATGGGTAATTATTTAACAAGAATAATATATATATATATATATATATATATATATATATATATATATATATATATATATATATATATATCAATTAACTAAACGTATATTATAGATGGTATCATCAAGCAACACCACTACATACATGTCACTCCGTCCATTCTAGAAAAGGTAAAATTCGTAGGAGTGTACTTCATGGATTAGCAAAGGCAATTGTGAATTGTCCTATGTCAAGAATCGATTTTGTACGTCCTAGAGGAACCTCTACCCGAAGAACCTGCTACCAATGCGACAAAGGCTATTAAGGATGTGTATGAAGAGCGCGTCAAAGACATAAATGTTGTGACTTGCTTCCTGCTTACGAAAATGAGTTCCGAATTGCAAAATCAGTTTGAGAAGGTTTTTGTGTATGACATGATCCACCAGCTGAAGGACATGTTCCCAACAGCAGGCAAGGCAAGAACTCTATGAGTGCGTCAAGGCCTTTATCGGTTGCAGGATGCAGGAAAACGGGAATGTGAGCATCCATGTCCTAAAGATGTAAGGATACGTGGATCAGCTCGAGAGGTTGGGATCTCCCATACGGAAGGATCTGGTGATGGATATCATTCTCCAGTCCTTACCTCCGTCATACGGTCCGTTCATTGTGAACTACCATATGCACAAAATGGAGAAGACCCTAATGAAATTTCATGGCATGCTGAAGACCGCTGAGTCTAACATAGCCAAAACGAAGCCATCAACCCTTACTCCCGTCTTAGCTATCAAAGAGGGTGGTGCGAATAGGAAACGACCTACTTACATTCATAAGGGGAAGGGAAAGGCTAAGGTGGTAACACCAAAGCACAACCTGACTCCAGGACCTAAGAGGAAAGGAATGATTCCTCCGGCCACGTCTCTAGAAGAGACAACTTGTTTCTTCTGCGAGGAAAAGGGACACTATCGGCGTAGCTGCCATAAGTACATAGAGGAGCTCCAGAAGATCAGAGCTAAAAGTAAAGTTGCTGCCTCCGGTACGTATATGATTGAACTTCATAACACTTCTACTTCTAACGCTTGGGTCTTGGACACCAGGTGTGGTACTCACATATGTAATAATGTGCAGGTACTAAGAAGAAGTAGGAACTTGGTTGATGGGAGCTGGATCTTATGATGGGAAACGATGCGGTTGTCCCAGTTGAGAAGATAGGGAGAACAGATCTCGCATTTCCATCCGGCATGTCTACTTCTTTAATAAATTTATCTTATTCGACGCGTGTGGCAAGAAACATTATTTCTTTATATGCATTGTATGATGATGGATATTATTTTGATTTTGCAAATGGTACTATTTCTTGCTTCAAGAATGATGTACATTATTTTAAAGCTTCTCCATGTCATGGCATATATGAGACAACCATATGCTTGAAGAACAATAGACCAATCATTAGCATTGATTCTCAAAATAATTTAGATAAGTCATCTCTATGACATGGTCGGTTAGGTCATATAAACAAGAAACATATCGCCAAGCTCCAAACGGATGAAATCTTGAAATCGTTTGACCACGGGTCAAATGAAGTATGTGAATCTTGTTTATTACGCAAGATGACCAAAGCACCTTTCACCAGTATTAGTAAAAGAGGCAAAGCCTTGTTAGATATCGTTCACACTGATGTGTGTAGTCCATTCAAGCATGTCACTAGAGATAACTATAAATACTTCGTCACCTTTACCGATGATTATAATCGGTACATGTATGTCTACTTAGTGAGACATGAGTCCGATACCTTTGAGGTACTAAAGACTTTCCGAAATGAAGTGCATAATCAATTGGGTAAACGGATCAAGATACTCAGATCAGATCGTGATTGTGAGTATCTAAGTTCCGAATTCCGTGATCATCTAAAAAATTGTGGGATTATCTCACAACTGACTCCTCTGAGGACTCCATAATTAAATGGTGTATCCAAGAGGAGGAATCAGACATTATTAGATATGGTCAGGTGTATGATGAGCCGTACGGAAGTACCCATTAGCTTTCGGGGTTATACATTAGAAACGGCTGCTAGAATCCTTAATCTCGTACCAGCAAAGAAGGTTAAGAAAACACCATATGAAATACGGTATAGAAAGGTTCCATCTATTTCTTATCTCAAAATCTAGGGATGTCCTTTATATGTGTGTCACACCCCACCAAGGCGGAAACGCGAAGTGTGACGGAGAGGATCGTCATAATACATTGTCATAGTAATAGAGAACCACTAAATGCAAATAACCAACGTGTCACGACGTTTCCCCGACACAAGAGGGGACTTGTGCCACGATAAGTCGATATTCACGGCATCATAGTCAAACGAAAGTGATAAGTACGCAAGAAATAAATCCCACAATCCGGGACAGGTATACGGGGCATGCAAGCCCAAAAACCGAGCAATCCAAGTCTAAAATAAATATTAAATAAGATGTGTTCAAAGTCTTGCATTAGATAAGTCTTGCTAAAGTCCATCTACAATCTTCTAGTCATCCTTAGGTAGTGTTATTAGCGTTACCCGAAAATGAACACTCTAAAACGTCAACACAAAGGTTGGTGAGCTCGTAGGTTCAAAAAGAAACAAGTTTTCCGTGTATAGCATATAGACATGACAATTGTCGCATGATAGTAAAGTAAGTTAGTCTTCCAACATACTATTGCCGGCCAGGAACATAAGTTGGCTCAAGTAACATAGTCATCTCATAGGCATAATCAACTACGAATTCACACAAGCACATATCATGCAATATACAATCGTCATTAAAAAGTTTTAACATTTAGAACACGGTATAATAAATCATGTTGAGTGTCATTTTCCCCCAAAAGTTATGCACGAAAAAGGGGCTATGAGTACTCACCTTAGCTTTTCAACGAATTCTAATCTTGCAAAGGAACAGAGGCGAGATCTACAATAACTATAAGTGCACATAAGTCATGTATGTAGGTGTTTGAACTCCCTAGTATAGCCCAAAGGCATGTGGAGTTGTTTATATAAACCTAATGCCACAATACTGGTTTACTGATTTTGATAAGCTGACTTTAAGAAATTTTAAAATACACTAAACGTTCGAATTTGATACTCAAATTTATATAAAAGTAGTTTCAATGTCTCTACTATATTATGTAGTTTTTCCAGAATAAACCAACTTATCTAGCTATTTTAAAAAAATTAACAAAAGCTACTACTGACAGAAAACTAACTGCACATGCGCAGGAGAATGTTTGAATTTGGTAAAAATAGTAAATGACCTCTAAAATTTACGAAATTTATAAAGAATACCCTAGACTATATGAACATGAAACTGTAAAAATATTGTTTGAAAATACTATGTTTTGAACGGTTTTCTAAAGCAAAACTTTACCCTTAAATCTGCCGGATACACTGGCAGCTTTGCGCACTTCTACGGTAAAAACCTTTTGACCGACCAAACGACCTTTAAAAATTACAAACCCTAGTTTTGGTGAAACTAGACTCAAAACAATACATTCTAGACCTAATAATTGAATAAAAACTCTACGAATGGACCCTGTTATGCCTTTCCAAACTCGGCACAACTCACTGACCAGAAAAACAGTTTCATGGTTTTGACTTTTAAAGAAATGAAACCTAGTTTTTTTATTGTAAAACCCTTAGACTCTTCCTAAAAACGTTTTTGAACATTTGTTTGATGAATTTAGACATGTTTCTAAAGATTCAAGATCAAGATGACTATAGGAGTAGAAAGAAGATGAAGAGAAGACATAAGACATTTAAAGGTTGAAGCATTTACCGTAGCAAACGATTAACACGAAACCCTAATGCTTGAAGTTCCTTGACTCCTTGTGTGCTTGAAGAATGATCGACAAAGAGAGGGAGAGGGGGTAGGAAGGGGGGTCGGCCGATTATATGTATCAGGGGGCTAGGGTTTGATTTCAATTTATAAAGGATAAGGATTGGGTTTAATTTAAATTAGGAAATAAGCCTATGGATATATTTAAATATGATCTTTATCAAAAAAAACCTATCCTAATTACTATGGCCGATTTTTATATTATAATATCACTATTATTATTATTTTTTTTATTAATTTAGTACAAGTTGGGAAAAATTGTGGCATTCTAGGTAGTATATCTAAAAGTATACATAACTAAGTACAAAAGGAAACTTAAGCTAAACCTAGATTTTTAATATTCTAAGGCTAATACAATATTCTATAAATATTAGAATTTTATCTAAAGTGTATACGAGCATAAATTAGGGTTCAAAAGATGCGGTTTAAATGACTAACCGGAGTTGGTGACGGATGTCACAGCATCCCCCACTTGAAAAAACTTCGTCCCGAAATTCAGCTTATACTGCTACGAGGATTTTAGAGTTTAAACAAGTGTGGATATTTGGACTTCATGTGATCTTCCCGTTCCCACGTAAAGTCGGGTCCCCTCTTAGAGTTCCATCGTACCTTGACTATTGGGATTTTACTCCTCTTTAGGCTTTTAACTTCTCGGTCCAAGATTTCTACAGGTTCTTCTACAAAGTGTAAGGTGTTGTCTATCTTGATTTCATTAAGCGGCACTTGCAGGTTCTCGTCCGCTAGGCACTTCCTTAGATTCGATACGTGGAACGTATCGTGCACACCACTGAGCTCTTGCGGTAGCTTTAACCGGTAGGCTACCGGGCCAATCCGCTCGATAATCTCAAAGGGTCCTACGTATCTTGGTGCTAGTTTTCCTTTCACGCCAAAGCGCACCACGCCCTTCCAAGGCGATACTTTCAGCAACACATGGTCTCCAGCATCAAACTGTAAGGGTTTCCGCCAATTGTCGGTGTAACTCTTTTGACGATCCCTTGTAGTCTTGAGTCTTTCCTTGATCTGAAAGATCTTATCAGTAGTCTCTTGTATAATTTCTGGCCCAATCAGTTGGCTTTCACCTACTTCGGTCCAAGCAACAGGTGACCAACATTTCCGTCCATATAGAGCCTCAAACGGAGCACACTTAATACTCGTATGATAACTGTTGTTATAGGAAAACTCGATCAATGGTAGATGTGTATCCCAGTTTCCCCCGAAATCAATAACACACGTCCTAAGCATATCTTCCAGGGTTTGGATTGTTCGCTCACTCTGACCATCGGTCTGAGGATGATAAGTTGTACTCATGTCTAGTCTTGTACTCAAGGCTTTCTGTAGTGTCTGCGAGAACCGCGATGTAAACCGACTATCTCGATCAGATATAATAGACACAGGCACCCCGTGTCTTGCCATGATCTCGCTGATATACACCCTTTCTAGCTTTTCCATCTTCTAGTCCTCACGAATTGCTAAGAAGTGTGTTGTCTTTGTCATCCTATCCACAATTACCCAGATAGAACCGTGACCACTACTAGTCCTTGGTAGTTTTGTGATAAAATCCATGGTTATGTTCTCCCATTTACGTTCAGGAATCTCTGACTGCTGTAGTAGTCCCGAAGGTCTTTGGTGTTCGGCTTTTACCTTCGAGCAAGTCAGACATTTGCTTACATAGGTAGCTATATCCTTCTTCATCCCTGACCACCAATACACATCTCTAAGGTCGTGATACATTTTATCCGCACCGGGATGCACAGAGTATTTTGTCTTATAAGCCTCATCCAGAATTAGTGTCCTTAGATTTCCTGTTTGTGGAACCCAAATTTGTTCCACAAAATACAATCCACCGTCTTCCTTTTTCTTTAGTTGTTTATCCAAACCCCGCAACATCTCGTTCGGGGCATTCATGTCGCTAGACGCCTCTAGTTGTGCTTCAAGTATCCTTCCTTTGATACTTGACTGGATTGTCATGCTCATGGCTCGCACCCGTCTGGGCTTAATTCTTTCCTTCCTACTGAGCGCATCCGCTACCACATTCGCCTTCCCAGGGTGATAACGAATTTCACAATCATAGTCACTGAAAAGTTCAACCCAGCACCTCTGTCTCATATTTAACTCCTTCTGATCAAAGATATGCTGTAGACTTTTATGATCGGTATAGATTATACTCTTTGTACCATATAAGTAGTGTCTCCAGCTTTTGAGTGCAAAGACCATAGCACCCAACTCTAGATCGTGAGTGGTGTAGTTCTTTTCGTGTGTCTTCAGTTGTTGGGACGCGTAAGCAATCACTTTACCTCTCTGCATGAGCACACAACCTAGACCTTGATGAGAAGCATCACAATACACCACAAAATCATCTGAACCATCAGGAAGAGTCAGAATCGGAGCATTACACAGCCTATCCTTTAAAGTCTGAAATGCTTCTTCTTATTCCTCATTCCAGTCGAATTTCTTCTCTTTTTGTGTCAACAGAGTAAGTGGCTTGGCGATCTTTGAGAAATTCTCGATGAACCTTCGGTAATATCCAGCCAAGCCTAGAAACGAGCGGATTTCCGATGGCGTCGTAGGGGTTTTCCATTTACTAATGGCTTCAATTGGTGGTACCCAGATCGAAGATCTATTTTGGAAAAATATCGAGAGCCTTGCAGTTGATCGAACAGGTCGTCTATTCTAGGGAGAGGATAACGGTTCTTGATGGTTAACTTATTCAACTCACGATACTCAATACACATGCGAAACGATCCGTATTTCTTCTCGACGAATAGAACGGGTGCTCCCCTAGGTTACTGGCTAGGTCGTATGAAATTCTTGTCTTGTAATTCCTACAGTTGGTTAGCTAATTCTTGCATCTCCGATGGTGCCAACCTGTACGGTTACCTCGCTACAGGAGTAGCTCCCGGTATTAGGTGAATGGAAAATTCCACTTGTCGAACAGGAGGTATCCCCGACAAGTCCTCGGGAAACACTTCCGGGAAATTCCGAACTATTGGGAAATCTTCGAGTTTCTTCTCTTTAGATTTAGCACTCATGAGTCGTCTCGTGTCTCCTTCCGGTCGTTCTCCATAAACTAGAAGTATCTCGCCAAACGGTAAAGGGATTCGCACTACTTTTTCGTGAGAAACAATCTCAGCCTTGAGATTCGACAGCCAATCCATCCCCACAATCACATCAAAACTCCCCTGCCCAAAAGGTATCAGATCTATACCAAAAGTGACACCTTCTAACTATAGAGTACACCCCCGGACAACCTTACTAATCTTTACTTTTTCCCCATCAGCTATCTCTATCACATAAATAGTCCCTAAATCGCTAGACTCCATTCCCGTTAAGGTTACAAAATCAGTAGAGACAAAACTATAATTGGCGCCAAAATCAAAAAGTACAGTAGCATAGAAGTTATTTAAAGAGAAAGTACCAGTAACGATGTTGGGATCTTGGCGGGCTTCATTTGCTCCCATGACAAACGATCTTCCACGGGCTTGGTTACCTTGATTCCGTGAGTACCGGTTTCCCTCTAGAGCTAAAGGTGGGTTTGGTCTATTCCCTCCCGCGTAGGTGTTCGATTTAGCCTTGGACAAGTGTTTTGGTAATGTTCAGTACTACCACATTCATAACATGTACCCCCATTACCCGCTGGGTTCACTGTGTTTATCGGAGACACCATCCTTCCCCCATTCCTACAGTCCTTTGCGTAGTGCCCCAACCGATTACATGTTGTGCAGTGTCGACATGGTATGTTTTGGTAGGGATGATAATTGCAAGTAGTGCATTTTGGTGCCGTACCCGAATACTCTTTCCTTACCGGATTAGCTGCCACGTAGCTGGTTGTTACTTTTGACCTCTTGTTCTTGTTTCTAGAGTTCCCTTGCCTACCGGACTCTCCTTCATCCTTCCTCTTCTCGTTACTCTTGGTCAAGGTGCCATTCTTAACCATTTCTTCCGTCAGTACCTCTACTTTCAGTATAACACTCTGTATCGTCGGTTGCTCGGTTACTTTAACCATCGCCCAAATCTGGGATACAAGTCCCGCAATGTGAAGGGTTTTTACCTGACCAAACCACTTAAGACACAAACTGGTCTAACCTTGGGTTTGATTCTACTTAACATAACCCCCTAAACCATAAAGAGGGTTAGGATCTTAACAAATGATCTAACTGAAGGGTTTTTGATCTGACCAAACCACCCAATAACACAAACTGGTTAATCCTGGGTTTGATTCTACTGGTTCAATCCTAAAGCGGAACTGGATTGAACACAACCCTCTAAACCCCAAAAGGGTTAGGATCTTTAAAACTGATGATCAATATAGTTTCTTAACAACCAACAAACCACATAACAGAGTTACAAGAAAAATACCTCTTTGTGACCTTGGGTTTGCTAAAATAGTCCACCACTACTGCACCTCCAAAGAACTGGCTGCTAGACCGCTCCTGGATTTACCTCAACATCAACACTCTAAAACCGAGTGTTCGTGTGTGTACTTGCGTCGACCACCAAATCGGAAAAACACCATTGGTGTTTTGCTTTTGCTTCGGTTTCGACGAGAGAGAGAAGAGCCGAGAGAGATGTCGAGGTCGAGAGAGAGATAGAGAGGAGAGAGTGTGGTGGCTAGGGTTATCCTTGTTAATCCTTTTCTTAGTTAGCTATAATCCTTAAAGCTTAAAGGATATATATAGACTTTAAAAGGACCCAAGCCCATTTAATTAAAAGCCCACTGGTTTTAATTAAACTTTCATTCCTCTCACTTTGACCCCCTGGACTTCTACTAGTTAATTAACTATTAACTGGTCCGTTAAATATTAAAACTTAATATTTAATTTCTCTTTAAATAATAAATAACTATTTATTATTTATTTCCTTTCTAATAATAAATCTAACTGATTAATTATTTATTTCTCTTTTCAATAATTAATTCTATTGATTAATTATTTACTTTTCTTTCTAATAATTAATCCAACCTGATTAATTATTTCCACACAGATTTATGGTAAAATCCAATTGTTCAAATTTGGGTGTGTAGCAGTGTGACCATTTAGTCTCTTATAACATTAGATACAATGTGTCCATTAATTATCACTGCACATAATCTAACAGACTCCCACTTATGCAAGATAAGTAATAGTTACTGCACATTGTTGGCCTAATGAGGTCCCTAGCCAGACACTTAGGGGTTGTTTGGTTGGATGGATTCCATAGGAATTGGTGGGAATTGGATTTTAATTCCACCAAATCATGTGTTTGGTTTGACACAAGAAAAGGAATTGGATTTTAGGGGATGGAAAACATTCTTATATCTGATGGATTTTGAAATCCTTCCACTCCCCTATGGATTTTGAAATCCTTCCTCTCCTTCCTCCTTCTTCTCTTCACATGCTCATCATCAGACCATAAACACCACCCAGCAACGGCGACGGCGACCTTCGACAGCAACGGCGACGTTCGGCGAGCTGGTGTTCGACGTTCGACCGCTAGTGGTTCGACGTTCGATGGTGGTTCGACGTTCGACAGCGATTTAGGGTTTCGTTCCACCGCTGGTGGTTCGACGACGGTGGCGGCAATTTAGGGTTTCAACGTTCAACGGTGACGTTCGACGACGACCTCTGGCTAGGATTTCGACGTTCGATAGCAATGTTCAACGGCGACGGCGACCTCTGGCTAGGGTTTCAACGGTGGCGGCGATTTAGGGTTTAGACGGTGGCGGCGACGTAGGGTTTAGACGGTGGCAGCGTATCGACAGTGGTGGGCAACAGTGGGCGGCGACGTAGGATTTAGGGTTTAGATGGTGGCGGCGGCGGCAGTAAGGTGATGGTGAAGGTGGCGATGGTGGTTTGTGGTGGAGAAGTCAATTCCATTTCCTGATACTACCAAACACAACAAAGAAGGATTTAGATTCAAATTCCAAATCCTTCAAAATCCAATTCCTTCCTACAATCCAATTCCTTCAAAAAAGAATCCATCCAACCAAACAGCCCCTTAGGGTAACCAGGTTATAAGAACTCTTATACCCCAAAGTAACTTGTAATAAAACTTCATAAGCATCCTGCTTAGGAGTAACCTGTTATAAACTAACTGTTTCTAAACTAAACTATCATAAACTCCCTGTTCATGAATGGGTACGTTTTATATATATATATATATATATATATATATATATATATATATATATATATATATATATATATATATATATATATATATATAGGTTTGTCCCTTGCAGCGCGATATTTCAATCTTGAGCATGAGCATGGAGAGTGTCAACTCAAAATCTCAAGAATTATGTTCATGACATACTTGATTTCAAAACTGCGTGATAAACGACAAAGAACAGATCAGTTCGTTTGGGCACGGCCGTGCACTTACCAATTTCTCTAATCAGTCAAGGGGCACGAAAATATCTCTCCTAAAAAAAGAGGTGCAATTACCATCTTGCATATTTGCATCTGGCAATACGGCTCCCACTGAATCTAGATACGCCCCTTATGACCACCCTGTTACGGCGTGGCGTTAGAACGCACTAAGGAGACAATAGTTACCGCATCCCAAACCAAATACCTCAGGTTTGAGGATAACCTATGTGATAAATACTTTTGACACGAATCCACAAAGTATTTTTCACGGTGGGTCAATCCAATATTCGTAACCCTAACGAATATTCGTCAATTTTGGTCCGCAAAAACCTTTTGCAGCTATATTCGACATACTTTCGAATCTACCCCAAAATTACGAAGACTTTATAGCCCTATCATGGTTCCCACCAAAGATAAGTAGTCACGGATAATGTTTTGAATAAACCTAGTTTATTTCTGGATAAACCAAAACATACAAAATGGTGAAGAACAATGAAACTAATTTCTACACCCTCCATATTCCACCCTGGAATAAAGATGCATAATTTCTACCATCTCATTGACTCAATTCACGGTGTTTATCCGAATTACTTTATTATTTTACATTGTAACTTATCACGGATTACAGAGACAAATAATATGCGTATAAACCTAAAAACTCAAGACTAGTACTTTAAAGTACTCCTTTCTTGGTTTTGCTAGAAGTCGGTTTTGCAACCGAAAAACAAATTCTAGACTCACTTATTTTATAAATTCCTTAAACTTGGAGAACTGAAAATAACTCCTAAGTTTCTGATTTTATAAAATAACCTCCCTGTAATTAAAACTTTAATTACATTTGTAGATGCATTAAATCTAACTAGATTTTATATCCATTCAAAATGATAAACCTTCTTACATCTACTTGTAAGAAACTTGAAATTAGATTCCCAGTGTATACTAATACTAATCTAATTTCATTACTAAGAATGTTAAAGAACATCCTTTTTCATTATTTCTAACGTTGACCAACCAACAACATTTAATTAAGCTGAATTATTGAACCTTTTAAAACGTGTATAATTTTATTTAAGTCATAACTTGACTCAAAGTCTTGGAATGATATCTTTATTGAGTACCTCTCAATAAGTCATGCATTCCTCAGATTAGTCCTTTCTCAAGACTTACTTTTTTAGATAACTTCAAAAATCATCCAATAATTATATACTCTAAAAGTCTAATCTTGTATTTATCATACTAGTTAAAAATCTTTTAAACCTTTGATAAATACATTAGTCAGGTGCTCCCACTATCTTTTATGAAAAAGTGCATTACTTTAAAATATCTTTTTAGGCTTAGTCAATCCTTGATTATCATGCCTAAAACTTGTGTTCTAAACATATGTTTTAAAACTTAGTTTTTGTAAGAAATTGTTTTATGAAACCAAAAACTTGGATCTCCATATATCCATCTTTCTAAACACATAAAGTGGTTTCATCAAACTTACCATAAGTGTAAAACACTTGTAAAGGTATTTCTTTCCCTTAAAACATTTAGTATAAAATTCCCTTGATTATAGTAACTACCATAATCATTTTTATACTATCTTAAATGTTTTATCAAAAACTATTTTACTTAGAAATAATGACTATTATTTTCATTTGTTCAAGACTTTGAACATTCACTTTTCGTAAAGAACTTAAACACTTGTTAAATTAGAAAAACTATCTAATCTTATAAACAAAACTTGTTTATTTAAGTATTTTGAATAGTGGAGCCAGTTTTTATGTAACTACAACAAATTATAGCATAAGATCACTATGAATCACCAATCAAGTCAAGACTTGACTTATTGGTATTCTTTTAGTCACAACTGGACTAATCCTGATTTATTAAATATACGTGCTCGGATATAAACTAAATAATTCAAATTTTCATAAAGTTTAAAAACATATCCAAGATAAACAAGTTCAGAAAAACTTAAAACGAGTTTAATAACTAGGAAATAGAATTATTAAAAAATATCCGTGAGCTGCACGTGGGATCTCTTCATGCTGGGCATCATCACTTTCCATCTCCTCCTGCAATAAACGATTGCAAGATATTAGAACTCTTGTAAAAACTTTTACAACTGGAAAGTGATAAAGAAGCTATTCACACGATACCTGAGGAGCCAGCCTTGCCACCTGCCTCGTGACCCTTCGGACAATCTCTTTTCCAATGTTCGATTTCACCGCACCTGAAGCACCGATTCTCAGTTCTTGCTTTGTTTGGTTTCGGCTTCTTGCCCTTGTTGTCGTTATTAGCACTGGGTGCATTCTGGCTGGGCTGGGCCGGGCCTTGCCCTTTCCCTTTCCGTTGCGCCCCTTTCTTTTCTTATGTTCACCATGTCCCACCATGAGAATGTCCTTAGACTTGGTCCCGATACTCTGTTCTGCTGTCTTAAGCATGGAGTGCAACTCAGCCAAGAATTTCTCCATGTTGTTCATGTTGTAGTTGACTAGAAAAGGCTTATAGTCATCTGACAATGAGTTGAGTATCGTATCCGTTGCTAGCTGCAACGGTACTGGGTGCCTAAGCCTCTCCAGGTGGTCCATGTAACCTTTCATTTTCATGACGTGGTTACTGACTGAAGTCCCCTTAGCCATCTTGCACGAGTTAAATGCTCTAGTGGCATCATAACATTCTGTGCCGGCTTGCTCCTGGAACATATCCCTCAGCTGGCGGATCATGTCATAAGCAGGAGTCTCCATCATGCTCGACTGCAACTCTGGACTCATTGTTGCAAGCATGAGGCAGCTAACATCAAGGGTGTCATTGGAGCGCTTCTGATAAGCCTCCCTAATATCTGCCCTAGCGTTGTTGGCAGGGGTATTTCCTAGAGGTTGTTCTAGGACGTACCACTTTCTCTCGTGCCTTAGCACGATCCGGAGATTACGCTCCCATGTGAGAAAATTTGGTCCGGTGAGCTTATCCTTCTCTAGGATAGAGCGAAGAGAGAGGTTGTTAGTGTTGATAACGTTGGTTGTCATCTACAAATTAAAACTTGGTTTAATTAGTAATTGCATATAAACTTTTCTAACATATATTAATAAACCCTTAAATAATATATATCAGACCTAGGACCCATATTTCACATACTTGACGCAAAGTTTGGGCAATTCTCGCCAAGTCATGCTATTTCTGGTAGGTAATTCACTTTACCAATCGTACCTAACTGATACGACTCCTAGAACCTCGTAGAGTACTTAGATAAAATCTAGTATGTTTAACTCTACTCTAGTGCATTTTGGGCCGGGACTCCCGATTATCACCAAAATAGATCGTACTACCTAAGACAGTATGAATTCTGGCCGGGACTCCCGATTATCGTAGAATCTTTCATACCCTTTGCCGCAATGGTTTGAACCCGGATGCCCAAGGTTTGGGCACTTCCGACACCCGAGTACCGTTTAAAAGCAATGGTGTATCATTAGATGGGTAGCACACTGATCTAAGATTTTCTTGGGTTTTATAATTAAGTTTAAAAGAAAAACTTAATTTTCCGGTTTTTGAAAAACCATTTTAAAACCATTTGTTTTAAAAATATGATTTACATGTGTACCTATACTAGGTGCACAAAACGGCTTTATAAGTTTGAAACTTATAATCTTGACAAATCTTTAAATTTGTAAAAATTTAACTAATACGACTAACAAGTTGAAATCGTATTCTAGTTTGTCATAAACCGTGGTTTTTCTACTTGATTAATAATACATATTAATCACATTTTATTTTAATGTCGCATAACAAAACTATAAAATAAAATCAACCACGCAAGTAAAAAACCTATAGTTTTGCCAACTAATCCTAAGGTCAATCCTAAGGATAGAAAGAACTTGGATTCGTCTTCATGATGCATTACTCCCACTCGCCTCGACACCTCCTTTGAAGTATCCTAGCACTGTGCAGACCATCATTTTGAGAATCTTCTTGAACTCCTTCTTGATTATGGGATAAAACTACAACTACTACTATTTCAATTACAAAAATAAATGTGGTTGTAAATTGGCACGCAAACCTCCCTGAACCAGTACAATATTACAATTGAGAAACGGGATTGTAATTGGCACGCAAGCCTTCCCAAAACCAAAAATGAAAGAAGAAAGTAAAAACGAGTCCTAAGTCGGCAAAACTATAGCTACGTATCACAACCACAAAAGAATCATCTATTAACTCGACTAGATTAAACATTTATAGTTGATACGAAAAACTATAAATATAATCTAAAATGTTTATGCGAAAACATGCGAGTTGATGATTCTAGAACATAAATATAAGCAATATATATGTAACAACCACGCAGTTATATATATAAACGATATAAAAGCGATAAACACAAAAACTGATTTGTTTAACTTTTCTCATATATCCTTTTGACTAATAACTATTAATCAAAAATGAGAATTTTAATCTTCTAAGTTATTTAAATTAACTTGATCAAAATAGTTTTTCCAAAAAACTTTGAAAAAACATAACTTTATTCAAAAATGAATAATTCCAATGTCGAGTTTTTGACAAGCTTTTCCAAAAAAAACTAAAACATGACAAAACTTGATAATTATTTAAATAACAACATCTTGTTTCGTTTTCTTTTTATATAAACTTACTTTTGGAGTTTATTTACAACGTCTCAACTGGCCGTGATTAATAAACATCCAAAGAACTATATATTTCAACTAAACTAGTTAAAATATACAAAATACTAGTTTATATAAAACACTTATTAATTTTAAAATTTTAAAAACTAATAACCTTGTACTTAACCGGAAAAACTAATTTGGGCCGAGAACCTTTTGGCCGAGAACCCTTGGGCCGAGAACCCTTCTGTGCTGAAAACTACGTGGACGAAACACGCAGTCAGGCCGGTTGAGCCATGGTTCCTCGGCCGAAGCCACGCCACTCCACCGTTGCCTGCCACGCCACCGACCACCTGTCATGCCGCCGACCACCGCCTGGACTGTCGTTGACCTGCGACCGCCGCCTACTTGGGCCGCCGCCGTCTTCGCCACCGGCGGTGGTGGTGGTCTTGGTTTTTCTCCGATTAAAACAAAAATAAATTCTTTTAAATCCTAATCCTTTTTAACCTATTAAAAACAAACTAGTTTTTAATAACCTGATTAAAACTGAATTTAATCAAAAACAAAATCTCTTAATTATTAATGTGACCAAAAACATTTGTCCCACTAATAATTAAAAAAAAACTTAAAACTAAATTTTAACCTTTAAACAGAAACCTTGTTTAAACCCTTGGTCAAGATCATGTTTTAATAAAAGGTCTTATCTTTTAACCGTTTAAACAGGAACTTGTTTAAACTTATTTGATTAAAAAGAACCTTTTTGTATTCTAGATGAAAAACAGGAACTTTTTTTATCATCTCCTTGGTTTTCGATTTTTAAAGAAACAAGATGAAGAAGAATAAAACTAAACGAATCAACTAACTGGTTTAACTAGGTTTTTTTAGCAACTAAACAAACTGTTTAATTTTTCTTGATTAAAACTTGTTTCATTAAAAGTTGTAATCCTTCAACCGTTCAAACTACCTGTTTAAACTTTCTGATCAATAGGATTAAAACTTTTAACAACTGGATAATAAAAAACAAATTGTTTTGACATCCCTTTGTGATTTTCGATTTATACCAGAAACAAGTAGGAGATCAAGAACAAACCTTAAAACTAAAAACCAGTTAAACTAGAAACTATAGATCATAGAGCCGAGGCTCTGATACCACTGAAATGTTTTTACCTAACCAAACCACTTAAGACACAAACTGGTCTAACCCTGGGTTTTATTCTACTAGTTCAATCCTAAAGCGGAAACAGATTGAACATAACCCCCTAACCCTAAAGAGGGTTAGGATCTTAACAAATGATCTATACTGTTCCAAACAACAATCAAGATAAAAGGTTATAAAACAATTGCCTCTTGGATCTTGGGATTGCTAAAGTTAGTCCACCACTACTGCACCACCACGAACTAGCTGTTAGACCGTGACTGGAATTACCCGGAAAATCAACACGCAAAATTTGCGTGTGTGTGTATGATCGACGCAAGTAACCGAAAACCCCTTGAGGTTCTTTTCGAAGTCGACGTAGGGAGAGGGAGAAGTCGACGCAGGGAGGGAGTGAGGAGACTAGGGTTTTTCCTTGTTTCAAGATTTAATCACTTAAGGATAATTAGCCTTTTCTAGGTTTAAATACTTAAACCTTATCCAAGCCCAAGCCCGTTCAATTACAGCCCATGTCTTTAATTGAACTTTCATTCCTTGCACTTTGACCCCCTGGACTTTACTAGCTAATTAATTAACTATTAATTAACTTGTCCGTTAAATATTAAAACTTAATATTTAATTTCCCTTTAAATAATAAATAACTATTTATTATTTATTTGTCTTTAAATAATTAATTCAACTGGTTAGTTATTTCCACACAAAACTGGTAAATTCCAAACTGTTCAGTGTGACCCTTTAGTCTCTTATAACATTGGACACAATGTACCCATTATTTATTTGTGCACATAATCTAACACAATGTACCTCTCGATTCGTTTGGACTCCGGAGTGACCAGCCGTGGAACAAGTTTGGCCAGTTCATGAAATCTGTCGGTGTAGGCAGCATGGTTTGCACCCACCATCTTGTGGTTCCATAATTCATCATCCAACTTCTGAAGTTTGGTGCTCGAGCAAAACTCCTCCTCCACCAACGCCTTAAGTTCTTCCCAAGTCATCCCTATAGCAGCAGGCCTCCCTCTGGCCTGAATCTGGGTATTCCACCATGTCAATGTCTTATTAACCAGGAAATAGGTGGCGTACCTCACCTTTTGGTGTTCAACACAGTTGCTGATATCCATAACCGACTCCATCTTTTCCACCCATCGTGTAAAGGCCAAGGCGCCTCCTTTCCCGTCGAATTCCTTTGGCTTACAGGCCGAAAATTCCTTATACGAACATCCATTACCCCATGGTTGTAAGTCTCGTCATTATGCTCCTCGTTATTCCTTCCTCGGTTGGTGTTGTTTCCGCCTCCATTGTTGTTATTGTTGTTTTGCTGAGTGAGATTGTTGCTAATTTGAGTCACAAGGTTTGGAATAAGTGCTTGTAGTTGCTGAGCTATCATTTCGGCGATGTCGGGGTTCGCTGCTTCATCTCCCCTAGCACTAGTACCATGGCCATGCCCGCGGCCACCCCCAACATCTCCCCTGCCACGTCCACGTCCGTTCAAACGGTTTGATCTTCTCGGAGGCATATTCTATACGAAAGGTAGATTTGATGGATTAGATAAAGAGTATGTGTTTGCTAGCTTTACCCGCAGTACGGGCATGTCAAACTTCGTGGAGTCATAGCAATATTGTTATCCCATGTGATTCCCGTATCCTAGTCCGTAGCTCGTTTCACAGAATGCCTCGTACTACCTTACAGGTCCTTGTGATAGGCGTGTGTGCATGGCGTTGGCCAGACGCTATACATCCATGCTTATCACAGTTTCTCATAAGGTATTACTAAACATTCTGCTCCACTTGCATGAGACGCTACAGTAACCTATGGGTCCAGGCTTTCATGAATACTCTACTGTGCAAGATGCTAAAATACATAGTCCTTCGAATAATTAATCCTACTCTAAGACAACAATCAAACAAGAACATGCAATAAAGCTGGATCAAGAATTCTGAGTCTATATATTTCTTTCTCATGCATAGTTATTGGAGTATTAACTCAACCCTTTCCTTTTCCTAATATTACCTCTATAACATGGATCAATAAAAACAAGTAGTCACATCAAGGTTTCACGTATAGCAGCATGTCGTCGTGATAAGGTGTTTTATAGTATGGGCGATAGTTTCTACGGTTCATCCGCAAAGAGGTATAATTGGCGTACACAAATTTTCATGGAATTTAGACATTTCATTGAGCATATGAGTTTTCAACTTGAATATTGCACTAAAATAGAAGAAAATACTAAAATAAAACACCACCTCATTCATAGATATTTTGTTTTTAATAGTGACAATAGTAATAAGACATCATAATTAATAAAATCCTAATAGTGGTGCTAGGATAGGTGATCGGCACAACTAGGTTCTAAAATCAGCTCCGTACGTCGAATTCGAGATCCGAGTCGATCTCTTCTTCACTTGAGTCGTCACTCGATATTTCTATCGGTTCTTCCTCAGATGGCTCTTCGGAGGGTTCTTCCTCGAACGGTTCCTCGGAGGGATCCTCTTCCGGTGGTTTATTGGAAGACTCTTGATCAGACGGTTCCTCCGGGGCTTCCTTAGGGATCGTGAAGGTAATCCTTTGGCCCGGTGCGACTCTCTTGCGGGTCGTTTCCCAAACAAGGGACCCTTTGCCATTTACACGGTAAGGCTTCTTTGGAGCTCTGGGGCATGGAGGAATGATGTATGGTCGGTATCTTTTGTTCGACATGCTTGAGCTATTGGTCATATCGTAGTCAAAACCCCAAAAAATTATATAAGTATAAATGCACACATAGTTCCTATTATGCAACTACATGTGGTGCTTAGGTTATAGTCTAGGACAATCCACCTAATTCTCTATAACCTGTGGCTCTCATACCAATCTGTCACACCCCGCCAAGGCGGAAACGCGAAGTGACGGAGAGGATCGTCATAACACATTGTCATAGTAATAGAGAATCACTAAATGCAAATAACCAACGTGTCACGACGTTTCCTCGACACAAGAGGGGACTTGTGCCGCGATAAGTCGATATTCACGGCATCATAGTCAAACAAAAGTGATAAGTATGCAAGAAATAAATCCCACAACCCGGGACAGGTATATGGGGCATGCAAACCCAAAAACCGAGCAAACCAAGTCTAAAATAAATATTAAATAAAATGTGTTCAAAGTCTTGCAATAGATAAGTCTTGCTAAAGTCCGTCTAGAATCTTCTAGTCATCCTTAGGTAGTGTTATTAGCGTTACCTGAAAATGAACACTCTAAAATGTCAACACAAAGGTTGGTGAGCTCGTAGGTTTAAAAAGAAACAAGTTTACCGTGTATAACTTATAGACATGACAATTGTCGCATGATAGTAAAGTATTTGCATCTAGAGCATAGCAATAACCGAAACATCTCAGTTCAAGAGTAATTAGTCTTCCAACATACTATAGCCGGCCGGGAACATAAGTTGGCTCAAGTAACATAGTCATCTCATAGGCATAATCAAATACGAGTTCACACAAGCACATATCATGCAACATACAATCGTTATTAAAAATTTTAATAAGTTAGAACACGGTATAATAAATCAATTTGAGTGTCATTTTGCCCCAAAAGTTATGCACAAAAAAGGGGCTACGAGTACTCACCTTAGCTTCTCAACGAATTCTAATCTTGCAAAGTAACAGGCGCGAGATCTACAATATGTATAAATGCACATAAGTCATGTATGTAGGTGTTTGAACTCCCTAGTATAGCCGAAAGGCATGTGGAGTTGTTTATATAAACCTAATGCCACAATACTGGTTTACTGATTCTGATAAGTTGACTTTAAGAAATTTTAAAATATATTAAACGTTAGAATTTGATGCTCAAATTTATGTAACAGTAGGTTCAATGTCTCTACTATATCTTGTAAGTTTTCCAGAATAAACCAACTTAGCTATCTATTTTAAAAAAATTAATGAAATCTACTACTGACAGAAAACTAACTGTACATGCGCAGAAGAATGTTCGAATTTTGTAAAAATAGTAAATGACCTATAATATTAACGAAATTTGTACAGAATACCCTATACTCTATGAAAATTCTACTGTTAAAATATTGTTTGAAAATACTATGTTTTGAACGGATTTCTAAACCAAAACTTTACCCTCAAATCTGCCGGATACACTGGCAGCTTTGCGCACTTCTACGGTAAAAACCTTTTGACCGACCAAACGACCTTCAAAAATTACAAACCCTAGTTTTGGTGAAACTAGACTCAAAACACTACATTATAGATCTAAGAATAGAATAAAAACTCTACTAAAAGACCCTGTTATGCCTTTTCAATCCCGGAACTACTCACTGACCAGAAAAACAGTTTCATGGTTTTGACTTTTAAAGAAAAGAAACCTAGTTTTTTTATTGTAAAACCCTTAGACTCTTCCTAAAAACGTTTTTGAACATTTGTTTGATGATTTAGACATGTTTCTAATGATTCAAGATCAAGATGACTATAGGAGTAGAAAGAAGATGAAGAAAAGACATAAGACATTTAAAGGTTGAAGCTTTTACCGTAGCAAACGATTAACACGAAACCCTAATGCTTGAAGTTCCTTGACTCCTTGTGTGCTTGAAGAATGATCGACAAAGAGAGGGAGGAGGGCTGAAGTCGACAAAGTGAGGGGGTAGGAAGGGGGTCGGCCGATTATATGTATGGGGGGGGGGGGGGCTAGGGTTTGATTTCAATTTATAAAGGATAAGGATTGGGTTTAATTTAAATTAGAGAAAATTACACCGTTCGTCCCTGTGGTTTACCACTTATAACACCGTTCGTCCCTGTGGTTTACCACTTATAACACCGTTCGTCCCTGTGGTTTGTTTATTACACCGATGGTCCCTAAAGTTTGCACTTTGTAACGCCGTTCGTCCCTGGCATCAACGTCCGTTAATTTTTGTTGTTAAGTATATCATGTGCGACTCATGTGATGGGTAATAAGGTAATTCTCATTTTCTTCCACCAACAAAAGACTTTAATCACGTTCTCCCCTCTACAACCCTAACCTATTCACGACTTTTACTTCTGAAAAGTCACCCCCTTTTCTTCTAAAACTCCAAATACAATCTCGTGGGTTGGCCTTCAATCTCGTGCGACTCACATTCTCCCCTGTACACTCCAAATACGCCAAGAACGACTCGTGGGTGAATCTCCATTAAAAGCCACCGTGATAGTCTGAAACTCCGGCCACCGTCCCTGTGTGAAACTCCGGCCACCGTCCCTATCAGAAATTCCATTAACAGCCACCGTCCCTATCTTAAACTCCATTAATGCAAAAACAAGATGGTGATATGCTGGTGTGGAAGAAGTGCAATAGTAAAAACATCTTGGACTTCACGAAATCCAGGAAGACGATTTTATAGCTGTCCAGAAAGGGGGTCAAGGTGTCGTTTTATTGGATGGGTTGATCCAATGATGTGTCCAAGATCTATGGTGATAATACCAGGCTTGTTGAACGCGAAGAACAATCTCGAAGAAAAAATAAATGAAAAGGAAGGAGCAATTCGAAGGTTGAAGATGTATCTATTACACAGTTGGTTCTTATTTGTGGTTTATGTACTAACTTGAAAATAGTAGAAATTTAGGGCTTAGTATGTACTGCAAGTATTCTATTTTAATGGAGGAATAAGAATGTTTCTTACTGTTGCAAGTATTTGTTGTCAACATCAAAGTGCAATAATCAATTTAGTATGTACTGCAAGTATCATAGTTTTCTGATTTTGGGCATCTTGCATGGTTTGATTAAAAGAGTGAAACTTGTAAATCTGCATCAGCAATATATAAACTTATATGGATTCATTATTAGTCACAAGAAAACAAAGTAGTATATGCAGGGACTTGGTAAAAAGCAATATATAAAAAGCAATTCACAAAAATACAAAACCATAATGCTCCAAGATTCCACCTATTGAATATAAAGGTCTTTTTTCAAGCAATAAAGCAAAATACAAAGGTCTTTTTCATCTTCATTGTCCCTTGCAAGTCCTTGAGTTGTGTCCTTCCTTTTTGCATATGCTACAAGTCACTGTCTTTAAACATCTTGATAGCTTTCCTCCTCTGTTCATGCTTGTTTCTTCATCAATTCCCTTTCTTCTCTTCTTCTTTGGCCATCCACTTGATTTGTGATGCTTTGGTGCTAACAAAGTAGTAGGACAATCAGATTTAGGCCACATGCTGCTTCCATTCACAGGTCCAACTTTAAAGCTATACACTTTTTTCCAAGTATCAAACCAGTACGCCTTATCAACCCAAAACTCTGGCATTCGAACATCTTGGTTATTCAAAGACATGTCCCAGATTGCTGCTATAGCATTCTTACATGGAATGTCAATCAATTCCCATTTCCTACAAGTACATGCCTTTTCACTCAAATCAACAACACATTGATCCATCCATGGCCCACTAACCTAGAACTTTGACCCACCATTCCACTCTACTTTATACTGACTTGCTTGTTTTTTAATTAATTCTAGTGTCTTGGTTGCAGTGGGAGTAAGTGGTCCATTACTCTTTTCAATTACCTTTTGAACATTAACTATTCTTTTCATGAGGTATTCCCCTATAAACTCTAATGCAACAATGATTGGTTTATCCCTTCCATCTACTAACTGCCGATTAAAAACTTCACACAAATTGTTCAACAGAAGATCACAACGTGCCCTACCTGTATAATATTTTATGGAGTGAATTAATCACAAATAATTCATATAGAAGAGATGTTTATTCAATGAACCATGAAGTTACCTGTAAAATGTGATATGCTCCAATGTTGTGGTGGTATTTGACCAAGCCATTTAGCTGTAGCAGGATTTAGCTCTCTCATCTTCTGCATTACCTTTTCAAAGTCTTGTACGGTTGTAGAAGATGCACATTTCCAAAGTAAATCTTTGTAAGCCTTCCCCTTCCAAAGTAAATCTTTGTAATCAACAACCAAATTATTTGAATTAAAAATACACTCAAAAATAAAAAAATAAAAATACCATATACTGAAGAATAATCGTAGTCTTCTACTCCAAGTGCTCGAAAAGACCATGCATGAAGAACCATCGATAGATTAGGGTTTACGTCTTCTGGGTTAGTCGTTGGTGAGATTACGAAGAAGAAGAAAGGACCAGATCGATGGAGAGAATACGAAGAAGAAGAAAGTACCAGATCGATGGAGAGATTACGAAGAAGAAGTCGTCGTTTTCTTTTACTTCAACAAACGACAAGAACGTGTACGTGAACAGGAACGAGGAGAACGACTGTGACCTAATCTAACCTTTGACATACCCATGAGAATTACCTTATTACCCATCACATGATTCGCACGTGATATACTTAACAGCAAAAATTAACGGACGTTGATGCTAGGGACGAACGGCGTTACAAAGTGCAAACTTTAGGGACCATCGGTGTAATAAACAAACCACAGGGACGAACGGTGTTATAAGTGGTAAACCAAAAGGACGAACGGTGTAATTTTCTCTTTAAATTAGGAAATAAGCCTATGGATATATTTAAATTTGATCTTTATCAAAAAAAAACCTATCCTAATTACTATGGCCGATTTTTATATTATAATATCATTATTATTATTATTATTTTTATTAATTTAGTATAAGTTGGGAAAAATTGTGGCATTCTAGGTAGTATATCTAAAAGTATACATAACTAAGTACAATAGGGAACTTAAGCTAAACCTAGATTTTTAATATTCTAAGGCTAATACAATATTTTATAAATATTAGAATTTTATCTAAAGTGTATACGAGCATAAATTAGGGTTCAAAAGATGCGGTTTAAATGACTAACCGGATTTGGTGACGGATGTCACAATGTGAGACGTGATGTTAAGGACAAATTGGAACTTAGATCTGAGAGGTGTTACTTTAATCGATATCCTACTGGATCTATGGATATTTGTTTTACAAACCTTCTGCGAACAAGGTATTTGTTGCTAGAAGGGCAGCCTTCCATGAGAATGAACTGATATCCAATAACCCTAGTGTAAGAAAGATAGATCTTGAAGAAGTTCAAGAATCTTCCAATAAAGAACCTGATGTTGGAACTAGCATACAACCAGAAATGGTTGATTCTCAGCATGATGTTGGAGAACCTGATACAGAATCATTACCTCTTAGAAGATCTAGTAGAAGTCGTATTGAGCCAGAAAGTTATGGGTTTCTCATGTCTAAATGAAACGACTTAATGATAGATCATAATGAACCAACCAACTACAGAATGATGTGGTGGGCCCTGAGTCTTCCAAGTGGAAAGAGGAAATGGAATCTGAGATGCAATCTATGTTGGATAACCAAGTATGGGACATGGTAGATCTTGCACCCTGATATAGACCAGTAGGGTAAAAATGGGTCTTTAAGAAAAAGACTGGCATAGATGGCTATGTAGACACCTTTAAAGCTAGACTTGTTGCTAAGGGTTTCACTCAAATTCATGGTATTGACTATGATGAAACTTTTTCTCCAGTAGCTATGTTAAAGTCTATTCGGATACTTATGGCAACTGCTGCTTTTCATGATTATGAGATTTAGCAAATGGATGTAAAAACTTCGTTTCTTAATGGAACACTAACCAAGGAAGTGTATATGACACAACCTTAGGGTTTTGAGCATCATAAGTATCCAGATAAGGTCTGTAAGATAAAGAAGTCCATTTATGGACTTAAAAGCAAGCATCTCGAAGTTGGAACCTATGCTTTGGTGATAAAATCAAAGAGTTTGGTTTCTCGAAAAGCAATAATGATCCATGCGTATATGTCAGGGCTAGTGGGAGAATTGTTGTGTTCCTAGTTATGTAGATGACATTCTACTAATTGAAAACAATATTCCAGCTTTACAAGGCATTAAAACCTATCTTGGGAATTGTTTTTCGATGAAATATCTAGGTAATGCAACATATATTCTTGGGATAAAAATCTATAGAGATAGATCCAAGAAATTGATTGGGCTTAGCCAAATTACTTACATAGATAAAATTATGAAGAGATTCAGAATAAAGGACTCCAAGAAAGGGTTCATTCCTATGTCGCATGCATAGTACTGAGTAAAAGTCAGTGTCCTAGTTCCCCTAAGGAACAAGAAGTAATGAGGAGGGTTCCATATGCTGTGACAGTAGGCTCAATCATGTACGTCGTGCTATGTACTAGGCCTGATGTATCATGTGCTTTAAGCATGATGAGTAGATATCAAGCCAACCCTGGTGAAGCTCATTGCACGTCGTGCTATGTACTAAAGATATGTTCTTGATATATGGAGGTGAGGAGGAGCTCAGAGTAATTGGTTATTCTGATGCAAGTTTCCAAACCGACAAGAATGATTGCCGATCACAATCGGGGTTCATGTTCCTATTGAATAGTGGTGTTGTATCTTGGATAAGATCTAAGCAACACATTGTGGCCGATTCCACTACTGAGTCAGAATACATAGCGGCTAGTGATGCAGCTAAGGAAGTTGTCTGGATGAGGAAGTTCATCCATGATCTAGGAGTAGTTCCAAACATCAGCAACCCTATTAAGATATTTTGTGCCAATGAGGGTGTGATTGCTTTATCAAAGGAACCTAGATCTCATCGACATATGAGTCATATTTCTTGAAAATATCATTTCATTCGAGATGTCATCGAGAATGGATATGTTATGATCAGCAAAGTACACACGGATAGCAATGTGGCTGATCCATTAACTAAACTATTATCTCAAGCGAAGCACAATGTTCACACTTGTGCCATTGGCATTAAATATTCTAGCAACTTGGTTTGAGTATCTTTTGGTTAAATACTTGATCTATGAATGATGTATTGGGAACATTAAGTAGTAATGAATTTATTATTGTATCGATTATTAAATGGTAATTTGATAATACGATGGTTGCAGATACTCTTATTATATCCTTTCTATGTTCCTTCTTTGCATGTTTTATTACTTCCATGAATGTTTATACATTATAAATGTCCACAATCAGTCATTCCTTATGAAAGTAAGTTTGAACTAAGACAGAGGAAAGTGATTGGTCATGTATTCAACTTTGATTGCATACAAAGGATGCAATACGTCATCTATACTTGAAAAGAGTTTCAAGTGATTGGACGACCCATTCGTGAGTTTACTTCATGGTAATTGTCAAGAGTAACTCAGGATGATAATATTTTTCATCCTTAGAGGAGATACATGTGTTTGCATGACATTGGTCTGCATTGCTTTGATTACTTTCAAGCGCAGTCCTTAATTGGTTATTATAAAGGAAGTATTCGTATAAGGTATTGCTAATGTGACAGAGCAATGTAATCAAAAGAATTTATTCCTCTGTGTAGAAAGATATCCCCGGATCCCTTGATGATTAGTCACTGACACAAAAAATGCACGGCCGTGCTCAAGTTTACTATGGTATATGATCAGTTGTAACTTGTATAATTTTGGTCACCACTAATCTTTAATCAAGAAAGTTAATAGTAAACTATTTGAGAATGACCATGAACCATGTCTCATGCTCACTAGGATATCGCAAATAATAGGATGATTGATCACTTATCTATAGGGCCATATGAAACTTTATGAGTTGTGATTTGCTACATGTCATGGGTGACAAACCCTATGCTTACTTAGGGACATAGATGCCTTGCTAGACGCCAATCTATGTCTATGATACCTTTCGTGGTTGCGTCACGTTCAAGTGGGAGTTTGTTGGAGAATGTCCGCTGACACACATGAGTTGGTATTACTACTAATAAAGCGTAGGCCTATTGGGTTACACCCAAGAAATGATTCTAGCAACACCAATGATCGAGAGAAAGTCGAAAAATGGGAAAAGGCTGCAGGTCGCTCCGCGACGGGTTGAAGGACGCGACGCGACAGATGATTAGTGGAAGTCGCGACGCGTCAGGGCCTGTTTGCTTTTCTTAAAGTTGCATTATTGTCTCTTGAGTGGGAAATAATTGGACAACTTTAATAACGTTTTACCTAAACCATTATGCATGAATTCTGGACTATTATTAGAGATATATTATTATAACACCCCAATTTATAAAACTGACACTTATGTCTAAGACCACATATGATAATATTCACATCTTAATTTACATCAAAAGCGGAAGCGTACAAGGTTTAAAAACGGTTTCTGAAAAAAGATACACATATAGACCCGTAGTTTGGTACCAAAGGCTAGTTATACACAAGATAAATGTTTGAAAAGACATTTATAAAATCCAAGGTCAAACAGGAGTTTTGCCCTTGTCCTTGCTATGTGCAAAACATCACATAGTATCTAATAATCTACGAGAACTTAGTAAGTTTACCAGACTGTCAATAATATAAACACATGTATATAGTCATATATAGATAACACACGTGTAACAAGAACATGTCCGCCTCTAGTTCTAGACCCAAGGTAGCAACTGAGCTACAGTATTGTACTAAATCTAAGCCACTACTGCACAAAGCAGCATGCTATATCACATATGAATGTCACATGATTGTATTATACTGCAGTAACACACATGTTGCATATATGAACAATAGTCTAGAAGGCTCACCTTATAGACAATTAACTAGCACCTCATAGTATATAAGTTGTAAAAGCGATCGGTCCCGATCCTATACAATGTAATTAACACTTATAATCAATAACACCTCATGAATGCACCACTGAAAACGGAACAGGGGCAAGGCACGTTCCTGCTCTCCTACAGGCACACCCGTACTTTGCTACAGGCACGCCCGTGCTTTTATGAAAGCTACGGCAGTGTCCTTCTGATACAAAGGCGTACCACCCAACACGCCCGTACCTACCTCAGGTACACCCGTGCCCAAGCACGCCCGGACCCTATGAACTAGAGTTCGCCACGGTCTGTTGGATTATGTGCAGAGATAATTAATAGGTACATTGTATCCAATGTTATAAGAGACTAAAGGGTCACACTGCTACACACCCAATTAGAACAGTTTGGAATTTACCAGTGTTTTCTTGTGGAAATAATTAATCAGTGGAATTAATTATTTAAGAGAGAAAAGTAAATAATTAATCAGTTGAATTAATTATTGGAAAGAAAAGAAAAGAAATAATAATTAGTTATTTATTATTTAGAGAGAAATTAAATATTAAGTTTAATATTTAACGGACCAATTAATTAATAGTTAATTAATTAACTAGTAAAGTCCAAGGGGTCAAAGTGCAAGGAATGAAACTTTAATTAAAGTCATGGGCTTTAATTGAATGGGCCTGGGCTTGGATAAGGTTTAAGTATTTAAACCTAGAAGAAGCTCATTTATCCATAAGGTTATAATTTGCAACAAGGAAAAACCCTGGCCTCCCTCCATACTCTCTCTCTGCGTCGAACATAAACCCAACACCCGAGGGTGTTCGTTTTTGGCTTCTGTGTCGATGGCACAAAGGGCAAAAAGCATTTCGGATTTTTGCGATCTACGCATACACACACACACATGTAGGATTTGTGTGTTATTCGGGTGATTCCAGGAGCGGTCTAGCAGCCAGTTCGTTGGTGGTGCAGTAGTGGTGGACTTACTTTAGCAATCCCAGGATTAAACAGGTATTGTTTTCTTATCCTTTTATTTGGATTGTTGTTAAGAAACTTGTATGATCATTAGTAAGATCCTAACCCTTTTGGGGTTTAGAGGGTTGTGTTCAATCTGTTTCCGCTTTAGGATTGAACCAGTAGAATCAAACCCACGGCTTGACCAGTTTGTGTTAAAAGGTGGTTTGGTCAGATCAAAACCCTTCACGGTCACAGGGCACGCCTGTACACAATAAAGGTACTCATGTGCCTTTCCCTGGTCTGCACCAATATGTCGTTCAGTCGACTGTTTCCGGCAAAAATTAACCAAAAACTCGTTTTAAACACATCTGAACATTACAGGAGTGTTTTCATACACCCCAAACTGCTTGTAACATCTAGCAAACATAAATATCATGAATCTAAAATAATGATTCATCCTTTGAACCATTTGAACCCATATAAATATCAAAACAAACCTAACTAGCTATACCTTGATGATACTAGTAGCATGATGAAGCTGATAGGGAGATAATCTACTGTGAAAACTTGATCAAGATGGAAGATGAATGAATTTGGTAGCTTTGTGGCTCACGTATGCATGTGTTGTGTGTATGGAAAAGATGGTTCAAGAAGATATATGACTTCAAAGAAGTCAAACTCAATGCTAGTTTCACATATAGGCAAGAATGACCCCTCAACTTATGCAAGTTTCAATTATAACAGTTTTGGCCCCTATACTTTTATAGAACACATTTAATCACATGTAAACTAAATAATTCACATATAACACTCATATCTTAATCATATAATTAAGACTAATCAAAAATCTAGATGTTACATCTCTTCCCCACTTGAAATGATTTCGTCCCCGAAATCTAATACTGAGAGTCCTGTATAATCACACATGATTTCCTGTTCACATCCCCATTTATAATATGACCTCTCTCCGTGCTTCCATTGGAACTTAATCAGTACAACCTGTTTATTACATATTGTTATCGGCTACTTCACATAATAAGTTAATCATCAATGCTAACATCTTGTAACAGTATGAATGCAAACTCATCGGTTAAACACTTTCTAAGATATGACACATGGAAGGTATTATGAATCTGAAACAATTCTTCTGGTAATCCTAGTCTGTAAGCAACCTTTCATACACGTATAATGATTTTGAAACGTCCATTCAATCTCTGACCAAATTTCTCTCTCTTTCTGAATCTAATCACGCACTTCCATGATGACACTTTTAATAATATGTAGTCCGCCACCTGGAGCTCAAATGATCTCTATTTGTCTGTGCAACCATTTTGTCTACTCTGAGCAGCGAACCATTTATCTCATATATGTTGAACTAGTTATGTCGGTTGGTGTACCACTTATGTACTATGCAGCTCTTTCTGACCCCCTCACTCCAACACTAGAGTTCGGCCTCTTCTACTGTATAATTTAATCAATAACACTTGCACGAAGTACGTCTTCTAACATCTGTATCGTTCTTTTACTCTGACTGGAACTCGTTCCAGAATCTAGAAGCGAATCTGGTATCCATGCCTGACACAATAGAGATTAACACACTATGACAAGACACCATCTCTTTCACATATACATCTACTAGTCGTTCTGATGGATATTTTTCTCTAATAGAAATAAAGTGTGCACTTTTTTTGTTAACCTTTCTACATTAATGTTTCCCCGTTTCTAGATTGATAATTCAAAATTTATAACTTTCCATATAGATTCTGATGTTCAGATTTCACTTGTAAACACATATGACATTTCTATACATATTTGGCTACATCTTGTTTGATACATGGTCCCTAATAATCTACCCTCGGGTCTTTATGCATTTAGGTAGTCTAACTGAATACAAAATCTAAATTTGTGAGCTTTATTTAGAAGAGTCTGACACTCACCTTTATAACCCAGTACCCCTATACGACCATATGTAATCAATACATCACAACTGTCTTTAATATGATTAGTTACTTGCCCCTTTATTCAACTTTTTTTTCACGATTTCACTTTTAATCACTTTTGACTGAGTTGTTCTTCTCACATTAATTAAGGGTGTTGTAACTGTCCTCCTTAATAACTTATTCTGCACAAATAATGTTTCTGACTTTCTGCTTAAGCATCGGCTACATCATTAACCTTACTAGAATAGTATAATATTCCCCAGTTATAATCTGTTAATAGTTCTAATCAGTGTATCCGCCGCATGTTGAGGTTTTTCTGATCTACATATGATTTCAAACTCTTATGATCAGTGTAAATGATACACTCCACACCATACACATAATATTTCCAAATTTAAGTGCAAATACTGCTATTGCTGACTCCAGGTCATGAGTTAGGTAATAGCTTTCATATGGTTCCAAAGATGTATAAACTATAACTCTGCCAATCCCATAAATCTTCTGATCTCTAACAGTTTCTTTGGTGGCTCCCCTTTTTATCACCGTCGTTACTCTCGCAGAATTTGTAACGGTCGTGTTTTTCGAAATTCTCGTTTTACAAACACTTTGATACTCAATTAGAATCATCGCAATGGAAGACTTTATAACTCTATTATTAACACCGGATAATGCATTTTAAACAAAATCAAAATAAACACCACCCGTTACTATCATAATCAAGTCATCGTTTAAAAAACAACTCTTTACATAACCACAAGTCGGCCTCACAATCAATACAACTATAAATATACTACCCAGAAGCGCCTAATCTCACAAGGCCACGCACCTAAGTAACCTGAACGAGCACAAGACACATTTCAAAGAAACAAGTCTCAGCTTACGCCTTCTGAGTCAGCTTAGTTATCACCACAAAATCATAACATTAAATCATTCATAAAAACATATTCATTTTGGATTATGAAATCCTGACCCATAAGTTGACCCACCCGCATATCATCATAAATCCACATATGGTCAAGTATCATCACAACCAATAATAAATACATTATAGAACATCATTTTCATCTTTTACTTCATTATCATATCATGCATCGCTAATCGTTGTTAAACATCATTGTCATCTTTTACTTCATTATCATATCATGCATCGCTAATCATTGTTAAACTTCATTAACATCTAATACATAATTGTTCAACATTCATTAAGCATCACAAGTCATCATTAACAATTTTAAACATCGTAATCGTCATTAATCATTGTTATCATCATAAACATCATTGTATAACATCATTTTTATACTTTTTTCTTATTGGGGTCTATCATTATACATCACTATCATCGCTACCCCGTATACCACATGCGTGCCCGGCAACCTCTAGGGTCCCAAGGTCCTTCCGCACTCGTACCAATGTAGTTCACTAAGCTTGTACGGTCAAGTCTAGTACAAAATGGGGCGCGACTCCCAGTTTTAAATAAACTCCCGTAATCCCCGCTATAGCTACTCCAACATAAGTCGTTCAGTTGAAAGTATAAACGGTGCCATAACTTTATCCCTTCTTTCACCTTCGTGATGTTTTGCACATGACCTACACTCTTGGCAAATACATCACTCCAGTATATGAGTACCAAGATACTTACATACCATGTGTTACCAAGGTTATATAGAAACCCAGCAACTAATCTTCCAATGTGTGCTAGCATTTTCCTAGAAGGCATAACATCTACCTACTTGGCATCAATGTATAGAGTACGTCTACCCCCATCTCATATCATTGTGTATAATAAATTTATTATTATAAGTCCCACAATAATCATCAATAGCAACTTTATCAAAAATATTAACCACATATTAAATCATGTATATACATACATCTCGTATATCATATTTAATCATTATATTCATTTATCAATAAACATATTTCCATATACAAATATATGTATAATTATTACAACATATCGCAATTATCAATCATATATCATCTCTAAACCTCTAACATGTAATGAATAAACAATCATTTAACCAAACATACATGTCTCATAACATCATCTTAAAAATCGTTATATCTTTCAAAATAGATTTTGACTTCATGCTCGGTTTTGTAAAATAACTTAACTCACCTCGGTCCAAAAATATTTGTCGGAGTCCAACTATCAAATTGCTTGTCTCGCGTACGAATCACCGATACTCTAAATCTTTCGATTCAACCTTTAATACTAATATTCAAATCAAATTTCTAGAATATATGCCAAAATATATACAGCTTAAAATCTACTTTACGCATAATATATTTAATATCTATAACGTTCGATCTAATGTTCACTATACCGACAACAATGGTTCAAATCCTTAAATAGCATATCTACAATACGTACAACATGGATATAATTCTATAACATCAGTTACTGATATTTACCTCGTAAAATCACCAGATAACACGAGAATCGATCCTACCTTGATATGAAAACTCCGTATGACACGACTTCCAAATACGCCACACCAAACACTCCAAAATATCGACCAACAACCCAAAACCTTCAGAATACTCAAAAATGGTCAAACTAAGCTTTGAGAGAGTTTGTAGGTGTGAGGAAATGATCAAAAATCGAGTTATATAGAGACGCATTACGGGCGTTATCCAGCATTACGGGCGTTATGTATATGAGTGGGTTAGGTAAAAAGCAAAAGTTAGGTCATTGTCGGCAGACACACATAACGGCCGTTATCTTATCGGTCGTGGTCCATTACGGCCATAATCGTAGTATGTTGTAGCCCTCTGAGCCTAGTTTCCGTAGCCTTTTGAATCACCTTAATCTGAGTTCGTATGAGTGAGATATGATCAAAACAGTGGAGACGTGTCAGATTTGACATCTTTTCTAGTTCTTTGTTTTTTTCAGCCCGATAAACACCGTAGCATCAATACTTATCAAATAATCGTCATTAATATTCACCAAGTATTTAAATAACACTTACAACTATAAAGGTATGAATGTCGGGTCGTTACAGGATTCACTTTAGTTCCATCTTTGTTGAATAACTGACTCGGGAATTGCACCTCTTCTATTTAAAATTCACATTTAGGAAAATTGGCATATAACTGTTCTTTCCTCAATATCTCTAGGACTTTTCGGAGATATTTCTCGTATTCTATTGAACTTACGGAATAATTAAAAATGTCGTCTATGAATACGATCACTGATCTGTCTAACATTAGGGCAACACACTCTGTTCGTCACATCATAAAAGTTGCTGGTGCATTGATAAAGCATCACAACAACTCATAATATTCATAGCGAGTTCTGAACATGGTTTTTGGAATATCATCTGTCTGATCTGAAGCTGGTAACAACCCGACCTCAAGTCGATTACTGAAAACCACATTGTCTCTTATAAATGTTCAAACAAATCATTTATTCAGGATAAAGGATATTTATTCTTGATAATCCCTTTATTACACTCACGGTAATCAATACACATATGAAAAGTATCATCCTTTTTCTTCATAATTAAATTAACAGCACTCAACTTAGTACCACTGAATATACTACATCCGTTATATAACAACTCCTAGAGTTATTTCATCAATCCTTGCATATCTGGTGGAGCAAGTCTGTATAAAACTCTCGGTTCTAAATCAATTCTGAACTCAACCTATCTATCTGGTAGTACCTTAGGTAGATCCTCCGGAAACACATCTGTATATTCAAATAATACACACATTCTCAATGCTCATCTGATTCTTTTCTAACTTTGTGTCTACAACATAAGCTAAGAAAGTAATGTACACATAATGAAGATACTTTCTAGATGTATAAACTGAACACATCATATGATTTCCCTTTCTAGATGTATCACTTTCTACCCATATACATGGTTTCAAACTAACCAGTCCATTCCCGCTACTATTTGAAATTCCCTTATAGTCATAAAAATAAGTTCAATCTATCTCTATCACATTATGTTTATACACATACTATCACAATTATAACTTCTACAGGAGAATCTAGCCATTCCAACATATGATCAAAAAAAAATTCACCACATCTAATTCTGTTCTAGCTTCCGCAGCTGTCTCTTTCGGTTTTGGTATATTTTCCTTTTTCACTTCCTACGATTCTGATACGCATAGGGGAGATAAAGCTGATGTAGATTAGGAGCCGTGGACACTGTTGTGGCTGTTGGGTTTGGGCGTTCATCCCTCTGATGACCCGTGCCTTTATGAAAGGTACGATAGTGCCCTTCTGATACAAGGACGTAACCCAACATGCCCGTACCTAGCTCAGGTACACTCATGCCCAAACACGCCCGGACCCTATGAACTAGGGTTCGGCACAGTCAACAGGGCACGCCCGTACCCTCTAAAGGTACGCCTGTGCCTTTCCCTGTTCTGCACCAATATGTCGTTCAGTCGACTGTTTCCGGCCAAAATTAACCCAAAACTCGTTTTAAACACATGTGAACATTACAGGGGTGTTTTCCTACACCCCAAATAACTTGTAACATCTACCAAACATAAATATCATGAATCTAAAATAATGATTCATCCTCTGAACCATTTGAACCCATATGAATATCAAAACAAACCAAACTAGCTATACCTTGATGATACTAGTAGCAAGATGAAGCTAATAGGGAGATAATCTATTGTGCAAACTTGATCAAGATGGAAGATGTTTGGCAGCTCTGTGGCTCATGTATGCATGTGTTGTGTGTATGGAAAAGATGGTTCAAGATAATATATGACTTCAAAGAAGTCAAACTCAATGCTAGTTTCATATATATGCAAGAATGACCCGTCAACTTATGCAAGTTTCAATTATAACAGTTTTGGCCCCTCTACTTTTATATAACACATTTAATCACATGTAAACTAAACAATACACATATAACACTCATATCTTAATCATATAATTAAGACTAATCAAAAATCTAGATGTTACAGTTATCATTATAATGATAATAATCATTCAAGGAATTCTCTCTAAAGTTGATAAACACATAGGAAATATCTCTAAGTTCATGTTCTTAAAGATTGAAGATATTCAAGGTGTTTTCTTGGTGTTGTTCTTATTGTTGACTTGCTAGCACTTGTGGAATCTACTTATCTTGGTGTGGACTTCACAGAGGGATTCTATTTTGGATCCTTGTTCATCCGACACCACGTAACCGGGATTCTAAAAGACTTATATTAAAGAGATCTTTTTGGGGTGCATCTCTTTCCTTTTTGTTATATATATTTTGTTGCTTAGTCTATGCTTAGAGTTTGGTCCATTTGATGCGTGTTGGTTGGCTTTATAAAATTATTGTTATACCATTTTCGAGCTTCCGCTATGCTCACCACGCTGCCACCAATACCCAACACTACCAAGATACAAAAAGAATCGATCTTATCCTCTGGAAAAGAAGAAAGATATTTCAAAAGAAGATCTCGAAGATTTGCTCAACAACTAAGTATGAATGACAACTCCATACATGGTATAGTCAAATCATATAAAAACATGGTGTTGTTTAAAGTATAAGCATAGGAAGAGAAAGTTACATTTGGTTTTATATTGTAATAATGTTAGTGGGATGCAATTTTGCAAGAAAGTACAGTCACTTTATACATTGCTTGTATAAAGTGAATCTGTTTTCCACTCATTAACTGTATCTATTATAATATTAATGTCTTAAGTCCTTTTTGTCTCCTACCTCCTTTGCAACGACCGAACACCAAAATCTCTATTTATACAACCACATGTTGGACATGCAAATTACCTCATTTGTTGAGATCTACACACATTCCTCAAAACTTAGTTTTAGAAGCAAGTTCGAAGTTGTTAAGCAAAGAACAAACTTTTAGAGTTAGCATATTTTGTATGTAGAAACAAACTTGTTCATGTGTTGTACTTCCTCACATTAGTTATTAGGAATAGTTTGGTTTATGTGTTGACCTTTGTTGCCACCTTTTATTGAACTTAAATTTTCCGCATCTAGTTCATGTAATTCTTGATTCATATCAATAAGAATTATATAAAAGTATAATTGTGTGTCTTAATTTTTAAGAAAAGCTAAAGTTCGTATTCAACTCCCCTTCTACAAACATTTTTTGTTGTAGTATCCATCCGGGACCAACAATATCTTATTACAACGAAGGGTTACAGTCGAAGGCTACAGATGCGGTGGTGACAGAGGAGTCAAAGGGCTACAGTCGAAGGCTACGAATGAAGTAAGAGTGGAGACGAAGGCGAAGGCGACTGCAGGCGGCGGCGGTGACGCCTGGCTATGGAGGAAGAGAGGAGTCGAAGGGATCAGTCGATGTGAGGGTAATAAAGTAATATTTCACATTTCTTCATACAAGGATTTTAAAATCTCTTCAGTACTTGATTAAATTCACTTTCTCTCACCTAATGGATTCTAATTCTTTAAAATTCCCTCCTTCAAGTGAGCCTAACATAGGAATCCTTAGGAATTAGATTTCAATTCCTTTAGAATCCTAAGGATTCCTGTCAACCAAACGGGCTAAGAAGAAAAATTATGATGTAAGATTTGACCTAAAGCCCTTTGGTGTTCCCTTTTACACATACACATACACACACTCAATACCAATTTAGTGAAAATCCAAGAAAGATTATGCAAGTAACATTTTGTTTTCTTTTTTTTACTAGATTACCCTACCTTCATAAATAATTACCTTACCTTCGGTAAAGGAAAATAATCATATGATTACAAGGTTTGAAGCTATTAAGACACACAATACATCATTTATGAAGGCAAAATACATTAACCTAGAAAAAAAACTAAACCAAATCAAAGAAAGAAATTTAAACATGCCGAATAGAAATAATTAAACCAATTTAATAAAGAAAGGGAAACTTCATAGAATAGTAACCAAGTTTGAAAATTGTTCCACCAAGATCACTCCACTTTTATTTCCTCTTGTAAGACAGTTTTCAAACATGCTTACTATTATGTGAAATAAACCCTTTTTATTACTACCAACTATAGATCAATTTCCATCATACCACCTTACTCTCTTATGAGTTTTAAGAGAGGATAATTTAGAACTAATTTTATTACAAGATGAGGCTTTCACAATAGTATACAAACAACTTTGACCTTGTAATCAACACAGAGTTAGCAACCACAGTTGATTACTTGATTACTGTCATCGTCGAGTTAAGCATGTCTACCTTATCCCATGCGAAGATCCATCTGAAAATATTTAGCTGAAACTCAAAGAATGCATCGTGCATTTTTTTAATATTTTCGACCACCAATCGATTAAGGTTACACCATGTTAGGTAGATTAATCCATTGATCGGTGCTTCCCACTGACCCTTAATGTTCTTTGTCGTCCGCATGTTATCAATAGCCGACCAAATGCCATCTAGCGAACTGAAAGTTGAGAATGTAGCCACCACCACCACAACACTTGCCTCCGCAATGTTTTTACTTGAGGACATATCCAAAAAGTATGTTCAACCGTCTCAATTTCCTCTTGGCACCTTGGGCACAGTGTTGAATGTAGGTCCATACCTCGTTTGTGTAATTGATCTCGTACAGGTATCCTTCCAAGTCAAACTTTCCAACTAAGGACCTTCACTTTTGGTGGCATAAAAGCACGGGTAAGACGAATCTAATATCGTCTCGTCTATCAAATTTCTCATCTCCTAGACCGAAAAAACCCCTTGTTTCCAAGTTCCCAAACCACCTTATCCTCTCCTCCGTCCTTGCTAATACTTTGCCATTCTTCCAACTCTCCCACTTTCCTGTCCCTCGGTTCTCTTCTCCACCTCCACCTCCCTCTCCATTCTCCCTCTATAACCGGCCTCCCCCTCTCAAAACCACTACCTCCTTGTTCACTTCTAAGTTAAATAATCTGTTAAACCTCTATTCTAAGTTGTACTTATCCACCCACCGGTCCTTCCATAGTCTAATGGATTTCCCATCCTCCGCCACATTCCCAAAAGAAGAACTAAATTTGAACCCCGTGTCTTCCCTACTTTGAACTTGGATTATGTTCCCGTAAACCTACCACCTATGACCCGACCTTTCCCCTTGATCAACGATCCCACCATCCGCTTCATAAATACTAATTATTATTCGAACCCAAAAACTCCCTCTTTTTTTTAAAAACATCCACCGCCATTTTACTGAAAGTCCCAAATTTGTCCTTCTTAAGCTCTTAATCCCCAACTCACCCTTGTCCACCCCATTTAGAACCAAACCCCATTTAACCCAAGATATTTTATTTGTGGAATCCTCACCCGCTTGCCCAGAAATTTTTTTCTCACTCTCTCAAGGAGATTGATGACCAACTTCGGAGCCCGATACAACAAAATAGTATAATGGCAGACTGCTGAAAACAGACTTTACCATACCACCTTGTCAAATTGAATTTAGCTTCTAGCTTGCCAATCTATTTTTAGGTTTTACACGTACTTTTACCCAATTCTCCGCTCTGCCCATGTTTGCTCCAATCGGTAGCCCAAGGTAGTTAATCCAGAAGATCTTCTACCACACAACCAAGCTGAACCACTAACCCGATCATTTCTTCCGTTGTTACTCATATCCCAATCAATTTGCTCTTTGTAGTATTCACCTTTAATCCTGATGTTAGATGAAAACACCATAATGTTTTCATTAGGTTTTTTGCATTGCAAGGATTCCAATCACCAAAGAAAATGACATTATCTGCATACCGAGTGTGAGAGACTTCCAACCGGTTTTGTTTGCCTATCATCACACCCTTGAATTTTCCTTTAGCCACCGCTTCTTTCATTATTACATTAAGCCTCTAAGCTACAATTAAGAATAAGAAAGTAGAGATCAAGACACCTTTCTATAACCCCCTTTTCATCGAAAACTCTTCTGCTGGTTAACTTTTCACCAAAACCAACACTTTGGCCGAATACAGGCACGCCTTCATCCATTGATACCATCTTAAACCGAACCTATTGTTTGTAGTATCCTTAATAATTCACATGCTTTGCAAAAATCTATCTTGAAGATAAAGCTTTGTTTCTTTTTTTCTCCCTTCACAAAGTCCGCGATCTCTTTCACATCTAGAACCTATTCAATACAAATCTATCCTTTAGAAAGGTCAGTTGTTCATCACCGATCACCTTTCCAATTACTTGTTTGAGACGGCTGGCCAATATTTTGGAAAAGATTTTGTAGTACAGACCTATTAGACTAATTGGTCTATAGTCTCCTTACCCTACTAGATTTTTTTTAGGAATTTAAGTTAGTAAAGAAAAGTTGCACCTTGGATTGTGTTAGGATTTAATTATGTTTGTATTTCTTGTGCAACTATCTTACTTATCTTGTTATTATTATATTAATTAGTCTAGTTCATCTTGTAAGGGCTTAGCCCATTTATCTTTAGTTAGCCACCTACATGTTATTGGTGAGCCCAAGATGTTAGCTTGTTTTAGTCCACTAGGAAGATTAGGTTAGTTCACCAAGAAAGCTCAAAGGCTTTCTTGGCCCAAGTGTCTTGTGTATTTAAAACACAAGTAAACCTAATTTGTAATAAACTTTTGCATTACACTCTATACAATCATCAGGAGAGTTCTCTCCAACTTTCAAGCAATTGCTCATCCTTTGTTCTTGGTGTTCTTGAGCGTTCATACACATACTCATACAAAGTTCATCAACAAACCACCATTGATACTCATCGTTATTACATCTTGTGACTTTCATTGGTTTCTTTCTATCCCAAAACCACAGTAAGCTAAGAAGTAAATCTTCTTTAATCACTATCTTAAAAAAATTCACGAAGGTGATTGTAAACCCGAGGAGCTTTGTTATCATCACAATCTTTGACGGCCTCCCAAACTTCACTTTTAGAAAAAAGGTCTCTCCAAAAAGATTATGTCCTCCTCTCCTAATTTTCTTAACTTCGAGCTATTAAACCCTGGCCTTTCTTTACTTGATTCTGAAAATAGTTGTTTGTAGAACTCGCATATAGTCCTTGCTTGACTGCTATCGGCCAATCTACCCATTCATAATTCAAGTTTAATCCTCGGGTTCAATTTCTTCTGTCTTTCTTCTTAATTGCCCTGTGAAAAAAGTTTTAAATTTTTGTCCCCATCACCATCCACTTAACCTTAGCTTTTTGCTTCAACATGCTAAATCTCTTCTTTATTGCCTTGGATCCACTTAACTCTTGATTTCCGCCAAACTTCAAGTTCCCTTTTCTCTTTTCCCTCGACTCCTTTGATGTGCCAATAGTTCCCCGTGAATGCCTCTTCCTTTAGATCTTTCAATTCGTTTTCCAAATTACCAAACTTTGCTTTGCTCCAAACTTTTAGTTTCATTTTCACGTTCTTTAATCTATCTCGAAACATATTGTCCAGGACCGAACACGCAATCTGACTATTCCAAGCATTCTTTGCTTCTTCCAACTCTTTTTCTTGTAACAAGGTCGGAGTGTGATCTAGAAATTTTCTCTCCAAGCTTGAACCATTTAGGTCTTCCCATAATCTGAAATCATCCATTATTAAAACACGATCCAACTTGCTAAGTTTTTTTCCATTTTCTCTCCAACCCTAAACCATTTAGGTCTTCCCATAATCTTGAGAACTCATCCATTATTAAAAAAAATTATCCAACTTGCTACGTTTTTTTCCCTTGGCACTAATTCCTGCGAATATTCTCCAAGCTTGAGGCTAGTCCACTAACTTAGCAGTCGAGATGAAATTGTTGAAATCCTTGTATCCTCTTTTGTTCACCACTGAATTGAATCTTTCTTCTGCCCCTTACTTCATTAAAGTCTCCAAAGAGACACCACTTGATGTCTCTCTCATTTATTAAATTGCTAAGGGAATTCCAAAGCAAGGCTCTCGCCCCTTCCCCCGTACATGTTTATAAACCCAATAAACCAACCACCCCTTCTCACTTCCTTATAGCTGCCGCAAAGCTTCTCTACTTAATGGATTTACAACATTTGAAACATCCCCACTTCCCCTCATATTCTTTATAGCAAAACATCACATCGTTCGAGTCTCACACCGATTCAACCAGCTTATCATCACACTTTGACATCTTTGTTTCTTGAATTCCCAAGATATCATGTTTAAGTCTAGAATACCTTTCTTTTACCCAACCCTCTTCTTGTCCACTCCTAACCCCCTTAAAGAGATAATTTTCATATCAAGTGAAGTTCAAACAATACACACCATTACTCGCATTACTAATCATCCCTCTTGAGAATATCCACATGATTTTTCCTCCACTTGAACCCAATACCTGCCCCGAAATTCTTTACTTCATCTAAACTTCCTGGTTTGTTACAAAAGACTCGTGCAATCTTGCTTCCTTTTTTCTTTTCTTTTGTAGTGTTAAATTAGACTACTCTTGAATTTGTCTTTGCTTTCCCCACCCCTAGAGTTCTCCTCGTTGTACATTTTCGTAGCAATTTTTTTTAGAAGCTGTAAGCTTACCCTTCTCCCTCTTGGACAAAGAAGACTTGACTTTTTTTCCTTAGTCAAAGGTCAAACACATGTTATAAGATTCTTACTCTGCTAAATGATTTTGAAAGTTCTCCACGTTTGTTGCGTTGACTACCTTTGCTACCTACGACGGCCGGTTTTTCTGTTTGTTCTCTATCGACATTTGCTTCGAGCTCTCTGGCCAATAAATTCGACGTTGCTTTTCTTTCATGCGACGGTATCCAACTGTATCTTTCATCCCTGTTTTCTTTCGCTTCTACACTTCAGCATTGTTTTAGCTAGTCACTCTGGTGGGGTTTGTTTTTTAAAACATAAAATGTATTATATCTTATTCTATGTTTGCAGGAAAAAAATATATAATTAAAAATGCGTGAAAACAAGATTTATGAAGTACTTTTGTCTATCTAAGGAAAACGTCTACTTACACGCAAGTCTCTTAAAAAATACTTATCTAGAAAAATAAACAAGCTCTCCGGCTATTTGTGCCTACCACTTCATGTTAAGAAGTTATACACCAACCTAACGCAATCTATAAACCAAAAAGGAACTTTTTGTTCATGGCATAGATTCAACCTAAGATAACGTAGCAAAAGATGGCAATCACAAGTTGGATTCATAGCGAATACAAAGAAAACTAGATTATTTGAAATAGATCTTAACATTATTATAACAAATATTACCGCCGAGGGCGGCAAACAGACTGCCATTCAAGCTAAGAACTCAAATACTTGCTACAACTAATATCAAGATCCTAAAATGACAAATCTTGAACACCAATAATCAACTCCCTTTGTAGCATTTTCCTAAAATGCCAAAATCTGGTTAGAACCAGCAGCTTCATAGGCATATATGTAACAACAAATCTTTGGTGGAATAAGCAATGAGTTCAGTTTGGTGTGTTGGTGGTTGTTATTGGAATGGTGGCAGTATGAGTTTGTTTATAAGTTATCGGCTGGAGGTAGCTCTTGACGTTTTGGTGGGCTGCCTAAAACTCGTTCCATATCATAACGGACTTCAATATTACGTATACTATATCCTACCACCATTAGCCAATAAAGCAGTTTCGCCAATTCTGGGGCACTTGTTTCCGTCATGCTAGTCTGCAAAATTATACCCAAAAAGAAAAATAATAACAAAGAAAAAATGCAATGTTTGAGATTATTAAAATTTCCTTTAAATATATAAAATGTTCATGAAACATGTCAGTTATACTCGAGAACCACAAGTATACTGTTATGATCCCACGTCGGCCAAAAGTATATTAGGTTGGTGACCTATAAGTCCAGGTGTCCCCTCCCCCTACAAGCTAGCTTTTGGGGGTGAGTTCTACACTTGGGTTTACGGCATGATACGAGCCTAGTATGGGATGGGTTCGTATCAATATACCAAGGAATTCAACAAAACTAAACGCTATCTTATCAAACGAGACGTAAACAAGCATTAATACTTACTTCATGAACTAAGTGTTAATCTAGGAAAAAGAAACATCATGCTAACCTTCATTTGACTAGGATCTGAAACAGCCAAGAGACGTTTTATAAACGTGTTCATTGCCACCACGACGTCCTCCCCGGCGCTACTTGTTAAGTCCTGCATTATATTACACGGATATGAAGTATTCAGAATGTCAAGACGTGAAGCAGGCAAATCTTCTTACATTTATGAATCCATCTTTGGCTTACAAGAGTAGCAAGGAGAATTTATTGCAAAGAAAGGGTTGAATAAGAATATAGAGAACAAATGAATAACTAATAAAAGACTCGCAATCTTTGATCATTACTAAATTTATTTGAAGCAGCTCTATGTGAAGTAAATTTGTATTTTATTGGGCTAATTGCATATAAAGGTAACCACCTTTTTTTGCGCGAGAAAATAAACCATTGAACTCTTAACAATTTCTAATGAAACCCCTCAAACTTTCAAAGGTTTTGGTTATAATTCATACAGTTTAGCCAATGTGCTTGCGATAGTTTTGACCAAGTTAACTTTTTCTGATGCGACTCCTGGAAATTAGTTAACTTGGAAGATGCCTCAATCGACTTTTGTGATGTTTTTTTCCGGCTTAAAAAAGTTAGTTACCTAATATAAATTTGATCAAGGTTCGTTACCTTATTAAGCAATTTGGACTGCTTTATTAACCAATTAACTTCCTAACCTTAAGATTTTGTGGCTCTAGAGACTTGAGATAGTCCAATAATTCATTCGACCCATTGGCAGATATTCTTTCTACTTGACGGTTAAGTTCCTCGACTTCTGCTTCGAGTAACTCAATGTACTTGATTGCATCTATTTTCTCAGGACCAGAAATATTATTCCACCTGATAACTTCCCCCGTCACTTTTTTCTGTGTCCCAGGTGCAAAATCTGGCACATCCTGAAAAATTTAAGTAAAAATTACTGATCAATACTATAAACAAGAGTTTTATTTACATAAATGGTGTCAAAAACAATATTATTGTAGTCTAAAGTCGTGTACGTAACAATAAAAAACTATGATTACATGTTTAATGCATAGATTCACTATAAAGGGGTCATCTTTCTATCCACTGAAATGATAATAAATATATTAAATTGGGTAGAGGAGAGAAATCCTCTTGTTAGGATCGAGACACCTAAATCAAGCATTAAAATAATGCAGAAACAGAAAATAAATGAACACGAGATATAACGCGGTTCAGTCAATTCACGACCTACGCCCACAGGCAGGAACAGAGACTTCTTTATTATGACTCAAGGTATTTCTGATGTGTACATATGACTTACCCTAGCATTGGTATTTATATGCAAACAAACTAGAAATCCTAATCAAACTCTAATTAATCCCTAACTAAATAATTTAAATAATAAAGATGATTACAAAAAACAAATCGGCCGTATATCTCTAAATAAGATGACCAAAACCGATTTCAGTTCAAACCTTATCCACATTATCCAAATTTGAATTAATTAAATCCTGGCAATTTACGTTCACGTCGAGCTTCCGATTAATTCTAGTTTCAAATACCGTACCGGCTAATCAAGTCACACCCAACAGAAATCCACAGCCACAAGTAACATATTAACATCCTTCTTACTAAAAATAAAAAGAAAGAAAAAAAGCCAAGCTTTAATGAAGTACCTTTCTCTCCTGTGACGTATCAGGAAGTGCAACTTGCTCCAAACTTTGTTGCAATTCTAACCGATACTGTGCATTCCTAAACATATACCCAGTCATCAAAACGCTGTACATGAGCTGTGCAAGATTCTCAGCTACCTGATTACATGCCACAAGATCAAACATAGAATCCTGGGTGTGAGATTTTTAACAAATTTTATGACTATAATCAATCTATGAAGAAAAAGATTCTCAGCTTCACCTAAATCATAAAATGTATACACTTACAGTAGTAACTGTTACGGCAAAAAACTGAGGGGGTAGCGTTCCAATCATATTTGTTACTGTTTGACGCATGGCATCTACAACCTAAAAGAAATTATAATAAGAGACGGTTCATTCATAAAATAAAGATCGAAGCAATATAAGGAAGGCTAACCTGCTGGGGAGCTCTTTTAACAAACAGCTCCATAAACTCTGGCTGCACATTTTTCACATACTCCAATAGAATGTCCCTTCTGCTTGTCTACAGAATCCATAAATATTCAGAGAACAAAATATTTAACATCAGTATCAGTATGAACTTTTTCTCAGTAAGTAATAATTTTCTCAGAAGTTAAACGAGATATAATCATTCATAATCAGGAAAGAAAAACAGAGGAGAAAGACGCACTCAGAAAAGTAGAACTATAAACAAAGGAAGAAGAAAGGGTGTAAGATACACTATAAATGGAAAAATGGTATGGAGTACAAGGATTAGGAAATTAACAATGATTGGGAGATTAACAACAAATAATAGTGCTCCAGAAGATTTAGATCACGAATTAAATGGCAAAAAAATTGGACTTCAACTTGGAGTTTATCAGTTAACACATTAGTTGTATCGATTTGGGAGAACTGTAGTATCAAAAAAGTCAGATTCAAACCGAAGAGGTTGAGTCTGCAATCACGATCTGATTAACACGTTCCAGAATCCAGATTAAGTTAAAGAATGTTAGTCATTAACACATTCCACATTAAGTTTTTTTAGTAAGTTATAACATATTATGTAAGCTTGGACTTTAATAACACGAATAGAAAATTAATAATGATAGCTATAGGAAGTTTATAATATTAACTAGAGGGTACATCATACCACATTGTCTGGTACATAGTACTGGAGGGATCAGATATACTCATATACCTCCCCCCCCCCCCCCCTCTCTTTCTCTCTCTCTCCGTCTCTCCTTTTCTCGTGGGTGGGTACTAAATTTAAGAGACCTAGGAAACCAAGATCCTGACCCTCAATCCTGTACCAGAGTGATCTGAGAGCTCCAGGAAATGGACAAGTTTGGGAATAGATAATGATTGTTTTACATTTTTTGTATGGGTTAAATGTCGGTAAGGTGGGTGTCTAAGTGAAGCAGCAAGCCAACATAAATTGTGTAATTTGAAATGGTAATAGTCGAGTCAGAAGATTGAGTGAAAATATTATCAGCCACTTATGAAAGTATCTATCTGTTAATGTTGTAGAACTTTTTCACAAAATCTTACAACTTTAAACATACACGCTCAGCTGGAGGTCTTTGACGAAGCAGACTCTCTACCCTCGCGTAAAGGTACGATAATCTACATATTATTACCCTCGTACCCCACTTAGGAGGGATTGGATATAGTAGTTGTTGTTGTAGTTGAATCAGAAGGATTAGGATCCCAATCAATCCAATAAGGAGTGGGTTATCAAGGGAAAAGGAGCATTGAAAATTAAGAATAGTAGAATACTATAAGAGCTGGTTAGAAGTTAGATGTAATGTCTTGTGCAACCATGAACTTTGCTGATACATAAGTTATTGGAATATATTAATCAGACCTTTGAGCATACAACTAAATACATGTCATCATAGTTGCTGCAAAACATATCTTCGTTCCTAATATCTTAAAGATTTGTGGCATTGGCCAATATGTCCCACAATCGCAATTAATCATTAATTGAGTTTTATTACAGAAAGAAAGCAAGAAAATATGTCTCCCCAAAAACGTAAACATATAGGACGACTTTTTTTTGAAAGGCATATAGGACATTACTTAATTGCAAGTCTTACCACTAAAGCAAACTTCTCATAGCTTACTCAGTACTCAACAACCCCCCCCAACTCCGAAAAAAAAAACATTTATTTACTAGAAAATAGAAAGCATAAAGAGAAATAATAATGCCCATTTGAATTATTAAGCATTCATAACATTTCAGTTTTCACTAGATAAGGAAGTTCCTTCACATGCTCATTTTCCCCATTATGTTTTGTAGTATTAGTCCATGTGAATTGCAAGTTTAAATGGACTTTCTTTCTGATTAAATTTTTCCCCTTACTCAACATCTGGTTGTGAAAGTTACAGCTTTTCAATGATATCTTTGTCTCAAAACATAATATCTACTGTTTTAATCTTACACATCAATTTGATCTCATATCTGTGATAAATTATGGTATCATCTCTAAAGAAATTTTGAATCGTTTCTGTAATAGATTTAAGTCTGCACAAGCCAGGATTTGTAAGAAATCCACATCAAACTTGAAAATCAAAAGGTTTGGAAATAGTATAAACTAACTAATAGCTAACGTTTACTAACAAAACAATTTTCTGAAATCTGAAGGAAGTTTTTCGAGATTTTCATACCACAGAACCATTGGATTGCTGAGAATCACTACTGTTGGCGCTTTTCGAAGAATCCTGTTGTTGAGACTCGGCTCTCAATCTCAATCTCCCTCGATTAAACGCTCGCTTTCTAGAAACGTAAAGTGACGAAGAAGAACACAATCGCAGCAGCTGATTAGATTGACATGAGGCAAGAACAGTAGACGATGATGAAGAAGAAGAATGTGATGCTAAAAATGAAGCTTTCAATGTCAAATACGACATTTGCAGAATCCTTAGGCGAAGATTTTGCAATGAATTTGGAAAGCTGTTTGCGATAAAACAAAACCCTAGGGATTGGCTACAACTCCATTAACGATACTAAACCCCAAGGTATGGAAGAGAAAGAGAGAGAGGGTGTAGAGAAGAAACTGAGGTTTGGATGTCGAGGAAAACTTGTGTATTTTATTGGATAAAATACTTTTACTGGTTTTATGTTTTTTATGTCTTACAAATATATAGTAAAAGAGTATATGTAACTGTTATTGTTATTATTATTATTATTAACTGTTATATCAGCATCATTAATACATAAATAACGATATGTAATCATAACATGCATTACTATAATTATTAAGTGTAAGGTCACCAACAATTTACTTAAATTGTAACAGTTGGAATGTTAAAAAAAATGGAAGAGGAATGGCGAGAATTGCCATACATTACCGCCTTCATAAGGTCGTGAGTGACAACAAAAAACGAGCGACATGCTATGGTATAACGAACAACAATCCTCATGATGAAAGAGATTTTAGTATCTAACAAGCTTGTTACAAAACCGTTTCGGATGCTCTAAGCTAAATAAACACATATTTCATTTCTTTACTCATGCAATAACAGTAGAAAAGATATAGAGGGAGAGAAATAAAGGAATGCAGATAGTTGTATTGTAGATATCTAGGATTTATTTTGATACCATCTAAAGTACATAAAAACCTAAAACCTCATTTTAAATGAAAAAGTTTCAAAACTTACCTTTAGCATAAAACAAAGAAATTTAGAAACAAGTTAATAAAAAAGTACCAAAATATTGAAAAATGCGTTTGCCGGGAGTCGAACCCGGGTCTATTGCTTGGAAGGCAATTATCCTAACCGTTGGACTACAAACGCTCTCTTTTTAAAACATTTACCACGCACATTATAAATTAGTCTATTTTCTAAATTCTTCCTCTAAAAAAAAGTATATAGCCCACTGCCCACATAATAGGAAATAAGAATCTGATGTCTTTGCTCTAATGACAAAAACAACTGAAGAGTGTTGGAAGTATACTTTATTTTATAGTTTATTGACTTTAGTAATTATCAAACAAAGTAAATATATATGTTCACTGTTTTTTATATAATATGATATACTATTGGTTACATCTAAAAATCATTTTATAATTTGTTTTATATCATTTTTTATATAAATATATAGTAGTGGTAACCACAACTTCACTGGAAACCATGAATTAATTATTAACAAATTCTGTATTTTTAAACTAGAAACCCTTTGTCCCGTCGCTAGTTGACAGAAACCAGAAATCGTCCCTTCTATTCAAAATCCTATGTCCTTCCTTCGCTTTTGTTAGCCATCCGTAGGTCGGTGGTGATGGAGGTGGTTGTTGGTGGTGGCGGTGGAGGTTATGGGTGGTGGTGATGGTAGTGAAGGTGTTGGAGTTCTAGACTAGTCAGAGGCAAATTCCACCTAATGTATTTCATTCAAACACCATTTGAAATTTTAAGTTTCTTCAAATACAAATCCCACCCAATACAAATCTAATAAATAAAATCCTTATTCCTTACACCAAACACCCCAAAGTGCCTTTCAAAAAAAATCTTCCAATAAACATGAATTTTGGATGTTAATTATAGACATATGTTTGTAGTTAGTGAATTTATTTTGTTACCATTGAAATTAATATTAGAATATGATCGATATTTTTGTTATTTTAACATATTTTATTATTTAAAAAGAAACATACACAAAGTTTTGCTGACTTACCTAAGACAAAAAGTGAAAGTAAATTAGTTTATTTCCCCTGAAAATTTACTCATATAAGTAATTTTTCAACCTGTTTAAATATTTATCTATATATATATGTAAGAGTCTAATTATGAAAATACATAGGGTTTTCAAATTTTACCCTAAATAATATAATTAATTATTAGTTATCTTAATCTAATATAATAATAATGGTCCCTTCATAAATAATTAATTAGAGATCTTCTTTGGGAAAAGGAGTCTATATTTACTTTTGTCCTTCACATAGTCCACATATATGATTGGAATGATACTTTGCTTGAATAAGTAGGTAGCTTAATTGTGAACTATCATTATTCTAATACAGCCTTTTAAATACTTTTGTTTGATCATGGTGTCTGATTCTTGATATGTTAAACAATTTAACTACATGTAGATGGAGTTGTTTAGTCATTTGATTTTAGAGCAAACACTATAGAAAAGGTAATGCTTTGTAGTTTATAGTTCATACTTTCTTTAAATTAAGATTTATATTTCTAAAATGATTACATGGTTAGTAGCTTTTTCATGAAATTAAATATCTTTCAAGGTAAATGTTATGCTTGTAACATGAAATTGTGGATTGCTTACAGGATCCTTCAAAGTAACTATAAAACGATTTTTTAGGATGACTCTATATTACTAAATTAGTGGTAAAAGACAGCGAGGAAGAAGTTGCACTCATGTTTAATGCAACCGTATTATGGAGATGTTGATCTTAAGTATGATTTGTATACTAAATTGGATAAGTTTATTTTGATTGCAAAGAAGGAAATTAAATCAATAGAGGATGAACTTCAAAGGCAAAAGCAACATCTCTTATATAAAAATATGCAATTTTAGTTTTTCTTAGAAGTATTTTTTGTAGTTTTTCTCTTGTTGGTGTTGAAATGTAACTCCAATGAAGGTGTAAAGGCATTACCTTGAATTATTTATATGAATGAGCAATTGGTGTTTTGTTGTTGTACTATCTTTGCCAATTTAAATGTATTACTACGTAGTAAACATCTTAGTGTCAATTTTAAGTGTCAAAAGTAAGTGCAAGGAATTGAAATATGTTGCAAATATAATACATGTCACAATCACCATTCAAGTTACCATTAACTATTCTCAAGTTGTTAGTACAAAAGTAGGTCAATTAACAATTCACGAAAATTGACCAAATCAAGTTGAATTTTAAACAAAAGTTTGAAGGGTTTTAATGAGACTTTCTAGTCAACCAAATGGCTTATAGTCTAATAGTATCAAGATGTTAAAAGATATTTCTAATGACCTATTGTTATGGATTCATGTCTCACTATAGATAAAGGTGTAGATTTAGGATTTAGATTTGTATGTGCCTGTGTTATGTCGTTTTTGAAAAAAAAAATACACGACGGAAGCTAATTTAATAAAATTATGCTGATTTAATTAACCGTAAAAACTCTTAACTCCAATATCCTTGTTTTTTCTTACATCAAGTACTTTAAAATAACCACTAAGATCCAAAAATTAAAATACACACATATAATTAACTTTTTGCTAATTTAATACTAGCATAGTACTCGCGTAATATGTCTTAAACTAAAATATAGACAAACGCATACTTAAGCTTCTCTTAGTACTAAAGACTCTACGGGGGATAATAGAATCAAACCCCAAAAGTTAAATTAGATTTAAAGATCAAAATATAATTTTCATATGCACATAGGAGATTGCGCCGGGACATAGGGAGGTCGCGTTGTGATCAATGAAATTGTGAGATATGGAGCGTTATCTACTGTTGGGGAGATATTCATTTCGATCCAATAATCAAATACATCTACTGAAATACGTAGGATTTAATGATAACAAAATCATATCTTCAGTAAGACTAAGAATGAAGTTAAACATGTGTTGATTAAATTCTTACTCAAAAGTTACAACAATAGACTATTGACAAAGACTTGCTTAAATTACTAAGTATCAGCTAAAGACAACGTCAGAAGACCATCTGAAATAAATACAAGTGTAGAATACCATTCGTTGAAGATCCAAATCCTTTCAGCTAAATGATTCCAAGTATCAACTAAATGATCCAAAACTCTTCAACTAAGTATACTCATTAGCTCTACGTTCTAAATTTGATATATTCATCATGACTTTTAAGTTCAAAGTTTTTCAAACAAGCGGTTTGATCATTTAAACTTGTAATGATCCGTCTTTATAGTCAGTTCATTCGTCAATGATATACAGAACGTTGTAATGTTTCAATTGAGACAAATTAGTATGTCAGTTTAGTCCATTTTGTTCAGCTAAGTTGTGAATTGTGCCCTAAAGGTTTATCCATGTACTCTGTTTACAATGTAATTTCTATTAAGTCAAAGGCTGAACATGTGTTGTTCTATTATGTCTTGGATCTTTTATTTGCAAAAGTATTTGCACTTTTTGTACCACCAAGGAACAAAAAGGATAGAACATGACCTCTGGAAAAGGTTAAAGCTACATCTGACAAAAAGATCTCGAAGATTTTCTCAAGTACTAAAGCATGGCTAACAACTACATCTATTGTGAAGTCAAATCAGAAGAAGGATGATTGTTGATGAAAGTACTAAAATGAAAAGAGAGCGTTAGAGTTTCAAGGTAAAAAGATAAATAATATTATTTTATTACTGATGAGATGATTTTTCACCGAAAAATACAATTACTTTATCTATAATTCAAGTAAAGTAATATTGTTTTTCGCTTATTATCTTTATAATTATAGTATTGTCTTTCTTATACCACATCGTTACTTAATGCTTCTTCTGACCTGCTATAAAGACTTCTATAAATAGATATGCATTTACAACATGCATACTCGTCCTTTTTACACTCTTTGAATATCTCTCTCGAAGAACAAAGCTTCAAGCTTTGAGCAAGAGGAAGCTTTTAGAGTTTACATAAGTGTAGGAAAACGTGTCCATGTGTTGTAGCTTTTATACATTAGTTGTTTTTGATAAACTTGTCTATGTGTTAGACATTTTAGTTATCACCTTTTATTGTATTAGGAGTTTTTGTTTTCTCGTACATGTAATTCTTGATTTATTTCAACAAAAATTATACTTTAAGTATTATGTCCGTTTGGTTCGCAGAATGAATATGAAGAAATTGGAATTGACCAAGGAATTGGAATTCGTAAGAATTGGAATTTATTTAAATTGAAATTCGTGAAAAACTATGTCACGTTTGGTTAGTAAAGACCGGAATTGGAATTTGACAAAAAATAAATTAAATCAATACATATAAACCAAAATAAATTATACTAACAACCGCCCACCACCGTTACCACTGTTGTCTCCGCCGCTGCCACCTGTTACCACCCCCACCACCCGCTGTCGCCACTACCACCACCATCTGTTACCATTGCCACCACCCGTTACCGCTCCCCCACCACTCACCGCCGCCGACCACTACTCACCGCCGCCAACCACCACCCACTGTCGCCGTCAACCACCACCATCACCGTTGCCGCCGCCGTCACCGTCGCCGACCACCACCCATCGCCGCCTCTGCCACCATTGTCACCGCCGCCACCTAACACCACCCGCTACCGCAACCATCGCCACCGTCATCGCCGTCGCTGACCACCACCAACCGATGCGCATGATGCCGCACGCCGCCGTTCCCCCTACTACTGGCCGCCACCACCTTCGGTATGGTGGGGGTGGAGGTTAGGGGTAGGGGTAGGTTAGGTGGGGGTGGGAGTAGGGTGGGGTAGAAAGGCTAGGGGTAGGTGGTATGTGGGGTATGTGGTAGGTATGGTAGGGTGGGGGTAGGTGTAAGGGTGGGGTGGGTAGTGTGAGGGTAAGAGTGGGGTAGCGTAGGGGGCAGGGTAGGGGTGTAATGGGGTAGGGTAGGGTAGGTTGGGTGTGGTGGGGTGGGGTGGGGGTAGGGGTTAGGGTAGGCTAGGTGTAGGGGGTGTGTGGGGTAGGTGGTGGGTATGGTAGGATGAGGTTAGGGGTAAGGTGGAGGTGGGTGGGGGTGGTAGGGTAGTGTTGGGGTGAGGGTGCGGTAGGAGACAAAAATTATGTTTTGAAATTCCTTATTAATTTGAAGAATTTCATCTATTTGGGAAAGGAATTCCCAATTCCTTTGTTTGAGGAATTCATTCGAATGGTCAAATACAATTCCATCAATTCCGTGAAACAAACACCCTTTTGATCTAGGAATTTCAATTCCAATTCCACCCAATTCCTCTCAATTCATTCGAATCAAACACCCCCTTAGTATTTGCAATTAAATTGAAAAAGCTTAAATCTGTATTCAACCCTCTTCTAGAAACATTTGTTGTTGCGTCTGAATTGGGAGTAACATCTACCATAAGGAACATTTTGTCATGATAGATCATTACGTATCACTGTGATATAGAGCGGTCACGCCGCATGATTCTAGTCATGAGTCCAAATTTGATATGTGATAAGGCACGCCGCAACATTCAAACGCACAAAACCTTTTTTGTGTAGGTTCATAACAAAGCAAAACCGCAACGGAAGCAAGAGATAAACACATTTTGAAAACCGATTTTCATGAACTCCATAGATGGTAAACATAACAAACATACACGCAACCAACAAGAACACAAGGGAAGAAGATTTATACATGCCTCCTTAGCTCCTTGTGTGAAAGATACGTGTATGGGATACGTAGTTCTTGAAGAAGTAGCCTCCAAGCTCTAATGGTATCCACACCAAGCTACCCTCTAATCCCGGTATGCTAGTACCCATTATACAACTCACCACACTTGGTAGTTGCACAAAAAAAGAACCTCAAAGTTATTAATACACTTGGAAGATTCACTCTAGTCTCACTAATGGAATACCTCTCAAGTGTATATAGGATGATCAAGTGGCAAAAGGTGGCAAGAGAACAATATGGGTCTTTTTAAAGACCCAAAGGTGCCTCCAGATCTCCCCTTAGCCGGCCAAACCTTAATATATGATTGGACCTTGAAATGGTCTAACGAAAATTAGGTGACACTTAAGTTTCGGCCCTCACGATTTCTTCACGGGGTCTCACGGGCCGTGAAGCCCATGATTCTCACGAGCCGTGCCGCCCATTTTGTACTCGTGGAGGCTTAGTGTTGCACAACCCGTGGGGCATCCTTTACGGTCATGAAGCCTGGGTTAGATGGAATTTGACCATTTTGACCGGCTGTTTTTGCCTAGAGTTGTCGGGATTAGAACTTGATGTGTGACCCAATAGATCCGCACTTCATTGACAGTGATACGATCTACGTGTGTTAGTGGGCACACACCAACATTTTGTTCTTAAACCAGGAACTTGCGTCGGGACATTAATCATGTTGCATCGCGACCTTCATCGATCAAAAATTCGTGCCGCGACATTCATCATGTCACGACACAATATCCATCCATTCGAGGATACCTTTTTGCCATTTCTGAAGGTTTGTACTTAATTCAACCATAACTCAATTCCAACTCTTTAAACATGTCATATTCCCTTAAAATAGTCCCAAAACAATCCTTTGCAACAACATTTCATATCGATGGTTGATTCAACCCAACTTAATCAACTCGGCACATTTAATGACCCATTTGACATCAAAATTTATTGAAGCAATTAAGGAGCATATCATAATATAATACATTATACATCCCAAAACATAGTCAAATATTATCATATATGTATACAATGGGTAATCAAACTTCGACACCATTTGACTCGTAAAGTCAAACAGCGCATTAATGAACCTCCAATTGTACCATGAACTGAAATTAGTCATGAATGAGAGACATAACTTACTTCTTGTGGGTTACTAACTTTGCGTCAGGCCGTCAGCTCCAATTCCTTAATTCCAAATCTTCAAAAAACACCTCAATTCATAACTGATTTCAACATGCAATGATCCTTTATCAAAATTTGCTCATATGTAATCTCCACAAGTTTCAAAGCGAATAATTGTAATTAAATTGGAAATTTAAAACTAGTTTCACACTTCAACCCCTTAATCTATTAATTTATTATAGCAACCCCTAAACTTTCAAAATTAACATTTACAACCCTTATATTTAATTTATTATAAACTCAAAACTTACAAAGTCGTTAGTAGTTCCATGTCATTCATATTAATTTAATTTCCAAATTAAATAATAGGTATTGAAACTAATATTGCTAAAAAAATTCCATAAACTTGATTTGCAATTTTTAATGAGTATTAAAACATTTTATTATTTCAAATAAATGATTTTTAAAATTTGTTGGATATTACATGTAAAAGCTTTGTTCTTCGAACAATCATTGTAGTATATGAATCCAATCCAACACATTTTTCTCTATCAACTTATGACGGATAGACGTAACTACCAATTTAGCCCTACGAACTTTATTCGATATCATATCTTGGATTGTCTTACCATATGTCCACCTCATGATCGTCATTTTGGCCACTTCCATCTTTCTCGCTTAAGTTTTCTTCAATGGCCAACACCTCGTTCCATATTAACATCGATGGGCTAACCACCACTCTATATAATTTTCTTTCATTTTTCAGAGAACTTTCTTGTCTCTAGGGGTGTAATCGAGCCGAGACAGCTCGTGAGCTACTCGAGACCGACTCAGAAAATACTCGAAATCGACTCGTAGTGAACCGAGTCGAGCTCGAGCTCGAGCTACTCGAGTAGGCTTTCGAGCCGAGCTCGAGTTCCATATTACTCAGCTCGTCAGGCTCGCGAGCCTAATCGAGCTTCTAATAAATTACCCTTTTACCCTTTTTATATATACATAAATTACATACTCGAGTAGGCTTTCGAGCCGGGCTCGAGTTCCATATGTGTTTTAACATTTATTGTTGCAAAATTTTATTAAATTAAAATTCAGCCGATTCGAGCTGAGTTGAGCTCGAGAGTTTCGAGTACTTATTCGAGTCGAGCTCGAGCTTGAAAATTTAAACTCGACCGAGCTCGAGTCGAGTTTCAAGCCTCGAGCTTAGGAATCAAGTCGAACTCGAGCTTGACACTGTGCCGTCTCGACTCGGCTCGATTACACCCCTACTTGTCTCACACTTCAACCATCCTGCATTTATACAACAAGCCATGTCTTCGCCTATTTCCTCAACATATGCAACATGGAGCCCATATGCTATAGTGTAAAATTGACCCAATGCAGATCGACGCCTTTAAAATTACAACATAAGTATTCAAACTTATCTTGGCACATTCATCGACGTTTGGCCTCTAAGTCTGTCCTCCACTATTCAGGCCTTATATTAAGGTATTATGTCTCTGAAAATAACACAATATCAACTGAGAATATCATGTATCATGGTTCTAAATAATTTAAACCAAATTTATTTTAAATGATTTATTCTTAAAAATGGAAGCATTATGAAGAAAATAATTCCCTTACATTTCCTTTCATTTCATCTATAAGAACGAAGCGTAAGGAGGACGTATTAATAATCCATGGTTCTAAATAACGTAAGGTGTGGCGTGGCGGCGAGGTCAAATCTCAAGCTTTAGGAGTCATTGCGAAGCCATGGCGTTTTTTAAGGCGTGACTTAAGGCGGTGATTTTGTATCTATTTTATAATTATGTATATCAAATTTATCATTATTAATATATTAATTACACAAAGTTACATAAATGATGAGCAAATTAACATGTACAAATTATAAAATACAAATTTATAGAACTTCTTTACACGCGGTCGCAAAATGTATACAAAAAAGTTCAATTTTTTTAAAAAAATGATTTTTTCAGCGCCACGTTATAAAAAACTCCCCATTTGACACGCAAAGTGTAACACTGTACTTTTTATATAAACATAATACTGCGTGCAGAAGCTAATTACATATAATTACATTAAGATCAAAAACTAAATACAATATTTGTCTGGTTTATATTTACAAAATGCCACTACAGTGTTAATTTACAAAACATGCTCTAAATAAAAATATTAGACATCAGAGTAGTGGTCCGTCCATATTCTCAGCCTTCACATTCAGAAACTCACCAAAACAAATCTGCAAAATATGATAGTGTGGAATTAGCACAAAACTAAGTGAGAGAATTAATATCTAAGCACATACAAGGCAAACAGCCTAAACACATAGCTCATAACCCCAGGAGAACCGGCGAACCTGCATGTAACACCCGCGTTTAGGGCCTAGTTGTTTCGTGGCGGTGGTAAGTTATTTAATTGTTTATATTAGTATATTTGATTGTTTATAATTATCTGCTATTTATTTATATATTTATTTGATGCTTACTTGGTATTTAAATTGGACCGCGGGATAAGAGGTAAAAATATTAGTTTAATATTTTTATATGATATTGGTTCCATTAGATTCGTTTTTATACTAGGGTCCCGAAGAATACCTCGTTGCTTGTTAATGACTTGAGTAGTACCGCTTTAATTAGGTTCCTGTATGCTAGATAACAGTATTTGATACTGTGTGTTGTTTTAAATTAATTCCCAGCCAACTTTTGTGGTTATATTGACTTTGAGAAGTCAAGTTTCTTCATTTGCTTGTTCTTGCTTTGGTGAAAAAGAGAAAACCCAAGAACTCTTATAGCTCCATACTTTGATTCTTCATTTTGTGTGTGGGATTTGTTGATTAAAGGTATGTTTTATTGTTCTTGGTTAGTTCTTGTTAACTCTTGATGGGTTTTTGATTGAAGTTGTTAATCTTTAAATTTTCTAGGGTTCAAGATTCATGTGGGTTTATACCCAATCCGAATTTGGTTTATGTTTATACAAGTTCTTGAATGTTGTGTTGTTTTATGTCGAGTTTTGTTTAGGAAGTTCTTGAATGTTGTTTGTTGGCCGTGCGAAGTGGAGTCCACTACGTGCGTAGTGACTCCATTACGTGCGTGGTGCTCATTGTAGAAGATGAAGTCGATGAGTTTTGGTCGCACGGAGTGTAGTCCACTACGTGCGTACCAGTGCCCATTGCGTGCGAAGTGGGTTAGCCACTTCGTGAGTTTGAAAGTTCAATACGTGCGAAGTGTGATCATTTCGTGCGAAGTGTGATCATTTCGTGCGTAGTGATTCAGACGTTAATTCTGTAATTTTATTGCTTGTAGCCAATGAGAGTTGTCGCTTTTGTAATTGGAATGTAATCCCAATTACTGACTAAGTTATGATGTGTTTCAGGAAACGAGAAGGCTCAGTGAAATTAGAATACTGAGTGTGGTGTTGGAGAACACAGGTGAGTGGACTTTAATTCACTGGTGGTTTTAGTTGTAACTGTTATGGTTACTTGAATTTATACAATTAATCATGCGATAGACTGTTTAGTCTGATATGATTGTTTGATTGGTTGTGTGATGATTATTGAAATTGTGTCCAAGATATGAGTATCAAGGCATGAAATTGTGCTCATGATGTTTGTGGCAGAGGTCAGCTAAGCGTGGTTTTGGGCTGGGTCAGTTGCTTCTGGTTAGGCAGTTTTAGATCCTCTGTTGCATTTGTTGTAGCAGAGGGGGTTTAACTGTGCCAGTTAGCAGATGGCTATCGGTAGATCATTGCTATGGCCAGCATTGGTCGTAGGCTCGGCAGAGCCGCCGGTCCTTTGATATTTGAGATAAACTGTTCTTGTGATCGTTGTGGTTCTGCTTTAATTGCTTGTGGCTTGATTTTCATTCACTTAGCTTTGTGCTAATTCCCCACCCTAACTCTCTGTTTCAGGTTTTGAGGGCACGGTAGGTTGCAGCTTTTGTGTACGGGGAATGTTTGACCGTAGCTCTGATATTTTGGGTTTTAGAATGATGAGCCATACTTTATGAAATGTTTTGTAACACTAAAGGAAGTACTGTATGGTTGTACAGTGTTGGTTTTAACTTTTGATGTTATTTCCTTTTTAGTTTTATAACGTATTACTTCCGCTGTGATTTAAAAAAAAAATATGGCTTGTATTTTTGCGGTGTTACAATTTGGTATCAGAGCCTTGGTTTGGCATGCGAGCACGTTTAGAGTGTTCAATTCCCAAATCTTGGCTCGATGTTGGTCAAACCTTTCCTGTGGGGGAATTAGAGTGTTTGGATTTGTTATGTGTGTGTACTAACGGTTGCCTAATAAGTTTGGAGGTGATGTGATTGTAACAGATATGGCAAGTCAAGAGATCCCAACCGAGATTCCGGTGACCCTTGCTCAGGCTGGAACTTCTACAACTCCAGTTTTAGAGAATCCAGTAATAGTCAACACCTCAGGTAAAGAAATAGATACAACTCAGAATGATTATATATTTCAACTTGAAAGTGAACTACAGGAGCTACGAGAAACAGTTCACAACTTTGAGCAGCGGAGGTTGATACAGAATTCTCAAACACCGATTCCAACAGCAGCTGTTGCTACAGTGTCAACAACACCACCACTTTCAGTACCATTTTCTGTTCCATATTCTACTGTTGCTTCACAGGGTACACAACAGCCGATTATCTATCAATTTACTGCACCAGGAGCTTACCCCTACCCAGGATTTGGTCAACATAATAAATATAAGCAATTCATGGATTGTAGACCTTCAGAGTATAGCGGTAGTACGGACCCCAATAAAACTTTGAATTGGTTGAGGGAGATGACCAAGGCCTTGGATACTGCGGAATGCGAGGAGAAAGTGCGAGTATTATATGCTACTCAAAGACTCCAAGGAGATGCCATGGTATGGTGGGATTCGATTACAGGTCATTTTACAAAGCAGCAGATGAGTAGTATTACTTGGGAGCAATTTGAGGGAAAAGTTTGTGAGCAATACTGTGGATCTTTTGAGATGGAACGAATCAAGAAGGAGTTCATGGATTTGCAGATGACCGATAATATGTCTGTGGATGAATTGATTAGGCAATTCAATGAGAAGTTACGATTTGCACAGCAGTGGGTTCCGGACGAAGCTTCAAGAGTTCAGCATTTTGTGAGAGCTTTGCATCCAGATTACAGGAGTGCTACCAGGTGGGCTAGCACTTTATCTCAAGCTTTTACCCTAGCTAAGTCAGCCGAGGGTGATGCTCAAGCCAAGGAGAAGTTGAATAAAGATAGAATTTCTCAACAGAAATCCCGGTTTGATTATTTTAATACCCAGCATCGGCAGGGAACTAAAGGAGGTCAGGGAAGTCAACGTCAAGGACAGGGTCAGAGTCAGAGCAGTCAGAATCGTAGGCCTACATCTGGCGGGTCTACTCAGAGAGCCCCGTGGTGTAATAAATGTAAGTCTTATCATCATGGACTTTGTACTCTACAGACAGCAAGATGTATTCGTTGTGGTCAGTTTGGGCATGAATTGAAGAATTGTAGATTTCCGAGGAGTGTTTGTTGGAATTGTCAAAAGGAGGGACACAGAGCAGGTGAGTGCCGTGTGGGTAAGAAATCGGGGACTGGGTCGGTATCGGGATCGGTTGTGGGATCTTCGTCCGCTTCAGGACAGAAAAGGAAGAACCCTCCGTCAGCTGAGGGTAGAGCATTCCGGATGTCAGTAGATGATGCTGCTGCCACTGATGATGTCATCACGGGTATGTTTCTCATAAATTCTACACCTGCACGTGTGTTATTTGATTCTGGTGCCAATCGTTCATTTATTTCTGTGGCATTTTGTGATAAATTGAAATTGCCTACTTCAAATGTTGCTGCTCCATTAGAAGTAGAGATAGCTGATGGTAAAACGGTTCCAGTCACAACGGCTGTGTCTGGGGCTGAAATTGATATTGATGGTACATGCTTTCCTGTTTCTTTTCTGTTAATGCCTATAGTTGGTTTTGATGCTGTTATGGGTATGGATTGGTTGAGTCAGAACCAAGCTGTTATAAAATGCCATAGAAAACTGATTTCATTTCCTTTACCAGATGGGTCATACGTAGTGGCTCGCGGGGAGAGGGTTAGACCTGCTTTTCCTATTATCTCGTATATGAAGGCTAGAAAATCTCTGGCCAAAGGGTGTGAATCCTACCTTGCTCATGTGGTTGATGTTAAAAAGGAGAAACAGATTGTTTCTGATATTCGGGTGGTTTCGGAATACCCGGAAGTGTTTCCCGATGAATTACCTGGGTTGCCTCCGGTTCGTGAGGTAGAATATAGGATTGATTTGATTCCAGGTTCGAGCCCAGTGGCTAAAGCTCCTTACAGGTTAGCTCCTTCTGAAATCCGTGAGATGATGACACAGATTCAGGATTTGTTAGACAGGGGTTTTATTCGTCCTAGTTCTTCTCCGTGGGGTGCACCGGTTTTATTTGTGAAAAAGAAAGACGGTACTTTGCGTATGTGTATTGACTACAGGGAACTGAATAAGAGAACGGTTAAAAATAAATACCCTTTACCCAGAATTGATGATTTGTTTGATCAGCTGCAGGGTGTTTCTTATTTTTCTAAAATTGATCTGCGCTCGGGTTATCACCAGGTACGTGTTTTCTGATGCTGATGTTCCTAAAACCGCTTTCCGTACCAGATATGGTCATTATGAGTTTTTAGTTATGCCTTTCGGTTTAACTAACGCCCCTGCTGTATTTATGGATTTAATGAATCGGGTCTGTCGGCCGTTTTTGGATAAATTCGTGATTGTATTTATCGATGACATCTTGGTTTATTCTAAAACTGAGTCCGAGCACGAGCTTCATTTGAGGCAAGTTTTAGAAACTTTAAATCGGGAGCATCTTTTTGCAAAATTTTCTAAATGTGAATTCTGGATGCGAGAGATTCAATTTTTGGGGCATGTTATCTGTAAAGATGGGGTTAAAGTCGATCCGGCTAAAGTTGAAGCAGTTATGAACTGGAGTGCTCCTAAAACATCATCTGAGATTAAAAGTTTTCTAGTATTGGCGGGTTATTATCGCAGATTTATTAAAGATTTTTCGAAAATTGCAAGTCCTATAACGAAATTAACCCGTAAAGATGTGCCATTTAAGTGGAATAATGAACAGGAGACAGCTTTTCAGACGTTGAAACAACTATTATGTCAGGCTCCTATTCTTGCACTACCTGATGGTTCTGATGAATTTGTAGTGTACTGTGACGCTTCCTTTGCAGCTTTGGGTTGTGTTTTAATGCAGCATGATCGGGTTATTGCTTATGCTTCACGGCAATTAAAACCACACGAGAAGAATTATCCAACCCATGATTTAGAACTTGCAGTTGTAGTCTTTGCGTTGAAACTGTGGAGGCATTACTTATATGGTACGAAATGTGTTATTTGTACTGATCATAAGAGTCTGCAGTATGTATTTTCCCAGAAAGAACTTAATATGCGGCAGAGACGGTGGTTAGAACTCATTAAGGATTATGATTGTGAGATTCGATATCACCCGGGGAAAGCAAATGTTGTAGCAGATGCTTTGAGCCGCAAGGGAGCTGGTGATAGTATTCGATTTATGCGAGTTGAGATCGTTTCTGACTTAGTGGATAGGCTTAAATCTGCTCAGTTAGAAGCTTTAAAAGATGAAAATCTGAAGTTAGAGATTATGATGAAGAGAAAAGATGATTTGATTAATGATTCGCGCGGATTGAAGACTTATCAGTCTCGTGTGTGGGTGTCATTGCTTGGAGAGCTTCGGGGTTTGATTTTGGCAAAGGCTCACAAGTCAAGATTGTCTGTTCATCCTAGTAGCACGAAAATGTACAACGATCTTAAAGTGCTGTATTGGTGGCCTACTATGAAGACAGATGTTGCAAAGTTTGTGGGAACGTGTCATATTTGTGCTCAGGTCAAAGCAGAGCACCAGAAACCTTACGGGTCTTTGAAACAGTTGGAGATACCAGAGTGGAAATGGGAACACATCACGATGGATTTTGTATCCAAACTTCCATGTACCCGGCGGAAACATGATAAAATTTGGGTGATTGTTGACCGTTTGACGAAGAGTGCTCACTTTCTTGCCACCAGTGAGACAGCTTCACTCAGCAGATTAGCTCAGTTGTACATCGATGAGATTGTATCACGGCACGGTATTCCTCTTTCTATTGTTTCTGATCGAGATCCCAGATTTGTTTCTAACTTTTGGAGAAGTTTACATCATGCATTGGGGACGCGTGTTAATTTGAGTACAGCTTATCATCCTCAGACAGACGGTCAGAGTGAGCGTACTATTCAGACACTTGAGGATATGTTACGCGCCTGTGTGTTAGAATATGGTGGGTCTTGGGATTCACACTTGCCTTTGATTGAATTTGCGTTTAATAATTCTTATCACTCGAGTATCGGTATGCCACCTTATGAGATGTTATACGGTCGTCGCTGTCGTACTCCTACTTGTTGGTTAGAGGCAGGTGAGAAACAGTTTGCGGGTCCTGATATTGTTCAGATGACAGCTGAGAAAGTTGCTATTGCTCGGGAAAAGTTGAAAGCTGCCAGAGACAGACAAAAGATGTACCCAGATCCATGTACGCAGATCCACGCCGCAGACCAGTTACGTTTGTTGAAGGTGAGTTGGTTTATCTGAAAGTTTCTCCGTGGAAAGGGGTTATTCGCTTTGGGAAACGTGGGAAACTAGCTCCACGATACATTGGTCCGTTTCGCATACGACAGATAGTCAATGACCAGACTGTTACTCTTGATCTTCCACCAGAGTTAGCGGGTATTCATGATACTTTTAATGTCTGTTACTTACGTAAATGTAACGTTGAGGATGAAAGTCAGATTCTTCCAGTATATGATTTGAAAGTTGATTCGAAAAAGCGATTAATAGAAGAACCAGTTGAGATAGTTGATCGTAAAACAACGAAGCTTCGGAGGAAAGAGATTCCTATGGTTTTGATTAAATGGAAGCATAGTTTGGGTTCAGATTTAACATGGGAGACCGAGGCAGACATGAGGAACCGCTACCCTAGCCTATTTGAGCGTGATGAGATTCCGGGGACGGAATCTTCTTTAGGGGGAGAGATTTGTAACACCCGCGTTTAGGGCCTAGTTGTTTCGTGGCGGTGGTAAGTTATTTAATTGTTTATATTAGTATATTTGATTGTTTATAATTATCTGCTATTTATTTATATATTTATTTGATGCTTACTTGGTATTTAAATTGGACCGCGGGATAAGAGGTAAAAATATTAGTTTAATATTTTTATATGATATTGGTTCCATTAGATTCATTTTTATACTAGGGTCCCGAAGAATACCTCGTTGCTTGTTAATGACTTGAGTAGGACCGCTTTAATTAGGTTCCTGTATGCTAGATAACAGTATTTGATACTGTGTGTTGTTTTAAATTAATTCCCAGCCAACTTTTGTGGTTATATTGACTTTGAGAAGTCAAGTTTCTTCATTTGCTTGTTCTTGCTTTGGTGAAAAAGAGAAAACCCAAGAACTCTTATAGCTCCATACTTTGATTCTTCATTTTGTGTGTGGGATTTGTTGATTAAAGGTATGTTTTATTGTTCTTGGTTAGTTCTTGTTAACTCTTGATGGGTTTTTGATTGAAGTTGTTAATCTTTAAATTTTCTAGGGTTCAAGATTCATGTGGGTTTATACCCAATCCGAATTTGGTTTATGTTTATACAAGTTCTTGAATGTTGTGTTGTTTTATGTCGAGTTTTGTTTAGGAAGTTCTTGAATGTTGTTTGTTGGCCGTGCGAAGTGGAGTCCACTACGTGCGTAGTGACTCCATTACGTGCGTGGTGCTCATTGTAGAAGATGAAGTCGATGAGTTTTGGTCGCACGGAGTGTAGTCCACTACGTGCGTACCAGTGCCCATTGCGTGCGAAGTGGGTTAGCCACTTCGTGAGTTTGAAAGTTCAATACGTGCGAAGTGTGATCATTTCGTGCGAAGTGTGATCATTTCGTGCGTAGTGATTCAGACGTTAATTCTGTAATTTTATTGCTTGTAGCCAATGAGAGTTGTCGCTTTTGTAATTGGAATGTAATCCCAATTACTGACTAAGTTATGATGTGTTTCAGGAAACGAGAAGGCTCAGTGAAATTAGAATACTGAGTGTGGTGTTGGAGAACACAGGTGAGTGGACTTTAATTCACTGGTGGTTTTAGTTGTAACTGTTATGGTTACTTGAATTTATACAATTAATCATGCGATAGACTGTTTAGTCTGATATGATTGTTTGATTGGTTGTGTGATGATTATTGAAATTGTGTCCAAGATATGAGTATCAAGGCATGAAATTGTGCTCATGATGTTTGTGGCAGAGGTCAGCTAAGCGTGGTTTTGGGCTGGGTCAGTTGCTTCTGGTTAGGCAGTTTTAGATCCTCTGTTGCATTTGTTGTAGCAGAGGGGGTTTAACTGTGCCAGTTAGCAGATGGCTATCGGTAGATCATTGCTATGGCCAGCATTGGTCGTAGGCTCGGCAGAGCCGCCGGTCCTTTGATATTTGAGATAAACTGTTCTTGTGATCGTTGTGGTTCTGCTTTAATTGCTTGTGGCTTGATTTTCATTCACTTAGCTTTGTGCTAATTCCCCACCCTAACTCTCTGTTTCAGGTTTTGAGGGCACGGTAGGTTGCAGCTTTTGTGTACGGGGAAAGTTTGACCGTAGCTCTGATATTTTGGGTTTTAGAATGATGAGCCATACTTTATGAAATGTTTTGTAACACTAAAGGAAGTACTGTATGGTTGTACAGTGTTGGTTTTAACTTTTGATGTTATTTCCTTTTTAGTTTTATAACGTATTACTTCCGCTGTGATTTAAAAAAAAAATATGGCTTGTATTTTTGCGGTGTTACACTGCAGAACCTACAACCAAGGTCGGCCAAAACTAAGGTTTACCGATAGCCCAGTTAACATGGACAACGATACCAGCACCTCTTGATTACAACAAATGCATATAAAAAAAAGCTAATACTGTATATCCCTAAACCAGGCCCAGCCGAAACACCGCCACGCTGATCTCCAAAACATTATGTATACATATCAAACAAGACATACAGTCCAATGAGCATAGTTACAATCAGGATATCATATCATGTATATCCGAAGATGTAAATCCACTCACCACATTCTGCACGGTTGCAGTATACTCAGGTGACTAACTCACTGAGTCTTATCAATTCCTGAGAATAGGTAAACACAAATCAGTATTGAATCATAATACTGTTTCTGAAATAAGTAAACACACTTATTAAATCATAAAGCACATAGTTAATCATATATGCACACACAAGTACAATACCAGTCATCAAGGTACTTGCATATCTCAAAGACTTCTCCATAGCTTAGGTAAAAGGTCACAATGATTATCCTCCAAGTTAGGGTTTCACAGGTTTAGGAAATTTCAAGTCTTTTACCCAAAACCGGATAAGTCCAAAACCGATTAAGTGTTAGGGAAAAATGTCCAAGTCTCAAATTCCGAGTAGGTCATGCGGTTTTACCACAAAACCGAACCCATTTCACAATTCCGAATAAGCAAAGGCAACCCATGCGGTTTTATGCAAATCCCGAATAGCATTTGGTTCTCTCAAATCCGAATAAGTCATGATTCCGTATAAGTCCAAGATTCTGAATGAGTTAAGGCAAATTCATCCGGTTTCCCATAAATCAGATTAAGCATGCGGTTTGTCCAATTCCGTATATAATCATTCGGTTTCTCCAAGTATTCGGTATTCGAATTATAAAGTCTAACAGTTTATGCGGTTTCTTCTCAATTCCGATTAACTTGTTCGGTTTTCACTAAAACCGAGTGATTCAAACATTCCCAAAACCGATCAGCTCATATTCTTGAGTAATTTTGATTCTATCTTAGATTCTAAACTGTTTATGTATATGCATAAGATTATATGTTTCCAGAATACATTGTTAACATATAATGAACATTTATTAACACAAAATACTAACATGCAATCAATCTAAGTTCATGAATTCATTAAATCAAGCTTCATTCGGTTTTCACATATAATCCAAGAAATTAAACATTAATCATGATCTAATAACATATGTATGCTAACCTGATGATGTCAAAGCCTACAAAAATCAACAATTAATGAGAAGATTGAATCTACGAATTCTTTCCCTTGATCCCCCACTTCGGCCGAGAGCTCCACACAAAAACACACACACTCACTTTTGGTAATTGCATGCAAATGACTATGGTGGCAATTGATAAGTGATTATGTGTAGGTAATGTGGACACCTCAAGGTCCACCAACTCTAATTTTAATTTAATTAATATTTATATAAATTTTAAACACTAATGTAATTAATTAAGTAACAATAAAAATTTAATAAAACCACTTAATCAAAATAAATCTCAATATAAGGAACTTAAATACCTTAATAAGTCTAGGCTGATATAGAGGGTGTTACACAAAGGCGGGCCTTGGCAAGCCTTGGCGCTCGCCACGCCTAGCACTCAAGCCTAGGACCATTTCTTAACGGCGGAGCCACGTCTCACGCCTGGACGACGCCATAGCGCGCCTTTTAGAACACTTATTAATACACCTTAATACATACCTCTCATAGTTTTTAACTTCTTATATATCTCTGTGTTAGTAACAAAAAGGTTTGTAGTTCATGTATTGAAAATGTGTTCTTCACTAGGATTTGATAGCTCGCGCGTTGCATCGAGTTTTATAAATTTAAAATTTTATTATCACAATAAATCATATAATAGGTTGATCTACATGATAAAAACTTATTTGCTAATAACACACATTTAAGAATATTTTTTATTAAAGAAGATAAAACTTGCAACATCAAAAGTTCCGTTTGTTCTATAATGACTTATTTACATCTTAACCAAACGATCAAATAATACATACCTACATAAGATCCTAGATCCTTTCTATAAATGAAGGTTAATAGTTATTTAACCTAAATTTTAATGCCTACACAATTCAAACATAAAGGTTAATAGTTTGAACAGCATAAGCATAAGCTTTAAAGTTAAATTATTAAATTTTTTTTAGAGTTTAATCGAAATAGAGTTTAAATCAAAACACTTAAATAAATAAATATATTAAATGTTGTTTACATAAAATTATATAAAACATATACATGAAATTTGCATTAATCAAGAGGAAAATAAAAAGGCAGACACGATGCTTTAAGGAAATAAAAGTTAAAAAGGTTTAAAAAGAATACAAAGACTAAAAAGAAGTTAAAAGAGTTAAAAATCAGAATCCATGTTTTAAAAAAATTATAAGTTAAAAAAGGCTAAAAGATTTGAAAAAACACAAAATAGAAAAAAATCACAATTTTGTAAATGTTGGAATCGATCTCAGCCTTCCACGTGACATATGAAGGGCTTGCCACTGCCCCCAGTCATCCTTTTGTAATGAAGTGTGAAATTTAATATATATTGGAAAAATGTGATTTTTCGTGGTAAATGTATATTATATATAATGGTTATGGTGTCTAATCTTATTAGCACGGGTGCTAATCAATTTCATAGAGATACGTCTAGGTATGTTTTTTTTCATAAAGATCTAGCAAGCACATTTATGAGTAGGATTAGAGTATGTTAAAAAAATTATTGTTAGTAATCATCTTTAGGTTAATGAAATGCGTATGTAATCACATAGTATTTCTCATATGGAACAAGAAATAGAATTACTAAAAGGAAAATTCGTCCTATTATTTTATCATATTTTATCTATTTACTAAAAAAAATAATGATTAATTTTGATATTTGTATTAGAAAATGTTTAGCGAAATTAGCTGGAAGTGAGTCTAATTAATTGATGATCCCAAGTCAAATTTATAAATTATTTGAAAAGACTTTTATTTTAAGAGATTACGAGAGATTATATTTTTAATAATTTACTTAAGATATTAACACCCGTACCAGACTTAAAGACCGAAGATTATGAAAACTAGAATCTCAAACACATATAATCTCCTGTAATCCCGTTACCGAACATAAAAAAAATAAAAGTTTTATAAAAATAATAAAAAAATAAAGAAACTCCAGATTGGGGGCACAGTGAAAGAAAGATATAAAGAGGAAAAAATCGTCACTTCTAAAAATGGCTTCTTCTCTTCGTCTTCAAGGCCCAAAACGAATAAATCTTCCCCAAATAAAATAATTCCTCCCTGACAGTAGTAGATAGATCGTGTTCCCTCCCTTTTCTTCTTTTGTTTTCTCTCTCTAATTCCAACTTTTAGAGAGAGAAACAGCCACCATCACCACCGCCACCGTCACACATGGCTATCCACCGCCGGCGACATCATCATCATCACCATCACCACACTTACAACCGCTTCCGTTATATCATTCCGGTTATTTCCGCTATATCTGGTGCTATTCTCATCCTCTATGCTTTCATCTCTCTGCTTGCACCTTCCCCTGACCATCTCCACCACCTTGTACGGCGGACATCGGTAATCGATTTTTTCATTACATTATATGCTTTTTACTGATTGTATTCATTTAATAATTTCTATTAGCTCGGAAGTATGTGTTTACTTCTTTATTTTATTTTTTCTGTTTTTATGGATTTTAGTTGGATGATGATGGCGTTGATGATGATTCGCCTGAAGTTCCTTCGCTGTTCAAAGTTCCGGTTAGGTTTTTTGGCTGTAGAAGTTGTTTGAATTCGATGTTCGGATTGTTGTGGTGTGATTTTTGAATATTGATTGGATCTGGATTTGTTATATTATCTAATTTGGATGTAATTCGTTGTATTGTTTGGGATCTAGATCAGTGGTGGGATGGTGAGTGATCGAATTCTATGGAGTACAAGGATGTCAAAGTTTTATTTTGGATGTAGTAATGCTAGCAATAAGTTTCCAAGTAAGTGATGAATGAAATGAATCAATAATCCAACTAAGACAGAGGAGTTTTTCTGGTTTTTCATCTGTTTTGTGAGTTTAATCTCGATGTTTTACTGAATTGCAGAAGTAGAAACAGTCACATATTCAAATCGATACTTGCTGATAGCCACAAGTGGGGGTTTAAACCAACAACGAACTGGGGTGAGCCCTAATTAACTACTTATCTTTTCTACCGAACATAAATATGTATCATTACTTGCTTCTGATGTGATAATAACTTAATAAGCTTTCTTTCTTTGATAACCACCAATAAGTTATTGACTTTACTAGCTGTGGATGGTATCTGTTTTCACAGATTACAGATGCTGTTGTTGCTGCACGTATTTTGAATGCTACTCTTGTTGTTCCAAAGCTTGATCAGAAGTCTTTTTGGAAGGATTCTAGGTTAGTCACAGAGAAATGATGGCACATACAATGTACATGAGTTGGGTATTAAACACATATGGCCAGAAAGTTTGTTATGGCTGATAGTACCATTTCTTGTACAGTACTTTCTCAGAGATATTTGATGTTGACTGGTTTATATCACATCTATCAAAAGATGTAAAAATCATAAAAGAGCTTCCACCAAAGGGAGGAAAGGATTGGATTCCATATAATATGCGCGTGCCTAGAAAGTGTAACGAGAGATGCTATCAGATTCGTGTATTGCCCGTACTTTTGAAGAAACATGTAAGTCAAACTAAAATTTATATCATCTGCAGTTCTGCACTGTGTTTTTTTTTAAGAACATACATTCTCTTGCATTATTTCATTGAGGTGAAAATCCTCTCTTGGGGTTATTTTGTAATTTCTTAAATTTGCTATTCGATATTACAATAACCCTTAAAAATATCCACATAATGCTTTACCTGCCTTAGATCTATCTCTGATAGGTAATATATATTCATTTTTCCAGAACAACAAACATCAATCCTTTTAGTTATGAATCTTATGGAACGTGACAATTGCTCACATATATGAAAATAGGATTAACATCTTAATTCCTTTCTCAATTTCTTATATATCAACATCTTTAATGTCTGCATCAACATGAAGAATTACTTTCACAATTCTGGCTGACACAAAATTGACCTTTGCTGATTGATCTTTTCAGCAAAGGTCAACATTAGTACTTTTTCTAGTATTTAGATTTTAGACACTATATGCTTTTTGGTTCTTCAAATTTTTTCTCCATTGAGATGTCTAGGTCTCTGTCATGAGTTCTTTGAGATTCAAGTCGGGGTTCGTCTTAGCAACGTGTTTCTGTTGACAACATAATCTTTACCGATGTTATCTTTAGTTTTATATCTAAGTGAAAATATTACATTGGCTTTTTCTTGGCAGGCTGTTCAGTTGAGCAAGTTTGATTACAGGCTTTCTAACAAGTTGGATACTGATTATCAAAAGCTTAGATGTAGGGTAAACTACCATGCTTTAAAATTCACTGATCCTATTAATAAAATGGGTCAAAAGTTGGTCAACCGAATGAGAAAGATGGGGAAGCACTACGTTGCTCTACACCTGAGGTATGTGCTTGATTTTCTTATGTTTTTCGGTTGAACAGACACTATCTGTCATTACTATATTCTTTTCCATCCTCATCTAGCTGATGATCAGATCTCATCATAAGTAGAGAAGTTAACAAAAATATTCTAATCTTGACCATTCGTTGCATATGATGTTCTTTATTTTTTTCAATATCTGCACAATGCTCTTTTCTTTTATCATTGATGTCTTATTTAGATTGAAACTTGCTTACAATGCTAAAATTGTACTAATAGAGTAGGCAAAATGGGCGGATTAAGTGGGTTGGGTAATGGGTTAAAAAAAAGGGGGGGGGGGGGGGGGGTTGAATGCATAGGGTCCTGAAACACTTTCTCTCCAAAATTTTAGAATAAGATGATTTAAGAAAAAGTGCACTTTGGGTAACTTTCTACTGGTTGGTCACCATTTTCTGTTTAGTTTTTTTACCTGCAGTTGTACTGATAAAGGTGTGGTACTCTTTTGTTTGGTTATTATTGACACTTTTTTTGTGCTTGGGCTCTTTATTTTTGAGTAGTTAGAAAGCTTGCATTCCTCTTGCTAACTACAAACTTTATTTTTTTACAATACAGGTTTGAACCTGATATGCTTGCATTTTCAGGATGCTATTATGGTGGTGGAGAGAAGGAAAGAAAAGAACTTGGCAAAATTCGGAAGAGGTGGAAAACTTTACATGTAAGCATTTCAATTTTTATGCTTGGTTGATTATATTATGTCTAAAGCTGCCCCCATAACAATAGGTGGCAAAATTGAGGCAGTGAAGCAAGTTGGGTAATGGGTGAAATCGAGTAGTTTTTTAGGTCAGTTTAAAGCAGCTGGCTGGGTTGGGTTAACCCATGAACAATTTTTGTCCAAATCTTTTGAATTTTGTGAAGATTAATACCTAATATGATTACAAAAACTATTATTGAATAAAGATATATTTTTTTTTCTAAATAAAGCAATATAGAAGTTCAAACACTTGTATATACTTTGTATGACATTTAATTCACTTAACTTGTTTTTTCATAACTACCAATACCAATGAAATTAACCCTGATTGATCACCCGTTTTTACATAAATGGGTTGAAACGGCCTCTTCTGAGTTCTGAATGTCATCAAGATGTTATGTTAATGAAGATAGAATTTTGTGATGTGTAATAGTATATACTCATGGCCGACTAGCTTTACTACACTCATCTCATTATGATGATAATATGTTTATGATTGATTCAAGATTTATTAGCAAAAGCCAAACACATGTTTTATATTTACTATTTCAACGTTTAAATTTAACTTTTAGGACTACCAAGAACAACTTCAATATCTTTAGGAGCAGTCTCTGAAAGATGTACTGGTATTCGTTTCAAAGGCATAGTTATTATCTTTTAGTAGATATGGCACAACAAGTAGGTTGAGTAACAGGTCAAAACGGGTAGTTGCTTCGTACTAGTTAAAAACTTAGAATAAGCTGGGCTGGAACAATTCTTGTCATTTTTTTGTAGAAGGTTGTAAATAAGTCATATGTTAAATATGCTTACTGAAAATATAATGCTATAATAATACTCTTATTTTTTGGATTAAGTAATTTAGTAGCTTGTATGCATTATAAATATGCTTTGGGCAATTTTTTACCTGCTCGGCCCGTTTCTTTTATAGCTAGACTTTTTCTATTTTACTAATCGTCTTAGAGATGAAGCATAACCCAAAATCTACCCATTGATAAGTAAGTAGTTCGAATGGCATCACATGCCTTTAAGCAAAACCTAATGAGTAACGTTCTTTGATACCAATTGTAGAGCAACAATCCTGACAAAGAAAGGAGACAAGGGAGATGCCCACTTACACCTGAAGAAGTGGGTCTGATGCTGAGAGCACTTGGATATAATAAAGATGTTCATCTTTATGTAGCTTCTGGTGAAGTTTATGGCGGGGATGACACATTAGCCCCCCTGAGAGCACTCTTCCCAAATATCCATTCAAAAGACACCATTGCCACCAAACAAGAACTCGAACCATTTTCTGGTTTTTCTTCCCGTATGGCTGCCCTCGATTTCATAGTGTGTGATGAGAGTGACGTGTTTGTTACTAATAACAATGGTAATATGGCAAAGATTTTGGCCGGGCGGAGGTATATTTTTCCTTCTTGATCTGTTTATCACCATGTTCTTGAGTAAAGTAACATTGACTTCTTGGGTCAAGATGAGAAATGTTTAATATAGTCCATACTTAATGCATAATCCCGAGGGACTAATTTTAGCCTTTGGATCAGCCTCATCAATGGTCCAGATTGAATTTTTAAAAATTTGGGCGGAGTGGTATTTTCGTAATTCACATGTGATAATTTTACATTCACATGTGATTGTATACTGAATCACATGTGATTGAATATTAAAATTTCAGGACTATGTTTTTTATATGGACTACATTAAACACAACTCGGTTAAGAGTTTACAACTAAAACATTGTGGTTTTGATTTGGCTGTGATTGTTTGTGTGAATTGCAGGAGATACTTTGGACACAAACCAACAATACGTCCCAATGCTAAAAAGCTGTACCGATTGTTCCTAAACCGAGAAAACATGACATGGGAAGAATTCTCTTCAAGACTACGAACCCATCAGAGAGGTTTCATGGGGGCGCCTAAGGAGGTAAGACCCGGAAGAGGTGAATTCCATGAAAACCCAGCTACTTGTATATGTGAAGACACGGAAGCAAAATCAAAACTTGACACACTCCCTCGAAAATTTGGCAAGACTAATAATAGTAATAATATCGACTTGGATGAAGTAGCGGGTGATCAGGAGACTGAAAACGAACCCGAATCATCTGATCAGGATGAAGATGATGATGTTATTGGCCCTCAGTTTCAACATCTAGTCAACGATACAAGTGCAGATGATGCTGAATTACCCGAACTTGAAGAGTTGCTATCGGACTAAATATTCGCTGGTTTACCTTTTGGCTGAGCACGTTGACTTCTAGAGCTGGTAAGATGGGCGGATCGATTGGGTTGGGTTGGTTAATGGGTCAAAATGGTTTGGGTTAATACGGATGTTTTTAGTACGGGCCTGGTCTGGTTGGATCAACTTTTTTGTCCTTTTTTATAAATAGTTAATGTGTTTAATATGTTTACAAATACTGAGTTGTGTTCAATAAAGTCCATATAAAAAACAGTCTTGAAATTTTAATATTTAATCACATGTGATTTAGTATGCAATCAAATGTGATTGTAAAATCATCACATGTTAATTATGAAAATGCCACTCTACCCAGATTTTTAAAATTCAATCTGGACCATTGATGGGGCTGATCCAAAGGCTAAAATTAGTCCCTTGGGACTGCATTAAGTATGGACTATATTGAACATTTCTCTACAAATACTATATAATATATACTTTTATAGTAAACGATTTAAAGGCTGTGATCATATACCCAAACAAACGCTTGTTTCAGCTTTTCGAAATGTTTCCCTTTTAGCTAATACAATTTGGCCCGTTTAACCTGTCAAGGATAAACCATAAACTTTAATGATTTAATCGACCCATTCATAAGTAAACAGGTTGCAATTGCCGCCTCTATAAAATGGCTGACCGCCTGTGACACTGCAGATTGTGGAATCGGTGTCAAAGATACAAGTCATGAAGCACTTCGTACAAGAAACATACAGCAAACTGGATCCATTGTCGTTCAAACTGTACAGACGTTAATGATCACCGGGGGTTGCGCTAATTAAACATGAAATTATGACGATGAATACAACTTCAAATGCAAATTCAAGGTTTCCAACCCCCAACTAATTCTGTAGTATTGAAGGTTTGTAGTTTCTTTTCTTGGATTTTGTAGGGTAGTTTTTTAGAGTAATCTTGGTAGAAAGTATAAAAAGTCATCTCATATTTTCTTTATAAATATTTTTGTCGTTTTTATTAGCGAGTGGTATATCACTAATGGTAGCATAGGAATGTTTGAAACTGTATATGAACGTTGCATCGTGTTTTTATTTGGCTAGTAGAATAAGTTACAAACTTAGCAGAGTCGACACATTGGTTTTTCATGCACGGGGCGAAGTGAGTTATTGTCCTTGGGTGAATAAACACCTATTTTTTCACACAAACATTTTAGATATCTACATATTTTAGACCTTTTGAGGAATTTGTTATTGAAAAATCAACAGATAAGAGTTTTTAAAGTTTGTTAAAATGTTGTAAAGCTAGTACTTACATTACTTAATGGATTTAATGATACTTCCAAATTAGTGACCTTTTGGTTTATAATATGCATGACCATGATCTCACTGTATGATTAGTTGAAGGATTATATATCATTTTATGTAGTTGCAAATGGGTTTAAGCTAAACTTTATTATTTAAAGAGTAAAAAAGATAGGATAGTAGCCAGATGTGGGGACTTCCTTTATTACATTGGAGCGAATCATGATCGAGTGCTTTAAGTAGAGGAAATGACCACTACTCTTGGCTCAATGAAGGACATGTAATATAGTCACCTCTCATAATTACGCCAAGTCATGGCTTCAAGCTGCCTTGATCCAAGTAGTAAAAAGTAGGGATGAGCTCGGTTCCAAAACAAGTCTGAACCAAATCCAAAAAACCAAAACAAAAAACCCAAAAGTTAGGACCGAGAATCAAGTTGTAACATACTAATTAGTTCCGGTTTTTTGGTTAAAAGTCTTTTCAAATTCCGGTCCGGTTCTGGGTGAAAACTAAACCCAGTTCTATCATGTTGTATTGGATTATGTGCAATTGTCACGGTACACCCCACTTAATTTTTAGATCTTATAGAATATTTTTTAACCAAAGTAGCGTGCATATTTCTTGGGTCATTACGCGAAATTCTGCTTCTGCACTTGATCTGGCTACTAGTTTCACATTCAGCTTTTTACTTTCCCAAGTCACAAGATTTCTCCAATAAACATACACTATCTTGAAATTGACTTCCCATAATTTGAATCTATGTATGCCTCAATGGCAAGTCCCCGTTTCGTTTAAAGATTCCCTTTTCCTAATGACTCCTTAAGATAATGTAAAATCATCCTAATGACTCCTTAAGATAATGTAAAATCATGTCTCTTGTAGTCTTGTGTGAAGATGAACTCTCTTTGGGTTATGCATAAATTGGTTAACTACGCTTTCGGTTTATGAGATGTTTTACTAGTCTCCTTGAGCAAACACATATTCTTGATTGAAAATAAAAATACCTTTTCTGAAATGAGCAACTTTAATTACAAAAAAGTTTTAATCTTTCAAGGACTTTGATCTCAAACTCTTTAGCCTGACAAGTTATAACTCCTTTGAGTATAATGTCATCTATATAAACAAGATGAGCTATAACTCCACCAGAATGAGAGTGTTTTACAAACAATATACGATCCCCTTGACTTTATTTATAACCCATGGTAATCATGACCTATCCCACACCATACATGTAGGGATTGTTTAAAACCGTACAAGGCTTTCTATAACCTTTACACTGGTGCGTGTTGAATGATCCTTAGTTGTAACCATGTTGGACATCCATGTACATTTCTTCATCTAGCTCTCCATCAAAATCATTTTTACATTGAATTGATCCCAGCCCAAGCCATAATTTGCTGTTAATGATAACAAAATTCTTACAGTATTCATCTTTGGAATAGAAGCAAATGTCTCCTCGTAATCTACATCATATGTCTAAGTGTAACCCTTTGCCACAAATCATGCCTTGTATCTTTCAATGGAGCCATGTGATTTGTACTTATTCTTTTCAAGTGCCACCATCTCTTCATTCTTAGCTTGCCCCCACTTTTCACTAGATAATGCTACATAAATTTGTAGGGATATAATGGGTATTTGATACATCCCTGAGATCCTTTCCTAATGGCAATGGGAGGATGTTCACATGTTTTTGTTAGATCTTGTAAAGATGATCTGGATTAGAAGATATTACCTCGGTATTAGGTTCTGGATTGGATTCTTGATCATGTTCAAAGTTAGGAACAATCACCTTTCGCCTTGTAGACACTTTATCAAAACTTTGATCCTTTGAGATCAGTTTATTTTTATTAGATCAAATTCAAGGGGTCAATCTGGTTGTGATTAAGTGGTTGAATTCCGAACAGCTTCGGATTCAATTTATGATGGTGGTCTCTACATAATTTCGGGCTCAACCAGTGTTAGGTTGGTTGATGGTTCTTTTCAGTTTGTTGGTAGGTTGCGTGATTATTTGTATATGATCTTCAAACCCCCTCTCCCAATTGTACTTATCTTCCCTCACTAAACTCCCCCCCCCCCCCCCCCCCCGCGCCGAAGATGAGGATAATTGAAGTCGAATTCCTTTCCGGTCCCAGTCCCGAACCCGCCGGCTGTCGGCGGGCTGCTCGAGCTGTTTCCGCGGCGAGAGCGGGTCGCCGCGTGCGAGTCGGGGGATGGACTGGGAACGGCCCTTTCTAGGGCCTTCCCCGGGCGTCGAACAGCCAACTCAAAACCGGTACAGACAAGGGAATCCGACTGTTTAATTAAAACAAAGCATTGCGATGGTCCTTGTGGATGCTAACGCAATGTGATTTCTGCCCAATGCTCTGAATGTCAAAGTGAAGAAATTCAACCAAGCACGGGTAAACAGCGGGAGTAACTATGGCTCTCTTAAGGTAGCCAAATGTCTCGTCATCTAATTAGTGACGTGCATGAATGGATTAACGAGATTCCCACTATCCATGTCTACTATCCAGCAAAACCACAACCAAGGGAACAGGCTTCGCAGAATCAGCGGAGAAAGAAGACCCTGTTGAGCTTGACTCTAGTCCGATTTTGTGAAATGACTTGAGAGGTGTAGTATAAGTGGGAGCCCTCGGGCGAAAGTGAAATACCACTACTTTTAACATTATTTTACTTATTCTGTGAATCGGAAGCGGGGTAACGCCTCTCTTTTTTAAAACAAGGCCCGCCTCACACGGGTCGATCCGGGCGGAAGACATTGTCAGGTGGGAAGTTTGGCTAGGGCGGCACATTTGTTAAAAGATAACGAAGGTGTCCTAAGATGAGCTCAACGAGAATAAAAAACTCGTGTGGAAGAGAAGGGTAAAAGCTCGTTTAATTCTGATTTCCAGTACGAATACGAACCGTGAAAGCGTGACCTAACCTTTAGACCTTCGGAATTTAAAGCTAGAGGTATCAAAAAAGTTACCACAGGGATAACTGGCTTGTGGCAGCCAGACGTTCATAGCGATGTTGCTTTTTGATCCTTCGATGTCGGCTCTTCCTATCATTGTGAAGCAGAATTCACCAAGTGTTGGATTGTTCACCCACCAATAGGGAACTTGAGATGGGTTTAGACCGTCGTGAGACAGGTTAGTTTTACCCTACCAATGATAGTGTCGCAATAGTAATTCAACCTAGTACGAGAGGAACCGTTGATTTGCACAATTGGTCATTGCGCTTGGTTGAAAAGCCAGTGGCGCGAAGCTACAGTGCGTTGGATTATGACTGAACGCCTCTAAGTCAAAATCCGGGCTAGAAGCGATGCATGTGCCCGTCGCCTATTTGAAAATGTTACGATCGATGAAAATATAAAAACGTTTGAACAGAGGATGATAACATTTGTATCCTTTTTGTGTGGATGATATCCTACAAAGATGCATTTAAGAGCCCTTGTATGTAGTTTTCCCCTTTCATATGTGATGAAAATATTGGCCACTAAACCCACGTAATGAAAGCAAGAAAAAAAAAGAGTTTGCAAAAAGGGTTCAAACCAGGAGCCAATATGTTCCAGTAGTTCCACTAGTGGATCTATTCTACAAAAGAATTTAACAGCATAAGAAATATAAAAAAAGAGACAAAGTTATACCCTTAAAGTTAGTCGTGGTCGTGGAAAAAGAGAGGATGATCCAAGAGCATTAAATGGAAGTCCTTACTTTATTGTTAGTCTACACCAAATAACCATAATCCCGATGTGCTACAAACCTAAGTTCACTACCTTCACCTATGAAGTAGTGTTGTTGGAACAGCCTTAACCCCTTCTCTATCTCTTGCACGAAAGCCGGAACAAAATGAACTAATGGAGCTTTAAGTGTGTATGTTGACCAAATGAGCAAGAGAAGCAAATGAGAGACAAAACCGGCCTTTTATACCAAAGGAAACCCTAGAGACTCCCCATGGCCTGGCATAAAGATGCAAAACCATTGGACCAACAAAAATGTCTAATGAAAATAAAGTGTCACTTCAGCTCCCTCTTCACGGACCGTGAAGGTCTTCACGACCCGTGAAGAGAGAAGCCGAGCACTCGTGTAGGCTTGATGCTCCACGACCTGTGAAGGGTCACGAGGGTCTTCACCAACCTAATTACGCTTTCTCTCATGTTTAGGGCGTGCTATCAACCTTGCCGTGTGACCCAATAGGTCTGTGCTTCATCAATAGTGATGTCGTCATACGTGTGTTGATGGGTAGATACTAACAACAGGACACACTACCAAAGATTCGAGGAACAAGATTATTTGTGATTTTTACTTAAAAATTAAAGCCAGAGAGAGTAATCATAGGATTATGAAGTTTAGCACGGGTTGGTATCCAATTAATCAACTGAACAAAAGTAAGGACGTCTCCCTAAAAGGACATTGGTATCTTGTTATGGAATAGCAACGCCCTCACCCATTTTCCGTTCCGTCGCTTCATTTTGTTGGGGAGTGATGACACGAGAGGAATCATGCATAATTCATTTTTCTTCAAAATCGAGGTTGAGTATTTGATTAAAGTAATCTCTTGCATTATCCGACATTAACCTCTTAATCTTAATACCAATTGGTTTTCGATTAAAAAAGAAAATTTTGGAAGGCCATCACTGACCCAAGTACAATCATCTATGAAGGAAATGAATAAGATCAAAAGGAGATTAACTAATTCTGTAACTGATTAGGAAAGAAACATGCTTGTCTTTAGCAATTTCACATGATTCGCAATGAAATTGAGTGACATCAATATCATGAAACAAAGAAAGAAATAAATATTGTAGGACTTTAAAAGAAGGGTGACCAAGATGGTGATGATACAAGTAGACTTTGTCAAGGTTTGTGGAAGGTAGATTGGCTATTAGGTAATGAGGTAAATCACTTTCTTTTGGTGATCCAAACGATGTATCCAAGTAGAAGAAATTGTTCCTTTTTCTAGCACTCCCAATCATCCTCTCGAAACTTTGTCCGAAATAAACAACAATCCAAATAACAGAAACACATTGCGCTTTGAGTCTTGCATTAGCCTTTTTATGGAGATGAGATAGGTAGATAAAGTTGGTATATGGAGAACTTTTTTCAAGATTATTGATGAGTTGTCTCATAGATCTGCTACGGTTATCGAAAACCCATTTGTTGTTGCAATTTTCCGACTACTTAGACAAGGAAAATAATCAATGAACAGATTGAGTGAGTTTGTCATATGATCGGTAGCACCCGAGTCAATAATCCAGGCTATAAAAAAGAGTTATCCGAGACATTTAATCCAGTGAAGGGAAGATACATGTGAATGCACCGAGGAGCAATTACCTCAAGGTTTTTCTGCTCTTGTTTAAAGTATATGCCTTTTGAAAAGACTACACAAAGAATGTGAGAAAGGAAAGGAGGGTGCAACAACGAAGGCAGGAAAAGAGGGAAGGTTTATGAGACGGTTTCAGTAATAAAGGTTGTAATTAGAGTGTAGCAATGAAGGCCGCCAGAAAAAATTCGAAGTATGTCCTAGAGCTCTCATACCATGTTAACAGGCAGCAAAGGTAGTAACCAATCTTACTAATTACTATATCCGGATGCATAGAGCCTTGTATTTATGCATCAGTACATAAACCTATAATAAACCATCTCCTAATGGCCTAGTGGGTAAGACACTTGCCCCCCATAGGGGAGGTCAAGGGTTCAAGTCCCACCAGGTTTTAGTTAGGGATGGCCACGGGGATGCTTTGGAAACGGCCACGGGTAAAACCGGTTAGACCACGTACATCTCAGCCAAAGGCTCGACACCCCGGGAGAAGCCTTAACCGGGAAAACTCCTTAAAAAAACAAACATAAACCTATAATAGTATAAAATTATAAAATAAAAACACACTAAATTACAGTCACAACTAAAATACAACCTATTATAACTGTATATACAGTTGTAGATGTGGCCTATTATAGTTGTAGATACCGCCTTTGTAGAAGTGATCTTCTCCGACACAACCATTACTTTCAAAGATATTGAACATTAATGATGTCATTTATTCACTTTCTACCATCAATGAAAACATCCCATAATCAAGTGACGGATACAATGTAATATTGTAACATGTCATAATACAAGTCGGATACAAGAAGCAACATATAACTTAATAACAAACCAATATCAAAATGGTACATGTTTTGATGTCTAGTTGACACATGCACCTTGGTTAGTTAGATGGCAAGTAATGTCCCTAGGTTGATCTCCTATACCTTATAAAAGATGTAGAATTAAAGATGTAATCGAGTTGAGCTACACACGAATCACCAAAACTTGGATCTTCAAGCTCAAAACGAGCAAAGCCTCAACGAAATCGAGCTTACTAAAAAGAATTTATTAAACAAGCACGGACTTGAGCCTCAAAGAGTGAGATCGTTTACGCTTACGAGCCTAAACAAGCTTTATATATTATAATACAATTTATGTTTTTCAATTTTATAATTTATAGCTTTCAATGAAAATTCTAAATAATACGCCTGTGAGGCCGCGTTTAATCCATCTTGAATGAGCCAAGCTCAAGGTCAACAACACAAACTCGAAAAAGCCGAGCCCAAGCTTGATCTCAATAAATCCTAAACGAATCCAACTCGATAAGTGTCACGCACAGGCTCGACTTGCTCACATCCCAATTTAACCATAAAGATTAAGATACAAATGAAATACCGTAAAGAAATACCCATAAAGTTGACCCACCGGCACTAATTCCACAATTTAACGATATTAGAATCGGAACTAACTTTTAATAAAGTAAACTCTTATACCTCTAAAACAGTATAAAGTATTTCTTAATCCTAGTTACAATTGGTTTTGTATGATTTTCACAGAAACATGATAGAAGCTGTCGAATACCAATGACCTACAAATTCTTAAGAAGCCATGTACCATGTCTAGTGAGCCTGAACCTTTTCATCTCACATATATCATCATCATCTTATTACATATATTGAACCTTGAAATCTACTGTAGCAAATGTAACGAGGATATTCTAATCTGATATATAAAAAAATATTAAAAAAGAGCAACGAATGATTAAGAAAATGCGTCAACATACATGGGGTGTCTTCATTGTTTGGGAAGATGAGGCTTTATCGACTCCACAACAACCTGTTGATCATGAAGAACATATTGTCAACTTTGTGAATTAGCAAAACATATACTTGTCAAAAATGGTATACACATGACTGAAGTTTGCTATATCGTAAGGAGAGCCGTGTTCAGTAAATTCCATGTAAAAAACATAGTCCTAATATTTTAATATGCAATCACATTTGATTCAGTATACAATCACAAGTGATTGTAAAAGCATCACATGTGAATTACGAAAATGCCACTCCGCCCAAAATTTTAAAATTCAATCTGGGCCATTGATGTCATTGATCCAAAGGCTAAAAATTGGTCCCTTAGGACTATGAATTATGTATGGACAATATTGAACATTCTTCATCGTAGGGAAGGATATTTTAGACATGATAAATAGTCAAATGCTTCCTTAAAAAAACTGAGTCCACCGAAAATATTATACTTCTTTTCCAAAAAGGCATGCAACATTTGACATAATAGTTTTATAGTTATCAAATATAATAAGTACTCGTTATCGTATGAAATAAAGATAACTTGTAGTTGTAGGCCACAAATTCTGAGTTATAAATTCCCCTACAATACAATGTAAAGTAGCCCTTACCCTCCCATCGTATGATAATGATGCGAATAACCAGGGCTCTCGAGAACTCCATGACAAGCCTGTATATTCAATGAAATTTGAGAAGTTAAAGCTCCAAGTCATTAAGGAAAAATGAAAATCAAGAGAATGAGACCAAATTGATTACCATAAACACTGTCCTCGTAGTCGCTGTATGAATGGAGCAAGGATTCTGTCCATCTGGTAGTGGAGTTAGACAAGCTGTAAAAATAAATAAAAGATGGTAAAAGGCGAAAAAGCATACACATAAGTTTGAAGAGAAAAAGAAAAAAGAAAAAGAAAAATAATAATAATAATAATAATAATAATAACAGAAAAAAGAGGGACCTCTTGGAAGTTAATGTATCATTGGTAGGTGGAGAGGCAAGCCATAAGTTAACAGCCGAGTCCGTTCCCGCACTCTGCATAAGTAAACCATCAGCAAAACATTACACAATAAAAGCAAAAATAAGAAACTAAAGCTAAAACTTAAAAAAGGGAACACGAGGAACAGAGTGCGTTGGGTAACTCATCAAATGGTTCAATTTTTCAAAGGCTAAGGTTGGATTGATTGGAAAGATGTTTTGTCCAAAATTCTAAAATAAACTGTAAATTAATCACCATGTCAAATATGACTACAAATATCAGATTTTCCAATTAATAATATAATTACTTGAGTGAAATAATTTAGAAGGTTTTACACTTTTATGCTTATAATACATTATGGCAACCTTCTCAGTTTACCACATATTCATAATTTAAGAATAACCCAAATCAACCTGACAAAGTAAATGAATCAAAACTACCACCTCCACTACAAAATATCGGTATGTGTTTTTGCGAGTGTGGATGAGGGAGAGAGATACATATATGTGTATATATACACATACACACACAGGTGCCTGTATATCAATTTATACATGATACCCATCTATATGTATCCGTAAGTAGGTATGTATATACATGTGTAAGTATATGTGTGTATAGAAAGAGATCATACAAGAATGAGCCCTTCAAATTCGGGATTACTTCTAACAGCCCAAGTCCTGCCACATTGCCACAAGATAATCAAAACAACGGAGTCAAATGTAAAAGTTGGTAATCAGATCACAATAAGACAGAGGAAAAGTGCTCGTATTTAGCTTGACCAGCTAATGATTATTACTTCTTTTCACAGATAATAGTTACGCAATACCACACAGCTTTACCAGTGAAAATGTCCAGGGAGCTCGGCAACAGGGGCCTTCGACATTCTAAGATCCCATATGTTTATACCAGATTCATCTGCAGCTGTTACCTGCATTGTTTGTTACAATATATTATTTTCCAAGATAGAAAAGGATTTATGACACATAATTCCAGTAACTATTTAGTTGAGTAGCATTATTGAAGTATGTCTGAACTTGAATCAACAATCTTACAAGTATATGCTTCTTCTTGCTATCATAATCTACACTACGAACGTGGGAATAATCGATTGCATTTGTTTTCCTGTAAAATATTAAACAAGCATGTATCAAGGCTTCCATATGTTCCCAACAACCAAACTAATTAGTGTGAGCAAGACGCAAACAGCAGACACAAACAACTGTCAATCATCTTACTTTTTAGAAATATCCTAACATATAGACAATTAGACATCAAGTAAACGGATAGAAATCAGAAGTTGCACGCATTGCATGTGGCTATGATTTTCATAATCATTTTTTCAACAATAAACTCAAATTTTTCTTTATGTAGATACTTGAGAATATTTCTAGACAACCCATAGAAATCATTTTAAATTGTTAAGAAATTAAAATTTTTGATTATATTTGGAGCATACTTCATTGTGCGCAAGTCCCAAAACTGAATAGATGACTCAGAAGTTGATGCAACAACATTAACATCATGGGGATCCCACGCGCCGCCTGATAGATGATGAAGCATCCCAGCTGACTCCTGAGATTGTACCTACATATTGGTAGGGTAACATATAGAATAATGAGAAACACATAATAGATGATAAGGAAGAAAATAAAGTTCTTTAGTCTAGAACTTTCTAAATTACTCTCAAGAGTTTGACACATTAGAAACAGATGGATTAAGTAAAAGATACTCCTTTGTAACACAAGATAGGATGCTAGTTCCATTGACATGTCCAATACTAAGTATACCCTTATTTGCTTTCTAGGTAAAATATTAACGTATTCCTGGTCACTTGAAGTAATTTTCTAAATGGTACCACAGTTTAACTTGAAATCCAACTTCCATACAAGATTTAAAAATCTTCTACCCTTTTACCTTGTAATCATTAAGCACGGTACCAATTTTATAACCATGGGCATTATAAGAATATTGTACTACTCGAAGTCTCACACACTTAATTAAATATGGGAATTAAGAAACATTTGTTACAATTCTTGAGGGATATGGACCATGATATAGCACAAGCTGAATAATAGTTCTCTTCATGTGCAACATCTAAGCGAAGAACTAATTTGGTCGATTACTGAAACTCTAAAGGTGATTAACATCAGATAGAAAACTGTTTATGCTTTCAGTTATATAAGTCATTATTTGCTAGAATTATTCAAGTCTAATATCCCCTTTAGTTATACTTTAAAAAAGAACTTATAGCATTTTTGACAACGAAACAATTAAAGTTGCTGAAAGTATAACAATGTTTTCCCAATGTATCAGGTCAACAAGATGACCACACCAGTTCCATACTAAACAAACAAGATAAACATTCAGATGTTCTAGTGTTTTAACTTTTAACCGTCTGTATTAGAATCACCATATTAAGACGTTTTTAAAAACATGAATGGGTATATGTGTAAGAAAAACTTCTGGTACCATATTGGTACATTGGGAAAACATCATTACATTTCAGCAACTATAACCCAATTAATTAATAAACATGTGTTTCAAACATGATATTAAAATTGTGACTACTTAAAACATAAATGCAATTATATATTAAAAAACTGTTTACATTAACTATTGGCTAAAATGGGAGAGCTAACAATGTCTGGAAAGCAATATTACATATCCAGATAATTGTTCAGAGATTCTTACTCTCTTATACCTGTGCGCTCTTCTTTGAAGAATCCAAACTCCAGAGAAAGATATTCTGCTCATCAATACTTATCAACTTATCATGTCTACCAGATGGCCACCAAAGTACACTGCCATATATTTATTCAGTCAATTAATGTTTCATAGAAAGTAGATTACATTATTTAAAAGGAAAAACATCTTCTTGCTTCAGAATTGAAATCAATTGATGTATGATTCATGACCTCTCTGGTAGTTTACTTAATTTGAGACAGTTGAGAAATCAAAACCATGCTTCATATGATTAAAAATTAAAACCAAATCTTAAAGTTTCATCTAGACATAAGACATCTAGCCGACTCCAAGAACTTCTGAAAAGGTCCATCAACAACATTTCAGTTTGAATGAAGCAGAAGCTGAGTAACAAAACAGCAACTTATAAAATAAGAATCCTTCAAAAGTCAAAACCTTTCGTGGATTAACTCTCATAATATGATCTTGTGTATCTTAAAAATGGTGCAGTCACATATGTCAATCTTTAAACAAGAGTACAAGACACTGAAGAAATATAAAGGTAGCAGATTTCCTAAGTTACTTTGTAATCCGACCGGTTGTATCTAAGCCAACTTTCTAATATCCATATACAGGAATCTTATGTATATAGAAGTGAATATCATGGGACTTCTCAAAAGTGAATCAAAAAGAGCATCATCAAAGAGATCACAAGGATTCCAAGTAAAACCTACAAAGATACACATGAAGTTCTAAGACCTTGGAACACTATAAGTATGATCATAATTCAGCGGTACTTGTATTGATACAAACAGAAGTGAAAAAACAATGCACCTTTAGGAAAACATAACTCACCACTTAATTTTTGAACTGTGTGCATCAAGGGAAGCAATGCATTCCAACTGAGGGGAATTTGATTGGCCATATAACTCGGGGATCTGCCACACAGCTGCTTCATATGATTCACCTTCAACAGGAACAATTAACAGCAAATATCAATTAACCACTAAACTTCTTGCAGACAATATATACAAAACAACATGGGAAATGAAAGTTTCAAACAGAACTGTAAAACAATTTTACATTCCCTCCAGTCCTAATAGCAATATCTGAGCAGCAAGAAACTTTGTATAGCCAAGTAAGGATTAGTAATTGCATGACTATAAAGGTGGCAATGATGATAGTGATTATAGTATCTAATAATAGAATAAAAGATATATATTCTTGAAATGTAGGTCTGATTTGCTATTCGTTTTTTGAGTTAGTCTAGAAAAGGCCTATTTTTTATTAATTAAAGGTTGTTCTACATTTTTTATATCCTTTGGAAAACCGAACTGCAAGTTTATCAAAAGTAAAATGAGAATCCAAACGCCATTTTATTATTTTCATAGTTACGCATCCATACATTCTTTCCTACCTCAGAACACAGAAGCCAATAACAGAAGTCTTGATTTGACATTTGTAATCAGTTGAGCCAGTTTCTCATATTACTAATAGCAGTACAACCCCAGTCACATCTTGAATAAGGTAAGCTTCAAAATTCTAGATTCAAAGTGAAATTTATGTACCTTTCTAAATTCATTTGTTCAGTATTGGAATCATCTGTGTTAGCAATTTTCATTTTGAAAAAGCTTCAAAACTCTGTATCCATTATGCATTTTACTTGCCTGGCTAATCTAATATCAAAAATCAGAAATATCCAATTTTAAATCACATTTGATCACAAAATCCTACTAGAGGCCTTATTATGCCAATACAACAGATGAACTCTTCTCAACATACATCTAGATCTTACTCTTAGCATAGTTTAACTAACTTGTTTACTTCTTATTACAACGAAATCAAAGAATAATTGCTGATATTACAACCAAAAACACAATCAAGCAAATACATTAAGAGAATGCAACAAGAAATCGATGACTGACCAGAAGAGAACACTGTAGAGAAGATCCGTTGATCAAAAGGGCAAGAAGCAAGGTCCCATATCTCATTCGGATGGGAAAACAAACCCTCGCAAACAAGCTCCGTACCACCCGATGAAAGTCTAATCAGATGCACCTGAAACAAACACAATTGAAGTTTAATTCAAACAAATCAAAACTCACAAATGCAAATCTGAGATCAGTTTAAACAAATCAAAACCTCATTTTCTTCCTTGAGACTGAGAGTGCCGGTGAGGAAACTGGTGTGATCTGTGTCCGCTTTGACATCAGTAATACATCTTGCCTTCAACAAAGCATTAGAAATCGAGTAAATGCAGATGTGAATGATAGTAAATTGAGGAAAGTTTTGATGAAACGCATAGGAGCATGAAATTAGTGTTTGTTCGATCAATTGATTCTCACCTGATACTTGAGACCGTAGCCGATGCCAGTTGACCCTCCTTGCATGGAGGAAATCTTGATTCTGTGCAGAAAATACTCTTTCGTGAGTTTCAGTCAGCTGAAGAAGATTAGGGCTCTTTACGATTGCAACGAAAGTAAATAAAACTTTTATATTTGGTAATTTTTATAGATACTTTTTTTAAAGATATGAAATAAGGTTATATAAATAAAAACAATATATGAACTAGCTAAGCACCTTTATATATTTTATATATATGTGGATGTTTAAATATGGAGTTAATTGCACCAATGGTCCTTTAACTATTCGATAATTGCGAGTTTATTTCTTTTTTTCAAAAAGTTACAAGAATAGTCATTTAACTGCCTAAAAGTTGCACAGATAGTCCTTTTTAATAGTTATATTATAAAGGACCATTGGTGCAATTAACTCTTAAATTTATTTTTAAGTTTTTTATCTTTATTTTAGATTACTTATATATAAAACATGAAAAAGTAAATATACATATAATATATACTGTATTTAAAAATTAGAAAATCTAAACAAATTCGGAAATTCATATATAACATTGTCATCAATCTTATAATATAATATTATTAAAAGAAAAGAGATGATTACATCATCATCTCCTATAAAAAAAGGGTTCCACCATCAATCTTATAATATTATTAAAAGACAATGGATGATGACATTATCATCCTCTATAAAAAAGGGTTCCACCAATCACAATCCTCTATTTTCAATTTTTTTTAAATAAAATCGAAAATAATTAAATAATTACGTTGTTTGAATGTAATTTGGAAGGGTTTAAATGTATTGTTAGGGGTAGTATAGGAAATATGTGAGGGATTTTAATAAATTTTATATTAATGTAATTAATTATAAGTTGTTTGAAAATTATGTTTAATAACTTGTAATATATTTTGTTTTGAGAAAAAATAATTATATATTTTTAACCGCCTCATTTTTATCTACGTTTTTTATATCAATTTTATCGGAAGATGAGTTTTTTTTAATTAGTTTATTTTAATTATTTTATCCATCGAGAGCAACGTGTAGGTAATTATTGACATTTTATTCGTCTTTTATATTAATTCTCTCTACATAATATAGTCGATATAATCACTTATTTCTTGGTGTTTCGATAAAAAGAATTAAAAATATACTATAACCAACGGTTAGTGACATAAAGTTGTGTACAAGACTAACACTATCACTTAGAGCTTTTTAAAATTGATTGTTAGTTGTGAATAAATAATCCTACAGAAACTATAATTCTATATAATTACTGGGTAGTGAAATAGTTGTCATGTTATTGGGTTTTGTCACTACATACAACTTGGAATTTTATATAAAAAATTTATCTGTCTAAGTTTTCTTATTTTTTAACTAATAACTTGGTACATAAAATAAAAGTTATTACATGGATATTTGAATTCAGTGATATTTTGTGTTTTTAATTATGTTTAATTTAATAATAAATTACACTTAAGCGATTTGTGTATGTATAAACATAATCTATTATATATTATGATCTTATTATTATGTGATCTAGTTTGCGTATACTTAGATGGATGTCATCATTATTTAACTTTTAATAAATTTAGTTTACAATTTCAAATATTCAAATATATAATTGGCTAATAAAATGTCTTTACAACACTTGATATAATAACATTAACAATAATATTATATTATGGCTTTACAATGTTGGGATAAAGTTCCATCATGAGAAATACAGTATTATTATATTAAAAACTTTTAAACATGTAATGTAACTTTATATTTCTTAAAAAAGAGTATTTATAAGAAGTATTAAAAAGATACGTTTTCACTCATTGACGGTTATATGTGACGGTTTCTCGAGTGAAGAGTAAGAAGGGGTTTAAAGTTTTAATCTTTGCTAATTTAGGAAACCCTACTAATAAAACTATGAATGTTGTTTATAAAGAGGTTTTAAAGAAAAATCTAATGATAATTTTATGTATGAATTTCAAAATCCCGTAATGATTATTCATTTCTTACGAGATTTTAATTAATATCTATGCTTTGTAATTATTTTTACTTGTTATTATAACCTGCGTAAGTGGGAGCTTATGGATTATGCTCGTGTCATAATATAATTATATGGTTAGATACACGTGAGCCTAAAGGGTCACACACTTATACACTAAGATACCAATTAATAATAATAATATATTATGTATTTATAATATTAATGTAATGTAAAATATTAATTGGGCCAAATTAAGTATGGACTTAATAAATAAATTGTATTGGGCTTAATTAATATATGGGCTTTATTTTAAATTAGGAGATAAATTTTAATTTGAATTAAAGGATAAACTTTAATATGGATTAAAGAATAAATTTTAATATGAATTAAGGATAAACATGATCCTTAATATAGATTAAGGATAAACATGAGACTTAATAGGGATTAAGGATAAACATTCATTATTTTATTTGTAGGATTTCTTAACTGTTATTTCTTTCTAACAGTTGGATTTTGCCCCAATAAAAATCTCTTAGAAGATGACGAAAATGGTTGTTTATTCTCCATAGTTGATAGCTATAAAAATAAAAAATATTGGATATAAATATCAGTTATGTTTGTTTCATTCTGTTAGTTAGTTTGTTAGAGAGTTAGTCTGGTGTTCAATGGTGTATATATATGTAATGTTGCTGAATTAATAGAACACACAGAATTCACTCTCATATTCTTCTTTCTCTCTCTACCTCTCTTCTTCTCCTTCTTCTTCTGTTTCTATATTCTTAATCTGCAATTCTACATGGTATCAGAGCATGTTTGATCTTCATCTTATGCTCAATTGATTTCATTCTCTTCATTTCAATCATCTTTTAGCAAGCCCTAATTTGATTGCCCTAATTTCTCGATCTTCTCGTTTTATCGCATCATGCCTGCTTCGTCAACAAATCTAAATGAATTCAATGGAGCTGACGTTGAAGCTTCCAGTCCATATTTCCTCGCTTCTTCTGACAATCCGAACACGATTTTGGTGTCTAAAGTGTTTGATGGAACTGGATTTGCTACATGGAAGCATTCGATGATTTTTGCCCTTTCAGCCAAGAACAAGATTTGCTTTATTGATGGTTCGATGAGTCCTCCTGAAGCCGATTCTGATCTGTTTCAAAACTAGAATCGAGTTAATTCGATGATCATTTCTTGGATTCTGAATTCGTTGAGCAAAGACATTGCTGAAAGTGTTCTCTTCTTGCAAACAGCAAAAGAAATATGGTCAGAATTAAATCAAAGGTATGCACAATCTAATGGTGCATTGATATATCAGATTCAAAAACAGTTGTACTCAATTAGTCAAGGAACTGAAGATTTCTCAACATATTTTACCAAAATTAAGAAAGTCTGGGATGAGTTGAGAATGATTCAAGAAATTCCTGCATGTACATGTGGATCAGGTGCTGTTCTTAACAAATTTTTGGAGGATCAACGATTAATTCAGTTGCTAATGGGACTTAATGACTCATACAAAGCTGTAAGAGGACAAATCTTAATGATGACTCCTCTTCCTACTATTGCTACTGTCCACTCTTTGTTAATTCATGAAGAAATGCAAAGAGAAATCTCTTCTAATCCTAATATTGTTACTGAGGCTATGGCAATGCATGTCAATAACAATTCTAAAAGGAATTTAGTTTGTTCTCATTGCAAGAAAGTTGGACACATTAAGGCACAATGTTATAGGCTTAATGGCTTTCCAGCAGATTTCAAATTCACGAAAACAAGGAGGCCTAAATCAACTGCTCATAATGTTGCTGTTAGCGATAGTGGGTCTCAAACTATTTCACTCGAACAATTCAATCAACTGATGCAAATGTTGAACAACATCAACAATTCGGCTAGCATCAACTCTGTTATTACGAATGGTTCCATGGACACTGCAGGTAATATTTTTGATGATTCAGGAAAACATGTGTCTTACATTCTTAATGTTTCTAATGGTTCAAGTGATAAATCCACATGGATTATAGATCCGGGAGCCATAGATCACATATGTTCAGATATGTCATTGTTTTCTTCCATAAACAGTCTTTCACAAGTTCATTCTGTCACTTTACCTAACAGTCATTCAATTCCTGTTTCGAAAATTGGAGAAGTTCCTATTCATAGCAATATCACTCTTTGTGATGTTCTTTATGTTCCTGAATTCAAGCACAATCTTAATTCTATTGCTAAGATCACTAATCAGTTAAAGGTATGGATTATATTTACTGATGAACTTTGTGCAATGCAGGACCCTTTGAAGAAGAATAACTTCATAATTGGAAAAAGGGTTAACAATCTCTATCTACGAGGACATGAGTCTTTGAAGGTTCCTACACATGCAAATCATATTTTCAACAATGCTTCATTACTCATGTAATTTTTTGAATAAGAGTAACATGTCTAATCTTTGGCACAATAGATTAGGACATTTACCTTTTCATAAGATGAAATCATTGTCTTTGATTTCTGAACAATGTATTACTGATTTGTTCAATTCATGTATCGTTTGTTCTCAAGCAAGACAACACAGATTATCCTTTTCATTGAGTGAAACTACTTCTGATCAACCGTTTGATTTAGTTCATATGGATATATGGGGGCCATACAAAGTATCCACTCATAATGGTTTCAAGTATTTCTTGACAATAGTGGATGACTATAGTCGTTGTACTTGGATACATCTCTTAAAATAGAAAAGTTCAGCTTTCACACTCATTCAAGCATTTGTTAAGTATGTTCAAACTCAGTTTAAAACGACAATCAAAGTTATTAGAACTGATAATGCGTTTGAACTTGGTTCTAGCAATGAAGGCATTCAATTCTTTCAATCTTTGGGAATTACACATCAAAAATCATGTGCGTATACACCACAACAAAATGGAGTTGTGGAACGCAAACATAAACATCTTCTAGAAGTATCTCGAGCTCTATTCTTTCAATCTGGAGTTGGAAAAAGTTATTGGGGAGAATGTGTTTTAACTGCTGCTCATATCATCAATGGTGTTCCTTCACGAGTTTTGAAAAATAAAACTCCCTATGAGATGTTATTCAAAAGAAAGCCATATTTGAAAAGTTTACGGTCTTTTGGATGTTTATGCTTTGTGTCTACTCTACTTGTCAACAGAGACAAGTTCATGCCTAGATCAAAGTCTTGTATCTTCATGGGATATCCTTTTGATCAAAAAGGGTATAAAGTTCTTGATCTTCAAACAAGGGAAATTATTGTTTCACGAGATGTTAAGTTTCTTGAAGAAATATTTCCTCTTCGACACATAAAGACTCGAGACAATGACTCTTGTATTCCAAATATTGTTCACCCTCTTGAAGTTTTTTAATCTCATGAAAATTCATCAAGTGATCAAGCTCTAAATGATACACAGGTTGATAGTGAGGTTTCTTCTAATCCTTCCAATGTTCCAAATATTCGAAGATCAACCATAAACATAACTCCATTTACTCGTCTCACAGATTACATTTGCTATAATGTAATCAATCAAGATGATACTTTTGATGTTTGTTCTCACACCATTACGAATTTGTTCATTACTAAACAATGTCAAAGTCATCATGCCTCTAATCAAGTTAGGGTATCTACTAACGCTACTGCCAAGATTGTTGAACCAGTATTCTATCATCAAGCAAAAGGCAACCCACTTTGGGAAGAAGCTATGAAAAAGGAATTCGATGCATTGAATGCTAACCATACATGGGAAATTGTCAAGTTACCTAAGGGTAAAAGACCCATAGCATGTAAATGGGTGTACAAGGTGAAATATAAAGCTGATGGATCGATTGAACGCTACAAAGCCAGAACTGTGGCAAAAGGGTTTACACAAAAGGAAGGTATCGATTACCATGAGACTTTTTCTCCGGTCATTAAATTCAACACAGTTCGAAGTTTAGTTACTTTAGCTGTGAAAAAGAAATGGAGAGTTCATCAATTCGATGTAAACAACACATTTTTACATGGAGACTTACATGAAGAGGTTTATATGAAATTACCCCATGGTATGGATAATCCGAGTTCTCATCTTGTGTGCAAATTGAAGAAATCGTTATACGGTTTAAAACAAGCCTCTAGTCAATGGTATGAAAAACTTTCTACTGCTCTTATCACTAAATGATTCCGAAGACCATTAAATGATCATTCTTTATTCATTAAGAAAGTTAACTCTACCATAGTTATAGTAGCAGGTTGATGATGTATTGGTAACGGGTGACAACAATGATGAGATTCAATCTCTCAAAATCTTTCTGGATGAACAGTTCAAAATCAAAGATCTTGGAGACATAAGTTTCTTTTTGGGTCTGGAATTCATTCCTACTCAAAATGGCATGGTTATTAATATTTGTCTTTTAATATTTCCGTTCCCTGTGTTCGATACTCGGTTTTATATAACTATACTATATATGTGGGTTCTCTGCCCGTGTGTGTTGTATTCTTATTGATACCCTTTTAAAACTAATTTGTGTCTTGCGAACTTAATAAATAAGTATACGTACACGCACACCATGTTTTTGGCCAATCTATTTTTCACTTCCCTCCTCACTTTTAAACACCAACCAAAAATAATTAAATTGCAACAAAATTAAAAAGTAAATAGTTTGATGCAGACCCCAAGAAAAAATTTATAATTTAAAACAAAAAAACCCTACACCCAAGAAACCCTACATATTCACACTTACACTCACACTCATCTTCTACCCCTCTCTCACTTTCCACCATTCCTCCCACTCTCTCTCTCAACTGCCGTCGGCCTCCGGCTGTTCTTCATCGGCAATTGCCGCCGGCGCCACCTTCGTAGTCACCACCACCGCCGCCGCCGCCTTCGCTTTCGTAGTCTACCATCTGCTACCGCCACATCATCGCCGCCGGTCCACCGTCTGCCAACGCCGCCGCCGCCTCTATCATCTACGAATTCAAAGATGCATACAAGATATGGAACATTATTTGATTACCTTCTCTAGGATCCAACTAATATTAATTACACTTATGTAAATTTTTATTTATAGATCTTAGATCTAAAAGATAATGCTTATCACCAATATCCTATAGAATATGATTTTTAAATTTTAAAAAAATAGATTGTGATTGTTTGTACCTTATGCATCACTACTTGTACCAAATTAAAATTAGCAGATATTTAGAAAGAAAAAACGAAGACCTTTGATCTGTTAAAAAGAAAAGGTTTGACTTTGGTTTAAGGGTGTCTTTTAGAATTAGTAGGGTGTCTTTATAGTACCACCCATTTAAATTATGTATATAATAAATTAACTAATTTTTAAATTCAATTCAATTTAAATTAGATATTATGTAGAAAATAAAATGTAAATTTAAACAAACTAATCTATTAATTTGGTTAGGAAAAGTCAGTTATTTATTAATTATAGAACAAAAAGTAAATTTCAACAAACTAATCTATTGGATTATTTGACTAATCTAATATCCCTTAACTAACTCACATAATAAATGGTTCTTTCCTAATTTTATAAAGTTTTCTATTAAATGGAAAGTGCTGATTTTTTTTTTAACAACGAAGGTAATGTTCTTTCATCAAAGATACAGATTGAATACATACCGACATCGCCATAGTATCACTAAAATACATCAATCACCATATTGATATAATCAACACATGTGGGAGGTTCAAATGAGAACCTAAATATTTTTGAGAATGGAAGACTCAATCCCAGCCGTCCAATTCCCCTCCTTCAATGTCATTGCCCACCCATGAATTCCTCGCATGCACTCTGCCACACTCGATTCCCCCACGCTTTCCATCCATGAATTCCACTTACAAAATGAACGGCTGAGATTGAGTCTCCCATTCTCATTTAATTTCTTATTCTCATTTGAACTTTCCCCATCAACACATTATGTAATATTTCTCACACTTCAGCCGGCGTTTTGCTTTATACCAATACATCGACATGATGATATCATATTGGTTCTCACAGGACTGTAATAGAACAGCTTCATATTCACATTAACAGCAACCAGTACCAAAACATAATCCAGAGGCAGTTGCAGAATATCACACAGTTGCAGCAAAACCATACCAAAACAGCAAGGCAAGTCAATAATAGAACAACATCAAGACAACGTGATTAACCTAACATCGAACAACAGCAAGTGTCATCAGCCACACAGCATCGCAGAACCCACAAGGCAGTACCAAGACAACATCGAAACAGAATAGCAGCAATACAAAACAGAATGCAGCATTGAAACAGCAACACAGAACCCACAAGGCAATACCAAGACAACATCCAGACAGAATAGCAGCAGTAACAAAACAGGAGGCAACATTGAGATAGCATCACAGAACCTACAAGGCAGCACAAGATCACAAACAGCATCAACATAACAAAACAGAATCACTTTAGCGGCATCCAAGGCACCAACAACATTAGAAACAGTAGCAAATAGCAGCAAAAGACTAGAGCATATATGTTTTACAGTATCGGTACAATTAGAACCTCTGGCTATTGCCCTAGTATAACAAAAACATGACTTGTTTATCCATTTGCGCACTCAGTATATAACCCATCCTCGACAGCAGAAACGCTCCGATGTCAGTCGATGCTTATTTAACACACATACAATCAGGGTGTCCTAAATAGGTGAATGTAAACCTTCCCCCACTCAAACTACTAAAGACAACGCTGCTCCGACGACTAAATTACATCGAAAAAACTCACTGGCTCAACGAGTATAAGGAAGGAAGGGTTAAGCCATCATCACCCAACCGAACCTCCATGCCCTCCATCACCCATCACACACCTATTCACCCCTTTATTACGCCTCACCCTAGATTGGCCCCTCCTTCGCTGGCCTCTACCAACCGTCTCCTTATGCCGACACCCCAACCCAACCCAAGATATATAACATACGAGAAACAAACATCTGAGGCTTGAAAAAGGACCAATCCAACAATACGGACATGATATGAGGGTACGGGCACCTTATGACACCAGGTTCATAACCGTGCAAGTGTGTGCTTAGTGTGAACCACCTTATAACATCCAAGAAAGAAGTATAACTTGATTCACCAGGTCCAGCCTTATAACGCCATTCAACTCATTACAGCAACCTTAATCGCTTGACCCTACTCACACACCAACACCATACCCTTATCAACACAGTGACCACCCACTCGCCTAAATACTAGAACCAAAACAAAACTAGACCAAACCCATATGCTCCCCTATACAAATACCAATATCACAACCAACTCAGAAAATTGTATCAAAACGCAGACATAATACTTCCTACCATTGACCACCCGGTCTTAGTTATCACGCAATAGTGAAGTCTTAATAATACTCCCCACCATGACAAATCATGAAGCCAAACAATGACCCACCCTTGTACCCATGTATGATACCCTTAACGCACAAAGACCCACATACTGACCAACACACACATACCACCCTATTCTGATTGGTGAAAGCTTATTTTGAAAAGGATGATGATGTCATCATTCTTTTCTTTTAATAAGGTTATACGATGATGTGTTTTTCGTGATTGAATTTTATTTCGATATTGTAAAGGTACAAGCATAATAGTATTGTTGATATCATGATATCAAATGCCTAAGACATTTTTATTAACCAGTTGTATATTTGAATATTTAGAATTATAAACTAAACTTATTAAAATGTATTAATAATAAAATTAATCTAAGTATACAAATATTAGATCACATAAAATTAAAATAATAACATAGAATAGATTTTGTTTATACATACTTAAATTGTTTAAGTATAATTTATTATTTAATTGAATATAATTGAAAACACAACATAACATTGAATTTAAATATCCATGTAATAATAACTTTAATTTATGTATGAATTACTATTTAATAAATAAGAAACTTATACAATTAAATCTTTATATAAAATTTCAAGTTGTAAGGGTAGTTACAAATCCACTAACATATAGGTTGTTTCACTACGAGTAATTATGTATGATTATAGTTTCTATACAGTTATTTACTTACACATTACCAATCAATTTTAAAGAACACTAAGGTGGTAGTAGTAGTAGTTTTATAAACAGCTTTATGCCACTAACCAAACATTTTAAAAGATGAATTTTGTAAACAACTTTATCAAACATATAAAATTTATACTAATAAGAATATTTAAAAAATAGCATATTTTTAATTTTTTATCGAAGACCAATTAATCAATGAAATGTCGACTATATATTACGTAGAGGGAATGCATAAAAAAACAAATAAAATGTCTAAGAATTACCTATTCGTTGCCTTCGATACATAAAAAAAATTAAAATATACTAATTTTAAAAAAAGTCAAGATTACGATTAAATTTATATCAAAATGTAGATAAAAATTATACGGTCACAAATATATAATTTTTCTTAAACAAAATATATCACAAGTTATTAAATATACTAACATTTATCAAATGTTGTCTCCTGTTCATAAGCCCTGTAGATGAACAGGGCACCCCACATTTATCAAATGTTCACCAGCCATTCTCTCATTCTCCTCTCCTGTGTGCTTCGTATATGTAACATCCTCTTAACGGGTCTGGTAGTTTAGACGCAAATGGTAAACTATTTGTTTATTATTTATATTTAATTGTTTATGGTAATTGATTATTTAATTGCCATGATATGTTTATTTGATGATTATTGTTTGATGATTTAATTGGTCCACGAGGTAAATGGTAAAAATATTAGTTTTAATATTTTTATGTAATATTGATGCCATATGATTCGTTTTTACACCGGGGTCTCAAATACCCGTGCGTGCACGGGTCAATAAACTAGTTTAATTGATTCCACCAGCCGACCTTATGTATTTATTTAACTTTTAGAAGTCAATTTTATATGTTTCTTCATTGTGAAGATCGTGAAGTGTGTGTATGTGCTTTCCCTTGAAATAAACTCTTACTCCAGTCTTGATTAAGCATGTTTGTTGTTGATTTGCTCCATTAAAGGTTGGTAATTATGATTCCCAACATGAGTTCTTGTAGTTCTTGAAGCAATCTTAGCTTGAAATCATTCTTGATTTTCTAGGGTTAGAGATACTTTGGGTATTTTGTAAAGATGATGATATTAATATGTTTTAACATGTTTAGTTGGAGTTTATTACTGAATTAGTATCAACTTGATGGTGATTTGTTGTGTATTTACTGACTTGAGCTTCAAACCACCATTAATGGAGGTTAGCATGAAACTTGAATTTGGGAATTCAAGGATTTGATGTTTGCATTGTGAATTGATGATTCTTATGTATTTAATATGTATAAATAATGAATTTTTAACTAATTTGCCATGATTTAGATGATTAAATTCTGTGTTTTGAAGATTTAGTTCAAGAAACCCATTAATGGAAGTCAAGGAGTAAACTTGAATTTGTGAGTTCATGATTCGATGATCCATATTGTGTTTTAATGTTTTCCATGTGTTTAGTATGCATAAATATGAAGTTCCAAACTGATTTGATATCATTTGAATGATGAATTGCTATGGTTATGATGATTGAGCATGAAACTTCATTAAAGGTTGTAGGAGATGAACTTAAAATTAGGAATTCATGAATAAATGATTCTAAATGGGTCAAATTCGAAATTGTAACGCCCCAAAGTTCGTAAGTATCTAGATATAAGTTGTATCGATTAATGTGTTAAGTGTTAGACATGGTTAGCAAGTTGCCCTTGTGTGGGATGTGTTTAGTGTTTTTAAAGTAGAAGGGTTAAATTTGCCACATGATGAACGTTGCAAGTTCATGGACCATTTTTGCCAAATGGTGAAAGTTTATGATATGTATACTAGATATTTGACCTTGTAGGTCAAACTCTTCCATTTCTAGCCACACATACGTACATACCTCTACCCTTGTTTTCCTTACTGAATTCAATCCATAGAAGTGAAGATGATCACCTGAATTGATTGATTAATGATCCAATAGCAAGAGGTAATGAGTTTTTCTTGATTTCATTGAGTTTGTGGGTCAAAGAAGTGATTCTTGATTGAATCTTTGATGCCTTGATGTTTTGAGTTAAGTTTCATGTAGAAAAGTTAGTAGTGATGTTTTAGAACTTGTTGGAATGATTGAATGCGAGTTTCAGTTGATTTCATGTGAAATTTTGGGATTTCACAGCTGCTGTTCGAACAGAGTAGAAAACTTTCTGTGCCGACTGTCCATGCGATCGCATGGGTTATCCCTTGCGATCGCAAAGCAGTGTTTTAGACCATGCGATCGCATGGGTTACCTCTTGCGATCGCAAGACAGTGTTTCAGTGTTTTTGTTTGTTTTGCCCCGTGCGACCGCAAGGTGTTTTGCTTGCGATCGCAAGCTGTCTTTCAGAAATCAGTTTAGTTGTTCGACCAGTATATTTCGTAAGTTGAGTACAGATGTTTAAACAAGTATTATTTATTGCTTGTAGGCAATAAGAGTTGACGATTATGTGTTAGAGGATAGCGGTATAATTGCTGCTAAGGTGAGTGTACTTACCTTTAATCAGATTAGCATATGTACATACACTAAGTGATTAGTATATCAATTATATGTTTGATATGTAAAGTTAAAGGCTGTTGTTCAGATGTTCAGTAGCACTATGTTATAATATTCGATATGATTAGTATGCATTTATGTACAAAGTGAACAGTATGATATATGTGTGATGATATGTGTTATGTATGTGTACAAGTACAGAAGGTACCTGGCTTAGAGAAGCCTTGTACTAAGAAAAGCGGATACTTTGTATACAGGCAAGTGAAAGGGGTATATTGAGATCCTTATACCAAAGTAAAGTGTTAGGGGCTTGGTTACGCGCGAGGTGTGATCATACCCCGGGACAAGTTAACAGTTTGACCGTTTTGCAGGTTATAGCTGGGATGTGAGACATCCCGAGAAGAGATACTCATGCGATGTGTGTTTATTTGTCTGTAGTATGCTCACTAACCAGGTTCCAGCGAGAGAAAGGCCCAGTGCGTTGCAGAGTTGGATAGCTTCAAGCTTTTGAAAAAGAGTACTTTTAAAACTACTTATTATGAAACTGTTAGCATTAAAGTAATGTAAGCTTGTTTTCCGCAAACTCTAATTTTTTAGAGTGCTAATCAGTATCAAACGAATTTTAAAAGCTATTTTAGAAAAGTGGTGTTACAGAAATTGACCATTAAGGGACTGATTTTATGCTTCACATAGTTCCTACAACACATATAGATTGATTGAAACTCAAATTATGGATTAGAAGTGTTAGTTTTGATGAATTTCAAGAAATTGCTAAATTGGACATTTCTTAGTTAATTAAAGTTGGATTTTTATTTGAATTAATTGGATTAGTGAAATGTATGTAAGATAGCTTCTACAAGTGCTAAATGATGTTAGTAAACACTGAAAAATGAGTAGAATTGATTTGGAATTGAATTGCTAAAAATTACCGAAATCTCGCTAAAGTTGACTTTTGTTGACTTTGGTCGTCTTTCCGAGTTAGGACCTCAAAAAGTGTAGATAAACTCTTCATTATAAGGGGAACAAGCTGTCTTTAGAAAGTCTTTTAAAAAAATGTCGTTTTGGTGTCGATCCGTCAGAGTTAAAGTTGTGGTTATTTGACCCGTTTGGTCAAAAATGGGTTTTTGTACATAGTTTTATGTTTTGAGCAAAATTTTGGGAGAAAACTTACATTCTTACAGATTGAGTTATGATTATATGATATAGAAGAGGTGGCTATAATGTTTGATGCTATATGTGTAGATATATGTGTTAAACGCCTACTTTAAATTCGAGAAATGGACTTAGATGACTTGTGATCGTGTTTCATTGATTGATACATGTTCCATATGATATATGAAGCATTCCTAAATGATATTTGACTTATTTCAAGTTGGTTTGGTGTGTTTAACCCAACGGGTTGATTTTGACCCGTTTGCGAGGTAAATTGGTATATTTGAACTTTGAGCGCGTTCTGTCAATTGCTACACCTTGCTTATAACATATATGATTATCTTAAATGGTTTTAAATGTTTTTCATGTTGATTATATGTGTTTTGCGTAATGGGTTAGTTTTGACCCGTTTGCGTAGTAACTTGACTTTTGCGGATTAATTGGAGATAGATGAAACTTATGAATGTTCCGTTGATTTCTACGTGTTTAATATCTTATATAAAGATATTCTAAATGACTTTGAGTGTATTTCATGTTGGTTATATATGTTAGGTATAACGGTTAAACTTTGACCCGTTTGCGAATTAACTTGACTTTTGGAGTTAATTATGATTTGAATTACTGATTTGGTTGTGCTGTGTTGTCAGGGGATCTGAAGACTCAGTAATATAAGACCATTGAGCTTTGATTGTCGAGGACGCAGGTGAGTGGATTTATATCTTTGGATATACAGGATATGATATCCTGATTGTAACTATGCTCTTTGGACTGTATGTCTTGATTTGTTATGTATGCATGATGTTTTGGAGATCAACGTGGCGGTGTTTCGGCTGGGTCTGGTTTAGGGATATACAGTATCAACTTTTTTCTTGATATACATTTGTTGTATTCAAGAGGTGCTGGTATCGTTGTCCACGTTAACTGGGCTATCGGTAAATCTTGGTTTTGGCCGACCTTGGTTGTAGGTTCTGCAGGACCGCCGGTTCTCCTGGGGTGATGAGCTATGTGTTTAAACTGTTTGCCTTGTATGTGCTTAGATATTAATTCCCCCACTTAGCTTTGTGCTAATTCCCCACTATCATCTTTTGCAGATAACTTTTGGTAAGCTTTCTAATGAAGTTGGCTGGAAATATGGACAGACAAATACTCTGATGTCTGATATTTTGGAAAAGAGCCTGTTTTGTTATTAACACTGTAGTTACATTTTATAAATGTTAACCAGACAAAGTTGTATTTATCTTTTGGTTTTAATATAATTATATGTAATTAGCTTTCGCATGCAGTATTATATTAATATAAAAAGTACAGTGCTACAGTATATCTATGTGCTTCGTATATATCTCTCTCTTTCTGACTCTCCAAAACCCCTACGTGTTTCCTTCTCCGGCCACCACGCATACTAACTTTTCCAGCCATGGCAACACCAAAACTCAGGGGAGGATCTCTCAATTTTTTATCTATGTTGCTCTATCTCTTTGTTAAGTAGACCTGTGTGCTTCGTGTGTGTATATATATATATATATATATATCTGACTCTCCAACAGCCCTCCGTGTTTCCTTCTACGGCCACCACGCATACTAACTTTTCCAGCCATGGCAGCACCAAAACTCAGGTGAGGATCTCTCAATTTTTTTTTATCTATGTTGCTCTATCTCTTTGTTAAGTTCTATATTATCGATTAAACGACATACATACGTTCCTTTTAATCCACAAAAGCATCTCTTTTTCATCTAATCAGCTCACAAGGTCACACCCTGATGTTTTACTCTTTGCCAGCCATAAGAGTTCCTTCTGCTTCGCTACAACGAAAGAGAAATTTCAGCGTGGAAGGGCGACATGAGGTTTCGGAGAAACAGATCAAGTGGTCAAAGAAGCAGATCTAAAGAAACAATGAGAGTCTAGAAGAGGCTAGATCGAGGGAAGGAGAGAGGGAGGGAGGGATAGAGAGAGAGAGAGAGCTACGGTGGTCACGGTAGTAGTGTGGGTTAAGGCTGTGGTGGTGTCGCTGATGTTCGTGGTGGTGACATGGGTTAATGCAGAAGACCAAAATGGTAGAAAATGAAGAACGAAAACTTGGGAATAAAATTAAAAAAAAAATCTTGTGGTTTTGATTTGACTTTGGAGTAAAAGTTGATATGAAATGACATATGAAATATGGTGAAGATATGGTATAGATTTGGAGCTACATCCTATCATACAAAAGAGTGGTACTAACATGATTTTGTTTTTTCATTTTACTTAAATAGTAACTGATGATAAATTTTCCTAACTTTTAATGCAAATTCTGTTCATGAATATTTGTTATGTTATATTAATATTTATTTTGTATAATGGAAAATGTGTTGTTGAACTTTATGGCTTTCTTAAATAGAAATTAAACGTTGTGGTATAGTATGTCTTTCTTTATTAATTTAATATTTTAAAGACGCGTGTTATGTGTTATATACACTTTATTAATTAAATTAATATATATAATTTCTTCATGGATATTCAATATTTAGCATGCAGGTTATAAACTTATAATTCCATCATATTTAAATTAACATGGAAACTAGCGAAGTTTTATTTCATTTAACGTCTTCAGGGCATTTGAAGATTGTTTGATCAATTAATAGAAATGTGCTTTCAACTTAATTTTGAACATTCAACTTTTATTATAACTATATATTTTAACTTTCTAAATTACTTTTTCCAGTTTCATTTTAAGTTAGTATTAATAATTTAATAATATTTTAATCATATTTACCTATTTTAATTATTAAAAAGTTTATAATTTATAGGAAGCAATAAATAAAGATTTCATCAATTTTTTTATCAAATTAAAAGAACTAGGGCATGAACGTAATTTTGATATAAAAGAATTTTTTTTTAGAGGGTTTGTAGTAAGAGGGAATTTTTTTAATGAATTTGTAATAATAAGATTAAGTATAGAGTAAATTACAAATTTCGTCCCTGTGGTTTACAAAAAAATCACACTTTTCGTCATTTATAATGAAAAATTACACTGACAGTCCCTATTGTTGACATTTTGTTACACATTTGGTCCTTTACGCAACCAGACGTTAACTATTCCGTTAAGGGCTTGTCATGTACAAGGCACAAGAGGGCAATTAAGTCATTTAAACAACTATCCTTATAACCAAACATACTTCTCTTCTTATTCTTGTTACCAAACAATAAATATACCCTTAATACCAAACAAACATAAACCAAATACATGTCCTTTCTCTCTGCCAAAATTCAAGATCTCTCTCTGCTCTCTCTTTCTCTTCACCTTGGTGAACAACAGATCTAAGATCTTACCATCGATTAGGGTAAGATAATGAAACTCCTACCACCGATTAGGAATTTTTGGATTTGACAATGGTGAATAACATATTTGACAATAATGAAACTCTTACCAACGACGAGGAAGTAGATGTGGAGGTGGTGCGATCTGATGGAAACCATGAACAAATCGGACGACTCCACCATAGCCGCCACCGAGGAAGTAGATGTCCTCTGAAAACCTACTCCACCATAGCCGTCGCCACTGCCACCTTTACCCTATTTCGGTGACTCCACCACCACCGTGAACAGATTTGATGGAAACCATCGTGAACAGATCTCATGGAAACCATCGTGGCGGTGGCGACTCCACCGTAACCCTACTCCACCGTGAACGGATCTGTGAGTAAGAAAGAGAGAGTGAGTGAAAGAGAGAGGAGACTCGTGGCGGTGGTGGCAGATTTATGGTGGCAGTGTGACTGGTGTTGGTGGGAGATTCATGGTGGCCGTGCGGCGGTGGTGGCAGATTCATGGTAGCGGTGGGGAGGTGGTGGCAGATTCATGGTGGCAGAGTGCTTCTAATGGTGGCGGTGGCGAAATGTTTTGATGGTGGCGGTGGAGTCACTGACATAGGGTGACACTGAAGGAGGCTATGGTGATGGTGGAGGGTTTTGATAGTGAAGGGTTTTGATGGTGGTTGTCAATTGCAGACATAAAAGTTGATTTGCTTTTTTCCCTTTTCAATTGTAATAAATAAAGGGTTGAAATGAAAAATATACCCTCATGTGCCTTGCACATGAGGAGATCTTAACAGAAAAGTTAATGTCTGTTTGTGTAAAGGACCAAACGTGTAACAAAATGTCAATCACAAGGACTGTCAGTGTAATTTTTCTTTATAAAGGACGAAAAGTGTTATTTTTTGTAAACCACAGGGACGAAATTTGTAATTTACTCTTAAGTATAAGAAAGTTTTATGATCAAAATGCAATTCAAGGTGTAACTGTGTTATAAGAATTTTCAAGTTATCGTAAACATATATGTCAACTCTAAGTATTTATATTGTGAACTATGCAACGTAGGAACTGGACTTTTATTACATAGAAATTGCGTATTATATATGTTTATGTATTACTAGAATGTAAATATAATATACCGCTTTAGATGCAAGAGTAAAAAACTCTTTCATTTGGAAACTATATATTGTTGAAATCTTTGAAAGCTATTTGCGTTTAAAAACTATGTTGGTTTAAAACTATTTGGTAAATGTATTTATTTCTACATTCTACATATTTTGATTATTAGAAAAAAGAAAGTTTTGGTGTTTTGGTGCCCCGCCGCAACGCGCGGGTACCAAAACCTTGTTAACACATAATTTACAAACAACCTATAATAGTTACATTAATATACAATTCTTATAAAACCTCCTCACATATTTCATATAACCCCTCATAATTTACATCCAAACTCTCTCAATTAAATTAAATTTAAAAGTTTCTCCCATTTTCCACCAATTAGAGTCTTTTATTGTCCACATCATATTTACATTACATTATCATTTTTTTATCACATCATACTTTCTCTCTGCTGTGTGAACAATATATATATGTATACACACACACACACATATATATATATGTATATATATATATATATATATATATATATATATATATATATATATTAAATAGGGGGTTATTTTGATGAATATCAATCTTAAAGTTTTAGTTTTTAAGTGTTAAAGTCATTAAAGACAAACATGTATTCCCCCATGTTCTGATATGGCATATTAGTTTTTTTTACACATCTGGCCATTTAACTTGTAAAAAACGTGTTATTATACCAATTTTGTTGATTTTGACCTGCAATAGCAGTTCACTTTTCCTCAAATTTCTTCACTTCGAAATCGAAACTTTAAAGGCCAAATTCTCCATGTATACTTAACGAAAAACAACGATTCTTGACTCTATGGAAAGGTAATCGAGTTGTCTATGAAGCAGTACCAAAAAACTAATAAAATGAGTTTAAAAGAATTATGTAAAATGATCCAGAATCGAGCAAAAAATGACTCTTTTTCTTGCCCTGTTTTCGCACAAAACGATCAAGAATCTACAAAAAAATTACACAAAACGATCAAGAATCGACCAAAAAAAATGCAAAAAACGGGCTGAAAACGGAAGAACAAGTTACAGTCGCAAAATGGGCATATCGACACGTTTTTTGTAAGTTAAATGACCAGACGTGTAAAAAAAGTTAATGTGTCATATCGGAACATGGGGAAAACACGTTTGTCTTCGGTGACTTTAACCCCTTTTTTTAATTAGAAAATTTAAATATAGTTTATTTATCATTAATTGATTACATAATATAATACTAGATTAAATCTATGTGTGATACACGGGTTAGTTTTAAAAAATTATAAATATTAAACATTAATAAAAATATAATAAAATTCAAAAAAATAAATTTATAGCGACGAAAATATATTTAAAATTTTTAAATAGTAGCATAAATAAATACATATTGTAATGTAAATATATGTAAATTAGTGTGATTTGATATAGTAACCATATACCATGCATGGAAAGTTTGAATATCAATTAAAAGATGGTTAATATGAATTTCTTGTAAACATGAAATGTTAATAATTCAACATGAGATATAATTTTTATTTTTAGAAATTAAAATTACTTTTATTTTACTATCGTTATCATTGTCCTTATTTTAGTTGGTATTTCACAATTTTAATATACATAAATTAAAGTACATACATGTACTATTCCACGTATGAAATGAATTATTTTTTAAAATCTAATCTAATGGAGGTACTTATTATAAGAGTTAATTGTGTATTTAATCAATTTAAATTAACTTAAATGTATTGTCTAAACAAATGTATTTGTCAAATAATATTTTTTACTATCTCATCTCCTATAAGAGTTGAAATTTAAAATTTGAGTTTTCAATTTTGACTATTGAAAGTCAAAATTAGACTTTTAATTTTGATAAAATTAATGGTTAGGATTTAATTAGGATTAAATGAATGGTCAAGATCTTCTAATTAGATTGATGATTATTAGTCTTTTATATATTTATTTGAATATATATATATATATATATATATATATATATATATATATATATATATATATATATATATATATATATATATAGAGAGAGAGAGAGAGAGAGAGCTTGGTTCAAGTAAAAAGAGAATAATGGTACAAAATATAAGGTTAAATCTCAGAAGGACACGTGTACAAGGGTAATATTGGAACTTAAAAAGAAAATGTTTCTCTCTCCTCTTAATTTATTAAACTACCCACGTAATAACCCTACTGCAACTTTTTTCTCGCCGCCATCCCTCCAAACCCCTGCTCCCGTATATCATCGACGCCATCCCCATCGGAAACTCTTCCATGCTCCGACGTCGTCGCCTCCGGTTTTCTTCTCCGTCTTTTGCTTCGTGCGCACCCAACAGCGGTCACTCCTTCTTTATTATAAATAATACTGATATCGTTCCCTCCCCTGCAACCTCCTTCCCGAGCGACGTCTCCCTCCGCCACCGCCTACCTATCTGTAATCGATGGTGCTGTCTACGCTTCAGGTCTGTCATCCCGACCTCCACCGCCATATGTGAAGCCCGTCTCCGACCAGCATCGTACTTATGTGAATCCACCATCACCGTCTGTCATATGTGCATCGTTGTTGGTTCTCCGTATGCACATCAGAGTAGTCGTCATCCTGTGCATCAGATTTACACATGTATGCGTATTTGCATTCTGTGCATAAAAAATGGTTGTATTGTGTGCATTAAATATATTATGTGAATCAAGAGTTTGTATTCTGGGCATTAAATGGTTGTATTTTTTGTGCATTAAATCGTTATAACTTGTGCATCATCCTGAGACTTGGCTTACGGGGGAATAGAGATTATGCTGACAGATGAAAAAGGGGTGAGGAAAGTGGTTGTATTTTGGGGATGATGGTTTCTTCTCATTTGGACTCTACCATTATAACCTTTTATATTTTATTAACATCCGAATTTTAAGCTTTTTGCTGACTTTTTTTTGTTGACATTTGGATAGATCCTACGGTTGAGATCTCTCCTTACTTTTAGTAGCTTATTTTATTTTGTAGTATAACTCTACCATATATATATATATATATATATATATATATATATATATATATATATATATATATATATATATATAACATGTGTATTAGACTATTAGTGCGTTGTGTGTGTTGTGGTGGGTGTGTGATGTGTATTAGATATGTGTGTATTACACACACACACATCTTTAAATCTTTAAATATTAATAAACATCTAACTCTATGTCACATGTTATTTTCTTAGGCCATTTATTATTACTTTTCCCGCTCATTTTCGTCTCTCATACTCTTGCCACGTGTCTAGACAGACCCCTTCCTCTTTCAATTTCAATGATCTCGATATTATCTCGTCATTTCTGGTTTCTCTCTCCCTTCAGTTTGAAATCTTCAAAATCATTCTATGAGAAAGCCAATCAGATTATTAATCTCTGAAATTAAAAGACTATGGATTGAAACTTCTCTTCTACCCTATTCTCTCTCACGAACAAAAAACTAGAAAAATCCATGGACAGAAAAAGCCCATGATTTATGCTTATCAACATAAGTCGACGAGTCCTTGAAGCATTTTCAAGAATTTTGATGTCACATGTGAGGATTGACATGTTTAATTGCAATCAATCGATCAAAGGTAAATGTAAGTCTAAATCTAGGGTTTCACTTTCTGTTTTTTTATTATTGGTTTAAGACTAATAAGGTTTTACACATTTACGGTTTATGCTTCTTTTGAACCATGGATGTCATTATGTATTATGTGCAGGCTGTTTCGATGTTGTTGTTTGCTGTGCTTCGAAGTTTGTTGTGGTGTTGCTGATTGTCTGCTGCGTAACCAAGTTCATGTTGTTCGCTGCTGTTGCTGTCTCTCCGTTGCTAATTATTTGCCATCCTGTATAATCTGTTTTGCTGTTTAAATGGCTGTGTAAATTGTTTTTGGGTCATGATGATGTTGCAATTTAGTCATAGTTGTTGTTATTCTGTTGTTGTTCGGGCTAATATTGCTGATTGACGACGATGATGCTGCAGTTTAGTCATATATCGATATCACATACCGTATGTGTCTTAGCTGCGTAGATTAAACCAAAGGGATGCTGATGTTTATGGAGAATAGTAGTTGTGGTGGGCATACAAAATCTTTCCAAAGTGTGGACCAGCATATAAAATCTGGTTAAATGAGTGTTTAGCATTTAAAGTTGGTATATTACTTCAAAGTGTCTCATGTGTTTCGGTTAAGGGAGATTGTAACAGATTTATGAAACTTTAGCCGTTCAAAATTTTTTTTGATATTCGTGATATTGGTTTTGATATTTTCTAATTATCATTTCCCCTCAAGTTTGGTAGATTGCTTTTATTTGAATTTGAGGTTTAATGGGAAATTTAAAGTTACGTAAAGAGGAAACATCGATGGTGATTTGTAGAGAGAGGTCAACGATTGTTTGTATGCGTCATTTTAAGATTGTTAATTTGCTTTTTAGGTGTTTTTGATTGTTAATTTGAGAATTGATTTTTGTTTTGATTAGTTTACCAATGAATTGTGTTTTCCTTTTTACAGAGATGAAGAGGTCAAGAGAGATGATGACTTTTTGGTGGTGCTCCTCAACTAATTAGAGTCACCTACTAAACTGTAAGTGTCTCAAATTTAATTATGCATGACCTTATTTATCTTCAGAAGATTGACTTTTTGTGGGTGAAGTTTCTGATTTTGAAGTCTATGTGGTGGTTTTTGTTGCAACTTTGAAGACTAAAATTAAAATGTTTTATTCTCACACACTTTATTATTTTTTTAAATGGTTGATATATAAACAGTTTCTTATGATTATTAGTGGATCAATTAAAAGATTATGATGATGATGAAATTGAGTATATGTTCACGTTTTCTGACTTATTTGGTTTCTTGATTTGAGATCCAAGGTTCAGTGCAACTATTTCTTAATCAATATATCAATATAAAATTATTTTTATTCTTGTCAAGTGTGATGTTATTGTAAGACTATGGTTCAAAAGTTTAGTTACTTTTACAATAATAGTTTCTTACCTGGTTAGCTGCAAGTGTGTAAGCTTTAGATGAATTAAAGAAGTTATGAACATATTGGTATACGTAATTGAAGTTTCAGTGTACAAATACCTAACCTGTGATTCATATTCATATTGATTTATATGTAGTCAACAAACATAACCCGTTTGATTAAGTACATTGTGTAATTGAAGTATAATTGATTAATTCCGTCAAACATTTGTGTTACTATTGGATAAGTTATTATCTTCTTATTGTAATAAATCGATGTATATTATAACTACTATTGAATTATCTATATCATATTTTTAAGAAGTTAGTGTTGTGTATATTTATATATATATGACTTGTCAATTTTGATTATAACTACCTATAGTTTCTTATTTCAAATAATCTTTTCTAATAATTTTATCAACACATTTTCTTATAAACAACCCGTGTTATACACGGGTATCTAAACTAGTATATATATATATATATATATAATTAATATATATACATATTATATTATGTATAATTAATTTAAATAATAAATAAATCAAGTATACCTGGTAATTTGGAAAAAAAGATAAATCTAATAAGAATAGAACATTTTTGAAATTTGTTTATTATTTTTAGATGACTTGTAAGTATAAACGACCTAGTTAGAATAAAACATAAACTTGATTACTCTTCTATGAAATAAACCCTTGATAAGGATGTTGGGTGTTTGTTTTGTTGTTATATACTAGATTAGATGTTCGTGGATTGGTTCAAACAATAATAAATATTAAGCATCTAACAAAATATATTAAATAATTATAAATCATGAAATAAATGAGACTGTAAAAAAATGACAATAGACACAGACTAGTTGTGGAAGCATTGACGTGATGGTAAAAACGTGGTATCATGATACGAAAAGAAGTGAATTTATTTCTTGTACAGATCATCGATCATTATGACAATATGGTTAACTTTTTATAGATTATATCTAAAATGAATTTTAAATCATTATAAAATAATTTAAAATAATAAAACTATGAATTTAGTTAAATATGATATTTTGAAATGTTATAAAGGGTATATATGATATGATATCTGTAAATTAGAGTGGACAAATACGATATTTTAAGGTTTAGAAATGACATATACGAGATTATCTATTATAATTTAGATTTAAATGAAAGTCAAGATTGAATCCAATTTTGATTAAAGAAAAGTCAAAATTGGATTTCCAATTACACCAATATGAATAGCGATCCATACTTTTTCAGTCTAAATATGCAATGCATCCAATAACAATTATATCTTTTTAATTGTCAAAAAAACTGTAATGCCCCAAGATTGCAAAGTTCTTGTAAATAAGTGATAAAGTATGTGTTGTCTATATGAGATATGAGGTGTTTATATAACCATGTTAAAATCATCATAAATAAAGTTATTAAGTTGGGGGACCAAAGGTGCAATAGTACCATAGTTTTAGATATATACAATGGGTTCTTCCTTGAAAAACTATTCAAAGAAACACACATACTCTCTCTACTCAAGAAGAACTTTGGGCTGCAATAATTTGATTTGAAGCAAGTAAAAAGCGTAATTAGTATAAAGTTGTTAGCATATCAACCTTATAAGCATCAAGGTATGTTTAGTTGATTAGTTCGAGAACTAATCGGTCAAAAGGGTGAATCATGGTTCAAAAAGTGTTGTTCATGTTTGTTGTTGTCTATATGTATGTTTTAGAGTGTTTAAGGTGTAGGAAAACACCTATGTGTGGTTAAATTGAATAAAGAATCGATGTTTAGGTCATGAACAATAGTTGTATTCTTCACACAGGCAGTGACTGGAATTCAGTCATGGTGACCGAATTCGATTAAGTAAAGAGCGACCGGATTCGGTCGCGGTGACCGAATTCGGTCGTGGGCAGTGACAGGAATTCAATTGTGGTGACCGAATTCGGTCGTGTAGTCCTAATTTCAAAACAATTTGTATAGTTGGTAATGCTTAGTATATTCATTGGTGTAGGGAGGTGTCCAGATACTTTTCAGAATACGTTACTCATTTAGCACACTACTCAGTACAAGGCGAGTTTACTACTTCTCTTGTATGATAAGTGTATAAGTATTCATGGTGTAAAGTGTATCATTGTTAGTCCCAGATTGAGTACACAACAACAAACGTTTGTAGAAGGGGAGAGGGGGTTGATGATATCGCCGTATTTAGTTATATATTTTAAGCTATATCTATATTAATTTAGCCTGTTATGGTCAACCCTTGAAAACAGAGATAGCGGCACAATTTTGGGTATAGATAGCGGCGTGATTTTGGGTAGAGATCGCTGCGCGATTGGGTCGATAAGTGCAGAAATTCAAATTTCAAACTCAGCGAGCTGATCGGTATGAATTCCAAGATCACGGCTCGACGGGTGAGATCGCGGCATGATCTGCTCAGTTTTAGCATATATTTATATCTCTCAAACCATTCAGTTTGGCATCTTTTCATGCGACTTTTTACCATCTTTCACACTAGAAAACACCATTAAAACATTCCAGAGAAGCTTGGAGCATAGCTTGGATCATTGGAGCTTGGATTGAAGATAAAATTAAAGATAGAGGCTTTTTATGGTTTTTCACATTCTTTGCATCATGTCTCTTGGTTATGAAAGTTCAGACCTTTAGCATGATTCTTCTCGTCTAATTTTCTGTTTTACCTCCCTAGAGGAGATGAACTTTAATTATGGTTGATTTAATTCATGGTTTTTGATACTTAATTCATGCTTAATTCGAGTATTGCTTAATCTATATTCATGCATGTTTTAGGACCTGTTTTTATAATGTTTATGTTGGGATTCGTTGGCCATCTCACCCGCGCAGCGGAAGCGTGAAAAACATGGTTTTGGGTAGAAAAACAAGATGCCAACAATACCCGTCAATGGTGGAACTCTACATATATGTATGCAACCAAAATAAAGAGATGGAATAAGAAATATACCATGCTCCAGCTTCTGAAATCTTCATGGTTGGGATGAACTCATAGTCACCAAGAGAGCAACTCTCTATTGATAGTCCACTCCAAGTTTGTTTGATCCCCAAATGCTAGTAAGCCAAGTTATGATCTTCAAGACTTGAAATCACTTCTTGGTACAACTCACAACTTCTAGAAATCATCCATGGACATCATGTATTTCTGGAGATGCTCAAGAACACCCAAGAACTCATGGAAGAGTATGCAAGTGAGAGAGAGAGAATTTGCATAATTATATGTATTAACTTGGTCAATAATGTTCAAAACTTGAAGTAATAAACTCTCTTGGACTTTTATGGACACCCACATGCTCAATGACAGAGCAATAAGTCGTCCATATCAGTAGGTGTCCCAATAATGTAAGTCTTGAGCCAAGCAATACATTAATTACAAAATGGAATCTGTCAGACCCATTTCCGCGCCGCGGCCCTTAGGTCCCGCGTCGCGGCCTGCTTGCGGCCGCAAGCTTGTTTTCAGCACATGCCTTGCGGCCGTAAGGCCTGTTTTCCAGTTTTCTGATTCTCTCGTTCGCGTTATGTGCTGTTGGAATCAATCCTTGGCGTGTGACCCAATAGGCTCGTGTATCATCAGTAGCATTACTAATCTACTCGTGTCAGTGGGCATATAATCCTACAGACTCCCACTTGCACATGACACAGCGTGTTGATAAGTAATACAGACAGAGAGCGGCCTCTAGCAAGACATCTCTGCCCCCAAGTCAATGCGAGTTATGTCATCCCAAGACAAGTACCAAATCACAACCCTATAGGTTTGATGTGGCCCTAAAGATAAGTGATCAATTATCCTTTTGTTCTTGATATCCAGGTGAATACGAGTCATGGTACAAGATCATTCTCCGATCGTTCACGATTGTGTTTCTCGATCTAGATTAGTGGTGTAACACCCTAATATGGGGCCTAGTTGTAAATTGTAGTACGTGTAGCCTTAATAGTTGTACTTTGACATTAATTGGTGTTTTGTGGTTAATTGTAGTATACATGTTGTTAAATGGTGCTTAATATGTTAATTGGAGTTTTAAACGTGAAATGGTGTTAACTGGTGTTAAATGTGGATAAAAATGTGGTATTGTGAAAAGTGTCGTAAGTTGACCAAGTAGACAAATAGTTGAACGGTTTTGGATAATGGTTCCAAAAATATCTCCGTTAGTTGAAACGGATAACCCTAAGTTGTGTTTTGAGTTGAATAGGAGAACAAAATACCCGTAAGGGGTATTAGGCCATAAGTCGGCCCAATTGTTTCTTCCTTATCCTCTGTTAACACCTTCAAACACACATTCATACACATACATACGTACTAAACACATACACACCAAACCGCTGATCTTTTGAGAAGGAAATTAAGAAGAAAGTTGCTGATTGTGGTTTCTTTAACTGATTTCAGAAGCATTCCAGCCTTAGTTGCATATCTTGTAAGTGATTTTGAAGCTTAAACCTAGTTCTTGGTGTGTTTGTGTGTGTAGTGTCAAATTGAAGATTTGTATGTGTTTTGATGTTGATTTTGTGTCCAAAGTATGTTGCTAGGTTCATAAACATGTTAGATAACGTGTATAAACACTTGAATACGGATTCAAGATGATTTTTGAGTCAAAAATCCGAGAAACAGCGGCTGTTTACGAACAGAGCTGTGCTTACTGTAATTGTGGTCCATGCGGTCGCATGGAGAAAGCCATGTGGTCGCAAGGACTTCTGGAAGTCCCTACGGGCGTAGGCAATGGGTCCTACGGCCGTAGGAGGGTGTTATTGTGGTTTACCACCTACGGGTGATGAAATGAAGCCTACGGGCGTAGGTATATAACCTACGGCCGCAGGAACCTTGAGAACAACCCTTACGGGCGTAGGGATATATTCCTACGGCCGTAGGAGTGAGTTTTGGGGCAGGGACCTTGCGGTCGCATGGGTTATGCCTTGCGGTCGCATGGGGTATGCCTTGCGGCCGCATGGGGGATGTCATGCGATCGCATGCTGTACTGGTGTGTTGACAGCTTTGTAGTCTTGTGTTTTAAGCCTCGTTAAATGTCGTTGATTGGTGTCTAAGCCTGAACCTAATGTGTTAGGTGATCCGGGCGATTCTGGTGATTCTTGGGATTCTCGATTCCACTTCTGCCTCTTGTAAACTCGAGGTGAGTACCGGTTTCCCATGAGTCTCAGTAGGTAAGTTATTTGTGGTACTTGTTGACACGTGATTGGTGTATTGATACATGAAAATGGAGGTATGTTATGATAGAGTTGTACAAGCATGCTTATTATTGATATGAAAGATATTGTTGTGATTATATGCGCGCATGAACTGGATCCTTATTGGATCAGCTATTTGTTTATGAAGTTATGTCCGGACACTGAATTGGAGAACACGGAGGTCAGTCAGGTAGACGGGTGTTAGTATCTGGCTGGGTTCCCAGGGTCCTTAGGGACTACGGATTGGGGAACTAACGGTACTCAAGTAGTATACACTTGGGTAGGGCTCTGCAGGCCGCCGTTCCTCTATGGGACTGGGTTCCTTGATAGATTGGGACCAGCATGAAAGACATGGTGTACTACGTGGACTGCTGTTGGGTTGTTGAGCGGGGTTGGCTCCCCTGCAACATACGACTACTGCTGACACGTTTGGCTCGCCGCAATATGATAGGATAGCCCTGTGTGCTGTTCTGATACATGATAGCCTGCTTATCGTTGCTTATGTGTAATTGGTGCTCACGAGCTAGTTGTAGCTAACGGTGCAAGATTTACCTTTTTCGCAGGTTGATGCTAGAAGCCTGGTGAGGCGGGACTGGTGGTAGTTTTTGTTATAAATACTTTTTGGGGAACACGTCGTTATATGTATGGATCCGATGGTCGGAGAACTTGTAGGTAACGCTTGTAGTTAACAAACTTGGCTTAATTTTTGGTGTAATTAATTAGCCGAGTCAAACCGCGTTGCTTTTGTAATTGGTGTTTATTTCCGCTGCACGCTTTTGATAATAGTTGTTTAAAAAGTTTAAATTAACTCTAATTTTAAGCTCGTTAGGGGTGGCGTTACAAGTGGTGACCAAAATATACAAGTTGCAATTGATCAAAATCATTTGCTAACTCAATCATGGCCATGATTTTTGGTGTCAACACCTAATCATCGAGGGGCCCAGGGATATCTCTCTAAACAGAGGAACAAATTCTTTTGACTACATTGTCCCATTACATTAGAAATACTTTGCTCGAAAACTCCCGTTATGACAGCCAGTTACGGTTGCGTTAGAAAGCAATCAGATCAAAGTAAACCAATGTACTGCGAACACATGTTTCTCCGGTCTAAGGACAAAATGATATTATCATCCTGATTTACTTTTGACAAGTACCATGAAGTAAATTCAGGTGTGGGTCGTCCAATCACGTGAAAGTATATTTCAAGTGCAGGCGAAGTGTTGCATCCTTTGTATTCAATCTAGCATTGTATACATGACCAACCTCTTCCCTCAGTCTTAGTTCAAACTTCCTTCCCCATGAAGAGTGACCGACTGTGGACTTTTAGAATGCGTGCACATTCATGGAAGTACTAAAACATGCAAAGTTGGAACACAATAATGGTTTCTGAGTATATCCGCAACTTGCGTATTATCAAATCTCTATTTGATAATCGATACAAGCAGAAAGCACAATATTGCTTCATGTTCCCTATATAAGCATATCAAAATAAACTTGAGCTAAATCTTTTGCAAAAAGATTTGCGTGTAAGCGCTAGTATGATGACCATCACTAGCTTACGATATTAGCTTAGTAATCGGATCCGCTACTTGCCATCCGTGTGTATTCTTATAATGAACATATCTCCATCCACAACTAAACCACTCATAAAGTGTTTGTTGGCGAGATTATGGTTCATTGTCCAAGTCTTTATATCTTCATTGTTTCTAAAGAACTCAATAAGATAAATGACGCTAAGGACTATGGTTCTTGTGCAAAAGTCATTGTTCCCTCATTGTCTCAAAAGATCTCAATAGGGTCAGCGATGCTTTGAGAACCATACTTACTAACAATTCCACATAAAATAGGATTACGTACTCCGATCAAAATCGGCAGTTATCCTTTTTGTCATAGGATTTCAAACTCCAAGCTAAATTGGCAGTTTATCCTCATTAGTATAGAAACTAGTACTAGAGTAATAAATTACTCTAAGTTTTCTATTACCATAAATCACCAAGAACATATTTCAATATTTCTTGTATTTCATAATCAATATTATAAATGTTATAATCGTTATGGATGAATAATTCTTTAACTATGCTTTTAAACAAAGTTAGGACATTATCTCCAATATAATGTATGTGCTAGACATACAAGTATATGATTACAATAAGGCTCCCACTAGCCCTGACATTCATATAGGTTTAATCTTGCTTTTGAAAACTCAAACATATGATTTTTAAATCTAAGCAAAGACTCCAACCTTGAGATGCTTGTTTAAGTCCACGAGCGGACTTTAATTACAAAATGGAATCTGTCAGACCCATTTCCGCGCCGTGGCCCTTAGGTCCCGCGCCGCGGGCTGCTTGCGGCAGCAAGCATGTTTTCAGCACATGTCTTGCGGCCGTAAGGCCTGTTTTCCAGTTTTCTGATTCTCTCATTCGCGTTGTGTGCTGTCGGGATCAATCCTTGGCGTGTGACCCAATAGGCTCGTGTATCATCAGTAGCATTACTAATCTACGCGTGTCAGTGGGCATATAATCCTACAGTTTATAGGCTGAGTTTTTATAAAGTTGATGATCATTCTCTTTATTTAACTTGAATCATGAATATCTATGATCATCAGGGTTCATGACTAGTGATTGATCAAATCCTAGGGTTTAACATCTAAAAGATAGAAACTTTAATATGTATTCTTACATGTAATAGGCCATTATGTGTTAGTTCGATATTTTGTTGATCATACAATCATTAAAGGTTAGAGCTTTACTTGTTAATCGAATTAATTGACTAATTATACTTCTTAATTGCGCTTTTGATCATAAATGTTATTAATTAGTGTAATTAGACGGTTATAACCGGACCAAGGTTTTAACTATTATAGAAATCGATGCATGAATGTTTAAGTATCATTTAGCTTTTATTACCATGAATCTAATTGCCATGATGAGAGTATAATTGAATCTAGGGAGGGAAAGTTCGCATTATATTATTTGATTTCCAAGTTCCTTGCTTTATCGCTCTCTTGTTTCTTTGGTTTGTTTTAGGTGCTTTCTAAGGTAGTTGGTAGTGTTAGTTGGTTGAAAGCTCACATATTCACAAAATTCCCCCTTTATTGCTTTTTAGTAGTTTAGTTTAGTTTAATATTTAGATTAATATAATTTTATCAAATCATACTTGTTCCTCAAGTGTTCGACACCCGTACTTATTTTTTATACTATAATACGATTATGTCCTTTTGCCTATTTGTGTTGTAGTCGTACTAAATAATATCGGATTTTATAAATTTAAAACTAGTACGCTTTTAGCACATCAGTTGAATACAAACTTAAGCTTTTAATATTAATTGCATAATCTAATACTTTTAATATAATTCTTATTGATTGATGAATCAAAATTACATGTTGCGGAAGCGGAAATTTTTTATACAATAAAAGATGGAAGCTAATGTGTCTTACACATAGACTAACTTCTCTTTCAACAACTAATGTATCAAGATGTCTAACACATGAACAAGTTTGATTCTACACTTAATACCATCTCTCAAACTTTGCTTTCCACCGAGTAATTTTCAGCTAAAGAAAATCAATAAGGTAAAATCTTACAGAAAACCAATTTATTTTAACTAAAGAAAATCGTAATATTATTATATCGGTTATTACCTATAATAACATACGTATAAAATGAACAGAAGACATTAGGTAAAGATTTGGGTTGGTCAGATAGTCGGCAAATACTGCTATGCCTTCCCAATTTACCCGATTAGTTTCCTCCTAGTTCTCCAACCCGAGCTCCTATCAGCCCCACCCACCTCATATTCTCTTTATTTCTCTTCTCTTCGTTTTCTATTCTCATTACTATATATATTACAAAATAAAATAAAAATTATGTAACATTTGGTCACACTATAGAACTTTGAAGTTAGAAAGATGAAAGGTTGATGTGTCATAGTCTCATAGAAGATGAGTTAGGGAATCCTTAGAGCATACGATATACTCAAAGCGTACCATCAGTATATTGACGTGGACGATTGGTACCGAGGGCCCCCCTCATCTATCGGTACCGATAAAAAGCATATATATTCGGTATTTGGATGTCGAACAAAGAGGAGAGAGGTGTGAGAGAAGGAAAGAAAAGAGGAGAAATGAAAGAATAGAGAGAGTATTGTTTACATAAAAATCTTTCGAACATACAAAGCATGAGTAGTATGATTTAAACACACTTAAAACATGCAATGCGTTATAATGTTGGAACTTGAAGCATGTGACACCCAAAGAAGGGTACACCTGAAACTACATGCTCTTGGGTGCCATACGGATTGCCTCATGGAACCAATGTTTTAAAACCCGGGTATTTAGTTGACCCGGTCTCGTCACTGGGTTACGGGTCAACTGATTTAACCAGTTCGCTCGGCTGGTCAACCCGCTTCCCGGAATTTTAATTTAAAAAAAAATATATATGCATATGTATATTTGTATATGTATGTGTATAAAATTGAAACAATTTAATCTGTTAAGAAACTAAATAATCTATCAAACATAAAATAAAAATTCTATTGAGACTTTGAAAGAGTTACGTGAACTCAATGGAGATTTCAGATAGAAGGATAATTGTGTGTCAAAGATGACGGAGGGAAGGAGTCGCCATCAATTGTCTAGAGGGGTACACAACTTATTTTTAGGATTTTCGTCGAGCGAGGGTTTTAAAGTATGAACTGTCAAGGTAACTAAATCACTGGACTTTTATGTTTAATAAAAACGAGTCAAACTTGGCATAGTCAAACCAAATAAACCGATTCAACCATAAATGATAAACCCGCACAAGTAAATACAAGCCAGAAATTACTAAAAACCCAGTATATATTAACTCGCTCTCATCACCGGATCACGAATATAGTTAACCCGAGTTGTAAAAAATTGCATGGAACACCATCGCATGCAAGTAGTGGACTCAAAGCTTATAAAACTCGACCGTCTATTATCTGACACGTGTCAGCAAAGTACTGGAACGCCGTTCTTAAAACATCAACGATGACCCCACCTTCACCCTCTGAGATTTCCCCAACGGAAACCAAATCAAAATCACAAAAACTATCTCTCACACACTAACACGCTAAATACGCACTTTCATCCTCACAAAACTCACCCACTGAAGATTTCAAACCTCTGATTTCATCTCTGTACAACTCCGATTTTCTCTCACATATCTCCAATGGCGTTTTAACACTTCACATCACAAGCCATACAGAGGAATTCTTCCAAGTTTGCGAAGTTTCTAGATACATGTAGAACAGACTAGGGTTTTAGTTTCGTCTTTTGTCGCTTAAAACCTCAACTTTTACTAATGGAAACTGTATGATTTACAATTGCATTTTTAACAATGACATTGAATTCCGGGGCGACGCGGCCGCCGTTTAGTTTGCGGTTGCCGGAAGTGGATTTTCGTCCGCCGGTGTTACTTCAGCGGAAGCTATTGATTCTACGAGGTAATTTTAGATTTAGCTGTTGCTGTTCCGATAAGGTTGTGCCGAATCTGAGAATTGTTACGGGGACGGGACGTAAGGGAGTGGATAAAACTGAAGAAAGGCAGAGTGATTTGAGGAAGAACAATCATAAAGTTCGAGTGCAAGCTACACCAGCATGGCGTTTTGCATCATCTCAGTATGTTCGGTTCTTTTAGTTAACATGTGTATTGCTGTTCTAATTGTGGGGTATGCATATTTGACTGAATAATGCTCGAATGTGATGAACAGAGAGAGTATCCACTTCGGTTTTCTCTTTTTCTCATCGACCTATTAGGCTTCCATAGCGTACTCTGATAGATTTTTTTTAGAGAAAGCAATCTACTTTTAGCTAGAAAAAAGTTACAAATTGTTCAATTAATTAGAGAAAGTAATCTACCTTTAGCTAGAATAAACTTACAAATTGTCCAGTTAAATTTTTTAGAGAAAGTAATCTACCTTTAGCTAGAAAAAAGTTACAAATTGTCCAATTAAATAGAGAAAGTAATCTACCTTTAGCTACAAAAAAGTTACAAATGGTCCAATTTTTGGAATTGAAAATCTCACACGCATCAATCCCTGTGTTCTGTAGCCACGGTCTACTTTCTACATATAGGAGCTTTTATGCTTTACTAAACCAACTGAGGTGATGAAGAAGAGAATCAAAGTGTATCATTTAGTGGGTAGGAAGATAAAGAGGAAATAACAATTTTCTAATGCTTTAAAGTTGTTAGTGTTGAGAGCTTATGCAGAATCTGATTATAACATCTTTCTGTTACGACAACTTCACATAACTCATCCTCCCCATCTCTCTCATATCTTTTAACTCAAGAAATGCCATCTTTCAGTCCCTCTATCTTTCTGCCACTTCTTTAATTAAATGTGTATGTCTATGTGTAAGAGAGAGAGGCAGGGATGCAGGGACCAGTCGGCCTGGCATCTAGCGGGATTGGGGCTGCTGGGACAGTGATCACCCAGGGCTGCCCAACCACACCAGCAAGCCTGTGGGGCTGTGAGCCTTATACCACATGCTCTTATGTTTTTTCTTATCTTTTTCCATATTGCCAAATGCCAAAATAATCATTTAAATGTAAGCAAATGCTTATCAATTTCTAAACTTTCAAGCCATAATAATCACATAAAAAATGCACTTCCAACCAACCCCTTAATATATGCTAACTTTGATGTTCACTTCTGAAAATTGTGGTAATATGACTTGGACTAGTAATTATGATTATTAAATGTGCACAATTAGTGATGTTTAAGGGAGTTATATTGACTAATGACTATAACCACCACCAAGGTGGCCTAGTGGTAAGGCGTCCCGTTCTAAAAGAAGTCATGGGTTCAAACCTCACTAGGTAAACATCTTGAGGGTGGCCAGGTAAGGGTAAGGAAACGGTCACGGGGATATCCCGGTTAGGCCGCGTACATCTGAGTCAAACACTCGCCTTCCCCAGGTAACCTGAACAGGGAAAAACTCTCAGTTTACCCGTTATATTGACTAATGACTATCAGGGTCCAGAAGGGAGCAATGTTTTCTTACATTATGTTGGATTTTACCTATGTAAATATTAAATTTTGGTGCATTTCCTGTCTCTCCCCATGCCACTTCAATTACGGGTCTATAATAGTTTATGTCGTTTTTTAGGGTTTTGGTATGCACAACATTATGCCTTTCAATTGAAATCCCAACTTTCATAGTATTCTGAAACAAAACTATATTTCAACATAATTTTGAGAACATTAGCCAACAAGGGGACACCTTTTTACATTGCAATTGCAGTTCATGGCTATTGCATCATGATCATGGTTTCATAATCTAAATGCTATATTGTGCTTTAAAAGTGCATTGTCAAATAGTACATAATCATATTTGGTCAACGAATTCTTCTAAAAGTGATTTTACCCCAAATATTGACAATCACGACCAAGGATACAATGAAATAACACTGTTTACTCATTTCAGAGGTATGAGCAGATAACAAGCAGCCTCCCGTGTTAAAAAGGTGGGAAAGGTTTTGACATGGATACTATAACATAATTCAACCTATTCATCTAGGCAACTTTATAATCACAGTTTTAATTTTCTGATTGATTGACTTTGCATCTTTAAGTGTGCTTATATATATGTATATGTAGGGGAGGGTTATTATGAGAATAGATATTTAGGTGAGAATGGGAAAACAAATCCTAGCCATCAATTAGATGTTGATCTATTAGATCTAATGGTCGCAATTCACTTGTTGGAAAGTCAAAGTACAAGTTTAAAAAACTCAGCCACCGACAGTAACCGCCGACGGCCAACCGCCACCGCCCGCTGCTGTTAACCGCCGGAAAACACGGAGATAACCGCCAAGAAACTGCCTCTTGGAGGCCTATAAATAGACATCGATATGTACAGATTATAGTGTCGTTTTTGTGGTTCGGAGTGCCCAAAAGGTGCCAAGATGTAATGAATATTTCATATAATAAAAGATGAGTTCTTGGTGCAATTTTCGTGTGATTTTCATGTTTGGGACCATCAATTTGAACCCCTTTCCTTGAATTCCATTGCCCACCCATGAAGTCATCCCATGCACCTTGCCATACTCTATCCCCACGCTCTTCATCCATGAATTCCACTTACCAAATGAATGGCTAAGATTGGTTCTCGCGGTTCTTGCAATAATAATGGTTCTCAAACGAACCATTGATATTGCGAGTACTGTGAGTACCATTTGTAACCACCATTAATGCTCATCAATGACTCATTAATACGAGTATTTGGTCATTTATATGTTTTCCCAACCGTGAATTGCGTCCGGGTGGATGAGTTATTATTTAATGAGGCTTGATTTTCCCGAAATACTCTCATTAATGAGCCATTAGTGAGTCATTAATGACTCAATTATTAATCTCTAAATCTCTAAATCTCTAAATCTCTAATGAGCCGTTATTTTTATTGGCCATAGATTTATTTTAATCAAGAGCTAAGATTACTTCTCACGGTACTTGTAATTTGAATTGTTCTCATTTGAACCCCTCTTCCTTCAGGGAGAAGTTCATTTGAGAATTGTTCTTATTGTGAGTCCATTTGTAACGACCATTAATGCTCATAAATAGGGGTATTTTGGTCATTTATATATTTACCCAACTGGGAATTGCGTCTAGGTGGATGAGTCGTTAGATTGACTTAATTATCCCAAAATACCCCTCAATAATGAGCATTAATGTGGGCTCATTAATGAGTCATTAGCATTATAGCCATTGATCTAATTTAATCATGGGCCAAGATTGGTTCTCACGGTACTCGCAATAAGAACGGTTTCAAATATTGCGACATGACATCTCTAAACACAACTGTTTGAAGTCAAGAATGATAATTTTCTGGAGGATAGGACTAAAATACTTGCTTTCCGAATTTCTGACTGCTGCAGACCTCAGCAGGCTTCAAGACAAGATAAGTTCTTTCCACGTTGTACCCCTAAGAATTCTGGGCCACAGTCTCGTGATAGTCCACCAAAAAGAGGTAATTGTATAACTTTGATATCTGCTTTCCGTCATGCTTGCACATTTTTATTATTGGCATATTTTAAAACAAAAAAGAGCTGCATAATGATGAATTCTCTGCCGGGGTGTAGCTTGTTTTAAATAGGGCGAATCAAATAAAAAGGGTACAGCTTTGGTCCAGTTCTTTTTTTAGCAACACTACCTGTCAGAAAAAACCATGGAAGTATAATAAATTATTTTTGATTTAAGGTAATCTGATCTGCTAACAAGTCAAAATGATGACATGACAGCTGACATGTCTGTCCCTTGCCGAAATTTTCTAATGTGGCACTGGTGTGGCCTGAAAACTTGTGGATTACCTTATTATGGCCTAATATGAGTTGGTTACCCAAAAAGGATATCAGACCAAATGTGTTTACCTTGTTATTCAGTTAACCCTTTTAAATATTATAATATCTCACTCTTTAATAATGTTATTTTACTACCTTTTCAATGTTAGATACGGGTATTGCAAATGAGAAGGACTGGGGCATTAATCTGTTAACTGAACATGTTAATGAATCTGGCATTAATGAGGATGGTAGTACCTGGTACAGAGAAAGTGGAGAGGATGTAGGTGAAAATGGATATAGATGTAGATGGACAAGGATGGGTGGTCAGAACAGTGATGGCTCTTCTAAGTGGAAAGAATCGGTATTAATTATTCATTTTCTACAGCTTCTTATCTATTATTATATGTTAGTTTGTAATGCTATTATGATAATGATCTGAAGGACAATGATTTGTTGACCTTGAGTTTATAACAGTATAAGATATTAAGTAGGGGTATAAATTATCCGAGCTCGATCAAGTCCTGACTAAGCTTGACCTTGGCTCGTGAGAAATTTCACAGGGTTGAGCTTTGCTCATTTATTACATGTATATTTATTATTTAATTTTAATACTGATTGTATATATAATTTTCCTTTTATATATATTTGTAATTATAATTATATACAATGATATTATCATTATATTTTTTATTATATATTCATATATGTGTGTGTATTATAGCTAATATGCTTGTTAAATTATACTATGAAACTGTGGGAGAGAGTGATTGAGTGAAGAGTGAAGACTGCCATGTGAAACGACCGTGACGGAAAAACAGTTCAGTTCCATGCCAAGAAGGTGTGTGATAGAAGCAATTTACCTCATCTGAGGGAAAGACAAAGACTAACATATGGTTTTCATAGATATCAAAAAAGGCGTATGATGGTGTGTCTTGGGTGTTGATTTGGAGGCGGACTCTGAATTGATTGGTACTAATATTAGATCTATAAGAGAATTATGAAGGTGCGAGGATGTGTATCCGGGCGTAGTAGGTGACACAGACTACTTTCTAGTAGTAAGAGGATTACACTAGGGGATGGCCCTTAGTCCTTATCATTTTGCAGTAATTATTGACGAGTTATCTTGAGGGAGCCTTGAGAGAATCCCCTGGCGCATGCTATTTGCAGATGCTATTTAGTATTGGAGATGAAAAGGAAGCTGAATAGATGGCTAGAATAGTGGAAGATATTCGAGACAACATTAGGGTCCAAAAGACTAAGAATTAGCTAAGATAAGACAAGATACCATGAAGCAGAACATAGTGGTCGATCCTAACATTCGATGGACGAAATTGAGGAAACCAAGATGATGATAGAAGGGATCGGTGTGGTTTGCACATGGAAGGAAACGATGTAAGGAGTAGGTTTGGAATGCCAAAAAGTCTGCAAAAGAAAAAGGCTAGGTCAGGTCTTCTTTGAAAAGAGGATGAAAGATCTTTATCCATCTTTATTTGATAAGGCAAACTGTTTATCCTCTTATGTGCCTGCACGCAAATATAAGAAGTCATTCTTACATCATGGGTGCAAATTGGTGGCTGAGATGCGTTTGATATTAGGTCAAAGTTGTTTTGGTTTGTGTGGTATCCTGTTCCCGGGGTATCCTGTTCCCGGGGTATCGTCATTTTGCTTTTGTACAAGTAAATGAAAGAACTTATCTTAAGCATTTATTTCATTATAATAGAGTCATTACAATAGCGGAAGTGTGGAAAATTACAACTTATTATACTCTAACTTATTAGAATAGCAACGATTCATCTTGTCTCTAAATTAAGGTACTTGGTCTTTTACTTTCAAGCTTTTATGTATAAAACCATTTCTTTGAGATCTCATGCTTACTTGTTAAGTTTACCAACTTTCTCACAGGTTCTTCAACCTTGGGTCCACAAAAGGGCTGCCCAATAAGGTCCTTTTGCAAGACGCACCTTCTTTCCATATCTTGTACGTTGGATATTTAATAGTATACTTAACATGTATAAAAAAGAGACACTTTCATATACCACATGTAAATGTGTATTGTGACATAAGACATGTGCTTTGCCACACAATCACAATCATAGGATACCCTTACAAAGAAAATATGGAAATATTCTTTCATGCATAAAACATTTATATATAGCATTTATGTATCTCATTAAAGTTCATAACATACTCACCTTGCTTTGAGACTTCTTAAACTTCTTAGTCTTCTTAAGTCACTACTAATATTTTGAGAGTGTTTTAAATTTTTAGGGATGAAGAGAATACCTTACCCTTGCCCTCTATTTATAGTGTAAGGGTCTTGCTATAGCTTTTTAGCTTGTAAATTCACAAGAACATGACGCATAGTATTCTAGCCTTGCTTTGTATTTCTTTTAGGCTTGCAACCATTGCTTTCCTCCTTTACAAGTCATATTCTAGGCTTGCTTTGTCATAGAGTTTTTGTGATCCATGTTGTCTTTTGGTAAGTAGCTTTGTAAGCTACTTGTGTGTCTACTTACTTTATTTACATTTCTTACCTATAGGTTTTATCTATCTTGCTTTAGTCCTTATAGTTTGAATATTAAGCATTCTTAGCTTCATAGTAACTTTGGATGTTCACCAAAATGCTTTCTTTAAATACAAAGATTAATATATGTTTATATTTGGCTGAAAATAGGGCTGTTACAGTTTGACTTTCCAATACTTCTTTTTTCATTGCTTTGACTTTAATAAGCAATTGTTGTGTATAATATGACTAAAAATTATTTAATGATGCGATTTTTTCAGTAAAGCAATTTAGAGGTTGTAAGCACTTGAATATACATTGGGTCACTTTTAAACCTCTCAACCCTGTTTGATGTGTTTCCCTGCTGGTTGAAACTGAAATTGCTATACTAATTTATTCTAAAGCCATCACTTTTCTCTTGTTAGGTTTCAGTCATAATGTATGCATAATACGAAATTTACTCCAGGAATGAGCATCTAGCTGACTTATATTTGACTTTATTACCTGGAATGTCACCAGCGACAAGTCTTCCTGTGTATAGGAGGCATATCAAAAGTTTAACAGTTGATGTACTCCGTGAAATAAAGTCAAGCCTTGTTGTCTTTTCTTTAGTTCTTTGCTGCCTTTATGTTCTCTACTTCTCTATTTGTTTTCTCATAATAGAGAATGATGGAAAAACATGTTAGTATATTACTATAATGTAATTTTGAAATATATACAAACTAAGGAAATTGGCAAAATATTGGTATTGTTTTTGGTTATCATGGCTGCATTAAGAAATGCTGAAATGGAAGATTTTGTCAAAGATGCTTAGATGCATAATAGAAGCAGGAACTTAAGCAATTTGCTGCATAATTAAACAACATGCTACCTTGTTTTGATCACAATTCTATTGTTTAGCTACTAATTTCTGTTTTTATCAAGTACCATCCCAGGTGGATACATTTAACTGGATTTGTTAATCTCCTTGACAGTGGTGGGAGAAAAGTGACTGGAGTGGATACAAAGAGCTAGGTATTCTAATTACCGCCTTTTCTCTTTCTACCTTTTCCGAACGATAATTCTAGTAAAAGATCTTTTCATTACCCAAAAGTAACTGCAACACTGACGGGTATTACTGTGACAAATATTAGGCGTTGAGAAATCTGGAAGAAATTCTGAAGGGGAGTCATGGTGGGAAACCTGGCGAGAAGTTCTTCACCAAGATGAATGGAGGTTTCTTTATTGTATTTTCTTTCTAAATGTTACCAAGTAGTGAAATATTTGACTACTTTTCATCTTAATAACGATCGAGTTTTCTTTGAAATAGTAATATCGCCAGAATAGAAAGAAGTGCACAAAAGCAAGCTAAATCAGGCACAGAAAATGCTGGATGGTATGAGAACTGGTATGAACTTTCTCTTTTTGTGTTGATTTTATTTGACAACTTCGACCCATTTGTATACAAAGGGTCAATTTGGGTTTATCTTATATCTCTAACATCACAAATGAGTTATAAGCTAAAATATTAAACTAAATAGAAGACGGTCAAATGGGTGGGGCGGTCAAACCAGTTGAAAGTCATCCAAAGTGTATTCATATGCATAAAACCTCCTAAATTGCTTTATTTATTGAAATAAGTCCAGATTATTAACCGTGATAATATAGTAAATGAAAACATATTAGCACATTGATTATTAAAGAAATTAAAAAGAAAATAATAAGTCTTTGCAGGTCAGCCCATACTACATAGTTATCCGTTTGACCCAATACCCACCCACCTTACCCACCATCTTGCCACCCTTGATGCAAATGAACTTCAAATAACTAACAAGATTGCATCATCGATGTTGATGTAGGTGGGAGAAATACGATGCCAAAGGGTGGGCCGAGAAAGGAGCACATAAGTATGGTAGATTGAATGAGCAATCGTGGTGGGAAAAGTGGGGAGAAAACTATGATGGAAGAGGATCTGTTTTAAAATGGTATATTTTTTCTGCTACTAACAATCATTTATAATTATACTTATTAAAATAAAATAAATGAATTTGCTGCAATTAAGTGGAATAGCTCTGATTTATAGAAACTGAAAAATAATTTTGAAAACTAACAAACAAAATCAAAATACTATATAGTATATACCATGCTTTCAAGAGGCCGTCTGTTCCAAAGAGGCCTAATTAATCTCTAGAATTTGTATTAAATCAAGCATGTCATCTGTTCTTTACTAATCTTCTATATTTTGATTGAATCGATAATGATAAAAACAATAATATTAATTCTTTTTTTTTCCTGTATAGTCATAGCAATATCTATCCCTTAATGACTATGAAATAAAGCTTATTTAATAATAATACTAAAGTTACTATGGTTATTGATTTAACTTGGTGTTTATGTTTTTTTTTACTCAGGACAGACAAATGGGCTGAAACTGAACTTGGAACCAAATGGGGTGACAAATGGGAGGAGAAATTTTTTGCTGGTGTTGGTTCTCGTCAAGGAGAGACATGGCATGTAACGCCTGCTGGTGAACGTATGTCTTACACTTCTTTTATAGTGAATCGCACAGACACATACACATTTAAATACATATTGCAACTGTCCCAACGATATTACACTGATTAATGAGGCACAAAGTTTAAAGAGAAGTCCTGCTCTGGTGGGATTGAGTACTGTTGTTGTTGAAAGTTTAGAGGGAAGTGTTTTTTTTACTATTAGCTAAATATATAGTGTTTTTTTTACTACCCCTCTGGACAAGACAAAGGAATTCTTGTGGACCAAAATTAATGCCATTAGCATCTTCATCTACATATAGATACTAAGATACTCACTATATAATGTATAATATAAATTCTCTTCTAGAAAAGTGTGTGATTATAGTGGTTGTAAATGCTAATCACTTAAAAATCAGTGGTAGAAGCAAAATACTCCATCTGCATCAATATTTATGATAAGGCATGATTTAGTGGAAGTATTTGACCATTAGTCAAACGTCAAGAGTACCTTAATTTATCCCAACATAGGAGGATCTTTCAGACCAAAATAATAGCATCAACTATGTGTAAAGATCCAAATGGCAAATAAATCAATTTGGCTTCACATTCTACTGAAAGGAAGAATTATTCAATTTTGATCTATGTAGTTGTTGCGGTCAAAAATAAAATAGCGGTCAAGGATTGTGATTTGAAATAGCTTATCGCCGTGGGATATCGGTGATATATCGGATTTTTATATTATGTAGAATACATACATTTATATATATATAGAGGCAGGATCAAATGAGGACACCTTTTAAGGTGAGAACGGTGAGAATGGTTTATAGCCCTTCGATTATCTTTATTTATGGTTAATATTCAACTTGGTTTAATTAAGGTATATTGAATTTTAATTATTTGGTTTAATTACAAAACTAATTTTTCTATAAAGTTAAGAAGTTGATTACTGATCAATTACAAAATTAATTTTTCCATGACCACGGTAAAATAGCTATTCAACTCTCGGTAAAATAGCATTCTTGGCTAGATAGGCGTCTTTGCTATTTAGAACCGCTATTTTGTCTATGAACGCGAACCGCTATCCCACCGAGATTGGTGAGATCTCAGCCACTAATAACTGCACAAGATTTTGATATGCATTCTATTAGCAATTTTTTTCAATTTATAGGGGACGAATGATATATAGAGATGATATATTGAATCGCTATTTTGTCTATGACAGCGAACCGCTATCCCACCGAGATCTCACTGAGATTGGTGAGATCTCGGCCGCTAATAACTGCACAAGATTTTGATATGCACTCTATTCGCAATTTTTTGCAATTTATAGGGGACGAAAAGGAGTAATAGATATCTACTTATTTGCATAAGCTTTTCTCATGTCTAATCTTGTTGACTAGTCTGCCATCAAGTTCAGCTCATCACGACATTTCTTTTTCGTATAAACTATTATTAATTATTTACCCGCCCGTTATTATCCTTGATACTTTATTATACTGACTCTGATTTACATGATCTTTTCAGTTTGCATTACAAGGTCCTTGCATTAGCACCATCACTAGGAGCCAGACTCAGATAAAATTTTATCAATCCTTTGCAAATAAATTTTAGAAATACTCTCACCCATTTGTTATCCTATTATATATAGGTGAAACATTACTTAATTTTTTATTATTAGTAACTTGTAGCACAACCAAGGCCCTACCGTTGTGGCCAACCATCCATGAGTTATGGAGTGAAGTCCCTTAAGAGACAAGTGTGTATTATATATCATAGAGTAGCGTGTTACTCCAAGGGTGTAGAAATCGGCATTCACACATGAACTTGTTGGATTTTTTATTGCTTTGTAGTAAAATGAATGACATGTAACATTATATTGTTTTATACACATATCAGGGTGGTCAAGAACATGGGGAGAGGAGCACTTTGGAAACGGGTACTTGTCAAATGACTCAACAAACTTTATACATATCGTTTGTTTATCTGTTTTGGTCATTCGCAAGACTTGAAATTTCACGGCGTTGGTTCTACTTTTTGTCAGCAAGGTGCACAAATATGGCAAAAGCACAACGGGTGAAAGTTGGGATATTGTTGTAAACGAGGAAACTTTCTACAAGTAAGTTTCGATCTTCATTACAATATTTCATCCCATCTATATTTCTCAAAGCAGAGTGAATGAGATCCACCTTATAAGAACCCACAAATTTATTGGTACTGTAGTCACCTCACTTTATCTTCGACAAAAAACCTGCCTATGTTAGAGCCACTAGCTTTAATGGTTATATGTCTTGATTTCCATAAGCTGGATGGTTCAAAATTTTTATGGAAAAATGTATATCCTCCTAGGCAAAAGTTCAAACGAGAACTGCGAGAACCAATCTGAGCCGTCAAATTCCCCCTCCGATATGGAAAATTGATATATGCCCCCTGCCACACTTGATCTCCCCACGCTCTACATCCATGAATTCCACTTATCAAATCAACGGCTGAGATTGGTTCTCGTAGTTCCTGTACAAAAAACAATTCTCATTTGAACTCTCCCCTATCCTCCTATTATGTCTCTCTACTTTATCATTCTACTCACCACAAGATGACGTGTGAAATCCACTAATTCTCTTTGATTTTGACACTTGTGTTGATCTTGTAAGGAGAACGATAAGTAGGAGGAAATAGTATGGGGATATATCACCTCTCGTTTTTATATAATGGGAGGATGAATAAACCAAATTAAAAATGAAGTAAAACAAGGTCACTCTATATTCCAATTAACCCCATAAAACAAGACCTTTGAACTTCATTTTATCTTTTTGTTTCAAGGGCGGAACCTCACTATGGATGGGCTGATGTCGTTGGCGACTCAAGTCAATTGCTATCAATCCAACCTCGGGAGAAACCACCAGGCATCAATCCATTTCTTGATCTCGGATCCTCCCCACCGCCTCCTCAAGACGGGTAGTTCACCGCCAATGCCGCCAACAACTCAATAGCGTCTTGGTGTTGTGTGTAATAGGTTTGTGGAGCAAGTTTCTTAATTTGAGCTCTCTTATATAAATCAGTCAGCTGAGCATGCCTCAATTCTTTTATGTAAATGTGTTAGATATGCAATTTTGCTTATTTAATTTTAGTCATTTCTTTCTTTTTTGTGTTATCAAAATATGTTTGTTCTTTGTTATCATAACGTTTTCAATTCTTTAAAAAAACCAGAACAAGTTATATAAAGTTTTTTAAAGGTGATATATATGAGTTATAGAATGTTCTTCTATACTACTTATCAAAAGATTTGTCTAATATTTGTCATAACATTTATTACACACAAAATAGTTGAAAAGATTCTAGCTACTGTTTTGTGTGCATGTTTCCTTGCAGATCTTATATGAAAATTTTTATGTTCATAGATTTTTGTTTGCTACTGCGATTGTTTTTAATGAACAGAATTAATTCAAATTTGTCTAATTAACTATGCTGATTCATATGACCAATAATACGAATTAAAATTAAGAGGTTTTATATCCTCATACTTTGTATTTTTACGTTATCCTCCTATTCATAAGATTAATGGTGTGTTCGGCAATGGACATACGAGGGACTAATAGGGGTTTGTGACTCTAGTTGTCATAATCTTCAGCTCTGTATCTTTGTTCGGGTGTTAAAATATAAAAATCTTTCCAAGTAGTTTATCGATTGAGTTTGAGATTATCATTTAATAAGATTATAATAATAACCTGAACGTCATATCTAAACCGAAGTCTATCGATTAGATATTTAATTTTCTCTTTCATTTATTGTCTGTGAAGTTGCCCATGCAATCATTTTAAGTTTCTTAAGTCATCATCATCATAAGATTATTATTATAATTATATATATTATATGTGTATACGTCTACAACAATGAATTGATCATCAATTTTTTATTATATATCTATGTGAGTTGTTCTTTATATTAGATGGTTTATTGTTATAAAAGTGATTTGCATGCGTACATGTTTATTGTTATATAAGTGATTACTAATAAATTATTCACATTGTAAGTTTGTATGAATCATACATTTGTAGACATATACATAATGTGTGGGTTCTTTTTTATTCTGATTTGAGACTAAAAGCCTTGAACGTGCAAAATACTTGGTGACATTAGAAGATCATTTGGAATCTTGAAGAAAAAGTGGGAAATACTTAATTATATGCCTAAATATAATGTGCAAACGCAAATCAATATTATCATGTCCATTTTACTTTATATGCCTACATCCGGTAAAAAAAAATTGAAGAAGACTTGGTGTTTACTACAATGGAGTCCATTTTACTTTATATGCCTACATCCGGTAAAAAAATTTGAAGAAGACTTGGTGTTTACTACAATGGAGAGACGTCCACATGACCGTTTTTTTTTATGTTCATAGCCATGACATATTATGAAGTTTAACATGAAAGGACACATAATAATATGAAAGAAATTCATAACGAGATTGCTATTGCAAGTTTAATATGGAATTTACGATACTAATAACCTTTTTTGGTATAACAACGTGAATAATTTATTACCGACATTTTAATCATATATTCACGTAGTGATACATCTTTATTGTTAATTTAGTGAGATGTTAGAATAGCATATTTTAATTATTTGTATTTACGATTCAACTTATTACGTGTGACTTATATATATATATATATATATATATATATAAATGAAAATCTTAAATTAAATGAAAACCTTAAATAAAATGAAAACAGGAGACTCAATCTCAGCCGTCCAATTCGCCATTCTTCAATGTCATTGCGCACCTATGAATTTCACTTACATAATGAACGGCTGAGATTGATCAGTCTCTCATTCTCATTTAATTTATCATTTCCTCCCATATATATATATATATATATATATATATATATATATATATATATATATATATATATATATATATATATATATATATATATATATATATATATATATATATATATATATATATATATATATATATATATATATATATATATAGGGTTTAGTTCCTAAAAGTACATCGAAGTTGACACCTTTTGCTATTGTGTATACTCATCTTTCATTACTCCCATTTAGTACACTAAACCTTCTAAAACTCACGTTTTATACACTGAAAAACCTATTGAAACGGTAGCCGGTTACCATCTATGCTGAGTTGTAATTTTTTTTTTAAAATGAGGCTTATGTGGCATGCCATGTGTATCATTTAATTACGTGGCAACTAAACCCGACCCAACATCCAACCCCACCCTCCATAAACCAGACAATTTGTTTTCTTCTTCCTTTAGTCGTGCATTTCAAACCGCCAAAAAACCCCCCGTTAACTTCCATCTTCACTGCAACTTTGATCATTCTTGCCCTAATTTAGACGATTGTTGCGATTTCAGGTATGCTTCCTACTTCACGAACGTTGTTTTGTTGTTTAGTGTTGGACATTGCTGTTATTGAGAAAAGATGGGTTCGTAGTGTGCATTACAGAGTTGTACCTTGAGAAATTTCAAAAATTTCTTCTTTATTTGTTGTGGTTATGGTTGATTGTTGCAGATTTAATGTATTTTGTTTTAGGGTTTTTGTTCTAGGGTTCTAATCATCAATGCTTGTTATATCTTTTCAGGATGATTCCTACATACCTGTTAGCGGTTCATCATGATAGGTGTTTCATGTACCATCCCTTAAGGTATGAGAATGGAAGTGTTTTACAAATCAATATTTCTAGGGTTTGTTATGAGGAAATGATATCGCTTTTTGAAAAAGATACATGTACTATCATTTCTGGTTTGTATTGGTGCATCCCTGAAAACGATCTTGAAGGTAGCTTAATGAAGATAGATAATGACAATGACTTAGAAACGATGTTTGATATTTCTGATGCATATGGGCATATAAATATATACTTAGATCATTTTGGTGATGATATGAGCAAATACATGGTTAACAATGATGATGGAATAAACATTAATGAAGTTGATCACGGAGAACACACTATAGAAGTTGATGAGGGTAAAAAATCTATAGATTCTGATGAGGGTAAACAATGTTTAGAATCTGATGAGGGTAAACAAATTGCTGATGAGGGTAAACAAAATTTAAAAGTAGATGAAGGGCATGCAAATGATGAGATAGAACAGGGGACAGAGGGTATTGATGAAGTAGATGAAGATGAATTTGAAGTAGACTTGGAACAGGGATTTGATGTTAGTGATGATGATAACAGTGATGCTAACTCTTTAGATCATTTAAGTGAAGGTGAAGAGGAAATAGCCCAAGTAAGGTCAGATAAAGTGAATAAAGTTAGACCCCCAAAAAAGATAGTCAAGCAAGATGGTGGGGGTGATCATGAAGATTTTTTGATGGATGAGCATGAACAATTCATGGTTGATTTATTGAAGGCTTTAAAAGATGATGAAGAGGCTGCCAATGAAGAAAACAGGGATGAGGATGAACATGATAAATTCCCAATTCATGACCCAGCTACTCATTGGAAATTGAAGAAGCCTATGGTAATGTATCAAAACTATGTAAACTGTTTAATCAATTTATATAAATTGTGTAAACTGTTTAATAATTCTGATGTATTTGTTAATTGTGACAGGTTGGTGAAAGGTTTGAATCACCTAAACAATTCAAGGAATGTATCACACATTATGCCCTTGCTAATGGTTTCTCTTTATGGTATAAAGTTAGTGCAAGAAATAGGATAATATTAAGGTGTGGAACTAGAGGGGCACGAGTTGGTGATAAAAAGAAAGGGAAACAAAAAAAGGGAGAAAGGTACCCACACACTGAAAAAAAAGAAACAGAAGAGTGCAAACGGAGGTGCTATGCAAGATGGATGAGAAAAGAGCACTCTTTTCAAGTTATTTCATTAGTTGATGAACACACTTGTGTTAGGAATTTCACATATGGTACTTTGATGAACTACAAGTGGATTGGCAAGGAATTTGGTTATAAAATTAGAATGAACCCGGATATCAAACTTAGTGAAATTGTTGATTTGGTTTTGAAAAAGTACAAATGTAATGTAACTTATAACCAATGTAGGAGGGCAAAGACTTGGGCATTGAATGTGTATGAAAAGTCATTAATAGAGCACTATGGGATGCTAAGATCTTATGGAGATGAGCTTTTGAAAAGTAATCCGGGTTCAACAGTTAAACTTGGGGTTACTACCAATACAGATGAGAAAGTTTACTTTGATAGGTTTTATGTTTGCTTGGGTGCTCTGAAAGAAGGATGGAAGAAGGGTTGTAGGAGGATCATTGCTATTGATGGTTGTTTTCTGAAAGGTCCTTGTCAAGGTAAATTGCTAACTGCAATTGGAAGGGATGGCAACAATCACATCTTCCCCATTGCTTGGGCTGTGGTGAATGTGGAGAACAAAGACAATTGGATGTGGTTCATAAGTTTGCTTGGTGAAGATTTGGACATAGAGCATGGTCAAGGTGTAACTCTAATGAGTGATCAACATAAGGTTTATTACACTGTTTTGATACTTAGTAAAGTTTATTACACTGTTTTGATACTTAGTAAAGTTTATTACACTGTTGTGAAGCAGTGGAGAATGAATTTAGTGAGTGTTTCAATGCTATACTTGTAAAGGTTAGGTCTAAGCCCATTATAACCATGCTAGAGGCCATTAGGGTCATATTAATGGAGAGAATGGAAAAGATGAGGAAAATCAGTGATGGATGGAATTTTGATATTTGTCCAACAATAATTAAGAAACTTGAAGTGGCCAAATCATCTCAAAGGTAATATATTCTTGTTTTGTTATATGTTTTAACATTATATTCAATTTTAATTACATTTTGTGTTATATGTTTTAACATTATATTCAATATTAATTACATTTTGTTCAAGATTCTGGAATGTGATGCCTGGTGGAGTTAGAATATTTGAAGTTAGGCAAGGCCATGATGCCTTTGTAGTGGATGAAGGAAACCAGACTTGTACTTGTAGGATGTGGCAGTTGTCAGGCATCCCATGTACTCATGCTATTGCAGCCATCTACTTCCTTCACAAAAATCCTGAAAGTTATGTGCCCAATTGGTTTAGAAGACAAATGTACAAAACAACATATGAGAATTATTTGCAACCAGTTCAGGGAATGAACCAATGGCTGCCAAACAATTTAAACAAACCATTACCTCCTAAACCAAGGGTGATGCCTGGTAGACCTAAGAAGAAGAGAAAGAGGGATATTCATGAACCTGCACCTCATACTGGCCGTGTTTCAAAGATTGGATCCATTATGACATGTAAAAAGTGTGGTGGTCTAGGTCATAACAAAAGAGGCTGCAAAGAGGGATAAACAGGAGAGGGGTCATCAACTAAGGGGGTGTTTGTTTTAGCTTATTTAGGGCTTATTTTCCGGGCTTATTTTTTATAAGCTCGTTTTTTTCGGTTTATTTTTCGACTTACATGGTTATTATGAGTTACAAGAAGAAAATAAGCCGGACATTTGAAAATTAAGCCAGAAAAAATGAGCTTATGAAAAATAAGCCGGAAAAATAAGCCCTTCATAAGCTAAAACAAACACCCCCTAAGAACAATCCAGTGGAAAAAGGTAAACTATTTTACCATTCTGATTTATATAATTATGTTTGATAAATATAAAGTATATGCATACTGTTTTATAATTGTGAAAATGTTTGCTAAATATAAAGTGTGTAAACTGTTTTATAAAGTGGACAAAGGTAAAGCAAAGGTAGACAAGGGTAAAGCAAAGGTTACTGAAAGTGAACATAAGGCTGCTGGTGCAAGGAAGACATCTGGTTTCATGGCTGATGCAAGGAAAGAATCTGGTTTCATGGCTGATGCAAGGAAGGGTGTTGATTCAAGGAAGGATGATGGTACCAAACAATCAACCCAAACAACCAAGAAAACAAGGACACCCAAGAAAAAAGAAGCAAATCTCATGCCAATAAGAAGACAAGCTCAAGCAAGACTTGATAAGATCAACATGCAGAAGAAACATCTTGGTCCAGGAAGTACTTCCAAAGATCCTATGGATTTGAACTGAACTTTTTTTCTTTAATTATGTTAGTGAACATATACTTATGAACATATGGTTTTGGGATGGAATTTTGTTTGTACAGATGATGGTTTGTTTGCATAGATGATGGTTTGGAATGTAAACTTATGAACATATGGTTTTGGGATGTAAACTTATGAACATATGGTATGAACAGATGCTTTTGTCATCACTTTGATTCAATATATGATGGTTTGAACAATACAATTTCCATTTAAGTAATTTTCATTACAATAGTTCTGTCATAAACTATTACATAGCACAAACACATGATCAATTACACAGGACCATACACTATTACATAGCACAAACACATGATCACTACAAGTAGACAATAGAACAATCTGTCATAAACTATTAACTTTGACTTAGCAAAGGTCAATTCTTGCTTTATTTTGACCATCTCAATGTCATTAACTTCATTATTTTGGACCTGCTTCACTTTGCTTAATCTTTGACATTCTTCATGTATTTCGATTAACAATTCTTTATAGTAGGGATCTGTAAGCTCTTCATCCATCCATTCAAACATCTTACACTTATGTCCAGAACCCTAACAAGAAGAAAAGTTTTAAAAATCAGTTGCAAATTAGAGAAAAAGATGAACAAATCTTACATATGGACAAATCTTACATAATTAGGGCATCCAAGAAATCTTCTACCCGGAGTAGAAGTCGTCCATGATGTTCTAACCTTTGATTTTTCTCGACAGTAGCATAATACATTAGAAGCCCTAACTCGTGAATTGCGATTTGATGATGAAGAAGACGACATTGGATTTGAGCTCTGCTTAACGATGGTGAAAAAAGCCCTAATTTTTGAACGAACTTAGGATCGATCTTTGGAGTACAGAAGTTATATGAGGATGTTATATGAGGATATTAAAATAAAGTTAAAAGAAATTACACATCATCTATTACCTGTACACCTCATCAATTAGCAGGTAAACAAGTTACCTAATGTATAAAACGTGAGTTTTAGAAGGTTTAGTGTACTAAATGGGAGTAATGAAATATGGGTATACACAATAGCAAAAGGTGTCAACTTCGATGTACTTTTAGGAACTAAACCCTATATATATATATATATATATAAATTGGATCAATAAAGAACCTATGCTTAAACAAAGAACCTAAAGAACAAATCTGGACCGTTAGATCATCAAAATCAATGGATGAGATCAAAGATGGCAAAACTGTAATTATGATATGTTAATTGTAACACCGGTTTTCACGAGCTTAAAATTAGCGACAATTTAAAACTTTTTAATCAAAAGCTTGCAGCGGAATAAGCAACGTTTACAAAAGATTAGTAAAGTTCATCTGACTCGGCTATTAATTTACATCAAAAAAATAGGCCAAGTTCATAACTAACAGGTGTTACCAACTAGCAACAACCAACCACCGGATTACATATATAACAACCAGTGTTCCCAAAAGATATTTAAAACGACTACCATCAAGTTCCCGCCTCACAAGGCCAACTACTCAGCACCTGCAAAAAGGAAAATCCTGCACCGTTAGCTAGGGGTGAGCATGGTTCGGTTTGGTTCGGTTTTGGGGTAAAACCGAAACCAAACCGAAATTTTCGGTTTTTGAAAAACCAAAACCAAAACCATTCGGTTTTTCGGTTTTTGGTCTTCGGTTTTAACTTCGGTTTTCGGTTTTTGGTTCGGTTTTGGGGTATTGGGGTATGTTTGGTTTCACTTGGTAAACAAACCAAAAGCAGCAATCGATTTGCGCTATTGTTAAATCTTAATTAGAATAACAACTAAATCGAGGCAAAATAACAAGAAAATCGGATCCTACGAATTAAAATAACAGCTAAAACTATGTGGTATATGATTTATATGAAGAAGAAAACAAACCTGTCGATGGGTTTGGAGAACGGCTGAGCGGAGCTTGGAGAACGGCGACCTGGAAAGCTTGGAGAACGGATGAGCGACGGGCGACCGGCGACCGGGAGAGCAGTGACGGAACTTGGAGGTTGGAGATTGGAGGCCGGTGGAGGTAGGGAACGGCAAAACTAAGAAAAAACCTAAAAAAATTGGGGGAGGCGGGGAAGCAGACGAGAACTAAAGGAAAACCCCAAAATTAGATATTTAGGGGAGGAGATAATTAATTAGAATTCTTTATATATGTATTTACAAATATACCCTCGGTTCGGTTCGGTTTTTTTGGGCGGTTTTGAAACCAAAAACCGAACCAAACCGAAATTTTCGGTTTTTAAAATTTTGAAAACCAAAACCAAAACCAAAACCATTGATTCGGTTTTTTCGGTTTTTTCGGTTTTGGTTCGGTTTTCGGTTTTTATGCTCACCCATACCGTTAGCTACACTAGCTAGTGAGCACAGATTTACACATAAGTATCAACAAGTAGGTTTTCACAACACAGGAACAACATATACAGCTATCCTATCACAACGTGGCGTGCCAACATGTCAGTAAGAGTCACGTCTCGCAGGGTGGGAAACCCCGCTCAACAACTCTAACTGGGGGTATCAGCTACAACCAACCGCACTGGTGGGGGAGCGAAGAGCAGTCCACCCAGCGCGTTCGTGCCAACTCGGATGTTGATCGTAAGCCAAGATCCCAACTCACGCTAAGGAATGGCGGTCCTGCAGAACCTGAGACACGGCGTGCACCACCGAGCCACCGTTGACCCCGAATTATCCATCTCAAGGGATCCAGCCTTGCGGCTGACCTTAACCATGCCAGCTACTGTCCGGACAAATACATCAAGCAACAACTTACCCATATCGGGTCCAACACTACGCATGCGATTTACAGTAAACGCGTAAAGCAACTTAACATGGCATAGCACATGGCAACATAGGATATCGTACCTCATATACGCACATAAACAACGTTAACAACATATCATACCTCATATACCCACGTGTGCAACATTAACAACATATTTCAACTAACCATAGACAACTCTACTTATTGAGCCTCATGGGAAAACCGGTACTCACCTCGAGATTACAGGAGGCAGATATGAATTCGGGAATCCCAAGAGCACACGGAGTCGTCCAAATCACCTAACACACACGTGTAGGTTCAGTCAATGTCTAAAAGTACTATCATTGCTTCTATGCAAACGTACAACGAACAACAAGCAACAAGTAACCTGGAACAGCTCCTACGGCCGCAGAGGATGTGTCCTACGGCCGCAGGACACCTTCCAGACACCTCCTACGGCCGCAGGAATGTATCCTACGCCCGCAAGAGTTCCTTCACAAGAAACCATACCCTACGGCCATACCATACGCCTGCAGGAGTGATTCTTTGGGTACCAACGGTCGTAGGTTATGTACTCACGCCCGTAGGCTTCGTTCCTTCACCCGTAGGTGGTAAACCTCATAAAATACACAAAACATCCTCCTACGGCCGCATAAACCTTTTTTTACGGCCACAGAAGGCTTAATTTCAATAATCCTGAAAAACACCTCCCTACGGCCGCAGGAAGGTCCTGCACAGTAAACTTCGTCCTGTTCAGCCATCAGACCTGCAACTCGCGTTTTTGACACCCAAATCGACTAAAACTCAACCTTAAACGTTCCTACATGTTCAATAACACTTTTACAACATTACCTACGTGTTTCTTGACTCAAAACAAATATTATCATGAATTATTAGCCCTCATATCCACTTATCTCCATTACTACTTCAAGAACCAAGTTTACATGAAGAATACTTACAAAATCAGTCGAACCACCACAAGAAGAACAGATTTAGGGCTTGATTCTACTGCTTGGATTCACTACAATTAGCTTCCCTTTGATTTCTCCTTGAAATCTCACAAGAACAAGTGTGTAGACAAGTTTGCAACTCATGCATGTGTTTGTATGTGTATTTAGTGTGTGTAATATGTGTTCCCAGGGATAAGAACCCATATAAACTGACCTTGGTTTATTTAATACCGCGCGTGGGTATTTCGTTCTCCTATTCAACTTAAAACACGACTTAGGTCTATCCGTTTCAACTAACGGATATATTTTTGGAATCATTACCTAAAACCGCTCAACAAATACCAACTTGGTCAACTTACGACACTTTTCACATAACCACATTTAAAACGATAAATAACAACAATAATCAACAAAACACATTGACTAAAGTCAATGTACAACTATACAAGCATAGGGTACAACCCTTTACAACTAGGCCCTATTTTGGGATGTTACATTAAATTAGGAAGAAAGGGTAAAAATGGAAAATGCCCCCCTAACAAACTCGATTTAAAAAAAAAAAACCTTAAAAACTTTAAATTGTCATAACTTTTTTAGTTTTGTTAATTTAAACATAAAAATTATACTAATCTTTTAGTTTTTTAATCCTCTTTCAAACAAGATCACTCTTCCCATATTTTTCAAAATTTATTTTGAACATGAATTTTTTTTTTGCATTTTGGGCAGAATGTAGTGTTTTCTGTGTACAGATTTTGCATTTTGACAGCATATGTTCTACGGATTTTGCATTCTGCATTTTGGCAGCATGTAACGTTTTCTGTGTACAAATTTTGCATTTTGGCATCATACGTTCTACGGATTTTTGCATTCTGCATGTTTAGATTTTGCGTTTTTCGTTTTTTGCATTTTGCATGTTTATACGGATTTACGTTCTGCATTCTGCATGTTTTTTGCATTCTGCATTCTGCATGTTTTTTGGTTTCTGCATTCTTCATTCTGCATGTTTTTTGCATTTTGCATTCTTCATGTTTTTTGCATTTCTGCATTCTGCATTTCTGCATGTTTTTTTGCATTTTGCATTCTTTCATTCTGCATGTTTTTTGCATTCTGCATTTCTTCATTCTGCATGTTTTTTGCATTTTGATTTTGCATGTTTTTGCATTCTGCATGTTTTTTGCATTCTGCATTATTCATTCTGCAAGATTTTTTGCATTTTGCATTTAATATGAACCCAGCTCAAAATGCAAACTTTGCATTTAAAAAAAAAAGTTTCAGAAATATATCAAGTCCGGTCTTGTTTGAAAGAGGACGAAAAACTGAAACTAATGATATAATTTTTTTGTTAAAATTGTTAAAAACGAACGAGTTATGATCATTTAAAGTAAGTGGGGGGTTTTTTTTAATTTTGGGGGAGCTGGGAAGGGGTAGTGAACAACGCTGGATTTTTTTTTAATTTTCCTTTTTTACCGCTAAATTATATGTCACGTGTCATTACCAGAGGTGGTTCTTTAGGTTCTTTATTTAAGAGTGATTCTTTGTTTAACCACACCCTATATATATATATATATCTGTGTGTGTGTGTGTATAAATATAAATTGTATCAATATAGAACCCTATGTTAAACAAATAACTAATCTGGACAATTGGATCATCAAAATCAATGGATGAGATTTAACGATGGAAAAAATATAATTATCATGAATTAATATAGGAAAAAAGGGCAAACATGGAAAATCCCCCCCCCCCCCCCCTCCAACAACCCACGATTTTTTTAAAAAAACCCACAAAAACTTTAAATTTTCATAACTTTTTAAGTTATGTGAATTTAAACAAAAAAATTATACCAATCTTTTAGTTTTTTAATCCTTTTTCAAACAAGATCACTCTTCCCATATTTTTATAAATTCTTTTTGAAAATGAAAATTTTGTTTGCATTTTGGGCAACACGTAGTGTTCTATACAGATTTTGCATTTTGGGTTTGAATATGTAATTTTGCATTTTGGGCTGCAATTTCATTGAGTCGTGTCGGATTTGCATTTTGCATTTTCATAATTTTTGCATTTTGTAAGCATCTAGATGACCTGCATTTCTATATTTTGCATTTTTCGTTTTTTGCATTTTGCATTTAGGTTATACGGATTTTGCATTTTGGGTTTAAATGTGTAATTTTGTATTTTAGGCTGCATTTTTCATTGAATCATTTTTGGGTTTGCATTTTGCATTTCATAATTTTGCATTTTGGAAGAATGTGGATGACCTACATGTTCATATTTTGCATTTTTTGCATTTTACATTTAGAATGAAACCAGCTCAAAATGCAAAGTTTGCATTTCAAAAAAAAAGTTTCACAAATATATCAAGCCCGGTCTTGTTTGAAAGAGGACGAAAAACTAAATATAATGATATAGTTTTTTTGTTGAAATTCTTAAAAACGAACGAGTTATGATTATTTAAAGTAAATGGGTTATGTTTTTTCAAAAAAAAAAAAACTGGTTGTCGCTGGGTTCTTTGCCTTGAGTTTTTTTTTATTTTCCTTTTTTGCCCTAAACAAATTGCCACGTGTCATTACCGGGGGGTTCTTTAAGTTCTATGTTCAAGGGAAGTTATTTATATAACCTTAACCTATATATATATACATATATATATATATACATAGATATATATATATATATATACATATATATATATATACATATGTATATATATACATATATATATACATATATGTATATATATACATATATATATATACATATATATATATATACATATGTATATATATATATATATGTATATATATATGTGTATATATATATATATATGTATATGTATATATATATGTATATATATATGTGTATATATATATATATGTATATATATATATGTATATAAGATATAGGGATCGTCACTGTTACGATTTTAGACAAGTTTTAGAAAACGATTATACTAATTTATACAACATTATCGAATACAAACATATATGAACCAAAATGAAAGTCTTACAAAAATCTAAATGCATCTAAAATATCAAAATCAAACATTTCAAATAAAGACAAATGATTAAAATGAGCTTGTATTACAGTGTATAAAGATTTGTATATTTTCTATTCAAAATTAATTTTATGCATATTAGTATATTGTATATAATTAACTAGATTAAATGTCCATGTGATACACGGGTTGATTTAAAAAAATATTAAATTTCAACATTAATGCTAAGATATTAAATAATTATAAAACACGAATTAAATATGAATTTTAAACAATAATGATAGATGGCGTCAACACTTGGAACAGTGGTAGAAACATTAGATACATATGGTATCATGATACGAAAAGACATGGTTATATACCTTGTACATCTTCTCGATATAATGTTACAATTAAGGGTAATAAAGTTAAATGTTTATTGGTGTTAATTAAAAAAAATTTAAAATGATTATATAAAACTTTAGTATAATAAATCTAAGAGCTTGGGTTAAATATAATATTTTGAAATATATTAAAGGGTAAATATAATATTTGTAGATTAAAGTGGGTATATACGATATTTTAAGGTTTAAGAAAGACATGTATGAAATAATCTCTAATAAAATTTTGATTTTAATTAAAATCATAATTGAGTCTAATTTTGACAAAAGAAAGTCAAAATTTAAATTTAATCTCTAACAGATTTTATTAAAATTAGTCTTTTATACTAAAAGAAGATTTATGTAACACCGTGTTTCACGAGCTTAAAATTAGTGCCAATTTAAACTTTTACACTTATTTATCAAAAGCTAGCAGCGGATAAAACCACCATTTACAAATCATCAGAAGATTATCTGACTATTTACATTTCAAATAACAGGTGTTACCACAACTAACAACCGACCATCGGATCACATGCATACAATTAACAATTTGTGTTCCATAACATAAATACTACAATTACCCACGAGTAACCCCAGCTCGCCAGGCCTTCAGTCACTAACCTGCGAAAAAGGGAAATCTTGCACCGTTAGCTACAACTAGCTAGTGAGCACATATTTACACATAAGCATCAATAAGCATGCTATCACATCACAATAAGGCACACAAAGCTAAGCTATCACATAGCGGTGTGCCGACATGTCAGCGGAATCATATCTTGCGAGGTAGCTAGCCTGGCTCAACGATCCAAGCTGGGGAGTCAGTCACAACCATCCGCATCGGTGGGGGAGCGAAGAGCAGCCCACCATCACGTTTGAGCCACTAGGACTCCGTTTGGATCTGATCATAGACCAAGATCCTCACTGTATGTCGAGGAACGGCGGCCTGCAGAACCTTTACCCCAGAAAATCACTCGTGGGAACCGCTAATCCCTGAATAACACTCAAGGGACCCAGCCGCATCGGCGACTGACCTCAACCACTGCATCTGTCCGGACAGGAATCATAAACACTTTTGACCCATAGGGTCCACAGTACGCATGCGTATCACATATCACATTTTATATCACATGGCATCACATATGTCACTGTATCACAATATCACTGTATCACATTAACTTCTGCTCATTTTTGATGAGCAGAATACAAATTACACTTAAAACATCGCATACAGCTGTCACATAAGTCATAACCCTACTTGGGTCTATCTCGTATCACTTCACTTATCTATCGTCACTACTATAGTCACATTACACGTGTTATATCACAACACGTCACTATCACTTATCTATCGTCACTATCATAATCACATTACACGGGTTATATCATAACACGTCACTATCACTATCACATTACACGGTTTTATCACAACACGTCACTATCACTTATCTATCATCACTATCATAATCATATTACACGTGTTATATCACAACACGTCACTATCATAATCACATTACACGTGTTATATCACAACACGTCACTATCACTTATCTATCATCACTATCATAATCATATTACACGTGTTATATCACAACACATCACTATCATAATCACATTACACGTGTTATATCACAACACGTCACTATCACTATAGCACGTTTCAACACACTACAGATAGCCCTACTTATTGAGTCTCATGGGAAAACCGGTACTCACCTGGAGTCCTCACTAAGCAGATACGCCACTCGAGTCTTCCGGTTCCACAGATATACCTAACACATCGCATACACGCTTGGTTATTACTTACACATAGCACACATGGTTTAAAACACAAGTTTAACAAAATGACAGGGCTGGACCACTGCTTGCTATCGCAAGCACTATCCTTATGGTCACAAAGACCCTCAAACAATATCCCTTACGATCGCAAGGTACTCCTTGCGATTGCAAGAGGCCTTCTATCACAAACACATGTTTCCGATCGCAAGGGAATCCCCTTACACTCGCAAACATGGTTCCAGGGTTGGTTACGATCACAAGTTACATACTTATGGTCGCAAACCTTATTTTCTTCGCTCGTAAGCGGTAAACACCACAAAACAGACCCATACGATCGCATGGACCTACCATGCGATCGCATAGCCTACATACGAGACTTACGGTCAAAAGCCTAACACATGCGATCACATCACAAATTTACGCGACGCGACCTTTAAGAACTTACGCGGCGCGCAATTAACAAACACCTTTACGATCGCAAGGCTTAACCCTTGCGGTCGCAAGGATGGCAACACCCCTTGCGATCGCAAGCACCTTGCCATGCGACCGCAAGGACCCTTTTTACAGTGACCTTCGTCCCTGTTTCGACACAGCACCTGCAAATCGCGTTTTTAACATCTTTTTCGACCAAAACTCAGTTCTAACCACTTGTATACTTTGTTTAACACCCAAGGACACTAAAGAACACATTAGACACTAAAACCCATTACAAAAACATGATTCACACCATCAATTTGGTGTATGACCTCAAGAACACTAAACTAGGTTTTAACACAAAAACACTTACAAAGGGAAGGAGAAGCAACTGATTTATCACTTGAATCAGCTTGTAGAACTCCTTGCAACAGATTGAATCTTGATTCTCTTTCAAATTCCCCAACTTGAGAGTGTGTGTGTGTTTGCACGTATTTTGTATGTTTGAAGTGTGTGTTTTGAGTGGAACCAGGGGATAAGGGAGTTAAAGACCGACTTTGTGGTCTTTAATTCAAACACGGAGTATTTTATTCCCCTTTTCAACTTACTACTTGACACACACCATCCCGTTTTAACCAACGAGGATATTTACGGAATCATTACACGAAACCGTTTAACACTTTATCACTTTAAAACCTGCTTGACACTTTTCACACAATCACTTTAATTAACGCATAACACGCGTTATCAACTTAAAACACACTAATTTAAATCACTTAAAATCACTGTACAACTATTTAAGCACGAAGTACAACTAGGTAATACTAGGCCCATTTTCAGGATGTTACAATTTACAATTAGAAATTAAAGACAAACTTTTTAATGCATAGATTTGTAACATTCTATATACCTATACATATCACTTTATCAACTTTTGGGATATTTGATTTATATCTATTTGACCTATATTTTATTTCCATGAAGTCTTTCTAATTTTTGTCTTGTTATTATGAAAACACAAACAAGTTTCGATTAGTTTTTATTGTATATAATTAACTTAATTTTTTTAATAATACAACTAATTTTCATAATTATTCCATTGTATACAAGTTGTTGTGTACTAAAAGTTATAACAAACTTTATTGTATACCATAGTAACCAAATATCAGACACTGAAAAAATTTATTTTATACAATTGTAAAATTATAAAAGTTGATTTTATATAATTTACTAATTAAAAATTAATCATATGTAATTATATATATTTTCATACAGTCTAGTAAAAAATGTGTCATGATTTATCAAATGTTACTTTTATACGTTGGAAAAGTTTTATATAAAATGAAATTAATTTTGTTAATTAAAAAAATTAAGAGGGTCAAAAAGTTTTAGTTAGTGAAAATATGGATTCAAAAGGTAACTTATGGAATGTGGCCGAATATGATAAGTATATTAATTTGATTTTACGTTTTAGTTATTTCTTATTATATTATTAAATTATTTCAATCCTGATGATATTTATTATTGATTTAATTAAGTGTTATTTTTATCTTAATTCGTATTGGTTAGTCATATTAGTTTGACTCTAAAAAGTCAAAATCAAAATTTTAAAATAAAAAGAGTGAACGGCTAAGATTAAATCTTTTATTAAATAAAAGATTCAGATCATCTAATATTTTTTTCCAAATTATTCTTTTATATATATACTAGTTTAATACCCCGTGTATAAACACGGTAAATGATTGAAGTTTATTTTGAATGTTTTTATATAGTAAATTAATTGTAAAACATACAAAAGTATAAACAAATAATTAAACATTTACTACCCCATATATAAATACATATATTAAAAACAACTACCTTGTATATCATGATAGAAAAAAATATAATTAAAATTCAATGTTATTAATTTAATAAAAATTGGTTTACGCACGTTTATGTAAACGTGTGTTATTTGATTTCAAATTGGCGTGAATTAAATGATAGGCTTAATATATATGACAAATATTAGAAGACTATTATCAATAAATTATGTAATTATTGTACGATTAGAAGTGCCTTATGTATAACAATTTAAAATGTAGATAAGTATAAATATCACGATCATGGATTTTAAATAAATGTAGATAAGTATAAATATCACGATTATGTATTTTAAATAAGTACAAATATTACATAAGTACAATTTATGATATTTTAAGTGAGAGTTGTCTAAAGTCGTCATTATAGTCATATTAGTTTGATTCTAAAAAAGTCAAAATCAAATTTTTTAAATTAAAGTAATAAACGACTAAGATTAAATTTTTTGTTAAATGAAGGGTCCAGATTATCTAATAAATTTTTTTTAATTAGTCTTATTAGAAGATTAGAAGATATTAAATTATAATCACCCCATATATATTATCGGTTTTTCTCATACCCACCCGTTTAAATTGGTTTTTGATTTTCCTGTCGGTTTCGATTTTATATCGGGTTTAGATTTGTAGAGGGTCAGAATTGTCATTTTGTTTTTAAAAAACAGTCGTCCTGAGCGGCTGGGTTTCATCCCTGTTTCATGAAAGTTCTAGCTTTCAGACCTTCATTCCTGTTACCGTTCGACTCCGATCTCCCCTCTCAATAATTTTCGAGTGAGTTTTCTATCGTACTCTGTGTTTTCAATGTGTATTACTTGCTTAAATTCTAGAAACTTTATCGTTCTTAATTGTGTTTGTTGCTGTAATTTGTTAAATCGAACTTTGAGCATTGTTCAGGTTGAAATTATATCAATTAATTGGTGTTCTGATAGTTTATTCTTGAATCTTGTTGAAAAATAATCTTGTATGCGCTGAAGCAGACTCGGATGCAGATTTCTAATAAACCCTAATTTTGAAACCCTAGTATGTAGCCAAAATATGTTATTGATTCTTCTTATAAGTCAGGAGATGAACTTTGACTTGTTATATACTTCAGATATATTACATTTTTTATTAAATGGACGAATATGATATTGTGGAGAGAAATTTGACAACAGATTACACAAACTTTTGATAAACAATGAAAACATGAAGTAATTGGAGTTAGATTTTTTGCATAATTGATGTAACATATACTTTTATATGATTATTAGTTCTCAATAAATAGATAATCAGTTGACTGTGCAAATTTGAAGTTCAAACCATAATGTAAGTTGACAAATTGGTGAGGAAGAAAGTGTGATAATCTGTAATGGTGTATCTTAATGAGGCTTTATTATGCTACAGAAAAGTTTGAGTAGTGGTGATCTTGAAAGATGGCTATTGATGAAGAAGAAAGTATAGAGCAAGCAGCAGCAGCTCGACGTGAGCGTTTAAGAGCTTTGAGAGCTGCTCAAGAACTTCTTCAGAATCCTGATGATGATGAAACTACTGCCAATGATAAGCCCGAGAATGGAAATGGAGTTGATGATGAAGAGAAGTGAGTAGCCTCAATTCTTATCCTTTTTCTGCAATTGTATTTCCTGTTCTTGAGTTCTTAAATTAAGGAAAGGGGAGGGGAGGGGTGTAAAAGAAAGGGAAGGATGAAAAGCTCCCCCTCCCAATCATCCATGTTTGTTACTCAACATTCTGATCTTGCCACCTCCATTTTCTTCCTTCTAGATCATCTTTCAGGAGAGATAAAAATAATATACATAAAAGAGGATAGAGATCATTGGTCTATGTGATAATTGTCTTTCATCGTAGATACATATTGAGCGAATAATAATTATCTCACCTAATATCTAGTTGTTCATACTTTTCCTCTAGGGATACTGATATTTTGTTATACCCTAAGTTGCTGACTGGATATATATTAACATTTCATGCATTTTCATTGCTCCCGTATAAACAATATTTTTCCCGAGGTGCTGTTAAGTAAGTTGTTTCCTACAGTTTATCGGTATCAAAGATAAAAAAAGTTACTATTAGATTATTCAACATTAGATGTTACAGCGCTCGCATTTTGGTATCTAAACATAGATGCTGTTTTTATTTTTCCTAAGCTGAATGATATGGATGGTTTAATGGCTGTGTTGAAAACATCAATTATAGGTTAAATATTGATAATCTACATGCAAGCATCCTTTAATGATGTTGAAAGTTTACATAGTTATAGGCCATAGCACACATATCTTATTTTACCATTTCAGTAAATAATATTGCAAAAGGGTTGAAAACCTTTCCTACAGTTTCAACTTACTTTTTTCTTGCTTGTGGTAGTTATATAACCACTTGTCGTTGTTAAAATTCAGTGAATTTACCTGTAAATAATTACTAATATTGGTTAATCATTCCCAGCAGATAGTAATCCTTTGTTATGCTCATGATTATTCGTGAGTGGCTAAATATATGGACACATATATGTTTTATAACCACAGGTTATAGGAGTAATTTGCTTGTGCACTGCTATATCAAGTCATTCTAATAAAATGCTAACAGACCACTACTTTTTTGCAGTGATGTTAATGTGAAATTCCGAAATTACCTTCCTCATGATAAGCAGCTTCAGGAGGGTAAACTTGCTCCACCTGTGTTACCTAAGTTTGAAGACCCTGTTGCCAGTGAGCCTCCTATTGAAGAGAAAAAGGAGGTAACTTGGGGTCTCTTGTGTTTTCTTATACTTATATTATTCCTTATAAACTCTTCATACACGTGTTCAATGAGTTTCTCAAAAAATTTCCAGGATCCTTTTCTGAACATTGCACCCAAAAAACCCAACTGGGATCTTAGAAGAGACGTACAAAAGAAACTTGATAAGCTTGAAAAGCGTACGCAAAAGGCCATCTTCCAACTTATGGGTATGTGAACTCATGGTTGTTGTTTATGTTTTCTTCTTTTTTATGAATTATATTTCTTTCCCTACATCCTGGTTTGCCCTTAACTTTGCGTAAGTGCAAAATTTCGACCTTCATTCCCACCTCCATGCAACCATTAGCACCATCCTCCACCCAAAACAAATAGTTCCAAGTTTCTTTAAGAGTTATGTAAATTGAGGAATATATCATGGTCTGAGAAAGCTAATTGTCAAACATCACAAATCTTCATTGTTGCTAACTGAGGAATACAACAACATACCCAATCCCGCTATAGCGGGGTATGGGGGAGGTGTAAATGTAGACAATCATACCCCTACCTGTAGATAGAGAGATTGGTTCCTGAAAAGACCTCCGGCCGTGATAGAAATCAATCAATAAATAAAATATATTGTATAAAAATAATAAAGACAAGTAATAAAAGTAAGCTATAAGGGAATACCACTAAATATAAATATAATAAACGTTGTACTAAGAATAAGATAAGAGTAAAGAGTGGGAGCTAAAAATATAAAAATAGAACGAAGATATTATAGATAATTATATATACATCGCAGACAAATATGTGGAACTACTAGCACCTATATAGGTAGGTCCGAAAACCTTATTAATGTTAGGATTTATCTTAGTTATATTAATTTGTAAAAACAACCTCAGTCCTTATCCATAAGCCCTATGCTGCAAGCTGCAACCTCTGTTCCTTCTAACCCTGAATCTTAATCCTCCTCCTCCATGACAAATATGTGTTAACTGAGGAATACACATGAGAAAAGATTTAGTATACATAAAATATCTTCACATTGAACAGCTTTTAAAAAACGACGATTGTCTATGTGTATTAATTTAAAGAATTACTTTTACAAAATTATCTCATTAGGGAACCCATGTCATGTTTTGGAACGACTCGTAATTAGTATTTAGTATCTTTTTACCATGCATCTTGAACAATTTTGCTTCCTGATACCCATGGAGATGCAATGTTTGACTTACAGATTCTTCAAATGATATGTTTGACTTTTGGCATGTGTTTGAAATGCCCTTAAGATAAAAAGGAAACGTATACAATCGCATTATACACGAGCCAAATTTCATACCAGCTACAACAGAACTAGGGATCCTCCGATAAAATCAAATTACCTAATTACCCCTTAGGTTTTACTCCTCATCTCACAAGGCATAGTTTTATTTTGATAGCTCTCAAATAGATATTATTCGTAGTTATGTAATCATTTTTCGAATGCGTATCAAAACCACCCGTAGTACTCTTGTTGATTGTTGCCTTAATTATGTGTTGTATATATTGCAGAGCAACAAGAAAAGGAAAAGCAGTTGGCTGAAGAAGATGGGAACTAGAGAAATGGCTTTATAGGTAAGAATTAACAACTTTATGGAAAAATTAAACAGAATGCTCAGAATTGTCTTTAATGCTAGCCTATTATCTTACATTGTTTTTTTTTCTTTTGGATCTTTTAGCTGGTTTCCAGGATACTTACATGGTGTTACAAATCTGTCTAAAACGATCAATGAGCTCTTTGAATGACTAGATTAAAGTAAAAAGTAAAGTACTTTAATCTAGTCATTCAAAGAGCTCTTTGAATGACTAGATTGAAACTCGCTTATATATGTTCTTTACGGTTTGATCTCGTATCTGAGTGACTAAATCCATGGATGCGATCAGAGATAGCAAAATGTTGAGCGATGCCTTTTGGAAATCAATCGATCATATACTTTTTTAAAACAAAATGTTTTGGGTCATGTTGACATCTAAACACTTGTTTTTTCTAATGAGAAAATTCAATTATTATGTAATTAAGAAAACTATTGTCATCAAAGCAATATATATATTTTCTTTAAAAAAAACATACTTAAGGGTTACTAGTGTTTCAACTTACTTTGAGCAACTTTTGGCTTGAATGTTTTGAGATGGAGTTGTTGGCGGTGTTTCTTTGTTGGTTGTAGATTAACAGTATGATTTATGAACATACAAATGGTGTTTGGTCTAGCAGGACTAAAATGAAAATGTGATCTGATATCTTATTTTCTTAGAGGTTGACGGTTCAAGTTCTGTTGTGAATATATATATAGTTTAGGTAAATGTGTATGTATGTGGTTCAAAAAAAAGTATGGGCACGAACAAGACCTGTTTATTTATGTTCATTTAAGTTTAGTTGAACATTGAACTCATAAATGATTAAATGAGTAATGGTAAGATTAAAGAAAAGCTCTAAAAACATATTTCACAAACACATAAACGAGCAACATGCCGTATGTAAATTTCGACTTCAATTTTATTTTATTTTAACACAAAGTACCGTTTCATTCCTTTAGAGCAAATGGTGTATTCCCTTTGAAGCATCCTTTGCTTCGCGCTATATCAGCAACAAATCATCATAACTATCTTCATGTTCCAGTAATGCTTAAATCCCCTACTATCTATGTTTCGCACGCTTTAAAAAAATTATTAAAAAGTATATCATCTCTCCTCTCTCATCTCTTCTTTACCCTTTCTCTCTCATGTGTGTCTCCTCTCTCCATCAGCGTTTGGATGGCAAGAATAGATGTTTGCTTCGGTACCACAATGTGGGGGTGGTGTTCAACACGGTATCAAAATGTCAAATAAGCAATACCGAATGGATGCCTCATTGTGTAGCTTTGCTCTTATGGTTCCAAAAGTAGATACCATACAAATCAAAGAACCATATTAGCAACATATAGTAATGATTGTCGGTCACATTAGTAAGTTTAATCTATGATTATTCTATAAGTAATAGCCTTAGTAAGGACATAATGACACATTATCACTGTTACTGGACCTACATAATATTAATTTAGATTAAATTAATTGGTTTAATTTTTTTTTTAAAAAGGAAAGGGAAATGATAACGAGTGGGTAGCTCGTTGTTGTAATGACGAGCACCCACCACGACAATGTGACGACAAAGCCACTTTAGTAGGCAACGACCTCGTGATGATGGTTTTTGGTAAATGCCGAGCCACTTTGTGTGGTCTGACTAAACTAATAATCATCCCTTATACCGACCTATCTTCCATTTGAAGATTTTCAGCATCATATTAACTCGGACAACAAAACTCCTGCTCACCGGCTACGATAAAAAAATCTCTTCCCATGGTTTTTTTCTTTGATCGTTTGAAAATTTCATAAAATAGTAACAAAGTTTTAACTTTGTTTTATCAAAGTCACTCATAATTGGAATTCACTTAACAATAAATCAAGTTTCAAAAGCGTTTCAATATTGTGAATTTTACATCTTTCTACAGGTTACCTTCTTTTATTATAATTTAAATAGATTAAAAAAACCTAATTAATTAATTTATTGACTGAATCGTGTTCGACTTCCTAAAACATCGTCCAGAATTCTGTTATGTATTTATGTTCATCAAAATATTCAATTGACTCCCATCTGAGAAACAACTCAGTTATCAACGTCGAGCATACCCGCATTACACTCAAATCTTGTATCAATCTTGACAACAACTGTTGAGGATAACACTGTTTGTGAGTTAGTACTGGTAGATGAGATTAGTACCGGTAGTATGTATTAGTACTGATGCATTGAAGTAAATACACGTGATTAAGATTAATACAGGCTACAAGTTTTGATGTGCAGATTGACTTGAAGATGTGAAGATAATGTCAAAGGTTTAATGTTCGTGATAAGGATAAAGTCCTTAATCTAAGGAATGATAGTTACGAGAAGATAAACTTGTTTGTATATCTGTAACTAGATGATTTCAGTTAAGCCTATTTCGTAGGAAGTTTGTTATCAGTATATATATTGATAGTTAATGTACGTAGAAAGTACTTGATCATCAAGATTTTGTACCCTTGCAATTGAGAAGAATTGTACGTGTGTTGATTCATACTAAATTAATATATTGGAGCTTTGATTATTCTATATTCTGAGATTTACTATTCTTGTGTTCTTGATAATTCAAAGTGTTATTCTTCAAACTTCTTTGATTTACATCTTGGATTTATTATTTGGTGTGTTTGATTCGATCCTGACATCAACTGTTACAAAAGATGACGCTAACAAAAGGACCCCGTCTAAGTTATAACCTCCGGTTACTGCTGGGTGTTAGTCATATGTTAGACATGCTAATGTGACCGTCATTTACCGTTTCAACTTCAGAAGGTTTACCGTTTCCACTTCATATTCACACATTGGACATCCTTCTTTACTAGCAATCAAAAGGATCCCGTCCAAGATATAACCTCCGATTATTGTTGGGTGTTAGTCATATGTTAAACATGCTGATGTGACAGTCATTACTGCGCGTACTCTAAGATAGAACTAGTGTGTTTCATCACCCCACAAATATATAATGCAACAACACAGATGATGTTTAACAGACCCACACAATATATAATCATAAACATCATATAGATAATAGCATAATATTAATTAAGCCACACATAACTACCAAAACTAGTTTTATTTCTAGGGTTTTACCAAACGCAATGAACAAAGAGTCTTCTCAACTTACAAGATATCACCACCATCTTATGAAAACCATGTCATACAACCTTCACAAACAACTCAGAACACCACACGAAACTGAGGTGCATCCGCGCCACTCGCCGGCAAGATTTCCCACCGGCAGGGCTCGAGGTCGTCGGAGACCGAGCAATATCCGGCAAGCGTTACCTTATCAGATGAAGCAGCAACAGACCCAAATTCGAAAACAGTCACATCCATGTTAGGACTAGGTCGAGGCACCTCCATGGCACCATTCATGCCTGAAACTTCTTCAGTCACTTTCTCAGCTGATACAACCGCCTTGGTGTCGGGTTTTTCAATGGTTTTCACACCGGAACTGCCGCCGGAGGAGTTAGCATCCTTGTTTCCTTTCAACCAAGACAAAAACCCCATTTGTTTTTCCGGTAAGTACGATGGTCTGCACAGTTGCATACATATACTTTATGAACTGGTTTAAGCATTTCATCAAACACTTCATGTTCATAAAACAAAGAGCAACAAAATCATTATCGATTAAATCGAATTCGCAATTCCCCAAATCAGAATCAAATCCGCATAGTTACATTACGTACATTTACTTTATGAACTCATTTGGGCATTTCACCAAACACTTGGTGTAAATACAAGAAATATATTAAATTTATCAAAGAATACCTAATTCGTAATTGCCATATCAGAATCAAAACTGTAAACATTCATACTTTATTTTATTTGTATCAAAATGCAAAAGTAAGTAATCTAAAACAAGGGTTCCAAAGAGGAATTGTAGCTATTGCCCTCAAATAAGAAATAATAAGTATAAATCACTGGTAGAGAAAAAGCTTCTAAATTGATGTGAAGGGGATACTTCCAAGCCAGTGTTAAGTCTTTCAAACACAAAATTCGAGGTATTTGATAGATCGCGTACCTGTAAAAGAACCAAGTTCAGCTGGGTCTCCTCTACGAGCAGACTCAAACCACCTTCAATTCGAAGTGACTCAAGGGTTATGGCGGCAAATCGGGTAACGGTGGCTGTCGCCGATGACAAGCGTTGTTGCAGGGTAGGTTGGCGGACGGCAGGTGAAGAGATAGACAAGAGAGATGGTTGTGAGTCTCAGAGATAAAAGAGAAGGGAGATTGGGCTTTAAAATGGTAAAATAAAATTTAGAGTTAATTATTACAATTAAATTGGACCTAACTAAAACATTTACTACAAATTAACAAATTATCATTATTAATTTTATTTAATTAACTAATTTTATATTATTTTTTTAAACGGTAAGAAAGGATACTAGCCAGGAAGCTTTGGCATGGTCATCACCCAGGCTAGACATCCAAAAATTTTATTAATAATAATAGACTAGCAAATATGCCTAAACCCAAATAGCTCATGAATCCCAGGAGAACCGGCGGTGTTGCAAGCACCTACAACCAAGGTCGGCCAAAATCAAGATCTACCGATAGCCCTGCTAAAATGGACCACAGTATCAGCCCCCTTGAGTACCACAATTGTACATCAAGATCAGATACTATAAATCCCCCAAGCAATAGGCCCAGCATCAAACTGATCTCCAAATTAACATGTATATACAATCCAAACAAGAGCATTCCAAATAGGATATCATATCCTGTATATCCGAAGATATAAATCCACTCACCACAGTCTGCACTGTTGAATCTCACTCAGTTGACTAAATTCACTAAGTCTTCTCAGTTCCTGAGATTAAGATAACATAAGTCAGTATTCAATTCATAATACTGATCCAAATTAAATATCATATTTATTCATGATTCTCATGTATATGCACATATACATATATATTCATCATACATAAACCCCAAACATATATACAATTCATGTTTATCTCCAAATCATCAATTCCGACTAAATCCAATTCCGATTAATAGTCGGATTCCGAGTAGATGACCAATTCCAATAGAATCATAATCCAAATCCGAGCAAAAGCATAATCCGAGTAAAAGTCCAATTCCGAGAGAAAAGGATTCCGAGTAAAGGTAATTCCGACTTATCCAAATTCCGAGTAAAGGTACAATTCCGAGTAAATAGGATTCCGAGTAAAGTATTAAGGCATTCCACAGAGTTTTAGTCGGATTCCGACCCAAATCAATTCCGAGTAAAAGAGTTAGGAAAATCTATAAGTGTTTAGTCGGATTCCGAGTAAATAGTTAAGGAAAAATCTATGTGTTTTAGTCGGATTTCATCAATTCCGACCAATTCTGTCGGAATTCACCAATTCCGACTCAATCAAACCCCAATTCCGACTAATTCAAATGTTCATACCAATTCTCGATTTCTAACTTAAATCATTACTGATTTTAAGCATGCAAGTTATATATGTTTCCAGTAATCATTCTAAACATATAAATAACATGTATAGATCATAAATTCTATCATGCATTCATCCTAATTTATCAAATCATATCTCAAGCTTCAATCGGAATTCATATACATATATAAACCGAATACTAACAATAATTAACAATACATTTCAGTAATCTAACATTGATAGTGATATGAAATAATCAACTTAAAATGCAAACAAGCTAGAAGTTGTTTTTCCTTTATTTCTTCTTCTCTTCTCGGCCAAGAGCACACAAAACCCACACACACTCAATGTGTATAACTTTTCCAAGTAATAAGGTATGGTGGTGAGTTGGTGTCTAAACCCACCATACCGGCCACACCCCCAAACCAACCCAAATATTAAAATAAATTTAATTATTTCCTAAAATAATAGAACAAAATAATATCACAATATATCAATTACTTCATATTACATTAATTCACATAAATAAATTAAATCCCAAACTTAATTTAATTAAGTACCTTAATTAATCTAGGCCGGATAAGAGGGTGTTACAAATCTTCCCCCCTTAAGAAGATTCCGTCCTCGGAATCTCATTGCTCTCAAACAAAGAAGGATACCGGCTTCTCATATCAGCTTCAGTCTCCCAAGTCAAGTCTGAACCTAAACTATGCTTCCACTTGACCAAAACCATAGGTATCTGTTTCTTTCTCAATTTTGTGACTTTACGATCCAGTAGTTCAACTGGTTTCTCAATAAGTTTCTGATTCAAATCCACACGAAGATCTTGAATCGGAAGAACCTGAGTCTGGTCCTCTACATTACACTTGCGCAAATAACATACATTGAAGGTATCAAGAATACCTGCTAATTCATCAGGAAGATCCAAAGCAACTGCCTGATCGTTAATTACTCGTCTGATTTTGAAAAGACCAATGTAACGGGGAGCCAACTTCCCGCGTTTACCAAAACGAATCACACCCTTCCATGGAGAGACTTTTAAATAAACCATTTCCCCCTCGACAAACGATACTGGTCAACGTCGCGGATCAACATATATCAGCTCAATTGGTGATATCACTCTGGAAGGAGTGGTATAAAAGGTCATGGGTTCAAACCATGGCAACAACCTACTCTGGATAATGATCAGAGGGAAGGGTTGGGGTGTATTGGGCTGCAGACCTAACACGCCGGAGTTGATAGCGCCGGTATGAGACCGGTAGGTGTCGGCCGGGTGTCAGCTCAATTGGTGATATCACTCTGGAAGGAGTGGTATTAAAGGGTGAGGTCTTGGGTTCAAGTCTCACCAACAACCTACTCTGGATAATGATCAGAGGGAAGGGTTGGGGTGTATTGAGCTGCAGACCTAACATCTCCATGTCGGATGCCGGGTGGTCGATGCGTCGACGCACTGCGGGGCGGTGGGGTGTTAAAAAAAAGTGCACTTTTTTGTAACACCCCACCGCCCCGCAGTGCGTCGACGCATCGATCACCCGGAAGCCGACATGGCGATGTTAGGTCTGCAGCCCAATACACCCCAACCCTTCCCTCTGATCATTATCCAGAGTAGGTTGTTGCCATGGTTTGAACCCATGACCTTTTATACCACTCTTTCCAGAGTGATATCACCAATTGAGCTGCAGCTCAATTGGTGATATCACTCTGGAAAGAGTGGTATAAAAGGTCATGGGTTCAAACCATGACAACAACCTACTCTGGATAATGATCAGAGGGAAGGGTTGGGGTGTATTGGGCTGCAGACCTAACATCGCCATGTCGGCGGCCGGGTGGTCGATGCGTCAACGCACTGCGGGGCGGTGGGGTGTTACAATTATATTGTTCAAACATGTTTTAAAACACCAAGTTTACTTGTACTAAAATAGGTTAAAATAGTTTGACACTATTAGAAAGACACATGTTGAATGTAGAGGTTATATGATATTTTTATATATACTAGCTTAACATCCCGTGTATAAATACGGATATGGTTAAAATCAATTTTAAACTTTTTAGGTCTTAAGAGTACTAACATGTATAGAAAATACAATCGTGAAACATATATAGTAATATAAAACGTATTATGAACATATTTGTCTTCTGTAGAACTTTTTAACCACTTTCATCTCCGTAAGAGTTGAAGATTATTCCAATAAAGATCTCTTATAAGCTGATGAAGAGAGTTATTTATTATTCATAATTGATAGCTATCAAATAATAAAGAATCATAGCAACATGTGTGATGTCAAATTGCAAGACTGTTTATAGAATTAAGATATAAAATCCTACAATAGTTACGATCCTCCGGTTAATAAACATCCATGTTTTAAAAGTAACTTAAAAATGACACAATGGACTGTTAGTATTTCAATTAACGTGGTGGTGTATTTAAACATGCTTAATTGTTTTTAAAAGAAACATGTTTTTAACTAATAGATAATGTCATTGAAAATTTTATAAACTTAATGTTACTATTTACATATATATTGTAGGCCGATAATAAACATATATTGTTTTTAAATATTATATGTTTACCAAAACTAATCACCTACTAATATGGAAAATTTGAAAATTTAAAAATTCTAATATATAGTTTTAATTTTAAATAATCACCCTTGATATAAGAAAAGTAATATATTGAAAATAGGAGGTTGTGATTGGTAATTGTGAGAGGGTTTTTAAAAAAATTTGTAAAATAGAAGGTTGTAATTTGTATACAAATTTATTTAAATAAGGATGATGATGTATAATCCTTTTCTTTTTATTAGTATATTAGATATTAGATACTAGTTTAAATGCCCGTGTAAACACACGGACAATCATGAAATTATTATATTATATTCGTTAATTTATATATATAATTGTTTTGTATAGATGAAAGAAAAACATAATAAAGACTTTCTCGAAAACTAAAAGAATTTTATATTAAAGTTAGTTGTCATATAAAAGTAATTAAGGATGTTTACTTTTCATTATTTATAACATAATTATTATATTTTGTGTTATATTTAAAATATTTTAATATTTTATGTTAAATTTAAAAATGATAAATTATTTAATATTATTATAATTTATAATTTTTCGATGTATATCAATTATTATGTTAAATTATATTTTGACACTATCCATCTATTAAATTAATATATAAACATGGGTATCGATTTATTTGACTCGTGTGTGAAATTTAGTTTGATGATAATTAAATATTTAAATTAGAAGATTTTATTTGACCACTTAAAGTTAAAATTGATAACTTTTATCTAATTCATATTAGTTTAACTTTAAAAAGTCAAAATCAAAATTTTAGAATTAAAAAAAATTAACAACTAAGATTAAATCTTTTATTAAATAAAGGGTCAAGATTATATAATATTTTTCTTTCAAATTAGTTTTTTATATATATTAGAAGATTAGATATTAGATAGGTAGATATACACACGTATCTATATTATTACTATATAAACCATTTAACACTCTTTCTCCTTCCAACTTTTAAGAATTTCTTAAAATTATGTCAATCTTTAATCTCCACCATTCTTTTTATCTAAATTAATATCATCAACTTAATTTTTAACCATTTCTCTCTCATAATAAATTATAACTTTTTGTTTATTTAATATATTCTCTCACTAACACACTCTCTTACACAAACACAATTATTAACCTACATCAATATAATTTTCAAAATCTTATAAACTTCTCTCTCCTTATTTTATAAATATAAATCTTTTTTAATTTTTTTAATGTTTCTTAGAATTTATTTTTAAAATTAATAAAATACTTGATACACATATAAGAAAAATTGAAGAAAAAAACAAACATTTGCTGGAAATTCGTGACATTGAATTAAGCGTTACATCCTTGAAAACGACATGTTACAAAACAGAAACTATTTACCGTTGCAGCATTGCGCGGGTACACTGCTTGTACATATATATATATATATATTCTAAAAAGGAGGTTTACCCGGCCATTAAACTGGTTAACCACAATCCGATGAGAAGAACGGATCAACCAAAACCAAGCTTCAAAACATTGCTGCTAATACTTGTCAAATGTCAATAACCGAAGAAGTTGACTTCAAGTCTTTTAAATTATATTAATATTATATAAATATTCAATCAATTAGTAATTTAATAAATTGAAAATTTGCATTAAACTTCTTCTTCCCGTCCTACACATCCACCCCGACCCACACGATAACTTTGTGTTCTCCTAATCTCTTCCATGCCATATATCCTTCACTTCCTTCATTCATATTCATATATACACATATATATAATCCCCTCTTTGATCGGTTCATCATTTTCCGATCATGAAAAGCTTACAGAAACTGTTATCACTAATCACAAAACCTCTATCTGATCTCCAATGGCGGTTTCTGCTACTAATCTTATTATTTATTCTACCAATCTCTCTCCTTCTGTTATATAATCAAAATCCGTTTTGTTATATACACAACCAAAACCGTCCACGAATCTCAAATCCGGTTTTCCGGCCGACGACGGTGGAGTTGAGACGGTCGAGGATGGCGGTGTGTTTGGTAGGCGGAGCACGGCGGTTTGAACTGACTGGTCCGTCGATTGTGGAGAAGATTCTGAAAGAGTATCCGAATGCTGATTTGTTTCTTAATAGTCCTCTGGATTCTAAGTCGTATAAATTCTCGCTGTTGAAATCGGCGCCGAGAATCGCTGCCGTCAGGTTATTTAAGCCGGAGGAGATACCGGAAAATGAAACGGCGGTGAGGGTGTTAACGGCGAGTAACTCGCCCAATGGCATTCAGGTAATTTACTAATTTTGATACTTGCTTTGCTTCCTTTTACAGTTTTTCAAGGGAATAATTATCAACTTATCCTTTTCACCAATCTTTCGAATTTGTGCAAAATTTTGTGAAGTATCTTTTATGACTCGGTATTCTTTCATATTCTCTCGTAAATATAAGAGTGTGTCTACTTTTCAAATCTAAGAATAAGTCTCTTTGTAGGTCTCTCTTATATCGGTGAAAAAACAAACGTTATACGTTAGTCAAACATGATCTATCATGTTCTGTCACGAATATGAGAGTGTGTCTCTTATTTTAATAAAAATGGATCTACTTTATAAGATTCACTATCATGTTTGTGAGAGAATAGCTACACACTTGCTTTTACAGTACCTTATTTTTCAAACGTATAATGGATTAATTAATAGTTTTCCGGCCACTTATGTATAAATTGTAATCAATTTATACGTTTTAACCATCATAAGTTTTGTTTGCTTCAAAATGAGGTCCACTTCTCAGACCAAACGTCCAACTAACGTCCATCATACTTAAATTCAAGATAAAAAGAATTAATTAATAAAGTAAGTATTTATGGTTGATGTTTGTTTGGTATAATATATACTTTTCATTGTTGGCCCATGCAATGCATGTGTTTTGATTACAAGGTGTTATTGTGCATGGTACAACCTCCAAAATTGGTGTGTGCTTTGTCTTTTTTCCCCATTTTATGAATCTTTTAAAAAGGTTTTTTCGGAATAGAATTCTTTCTAGAGATGAACATGTGTTTTGATGTACATGATCTAATTGTCGTGATAACTTTTTACATACAAAATCTAAATAAAGTTCACATGGACACCCTCTTATATGATTCATATAGACGAATTGGTCCATGTAAATATCGATAATGAGTGTAAACATGTGACATAATTTAAGATAGAAGATAAAATTAACAAAGAAATTGCATGTTTAGTATGTAAATTATAGTTGGATTACTTGAATTTTTGACACATACATTAATATATTATATTTTGCATATATACTTTTCAAAATTTACAACGGATTGAAATGGAAAAACATGAAAAGCAATAATTAAAAAATATAATAAATTCTCTAGGTCAAGTTTCTTTTTCTGATAAGATTTCTCCTTCTATTGTTAAAAATAAAATAAAATAAAATGTTGTTGGTTGAAAAAGATGGCGGGTGCATGTTGGTTAAACCACGGCTGCCAAACATTGAACAACTTTCACAATCATGGAGGGTGGCGTACATTCTTTCATTCTATCTTATATATATCTAGACTGATCTAGATAATAACACAATCTAGATAATAACACAAATAATATTAATATATAGTTATATTTAAGGGTTAAAGTTATTTATCATAAAAAAATATTTTTCTAATGTTTTATTAAGTATACTAATTTTATTCAGATCAAATTTACACATCCATTATATATTTTTTATTATATTTGTTCATAAAATATGTTATTAATACTTTTTTTTAACTACTGTATTATATTTGTTAATGTTTAAAAAGCATTTTATTATACATAAGAAACTCATTTTATTAATATGTCATTATACTTTTTTTTAACTAATTTTATTATGTTTGTTCCAAAATTTTATACATACAAAACTCATTTATAAATGTTAATGATATATGATTATATGTGAACATAAAAAAAATACTTTATATACAATAATAAAACATTAAAAACGTTCTTTGTATTAAAAAACTTTAACTCTATATTTAACAAAAAAGAACGATGCGCATTAATTAAAGTTAAATGTTTTTCTTAACATAACGCCTTATCCAGTTATCCTTACGTATATCCGATATACGAGCATATATAAACTTTGTTATATATAAATGACGTCTTTAAGATCTTTAAAAATATATTACTATCTATACTACTATATAAACCATTTAACATTCTCTCTCCTCATTAATTTTAAGACTTCTTAAAATTCAATCAAAAATAAATCTTGACCTTTCATTTATTTAAATTAGTCTCATCCAACCAATCTTTAACCATTTCACTCTCTCTTCTAATTTAATATAACATTTAATTCATTTAAAATATATTTTCTCACTAATACACTATATATCTCACACAAACACAATTATGTACCTATCACAACATAATTTCCAAAATCTAATTAACTTATTTTTCCTTATTTCATAAATATAAATATTTTTTCTTATTTTAATGTATTTTAGAATTTATTTTTGAAATTAATAAAATAGTTGATGTAGATAAAAGAAAAATTAGAAAAAACGAACATGTTGCTGAAGGAAACATTTTTGTGACATTGAATCGTGCGAATAACATATCATTATATTATTGAAATGGCATGTTGCAAAACAAAAATTAACTATTTGCCTCCGCAACATTGCGTGGGTACGATGCTAGTATATATATATATATATATATATATATATATATATATATATATATATACATATATATACATATACATACATATATATATATATACATATACATACATAGGGTCAGGTTCAAGTAAAAAAAAGTTTATGGTACAAAAAGTAAGGAGAAACCAGAGCCTGCCACGTGTCCTTTTGTGTCAAAAATAGTTGAGGGGCATTTGAGACTTTTACCAATCATTTATCTCTCCTCCCTTTATCATCGATACCCACGTCACACTGATTACTGCGCCTTTCTCCCCTGTGTATCTGTACGCATCCCTTACAAAAACCCTAATACCATCATCGATAACCTCCAATCCCTGTGAAGTCTCAGATTGCGCCGCCGATTTCCTTCACGTCGGTCGCCGTTCACCCTAGCCACACATCTGTTTCTCGATACCATCCTTTAACGACGCAACCTTTGGCGATCCACAAACCTACCGTCGACCTGCGAAGAAACCACCGTCGACCAACCGTAAAGCCCAGCCGTCGCTGCCGTTCAGCGTTCGCCCCTTGCCGTTCGCTGTCGACCAACCGTGAAACCCATTGCACTTTGTTCGATCTTCGCACAGGACCAACAGTGTAGGGTTGCTCCACCGCCACACAGATTACGGTTCGCCGCCGCCATAGGTTAGGGCTTCACCACCATCTCTCCATCTATCATGCCTCGTGCACAGATTACCGTAGTCGCCACCGTTCATCTATGCACGCGTCTCCTGTGCATCAGATTCTGTGCATCAAAGGTTTTTTTGTGCATCTTCCGGCGGAACAGGGAACCGTGGTGTGATTGTGGTGGTGTGACTATGTGCATCTGGCCGATGGTGACTGTTTTGTGCATCTGACCCGCGAAACAGAGGACCGACGGTGACTGTTTTGTGTATTTGGCCGGCGACGGCGAGTGTGGTAGTCGGCCGGCGACGGAGAGTGTGGTAGTCGACCGGCGGTTCTAGGGTTCAAGTTAACTGTTCCCGATTAAATTGTTTATATGATTTGTCCTTTTTGCCCTTTTTCTTTTTTTTTTAATTCCGAATTTACATGGATCTATTGACTTTTTTTTGTTGACTTGGGAGAGATCTGATGGTTGAGATCTCTCCTTACATTTAGTACCATAAAATTTTTTTTACTAGATCCCTACCCTATATATATACATATATATACATATACATATACATACATATACATACATACATATATATATATATATATATATATATATATATATATATATATAGGGTAGAGATATTGTAAAAAGGATTTTAGGGTACAAACAGTAAGGAGGAATAATAACCATTGAATCAACCAAAAAGTCAAGATTAAAAAGTCAAAAACGAAAAAATAAAACAAAATTAAAATATATTATAAAGGGTATATTGGTAAAATTAACACCAGAAAGTACGGGGCAGTTACATCCCGACAATCACTGTTCATCTCTCACCCACCCCTTCTTCATCACCAATCAACACCACCAAAAACCTTAATTTTTCTTCTTAATCGCCGATCAAAAATCAACACAAAGTGCACAGATGCATGATTGAAACAAAAAAATAAAAATAAAACTGATGTGGAGGATGTGCATCCGTAAAGATGCACGATTAAAACACAAAGCGTACTTTTGCTGTTCATATACATTGAATCACATATGGTAAAAAAATCGCGAACCAGTGGAGGATGTGCATCGGCGACTGTGCATCCGGGGTCGGCGAAGGACGGCGACTGTGCATCCGGGTCGGTGACCGAAGCAGAAAATGAAACCCTAAAAATCTGATGTGCATCCGCGGTCTGTTCGACTCCAGTGGAAGGTGTACAACAACAGGTCGCATGGAAGAATCGATGGTGGAGGTTCAAGACAGGGACGGAGGCGGCGTGGTGCAGATGTCGTAGTTGTACTGTTGATACTCCCGTGGTGCAGCGTCGGTTGTGGTGCAGTGCTGGTGGTGATGCAGCGGCGGTGGTGCTGCAGCAGCGGTGGCGAAGGCTTCAATGGCAACGGCGCATGCAACGATTAAAGGGAAAGACGTGGGCGGCGCAGATCTAGTGGTCGTCAGAGGTTTTTAGAGAGGGATGGACGGCAAACTGTGGTCGTCGGCGGCGCTTCACGGAGGATGGAGCAAGGATCGACAGGGGGGGCCGACTAGGGTTTTGCATCGTGAAAAGGTGCATCGTGAATGGGGGGAGGGAGGCGGCAGATTATAATACGTGGGGGAACCTTTTTTTTTTTTAAATTCCAATTTTACCCTTATGTTAGTTTTGGTTAGTTTTGACACGTGTCAGGCCTAGAATTCACCTTACTCTTTTTACCATAATTCTATTTTTATTTGATCCTGATTATATATATATATATATATATATATATATATATATATATATATATATAATCAAGATCAATTAAAAGGGATATATTGGTAAGAGGGGTAGGGGGAAGCTGGTGTTGACACATGGCTTGATTAATGGGAGGGTAATTTAGACTTTCCCACAAACCTTCTCTCTCCTGTCTATTCCCTTCTCCCTTAATATACGGCTGCCATTTAGGGTTGTGTGATTTTTATCGTGAATATCAGATTGAGAGCACCCTCACCGCCGCTCCTCATCGGAAAGCTCACTCTTCATTCTCGCTGCCCTTCAAAGTCCATTTTGCCTTGACCGATCTTCATCATCTCTGCCTTGATAGTCGTCGGAACGGTCACCTCCACCGACCTGTGCTGCGACCTGTGCTAATCTAAACCAAGCTCACCACCGCCGTCCCTTTGCTGCGGCCACCACTGTCACCCCTCCGCTGCGACCACCACCGTCTATGTACGCTCACGACCACCGCCCATCTGTACGCTCACCACCACTGCCCCAGATCTAGAAGAAACTACCCACCGCCGACCTGGATCTGGAAGAAACCACCACCGCTGCCATTGTCTCAGCGCACCACTGCCGCCGGTGCTATACACTGCCACTGCCGAGCTCGATCATCGTTTCCGGCTTTATTGTTTTTTCCGGTGATATCACTTTATTTGTTTCCCTTTTTTTCATCAAATGTCTTTGTTTCATTGTAATTATTTGTATCATCAAATCCAAATTTGATGACTTGTGAATAGAGAATAACTTTGATGATTTTTGTATATCAATTTTGATGATTTATATAGCTATTGGCCTATTGTGTTTCATGAGGGGTATTCATCATCAAAATATCAACATCAATTTTTAAATATTTCTAATTATCCTTCATCTATTGTTGAATCTAATTTTTTATGAGAAAGCTGTTTTGTTTTTGCATCTAACTTATGGACTTCATCACTTTTTGTTTTGATAATTTCTAGTGATGTTAAAGCCGATATTCATCAACTTTTATGAACAAACTGTTTGTTAACTTCATCACTTGTTTGTTTTGAGTTCTGCTATAAAATTCAATTTTCATCAAAATAGAACTGTAGATTTTCATCAAAATTCTACTAATTATGGTAGTTTATCCCTGATTTATCGCCTGAGAATATAACGATCAGCTATAATCAGTGTACAATTCCATTTATACCCTTTTGCCTGATTAATTTTGACCCAGAAAGTCATCAATTATGACTACTTTTGTTTGACTTTCTTCTAAATCCAAGAGCTAAGATTCCCTCTTACCCCTCTTAGCAAAAATTCCCTCTTAGTATATCCTTACTATATATATATATATATATATATATATATATATATATATATATATAGAAATTGGATCAATAAAGAACCATGTGTTAAACAAAGAACCTAAAGAACTAATCTGGACCTTCAGATCATCAATATCAATGGATAGGATTGATCGATGGCAAAACTGTAATTATTATATATTAATTTAGGATGAATAAGACAAAAATGTAATTATCCCTCTCGCACACCCACGATTTTAAAAAAAAACCTCCAAAAACTTTAAATTGCCATAACTTTTTAAGTTTTGTGAATTTAATCAAAAAAATTATACCATTCTTTTAGTTTTTTAATCCTCTTTCAAACAAGATCACTCTTCCTATACTTTTCTTAAAAAAAATTGAAAATGATTTTTTTTTTTGGCATTATGGATTACCCAGCTCAAAATGCAAACTACGGATTTTGCATTTAGGCTTGAATTACCCAGCTCAAAATGCAAACTACGGATTTTGCATTTAGGCTTGAATGAACCCAGCTCAAAATGCAAACTACGGATTTTGCATTTAGGCTTGAATTACCCAGCTCAAAATGCAAACTACGGATTTTGCATTTAGGCTTGAATTACCCAGCTCAAAATGCAAACTACGGATTTTGCATTTTGGGCTTGAATGAACCCAGCTCAAAATGCAAACTACGGATTTTGCATTTTGAGTTTGAATGAACCCAACTCAAAATGCAAACTTTGCATTTCAAAAAAAAAAAGTTTCAGAAATATATCAAGTCCGGTCTTGTTCGAAAGAGGACGAAAAACTGAATCTAATGGTATAATTTTTTTGTTAAAATTGTTAAAAACGAACGAGTTATGATTATTTAAAGTAATTGAGGTTTTTTTTTTTAAGTTTGTTGGGAGAAGATTTGCTTGGTGCTGTAGGCGCCGAATATATATTTTTTTTTAATTTCCTTTTTTGCCCCTAGACTATGTACCAAATGTCATCACCAGGGAGGTTCTTTATGTTCTTTGTTTAAGGGAGGTTCTTTGTTTAACCTTACCCTATATATATATATATATATATATATATATATATATATATATATATATATATATAAGTTTCTTAAATTAATTAAAAAAAGGGTTTATATAAGAGACGTGCTAGTTTAACAATTTACACTATACACACGTATGTTGATCGGAAATAAAATTCCGGTTAAACAAAGTAGAAGGATATACAAAGTAGAAGGATGAGCATAGTTAATACAAAGTAGAAGGATATACAATCTCTCTTTCTGATTACATATTTAGACAAATTGCATGAAAATAAAATGAAATTTTATCTTAATTATCATTATATTAAACCAACTTTAATTCTTAAAATAATATAATTAATTTTTATAATCTTGAAATTTTTATTTAATGAAGTGAAAAAGCATCGCCTTCAGATTTGGTAGTAGTTGTTATCAGTTGGTGATAGCTGATATCCATAACTCCTGAAGGTGAAATAACCCTTTAAAAGTGGGGATGCAATATTGTCTGGTGGTATATCATATCATATTTACATAATATAATATATGTATGAGATTAGATGTGCTATTATCTTTTAATTAATTTAGTATAAAAGTTAACCTTTTATATAATAGAGGTTCTTTATCTTTTTATTTTATTTTTCCTTATTATTATAGTATAAAAGTTAACCTTTTAGATAATAGAGGTTATGTATTCTTCTATTTTGTATTTATCATTATTTACTCACAAAATCAATATAAGTATTAAAATAAGTGAAGAATTGAAGAAAAAGAACAAAATCAATATAAGTATTAAAATAAGTGAAGAATTGAAGAAAAAGAACTAGTAGATTATAAATATGTTCATGTACTGTTAAACCAATAATATCTAGCAAACATTAAGTCCTGGCATTGAATTTCTAAGATAATGAAATATTTTTAAAATAATGCGTATAAAAGTCTTTAGTCCTCATCACTTCTTATCATGTTATTATACTTGTATCATAGTTTAGTCGTCTAAATATTATAATCACCCGAATTACATCAAATTCTGCAATAAATTTATGTCATTATTTTTTATCCTCAAAATATGTAAGAGTATAAAAAAAATATTTTGTTAAAAAAAGTAAATGGCAATAACCAAATCATTAAAACTAAAAAAATAACAATAAAAATTTGTTCGTAAGCATTTAATTTTGGATGGTATTTCTCCAGTACTCAATGTGTGTGTCTTGATATGTACTTCCAATAAGTCTTGTCCAAATGTCCAAATTTTATTCATGAGATATACTTTCTTCATTTAGTGAACTCAAAAAGTTCATAAAATATTTTTCAATAGGAATAATATTTACCTTTTGATGTAATTCACCAAATTTCGGGGAATGTATTCTTTAAAAAACTTTTTTTAAAAGGAAGCAACTTTTATTTGGATCTAAGTTTTATTCAAAATGCATTTTTCTTGTGTTTTTATTTCCTTGACGTAGAAGAGGAAGCTCACTCACAAACAGGAAGTTTAACAACTTTTAAGAATTATATATCTGTTTTTTACACAAAAGTTTTATTTTAGAGAAAAGGTATGAGATTCGAAAGAAAGAACAAGTTAAAGAAACTTGGTAATCTTTTTTAGAAAAAAGAAACCCAAGTATAGAAAATGAACCCGGCACTTTGTATGGAAGAACATATTTAATCATCCATTAGTATCGCTAGGTCATCAACTCTTTTATTTTCTTTTTGTATTGATAAATTCGGTTTTGATTTTGCTTTTACTTTCTTTTGTTATTGATAAATTCGGTTCTGCTTTTACCTATGTTGTCTGATTAGAATATTAGATGACTATCTGAGTGTTTTATTGAGTCATTCCGGTTCTAGGTTAATCTCAATCATACATACATAATTACACACTAAATCAGAGCAATTAAAAATATGAATATAATAACCTTTTCAAATACCAAAAAGCTTATAGCCTAGCGGTATTTGAAATTTAGCTTTCCTACAAAATTGTGGACTCAATTCCTGTTATGAACAAAAATATATATATTTAGAATTTGGTTATGGACTGTGTTTTTAACCATTAAAAATATAATCTTTCAAATATAAAGGTAGATATAAATAAAACCTTGTTAATTTCACTCACATTCAATTCTCATCGTTATTATATCTAAGAGTTAATTACATATTTAGTCTCTGAACTATGTCACTTATTACACATTTACACCTATAGTCCATAAACTATGTTTAGTACGCTAAGATTTCCTGAACTAAGCATTTTGTCACACTGATGGTCCCTGATACAACTAAAATGACTAAAGTACCCTTATTTTTAAGTTAAAATAACCCTTCTACCTTTATTTCTTTTTTTATTATTTTCTTAATACAAATAATGCAATTTTTTTTATTAAAGTCATTAAATAATACTAAGTATTATATTATAACCCACACCCCTAACTACCCCCTTCCTTCTCAGTTCTCCCTGATATACGCAGCAGACCACCACCCTCTCCTCCTCTCCTCCGTCACAGACCACCACCATCCTCCTCCGTCGCAGACCACCACCCTCCTCCTCCCCTCTTTTCTTCTCCACCTCCACCACCACCCGTAACCGCCACCCGTCTCTCTCTCTCTCTCTCTCTCTCTCTCTCTCTCTCTCTCTCTCTCTCTCTCTCTCTCTCTCTCTCTCTCTCTCTCTCTCTCTCTCTCATATTAGGGTTTTGCTTAACACCCACAAAACTTCATCACCATATCACCACCATTGTTGGGTTGCTTTGTTTCGGTAACACCCACCAGGTCGCCGTCGAGAAACTCCACCTACCGTCAACAGCACCGCCGTCGAGGACAGCAGACCACCGCCATCTAGGGTGTAGACGGTGGCGATTTTCAGATCTGGTGATTTCAGAGATGGTTCTTGTGATGGGTTTGCGATTTTAGATCTTCTTGTTGATGGTGGTTGCGATTTTCAAAGATGGTTCTTGTGATGGGTTTCCGATTTCAGATCTTCTTGTTGATGGTGGTTGTGATTTTCAGATCTGTTCTTGATGGTGGTTTGCGATTTTTAGATCTTGGTCAGGGGAGAAGGTAGTCGATGAGGTGGTGGTGGTCGATGAGGTGGTGGGTTTTAATGGTGGTGGTTGTTTAAGTTTTTGGTGATAGTTGACAGGTGGTTGTTTAAGTTTCCGGTGGTGGTTGGGTGGTGGGTTTTAATGGTGGTGGTTGTTTAAGTTTTTCGTGATAGTTGACAGGTGGTTGTTTAAGTTTCCGGTGGTGTTATCCGGTGGTGGTTGGGTGGTGGAAGGTGTTTTCCAGTGGTGGTAGATGGAGGTGGTTGAGTGGGGATGGTGATTAACACATTAATTATGTATTTAACATATAATTAACATGTATTATGTTATTTTAATATAAATTTAAATAAGTAAATCTTAAATAATATAATAAATTTAAAAGAAAGTGGTAGAACCGTCTTTTCGAGTGACTACGGACTATCAGTGTGACAAAATGCTTAGTTTATGAATTTCTAGTATATTAAATGTAGTTTAGAGACTGTAGGTGTAATAAGTGACATAGTTCAAAAATTAAATATGCAATTAATTCTATATTTAACAAATGACATTGATTTATTTGTCCATTTTCCTTTTTCCTATTATTGCAATTGGTACCCATTTGCTTCTCTTGACATAATCAAAGATAACTTGAGAAAGAAAAATAATAATCAATATAAAAGTGTCTGCTATCATGTTTGATTTTGACAGAAAAATTCAATGAAAGATTTTTCAAATATTTACCAAGTAAACCATACTTATCAAGGTCTAAGGATAGAATAATCAATTAAAAATTCCAACTTGTTTTTCTCAAACTTTTTATTTGTTAAAAATTATAATTAAAATGTATGCAAGAATAGTAAGGCTATTTTATAGGATTATTAAATGTAAAAATTAACCGTAAATTTATATTTCCAATTAAGTATCTAATCATTTAAGCATGAAAATCTTCAAGAAATGAGTTGAATTTTCTTTTTCTAAAATTAAATTAATCTAATGGTCGTCATTATTTCATTTAACTATATGAGTGATTTAAGATCGATAATTATCAGGAAAAATAATATATGTTGTTAACATGTCTAAATAATATATATTGTTGCGATCACATAACACTAATATTAGTTAAAACACTCAAATTACTGAAACACCATTTATTTAAAGGGTATGTGTATAATAACACCTAATATAAATATTACCATTATTAAATAAGTATTTGCAAATTTTAACTTTTTTATAACTTTATCTAAACTTTAGTTGCCAAATTAGAAATCTATACAAAGTTGGTAGTTTTTTTTTTTCAACTAATCCTTTTTTTCTTTTTTAATTAAAAAAATCAAGTTTCCCTCAAGGGTAGAATAGTCAATTGACACTGCCATCTTTTTTTTCATTCAGGGTTTATTGCAGTATTTCAATCTGGTGGAAGGCTGCTTAACCATGGTTAAAGCTTACCAACAACAAAACAACTTCACCTACGATTGGATAGTCCGTACCCGAGTCGACGGGTACTGGTCAAACCGTATCCGACCCGACCTTTTCATTCCGGGTCTTTACGTTGTCCCATCCGGATCCTCTTACGGCGGCCTCAACGACCGTTTTGGTGTCGGCGATTTCAACACCTCCGTCGCCGCCCTCTCCCGTCTGTCAATGATCCCTGAACTCGATGCTGCCGGCCGCCGTGAACTCAATTCAGAATCAGCATTTCAAGCCCAACTCAAACTACGAAAAACCCCTTATCTCACGAAACCCATCCCCTTTTGCGTCGTCTCCGACCGGACTTACGATTTCCCCCCGGGTAAGTTTGGGGTTCCGGTGGCGGCGATGGCGAGTAAAGGACCGCTGAGTGGGGTGAAATGTCGGCCGTGTACGTCTAGGTTTTCGACTCGATGGGCCGCCGCCGTTATAGACGGGTTAGATCGGGAATGGAGTTGGACGGAAAACGTTAACGGAACTTTGCGGCTTTGTGACGGTCATGGCGGATGGGAAGATGGGTGGGAAGATATTTTTGACGGAGTCGTCGGGAAGAACTTGGCGGCGATGAGGAAAAGGGTTTCGAAATTGTCATATGATCAGTGCGTTGCGGATTTTGACTTAATGAAGCGGCGGTCAGCGGTGTGGGAAGTGCCGGCGGCGGATGAAGTTTGCCGGCCACTTCAATAGCTAGAAAACACAGTATATCATTTTTTACGCCATTGATATAGAGATAAAATCCTAATTAACGGATACTTTGTAAATGTATACACAAGAATAAACGAAATATTTTTGCTAATTGCTATTGACTTAAAAGTAAAATTAAGACATAGAATTACCCATTCCTCCATTGTAATTTGTGGGTTAAGATTGTGTTATATTTTGATAAAATATGATTTATCATGTTTACTCTTAAAGATAAAAATAAGACATATAAAGGAATCGATTCTTGACTTGGAAGTAAGATTAATGTGTTGTTTGGTTTGAAGGATTTCAAGGGATTTTGTGGGAATTGGTATCCAATTCCTAGCAAATCCTTTGTTTGGTTCAACTTTTGCTAAGGAAAAGGATTCCTTAGTGAGGCTCAAAATCCATTAGATAGATGATTTCAAAATCCATCCAAACTTGGATGGAATTCAAAATCCATCAAACGAAGACAACACATAAGTGTTGCCTCCTACCTCCGATGCTTTCGACCTTCACCTACACCTTGCCTCCTGCCTCCGACGCCGCCGCCGGCGACGACTCCGTCGACGATTAAGGCTTCGACCTTGCCTCCTGCCTCCGATGCTTTCGACCTTTCCAAATCTCGAGTTCGACGACAGACATACGATTAGGGCTTCGACCTTTGTTTCGACGACAGACGATAATGGCTCACACGATTAGGGCTTCGACAGACGATAATGTTTCGACGATAATGGCTTCCACGACAGACATACGATACAGACGATAATGGTTTCGACGATTAGGACTTCGATGACAGACATACGATACAGACGATAATGGCTTTGACGATTAGGCTTCGACAGGCGACCACAGGCGACGACAGACGACGAGTTCGCGGGTGGTTGTGGTGACTGTGGGGTGGTGGTGTTGGGTGGTTGTGCGTGGATTACGACCGGGGGTTATAGGAACGACGCCTCCAAGATTCAAATTCCAAGTTTCTAACCAAACACACATCTAAAGAATTGGAATTCAAAATCCAAATCCTTTAGGATTTCAATTCCTAAGGATTCCAAATCCAATTCCTAACATTCCCTCAAACCAAACAGCACCTAAGAGTGTTTGGTATAATCATATATAATAATAGGGAATTTATTCACCGAAATATGTCCAGTTTGTCACGTTCTGCTATTATGTGTATCAAATTTTAAAAGTTTATATATGTGTATCATCACTTATTATCTTATGAGAAAATGATAAACTATTTTTTAGATTTATAATTACAACAACAACAACAACAATACCCAATCCCGCAAAAGCTTGGTATGGGGAAGGTGAGATGTAGACAATCATACCTCTACCCGTAGGTAGAGAGATTGCTTCCTGAAAAAGACCTCTGACAACAGAAAACGAGAAAACAGAAGAAAACGAGGAAAACTCTAAAAAATACATAAAAAATAAAAATACATAAATAAATAAATAAATAAATAAAAACAACATAAGAATAAAATAAAGAATTAATAAATAAATAAATAAATAGAAAGAACACAACAAAGTAAAAAATATATATAAATATAAGTATACATATAAGTATACAAATAATCCCCCGCGAAAGTGGCACCACCTAGCCCTCCAAAAACATAAACCCTAAGCCTCAAAAAGTAAACTCTGTTCTACCTAATCCTGGGTCCTAATCTTCCTTCTCCACGAGGACCTATGTGAGATCATGTCCACAGAGAGAGAAAACTCCTGTAAATCCGCTCTAACTCTATCTTCCCATCTTAGAAAAAGGCGACCACGCCTCCTAGTGCCATTCACTGTAAGCGCTTCTGCTCTCTTAACTGGTGCTGTTGGAGGCCTCCTTTTAACGTGGCCGAACCACCTCAGTCTCCCTTCTCTCAACTTGTAGACGATAGACGACACTCTTAATTCGTTTCTAAAAACACCCACCGGAATTTTGTCTAGCAACGTTTTCCCGCACATCCATCTAAGCATCTTCATCTCTGCCACTTCTAGCTTCTCCGCTTGCGCCTTTTTCATAGGCCAACACTCTGAACCATATAACATGACAGGTCTAACAGCTAGTCTGTAGAATTTTCCTTTAAGCCTAAGCGGCACTTTCTTATCGCAAAGCACTCCTGATGCCGCTCTCCACTTCCTCCACCCCGCCTGAATACGGTTGGACACATCCTCATCTATCCTCCCCGTACTGTGTAAAATGGAGCCTAAATACCTGAAAGACTCATGGGGTCTCAGAGCGTGCTCCCCTATGCGTATATCTTGGCTCCCCTCGAAATCAGTCCTGCTAAAATGGCAAAAAAGATACCCGGTCTTACCTCTACTTATCCTTAGACCTGAGTCTTCTAACGCAACCCTCCACTATTCTAATCTTCGGTTTAACTCCTCTCTCGTATCAGAAACCAAGGCAATGTCATCTGCGAAAATCAGACACCATGGGATGCTTCCTTGAATCCCTCTCGTTAGCTGGTCGAGGATGATTGCAAATAAGAAAGGACTAAGTGCTGACCCTTGGAGTAGGCCGCGTAAAACCTGAAAGTACTCACTATCTCCTACCGGAGTGCTAACACAGGACGAAGCCCCCTCATACATGTCTTTGAAGACCCTAATATATCTCTCTGGGACTTTTCTATTATTAAGGGTCCTCCAAATCAGCTCTCTAGGTACGCTATCATACGCTTTCTCTAAATCTAGGAACACCATATGCAAATCACGTTGTCTTTCCCTATGTTTTTCCCCGAGGCTTCTAATCAAGTGAACAACTTCTATCGACGACCTCCCTGGCATAAACCCGAATTGATTTTCGGATACTTTTGTTATCTATAATGAATTGATTTTCGGATACTTTTATTTTAGATTTATAATTAACATCTCCATAATCATAAATTTTAGATTGTGTGTTTATTATTAGGTCAGTTTAAGGTATGTAAGAGGAGTGTTTGATTGTGAATTTGAATAGGTATAATAAGGGAGACTTGAGTCCACTCTTCAAGGATAACCTTCGAAATCTATAAGAATTAACAAACACGTTAGAGGGATTACATGGGAGAGCCCCTGTAAACCCTCAACGCTTACATCAGTGAAAACCATGGAGGTCTAATACGAAGAAGACATATTTTTAGAAATATGAAGTGTGTACATTAGTCTCAAGACGAAAATCTCTATTTACGGCATGAAGTGCTCCGGTGATGGAACTTGGATGATTGCGATACTTCACATCATTATAGGGTCTAGCACCTAGGCAGAAGTGTAATGATACAAACCCAACCGTGAACGCTCGATAATTCTTCAAAGTTTTTACCACATCTTGCAGTGTTGACAACGAATTCTATCAGTTGATTTATGACTCATGAATAACCCAAACCACAAGTTAATCGTCTTAAAATACGTAAACGAAGAGGTTTTCCTTGTTCAGGTTTTCCAGGGAGGGCACGTATTTGACTTAAATGTACGTGGCCTAACCAGGGTATACCCATGTCCTTACCCTTCCCTGGCCACCCTCAAGATGTTACCTAGTGAGGTTTGAACCCGTGACCTCTTTGAGGACATAAATAACAATCATCTTAGAACCACATAAATAACGGTTCGTCACATCACATTCTCTCAAATTGAATTGCCAAAATTACTGGAAAATAAAAACTTGTAATGTGCTTCATCTGTTCATCTCCATATCAGAGTAACTAATGAAGTTAGCTGTTCATCTCATTTAGAACTCTAATGAAATATGTAAAGCATTCTTAATCTTCATTAGTTTTATCTTGTTTACATGATATTATATTAGAACCTTATTACAGATGGAAATGGCTTCCCTTTCTCCAATAAACCACATTCTTCATAGTTCTTCACAGTGTCAACTATGGTCTCCTCCAATGGCCTATAACTCCATCCTAATTTTCGCAGTTTCTTCGCGTTCATTAGTGCGCGACCACTTTTCTCCGTGAAACTGACATTAACGCATCGAAGTTACAATCAAAAGAAATAGCGGAAATTAAACATGAAATACTAAATAAAGCTTCCATAAGCAAAACTGAAGTAGAGGCGTAAAATGGGTTAAAAAGACGGATTGTCGTCTAAAATGTAATTTTAATATATAAAAGTAGATACATTTTAGACGATAATCGACATTTTAAACTCATTTTAAATGAGACCAAATTAGGACCTCGAATTAAGATGAACTTACATTTTGGGATAATCGTATCCTACAAACATGCTCTCGATTTTGGCGACAAACTCCTTGGTCCTAAACGAGTAAGCGGAACATATATATCTCCCCTCGGATTCAGTATTTTCATACAATAGTAAAATTGCCTCAGACAAGTCGCGAACATCTACATATGGGCGTTCAGTGTTCTCCATTGTATCACCTCCACATCTACCTTCCTCTTAAAAGCACACAACAAAATGACAAGTACACTGTAAGTTTGTGGGGTTCCAACTCAAAACCAATTGGTTATGAGAGGAGTAGCCCATGACACTTATAAAATAGATTATAAAGTCACTTTCTGTCTAATGTGTGACATTACTCAACATACACATCATTCCTACCCGACCCAATTCGAAATATTTACTAAATACATTTTCAGATTTCATATCGTGAAAGATTATGTTTAAAAAAAAACTTCTTGGAGATTCAAGCTTTGAGAAATCTTGCAAACAGATTACTTACTAATCTGAAAAGGTAAAGAACATTCATATATAATATCATCACATACCTTTCATGTAGCTCAAAAGAAGTAAGCTAGTTGCATTAATGGTAGCCTGCAACATTGGTCCGATTACTATGGATGGACAAATCGTTACCACATTCAAGTCGTCTCGTTCTGCAAACTTCATAGCTTCAACTTCCGCTACTGTCTTGGAGACAGCATACCAATTCTTGAAAAAAAGAACCCGAAAAATGTTATCTTTCAAGTTATATCCATGATAATGTTAAGCAAAACGAATGATTGAGTATAAGTTGTGAGGTACTTCAACTGATTTGGCGTATTCTATATCTGTCCAGCAACTTTCATCCATTTCATGGTTCAAGGGCCAATCAGGATTCGCTAAAACAGCAGATCCTGAAGAGACGACGACAACTTTCTCCACTTGAGCCTTCAAACATGCATTTAATACGTTTTGTGTTCCTAAAATAGCTGGATCCAGCAGTTCCTCCTGTGAATATTAGTTCAGTCACTCATTATCCCGTCTACAATATTTAAAGGTAGAAATTTCGACCCATTTACTTATAGAACATGACCACTTATATCTTATCTCTAAACATGTAAATATTTTAGAGAAAAGGTGTTTAGGTTCATCTCAATCCGACCCGTTTCAGTTCATACCAAAATTATTAGTAATATCTCGTGGTGATTCGCAAGCAAGCGGTTAGAAAGAGCATTCATCATATATGAGCTTAAAAGGGAAAGGGGTTACCTGTGGATTAGCAACCTTAGTACCAGGAACAGGTGAGGCAACATGAAGAACCCCAGTGCAACCAGCAAAGGCAGCACAAAGTCCTTCATAATCTAGTAAGTCTGCCTTGAAGAGATGCAGCCCCTCTTGTGCATTTTGCAGCTTCTTCAGATGCCCATTCTTTTTCTCATCACCTTCATATGAATTACTTTCCAATTAATCGGAGGATGATAATACTAATAATAACAACAACAATACATGCTTATACACAAACTATGAGATAGATGATTAGCAAAAGTTTATAAAGCCAGTCAACTGACAATATCATGAATCACCGGAATAACAACCATCACCTTGGTGGTCCACTAGATAGTCCACTTGCCACCATAGAGGAGGTCAAGTGATCAAATCCTGGGGGCTTCAATCAAGGGTTAGCCAGGGGGTTGTTTCAGAAAACAGCCAATTGGTAACATCAGTTAGACTGCGTACATTTAAGTCAAAAGCTCGCACCCTGGGTGAACCCGTATAGGAAAAAAACCCTTAAAAAGCTAGAATAACAACAAGGATATGCAATCTTACTTGAGTGAGGAATAGAGAAGGTAATATATAGACAGTCAACTAAAGGTAGAGAGACTGTTTCTTAAATATGATGAATTACAAATTCAGAACATAAAGTAAACATATATCAAGTAATTCAAAGTTTTATTACATCAAGGTTATGAATAGAATAGGAAAGAAAACATGATTATGAATGGTAACCAAGTAAAGAGGGGTGAAAATAAGAAAAAGGTTAAATTGAAGAAAAAAAAAAGAAGATAAACATAAACATACATGGGTCTCTAACAGTTCCATGGACCAAGTAACCTTTGGAAAGCAAAAGCTTCACAACCCATGAAGCAACATAACCTCCTGCTCCTGTTACACACACCTTCTTCATCTCTTCTTAACTTGTCTTACTTTTCAACTCTCAACCAATTATACTTTAAACAACCAAGATTTGTTTAAGGATTTTAATCACATGTGTATATGAAGTATATATGTTTTGTCTTATTGATTATGTTAATCAAAGGTGGGACAATTGTCTAATATTAAAGTTTGGTGATTGGTGTATTGTTGACAAATTAAGTTCAACTACAGATAACGAAAGCATCTTTGAACCTTTGTCTCTGTAAAAGTCAACTAGAAAAAGTCAAGGGAATATAACCACTTGTTCTTAAGATATTCTTTATAAGACTAGTTTTGCAAAAGACAAGGAGGTAAGAAAATTGTCCTTTGAATTATGTTTTTAGTTGAACAGTTTGTGTGATTAGCTTGTTACCGAGTTTGAGTTCTTTTAAGGATTTAATGTACCGACACACATCATCTGATATTTTTAGTTGAGCGGTTTAAATTTTGCATAGAACGATCAACATGGCCTCTTTATCATGATATTTTACATCCGAAGCTTAATAGAAAACATTCGACCAATCGCCAATATTGTATTTATGGAAAAATTGCGTTACTGGCATATCAAATGTGACACGTTTCTATTAGTCGTGATTTACATGATTGACCGCCTCTATGTTAGCTGTAGAACCAGAGATACTCTAGTTTAGGCTATAAATCTTGCCTCTTCATGGTTGCAATATGGGCAGCAATAGGTTCCAAATCGTTGTAGGATTTAGTATTATTAATTTTGGGAAAATCATCCGTAATGTTAACATCATCTAAGTTAGGTGATGTCACACTCACAAACCATTTAAATAAGTAAATACTGAAATGACTAAATTATCCTTCATTAAAGTGGTTTGTGAGTGTGACATCACCTAACTTAGGTGATATTAACATAACGGATGATTTCCCCATTAATCTTATGTTTGGTTGAATCCCAAATATTTGATTCTTGTTGGAATAATTGTCAAAAGAAAATTATTATAAGTATTATTATTGTATTATGTATATAGAATATGAAAGGTGTTACCACCACCACAACCGGCGACTTAACGGCCAACCGTCGCCGTCAACAGACGGCCGGTAACCGCCGGAGATAACCGTCTCTGAGTCCTATAAATATGTAATGCTATGTACAGAAACTGGTGTGGTTCCCGGTGCCCTTTGGGGTGCCGATTTGTACAGATGAGTTTAAAGAAATAAAGATGAGATCTTGTGTATGTTCGTGTGGTAATATTGTTTGGGACCAACAATTCTGAATATCATGATGAGTTTTCATGCATATTACCCAAAAATAATAATACCATTAAAGTCCAATGATTACTTTCATTAAACTAATCTCCTAGCAGAAAACAAACACTTGCATACTTGCTCATTTCTGTGACCATATAAAAGTTGGAAGAGCACCAGCAGAATAACAAATAGAAAGCCAATCGAGAACAATACAAAGGAAACAAAAAAAAAAAGCAAAACAAAGGGAAAAAAAACTGTCATCATGTACTAACTGCAAACTATAATAGGAAGAAAGAAAAAAAAAACCGCGATTCTAGTCACTTGAAGATCCGTCATCATCATTTTCATGTTGTGTTACGACTTTCTCTATAAACCTCTTGCGCACTCCTTCAAGAACAGCTTCTCTAGAAGCTTCACCGTCGCTTTGCCCATCATTAAGCACAGGATCCGACTGGCACAGAACCAGAGCAACACCTACACGTAATCACAAAACAAAATCACAGAAAATGGAAACCAATTACCAATTTAATAGGAATAATCTATGCAAATTGGAAAAAAAAAAGAAACATTGGCAAAAAGTAACATAAAATTAAAAAAAAATTTACAGTTGTACTTCCTGAATATGTTCGCTAGGGATGTAAATGAGCCGAGCTACTCGAGCTCGGATCGTTAAAAGCTCGAAATGAGCCACTCCTAAACGAGCTCGAGCTCGAGCCTAGATTAACTGATTAAGGCTCACTTATTAAACGAGCTCGAGCCTGAGCCTTTGTATACTGGGCTTTGATATAAAAATTTACTTTTTACTTTTTATTTATTATTTATATAATTATATTATATATTTTTATATCAATAAATATGAAAAAGTTCAAAAATCAAAATTTTAAATTTGTTTTTATATCATTAAACATGAAAAACATTAAAAATTAAAAAATAAAAATTCAAATTAATTTTTATTTATTATTTATATAATTTCAATTATTTATAAAAAAACTAAAAAAATAAATGAGCCTAACACGAGCTTCGTAAAACACTTCATGAGCCAAGCTCGAGCTCGAGCTTCTGCATTTTTTAAAGAGCCTGGCTCGATTAATGTCAAGCTCGGCTCGGCTCGTTTACATCCCTAATGTTCGCCTTTGTTTGCCAAATTCAAAGATTCAGAAGGAGCATCTATATTCAGTTTACTATTAAGATAATATAATATTCACAGTCATGCCTTATACATATATTATCTACATAAAAGATAATAAAAACAGCACAAAAGATTTTGGGTCAACCAGAACCGTTCGACCCTAATCAAAGAGTTACATGAATCAACCACTTTTCCAACCCGACCCATTTCGACCCTAATGTTGCATTTAAGAAAAATTATGAAGCCACAAGGGCAATTAAAGGATATAGGTTGTAAAGAAAAGTGTACCTTCTGATGTGCATCTTCGACCAAAAGTATGTGAACCCACGTAATTAGCCTTCACAGCACCATTGTTGTAGACCAACACAGTAGGGAGATTACGATCTGGATAATTAGGAATGCAATCGGTTGATATAATTTTAACAAATTTTGTTGCTGAATATATTGCTGCCAGTTCTTCCAGACATTGCATTAGTACTCCACATTCAGGGTACCTATTTAAAGACCAATGCCTATTAATTACTAAAAGTGACCACGAAATCAGTTAATTAAAACAAGAAAATCAGTAATAATTACCCGTCTTTGTATAAACAAACAACCACCCACACATCTGATGGAGCTTGTGATACCTCTCGCACAAAATCTGATCCAGAAATGGGTATGACTGACCCAAACTTTGCAACTTTCACCATTTGCTTCATCTCTGCTAATCTCTTTCTCCTTCAAGAACAACAATGAAATATAAGAAGTAATTCAAAGCCTAAATGCAGTAGCCTACTTGGTTTCCTACTGTAAAACATTAAAATAAGGATATTTATGTCCCGTATTTTTCTTTTTCATATTTATATTTATACTCCATAGTCATATTTACCCGCTAGTAGTTCCCCATTTGTTTTTGCAGAGTAACTTTATAGTACATACGTTATATTTCTATTTTGACTCTCACTTTTTACTTTCTTAGTACTATTTATTTTTAGTCGTACTCCCGTTTTTTTTTTTCTTACGCTATTTTTAGCTTCTTTAATTTTTACTTATATTATTTAGTAGTATTTTTATTTTTTCCACGGCCGGAGGTCCTTTTCAGGAAGCAATCTCTCTACCTACAAGTAGGGGTACGATTGTCTACATTTCTACCTCCCCCATACCCCGCTTTAGCGTGATTGGGTACCGTTGTTGTATGTCCCGTATATACAGTCCGCTCAACAAGACACTTTTTCTCCCGGATTTAGAGTTTTATTTAGAAGCAAGATTATTACATGAATCTTTAAAGCCTACAAATTTCAGACTATGGAAGTAAGAAAATCTCTCTACACCAGCTACTTCTCTTTAGTAAAACATATACCAGATTGGTGGTGTTCAGATATGTGGCAAACCTAAGATTCACAATGTTTATCCCTTCTGGATTTTCTGACTATTATAGGACATTATAATCATATATATAAATTTAGTATGCAATTGAACTTATACGGTAAATGTGAGACTATGTAATCATTATAACTTTATGCAATTTTTTCTGATAATCTGCAATCTGATTATCCTGTTTGTATTCTCAAGGATGGACATAATAACTTTGATATGCAGATCCAAACACCCCCCATAAACTTCAATGTGCTCAAGAAAAGAACAATTATGTGAAAAACACTGGTTTGGGTAAAAAAGATAAAAGCATGGAGAATTTTTGGAGAACTGTTTTATCCACTCCACCTGCTAGGTTCTTCCATTTCATCAGAGTGTGTATGTAACAGGAAGAAAATTATTAAATATAGCTCTCTGATGAAAACAAACTTCATTATAGGTAATGAATCTCCCATGAAACCCTAGTTTCATGGTTAAAAATCGAGCAACCAAGGTTTAGATTTGACCTAAACGAGCCTTAATTATTCAAACCACACACTCTTTGCTCCCAGAAACCCCCAATTCAGTTAACTTTTGCAAACGACAAGAACTGCACATCTTAGTTTCCACCGAAGAAGCTAACGCCCCACAGATTTACACAAAATTCGGTAAATAGACTTAAAATTTGTATAATTCACACGTACCTGTATTCTTGGAGGAATCGATCATCATCTAGATCATCCTCTAGATCCTCGAGTTCCTCTTCAGTCTTATGATCGATCCATTCCTTGTCTTTAGGTTTGGAATCTTCGTCTTCGGCAGGAGTAAAGGGATCAGGTTTGAAGACAGGGGGTTTGGGAGGCAAATTACCCAGTTTTCTTTGAATATCATCCCATTGTGTTGATGCTCCTTCAACATCTTTGTACACGAAATGGTAGTCCGCCATTACTGTCCTTTGATATATCTTCTTCTACCTTCGGGTACTTGATATGAGAGGCACTGAGATTTGGTGCGAGATCGGACAGAATTTAGGGGCGGTTTGTTTTAGCTTATTTAAATCTTATTTTTCGGGTTTATTTTTTATAAGCTAATTTTTTTCGGTTTATTTTATGACTTTTAAGTTTATAATAAGTTAGAAGAAAAAAAATAAGTCGGATTCTTAAAAAATAAGCCAGACAAAATAAGCTTATGAAAAATATGTTGGAAATATAAACCCTTAATAAGCTAAAACAAACACCCCCTTAGTTATTTACCAATTTATGGTTAATTAATTTCTTTCATTTTATTATTTACTTATTTAAATATTTATAAATATAGAAACATCTAAAGTAGATGTTTATATTAACACACATCTTTTTTTCATTACATTTTTCTTATAATTGTACTTAGACGGTGGAAAATGGATGAAATATATTTCTAACAGTGTATATCTTAGATATTTTTCACACTCATAAACACTTTAAAAAAATATGTATATTAGTCATTTTATCATTTACTTGTTTAAGTGTTTGTGATTATGAAAACACTTATAAAAAATACTTATATTTGTACACATCTTTTTCTCAATAGGAAAATGTAATAAGTTTAACCTTATTCCCATTATATATATTAAATTTTCTTCATACTCCTTTGTGACGAAAATGTGTATTGTTCGTATTTAAAAATATAACATTTATCAATGTTGTTTTCACTGTTCATAAGTTGTATCTTATGAATAGTTTTTTTTTTTTGTAAGTTACAATTTTTTTACTTTGAATATTTCATTTAGGTATTTTTTTTCTTTTTATTTTTACAATATTTTTTTTAGCTTAGAAATTGTGTTTAGTTTTTTTTTTCTTTTAAGTTACAATTTACGGTGAGCATAGTTTTTTTTATACTTCTAAGAACTCAAAGTGTTTGGTAAAAATGATCTTATGTTTTATTTATTAGTGTTTATTCGGTATTTGATAAAAAGTCCAACTTACCCAAATGTGTTCAATGTTATATGGTCTACCAAAGAAGTCAAAGATGTAATACTAAGATGTTTCGTAATAAAGAACGTAAATTTAAGTTTTTGACGTGTAATTTTCACCAAAAAATCTCCTATCGATTTATGTTACATATATAACAACTACTTTTACTTAACTTATGTCGTTATATATGTTAACCCCTCAAGCATCCTCGCTCCCGCAACGCGGGGCTAAAAAACGTTGTTGTATACAAAGAACCTTTTTTATTAGATAATAAGAAAATTAAGAATTTTTTTTCACTTGTATATAAGGAACTCTTTTACCATTTTATTAGATTATTGGACATGAGTTATGATGTGATAAGCTTGTGGACTAACCTACTAGCAATAGTAGAGCAACTATTGTCTATGTAGACTTCCAAAGTATCTTATTTTGTAACCATAAGCTAATCCAAATGGTAAAAAATGTGTATTTTACAATACGTAATATAAGTCTTTGTAGTCTATAATGGACGTAGCTTAATTACATAATTGTGTAAACGATGTCAATTCCTTGTGTCCTTATTGTATTTGTGCAAATTTTTCATCGGGTGTTTACCATTCTTATACCTAACAGCGCTATCCTTCAAGATCTCCTTTACTCAAATTTCTCTTCATTTTCATTTTCTTTAGTGGGTTACTAGATTACCTTATTTCTTCGGTTTAACAATTTTTTCTGATTTATATGCTTATTAATATGATGTTATGATTTACTTAAACTTATAGGCTTAAGTCCAGGCCGGTCCAAAGATTTTTGGAGCCCTGGGTAAAAACAAAAAAAGGGCCTTAAAATTATTGAAGCATATAAAAACTCATCATCAAGTGAAGTTAATCACAAAGACATCTTTTTAAAGTTCTCAATGATAAAACTCATTAGCTATGCAACTTTGTGATTTAAAAATTTAAACATTTTCATGTATAATTCTGCCACGATAAGACTATTTGATGCTTCTTTCCTTGGATGGAAAAAAAAATTAACTTCATTGACTAACCTGTGACATTAGAATTTAATAATGTGTTTAAAGTTATTTTTGGTTTTTGTGGTTGTAAGTGTGGATTACATATAGCCAAGTAAAATATAATAATATAAAAAACTATCAAGCTAAAACATAACTCAATTAAATAAAGCTTTCAAGCAATATGAAATTACCAAAGACAAGTAATTAGAAAGTCTAGGACTGTTTGAGTAGGAACGAGTTTTCTACAGCCCGCGCGTTACGTCGGGATAAAGATTAAATTTATATGTTTGTTTTTTAGGACAAAATACATGAAAATACAATTAACTTTGTGTTAATTATCTTTGTATATAATTTACTTTAAATTCTTATAAATTATACAAACAATTTTCATAATTCACTCATTATATACAAACAATATTTTTCTGTACCTAATATTTAGCTACCATTATATACAATAAATGTTTTTAATGTTTTTTATTATATAACTCGCATACAATTGAAAATTTATAAAAGTTAATTGTTTTTTTTAAAACAAAAGAATTAAGTTGATTATATACTATTAACAAAAACAAAGTAATTATATTTTCATATAATTTACTCTTTATGTACTCTTTATGTAGATTCATCTTTTTAGAAGGTGTGTCATATAATAATAGCCAATTTAAAATAATTGCGCATTTAATATTTATTATTTATTATTTTCAAAAACTTTTTTGTGATTATCCTATCACACAAGGCCACACCAACCCTCACTCCACACTCCATAGCTTCACGCCTTGACTGTTATTTTTGCTTTCTCCAAATATTCTCTGACTTTACCATTCATTTCTTCTATCTTCTTTTTACTGGTTTTCTTGACCTTTCATTTCTTCCTTCTTTTATATCAAGTGAAGTTCTTTGGATTCTTGTGATTTTGAGTTTGAAAACCTTTCATTTGTGTCTATGGTGTATCAAATCATAGATCCAAAAAAGGGTTTGTATCCAAAAAAGGGTTTGTATCCAAAAAAGGGTTTCTTCCTTCTTTTATTTCATTTCTCTCCTTCCCCAAAGATCGGCGACCTCCACCTGACATTCGACAACAACAATCTGCACCGGAATTTCGAGCATTTAGCCTCCATCGCCATCCCACCAGGTTTGTGTCATCTTTCGACCAAGGCATCACAATCGCCACCGAAGCCCCGCTCTCGCCGCCCCATCAGTTACCAAGCATCACCGTCCCCATCCCATCACCGCATCGTTTATACGCCATTGCCATTGCTGGATTTCACTATAGCTCCTCATGGCTCTTCATTGCATCTCTCTCTCCTTCGAAGATAAAGATATCCTTTTTGAACCTCGTATGATCATGGTTCAGCATAGTCTTCTTCAAGACTTTAATGGTTCTGTTTTTTCAATTTTTTAGAGGGCCAAAATATCGGGTTTTTTTCAATATCTCGTGAAAATTTGAAAATATCGCGTTGTTATAATATCACGAAATAAACATTAAAATTACTGAATTACCCTTTAAATTCCCTTGAGAAATTGGCAGCTTACTATGCAAATTAATATATAGTATAATTTAAGCACCTGATTATGATCTTGCGAATATTCCTTGATTGATATTTTAATTCAAAACTCAATTCTGGCTCTAGAAATCTGGAAAGGTAAAGAAAATGACTATTAATTAAAACTTCTAAAAACAAAACAGGGCTCTAGAATGAACAGCAAATATATTTCATACAACTTGAAATCCATAAAATCAATTAACCTACATCTTAAATGATAAAGATAGGAGTGGACAGAAAATTTAGTACTTAGAAACCCACAAGCAATAAACTATTTAGTAATTTAGACATTTAGTATTTAGTAATTTAGCACTAGTAGTATAACAAATGAAGGATTCACAAATAAAAATCACATTAGTCAAATTCACACTTCAAAATTGAAGACAAATTCACAGATCATAAAATCACAGTCAGATAACAATTAACACACATTAACTATAACTCATTAATAGAAAAAAGAGAAAATTTCACTCATAGTCCATGTGGATTACTACTTATTACATGCACGGTCCCTTAAGTTTGTTTATTACACTAGAGGTCCCTTTGGTACGTACTTTGTTACACTGGTAGTCCCTCTCCACCTCAGTGCACTTAAAAAGACATTCCTACCCTTTTCTCTTTAATTTCTTTTATTTTTATTCATTAATTACAAAGTAATACTATTAAAGAAATTAAAACACTAAAAATAAATAGCAAACACCCTCTCCCCTTAACACTTCAATCGGAAACCCAAAGACCACCACCACACCGCCGTCTGGACATCTCCGACCACCACCACACCGCCGTCTGGACCTCTCCGACCACCGCCAAAACCAGCTACACCCCTTTTCCCCTGAAATATAAACAACGATTGCAAAACCCAAGAACACCAAACCCGTCTGAAAATTGAATGGAAACCAACGTCCTAGATGTGAAATTCTCAGTAATGAAGTTGATATGCTCGTTTGTGGTATTAACCCAGATTATATGCAAATTTCATATGAAACACCAACATTACTTTCCCCAACACTTCTTTATACTGCAAATTTCCCAATATCACCATCAGATTAGAAACAAATTTCCCAAGATCTGAATACCAAGAATTGAAGATCATAAACCACCATAAACCATTAAGGGCAGTGGTCTGTTTGTAAAGAGAGAGAGAGAGAGATAAAAGTGGTAAAAAAACCCTAATTTGACATGCGACGGTGGTGATGATGCAGATGTTCGAGTGTTCGACGGTGGTGATAGTGATTCGGCGGTAGTGATGGGCGACGGAGAAAGCGACCGCAGATGTTCTTTCTTCTCAGGCGAGATTATGGGCGGCGGTGATTGTTGAGGTCTTCGGCGGAGACGAGATGGTGATGGTTGTGGTGGTTAGTTGTGGGGAACAGAGACGAGATGGTTGTGGTCTTCGGCGAAGGGGAAGATTATGGTGGTGATGGTTGTGGTCTTCGGCGGAGGTACAGCGGCGGAGGTGAGCTGTGGGTGCGCCGGTGGTGAGTCAAGGGTTGTGGTGGGTGCGACGGCTAAGAGAAAGAAGAGGGGAGAGATGTGTTTGGTTTGTGTATTTTATATAATAATATAATAGTATTATTAGTTTAAAATTATTACTTTTAACTTATTTAAAATTAGAAAAATAATAAGAAAAGAAAATAAGGGTATAATGGACTTTTCAAATGAAAAAATAAAGGTAATTTGGTCTTTTTAGTTGGACAAGGGACTTAGGGACCTCCCGTGTAATAAACGAACTTAAGGGACCGTGCATGTAATAAGTGGTAAACCACAAGGACCATGAGTGAAATTTTCTCAAGAAAAAATATGATATGCAATTAAGAAATTAAACTAAAAGATAAAGGATTAGAGGAAATTATACACCTGATTTCGAGTGTTGATTGTCGATTTTTTATTATCTAAACTTCTGATTTCGATGGCGAATCTGATTTCAATGGCGAATCTCTCTTTAATGACGAATCTGATAATCTGAACTTCTGATTTCGAGTGTCGAGTGTTGATTGTCGATTACTTATTGCGATTTGTCGATTTAAGAGTGAATAGCGACTGTGAGTGATGCTGCGACGGAGAGGATGAGAGTGAGTGAGGCACTGAGCGACAATGAGGATGAGGGCGAGTGAGGAAGTGAGCGACGGAGAGAGATTCGAGAGAGGCAAAGAGGAAGTCGGAAGAGCGAGTAAGACAGCCTAGGCTGAGAGAAGAAAGGAGATGAAGAGGCAAAGATCCCAATTCTCAAAATCGAGAAGACGAGAAGCGGAGAAGGGATTAATGCGCTGGTATCGTTTCCGCCTTCCGGTAAGCCAACTGCAGGCTTCTTTCAATCTTTCTGCAACTCTTTTGGGTGGTTAATTGTGGGGCGTTTGTTTTACGTTTTTTTTTCTCAAGCTTATCTTTTATAAGTTCGTTTTTTTAAGTTTATTTTTTATGAATTCAGTTTATTTTTTTGTTATAACTCATAATAACATCAAAACTCAGAAAATAAATCATAAATAAGTTTAAAAAAACTCCCCCTAATAATATATATGGACTAATTTTTAAGAGTCAGCCCTTAGAATTTGTGGGTCTTAGGCGACGGCCCTTGTGACCCAGACCCAGACCCAGACCCAAACCCATCCCTGTTAATTACCGTTATATATTATAAATTTTTTTCGTACTCTTTTTTGTCAAAAATGTGTATTTTTGGTATTGTATACAAAGAACTTTTCTTATCACATAATATATGTTTTAGAAATATTTTTTCATTGCATATAACGAACCCTCTTTATATGTAGGTTACACCAATACATGTTACTCTTATTTTTTTAATGATTTTAAAAAAAAATTACCATTTTATTAGGCTCATTGGTAATGAGTTATGATGTCATAGGCTTGTGCACCGTCCTACTAGCAATAGTTAGCAACTATTGTCAACTTCCTAGTACTTTATTTTGTAACTCTAAGTCGATCCAATAGTAAAAATTGTGTATTCTACATTATGTAACAAAAGTCTTTGTATTGTGGATGTAGCTTGATTACACAATTGTGTAAACGATATCATCTTCTTTTCGTTTAGTGGGTTATTAAATTAGCTATTTCTTCGACTTATAGATTTAGAATTCTAATCAACTCGTTAACAAATTTTTCTGATTTGTATGTGTATTAATACGATGTTATGATTTACTTAAACTCATAGGCTTAATATGATGGATTTATAAGCAGGAAAAGTCGGCTTTAAGTGCAATCTTTTTCAAAAGTAGGCTAGTTACCTTATAAGGGTGAGGGAGCGGGTATATTTCCACCCTTCCATCTCACTTGTCACATTAGATTGCTTTTTCCAACCCTTAATCTTTCTATCCTATTAAAACTAAGACAGTGGTCATTTTTCTATAACATCATCCCACTATTAAACTAAATAAACAATTAAACACGTTCACAAACAATATCATCCTTCATCGGTGTGAAGAGCCGGACGGCACATAGAAAAATGACATCTTAGAGGGGGGGGGGGTTGATGTTCCCGTCAACCCCCATAGAAATATTCCACCCATCCCGCCCATTGAGGCTCCCACTTCCTTTCCCTAAGTCAAAATAAGTTTAGCTTTAACGTTTGACCGATACCTTGACCGGATAACACATTTTTATACTCATGAGAGATCAAAACATTTGCGGATGAAACGGGTGGAATTGAACCACGCCAAGACCGACTCTTTATCATTGAATACCCTAACAACACTTATATATGATGATGATAGAAGATTTATAACACAATATTAAGAATTACAATTATAATTTTAGCTCATCTTTAACTTGTAGAAATGGTACTAAAGACATAGGAATTTCCTACTTTATTAATGAATATTACCAACACAAAAACTAAAACCAATAAAAGAATATATATATACTAAGATTATATGACTCATTAATTTGAGAGTATGTTGAGTAGCAAAACTCTAGTTCTAATCAATCTCTTGAAAATACACTCTAGTTCAATCTCCAAGTCTTCCATAGCACTTTCCACAGCCTCCAATCTTTCTATCGCTCCTCGAAGTGCACGCGCGTCGCACTTCTCCCACGGGCTCAAACTATTAACCCTCATAAACTTCGCCTTAGCCGCAATCAACCCATTACAATTCATTGATTTGCTAAACTTATTATGACTAGAGTTAGGACTAGGCATGGACATAAGTAACATAAGTGACTCCACAAGTGAAATGATGGTTTGCCTAACTTCCCCCAACACATTTGCAACAACCATTAGGTTATCATCAACAGGACTATCATATGCATTGACAGAAGCCGCACTTTTGGTCATTTTTAGAGATTTTAACCGCTTCAACATCTGCTTCTTCAAATCTTTTCTGTGGAGATGATATCCATTAAACTTCTTTTCAGCGTAATTAGTTGTTTCTCCTAAAGTGATTCTATGGAATGTGGATTGGAGTTCTTGGATGTGGGTTTTGACAAGAATGATTATATCTTTGGTTCTTCCACAAGAATCCAACATCTTTAAAGACAATTCAGAGAAGTGTTGGACGACAAATGTTTGGTCTTGTTGGTGATGGGAGATTGCTCGTTTAAGGGTTGGTGAAAGAAGCAAATCGTTTGCGGAATCATGCAAGTCTCGTAGCGAATAAGAATTGAATGAAGACATGCTTGATGATGATGATGGTTTCTTTGAGATTGAAATCTTGATTTTATGTAAACGTTGAGATGATGCTAATGAAAGAACCCCACTTTGCATACGTACACTATGTATGTGTGTATATATATACACATGATTTATATCTACATGTTTATTTATTTAATAGTATATTCGATCTTGGATATCAAAGGAAAATGATACGAAAGTTGACTTCTTGATCCGTACGTTGATGACAAATTGGCAACAGATAGATTCCACAAGTTTGTCTCCTTGAAGCTTCCGAGAGAGAGAGAGAGAGAGAGAGAGAGAGAGAGAGAGAGAGAGAGAGAGAGAGAGAGAGAGAGAGAGAGAGAGAGAGAGAGAAATGTGAGTATCAATCTAACCAAAAAAATCTAATGTTCATTCACCATATGAAAAAGGAATTTAGTTACTGTGAGTTGAACAATCGAAAAATTCTATATCATCGTTATTTCCTCCTATTTCATTCTCTTATTTATTCAAAGTTGACATGTATAATTCACTAAATTTTATTATATATTTTCTATTGATTTTAATATTTGTCTCAGTCTTATAATTAAAAGACAAGTAGAAAAATTTTATAAAAGGAAAACATTATCAATCGAAACGAGGGGATACACCACCCCGGTCATACACATACTACGAGTGTCGTTGAAAATGCTTTGATCGAGATGGTCACACCGATCACTATTACTAGCTTATTTCTCATGTAATACCATTTTATACATGTTTGATATTTCTCTAATTCTGTAAAGACCTTAACTCCTCAATTTCACACAAGTTTTATACATATTCTCAATTTTCCCATTTTACAAAACACTTTCTTAGATCCTTTCACTCTTTAAAATCTTTTCAAATTAAGTTTAAAATTTGACCATTTTCATGATGTTTCTTGGCAATGTAATTTGCGGTATCTATTACACAATATGATTTTATTAGACGAATTACTCTAGCGATATGTCAGTTTCGTGAAAATGATCTTCCAACTTTGTTGACTAGTTGTATTTTTGTTTATTTTGATGTTGCTTTATATATGTAATTTTATTTAGTTGTAATTTTTTCATTGTAACCATATATCTTAAATTCATTTAGTTTATGGTAAAAAAAAGTTAGTGAGATGGTAAAATAAATATATAAGCACTACCTTGGTTTTATAGCAAGTAGACTGACGTAGGGATTTAACATCGTCACTGACACACAACGTCTCACATTATTTAAAACTTTGATTTAATTACATAATATAGAAATTACAATAATAATCACACGAAAGTATATCAAAACCTTAATTCAAAATAGGGTCTATACAATTTAATAGCCATCCTGTCTGTAGTTGAGCTAATAATTGAAGTACAGATTTGTTATGGATTCTTATGGGTGTTATGGGAGACAATATTAGTATAAAAACAATATATAATTTCAAATTTGCTTACGGATGATGAATGAATGTGCATGTGAGGAGATGCATGAGACATGTGATATAAAAAAGAAAAAAAAAGAAAAAGAAAAAAAAGTTGAACACTGCATTTAAAATGTATGTTTTAGTAACTTATATTATAGCTACAAGATGATGGATCATATACTAAAGTATTCACTTTTTCTTTAAAATATCATCTATTCTATAAAAACAGGTCATATAGGATAGGGATATCAATGAACCAAGCTATTTGTAAGTTATTCGAGTTCGAATTTTTAAAACTCGAAACGAGCTCGAGCTTAAATTAAGGATCATTTACTAAACGATCTCGAGCCTTGTATATTGGCTCGTTTAAGCTCGCGAGCTTAATCAAGCTTTGATATTCACTACAAGAAAAAACGTTTTTTGCGACTTAAGCTTTTTGCGGCGACATATGTCGCCGCTAAAACCCCGCTAAACGACAAAAATTGGGCCCACAACCATCTGATTGAAACATGTCGCCGCTAAAGACTTTTTGCGGCGACACTTGGCGCCGCTAAAGGACATTCCATCCTTTTTTCCCACCAAAAACCATGGCGGGATTATTTCCCACCTAAAAAATTCAAGGTCGCCGCAAAAAGTGTGTATGTCGCCGTTAAAAGGTCGTCGCAAAAGGAATTTCTAATTTTCTTTATTTAATTAAAACAATTTTCGATTTTCTTTATTAATTAAATATTCATGTCGCCGCAAAAAGGGATATGTCGCCGCTAAAGGTGTCGCCGCAAAAACAATTACGAGATATAGGGTTTAATCCTCTTCTCTTTCTACCATTACTTGCTGCGTCTCTCTCTCTCTCCCGAAGCTTTCTCTCTCCGACGAAACCGCCGATGCCCGAAGCTCTCTCAGCCGTCGAAACCGCCGCCGCCTCTAACCATCTCACCGTCGTCGATCGCCTCTCGCCCCCGCTCCCTCTCACCGTCGAAATTGCCGCCGCCTCTCACCACCCTTCTTCCTCCGCTGTTCGACCTCCTCCTCCGTCGCCCGCGACTTGAGTTTGAGGTAAAAATCCCTTTTTTTGTTTATAAATCTAGGGTTTTTGTTTTTAGATTCTTATATTTTTGTTTTTTGTTTGTTACAAGTTATCTCCTCCTCCTCCTCTACTAGCTGCCACCGTCAACCACCTCCTGCCGCCGGTCAGATTCCGGCCTCTGCCTCCGTCGACCTCCTCCTCCCCATTGAGGTATTTTTTCTTATTATTTGTATATTAATGTTATATATTAATGTTAATTAGTTTAGGTTATTATTAGTTTGTGTTTTGATTATTATTATTTTTTGTTAGTAATTTAAATTATTAAATTGTTAATTAGTGGTAATAATTTATTAATCTAAGACTATTGTTAATTAGTGTTTGATTAAAATTATTGTTTGATAATAATTTTAATTATTTAATTGTTAATTAGTGTTAGACTAGTGTTAATTATTGATTAATCTATATATTAATCGTTATTAAATATATACTTATTAAATTTGTTTATAGCGTGCCACCCGGAAACGCTAGATCCCCCTAGCTTGATTGAACAGTACATGTTAAACCATTCACGCAATGACGTCTTTACATCCGAGTCTCTTCAAGAAAATTATGTAAGTAATTATTTATACTTCATGAAACTTATGTGTTAATACAGGTGTTGATGATTAATGCAGGTGCTCGTAGTTTGTACAGGTGAGCTTAGTTGGTACAGGCAGTGATTTTCCAGGATGAGATAAGAATGACAGTTCAAGTTTGTTTTGAATTCACATAATTTTAGTGATAAATTATATTTCGAAATATTCCGGAGTGATAGCTATGAGAAGATAACTTTGTGTCTATCCTTAGCTAAATGATCTCGATAAACATCTACTATTGCGTATGGTTTGTTATCTCGTAGTATATATAGATGTTGATCAGGGTAGAAAAGTAGACGAGCCTCAAGGGAAAAACCCTTACAATTGAGAAGAATTGTACGTGTGTTGGTTCGTTTTGAATTAATGCATTGGGGCTTATGGTGTTTATTCGTATTCTATAATCATTGTTCTTGATAATTCGATTAGTTGTTTCCGCAAACTAGTTGTTTCAAATCTTGGATTGTTATTGTGTGTTTTAATTCGATCCTGACATATATATATATATATATATATATATATATATATATAAATATGATTTTAATTGTTTTGATATCTTATTTATACACAGCGCCGTATGGTTTTCTTGAGAGACGGTCAAGTCGGGAGCCAAAATCCGTTGAGTGAAGAAGAAATCTTGAAGGCGGTGTTGGGTGAACGCCGAGGACATGTTCGTGGAATGGGAAGAACATTAAGTTCTTCATCCGTATCTGCTGCACAATCTACCGCACAATCCCAGCCTACAGGGAGATTATATACACAAGCCGAGGTAGATGTCATGCTTGCGTCTCATTCTTCTGATATCCAGCAAGTCCGGGAGGAGATGCATACTAATTCTCAACGTACACAAGCAATATTTGAAGCATTACGTGCGGTAGGTATAAATGTCGATATTCCCTCAACTTCCCGACATTAACCAAGCACTGATTTGGCTTCTCGTGATGAAGCGTCTAGGGATCATGAGGATTAGTCTATTAGTTTGTTAGGCGACGTTGTGATTGTCTAAAAACGTTTATGTTAACTTTGAAACTATTGATTGGTATGTATGTTTGTTTTATATAGCTTAAAATGTCGTGTTACAGTTGTTTTGAGTTCTGAAACAGCAGGTTTTTGTAATTGCCTGGTTTAAAATGGGTGGAAAACGCAAAATACAGCAAAATGCTGAAAAATATTTTTAGACTTTTAGCGGCAACATGTCGCCGCAAAAAAGGATTAAATATAATTTAAAATTTAATTAATTTAAATAAACTGTCGCCGCAAAAGCGTCACACGTCGCCGCTAAAAGTTATATTTTATTTTTTAAAATAAATTAAAATTGTTGCCGCAAAAAAAATAATGTCGCCGCAAAAAATGGTCCACGTGGCACTTGATGGGTCCGTTGTGTGTCGTCGCAAAAAGTCAAACATGTCGCAAAAAACTTTTGGGTACGAAGCTTTAGCGGCGACTTTTTTGCGGCGACATGTCGCCGCGAAAAACTTATTGCGGCGACATTTAGGGTTTTAGCGGCGAATTTTGATGCCGCAAAAAGCCTTTTTTTTGTAGTGATTATACATATTTTTTAAATAATTATTTATTACTTATATAATTTATTACTATCTTAACAAGCCTGTCAAGAGCCTTGTATAACCTTTCGTGAGCTGAGCTCAAGCCTCAAAATAGGAGCTCGAGCTCTAGCTTAAGCTTCTATAATTTTAAATGAATCTGACTCGATTAATCTAAAGCTCGACTTAACTTGTTTACATCCCTAATATAGGGAGACTTGCGGTGATTCTTTTAACCAAAAACTTACAAAAAATTAGAACTTCCATTATTAGAAAAATAAATCACAAAAGTACGAAACAAACACAAGTTGATTTATATATACAAACACACATATGTGTAGGGCACAATTCTAGCTTCACTAAAGTTTCAACCAGGATGGCTATTGGCTAAGGAGTGGTAAAAAACGGTTAGATTACGTACATGTAAGCAAATGCTCAAGCCTCCAGATAAATCATAACCGGAAAAATTCTTTTAAAAAAATGCACATGTTAACATCTAATTATTAATGGTTTTTTATAGTTTACATTTCCATCTGAAAATACAAATGCATCACTTATTCACGTTCCTACACATACATCTGTATCTAAGCAAGGTCGGTTGCCAACCAGTCAGTTTGATGTTATAGTAATGCACAAGAATTATACAAATAAATATTAATAAGTGGACAAATAATTTAGAATGTCATATTATTATCACTCATGGTCAAGACGGCACATGATATAAACTTATGAAATATGCACTAATTAAAATACAAACACTTTTGCATGTACAAATGAAACTTAGAGGGCTTGCAGCCTAGGGGTATCTGGTATTATGGAGTAGTGCCCCTTCCAAGAGATTGTGGGTTCAATGACAATAGAGTAGATTTAAAGGTAGGTTTAGTGAGTGTGTTTGTCGTTCAAAAAAAAAAAAACAAATGAAACTTTTAACAACAAGATATATGTAAAAAAGGGAGCTGATCCGTACATAATAGTTTTTAGCCATACATAACAAAGTAAAAACAGTTAATGCATGTGATACAAGTTAATGATGCATGAAGTTGTTGTGTAAGGATCACCTCCCTTTAAAAAAGATCTTTTTGTATATTAGTATTATCTTTCTCTGCTGACAAACAGCAGCACAACACAAATGATATCACTAGCAACAGTTAAACATCACCGGAGATGATTTACACATAACAAGAATTGACCATACACAATAAACATGATATTTTACCCTTACAAACTTGATATATATTTTTTGTCTGCATATTTAGAGGTATTATTGTCCAAACACAAACATTTTGTTGTGTATGACAAAACCTTATTGTGTGCAAATTATCTTCCGTTAAAGTACCCTTCCTGATGCAGCTGATAGTCTGATACATGTCTACTGTGGAAACCCATTAGCAGATCAACTTTGAAGCCAACCTCAAATCTATTAAAAATGCCATATCTTGATGTCTTAGGTGGTACCAAATGAGCTCATCTGCCAGCTTTCAACTAAGAGTTCATAACCCAAATGAGCAATAATACCCAACATATTATTTTCTGAGATTATCATTAACAAATCTGAAGTACATGCCAACTAATTCAGCAAATAAACTCTCTGAATGTTGACCATATTCTACCGTTCATGACTAAAAGAAGTTCGAATCTGATCTCAATTTGGGATCAATTTTGGTTCAATTTCAATGTCAGATAAATAACCATGTTTTTGCCTGTAAAAAGCTTCAAACTTTCTAAAAGTTTCGAGTTGATTTTTAACCCCAGGGTGAGTTAGTCAACACGTTGTTTTTGACCTGATTAAAGACTTGTAACGCGTTCTTTATGCTCCCACATTTGGCATACATGTCGATAATGGCTGCACTTAGGTTGTCATTTATGGGAATTGAATTAGCGATTATAAATTCTCGCATCATCTAAGCACGAACAAGCAAAATACACATGAACCAGATTAGTTACAACAAGATTAAAATCTTCAAGACCAGATTTAGTAACCAATGCATGAAGCATTTGACCATTTTTCTTCCCGGAAACATGTGAATAGGACGACAGCATGCTCGGTAATGTCACTTCATTGGGAACCAAACCCAACGACTTCATTTCCTTGAAAACGATGATTACTTCATGCCAATACCCGTTTTAAGCCAGACCCATTATCATGGTGGTAAAAGAAATGCTGTTCTTCACAGGCATTTTATCAACAGTTGACGGGCATCATTCAAACAGCCAAACTTTGCATAACCAGCCAGCATAATGTTATGAAAGTTGTGGTGAGAAAAGTTTAGTATAAGTTAATGAAAGCCAAATTTTATATGTAGTTTTTTTTTTTGGAAATGGGTCTATGCAAAACCCGACCCAAAAATCCGGAACAAAAACCATCCTGATTTTTCTTGAATGGGTCAACATGAAACAAGACATGAACCGAACATGAATTAAACAACACGAACCAAACCCGACACAAAATTAACTTGGATTAAAAGAGGTTTGATATATAACTAACTTACTAACACGAAAATAGGTCGACATTAAAGAGAAACGACCTGAATCACCACTTCACCAGTGACCAGCCTTATATTTATTAGAAAATATATCATTACTTTCAACAAATAAATAGAAATTTACAGTTTTATGATGTCTAGGGACATCAGAAAAAAGCCTATCTACATTAAAAAACAAGAAATTTACAGTTTTTAAGGGTTGTTGTAAGCTTGCTGTCTTACTTCTAAGTTTATCTGAAACCAAATATAGGATTTTGACTTGTTTTCCTGATTAAAGAAATCAAAATTATGCACAACCTTCTTCGTCCTCTTTGCACTGGATTTGCAAGGTGTCCATGCACATTCTCTTTATTCACTTGGATATTTTAGTACTATGTATATATTACATATTTAATTTGTTGTTTTATGGTTTAAGTAGCTCCTTTTTTGGGGAACCTAATACATGGAAGAAGACTTTAGAGAGAATGTATCGCATACAATGTCAAAAGGAAAGGACAATGTGGTAATTCAACAGTTCTTCAATTTTGTTCTCAAAAGTTTTATATCCTAAATTCTAAGCACTCTTAGCTTCTTCTTTTTTTGATAGCAAACAACCACTGAACCACACCCACCTAATCTACACCTATGTTTATGTCGGGCTTTGAACCCTCAACCTCATAGTGGGAAGAACACCTTAACCATCCCTTGATACCGCTAGCCAAAGGCCCTTCGGTCTCTTGGTTTTTAGAAAGGGAGGAGCAAAAGATACTTTAAAACCCATAATCTTCTGGGTATTACAAGTTAAGATAAGGGTGGCAAAACTAGAAAGGTAAAGCTTACTCATGTACAAACTTTTAGTTTTTAGGTACATTAAGGGAGCATTTCTTTATGTATTGCATCCTTGATTTCTTTGACCAAAGTTTTATGCACCACATACCGATTATAAGTTATGATATGTATCAACTAGTTGAGAGCCGTAAATAGTAGTATTTTACAAATTTCACGGGAGCTAATAAACAGGCAAGCGAAATTAATATGCATGTCAAAGGATAAAGCTTACCCAGTCTTAAATGCAGTCCGTCCTATACACGGTTTCTTTGCAGAAGCAGAAGCAAAACAAGCCCAGAAAATGATCCAAAGTATTTACTGAGCGTTGATGCCTCACAGGCATTACTTTGTGAAAAGTAAATAGCCAATACTCTTTAAAACACTATAACCACCACCAAGGTGGCCTAATGGTAAGGCGTCATGTCCTCAAAGATGTCACAGGTTCAAACCTCACCAGGTAAACATCTTGGAGGTAACCTAAAAAGGAAAAACCTCTCCGTTTTCTTTAAAACACTATACAGGACCCTACATCATGTACCAAGCCAACACCTTTCTCAATTTTCTACTTCACATTCAATATTTCCAAACAAAATCAAGGCAAGAAACAACCTGAGAATAGAAGGGAACGATCATTATGGTGAAGGCAAAGAAAAATGTGAGCTTCATCATTATGGTGAATGAAAATATAATCAAAAAATGTGTACAAGAAAAACAAAAAACATGTAAAGCAAAAATGCAAAATCAATCCTTGGATTCGAGTCCTATTCTACTTACAACTACTCATTTAGGAATTTTATCGAACACTTGGCGTGCATAAAAGACAAGGACATGAACTTTCCATCTCTCATCTATTCCCATTCTAAGAAATTAATCTAAGCAGACACATCTGAGAACTTTGAAAACTCGTTCATAAAAGATGCAAGTTCAGATAGAATTCAAAGAACTAGATCAACTTAAAAAGTCGATTAAAGAGAGATTTAAAGAAAAAACGAACCTGTAATTGATCACACGAGAATGTAAACCTGCTAAACTGAACCCAAAATCGACTGCAATATGCCAATATCTGAAGCACAGGAAAGGATTGAAGCTAACACATTGAACAATCAGTCTCCTTCCAAATTTAAATAATTTCATATATATCCTTATAAACTTTTAAATTACATATATATCCTTCTAAACCATAAAAACTCACATACATTTCAAATAACTTATTTTAAATATAGTTAAACAATTTAAATATCAAAAAATATCTCTATATTTAATTTATCTTTATCTAAAAAGATTTAAACTTTAACATTATGAAACTGCCCTCCCAATCTTTAATATATTACACAAACCTATAAGTATATGTACAAACACACGTATACGTACAAACATAGCCGAGGGTCGGTGGTGAGGGCGGTTGGAGGCGGCGACGGTCTGTAGACGGCGTTGTGGGATTGATGGCGATGGTTGGTTTCGGTGGCGTCGGTTGGCGGCAGTAGTTGGCTACGCCGGTAAACGGGGGTCAGCGCGGGGGTCGGCTGTGGTGGCAACTGGTGGGGAATGCCGGCGCCGCTAATGGTGCTAATATGAATCTCAGCATTCTTTCAAGATGTGGATGCAATTAAGGAAGAATTCAAAGGTCTAGAATCACTTCACAATTTACTTCATTCGATTAACCTTCGTAAGCAGCTTCAATTTTTCTATGCAATCGTTGAACGAATAGGTGGTTCAGGTTTCAAGCAACTTGATGTAGACGAACAGGTAAATGAAGGGTCCTGCTACACGCTTTGCGTGTGGCTAGAAAAGCTATTTCGCACTTGCCAAGTGCGAAATACCCTATTTCTGACACAATTTCGCGATTGCCAGATGAGATAAAGTGTCAAGTCATTTCTCAAGTACAAGTGGTAGCTTTTTGAAGTATACCTTGCATTTCTACTGGTTTAACTTTATGTAGGATATAATTTTATTGGGCCAAATTTCATCCAACAGGCTAGACTGGATAATAGTAGATATATTATTGGGCCAACTTTCATCCAATGGGTGAGCCCACGATGGGATTTTTTATCACACTTGAAAATTGGGCTTTTATTATAGACTATTGTGACCTTTTATGGGCTATTTGTGTACTGCATATTGTTAGCCCAATATCACACTTGAAAATTGGTAAACTCACGATTTTTAGTTTTTATTTTTACTTGTAAATGTACTAATCCTTCATAATTAATAACTTTAATATTTTGATAAAAAAATGACATTTCCTTTTAATATCATTTGATTATATTACAGTTTTTTTTATAAATTATCACTTTTTTTGAATAATAATAAAAAATATAATATATAACTTCAATATTTTAACAATTTGTGGTATTTCGCTTTGTTTTTGGTTGTTTGGGTATGTTATGTTGACTATTCGTGGTCCATAAATTAATATGACACAACTCGTTTTTGTGTATTTGTGTATGTTATTTTGACTATTTGTTAAATATTATGTTTTTCATTGTTAAAAATATGACGCAACTCAGATTTCTTAAATACGAAATTGATAGTTGAATGAATATCTCATTAAATCGTAGTAGAAGTTAAACACTAATTAGACCCTTTGACAAAATCGTTGTAGAAATTAAATACATCAAGTCTTCAATTGTCTTTTATCTTTGAATCATTTCAGTTATTTTCAAATAACTTCTTTGTCTGCATTCAACACTTGATATCTCTTTTTTTAGGAGGTAGTTTGAGCGTCTTCAGTAGAATGCACTCGTCACAGAACCAAAATAATGGCGCTTCCGTCGTTATACCTTTCATGCAGTACGTGATGGAACATAGAATTAATGAGATGTGAAAGAAGCGTTGTAACTAAAATCATGTATAAGGGACTAAATGTAACGGAGATATATTACAAATGTTCACGGTTTCTTTGCACTTGCAACAAGTTATTATGACGTCCTCATAGCCAGGATCACCGCACACTTCCCAGGGTTTTTCATAAGTGGTGACAAGTGTTTTATCTTTTAGACTCGCCATTTCACAAGAATTAAACAAATACAAAGATGTTTAACAAGTTAAAAATTAAGTAAATAGAAATATTTTTAAAATTTTAAATGATATTCACATTTTGTAATTAAACACCACCTTTTATATCACGAGATTGCAAACAACCATTGTGTCTGTGGATTTGACAACTCTATGTAGGTTGTATTTGCCAAATGCGAAATACCTAAGTGTATTTCGCATTTGGCAAATGCAAACTATATAGAGTTATCAAATCATATTAGTCATCCGCAGAACCAATTCTTTGCTTTAATTATTTCTAATAAATAATTCTTTATATTTATTATATAATTTAAATTTATTAAAACTAATTACAACAAACTAATTAATTAGAACTAAACATCAAAACATTCAAAAATAAAAAAGAGCATCACAATTAAACAAATGTAAATTTGATATTTGTTAATTAATTAATTCGTTCGTACATATAGATTGAAACGAAAACTAATACTATATTAAAATATTAATTCAGTATTGCTAATGTAACTTGAAGTGTAGCCGGAATTTAGTGCCTCGAGTTCGGCTTCTATATCAAAATAGGAAAAATACACATCTACACTCCCAAGTCTACTTGCAAGGCAAATCAGTGACTGAAAATCAGATTCAGATATCATGAATCTCCGGTCGGTTATGTCATACGGGGCGCAGTATAGTAAGTCGGCAAATGCGTGAAATCTCCAATGCATGAACGAAAAAAAATCAGACATGCTCCAGCCAGTAATCTCGAGATCGACAAGCGTGTATCTCTCGCCACCACAATAATGTGGGAACGGGTACTCTCTATTTCCCCTCCGTGGTAGCAGTTTACGGTGATGAAAGACGGATGAGCCATGATATTAAGAAAATAGAAGAAAATTATTGTGAGAAAATAATGAAGTGAGATGAAGTGACGTGATGAAGTGAAAAGACGGATGAGCATGATATTGTCGTGCTTTGGTGAACATACCTAGAGTGTGTATTTCACATTTGCTAAATGCGAAATACCACTGTGTATTTCGCATTTGGTAAATGTGAAATACACTGTCCATCTACCAATCTCGTCCGTTCCCATGTTCAACTCATGGATCCGTTTGTTTCTTTCCAATTCATCGATCAGTTTGTTTTTCTTATATGTTTGTGTGTAATGTACAAGACGTGTGTGTGTATATATATATATATATATATATATATATATATATATATATATTTATATATATAAGTGCATTAAAGTAATTTATGAGATCCGTTTGTTTTGTAATTATTTTCTTTAAAGGACAAATAAGCAAATAATAATAAATATAATTTTAGATGATTTTTAATTAAAACTAAAAGTAGTACAATACTAAAGTAGTAATTAAGTAAATAAAAAGTACAGGGTTTCATGGTCACGGTTTTTTGGTTGACTTCCATGATCTATAACGTACATTTAATTTTTCGTTGGAAACAAATACTGAAAGAGATCTGTATTTGTGTATGAGATATTGCTTGTTGTAGTTGTAAGATAATAAGATATAACTTGCATCATTCGGAAATAGTTGTAGATCATGATTCATTTCACCGCCTGGTTTTAAATTATAGAAATAGCGAATACCCTTGGTGTATCCTAACTATTTCATAACATCTTTTTCCAACATATCCTTCGTGAAATCCTCTGCATGTACACAATCAATATAATTTACAACACCACCTTCATAACTCCTTCCAGGTACTTCTGTGAAAAACCCGCCATGGTGTAGATTGATGGTGATAAGATCATCAAACTCATTTATGTAAAAGAAATAAACTTTAAAGTAAGACTGAAATTGATGGTGAAAATTTCATCAAACTCAATTGCGAACATAATTAAATTACCGTAGTAATCACGATCGACATCTACTTCGTTTGCAGGTTTAATGTACCAAAATGGACGAGTTGAGACTCGTACATTAGTAGGTTGATTACATGATGTGTTCATTCTTTGAATATGAATATTAGGGTTGTGTCGATTAGGTTGGTCCACCCATTGCTTGAATGCACATTTGGGAACTCCTTTTGCATTCTGGAAATCATTACCCGAGCAACTGTAATATCGTCGTCCCGAGTGTGTCGAACACGTTGACACTTCTACTATCGCCTTATCCCCACAAAAGCACATCACAATATTTGAATTGTCGGTCGATGTACTATGCGACTTGCGTTGATCCATATTATGTTTGTTTGTTTGTTGCAATTGATTGTTGGAACTGCTTGAGGTATGTCGATCAACCCACTGTTTGAAGGCACGTGTTGAAATATTAGAAGATTCTTGGAAATCATTACCGCTGCAATAGTAGTAATGTCTTGCGGTTTGTCTAGATGAATTTGACACTTCGATTATTGCTTCATCTCTACAAAAGCACTTCACCATGTTTTATAATTGACTTCTTCAGAAGTGTTTTGTAGTAGAAAGAAATCTATTGTACTCATCTTCACATATAACAAGTTTGTGACAAATGATTTTGTAGTTTGAAAAAAATATAAACTTCGAAATGAATCCAGATTGTAGTGTTGAATCTGTACAAGTTTTATATAGTTTATTTTTTGGCATGTTTTTTTAAAATAACCACTAAAATCTATCTAATAAATATATTTTTATCTAAATCCATACAATTAACTAATTTTATTTTATCTTCGGTAGATAAATTTAAATGAAGAGAGATTGAACTCTCCAACTACTCCTGGATGAGATTGAAGGCCTGGCTATACAAGACTACAAAAGTACCTATTTCTCATTAAAGTTGATGTGACTCATCACTACTCTTGCTATATACCTACAGAAGGTATTTCACATTTGAGAAAGATGAAATAAGTCTATATATTTCGCATCTGCGGAAGATGAAATAGTAATACAACATATCTCGAAAATTACTAAATTTTGCTTGAACAAACCCAACAACACTACTTAGTGTTTCCATTCTTCCAGCACACTCCTTCTCATCAACTCTATATTTCAGCACCATTGTATTGCAATCTTCAGATTGAAATGGTCTGTAACCCAGAAAACATTTCGAACCCCGTACTGTACGCTTGTTGCGATGAGATATTTGTCTCGTAGATGTTTGGTTGATGTAAGAATGATGTTGAACCAAGGCAGGTGGTTGTAAAATGTTGATCAAGATTTGACATTGTACCAATCTCGTTACTATATTCTGTTTGGTACTGTGTACTTGATGACTCTCCTCGGTTTGAGGACCCAACATGTTCGTTGCTAAATGTTGAAACATGGGAACTATTATGAGTAGATCCCGATGGAAATTGGCCTTGGTTTTGAAACTCACCACGTTGACGATGACGTTGTGTAATTCTTTTTTGTCTAACGGGCTGAGGTGTAGGGATTTCAGCACCCTCTTCCACAAAATGCCGACTTTGTCTATTAAGACAATCGGTTTCATTAACGTATCCCAGATAATCTTGGATAGTCATTTGTGGATCATTTTGAGGGTTGTTGTATATATGTGAAATCGTCTCCCTTTGTAGTTGTGCAAAAACAATGGAATTATATATCGATAATATACATTAAGTAAATATTTAAATTTAATATTAAAATAACACATACCATAACCTCTGTACAACCCCATTGATCTTGAAAACTATAGATTTCCTGTCTAGTCGGAACTGTGATATTAACCACAGTATGCTCCGCATACCAAGCCTTGTACTCATCAGTGGCAAGCAAACAAGGTGCGAATTCTGCGTTGGATTGGCACTCATGACGCCGGTCCCATTAATTTATGTAACCGGCCCATTTAGCTTGCCAATCAGTAGTACAAGTTCCCCTACGATTAAAGTTGTGCAGATTTTCGCGATCCTTTTGTTTTAGCGGGAGGTTTCTGGGTATTCGTTGAAACAAATGAAACTGTCTCATTACCCTTCCTGGCGAAATTTGTTCAACAATTTCTCAGAAAATGATAAACGCATGAGATCTCCAACTGTCTTGCCCATCAGTACATCGTTGAGGTAGATCATTAAAAAAAGCATGGTATGAAGTCCAAATAAATTGTATATATAACCATATATGTTAGATTCTTTTTAATATCCATATATTGTATAAAAAAACTAAATTCAAAGTCGTATTACATCTAGGTCTTTTAAAGTGGACAATGCAGAACGATGTGCTTTAAACACATGTGAGGTGGAATCCTTAAATGAACGATTGTGATTCCACCTGCCACCATTCAACAAATAATAAAAAAACATTATTAAATATTTGATATAAAAAAGCATCTAATTTTTCAGGCAAATAAGTTGCATTACGAACTTTGGGAGATATAGATGGAATCTTATCCCATGTCCAAAGCTGTAATAAAACTAACGGACCGCTAATTTCAGCGGCATTGGGTGAAGTTGCGTCACCTAAATTTCTGTACAAGTTTGCAGTATCGCACCACCCCAACTTATTGTATTTGAATTTTCTAAATCTAATAGATTATCTAAATATCTCAAAGATACCCTAGATCCAGTTTTGTCTGGACAAAGAGTACCACCTAATAATGCATTATGTACACTCTAGCTCTTTTTATTATATCTATTTCGCTACAATCTTGAGGTAGCGGTGTCTCTATTATATCTCTTAAATAAGATAATTTTATACATTTTCCACAAAGTGCATTAACAGGAGGAGTGAAACCTAAAAGGTTTTCACATTTTAGAATAGTATCCTGCTGTGTCATCAACCCATAATCACTTCCTGTAACTACATTCCTTTACACCGACAGTCCCCATATTACCTGAATATCTTGTAAGGTAACGGTGGCTTCACCGACAGGTAAGTGAAAAGTGTTGGTTTCTGGACGCCTTCTTTCTACGAATGCTGTAATAAGCGCTTTATCAATTTTATAATAACCGCATTGTAGCACTCCTTCGAAACCCGCAGAACGAATATAATTTAGAATACGTTCCGGTATAGGGTGATCTTTCAGGTATGAGAAAAATTTAGAATCAACCTGTCGGACCTTTAGTGTTATATCATCACTAATACGTTGACCAAAAATATGATTGGCTCTATGTGTTGTAGTTAAATATAATATAGAATTATTTAAAGGACCTGGGTGCATTCGAAAACTCATATTGTTAAAATAGTTTATAGTTAAAAAATCGATATGTTTTGTTTTAAAAAGTAGAAAATCGTAAGAGCTTTGAAAACTAGAAAATGAAAGGTAATATTGTGATATGAGTGGAAGGTATTATATAGAGTTGATGAGAAGGAGTGTGTTGGAAGAATGGAAACACTAAGTAGTGTTGATGGGTTTGTTCAAGCAAAACTTAGTAATTTTCGAGATATACTGTATTACTATTTCATCTTTCGCAGATACGAAATATATAGACTTATTTCATCTTTCTCAAATGCGAAATACCTTCTGGTAAGTATATAGCAAGAGTAGTGACGAGTCACATAAACTTTAATGAGAAATAGGTACTTTTTGTAGTCTTGTATAGCCATGCAACGTTGAAGAAAGACATCATCACATCAACTTTAATAGGTATTGTTGTAGTCTTGTATAGCCATGTCTTCAATCTCATCCGGGAGTAGTTGGAGACTTCAATCTCTCTTCATTTAATTTTATCTACCGAAGATAATAAATAACATTAGTTAATTGTATAGATTTAGATACAAATATATTTATTAGATAGATTTTAGTGGTTATTTTAAAAAAAAATGCCAAAAAATAAACTATATAAAACTTGTACAGATTCAACACTACAATCTGGATTCATTTCGAAGTTCATATTTTTTTCAAACTACAAAATCATTTGTCACAAACTTGTTATATGTGAATATGAGTACAATAGATTTCTTTCTACTACAAAACACTTCTGAAGAAGTCAATGATAAAAAAAGAAGAAAATGATAACAACAAAGCACCTGACAGACAAGATGAGCAGGCACCGCAAGTATTTCAAGAACAAAGCCGACCTACATGAAGGAGAGGTCGAGGTCGAGCTCCCTTTAAAGGTTGTGGAGCTGGTCGTGGTAGAGGAGTCTTTGATAGATCAAAGTCCCTCAATGCTATGTTTGTAAATTTGGTCATCTTAAAAAGGATTGATGGTATAATGAAGAAAATCAGGTAAACATAGCAGAAAATGAAGAAGTTGCATAAACAAAGAAACCTCATCTCCAACTTGCCTTTCATCCTGCCATGTATGATGATCAATTCATGCTTGTCACAAGCATAGGTAACTCACATAACTCAAATCATTTATGGTTTATTGATTCAGGTTGCTTAAATCATATGACAGACATTAAAGACGGTTTTGTAAGCTTAGATGAGTCATTTAAGCTGGAAGTACGTTTAGGTGATAAGAAGAAGATAGCTATTGAGGGTAAGGGGACTATCAAAATTTGTACTAGTGACAATACTAGTAACAGGAAAAATAATGTTGAAAGTTGATATTGTTAGCAACAACATGTTTATCTTTGATGCTACAAGGATGCCCTCTACTCATGCTCATCTCACCAAGATGGATATAGAAGCTCTTCGATAGCACAGTAGGTTTGGGCACTTCACTTTCAATGATTAAAAATTTATCCATCAAGGAGATGGTTTTGGGGCTGCCCAAACTCAATTCATCAATAACTTGTGAGTCATGTATATCAGGAAAACAAGCTTGATATCCTTTTTAATCTTCATCATGGCGAGGAAAAACCAAACTTGAATTAATCCACACGGATTTGTGTGGACCCATGCAAGTTCCAAGTCTTGTTTACAGTTTGTATTTCCTATTGTTCATTGATGATTTAACTGGAATGTGTTGGGTGTATTTTCTGACTAATAAGCATGAAGCTTTTGAGAAGTTTAAATTGTTCAAGGTCATGGCTGAAAAAGAAAACGGGAAAGTCATCAAGGTGTTGCACTCAGATAGAGGAGGTGAATTCTGCTCACATGAATTTAACTCATATTGTGAGCAAGTTGGAATCAAAAGAGAGCTCATTATTTTGTACACACCTCAACTCAATGGAGTGGTGGAGAGAAAAAATCGAACAATTATGAACTTAACCAGAAGCATGCTACAAGATCGAGAACTTTCTAAATTCTTGTGGGCTGAAGCAGTAGCCACAATAGTCTATGTCAGCAATCAATCTCCTACAAAGGCTCTTGTCAATCAAACTCCTCTTGAAGCATTGTCTCTCATCTTAAAGTATTTGGCTGTGTGGCATACGGTCTTATTCTTGCTCAGCTAAGGAAAAAGTTAAATACCAAATCAGTATAAAATATATTTATTAGGTATACTAACATGAACAGTGGCTATCGATTATATAACCCAACTACAAAAAAATTACTACTAGAAGGGATGTTGTTTTTCTTGAAGATTCTAAGTGGGTTTGGTGTAATGATATAACAACATCTAGTTATAACTATACTTTTTCGTGGCCCATTTCCCACTAAAACAGCAAGTAATCAATCAAGTACTATACTTGAAAGTACTACCTCCTTGTCTAACCCCTCAAATCAAGAGTCAACCCCTACCCCTACACCTAGTACACCCTCATTCACAAAATAGTGAAGGAACCACTCATAATTCTTCTCCTTTCCTACGCCTCACTCCCAAGCACCAAAAAGAAGATCTAAACCCCCATCCTAGCTACAAGATTATCACACTGGAGAAGGACTTTCCGATGATGAAGGTGAGGCTACCAGCTGTCAATTTGCTCTTAATACCACAGATCCGTTGACATATGATGAAGCTGTCAAATCCAAGAAATGGTATGAATCCATGCTTGCTAAACTTCAAGCCATCGAATGCAACCATACATGGGAGCTAGTATCTCTCCCACCCGGAAAAAAAAAGTTGGTGTTAAATGGTTGTACAATACTAAATTAGGAGCTAATTGTGACGTTGTGAAGTATAAGGCTAGGTTGGTGGCCAAAGGGTATTCACAGAAACAAGGTATTGATTTTCAAGAGAGATTTTCTCTAGTAACAAGGTTTGAAACTATTCTGGTTATACTTGTTACTGGTCAATGAATTTGTCCATTCATCAACTTGATGTAAAGTCAGTGTTTTTGAATGAAGACTTGACTAAATAAATATATGTTGAGCATCCAGAAGGCTTTATAGTTCAAGGAAAATCAAATATGGTGTATAAGTTGTGCAAAGCATTGTATGGGCTGAAGCATGCCCCTCGAGCCTGAAATGCCAAGATTGATGGATACTTTATACAGCATAGGTATAAAAGGAGTCACAATGAGCCTACTTTATATGTCAAAAGAGATGGTTCAGGTGAAGTCATTTACGTTTGTTTATTACATCCTCGTGTGACAAAATGATTGATGAATTTAAGCATGGAATAAAGCTATCCTTTGAGATGAATTATATGGGTTTGCTTTAGTATTTTTTGGTTCTTGAAGTAATGCAAACTCAGGATGGAATCTTTCTCTATCAAAAGAAGTATTCTCAAACTCTTTTAACTAGATTTAGGCCGAGTAATTGTAAAAAGGAAGATTCTCCTATGAATTGCAATGAGATATTTCAACTTGATGATGGATCTGATAAGGTTGATGAAGGAGCTTACAGAAGCTTGGTAGAGGGGTTGATCTACTTGACTCATTCAAGACCAGACATAACTTATGCTGTAAGCCTAGTTTGAAGGTTTATGTAAAGGCCATCAAAGATTCATTTTGGTGCTGCTAGAAGGATTCTAAAATATGTGGCTAATACAACATGTTTTGGAATTTGGTATAAAAAATATGATAATATCAAGTTAGTGGGATACAGTGATAGTGATTGGGCCAGATGTGTAGATGATTAAAAAATCCTCTCAGCATATGCCTTCTCTATAGGTAATGGTGTAGTTGCATGAAGTTTAAAGAAGCAACATACAATCGCCTTGTCTAGTATAGCAGCAAAATACATTTCTGTTACTAGTGCTACATGTCAAGCATTATGGCTTAGAAGGATACTGGAAGAGCTTGCTATTCCTCAGGAACTCATGGGATCCACGTGGTGTTATTTTGTTCTTAAAATAGATGCCTATCATCTAGTTGTTAGGATGATCGAGCCTTCAGGGTTGTTGAGCTTTTATATGTATCTCTTTTTCCTATTTAAGCTGTTACATCTCTCTGTTTTGATAAACTGAAAAAACCATTAATAAAAATTCTAGAGTTCCTTGATTATTCTAAAGATTTATTTGGTTATACTTGTTATCATATATCCTTGAATGAGTTCCTTGATTATTCTAAAGATTTATTTTGTTATTCTTGTCACTCCTATCTTAAGATGCTAAGAAGCATTGGGCCGAACCCTAGGCTGACATCCTATTGGGCCGGTGAGATTAATTAGTATGAAATATGAAGGGTTTTGAACTGACCAAACCACCCTAATGACACAAACTGGTAAATCCTGAGTTTGATTCCACTGGTTCAATCCTAAAGCGGAACTGGATTGAACACAACCCTCTAAACCCCAAAAAGGGTTAGGATCTTTAAAACTAATGATCTTAACAGTTTCTTAACAAAAACCATAACATAGGTTTAGAAAAAAATACCTGTATTAATCCTGGGATTGCTAAAGCTAGTCCACCACTACTGCACCTCCAATGAACTGGCTGCTAGACCGCTCCTGGATTACCAAAGCTTCAACATTCGAACCTGAGTGTGTGTGTGTGTCTTGCGTAAAACGCCAAAAGCCGAAACACCTTCTTGGTGTTCTTGGAATCTACACAAAACCGAGAGAGAAAGGGAGAAGTCGACGTGGGAGAGAGAGTGTGTGGAGTGGTGGCTAGGGTTTTTAGAATGCTTGATTCATTCAATCCTTAAGGCTTAAAAGGTTATTTATAAACCTTACTAAAAAGCCCAAGCCCATTTAATTAAAGCTCATGTCTTTAATTGAAGTTACATTCTTCTCACTTTGACCCCTGGACTTTAATAGTTAATTAATTAACTATTAATTAACTGGTCCATTAAATATTAACCTTAATATTTAATTTCTCCTTAAATAATAAATAACTATTTATTATTAATTTCCTTTCTGATAATTAATTCGACTGATTAATTATTTACTTCGACTGATTAATTATTTACTTTTCTCTCTAATAATTAATCTAACCGATTAATTAGTTCTACACAAAATTATGGTAAATTCCGAACCGTTCTAATTGGGTGTGTAGCAGTGTGACCCTTTAGTCTCTTATAACATTGGATACAATATATCTATTAATTATCTCTGCACATAATCTAACAGACTCCCACTTGTGCAAGATAAGGAATAGTTACTGTATATTGTTAGCCTAAGGAGGTCCCTAGCCAGACACTTAGGATAACCAGGTTATAAGAACTCTTATATCCGAAAGAAACGTGTGATAAAAATCTTATAAGCAAACTGCTTAAGTGTTAAATGTTATAAACCAACTGTTTATAAACTAACTGTCATAAACTACCTGTTTATGAACCAACTATCATAAACTACCTGTTTATGAATGGGTACGTTTTTATAGGTTTGTCCCTTGCAGCGTGATATTTCAATTTTGAGCATGAGCATGGAAAGTGTCAACTCAAAATCTCAAGAATTATATTCGTGACATACTTGATTTCAAAACTGCGTGATAAACGACAAAGAACAAATCAGTTCGTTTGGGCACGGCCGTGCACTTACCAGTTTTTCTAATCAGTCAAGGGGCCAGAAATATCTATCTTAAAAAGGAGGTGCAAATACCTTCTTGCATATTTGCATTTGGCAATACGGCTCCCACTGAATCTAGATACGCCCCTTATGACCACCCTGTTACTACGTGGCGTTAAGACGTACTAAGGAGACAATAGTTACCACATCCCAAACCAAATACCTCAGTTTGAGGATAACCTATGTGATAAATACTTTTGACACGGATCCACGAAGTATTTTTCACGGTGGGTCAATCCAATATTCGTAACCCTAACGAATATCCGTCAATTTTGGTCCGCAAAGCCCTTTTGCGGTTATATTTGATATACCTTCAAATATCCCCCCAAAATCACGATGACTTTACAACCCTATCGAGGTTCCCACCAAGATAAGTAGTCACGGATAGTGTTTTGAATAAACCTGGTTTATTCCTGGATGAACCAAAACATACAAAATGGTGAAGAACAATGAAACTAATTTTTGCATCCTCCATATTCCACCATGGAATAAAGATGCATAATTTCTACCATTTCATCGACTCAGTTCACAGCGTTTATCTGAATTACTTATTATTTTATATTGTAACTTATCACGAATTACAAAGAAAAATAATATGATTATAAACCCAAAAACTCAAGACAGGTACACTGAAGTACTCCTTTCTAGGTTTTGCTGGAATTTGTTCTTGCAACCTAAGAACAAATCTAGACTTACTTATTTTATAAAATTCTTTAAACTTGGAGAACCGGAATTAACTTCTTAGTTTCTGATTTTATAAAATAACCTCCTTGTAATCACTTTGGAGATGTATTAAATCTTACTAGATTCATACCCTTTTGAAACGATAAATCCCTTTTACATCTACTTGTAAACTTGAGATTAGATTCTCAGTGTACACCAACACTTATCTAATTTCATTACTAAGGATATTGAAGAACATCCTATTTTATCATTTCTAACATTTAACCAAACAACAATATTGATTATTCTGACTTTTGAACCTTTTAAAGCGCATATAATTTTATTTAAGTCATAGCTTGACTTAAAATCCCGCAATGACATCTTTATTGAGCACCTCTCAATAGGTCATGCTTTCCTCGGATTAGTTTGTAACACCCTGAAAAAGGGCATAGCTGTGTAGTATTGTACCATGTGCTTTGGTACTTGTATTGTGATCAGATATCTGGGTCAAAGTAAAACACACACAAGCACACTTTCTTTCACGTACAAGCTCAAACACACGCATATCTTGGAGATTTTGAGGAGCAATTCGAGTAGCAAGTTATTACAAGTGATTTCCGTGTCAAAAACGAGTTCTAGCTACTGATATTCTACTGATTTGTAAGTGTTTTCATACTAGAACCCTAAATTCGTGTTCTTGAGGAAAATACACCACTTTGATAGTGTATATGGTGTTTTTGTGTTAATTTTTGTGTACAAGTGTGTTTGCAAGCTTCCCTTGATGTCAAGTAAAGTGTACAAGTCATTGGAACTGAGTTTAGATCGATCAAAGTGTCAAAAACGTGTTTTTACGGAGCTGTGCGAAAACAGAGACGAAGGCCTGCTGTGCAGGTACTTCCTACGGGCGTAGGGGATAGTCTATGCGGCCGTAGGAGGCCTTTTGTGTCCTCTGCGGCCGTAGGATGTGTTTTGTGTGGTTTACTGTCTACGGACGAAGGAACAAGGTCTACGAGCGTAGGTATGTAACTTAAGGTCGTAGGTCATCAAGGAACAGCTCCTGCGGGCGTAGGAATAGGTTCCTGTGGCCGTAGGGCATGATTCATTGGAAAGAACCTCTGCGGGTGCAGGGAATTTTCCCTACGGCCGTAGGGAGGGTTTGACATGTGTCCTGCGGCCGTAGGACGAGTCCTCTACGGCCGTAGGATCCTGTCCAGTGCTGACAGTTTATGTAACTTGTGTTTTGACCTATGTGTGCTATGTGTTTGTGATAACCAAGACTGAACCTAATGTGTTAGGTGATTCGGACGACTCCGTGTGCTCTTGGGATTCCTGAATACATATCTGCCTCATTTGATATCGGGGTGAGTACCGGTTTCCCATGAGACTCAGTAAGTAGGGCTATTGCGTGCCTGTGCTATGTGCCATGTGTATGTATAGCGACACCAGTGATATAAATTGTGATATGTGATAGGGGTGTCGAAAATAACTGAAACTCGTTTAACCAGACCGGCCCGAATTGAATTCGGGTTATTCGGATAGCTTATTCGGATAATTCGGGTTATTCGGATAAGTTATTCGGGTAGTTCGGTTTACCCGTATTTTATATGAATCGGTTATCGGATAAGCTAAGATTAATTCGGTTATAACCGAATAACCCGAATTTTTTTTAGCGTGTTTAGTTTATACTAATCATATTATCTTTATTAGTTCTATTCATATTCGTATTCAACCCACGTAGTGCCTTTAAGGTGAATCATCAATGGGAGCTTTAAATCAATTGGATTTTAAACTTAAAACCGTAAGCTTGAGTTTTTTTCCCTATATTTTTTTGAAGAAATTGGATGTTTTAAATTAAGTGTTATGTTTAAAATCGTAAACTTTCACATGACAATTTTTCACATGCACTTAGTGCTCCTCATAAAATTTTTCTTTCTTACATTACAATAAAGAATACACATTAGTTACTTGATTTTGTTGTATATGATGATATTAAACTTCTTATTTAGATCATAATGTAGGCTTCTCATTTGAATATTTGACTTTGATTTATTGATCATATTAAACTTTTGATGGCTTAAAACTACAACTCTGAATGGTAGAAAACGACTTGAAGCCCTTAATTTGTAAGGCAAGGATTTTTTTTTTGTTAATGCACATAAACCAAAGCTCATATCATGATTTATACCTGAATTCGGGTTTTATTCAATATACCCGAATAACCCGATATCCGAATTACCCGAAAACCGAATACCCGGATTCTTATTCGGTTCGGTTAACGGGTATATTTCCAAAACAAAATTAACTGAATAACCCGACCCGAACTACCCGAAACCCGAATAAATAAACCGAATAACACCCTTAATATGTGATACACATGTGTACTGTGGACCTTATGGGTCAAACGTGTTTATGATTCCTGTCCGGACAGACGCAGTGGTTGAGGTCAGTTTGCTAACGCGGCTGGATCCTTGAGTGTTTTCGGGATCAACGGTACTCGATGGAGTTTTTCCGAGTTAAAGGTTCTGCAGGCCGCCGTTCCTCGACATACAGTGAGGATCTTGGTCTATGATCAGATCCGAACGGATTCCTAGTGGCTCCAACGTGATGGTGGGCTGCTCTTCGCTCCCCACCGATGCGGTTGGTTGTGACTAATTCCCTAGCTCGGATCGTTGAGCCAGGCTAGCTACCTCGCAAGACATGATCCCGCTGATATGTCGGCGCACTGCTACGTGATAGCTTAGCATTGTGTGCCATATTGTGACGTGATAACATGCTTATTGGTGCTTATGTGATACCTGTACTCACTAGCTAGTGTTGCTAATGTTTCGTGATATTTCCCTTTTCGTAGGTTAGTGATCAGATGGTCTGGCGAGGCGGGTTGCTCTGGGTAGTGTTATTGTATATATCTTTTGGAACACTTGTTTGTTAACTCTGATACTTTGTGACGATGGTCGGTGCGTAGTGATAACACTGGCTTAATTTTTGGGACTTGGCTTGATTCGTTGTTCTTAAATCGCCAAGTCGGTAAAGTGTACTTAGTATGTAAACAGTGGTTTGTTCCGCTGCAAACCTTTTGTGTAAATAAGTTTAAAAAGTTTTAATTTACGCTAATTTTAAGCTTGTGAAACCCGGTGTTACAAGTTCCTTTGTAAGAACTTACTTTTTTAGATAACTTCTAAAATTATCCGAAAATTATGCACTTTAAATGTTCATTCTTGTATTTATCATACTAGTTAAATCAACCCTGATAACTTGATAAATACACTAGTCAGATGCTCCCACTATCTTTTATGGAAAAAAGCATTACTTTAAAACATCCTTTTAGGTTCAGTCAGTCATTGACCAAGTCACCTAAAAACTGTGTTCTAAACACTTGTTTTAAACTTTGTTTTTTGTAAGAAATTTAATCGTTTTATGAAACCAGAACTTGGATCTCCCATATATCCATCCTCCCAATCATGGAATGTGGTTTCATTAAACTTAACACAATTACAATTATAAGAAACTCGCAATGGTATTTTAAATTTCCTTTCTTAAAACAATTAGTATAAAACATCCTTGATTATAATAACTATTATAATCACCTTTATACTTTCTCAAATGTTTTATCAAAAAACAATTTCACTTAGAAATAATAACTATTATTTCCACATGTTCAAAACTTTGAACATTTATTTTCCATAAAAAAAAATTTAATACTTGAAAAATTAGAAAAACTATCTAATTTTATAAACACAACCTGTTTATCTAAGTATTTATATAGTGAGACTAGCATTTATGTAACTACAATAATTTTCTGCATAAGATCACTATGAATCACCAATTAAGTCAAGACTTGACTTATTGGTATCCTTTAGTCACAACTGGACTAACCTGATTCATAAAAAAACACACGTGCACGGATATAAACTAAAAATTCAAACCTTTCAAAATTTAAAACATAATGTCAAAAAACAAGAGTTTTAAACTAAATAAATCCAAAAAACTTTAAACAAAAAGTTTAATAACTAAGAGAATGAATTATTAAATATCCGAGTTGCACGAGGGATCTCAAAATGCTGGGCCGCTTCACTTTCCATCACCTCCTGCAATAAAACGATTGCAAGATATTAGCATACTCGTAAAAAAATTTATAAGTGGAAAGTGACAAAAAAGCTAATCACGCAATACCTGAGGAGCCAGACTTGCCTCCTGCCTCGTGACCCTTAGGACAATCTCTTTTCCAATGTCCGATCTCACCGCACTTGAAGCACCGATTCTCGGTTCTTGCTTTGTTTGGCTTCGGCTTCTTGCCCTTGTTGTCGTTATTAGCCCTAGGTGCATTCTGGCTGGGCTGGACCTTGCCCTTTCCCTTTCCGTTGCGCCCCTTCCTCTTCTTATGTCTACTATGTCCCACCATGAGAATGTCCTTAGACTTGGTCCCGATACTCTGCTCTGCTGTCTTAAGCATGGAGTGCAACTCAGCCATGGATTTCTCCATGTTTTTCATGTTGTAGTTGTCTATAAAAGGCTTATAGTCGTTTGACAACGAGTTGAGTATCGTATATGTTGCTAGCTGCAACGGCACTGGGTGCCCAAGCCTCTCCAGGTGGTCCATGTAGCCTTTCATTTTCATGACGTGGTTACTGACCGAAGTCCCCTTAGCCATCTTGCACGAGTTAAATGCCCTAGTGGCATCATAACGCTCTGTGCGGGCTTGCTCCTGGAACATATCCCTCAGCTGGCGGATCATGTCATAAGCAGGAGTCTCCATCATGCTTGACTGCAACTCTGGACTCATTGTTACAAGCATGAGGCAGCTAACATCTAGGGCGTCATTGGAGCGCTTCTGAAAAGCCACCCTGACTTCTGCCCTAGCATTGTTGGCAGGGGGATTTCCTAGAGGTTGTTCTAGAACGTGCCACTTTCTCTCGTGCCTCAGCACGATTCGGAGATTTCTCTCCCACGTGAGAAAGTTTAGCCCGGTGAGCTTATCCTTCTCAAGGATAGAGCGAAGAGAGAGGTTGTTAGTAATGGTAACGTTGGTTGCCATCTACAAATTAAAACCCGGTTTAATTAGTAATTGCAGATAAACTTTTCTAACATATATCATCAAAACCCATAAATAATATATATCAGACCTAGGACCCATATTTCACATACTTGACGCAAGGTTTGGTCACTTCCCGCCAAGTTATGCTATTTCTGGTAGGTAACATCCTGTACCAATCGTACCTAACTGGTATGACTCATAGAATCTCGTAGAGCACTCAGACCCAGTCTAGTATGTTTAACTCTACTCTAGTGCATTTTGGGCCGGGACTCCCGATTATCACCAAAATAGATCGCACCACCTAAGACAGCATGAATTCTGGCCGTGACTCCCGATTATCGCAGAATATTTCATGCCCTTTCCCGCAATGGTTTGAACCCGGATGCCCAAGGTTTGGGCACTTTCGACACCCGAGTACCGTTTAACAGCAAAGGTGTACCATTAGGTGGGTAGCACACTGATCTAATATTTTCTTGGGTTTATAATTAAGTTTAAAAACTTAATTTTCCAGTTTTTGAAAAAAAAACATTTTAAAACTTTCTGTTTTAAAAAATACGATTTACATGTGTACCTATACTAGGTGCACAAAACGGCTTTATAAATTCCAAACTTATAATCTTGACAAAACTTTAAATTTATAAAAATTTAACTAACACGACTAGCAACCTATTGTCATATTCTAGTTTGTCATAAATCGTGGTTTTTCTCTGTTCAATAATTAGCTATTATTAAACCCATTTTTATTTAGCATCTACACATATCACACACACCCAACTAATCTTAAGGTCAATCCTAAGGATAAAATGGACTTGAAATTCGCCTTCTTGGTGAATTGCTCCCACTTGCTTTGACACCTCATCCGAAGTGTCCGAGCTCCGTGCAAAACATCACCTTCAAAACTCCTTCTTGAATTCCATTTTGGTAAAAGGGGATAAAACTACAATTATTCTAATACAATTACAATATGGAATGGGGTTGTAATTGGCGCGCAGGCCTCCCCGAACCGGTACAATATTACAATTAAGAAAGGGATTGAAAATGGCACGCAGGCCTTCCCAAAACCAAAAAGAAAAGAAGAAATAAAAGCGAGTCCTAAGTCGGCAAAACTATAGCTGTATATATTTCACAACCACGCAGTATATATAATCAACCACGCAGTTAAAAGAATATATAAACAATAAACTGTGTAGTGAAGCACATAACCTGATTCGTCTAACCATTCTCATTCACCCTTTTGATTAATAACTATTAACCAAAAATGAGAATTATGATCTTCTAAACATTTAAAATTTACTTGACCAAAATGGTTTTTCAACAGACTTTGAAAAACTTGATTCACTCGAAAACTTGAATAAAATCCTATGTCGGGTTTCTACTAGTTCTTACCAAAAACTTAAACACGACAAAATTTGGTCATTTAAATGTCATCCTGTTTGTTTCTCCATCCTTTATATAAACTAACCCTTTTAGAGTTTATTTAAAACAACTAAAACAGTCGTAATAAATGAACACCTAATATATATATATATATATATATATATATATATATATATATATATATATATATATATATATATATATATATATATATATATATATTAACTAAACTTAATTAAAATACATACATTACTAGTTTATATAAACTTTATTAATTTTAACGCTTAAACTTAATAACTCATTTCATTTAATCGGAATACTTATTTGGGTCGAAAAACGATTGGGCCGAGACCCACTTGGGCTGTAGCCCTTCCTGGCCGTGACCGCCTAGGCTGTAACCCCCTTTGGGTTGTTGCCCTCCTGGGCTGTGACCGCCTGGGCCGTAACCCCCTTTGGGTTGTTGCCCTCCTGGGCCGTGGTGCCTTGGGCCGAAGCCGCTACCTGGGCCGAAGCCTCCCAGCTCACCATCAAGGGCTGCCGTCAACCTGCTGACCACCGCCGACTGCTGTCGATCACCACCGACCAGCCAGCGTTGCCGCAGAAACTGCCGCCGACCAGCAACCGCCGCCCTGGGCTGCCGTCGGCCGGCTACGGTAGTGGCCATGGTTTCCTTTCCGATTAGAAACAAAATTTTAAAACCTTTAAATCCTTAATCTAATTTAATTAAAACTAATCTGTTTTAATATCCTAATTAATATATGGATTTAATCAAAAACCAAAAATAGTATTAATTATTAATATTAACAAAAACTGTTCTTATTAATAATTAATTATCCTAAAACAAGATTTTAACCTTTTAAACAAAACAGTTCAAATTTCTGGTCAACATCAAGTTTTAGATAAAAAGTTTATCTTTTAACCATTTAAACATAAACCTTGTTTAAACTTATGTGATTAAAGTTAAACCTTTTATTATCTGGATAAAAACAAAAAACTTGTTTTTATCACCCTATGGTTTTCGATTTTCTTGAAGAAAAGAACGAGATGAAGTAGAAGATCATACAATCTAAACAAATCAATTAACTAGATTAACCAGGTTTAACAAATTAAACAAACTGTTCAATTTTCTTGATCAAAAACTTGTTCTTATCAAAAATCATAATCCTTTTAACCATTCAAACAAACTGTTTGAATTTCCTGATCAATAGGATTAAACCTGATAACAAAAATAAACTGTTTTTGTTACCTTCTTGATTTTCGAAAAACCAAGAACAAAAAATAGAAGATCAAGAACAAAACCTACAATCTAAAACAGATAAAACTAGAAACTAAAAGATCATAAAGCCAAGGATCTGATACCACTGAAGGGTTTTGAACTGACCAAACCACCCTAATGACACAAACTGGTCAATCCTGAGTTTGATTCCACTCGTTCAATCCTAAAGCGGAACTGGATTGAACACAAATCTCTAAACCCCAAAGAGGGTTAGGATCTTTAAAACTAATTAAAACCATAACATAGGTTTTAATCCTGGGATTGCTAAAGCTAGTCCACCACTACTGCACCTTCGATGAATTGGCTGCTAGACCGCTCCTGGATTACGAAAGCTTCAACACTCGAACCTGAATGTGTGTGTGTCTTGCGTAAAACGCCAAAAGCCGAAACACCTTCTTGGTGTTCTTGGGATCGACGCAAAACCGAGAGAGAGAGGGAGAAATCGACGTGGGAGAGAGAGAGAGAGTGGAGTGGTGGCTAGGGTTTTTAGAATGCTTGATTCATTCAATCCTTAAGGCTTAAAATGTTATTTATAAACCTTATTAAAAAGCACAAGCCCGTTTAATTAAAGCTTGTGTCTTTAATTGAAGTTTCATTCTTCTCACTTTGACCCGTGGACTTTACTAGTTAATTAATTAACTATTAATTAACTGGTTCATTAAATATTAACCTTAATATTTAATTTCTCCTTAAATAATAAATAACTATTTATTATTTATTTCCTTTCTGATAATTAATTCGACTGATTAATTATTTACTTTTCTCTGTAATAATTAATCCAACTGATTAATTATTTCCACACAGAATTATGGTAAATTCTGAACTGTTCTAATTGGGCGTGTAGCAGTGTGACCCTTTAGTCTCTTATAACATTGGATACAATGTACCTATTAATTATCTCTGCACATAATCTGACAGAAATATGCAGTAAGTGATTTTAAATTATTTTAACTAACATCATATCCGTGCAGTACAACTGCGATGCTAATAATTTATGCTTAAAAACATGTTCGATTTTAAGAATATGGTATGCGTGAAATACATGGATAGAAAATGGAATTTGCTCTATAACATAACCATGTTCTCTCATTTTTCTGTTTTCTTTATTTATCTTTATTCCAATCAACCTTTTTATTAGTTATAAAACTTTAAATAGTTTTTAAAAAACAATAAAATAAGGAAAAAAAATATTATTTTAAAATCATTAGAGATAGATATAATCTAGCCTAAAATATATAATGATGTAAGTGATTTAACCAAAATTAGATGCATTAAATAGTTGTTGTCATGTTTAACGATTTATTAAAGTAATAGTTGTCATAAGTTAGTTGAGATAATTCAGGAACTGACTGATTAGACTATTGTTCTAAGTGTTTGTATCTTATGCATATAGACATTGAACATGTACTTCTTAAAATTAAGTAGTCTTAACAAAAAAATTTTTAAAGAGAAAATTAAATGTTTTATGATATAATATTTAATAATTAAAGTAGTATTAAACCTAGATTATTTTTTACTAATTTTCGAAGTGTTTTTTCAATTGAATATAGTTTAATTGCATCAATAAGTTGAACACATGCACTTGGTTTAACCTTATAGCTAATTTTTTTAAAACTATAATACTACATAACATAAGTGCTTACTTTATGAAAATTAATACAACCTTGGTGAAGAAAGTACTTCTGTCCTATGCGATCTTTTTGAAATAATTGTGTACAGAGATAGTGTACACGTGTCATCACATTCATGAACACTATGAGTCACTAAAGGGTCACACAGCTGCACACCCAACTCATGAACAAGGAATAAATCAGTGTGTATAAAATAGATAATTAACAGTTGATTAATTATGAGGAAAGAAGGTATTAATAAATAGATATATATTAATAAAGAGAAAGGATATTAAATATTAGTTAAATATTTAATAAATTAAGTTTAGTTGGAAAATTATTAATTAACAGTTGTTTAATTAATAATAACTGAACTTCGAGGGCTTGTTTTGTAATAGGATTAAAATTATAGATTATAGACAGGGTTTTAAAGGTCCAAGGGCTTAGGCCCAGAAGAAAATCTATATAAGGAGGTTTAAACCTAAGTTTAAACCTAATCAATCATTTAAGGTTATCTATTCCTAAACAAAAGAACACAAGTCTCTCTCTCTCTCCCTCTCTCTCCTCACCTTCGCCCGAACCCACCACCACCGTAGGTGGTACTCAGCGGTCACCGGCGTACAGAAGCAGCAGCGCACGGCGGCCCTGCGGCGGCGCCCTGCGGTTAGCGGCGCTAACCTCGCAGCCGGCTTCCTCCTTTGCGGTGGTTTTGACGGCGGTGGCAGTTTGTGACAAAAACCAGGCATTAATTATACACAGATTGTTCAGTCTTTGGCGGTCTAGCAGCCACTTCAAGGGTGAAGTAGCTGTGTATCCCCCTTCAGCAGTTTTAGGGTATAATTTCTATCTTTTAGATATAAATGATCTTAAACCTGTGTATATTGCATGTTATATCTGTTTTATGATTCTGGTATTGTTTCCCCACCTGTTCCAGTTGGGATCCTGGGAACGGGATTTACAAGTATTGTTTTTATTCTGCTGTGCATGTTTGTACCCTGTAATCCCTACACTTTTGATATTTAAAGGTTTAGTTCTTCGAGATCGGACATGTTTTAATTATAGAGATGGAATGGTTTCAAGTAATTTTTGAATAAACATTTTGAATACCAGTCGTTTTTAGACGAACTTTTTAGTTTCTATATATAAAGGATGCACTTATGTTCTTGGGATAGCCCCCGGAGAATTTATGGATTGTTCAGTCTTTGGCGGTCTAGCCGCCAGTTCAAGGGTGTAGTAGCTGTGTATCCCCCTTGAGCAGTTTCAGGGTATAATTTCTATCTTTTAGATATAAATGATCTTAAACCTGTGTATATTGCATGTTCTATCTGTTTTATGATTCTGGTATTGTTTCTGCACCTGATCCAGTTAGGATCCTGGGAACGGGATTTACAAGTATTGTTTTTATTCTGTTGTGCATGCTTGTACCCTGTAAATCCCTACACTTTTGATATTTAAAGGTTTAGTTCTTCGAGATCGGACATGTTTTAATTATCGAGATGGAATGGTTTCAAGTAATTTTTGAATAAATATTTTGAATACCCGTCGTTTTTAGACGAACTTTATAGTTTCTATATATAAAGAATGCACTTATGCTTTTGGGATAGCCCCCGGAGAATTTACGGATTGTTCAGTCTTTGGCGGTCTAGCAGCCAGTTCAAGGGTGCAGTAGCTGTGTATCCACCTTCAACAGTTTCAGGGTATAATTTATATCTTTTACATATAAATGATCTTAAACCTGTGTATATTGCATGTTATATCTGTTTTATGATTCTGGTATTGTTTCCCCACCTGATCCAGTTGGGATCCTGGGAACGGGATTTACAAGTATTGTTTTTATTCTGTTGTGCATGTTTGTACCCTGTAAATCCCTACACTTTTGATATTTAAAGGTTTAGTTCTTCGAGACCGGACATGTTTTAATTATCGAGATGGAATGGTTTCAAGTAATTTTTGAATACACATTTTGAATACCAGTCGTTTTTAGACGAATTTTTTAGTTTCTTTATATAAAGGATGCACTTATGTTCTTGGGATAGCCCCCGGAGAATTTACAGGTTTTGATGCATGAGTCATAGCGAAATGACCGTAATGCTTGATAGTTTGCCTTTTTTTATAATAAAATGTCAAAAGAAACACACGAAAAATAAACCAAAATTATCCAAACTCCGATACTTAATAACCAAACCTGAGATATCTAAAACGAACTAAAAAAATATACAAACAGAAACCGTAATGGTCCCTTCAAAATTTTTATATAAATATGTCAAAAAGTTAACTTGAAAACACGAAACGAAGCTTAAAAAGATCGATAAGAAAATGTGTAAACCTAACTGAAGTCAAACTGATCCAAATGGTCTTCTTCAAAATTGGCTCGCCGAAGACCGAACTGACCTCGGGCTGTCTGCAAAGGACCAGTCTGCCCCTGCATCGACTCATGACCAACTCGGATTATTTTTGTGTAACTTTAGTATAAAATGAACAAAAGTTGGAATAAAATAGAACATCAAAATATGTCGGAAACACTATGTTAAACTTTCTTTTTCTTAAAAAAATATTACAATACGATTTATAGTATAGAAAGTTGACAACAATTAGATTAATTTTCGAGTAGGTATGGTGTCGTTTGTCACCTTCTTTATATTGACTTCTCCACACATTTGACAATTTTCTTCGTTGTCAGTGCATACATTCAATGCTTTCAAGCATTTTAAGGTGATGACATATGTACTTGACCTACCGATCCGGAGGTTGGTCTGGACTGGAGAAAGAAGTATCAGAAGCTACACAAAGTGCAAGGTTCCAGAAGATGTACTATACTACCCGACAAAAGGTACATGGGTATTTAATTATATGTCAGAGCTGCCAGAGGCCAAAGCAGCCAGACCATTGGATAAAGATAGTCAGCCCTACCAGAACAGCTGGTTGGACCAACCACAGGACAAGAACCATTGGACAAAGACCTCATTTGGAGATTCTATAAGTATCCCCATCCCTCACACATCTGGTATCAGGTTCATTCTCAACTCTCTCTCTTTACTTATCACTTTCTCCCTTATCTCTTTTCCCCCTCTCTTTATCTCCATACATATATCTTATACATACATACATATACTAACTTGACCGTCGGAGGGTGGATCCCGGGGCTCCGGCCTCGGGTCACCTTCTAACGAGTTCTCTTTATGTTCGCAGCATGTGATCCAAGCTCGGAAAGATGGAGAACGGCCTGACACAACCATCTAAACCAACCCGGCGGATCGATGTTTCAACATTTGGCGCCATCCGTGGGACTCAAGCAACAAGCTACGAGTTCTAAACACAACTTCATTCTCTTGCTCGCACTTACAGGTTTTTATGTATTAAACCTTCACTGTTGCATGCCGTGATAATTTCTTTTTGAACATACATGACGTTTACATAATCTTCTTTCATGCACGACACCTACTTCCATCTGCTTAACTTGAGATTTAAGTCACAAAAATATGAATTAATGATGTTCATACAGTTGTCTTAATAGTGCATTCGGCCCAGTAAAAAAAAGGAAAGATAAAAAAGAAACATATATGTCTTGTATACACATGGTTAAGCATGACAAAACAAATTAACTAGCTTCAAACCTTCACAGTTATGCAATCTGATTCATAAATTAACTACCTTTTCTGCCAAAATAAATTTCTTGAGTAATAAACTTTGCATATAAGTGAAATCCGCTTACCATTGTTATAACCATAAATTTGGTTATCATAACCAGAAACAAAGTTTGACATCTTCATCTGAATCAATTTAAAACTGCAAAAGGTGTCTTTTATAAAATAAGGACCAAGAACAAACATGATGAGCATGAAGCTGGGTGTCGATCTCGCCATCTTCTTCGAGCTCTTCTTTATGTCTATTATCCTTATATCTATTACCCAAGTATGTGAGATGATTTAAAAATAATAATAAAAATAAAGAAAAAAAACCTCATGTATCGGCAGAAAGAAGGAGAAGCGATGATACGATTTTCATTTGTTTTGTGATTGCTCGAAACGTTCGGTCGACGTTTCAACTTCGTAGCTTTAAAAGTCACACAGACACATCACGCACAAACCTTCGTCCTTGGCGGAAGTTCATTTCTGGTCACGTTGCAATACTTGTATCTCTATCTCTCCTGTCCGACATGCCGGATAAAAAAGAAAATGAAAATAGAGCTGGTATGTTTGGATATTATCGTTAACCCGCCATACATTTTCATCCGTTAAACCAGCGGGTGTAGTCGGTTCAAATTTCCTGTCGGTGGTTGACTGCTTTATTGCTCCGGCAAAGTAGAGAAATGCTTGAATGGGAATCTTATCTTAAGGAAAACAGAAAGGAAATGAAAAGTATCGCCAGATTTGTTACCCATCATTTTAAAAATAAAGAAATTGACATTGACCTGACTAGATAGTAGACCTCCTAGGTTCCACTGCCCAATGTATAAGCTTTAAACATGCCTAATATTAAGAAATCTGACATGCTACAGTTACCAAAAGAAAAAGCGTGTTGGCTTTTTACAAAACATTATGGTATAATAAATCATGAAATCAAAACAAATTAACACCTTCGAGGATCTCAAACAAAAGTTAGCAGCAGTATAGGATTGTTAATTAAAACCATTTATTTAGTTTTGAAAGAACTATAGAAGCTAGCTAGAAGTTGATTATTTAAATTTGTAATAAGATTTTTTTTGTCCTTTTCTCTTGAACACATAAATTTGTCAGGAAAAAGATGTACCTACCCACTGTCTTCCCTAGATTTACTTTTGACTAGTAGACACATACTAAATGAAGGGAAATAGTTACTCTGGTTAGCATCAAACCAAAAATTAACAAACCAGTTTTTTATTTCTTTCTCCATGCATATGTTCCAATAGCTAGTTATATAATAAGCTTCTTTTTAGCAATGAAATAGCACATGACTTTCTATGTACAATTTAGTTTTTTTTAATAACCTCATGAAAATCTAGATAGCATCCAACTACTAATTCTGGAACAACTTAATATTCTATTTTCTTTTCACTATTACATAATACATACACTATTAATAGATTAGTGGATATTGGATAATATCCGGCTAATCGAATGGAAAACAAAAATTGATTAAATCATTAACGGTTACTTTTGTTTGAAGTAGCTTATAGATTAAATTAATATAGGGTACCTAAATTTCATATCCCAACACCTTGACTTCAAGACTAATTTATTTTGGTCCAACAATGATCTTGATACAAGGATAGAATATTATTTTTAGCGTATTTATTTGATTTGTATATATCTAAGCAATAAGTGATCAAAGTTCCATGTACGTGTCTTTATTTGTTCATTAATTATCATCAAACAAATGTGCATGCGTTTATTTGTTGGGTTATTCACCAATGTTTTTTAATGTGATACGTATGCAGTAAACATTCATGACAGGTTTATATTATCAATTATTATATAGTATAAACATTTCGATCATCAGAAGAGGTCGATCACGAATTGATTCATTCACCTATATCATAGATTCTAAGTATCAAACCTATTATACTATATGACTTATGCATGATATTATTTATGACATACATAATACTTGCAGAACCTTCTTTATGTCATGCATAATACTAAAAATACCTTGTTTATGATATGCATGGTACCTACATGATCTTGTCTATCGATATGCATGATATTTACTTGCTTTAAGTAAAAACTTTTGATATATGCGTTTTTATACATGTTTTACATGTTAGAATACCCCGTACTTAGCCCAAATACAAGGTGAATACTTCTAATATGGATCTAATATGCTTAACATTCACCATGCAGGTTACAAAGAGCTTTAAGCAAGATAAATGGGCAAAACAAGGAAAGAATTGAAGAAAATAGAAGAATAGTGAAAAAATGATCACTACGGCCGTAGGGATTATATCCTACGGCCGTAGGAAGCCATCTTCTAGAATCCATCATTGCCTGTCAGATCTTGCGTGTCCCGGACAAATGGTTTAACGTTGCGTGTGTAGAAAATCCAGTCATGATTTCCTACGGCCGTAGTAGCTTATTCCTACGGCCGTAGGAAGCCCACTTACAGCAGATTAAATTCAGAATTCTGCCATTTTGCAAAGGGTTGCCATTTTCACCTCCACTCCGGAAAAACACTTCCATAGACCCTCTCTAAATATCCTAACACTCCAGGGGACTTCTCTTGGTGATTCTAAGGAGGAGAGCTTGGATCTTGAAGGCTTGGAACAACATTTGGAGCTTGGATTCATTAGTTATATCATTGCTAGCTTGGGTATACTCTTTCCATTTATTATATCAATCATGTACCCATGTGTTCCAGATGTTGTAATGTTACTATTTTTGTATATGGATAACTAAACTCATTTCACTTGGGCCAAGATGATTCTTGGCTAAGTTATGGCAATATATTTGACTTTTATGATGACTTGATTCATATATGCATGTTTAATCTTGAATACAAATGTGTTTTATCAACTTAGTATGTTTAATCTAACCATGTTCATGTGTGATAATGTGTATATGATAACTCATTCATGTTTTAACATATGAATATTCAAGAATGATGGTTGATTTTATTAATTCCATGTTGAGTTTGTTATTAGAAATGATACATCTTGCATGGTTGTCATTAGATGTCATTTTTGGAATATGATTTGAATCATTTCAGGTTCATCCATTATTGGTTATGTTAATCATATGTTGGTTTTATGCATGCCTTATGATTATAGATGAAAATCTTGTTATTTGGTGTATTTATGGGTTAAACATGCTACAAATAATTAAAGGGTTCACAAGGATGTTTATTGGTATGTTTAGATGGTGAAATGAACTCACATGTATGCCTTTGTTATGCTTGTCTTAGTGTTCAATGTGCATATCACATGATTCATGTTTTAAGAAGTGTTGGCTATACTAGAAATGGTAGGTTTAACATGTTCATATCTTTAGAAATCATGTGACTAAACATTAAGAATCCCTTAATTGTGAGGTTTGAGTTTAGATGAGTTCATGACCCCATTGTACCAGTTTACATGTGTTTATGATATGAGATTAAAGTCTAGATTGTAATTTGTTGTTGAATGCCTTTATGTTAGATTTGAATGTTCTGTCGGATGGGTCCCTACGGCCGTAGGAAGAAATCCCTACAGCCGTAGGACTGTCCAGGATGCTACGACCGTAGTAGATACTTACTACGGCCGTAGGAGCCATTTTCACCACTAGTGTGCTGTTTTTGCTTGTTTTAACTTAATTAACTGCTTTGACACCTTTTTGGGTTCTGAGGACTACTGGACAAATCATTTGAAAAGATGTTTGTCTTTGTAGTCTGATTTGGACGCGATCCGGTGGATCTGTAGTTGAATTCTGATATGCCGTTACTTGCTTAATTATGTTTAAGTGTTGAATCTGAGTCTTGATAACTCGAGTGAAGATTTGTGCATGATAATATGGTTTTGTCAAGTATTAGAACAGCATGCTATGCACTTAAACTATTCAAGTCTTCATATTATGTTTTGTATTGTGTCATTGCCATGACTAGTCTCGATGATTCGAAAGCCTGAGTGAATCTGTTATCCTGTCTGTTTGCCTTCAGTGTTAATCTGTTTTAGTTGCTGTATTTCCTGTTTAATTTAGTTAATTTGGTTACTTGCTTTAATTAATCCTGCTGATCAAACAACAATGAGACTTAAGTATTGGTAGCTTCCTGTCCTGGTGGAACGACATCCGGTCTTACCGAGTCTATACTACTATTGACCAGGTTATACTTGCCTGAGTCGTGTGTAGTATCTGCTTAGTAACATCGTTTTTATAAATTTAAAACGAGGTTGTGTCCCAAGATTTTATAACCAGAAAAACAAGCAGTCCTTGTGAACACCAACTTTCCCTCGTGTTATGTAAATAAAACTTGTTCATCCTTATATTAGCTATAAATTTAGACCTACGTAAAGGATATAGTTACCACAATGAAATCCTTGGAGCTTTAGTAAAACAATAATCATGAACATATATGAGGAAATGACGAAGCTCTAGTAGCTATTTTGTAATGAATTTAGGTCCATGAAGAAAGTATGCATTCCTTGTATATTACAATAAACTTGTTGACCGATACATAACTAAAGATGAGAATAGCACATAAACACATATCGTAATGCTACTTTCATCTCCATCTAATCTCGCGTAAAGCATATTCTTACCATTGGTAAGAAAAGCTCGTGCTCCGGCTCCGCATGCCATGCCTTTGCTCCGAAGGTCATGCTCCGGCTCCGTAGGCCATGTCCCTGCTCCGAAGGCCACCCTCCGGCTCCAAAGCTCATGCCTTTGTTATGAAGCTCATGCTTGTCCCAGAGCTTCAAGCTAAGCATTGATAGGGATTAGCGACATACTGTTGTAAAGCTCGTATTCAGATCCAAAGGTACCTCCGGACCATAACCTTCGGTAGCCCTTGGATGGACTTCGTCATTACGATAGATCAACTTTCAGATCCGAAGGTACCTCCAGACCACAATCTTCATTAGTCCTTGGATGGACTTCGTCATTACGATAGATCAACTTTCAGATCCGAAGGTACCTCCAGACCACAACCTTCAGTAGTCCTTGGATGGACTTCGTCATTACGATAGATCAACTTTCAGATCCGAAGGTACCTCCAGACCAAGCTTCTTGTTCAATCCGCATGCAAGGACCATTCTCTAGCTGCAAGGTTAGAACCAATCCGGACCTATGTCCGGGTATAACTCCGAAGCTAACATTCTGGTCCGAAGTTTCAAACCAACCTTCGGCAAAGGTCGATCACGAATATCATTCGGCCATATCATTGCTAAGTATCATACATATTTTACTATATGACTTGTGCATAACCTTGTTCATGACATGCTTAATACTTGCACAACTTTGTATGACATGTGTAGCACCTACGAAACCTCGTCCATGACATGCTTAATAATTGCACAACCTTATATGACATACGTAGTAACTACAAAACCTTGTCCATGACATGTTCAATACCTGCAGAACCTTGTTTATGATATGTATGAATGATCTTGTTACTCAATATACATGACGTTTGTTTTAATTTCAAGATTTCTCCCATGAAAAAACTTATTTATAAAAGAATGTTCATCTTCGTCACAACATGAATCTAGAACCATATAAGAGATAAAACCATTCATCCTTATTGTAGTTATGAACATGTTTTGAAACTCATTCATCATGCATGATACCCGCGTGATCTTGCCTACTAATTGTAGAACTTACATTATAAATGAGACTCATTCATCGTTGTGACCACAAATCCAGACCTACATAAGGAATATAACCATCTACTAAGTGTTGTTAGTAAAAGATCATAGCCTACCAAGGACAACTCAATTCATTAATCACATGGCAACCCGTGTATCAACCGCGACTTGATTTACGTTGTATGCATTATTGTACTTTGTTTAATACCTTAGCTATTCCAACTGATTACGCCCTTTGGATCGTCATTTAGGTGTAAAATTGATGGAAGCATATGATATTAACCCCTCTTTATAACATAACTATACCTAATGTTATACATCACTACCGCATTCAGGCATATTTTCATAATTGGACACTACGAGTTACTAAGATTATCTGGAAAGCTTACTATTTTTACATAAAAATGATTTTAAACCTATGATGCTTCTGAAGCTCACAAAAAATACGAGACCCATGCATTTTTTATATCTTTCGAGTTCAATAGTGCTACTTAATTAACACTATTGAACTGAGAGACTATGATGGTATTGTACCAATATGTTTTGAAAAGATGAAATAAAAAGTTGTTACGTCGTGTATGGGAAACAATATATTATATCCTATGTCATTATTATGTCGTATCTAACAAATGCAAAAGAAACTCATTTTTATGTCTACTTTCAGGAAGATACACACATGAACAATTTATTGCAGGATACACACCATAACATATTTAGCGGTTTGATAAACAGACCCACCTGAACGGATCGTGGAACACCATGAACCTGAAGAAGTACTACCTCTAAAGAGGAAAGTAGCTGCTGCAACACCATTTGAAACAACAACAAATAAAATTTTGTCTAAGACAAAAGGGTAGATCACAGTGACGTAACTACCGGACCGGAAAACTCAATCCTCTTGTGATCATTTAAAACTCAACAGATTAACAGCTCTATTGGCTTGTACACTATAAGTAAACAGTGATGTTGTTTAAATATCATGCGATATTATAAGTGAATGGAAGTACACTTTGGCAAATTATGTCAAATTTGTGGATCTCATAAACAAGCTCTATTGGCTTGTACACTATAAGTAAACAAAATCGAGCTTTGCTACCTTGTGTACCTATTCGGCCCAGAAGGGCCAAGTAGAAGGAAAACGAAGACCACAAACTTCGTACACTATTCCTACTATGTCTTACGGCAAGTAGAAGAAAATCGAAGGATCGCGACTTCGTACATAAGTCGGGTGAATACGCGTTAGAAAATGCGTATGTGTGCATGACACCATAAAACTTCCTTTCACACCCGCAAGATCAAGCTTCGGCTATGTTTTTGGAGAGCTCGCACTCAAAAAGAACTGGCCAAAAGAAGCTTGAACCATCGGCTTGTCCGAGAGACAGCCGATTAACGAACCTAGCAAGTTCACAACATGTTGAACAACCTTGCGGAACGAAACCTAATAAGGAATCTTTCTTAAGCAAGGTCCGACCACTAGATCGGCGCATGTTTATTAAACAGGTAATATGAAGAGCAGGTAATATAAAGAACATGTAGCATGAAGATTTTGAGTCTAGCATAATGTGACTAAAATCACATCATACTAGACTGGGGGACTTGAAGACGTATAGTGATCTGACGCATATTCAAGTACTTGTGGAGTAAGACACGTAGCGGCATCTGATAAATACAAAGCTCAGCTACTAGTCCGACACATGGCGCATTATTGAAAAATGAAGTGTGCAAAAACATAAACAATATATGAAAGTAACAACAGGTTACATGAAGATTTGAGTCTAGCACGATGTAGCAAAAGCTACATCATACTAGACTGGGGGACTTGATGACATATGTACTTGACCAACCGATCCGGAGGTTGGTCCGGACTGGAGAAAGAAGTATCAGAAGCTACACAAAGTGCAAGGTTCCAGAAGATGTACTATACTACCCGACAAAAGGTACATGGGTATTTAATTATATGTCAGAGCTGCCAGAGGCCAAAGCAGCCAGACCATTGGATAAAGATAGTCAGCCCTACCAGAACAGCTGGTTGGACCAACCACAGGACAAGGACCATTGGACAAAGACCTCATTTGGAGATTCTATAAGTATCCCTATCTCTCACACATCTGGTATCAGGTTCATTCTCAACTCTCTCTCTTTACTTATCACTTTCTCCCTGATCTCTTTTCCCCCTCTCTTTATCTCCATACATATATCTTATACATACATACATATACTGACTTGACCGTCGGAGGGTGGATCCCGGGGCTCCGGCCTCGGGTCACCTTCTAACGAGTTCTCTTTATGTTCGCAGCATGTGATCCAAGCTCGGAAAGATGGAGAACGGCCTGACACAACCATCTAAACCAACCCGGCGGATCGATGTTTCAACATAAGGGAAACCATGAGCTTACACAACCTACTTAATATAACCATTAATTGTCACAAGAGATAGGATATCTCAAGTTTTAATTTACTTAAAAGTTGGATTATACACTTAAAAGTCGAGTCTAACAATTTTCTTTCTTCATAATGTTTTAATACATGGTCCCTTTGGGACAAAAGTCGAAAAAAAATATGAACACAATGAAGATGAAAATTTTAGTTTTTAATAAAAAATATATGTTTGGAAAGTTGTAAAAAACTGATAATGAGAGAGTTTTATTTATAGCGTTTGTGAAAATGTTACTTTTTGTTAATTAAAAGTAGTGATTAGGGGTTACAAAACTTAAACCATAAGAGGGTTTGAAGGAAATAAAATATAAATTAGCATGGAGTAATCCTAGTAATATACTAATGTGACATAGGCAAGGAAATTGGTCCATGCCAGTACAGATTAAAAGTATAGCTTCTCATAAATCATATCACATTAACATCATATCACTTATAATAATTCACTACTCTTTTTTCATACTTCAACATAAAAAATACATATTCCTCACATTTAAACGTTCTTAAACGTTCTTTTATGAATTGCACAAGAAGTATTTGATAAAATGCTTCAGTGTGTTGTCTATACTTTTATGATCCTTGAAAACAGGTTTCTCACAATTGACATAAGGAGCTCAGAGTGATTCAAGTCCAACTTCTAGAGCAAATGATACACACTGTAAACCATAGCAAATGATTTAAGTATGCTTGAAAGAACATAGGAACTTACAAGAAAGATTTGGACCAAAAAGACTGCCCTGCCCTTTAGTTATTTATTGTATCAACTACAAGGTGGTGTTTGGTTTGATAGATTTTTTTTGAAGGAATTGGATTTTAGGATGGAATTGGATTTTGAAGGATTTGGAATTTGAATCTAAATCCTTCCTTCTTGTGTTTGGTATTTTGAGGAATGGAATTCACTTCCCCACCACAAACCACCATCGCCACCTTCACCACCACCTCACTACCGTCGCCGTCGCCTTCGCCCCCACTGCCGCCGCCACCACCTCACTGCCATCGCCACCATCACTACCTCACAGCCGTCGCCACCTTCACCACCACCATTGAAAAGAAGAATGAAGAAGAGAAGAGAAGAAGAGAAGAAGAGGTTACCTCGTCCGAACCCTAGATCGCCACCTTCACTGCCGTCGAAACCCTAGATCGCCACCACCTCTGGGAAACCCTAGATCGCCACCACCTCTGGTCGAAACCCTAGATCGCCGTTAGCCCTTGGTCGAGCTTGGTCGCCGTCGAACGCCGTCGCCCTTGGTCGCCGTCGCCCTTGGTCGCCGTCGAACGCCGTCGCCCTTGGTCGCCGTCGAACGCCGTCGCCTTTCGTCGGCCACCGTCGAAGCCCGTCGCCTTTGGTCGGTGGTGTACGAGTTTGAGGTCGGGATTTTAGAATCCATGGGGTATGGGAAGGATTTTAAAATCCATCAGTCATGGGAATATATTCCATCATTCAAAATCCTTTTCCCTTCTTATTTTTGAACCAAACATATGATTTGATTGGAATTGGATTCCAATTCCCACCAATTCCCAAGGAATCCATCAATCCAAACACTACCCAAGTGTACACTTAGGAATGTGTTCTTTGGATAAACATAAAAGCACAGCAATTTGCGAACACAATGTTTTATCTACAAGATTAACAGTAAAAATGAAAGAATGTGGCTGCCTAAATCACATTTACACCTTATAACACCTTGATTCTAGCTCTAGCATGGCCTTGAGATACCTGGAACTGCTCTGTGATCCCCAAATGAGCCATCAAAAGCCATACATGAGTCAAAAACTCGCCCCCTTTCCGAAGCTGCTGCTCGTGGTGAAATCCTCTGCAGTGAGTAGCAGCGTAAGCTAGAATCTCGATCAATACTTGACTCATGACTTCCCACATGGGTTCCCTTTCCATTTTTTTCAAAGTTAATGCGAGCGTGCAACCATCAAAAAGTGCAGATTTGCATCGATCCCCCTTCACTTTTCTGGGTGGAACCTCAAAACAATCAACTTCAAGCAACTTCCTACAGGCTGCAACTTTATCTGTAATAGGACCTTTGTCTTTGAAGAAGCGCATGGCTTCAGCACAAGTATCACGATAGCGGATCATTCCAATACCTATTGGCAACATAACAGGGTATGACACGAGAAGGTATAACAGATAGTCAGATATGTGCTTGCACTCCATACGGTGGATATTAGTATTGACTTGATCTTGTTCAAGATCTGAGTAATAGCAAAGAGAGGTAGCAATGTGCCATATAAGAATGCTCTCATCAAATTCTACTTTAGTGATACTCCATAGAAGAGCATCACCCCCCTCGTTCTTGCGCAGAGAAAAACTACCTTTATGAGTACATAGGGCTTTCGGATCAGGGTTCGAAACCATGACTTCACGAAACTGATTGTAAATCAGATTTTTTAAGTTATCCGAGACTTCACTATAAGTTTTGTAACGGTGCTGTACACGAACCTTATCTATCCCAATAAATTCTTGAATTTGCAAAAACCAAGCTGGATTCTCCTCAAGGGAAACACTTAGCAGGTCAAACTGTGCAATGCGACCAGACCACCTTTTCTTACTCGGTTGTTTCAAGAAGGGGAATATGAGGATGTTCCGGGTGAGGTTTCGTTGGCTCAACCAATGATCGGTCCAATCAGAGCGAACCATGGTAATAACTGCAACAATTTCCATTAAAATTGCTGTACCAATCAATAAGTAAGTTATGAGAACATCAATGAACTGGTAATCCTTTGTATCACAGAGAAAATAGAAGCCCACTGGTAGCACGAGAAGGAAAAACCAACTAGTAAAGCGAAGAAGGAGCCCCCTAAACGTGTACACGACATTAGACTTGGTGAAAAGCATGTCAAATGCAAATCCAAGTTCAATCTCAACAGCACGAAAAGCATCACATGATTTAAGATGACGGAAGTAGGACTGACTACCATCTCTATCCTCAAAAGTGAGGATGAGATCAACAAAAAGCCTCTTAAATGTTTGAAACAGATCATAAGCTTCAGATATGTGCTTACCTCCTTCAGGATATGCATGATCATCTGCTTGAAGAGGGGGCTCGGGGACCTCCTCAACACTCGTGCTGAAGCCCTGGGACTTCTTTAAATGCAGATCCTCTAAAAATTTTGGATAATTGGGACCCGGGTCAGGAGGACCAAGCATCGAGTCACGCAGTTTCTCAGTGTTTGCTAACCGTAGAGCTTGAACACGTTCAAAACACTTGATGAAACCGGCTAAGTATACCAATATGCTTAGTCGTGGGAGATCAGAACAACCCGGCCATGACAACAAGAGGATATAAAGAGCTACAACCGATTGAAACACGATCTCCACAAAGTGTCTTAATGAAAGCTCGTTATCTTCTAATGCAAAGGCAGTAATTGCATCAGGACCACCAATGTGAATAAGAAGAAAAGGTGCCCAAAAAGACATGAGCTCGCTTGTGTTTAGTATGGAACCTTCTGAAACAGGACGAGATGTGATGCATACATCTAATGCGGTTCGTGTAATAATACCAAGAGCTGCTGATGCAACTGCGTATTGCAACAAGTAAGCAAACCATAGAATCATTCTGATTCGTGTTCTTGGATTATATTTCCGAACGTTTCCTAGTAGGATTAAGGCGACCTGTGAAGCAACGCTGATCAAAATCAGTAGACGCAATGCCCACTCGTTCCACATCTCCTTAACATGTTCTGGGACAACCTCAAACAGATCTCTTCCATGATGTGCAAACGCAAAACCTATAACTGAAACATGTTCAGAAAACAAGAAGTCAGCTGGGAAATAGATTACTAAAATTTCATAATATAAGTATTACATATAACACAAAAACAAAATTCTGTTTGGTGAGCCAAATGAGAAGATTTACCACTAACAGACAACATCTTGGTTCAAGATTCTTGGATCATTAAAGAAATACAAAGTTTGGTACTTTGGTTTGGTTGTCAGATTGGAAGATGCCCTGTTTTGGATAGTGGAATGAGATTCTAATATTTATGGGGGAATTTGTTATTGTTCCTGAATGAGAGGAAAAAGTGATCACAATTTCTTTATAAAAACTAGAAACGCAGAGGGGGAAAGATTTTATGTTTTCTTATTTGATTCTTTCAGATTGCTTAGAAATTGCATAGCAAGCACACAAGTTCTTGACTTAAGAGGCATATGTGGTGTGGTGTGGTGTGGTGGCTCCAGGCCTCGAGTGCCCACACACGTTTTGTAAAGACTGAAACTCGTGGACTTTGGCATCTCTCAGTAGGTTTTTATTTTTATTTTTTTTTCTTTAAATAATATTTTTTTATAATTTCCACCTCTTTCTCTCTCTCTCTATTGTGTTCTTGAGACAGATTGCCAGGAAAAGTATATAGGGATAATCTTGTCTTTCACCAGTCTTTTTATGTTATTTATTTATATCTCTTTGGGGGTTTGGGGGGTGGTGTGTTAGGTCCACTATTTGTTAAATGGTTCATGTCGTGTAGGGTTTGGTGATCTTTGTCGTATTGGTCCTTAATTTTTATGATTTTGATCCCTAAATCGACAAACCTCTTACGTCAGCTAAAAAGACCATTGTGCTCTTGTCTTTTTAAGTTATTCATTTTCTTTAAATTTTAATTAATCTTTAAATATTATAAATATTAAGTATTTTTAATAAAAATAAAAGAATTCTGGGTCTATACTCATCACTCTCTCTTCTTTATGATCCTTTTCTTTCTCCATCTCTCTCTCATCACCCACCACCACCACCTCTATCGACCACCGTCTATCACCTCTCTCTCTCTCTATATATATATATATATATATATAAAGAGAGAGAGAGTTAGTTACAAAATTGGTCCTTTCACAATACCACTTTTTTCACTTTTAGTCATTTATCTTAAAAAGTTGCATAATCAGTCTTTTAAATGAGTTTTTTACACACTTTTGGTTCTTTTGACTAGCTGATGTTAACTTTGATGGTTAGTCAAAGGGCAATTTGATCTTTTTACTCTTATTTATATTACCAAACATTATTACAGAAAGGGCCAATTTTGTAATTAACTCTTGTTTTCATATAACTTTCATTAAATGACCTAAATTTTATTATTTTTTTAGTTTTCTATTTTCTTGTATTCTTATGATATCTTTATCATCTTCAAGAATTAATCAATTAAGCCCCAAATCTCTACAACAAGTATGTCCAAACAAAACATGTTCTTGTTCTTGTTATTTCAAACCCTCAAATCTTTAGAACAAAATATTCTTGTTCTTGTTGTTTCAAACCAAAATATTTACAACAAAATTCAAATGAGAAAACTACAAATTTTTAGCCCCCAAATCTTTTCCCCAACAAATTTACAAAACTTTTTACTCATTAAGAACAAGATCTGATGAATGAGGGATGAACACGGTGGTGAAGAACTATTGAAAGATAGTATAAAGTACCCAACAGGAATTGACATAAGATATTTGAGCTTAACTTATTAATTTCAGTTGGTCTGTACACCAATTTTTAAAACTTGAATGATCTTTATAACAGTATTCCCCAACTGAGTATTAGATGAAGTTTGAAACGATTGGGTGTGGTGACAGAACAAGAAACTGGCGGTGGTGGTGTCTAAAACACTACACATAACAAGATGAAGAACAAGATCTGAAATTAGCCTAGTAAACCGTCACCGCCGCCTTAGGGTTTTCCGTCGCCTCCTCACAACCGCCGCCTTAGGGTTTTCCTCCGCCTTAGGGGTTTTGATTTCTGTTCCATTCATTGCAAGAGGTGGTACATGGTGTGGTGGTGACAAATTTGATTATGCGGTGGTGGCAAAGAGGTGGTGGCCGTACGGCGGTGGTGGCCGGTGGTGAGTAGGTGGTGATGTGTGGCTTTATCACAAGTAATCTAGAGAGAGGAATATTAGAAAAATGTGAGGTGTTGAGGTTCTTATTGTTAAAATCTAAAAATAAAGTGAAAATGGTTGTTTGGTAACAAGTATAATAGGCAAAATGTGTTTGGTAACAAGTATAACAATGGAAAAAACCAAATTGCCCTTTGACTAACAGTCAAAGTTAATGTCTGTGTGAGCAAAGGACCAAAAGCATGCTAAAAACTCATTTAAAGGACTAATTATACAACTTTTTGAGAAAAAGGGCTAAAAGTGAAAAAAGAAGTATACATAAAGGACCAATTTTGTAATTAACTCATATATATTTATAGCAAAAAGTTCATGCGAGAACCATTCTTAGTGCGAGAACCAATCTGATCCGTCAAATTCCCCCTCCTTCAATGTCATTGCCCACCCATGAATTTCTCACATGCACCCTGCCACACTCTATCCCTCCACGCTCACCATCCATTAGGGATGGCAACGGGGTCGGGGGTGTCGGGGATCGCTCTTCCCATCCCCATCCCCGTTCCCCACCCCCAGTCCCCATCCCCGCCCCCATCCCCACCGGGGAATTGACTTGCATCCCCATCCCCATCCCCATCGGGTTTCGGGGATCCCCGCGGGGAATCGGGGATTTTCTCCATCTACAAAATTGATTTTTCGAAATAAATATACATCAGAATTTTCATACAAAACTAGAATTACAATCTAACTTAACCCTCCCAACCCGTTATCAAAATGTAATCAATCAAGTATTTTAATAGTTTCGTTAGATATGCAATGTTCTTGATAAAAGACATCATATATTTACTCATTCGTTCTATAATACACATAACAATATAGATCAAATAGATAATTTCTCTAACATGTATGTTCATTAAAAAGACGCTTATAATACTTTGATTGACAATTCTACAAAAACTATATTAGTAATTTCATCATATTAGTTTTTTCGTTCTCTATGTTTTATAAATCGTATTCAAACAATAAACAATCTTATTAATATGCATATATATATATATATATATATATATATATATATATATATATATATATATATATATATATATATATATATATATAATATGATCGGGTTCGGGGTCGGGGTCGGGGAACTGAGGTATCCCGATCCCCGCCCCCATCCCCGTTTCTAAGTTCGGGGAATCCCCGTCCCCATCCCCATCCCCGGTCAACTCGGGGATTCCCCGGTCAAATCGGGGTCGGAGAACGGGTTCCCCATCGGGTACGGGGTTTTTTGCCATCCCTACCATCCATGAAACTTCTCATATCCAAGGAACGGTTGAGATTGGTTCTCGTGGTTCTCGCACTAACAACGGTTCTCGCATGAACCCTCCCCTATATATATATATATATATATATATATATAAGGGTTCCATTGAGAACCGATTTTAGTACGAGAACCGCGAGAACCAATATAGAGCGTGGGGTGATCAAGTGTGGCAGGGTGTATGTGAGGAATTCATGGATGGACAATGACATTGAAAAAGAGGGAATTAGACGGCTCAGATTGGTGTCGCGGTTATCGCAATAAAAATGGTTCTCAATGGAACTTCATATATATATATATATATATATATATATGCAAAAGTTCAAACGAGAACTGTTTTTTGTACGAGAACTGCGAGAACCAATCTGAGCCGTCCAATTCCCCCTCACTTTAATGTCATTGCCCACCCATGAATTCCTCGCATGCACTCTGCGACACTTGATCCCCTCCATGCTCTCCATCCATGAACTTCCCATATCGAAGGAACGACTGAGATTGGTTCTCGCAGTTCTCGTACGAAAAACAGTTCTCGTTTGAACCCTACCCTATATATATATATATATATATATATATATATATATATAGAAATTGAATCAATAAAGAACCATGTGTTAAACAAAGAACCTAAAGAACCAATCTGGACCTTTAGATCATGAATATCAATGGATAAGATTGATCGATGGCAAAACTGTAATTATTATGTATTAATTTAGGAATAATAGGGCAAAAATGTAATTATCCCCTCTAACACCCACGATTTTTAAAAAAAAACCCTCAAAAACTTTGAATTGCCATAACTTTTTAAGTTTTGTGAATTTAATCAAAAAAATTATACCATTCTTTTAGTTTTTTAATCCTCTTTCAAACGAGATCACTTTTCCTATACTTTTCGGAAAAAAAATTGAAAATGTTTTTTTTTTGCATTTTGGCGCTGCATAGTTTGAATTACCCAGCTCAAAATACAAATTACGGATTTTGCATTTTGCAATTAGGCTTGAATGAACCCAGCTCAAAATGCAAACTACGGATTTTGCATTTAGGCTTGAATGAACCCAGCTCAAAATGCAAACTACGAAGTTTGCATTTAGGCTTGAATTACCCAGCTCAAAATGCAAACTACGAAGTTTGCATTTAGGCTTGAATTACCCAGCTCAAAATGCAAACTACGGATTTTGCATTTGGGTTTGAATGAACCCAGCTCAAAATGCAAACTTTGCATTTCAAAAAAATAAAGTTTCAGAAATATATCAAGTCCGGTCTTGTTTGAAAGAGGACGAAAAACTGAAACTAATGATATAATTTTTTTTGTTAAAATTCTTAAAAACGAACGAGTTATGATCATTTAAAGTAAATGGAGGGTTTTTTTTTTTTAATTTGGGGTTGCTGGGGGAAGAGGTGATGACGACGCTGAAATTGGTTTTTTTTAATTTTCCTTTTTTACCCCTAAACTATGTGCCACGTGTCATCACCAGAGGTGGTTCTTTAGGTTCTATGTTTAGGAGTGGTTCTTTGTTTAACCATACCCTATATATATATATTTTTTGGAAGGTTCAAATGAGAATCTTAAATAAAATGAGAATGAGAGACTCAATCTCAACCGTCCAATTCCCCCTCCTTCAATGTCATTGCCCACTTAAGAATTCATCACATGCACCCTGCCACACTCTATCCTCCACGCTCCCCATCTATGAATTTCACTTACAAAATGAACGGCTAAGATTGAGTCTTCCATTCTTATTTAATTTCTCATTCTCATTTGAACCTTCTTCTATACATTTGGTCCGCAATTCCCTTTCGAAGTTGAAGAGGACAATACATAGACCTTAGAATTGGTTGGAGTTTGATAAGACGTATGAAATGGTGATGGTGATCGAACCCTGGATTGGAACTTATTGAAGGGCTTTCGCCATTCATAGCTAATTTAAATAATCATAATTTAAGGGTTCGGGTTCTTTAATTAAATTAATGAAGGTCCTTTAGTATTCTACTAATTATTAAAAGATAAAAAAATAGTTTATTTATGTGATGGATTAAAATTAATGAAATGGAAAATGATCTAGAATATTATTGTTAATTCGAGATAATTCAAGAAAAAGGAGTATCAATGTAGGTGGTGAGAAGAATTGCAATGGTTGATATTGTATAGAAAATTTCTATATAATCCCATACTAAATGCATAGTTACAAGGGATTAATTTTACCCTTTGAATCAGCTCACTCAATGGTTCAGATTGAATTTTAAAAATCTGGCGGAGTGACATTTCCATAATTAACATGTTATGATTTTACAATTACATGTGATTGAATATTAAAAATTCAGGACTATGTTTTTTTATGGAATTTATTGAACACAACTCAAATAGTGTAATCCAAATTTGGAATAATGCTAGCGTGCAATATTTGGATTAGTGTGTGTGAGTATACGAGTGTATTATATAAGCATAGGAAGAGGTTCATGCGAGAACCATTCTTAGTGCGAGAACCGCGGGAACCAATCTGAGCCGTCCAATTTCCCCTCTTTCAATGTCATTGCCCACCCATGAACACACTCATATGCACTCTGCCACACTCTATCCATCCATGTTCTCCCATCCATGAACTTCCCATAACTAAGGAGCGGCTGAGATTGGTTCTCGCGGTTCTCGCACTAACAACGGTTCTCGCATGAACCCTCTCCTATAAGCATACATGTTTAAACTAAAACAGTTGTTTCATACGAGAATTATTTACAACATTATTAATGACTCATTAATATGGGTATTGTGATCATTTATATATTTTTTCTATCTGTGAATTGAGTCTAGGTGGAACGTCATTAATGTGCGAGACTTGATTTGCCAAAAATACCCCTTATTAATACGTCATTAACGAGTCAATCATTACCCGCCAAATTTATTAGCTATTGATTAATTTTAATCAAGGTCAAAATTAGTTCTAACAAATCTGGTACGAAAAACAGTTGTCTTTTAAACCCTTTCTTACACGTATTTATACCGGACTATATATTAAAAGTTATAATAGAAAAACAAACAACATATAAACTTAATTATTATATTTTAATATAATTATAATTCTTCAAAAAACAGAAACTTGTAAACTTCACAAATTAACATGATATCCTAAACTATCATAAAGTAACATGAATCCTAAATTAAGGTCCCCACCCCACCTCTCCTTCCCTTCCCTCCCTGTTCTTAACTTTCATGAAAACTTCCTATTTTTAATTGATAAAATTTCCAATAGCCAAGTTTTTTAAGAAAGTAACAGAAATTTACATGCAACTTCTCAATCATATCAGTCATATGAACCTGTTAAACAAGTTGGTCATTGTTTTACTGTAGTTGGTCCAGCTACCAAAAGATAGGCATATCTTTTTTTTGCTTTAAAAGGGACAAGGATCATCATATCCTTGCATATCAAACTTAGCATTAGAGAGAAAAAGTAAAGAGGGTTACAATCATATTGATAACCCGACCAGAAAAACTGAACCTGACTAGTTTCGGGGTCGGGTCGGGGATACATTTTTGGGTTAGGGTTAGGCAGGGATTTTTTCGGGGATTTTGGGGTTCGGATTCGATCGGGACACACTATCCCGCCCCACCTCCCCCGATATATGTTTATATATATTTTATATGTTTACATACATATATGTTTTATATATTTATGTATATAATAATGTGTATTGAGTATACAAAGAGAACGATTGTGTATTTATTAATGGAGAAGTACTTTTAAATTTTCTAAATTAACATACAATAAAGTATATGGATAGTCAGCATCTTAGAAAATATAAGAATAAATCATGATCTTCCATTTATATTAAGATGATTATCACCCTTCATTACTCATCTCTTAACCAATAGGAAAAAAAACCACAAGGATTGCAATCTGACTATAAATCCAAGAAAACACACTCTACCAAACAAATGATAAATTGTCAAATCCTCTACTCTCATCTAAAAATACCTCAGATACACCCACCTCTTCGGTTCTTTCTAATGTCATCTCCACCACCGGTAAACCTAAATCACTGTCTTCTCCATCACCATCTTCTCCGCCGTCGGTTGCTACCATATCACCACGAAATAACTCCATCCTCGCCTCTTTCTCGCGTTGGTGAATATGACCACACTAGTTGTTGCCAGATCTGTCTACACACTTATGTGGCTGCGACTGACAACCACCACAAGCCTTTTACTCACCTACAAGGCTACGACCATGCTTGTCGAACTCAATTGTTGTTTAATTTTACAAGTTTTAATCTATTGTTAATAGATTGTTGTATAGTTTATGTAGATTAAAACTATTGTTAAACTTGTAATATTATTTTCTTACTAAATCTTGAGTAGTTTCTAAAGTGATGAAGTTTTTTGTTAAATTTTGAATTTTGATCCTCTGATTTCTTTTAAGTTGTACATTAATTAGGTTTTTGGTTCAAGTTAACGATGATACTTATGTTCTTATTAATAAAGTGATCATCTTAGGTTTTCATTAAGTTTTTTGTGTAGTTTCTCACATCACTAACATAATTTTGTGTACACTTAATTAACATAACTTTGAACATGCTTGAAATTGTTTTTACATAGTTTTGGTCTTTGGATAGCGCAAAATGCTTCAATAACATGTAGACATGTAGTTCATTATTTTTTATTTGGTAACGGTGTTTCGTTTGAAGCAATTAAACAAAGAGTTTATTACGTTTCAAAGATTTGTTGACCGTTTGTTTCCAATAGCAGTCGCCATTCTATTGCCTTTTTAGTCGGGTCGGGTTTGGGTTTTATCACCGGGTTTCAGGGTCGGGTTTGACATACACCCTGATGGGGTCCCCCCGAAACATTCCCAGACGGGGAACGGGGCCAGGACTCGGATGGATTTTCATTAAGGGTTCGAGAATGGGGCGACCAAAACCCTCCCCGAACCTACCTCGTTGCCATTCCTATGAGCCAATCATCCGTCGTTAATGTGTCAATCCTTAGCCACCAATATTATTATCTATTGATTTATTTTAATCAGGGTCAGGATTGGTTATCCGCAACTTGTACAAAGAATAGTTCTCGTTTGATTTATTTTAATCAAGAGCCAAGATTGGTTATCCACAATTTTCGTACGAAAAATAATTCTCATTCGATTTATTTTAATCAAGGGCCAAGATTGGTTATCGCAATTCTCGTACGAAAAATAGTTCTCGTTTAAACTCTCCATTATATGTACAAATACTCATATACTATATTAAAAGTTGTAATAGAAAAACAAAAGTAAATTAATTATTATATTTTAATATAATAATAATAAGATATAAAAATCAATTGAAACCGACGACCATTCCAGAAATCAACAAAAGGAAATAAACAAGCAAAAGTCGGGTGGGGGCCAAACTCTCTACTTTCGAAATCTCCCAAGAAATTTACAAATTTCAAATTCTACAAGAAACAGAAACTTACTTGTAAACTTCATAAATTAATATGATATCATAAACTACAAACCAAAAGTCCAACCACCCCAAAACCCACCCACCCACCGACCCACCAACCCACACCACACGCCTCTCCTTCCCTCCATCTTCTTAACTTTCATGTAAACTTCCTATTTTTCTTTAATAATATTTCCAACAGCCAAGTTTTTTCATGAAATAGACACAGAAATTTACATGCAATTTCTCAGTCCCTATCAGTCATATGAACCTGTTAAACAAGTAGGCCATTGTTTTATTGTAGTTAGGCCAGCTTTCAAAAGCTAAGCATAGCTTTTCTTTGCTTTAAAAGGGCAAAAGATCATCATATATTCATATCCTTGCATATCAAAGTTAGCATTAGAGAAGAAAATAATAAAGAGAGTTGATAATCATATTGAATGGCGGTAGAGGCGGTGGTGTCTGTCGTGTTACAGAAAGTAAATGATATGCTGAAAACCCAATCACTAACCCAAAACAAAGTGGTAGTCTATGAAGTGGAAGAGATCATCAAGTCACTCAACTCCATGAGACAACTGATGATCTCCACAAAGGAGATCAACCAGCAGCCCGAACAGTATCTCCATGCTGTTTACATGGTCGAGGACGGGATCGAGATGTTCACTCTCAATGTTGTCCGGCGAAGGAAGGTATTCGGTTTCTTAACAAACCATCTTTTCATCATTAACAACTGGAGCTCTTGCCACAAGATCCACCAAAAAATCAAGAAAATTACTACCCAACTGATGAACCTGAAAGGCCGTCAATCTTACCTAAAGAGTACTCTTAGCAATCAAGTTCCAACTGAAGGAGAAATAGATGAAGAAACTGCAGCTGGAAATCAAGAAACTATAGAAAATTCTCCCACAAGAGAAGCAGCAGATCCTGATATGGAGGAACTGAGCTTCAGCTACTCCTGCAACGAGGAAGAGATGCAGATTGTTGGTATCAAAGAACGTTTTCAACAGACAAAACAAATGTCAAGCTTTTCCTACAAGCAAGAGGAATTGGGCGTATTCGGGTACAAGGAAGATGTCAAAACACTAGTGAACCAGCTACTCACAAACACCAGTGAACATGTTGTCTCGATTGTTGGACAAGGGGGCATAGGCAAAACAACACTTGCTCGCACGATATACAAAAATAGAGACATCAAGAGCCATTTTCAGTTCCGTGCTTGGGTTTCGATGATGGAGTACTATACCACAAAAGACATCCTGCTAATGTTGTTGAAGGCAACGGATAATATGATAGATAGAGCTTCTAATATGGATGATGAGAAAGCTATGAAGTTGGAACTCTCAGAATGCCTCAAGAATAAGAGGTACTTGGTCATCTTAGATGGGGCAACATCTTTCAATATCTGGGAAGACGTAAAAGAAAGCTTTCCTGATGTAAAGAATGGAAGTAAGCTGGTCTTGACTTGTTCACAGAGAATGGAAACTACCCAGACCGACATATTTTTGCATTATATGATGCCCCTGAGTGAAGATGACAGTTGGATGATGTTCAAAGCGAAGGTTGGTAGAGAACAAGATTGGGCTCAGCTTCCAGAAAAGACAAAGCAGGCAATTCTAAGGAGCTGCAAGGGTCTACCCCTGAATATAGTCCTGCTTGCAGGTCTTTTCTCAATGAAGGATCCAAGTAGTTGGTTTCAAGTCTTTTCTTCTGAGCCAAACTCTAGTGACATATTGTCTCTTTGCTATAACGACTTGAGTGACAACTTGAAGGTAAGCCTTCTTTATTTAGTGGTTTTTCCTAAAGATTTCGACATTCCAGTAAGGAGGTTACTGCGTTTATGGGTTGCTGAAGGCTTTGTGAAGAGGAGTCCAAACAAAGTATTTTTAGAAGACGCTGCACAAACTTATTTTGAAGAGTTGGTTAACCGTAACATGATTCAAATATCAAAGTTGAGGTCTGATGATAGTCCACGAAGGTGTCGTGTGCTTGGAGTTCTGCATGATTATTTGTTACCAAAAGCCCAAAAAAGCAATCTTTTTTACACCTATCGTAACGCGAGTAACCGTGAAGAAGCGGGTTCTTTAAATATTCGTAGGATGGTCGAGTATGAAAGTCCAAAGAGGGAAGAAAGAAGCAACAAAGGAGATGCTACTGAAGAGGAAATTCATAATGCTGCTTACCCTTCTTTGCCTAGGCACTTAAATTCATTTACTACAGGTGAAAGTAAAATGGTGAATCAATTTGAAACCGAAATGTCCAACCCATCTTCGCCTAAGAAAACACAGCCTAAGAATTCTAATCTTGCTCTCCTGCGGTCTTTCATGTCATTTAACCATCAAATGAAGGATTATAGGCAGGCTAAGCAAATTGGAATTTTTTTAGGAAATATTATCAATGATGGTTTTGGGTTACTAAGGGTGCTAGACCTGGAGGGGGTATATAAACCGATTTTGCCTGAAAATCTTGGTAACTTATGCAATTTGAGGTATTTAGGTCTAAGATCGACATATTTGGATAGTCTCCCACCATCAGTAGGTGAACTGACCCACTTAGAAACCCTAGATCTGAAACACACATGCATAGATGAGCTCCCAGGTTCCGTTTGGAGATTGAAAAAACTGCACCATCTCAATCTTAACGAAATCTGTCTTAATACACAACCCCACTCTTCCTTGAGGCTGTTGACTCTGTGGGGATTGTTTTTGGACGAGAAAGTTGCCATAAAAGAGTGCTTGGCTAAGTTGCATGATCTTAGAGAATTGGGTATTACATTCCAATTAGCCACCAACCAGGAAGATTTAATGAATTGGATCGCCAATTTAAGGAATCTACAATCATTAAGGTTGCGATCTAAAGATAATTTGGGGCGCCCGTCAAAACTCATGTTCAAATCAATGTCAAAACTGGAGCAGCTTTCCCGGCTGAACTTGTTGGGGAATTTAGAAAAGCTACCTGATTACCAAGAATTCCCGCCAACACTTAAGGTTTTGACACTATCAATCTCATTGCTAAAGCAGGACCCTATGGAAACTTTGGGTCAGATTCCATGCCTAACAGTACTCCGGCTGTTGGGACAGTCGTACATAGGAAAAGAAATAGTTTGTCATAAAGGAGGGTTTAAGAAGCTTAAAGTGCTGAGAATGTGGATGCTGAAGGAGTTAGAGAGCTGGTTTGTTGAAGAAGGATCAATGGAAAGCCTCATACATGTTGATATCAGGTGTTGTAAAAAATTACATAACATTCCAACCACATTGCTGCAACAAGGGCAGTTAGAGAAACTGGTTTTGACAGGAATGCCACATGTATTCACAACTGAGGTTGAGCGCTTAAAATCAGATCACACGTCAATCACCATCAACCATTGGAAATTTCCTCCATTGCCTGTGAGTTCTTTTTTTTTACTGTTTGTTATATTTTTCAAGCTCCCTATACCCCGCTTCAGACAGGATTAGGTACCGTTATTGTTATACTTTTCAAGTTGAATTTGACACTTATACGTTTCTTTCTATCTTGAAAGCTATGGTGATGACATATATAACTTATCTCTCAATGCTAACCTTCTTTTTTTAATGGCAGTGGGAACAAGATAATTCTACTTCAGTGAACCATAACTAAACGTGAAGGTCCAACATGATATATCCATATGTATACAATTATTAAGATTTCAAGAGCTTGTTAGTAGCCATAGCTTCGGATGTTTTCACATACGTACGTTTGTCATCATAAGTTTGTATTTGGTCCTCATTGTACCCGTTCTGTACTTGTAAACATCCTGCTTGCGCAACAAATAAATAAAAAATTCTACAATAATGATATTACTTTCCTGTAAATTGAGTTGGTCACATGTTTGGTCTTTCCTAAAATTAACAGGTCTTTCCTTTCAAGTTGAATCATCAAATGTGGTCTTTGAACCATATGTTTCCTTCTACAGTTTATGAAGTACATACAAATAGAAGATAGCAATCACTTCATTGTTTGAAGTATCTGTTTGTGCATTAATAGAAAGATAATAGCAAAACAGGGCATAAGCAAAACCCTAGGTCAATCTTTTCCCTCACTTGATGACTGATGTGAACAAAAAAACTCAAATTAGATTTCAAAATCTATAACTCACCTGAGAAATATGCCAACCGTCCTCCGGTCACCGGAAATTGGTCTCCAATAGTATCAGTCCCTTCGTAAACCTTCGTTTATCAAACTCGATGGCCGGAGTTTTCTTTGCCTGGACGAAACCCATAATTCGTCCGTCGATTATCTTTCTTCGACGCCTTCATTCCTCCGTCGGTTCCAATCAAGGACGTTTCCTCTTCGTTTCACCGCCACCGTCTAATTGCCAAATCGATTTCCATCAAACAGTAATGCCATGCGATTAGTTTGGTAAACCTCGGGAAAGGGTCGGATGGCCACCGGATTACCAGCAACACCGTCACCACCTACGAGTGGGTACGGTAATAACAGGGCCGCTGAAACATTTTGCACTCCGGAAAAAGAAAAAAATTGGGTTATAACTTATAAGAATACTAAAATATAAAAATAAACTAAAATATATAAAAATGACGAATAATAAATTTATAATTGTTAAGGTTTTTAAATTTTTTATTAATTTATTCATTAAGATTGTTTTAGGTTTTTGGAAATTTCTATTTTCTTTCGAATATCGGATAAATGCATTTTGAAAAACATGATTTATTAATTAATTATAAAATATTCTGGTATTTAAGTAAGCAAAACGATTAATTTGATATCAAGTAATTCATCTATTCAAGTAAACAAACTAATTAACTTGATATCAAGTGACTCAGAGTAAATGTTTCAAGATTTTAAATAAGTGACAACAACATAATTGATAGTTGATATTAAGTGATTTAATTTAAGTGATTTAAAGTAACCAATTAACAAGAGACTCAAGTAAGTAAGTGATTTCAAGTAACACAAACAAATTAATTAGCTACTAACATTGTACCCGTGCAATGCGATGACGACGAATAATTTGTGTTCGATAGCATGTCGATTTCAAAAATGTAAATGTATGATACTCACAAAATGCGGTGCGAACAAATATTTTCTAATCAACAACATATCCATTTTCTTTTAACTTTTTCTATTATCTTTATTTCTTTTTTTTCCATAAACTCTTTTATTTATTTTCAAAATAATTTATGAAGAACAATAAAATAAGAAAAATAATATAAAATAATTAAATAGAAAAATATTCTATTTTTGAAAATTTTGTTGGTGTCATGTTTGATGAGCTGTTAATAGTAATTACAATAAATTAGTTGAGGTATTTAAGGAGATAATTAAATGGGTTATTGTTTTAAGAGTTTGTACTATTGTATAAAAACATGTACTACTTAAAATTAAGTAGTCTAAATTTTTTTAAGAAATATAATATTAAATGTTTTATAAGATAGTATAGATTACTGATTGATATTGATACGAAGGGCTTCAATTGCGATCAAGAATTCATGCTAAAAGCGAAAGGAAGTTGGATATGTTTACTTGATCGTAGTAACTTGTGTGTGTGGCGCAACAGGAACAAATGTTGTGTTTTTGCTTTTGACAGTGTATTTGGATGGTTTACTATTTATGGATTAAACTCAAAACACTTTGCTTCAAAAAAAATCAATAAGGATAAAAGGAGAATCAACCATCAACGATGAGATCAATCGTCTCTACTCTCTCGCTGACCCCTTGACTTCTGATTCATAGCCGAATAGTTTGTCGTGACATTAATTTTGCTTTTCTTTTCCCTACTATGCAGTTGCTATGGGCTTGAGATTTCCAAGCCAATTACTATTTCATTTTCTAAGTTTGTGTTTCAGATTTTGGGCCCAAGACATTGGGTCTTTTCCCTATCTGTCTGTAGAGATGGGCAAAATCGGTCCTGGACCACAGCCGGTCCGGTCCGGTCCGGACCTAGTCGGTCCCGGGCCGGTCCGGTCCTCGGCGGACCGGTCTTCGCGTAAGACCATTTCGATAAATTCGGTCTTCGGGCGGTCCTAGACCACTTCCGGACCGGTCCAAGTCCGGACCAGTCCGACTTCGGTCCTGGACCGGTCCGTTTTTCGTTCGGGTATTTTCCGGTTCGGTTTAGATATTTCCGGGTTTTTTTTAGTTTCGGTTTAAAATTTTCCGGTTTTCGGTTTGGACCGGGTTTTTTTTAGTTTCGGTTTAGACATTTCCGGGTTTAAAATTTTCGGGAAAAAAATAATTTGAAAAACTAGCCGTTCGGACCGGTTTTTTACCGTTTTTTTAAAAAAAAAAAGCCGTTGAACTCTTGGACCGATTTGGACCTTCGTTGGACCGGTTCGGTCTTGGACCGTTTTGGACCGGTTCGGGTTCTGGACCGGTCCTGGACCGGTTCGGACCGTTTCTCTCACTTTCGGTCTTGGACCGGTCTTGGACCGGCTCGACTCGTGCGGTCTTCGTAGGACCGGTCCGGTCGGTCCTCAGGACCCATGTCTATCTGTCTGTATATCTTAGCTCAATAAACATGGTTATATATATATATATAATATTTTATCTTCTCTACTATATACATGGACGGTTGCCCGGGTAGCCCAGTCCTTAAGACGGTTCTGGGTAATAATATTTTATCATCTTTCCATTTCTTCTCTACTATAAATATCAACCCTCTCAAATTTTATCTTTTGACACCGTCGACCGTTCTTCATCTCAAACTTTTCATTCTTTCTCAAACTCTATTCTACAACACAACAAAATGCCATCATCGTCATTGCATCATTTTCATCGTCATAGGGGAATTTAATCGTTAATAAAAGTCAGAATCAATGGCTTAGTGAAAAACGCCTCTATAGCAGTTATTCTAGTGTTTAGAACACTCGAAATAATGCTATGAACCATAAGGAACCATCCTAGGACTATAACAAAGACTTAGGGGGGAGCTTAAAGGAGAACTTTTGGGGCTGCATTGAGGTCGGAAAGTGGAGGTTTGATTAGCTAATGCCTCGCAAGGTCTCGCGTCGTGAGCATGTGAAGAAACCACTTCTAACTTTCTAATCCAAACTCAACCCTATTATATTCAAACTCAAATACAACAAGTTAAACTCATTTATATTGTTTTAGTAACATCAAAACAGACCCAAAGCTACCAACAATTGTGTCAAATGTCAGCTTAAACAATTGTCCCATCAAAACTCTTAATTTTTCCCTAAAAGCCAAAGTATATCAATCAAAACTACACTTTGATACAAGGTTATAGATTTTTCATCCTAATTGACATGAAAACACTTGAAGGTCAAAGAAAAGTTACTTGAAATACAAATTCTCAGGTGCTACAAATGAAACCTTCAAAACAAGCACCACCACAAGTGTTGTTGAGCCTCAAATGTTAGAAACCACAGCCTGTGCAAATACCATGATGTTCAAGTCTTCATCCCTCTCACACACTCTCTAAATTTGTTGGACCAAATGAGAGAAATGGGCGTTTGACCCTTTTAAACGGTCAAATGTGCATATTTGCATAATAGGTTCCTATGGCTTATGTAGTTGTCAAGGTAAGCTACCATACTTGTTTGATCATTTTTGCCTTAACTTAATAATATTAAATACCAACATAATGGAATAAATAGTTTCCACCACAAATGATGTCACTCCATTATCATGAAACAAAATTGTTTGCTTTGCTCCACATGATTAGGACTTTGTTTTTCACAACAAGGCAAAAACTTCTTAGGGCGTCACCCATCCTTGGAATGCTCCAATCTAAGCACGCCATCCCTCTCCTGTCTAAGCATGCTTAACTGCATAATGCTCAAGAGATTTTCATGATTTGTCGTGCTTGTGACCTGAAACGCGTTGTGTCATGTAATGCCAAGTTTTACTTAATAGCCAGCATCTCTCTCTCTTGTCCATGACCGATGTGAGATTCGCCTAAGGTGTTACAAACACCCCTTTGGGACTCATTGTTCTCGATGAGGTTTTCCCCACCACCCTGAACTCTGATATCATATGTAACACCCCCACAATATTGTTCACTTCGCCCCACAGACTCACGGCTTTGTTTTTTACGACCAGACGAGAACTTCCCACGGGTCACCCATCCTTAGATTGCTCCTACCCAAGGACACTTAACTGCAGAGTTCTTATGGAATTTGCTATGCTTGTGGCTACTAAATACGATGTGTCATGTTAGACCAATGTTACTTATAAGCCAAACACCTCTCATATCCACGCCTAAAGTGTTACAGATGTTGAATTTGACAAAATACAAAATTGTTTAAAGTTGGTGTTGACGATGATTATCTCTTGGGATTCTTTAAAACTTCATTGTTCCCCATGTTTGCTCTTTTTTACCTATTTAAGGCTGCCAGTGGGTGCCTCGATGTCACGGTGTAGTTTTTGGAGTACTACCTTGGGATTTCAAGGAAGGAGCGCAATTGCATTTTCTAACTTGGTTTTCTTCCGCATTCACCTAGGTTTGTATGCAACTTTGATACCCGGTTTGTTTTGTAAAATTCAAACTCCGTTGTTTTTCTTGGTTAAACACAAAGGGAATTTAGGAAGGAAACTATTTTTGACAAATTGGTGTTATTATCCTTTTGAGGAGTCTTATTTGTAAATTTGTACTTCTTGTTATCTTGCATCTTAATAAATGTGAATTAATAAACTCTTTTATTGTTGTACAAAAAATGAACTAACCAATGGTATTATTTGTTCCTCATTATGATGTCAAACACAAAATTTCATTCAAATTTGAAGACTCTTACACATTCCTTTTCTTAACCGGAGGCTCTTCTGAAGGTGGGGGCAGCCATTGGATCATTCTTGAACCACTTTCTTCTTCAAGTTCTTCGTCTTCTTCACACACTAGTCTTGCACCACACATTGTCACCACACAATCTGCACCATAGACTTCAAACGAAACCGAAATGTATTTTTTGGCTTTTTCCCAATCCGGCTCAGATTGACGATAAGACAGAAACATCTGGTCCGACTTGATCCCTATGTTTTCATATTGAAATATAGAATCTGGAATCGTAGACTCGGCGCCAATGGGAGTACCATCAAAGTTTTTGAAGCTATATCCAATCGACCCGTAGCTACTCTTCCGACTGTTGCGCTTTTTGGGAGTAAAAACAAGACATATTGCTATTCCTTTGAACTTTTCATAACACCAATATGAAGGTAACTCCACTTTTAAATGATTTCCTAGACATTGATGGCTAAACCAGCTCGGAATATTAGTTCCTGGAAGGAATACACTCACTATCTTGTATGGATCAATGCGTCCCTAAATATAAAGATAACAAACAAATAATAAGTGTTAGAATGTAATCAAGATTTTGAGATGTTAGTTATATGTTAATTAGTAATGTAAACAAACATGGTACAAAAGTCATGAATTTAATGGTGAATGCTAAGAGGAAGAGGCAGTGAGACCTGTGGCAGCAACATAGTAACCAGGCTTTCCACAGATTGATTCTCCAATACTTTCGCACAGTTTGTGAAATCAAAACACTGAGTGCTACTGTTGTACGTGGTTGATTTCACAGGTAATTCCCGTAGTGATATGCAGTCTTGGGCTTCGACCAATTCAATGTTTGGTGGTAGTTTCGGCAATGCTTCGATCTTCTTACAACCAACTAGACCAAGCGTTTGAAGCCGAAAATTTTCTGCTAGACTAGGCAGACTTGTCAAATCATTCCCACTCAAGTTTAGAGTTTCAAGCATCGATAAACATTCAATGCCATCAAGACTTGCATTCGTTAGGTTGGAGTGACTAACATCGATATTTCTTAAGAAACTTAAACTTGATAAAGAAGGTAATACCGCATTTGGTGGATGGTGTATCTTGTTTGGTAAGAACGTAGGCCAAAGGATCGAACGTATTGATTTAGTTTCCATCACTTCTCGCTGGCCAAGTGAAAATATTTGAAGGTTGCCAAGACACAATATAGAAGAAGGGAGTTGCTTGATGCATGTCCCTTCAGCATGAAGCTCCACTAAAGCTTTCATTTTTCCAAGATCTTCAGGAAATTCATCCAATTTCTTGCAACCAGAAAGATTAAGAATTTGAAGAGATGTCAATCCATAACAGTTAGGAGGGCTCTCAAGACTTGTGCAATTCCTCAAATTCAAGACAACGAGTCTTGTAAGAGTTCCAACAGAAGGATGAACTTCACTCAAATTTTCACAACCATCAAGTACTAGTTCTTCAAGATTCGGAGTTTTAGTGAAATCCGGTGTCTTTATCAAGTTACGACAATGACCAAGGTTCATAGATACCAACTTCTTGAAACCCTGCATATAAAATTAGAGAAAATATTCAAGAATTGGTTATGTAGTGCATATTGTAAAGAGCATAGATATACCTTTAATCCGCTCCAAATTTCTTTGATGTAACTGTATGACAAATCAATAACAACAAGGCTTTCAGGGTAGAATGTTGATGGTAAATGCTCGAAAGGGTACCCTTGCCAACAAAACAGCCGTAGTTCACTCGACAATAATTCAACCCTTCTAGAAGTTGCCTTCAGCTTTGTTTCTATGCCCAACTTGTTCTCGCGTATTTTTCCATTGTTGTTCATAAGGTTACTCCAGGATCTGATATGAATGTTCAATAGTTGAAGATTATGCAACTTTGTGAAGGTACTACCAGAAACATTGACTTCTACACGTGAAACATCCAAGGCCAGGCCTCTAACGGATTCAGTTCCCTGGATATGAGAGATAATGTTCTGTTATGTATTACGAGTCAAAACTGAAATTCGTATGATATAACATGTTTTTAATGAATAGTTTATAGCACATACACATTTGTAACTTGATTTCTTGTTTGAGCAAGAGGTCTTGAGCTAACTCATGGATGTATAGTAGTGTCTTAATGAATTTGACAAAGCATTAAATTGAGTCCTAAGATAATGAAACTACTCTAGATCTATTGATTTGGGTCATGGTGGATGAAGAAGAGGTAAAATTCTTTGGCTTAAGGAATGCTAACATTAAGGAGAATCCGAAGTGATCCTATTTAATAAGCTAGGGTGTTTGGATGTGTGTTTTTCAAGTGATTATTGCAATTTAAGATAGATGACTCCTATGGTATACAATGTGACAATGTGACTTCTACTCAAACATATATAAGACATGCCTTTTTCCAATATTATCTTAGTTAGTTAATGAAACTGAAAGTTTGATAAAAACGCAGTAAATATAATTAGTGTCTAACACTCACCTTGTCCTTGTTTAATACATCACGCACATCTGTTGGAAACCACAACCTACTCCTCTTTCCAGGGTCTTCAGATTCTTCATATACAATTTGCCAACCCATTTCTTGGATCAAATCATGCATTTGCAGCCTATCTTTATCAACAGATACTAATGACTTATCAATAAGAACTCTGATATTAGACACAAAAAACAAATCACAACCATCTAGGATTTTCATAACATAATCTTTTTTCTCTCCTTTGAAGAAACATGAAATGTCAAGAAAGATATTTCTTTGATCATAATCTAGCGCGTCATAACTTATTCGAAGTACTTGTTGAATTTGTGAATTAGGATATCTGTGGAGTTTATTGAGTTCACTTCTCCATTCCTCTGTAGTCTTACCGAATAGAAAACTTCCCAAAACTTTAAGAGCAAGAGGAAGTCCATTAACATAATTAACTACTTGGTTAGCAAGATCAATGAATTCTTCTTTTGGATGTTTACTTCTAAAGGCATAAAGACTAAAAAGCTCAAGAGCTTCCTTATCATATAAAAGTTCAACCTCGTATATTTCTTCGATCCCATGAGAATAGAGTAACTGTTTATCTCTACCTGTAACTATAATCATACTTCCAGGACCAAACCAAGAAGGCGATCCGACTAAAGCTTCAAATTGGCTGTAATCATCCACGTCATCCAGTACAATAAGGACCTTTTTTGTCGACATACTTCTCCCTATTATGCTCATACCATGACTTACATTACGTATCTTAAGATTTCTTACATCCATAAGATCCTCAAGAAGGTTTTCTTGGAGATGGACTAACCCATGTCGTTTTTCAATGCCTTTAACGTCTTCACAAAAGCTATATGCCTCAAAATGAATATGCAATAGGTTAAAGATAGCTTTGGCAATTGTTGTCTTTCCAATGCCACCAATGCCACATATTCCTATCATGTGAACCTTTCTTGACCCCACAACTCGCAACAAGTCCATTTGCTCTACACGTGTGTATAATCCAACTAGATTGTTCCCGACATCTAAGGGGCCGTTAGTTAGTTTGTAAAATATATCTTTTGAGATTGTTTCTATAAACGTTGGCTCATGCCTACAAAACCATATAGAAAATGGTACCATTAGAAGTGAATAGAGCTACAAAAAGCAACATAGAACAAGAAAACACATACCATGCCTATGTAATAATATATAACTCATTAACAACACTATAACCAATGTGAAAAGTAGAAAACCGCACTTGACTTTTGTTAGTTTGTAAACACTATAACCAATGTTTTAGGTGTACTACAGTTTACAAGGTTTCGGTTTAACCATGGGGATAATTTGACCTATAGATCGAATGAACCATGTTAATTCATGTTGTTCTTAGTGTTTGACAAGTCTTTATTGCTTGTTGCTTTTTAAATCCCTAAGAGCGTATTTGATGATTTTGTAGAAAAAGTCTTGTTACCACTTGGAAATTGTCCTAAAAAGATAATTAAAATATAATTTTAGAAATTAAGGATGTACCCATTGGTCATATTTTGGAGTTCCCATCCAGATAAGTTGGCAGCCAAGGTTAGAGATTCCTTCCATTCAGGAACCTCTATTCTATTTAAAGCTTGATGTTTCATGAAGGCTTCATTGTAGCTACCACTTTGATTCATTACGACTTCGGGAGTGACATGGTAAAAGAGCACCCGAACTTCATACATATCATCTGTCTTTTTACACTTGAGGATCTTCACAAGCTCCCTCAAACACCATGTCGATGAAGCATAATGCTTTGAGAGTATAACTATCAGGAACCTTGATTGTTCAATGGCTTTGTAGAGTTCAGGTGATATATTTTCTCCTCTTTTTAGGTGATTATCATCTCTGAATGCGTAAAGTCCTTTCCTTTTGAAGTCACTAAAGAGATGATCAACAAATGTTTTACGGATATCTTCACCACGAAAACTCACGAAGACATCATATTTCCATCTATGAGCAGTATGTGAAGATGATATTGCCATTGCTCACAAGAATGAAAGCTACCTACACATAGTTAAGATATAAAACTATGTTATCACAACTCATAAGCAATATTACAATGGGACTATCTATATATTCAAGGTTTTGGTAAGCTAATAAGAAAGATGTGAATAGACGAATGAAGTTTTTTTAATTAAAATATTTTTGTTTATGTTATATACAAGTGAAAATACATATTATATAACACAAACAAAAATTTGTAAGGTCCAAGTTGAAAACGAAAAACGTAAAGAAGTCAAAAGTGGACTATATTTTGAGGTCGGAGAGAGTGATAAAGTAGCTTGTCGAATTTTTTGGAGATGTTAGCCGAGACCGACACCCTTCCCTAAGCATTTGTCCCAAATGCCTTAGACTTATGTGATTCCAATTTGTCACAACTTACAAGTGAGTTTAGGAAGATGGCGGCCAATTTTGCTAGAATAAGACACTTACCACTATACCAAAAGAAATTTCTAGTCAAAATGCTACCTCTTTTTTATACATTTAGGTCCAGATTATTTTACCGTAATGCGAAAATATGAAAATGATTTTAATTTCATCCATGTTAGTTATGAAATGACATTTCTCTACCTAAAGGAATATTAATACTTCAAAGAATTTAATTCCTTTCCAAATATTGTTACCAAATGCAATATACAACGGAATTTGATATCAATTTCATTACATTCATTCATATTTTGGTGAAACAAACTGGACCTTAGTAGCATAGTTTGTCCACAGGTCGAATCTTTTTCGAAGATCCTGACCTAGACCAACGTATAGGTTACAAGAAGTTAAAGGGAAAAACCAAAGTCTACCAAAATAAACTTAAAAAAATTATAATTTTCAAATTTCCATTTGGATTTTATTATTGTATATGTGATGTATTATCTTTGAATATAGGTAATAGACTAACTTGGATTATTTTTATTAGATAACTTTATTTGTCTTTTTTTTTTGTAAAATTAAATCTCAACATTAAAATTTTAATTTGAGTTTGACTTTTAGGAGTCAAAGTTATTTAATTTTAATCAAAATTATTATAGATAATTTCATATATGATCTTTTTAAACCTTAGAATTTCATACTTGCACATTTTAATTAAATTATAGATATCATAATTACTCTTTATAACATTTCAAAATATCATATTTAAACAAATTACTTTTTTTATCGTTTTAAAATATATTATAATGAGTTTAAACTCTTCCAACTTATAACAAATAAATCATTGGCATTATTGCTTTTAGATGTAACAATAATTATCGGTAACTTTTACAATATATACAATCTAGTCTCGTATCACAATCTCACATCGACCCTTCCATCGATGGCCTAGGTGTTGACACCATCTGTCACAATTTTTAACTCTCACCTCTTTGTTTGTAATGTTTAATACTTTTTTATTAATAATTTAATATAAATCATGTTCTATGATACACGGGTATTTAATCTTGTATTATACTCTACTAGTGGAATGACCCGTGCATGTACGAGGTAAGCTTCAAAAAACTAAAACATCTAATATGTAATAAAGCATGAAAAATATAAGTAATAATTTAAACAAACAAAATTATATTCGTAGAAATAATAACTAATAAAATAACATATTTATGGAATGTTCAAAAATTGAATTAAGACAGAGCTTTCATATTTTCAGTAGTATTTCTTTCTATACTACATTCATAATTTATTCGTTAGGTTAATATCATGGTCACAAAGAAAAAACCTTGAGGAAATTAAGTATATATAGTGTGTACAATGATTCTTAAAAATGATATGAAAGTTCACCTTAAGTCATTAGCAGATACTATCCGAACCAAACTATAATATCTTCATAGAGTTTAAAATTGATATCATGTAAACATTTATATCATTAACCTTTTTATTAGTTAGAGAAAAATTATTATCTCTTAAAAATAATATAGATAACAAACATGTTCATTGATATCATGTAATCAAATATGTGTTCAACCTCTTCGTTTGTTAGATGCACACGTGATACACGGTTAGTCATAATTATTTGTATCAGTTATAATTATAATAAAACATAGTACTTAAAAAAATGTGAGTCAAATATCTAAATATAAATAATTAATACTTCTTAATTTCAAAATCTCGTAGGGGTTATTTTAAAATATAATTAGCCATAATTTTTCATTGTTATTGCATTTTATCCAAATTATAAATCAAAACGAATATATAAATCACCTCATTAGCTTATAATAACATTGTCTCAAAATTTGGATGTCATACTCATAATCTTCTTTTTTGACATGCAAAGCTCTGACGATTAATTACTTACAAATATTGTGTTTATTAAATTCTCACACTTTAATCAATATTTTATAATGAAATCATTGGCATTGAAAAACAGATCGGTCGAGAGTATAACGTTGTATGATTATGTAAATGAAAAAAATAATTGATTTAGATATTCACAAACATAAACTATCCCATAGAAGGTAGTATACCTGACTAATCTATTGTAGATATATATAATCATATACTCTAAGTTAAAAATACCTCATTAGAAAGAATTACTGATTTAGTGATTTATAACATGAAAACTAACTTTAAATACATTCATTGGTTTATAGTTTTATAAAGAAGATAATCAAGAAAAATACATATTCTCATTTAGAAAAAGATTAAGTATTATTACATTTCAAACACAAAATTAAAGATGGTGACTCACTTTTTTCAATGGTTATGAAATATCCTTTTTACTCATAAAAATAAAAAAGAATTTTTTTTTAAATTTTGTGAAATATCCTTTTTACGGTAAAATTTACATCAAAACATAGATAAAAATGAGACGATTATAAATATATAATTATATTTATACCAATCATTATATATTTAAATCTCATAAAAGAAAAACTACGAACATATACAATTAAATACATCCATTAAATATAAATATATAATTTATAAAAACACCCCTATATATTTTCATATAGCTTCCTTTTAAATTGGTTCATATACTCTTACAAGAATTATTCTAATTGTGGAAGTCAAAAATAATAATTTTGCTCAAAATTAAGGATCAAATGAGGTTATAATTGGTTAATTAAATTTTTATTTAAGAAAGTTTTCCATATTTAATTTTCTTTTAATATATATAGATTATCAAGGCTTCCTAGCAATATAATGAGCATCTAATAGTCGAGTACAATAAGAACTCAATAGAAAAAGTAGTCGATCAAGAGCAAACTAAGTTCAAAATTCTTATAAAAAATCTACATCTGAAGAAAAGCAAGAGAGAAAGGTAACCAGATAGGTGGTGGCGGCGGTCGGCGAGTGCACGAGGAGAGAGGGAGAGAGAAAATGGTAACGACTAACGAGTTTTAACTTCGAAAGAGTCCATATATACTCTATATATATCCAATATATGCAAGTGTTTCATATCTTCTCACGACAAAAGGTCGAACATGATATACGTTTAAACAAGCATGGATCGAGTTCATAAATCCATGTCTGACTAAATACATGTATTTAGCTAAACGGTATCAATTTGTGACAGACTCTTAAGTAGAAAATCTATTTCCTAAATATTGATAAGTTCATAAATTGGAACATCAGAGGCTTTTGAGTTTTGATTACTTACCTTTTTACTGTGGATACAACTTCTGCGTTTATATCTTCCTTATTTCTACCGAGGATCACTCTTTGGTTGGCTGAAAATATATGCTATCGATCTACCAGAAACTCAAATTATTATAAAGAAATGATCAAGAGTGTAATTGATCAATGGCAGACAAGTTTGAAGAAGAAAAGGGTGAGAATGGTTGACATAAATACATAATATTATAGTTGACTTGTCTTAATTTGTATTTAAGTACTGCTTATGAAATCAAACAACCATGAAGTTCACAGATATGCAATATAAAAGGCAACTGGATGCATGTGGGAGATAAATTATGAAGAGGGAAAAGTCAGAAAAAGAATATAGTTAGTCAACAATTGTTGAAATCTAACACCACTAATTATAGAAAACTGTCACAAATTTCAATGTTTAATATAAGATTGATTGAGATTAGAGAGAACTATATAGGCTGTCCTAAATAAAATTCTTGCAACAATTATAACAACTTGTAATAAAATTTTTAACAAGATTCACCACATAAAAGAAACACTAGCTTTTTTTGCAAGAAGTAAAATAGGAACATTTGTTTATTTAATTGAGAGAGAGAGAGAGAGAGAGAGAGAGAGAGAGAGAGAGAGAGAGAGAGAGAGAGAGAGAGAGAGAGAGAGAGAATTCTTAGACTTCATTAATTAACTCCAAAAGACATGCAATAGGTACTACCTTAATTAAAGTCATCAAAATGTTTTGGAGGTACTCATGATCATAAGAATTTCAAGACTAGTACTCCCACTTGTGAAGACTCAATGTTACAATCATAAATATCATCCACACACTAAGCATCTTATAGTACAAAGGCTCCTTTTGACAAAAGAAAAAGGAAAAATGTAATGAATTGATAGGAAATGTCATTTGTAAGTTTGGTCCTTCATCTATTCTTGATTCCGTCACTCTCTCGAGATAAGGGCAATTGTGTCAACACACATAGATTTCGGCATTCAACTTTAGAAAGCATCAACTTGCTCGAGTTTCAACTATACAAGCTTTCGTTTCTTATTCAAAGAAAAATGTGATATAACCATTTGAATGTCACCAATCGCGTATCTTTCAAGTCTATTTACTCCGCTTTCCCATTCACTTCTAGTCTTGCCAAAAAGAAAGCAACCCAAAACTTTAAGTGCTAATGGGTGACCCTTCACATATTGAACTACTTGATGGGAGAGCTCTCTGAAGTCCTCTTTAGGATACTTTCGATTAAAGGCGTACAAGCTAAAGAGTTCGAGCGCTTCATCTTCGTTTAAAAGCGCAACTTCATAAATTTTTTCAACTCCATGAGCATATAGTAATTGTCTATCTTTTCCTGTTACTACAACTAAACTTCCGGGACCAAACCAATCACGTGAACCAGCTAGAGCTTCTAAATGGTCCAACTGATCAACATTATCAAGAATCAGCAAAACCCGTTTAGATACCATAATTTGTTTCATTACATGACTTCCTTCACCAACACTCGTGATTTTCACATCTGTTTTTGTGATTTCCTCCATGATTTGTCTTTGAAGTTGGATCATCCCTTGGTTATTCACAAAATCTTTGACGTCTTCACAGAAGCTACTATCGTCAAAGTGGGCATATAATCGGTTGTAAACAGCTTTAGCAATTGTAGTCTTTCCAATACCCCCAATACCACATATACCGATCATGTGAACCTCACTTGATCCAGCATATTGTAACAAGTTCATTTGGTCTGCACGCGAATATATTCCTACTATTTTCTCGCCAACATGTAAGGATCCAATGTTTAACTCGTTGAAGATATGTTTTGAGATCATATCAATAAACTTCGACTCGTAGCTGCCATTCATATAAACAAATCATATCAATAAAGTACATTATGTGGTTCGATTTCGATTCAGCACTTCAAAGATAATTAAACAAGGATTTTATGGAAAATAAATATAATTATACAATATTATCCTTATGTCTGAAGTCAAGATTCCTAATCAATACCTTCACAAGGTTGGCTATGTAAGATCAATATTCAACTCAAAGTTCAAGTTCATTTGAATAATTGAACAAACTGCAAGTTGCAAGTCTAGTTCATAATTTTCATTATTCAATTCTATCATCCTCATAAAATAAGCATCTAAAATTTCTATGCTTTTCTTGATTTCTAGGGTGGCAGCAGGTTTGAAACTGAAACCATTATTCAGCTTATATTCTAATCATAGATCCATAGAAAGAACAAAAATTCTTAACAGACCATGGATGGCATATTAAAGTGCCAAATACTGCCAGGTAAAACTAACTGAATTTGATTAAAGAAATAAAGAAAAAAAGGCCAGGAGATCATAGCAGGGATGATTACCCATTAGCCAAATCTTCAAGATCCCATCCTGGTAATTTAACTGCCTTGGTCAAAGCTTCCTTCCATTGGGAAAACTCTGGTTTCTCTAAAGTTTCACAGTCAATTTGATGAAGCACTATTTCTGGCTTAACATTGTAAAAAACTGGGCAGATTTGATATTTGTCCTTCTCCTTCTCCTTGCACTCAAGGATTTTCACAAGCTCCATCAAACATGATGGTGATGAAGTGAAGCTTTCAGAGAATATAACCACCAGAAACCTTGACAGCTCAATGGCTCTATAGACTTGTGGAGATCTCTCTTCTCCTCTGTGCACGTGCTCGTCTTCCTTAAAACCACGAATACCTTTGCGTTTGAAATCACTGAATAGATGATCCACAAAGCCTTTAACGATATTATCGCCTCCAAAACACACAAAGACATCATATGACCATTTATGATTCATGGATTTAGGAAATGAACTCACCATGAAATTGAAGGAAGCTGCCTGTAAAACAAGGACCAGTTATTAGTACAACCAGATATTTACTTAGAAAGCCAACCAATATTTAAGGGAGATTCTGATCCAGAAAACTCATAACTCTATGTTAGAATGTAATATATATTCTCATGGTAAAGAACACAATTAATCTGCTTATTTAGAACACTTTAGTGATCAATGGCTTCAACTTTGTCTTACCTGTGGGCTATGGGAAACAAACGAATCAGGAAGTTTATTGATACACACAGACACATATAGCATCTATTAAATTAATTTATTTAATTTCCATTGTATAGTGGTTTATATGAAAATTTACTTCTCGCCTCTAACATTTGAGAATTACACTTATGATCCCTCCTTTTCTTTACTGGGTTAATGAACTTTCCTCATGTAAAATATTGTTTCATTTGTTTGTAGTGAACTTCAACATTTTGCATATAATATACTAATTGAACTTTTCACAACGTGTATTGTGTGTAACTAGTATTTTATTGCCCGTGCGTTGTAGCGGGTTTATAGTCTTTCAAATCTTATTATTAAAATTCTCTTATATTGTGGTTAAGCATGACCTGTCATGTTTTTAACAAACATAAAACTTAGACATACAAAAAGATTGACGAGTTGTGTTCAATATAGTCCATATAAAAAACATAGTCCAAAATTTTAATATTTAATCACATGTGATTCAATATCAAATCACATGTGATTCACTATACAATCACATGTGATGGTAAAATCATTACATGTTAATTACGAAAATGTCACTTCGCCCAAATTATTAAAATTCAATCTGAACCATTGATGGGGCTGATCCAAGGGCTAACAGCCTGTTCTCGAGTTTTTAAATGAAGGGGAAGGGAAGGAAAGGGAAAGATGGAAGGGAAAGGAAAGATAGAAAAACTCCCCCTCTCCATCATCCCAAAAGTGTGGGGGGGGGGGGAAGTTTTTACATATAAAAATGGTAAAAGTGTCTCTTCTAACCCCTCCCAACCCTTTCCTTCCCCTCCTTAAAAAAAACTCAAGAACACAGTTTTCCTAAATAAACCTTCTCCTCCTTTCCTTCCCCTCCTTAAATTAACTCGAGAACAGGGTGTAAGATTAGTCTATCAGGACTATGCAATAAGTATGAACTATATTGAACATTTCTCATCAATAATTATATTGTTTAATATGCAAACATTGATAATAACAATTGAATTTTGTTCTCGAATTATGGTTTATATATACGTCAAGTTTAATTTCTTATTTGTTATTTAAGTACCACTTTAAAAAGTACAATAAACTAAAACCATATTAAAATCATAATTATAAAAACTAATTAATAGAAAATTTGTAGAAAAATCGTAAAATAAGTTTTGTGTTATTGTCTTTTAAGGATAACGAGGTATTTAACACCCCACACGTTGTAGCGGGGTTTAAAACATATGCATTATGTGTAGTAAAACCTACAGTTTTACCTGTATAAGTAACATGATGGAAAACGAAAAATAAGAATGAACAAAATGTAAAAACTAAAATGTAAACAAAAGTGTTTAAAAATTAAGTGGAGAAAAGTTAAGAGGGAAATAAAATGAAATAGAGGTGAGATGAAAATATAGAAGTTAACTTTTTTGTACTACAGAAAATGTAACGGTGATTAAAAGAGTACACATTTAGATACATATCGTATCAAAACAAAATTTATATCAACGTGTAGATAAAAATAAGATCGTCATAAATATATATTTATATTTACGCTAAACAATATATGTTAAAAGTTATAAAAAGAAAACAAATATTGTACTAAATTAATTGTTTTATTATAATAATAATAAAATATAAAACATAATTATAAAACGACGGCTGGCCGCTTGCTTCCAAAATGCAAAAGTAGGATGATATCATAAAAAATAAAAATAATAAAAAACTCGCAGGATGCATGTATCGAACGAATAACTAAGAGAAGAGTGGTCAGGTTCCTTACCACTTTGATGCTAGCTATGTTTGTTATCATTATAGCAAGTTCATGTATATATTTAACATTTAATCAGATACTGTTAATTGTAACTGATAAATGTTATATACGAGTTAAAAGACGACCCACGCGTTGCAGCGGGAAACAAAACTAAAAGTTAGATATCCGTTTGATACACGAATTGATTTAGAAAAAGTAAATATTAATTAAAAGTTATTAAATAGTTATAAAACACAAATGATATAAGTATTTTAAAAATGATATTGTGTTAACATGCAGACCAGTCATACAGATGTCGATACATCAAATTAACTATTTTAAAAATATAATATAAAAACCAAATGAATTAAAAAAATTAAAGAAAACATAAAAGCAGGTGAAGAGAATGGAACTCAAGTGGATCAGATGAAAATCACCTACAAATATAGCTACAATGGAGAGCACAAACAATTAAATAAAAATTCAGAAATATCAGCATAGGCAACTGACATTTGCTGCTAAATGTAACAAAAACCCACTTGAAATATAAACATAGGAATGTAAAGTGAAATAAAACCCAAGAACTTTATGGGCAGTAAAATGGAGTTTGGTGAAAAAGAATTAAAGCTTAAATGGGGTTAGTGGACACGTGGTGATAAGGAAAAAGACACACGCGAGGTTAGAAAAGAAAATATAAGAAAAAGAATAGTTAGAAAAAAGAATGAGTATATAAAGGTTTAAACCTCTGACAATTTTGCCTGCCTCCCCTTAACTTTATCAATGCTCTTACCATTGAGCTAGAGAGTGAGTGTGTTATTATTTTGAAACAAATTAATATATATATATATATATATATATTTATTAGGAGTTACTACTCCTAATAAATATATATATATATATATATATAACTCCTAACAAATGTTATATATATATATATATATATATATATATATATATATATAGGGGAGGGTTCAAACGAGAACTGTTTTTCGTACGAGAACTGCGAGAACCAATCTCAGTCGTTCCTTGGATATGGAAAGTTCATGGATGGAGAGCGTGGAGGGGATCAGGTGTGTCAGGGTGCATGTGATGAATTCATGGGTGGACAATGACATTAAATGAGGGGGCATTGGATGACTCAGATTGGTTCTCGCAGTTCTCGTACAAAAAACAGTTCTCGTTTGAACTTTTGCCTATATATATATATATATATATATATATATATATATATATGTATGTAATGATATTAAGATTACTTGTAATGAGTGATTAAAATATAGAGTTAATTGCACCAATGGTCCTTTAACTATCCAAAAGTTGCGGATTTAGTCCTTTTTTTGAAAAAGTTGCATAAATCGTTCTTTAACTACTCAAAAGTTGCATGGATCGTCCTTTCTAACGTTTTCTGTTAACTAAAACTGTTAACTTTTACAAAAAGACTATTTTACCCTTATTCTTTTTTTAATAATAAAATCTTATTATTATTATAATTATTTTAACATTTAACTCTCTCTCACTTTCTCACTTTCTCTCTCTATCACTCTCTCAGACTCTCATGCGCACATGCTATTCTCTTTCCACTGATCACCGGCGCCACCGCCTCCCTCACATTTCCTCTCTTTCTCTTCAAAGTAGAAACCCATCACTTCAATCATCAAGAACAGAGTTCAGACACCCATAAACAGAAAATTAAATGAGCTAGTTAATCTCATTTCTTCTAGCTGTTTCGCATTTCAATCCAATCAATTACACCTAAATTAAACAAAAAATATTGAAATAAGAGAGACCAGTGAATTTAAGCCTACCAAAAATCTATATACGAAAATTACTGTACAGGTTCAGTTGTTGAACGGCGGCCGGAAAATTCTTACAACTCCAAGACTCGGAAAAGGGAGAAGAGAAGTAATTTTGGTGTGGAGAAGCTACTGAAAGCCGAGGGAGAAGCTTATTCCGGCGAGAAGACCGTCGTGGAGAGGGGTGTGATTTGAGTGCAACTTTATCTCAGCCCCACCTCCACCGCCTTCCTCTAAACTGCCGCCGTCGCCGTTTCAGATCTAGGGTTGTTTCAGGGGAGAAGCCACCGAGTTTTTTCAGATCTAAGGTTTGGGTCTGCGTCCAGGTAGCTTGTGATGGCTAAGGTAACGACCGAACAGAACCGGTCTCTTCATAAACGAAGCAACGCACCCAAACGGTGGCCTCTTTAAAAAGTTGAAAGCCTGTAATTCTATACGTCGTACTTCCTCGTTGATCGACGACTCACCGGCAGTCTGCATCTTTCCGACGGTACGTTCCTGCTTTCACCATCGTCGTAGATCTATTTTCCGGATCGTTGCGTCTCGTTTTGAGGTGATGGCAGAGGTGGAAGTGGCTTGTGATGAAAGATGTGGAGGTGGGTGGTGATGGCAGTTGTGGAGGTGGGTGGTGATGGCGGTGGTGATTTGGGTTTTTAAGTCTCAAACGAAATGTGGAGGTGGGTGGTGATGGCAGATGTGAGAAGGTGTGTTGGTGGTGGTGTTTCTGTGGTGTTGAGGCGGTGGTTCTAGGTGGAGGGTGGGAGGCGGTGGTGTGGAGGGTGGGAGGCGATGTCCAGTGACCGACTGAGACAGAGAAGAGAGAGTGTGTGTGTGAGAGAGTATAAATGATTGAGGAGAGAAGTTTATAATTAAAATGATATTTTAAATTAATTAAAGGTAAAAAAGGATAAAAAGACCGAAATACCCTTGACTTAACAGACTTAACAAACGGAAACCGTTAGAAAGGACGATCCATGCAACTTTTGGGCAATTAAAAAACGATTTATGCAACTTTTTCAAAAAAAGGACTAAATCCGCAACTTTTGGATAGTTAAAGTACCATTGGTGCAATTAACTCTAAAATATATATACTCTTTTCCTTATTGCGACTTTATTGGAGTTTTTGAAATAGTTACTAAACCTCATAAATAAATAAGTATAATAAATACTTAAAAATTTAAATATTTACATATTTTTGATTTTATTGAAAAAAATAGATTTAAATGAAAAAAAAACAAAAGATTTAAAGGTTTCATACAAAGAAGGATCCTGTTCATTACACAAAAGACAACTTTTATTGAACTTAGCACTATACTATATTATATTTTTTTTAAAAATATTATTTGTCCTTACAATTGTAAGGTTATATAATGGATTACCTATCAACGTGTCAGGCCATTACCCAAAAAAGCGTACGTAAATTTTATTACTAGATCAACTGTTAGTATAATACATAATTCGGTTTTAAAAACAATAAATACTAAATATTAAAAAAAGATATTAAATAATTATAATACGTGAAAGAAATGAGAAATTGAAAAATTGCGACAAACGACATCAACATCCTAACCAGGGGTGAAAACGTCAACGCGAGGGGGGAAGAAATGACGACAGAAACGTGTTATCATAATACGACAAGACGTAATTGTAATTTTGTACAACCTATTAATCATTATTGTTACAATTAGGGGCAATAAAATCAAATCTTTATTGGTTATAGTTAAAAATAATTAAAATGTCTAGAAAATGTTTTAAAATCATGAAACTAAAAAATTGATTAAATATGATATATTTTTTTAAAATGTTCTAAGGGGTAAATGTTATATTTCTAAATTATGTTGAACAAATATGATATTTTAAAGTTTAAGAAGCACATAAATAAAATTAATTTTTAAAAAATTGATTTAAATAAAAGTCAAAACTAAATCTTATTGTGACTAAGAAAAGAAAAGTCAAAATTCGATTTCAATTTTGATCAAATGAATTGTTAGGATCTTATGTTTGTTAAATAGAAGGCAAGGATCATACAATAAATTTATATCAAATTAGTCTTTTATTTATATTAGAAGATTAGAAGATTGTTATTATTACCAGTTTAAAACTTTAAATACCTATGTACACACGGGTTAGACATAATAATTTATGAAAAAATCGCTTGATGAAATATATGATTGTTTTGTACAAATGAAAGATATTATATTTTCTAAAAAATTCAACATTTTATATTAATTCTGATCAAAATAGAATAGTAAATGATAACAACTTTATAATGATATAAAATGTATTAATGATAAGATTTGTAAAACAAATAAAATCGAACATGACATTGATCATGACATAGATAAAAATTTTAATTATATAATCTGAACAAATCATTTTTATAAAATTAGATTCAATTTTAACTTTAAATTAAAGCTTTTTATTGTCATTTTATACATTCTCACTATTTTGACGTTATATAATTATTTAGCATATTATTAACTATTTAATATTTATCACTTTTTTACAATAAGCCGTATATTACAAAAACATCTAATTTAGCTATTTATATTAATTAAAGATTATTAAGGAATTGATATTAGTTTTAAATTAATGCAAAATAATATTTAATTTGTACTAAAGTGAATGGATCTTCATATAATTAAGTTCAAGTATTGATTTCGACTTTATTTAGAACAATGTTTAAATAGATTCAATGTATATTAACTTAAATATAACCCAATTTCATCTAAATTTATAATAGAGTTTCAATTTTGACTATTCAAACTCAAAATTGAGTTTATAATTAATTTTAACCTAAATAAATGGTTAGTATTTAATTTGATTAAATGAAAGGCCTTCTAATTAAATTAGTTATATATATATATATATATAGGGTAAGAATTAATAAAGACTCACCCTTAAACAAAAAATTCAAATGTCAATTCTCAGCCACTCATTTAAATGAGCAAAATAGGAATTGCAAACTTACAAGAAAACTCACGCGCCATTTCGGTAGCTCTCTCAAAATTCCTTTTCTTTACCCCTTAAATCTTTAAATTACATTTTGAGAATTTGAGCAAAAAAATTATAACAATCTACTCATTTTTTAATCCTCTTTCAAAAATGACCACTCTTCCTATATTCCTAAAAATTTTATTATGAAAATTATCATTTTCGGCTGCTAAAGAAAGTTATCATTTTCGGCTGCTGAAGAAAGTTATCATGTTCAGCTGCGGAAAAAAAGTTATCATTTTCGGCTACTGAAGAAAGTTATCATTTCAACTGGGAGTTATCAGTTTCGGCTGCTGAAAGAAAGTTATCATTTTTGGCTGCCGAATAAAGTTATCATTTTCGGCTGCTTGAAAAAAGTTATCATTTTCGGTTGCTAGAAGAAAATTATCATTTTCGGCTTCTAAAGGGAAAAAAAGGGGTGTGATTTACGGGGTGGATAAATCCCATAATACACTTCTTTCTATAATTAAATCTTATAATTATTTAATTAATGGCAATAATGTCATTATTAGATATTGACCAATGGTTTTCGTAAATCTAATGATCCAGATTTTGGTTTTAGAGGTTTTGTTTAAGCATAGGGGCTTTGTTGATATATATACATACATACATATATATATATATATATATATATATATATATATATATATATATATATATATATATATATATATATATATATATATATATATATGTAAAAGTTCAAACGAGAACTGTTTTTCGTAATATATATACACTAGATTAGATGCCCAAGTGATACACTGGTTGAGTTTTAAAAAGTATGATAAATGTTAAAGATTAATAAAAAAATCAAATAATTATAAAAAGAAATGAAAATTTAAAAAAATTGTTGACAAAAATTGTCACCGCCAAATCAGTGGTGGATGCGTCGATGCAAGGTTAAGAGTATATGTGACGATTGAAACGTGGTATCATGGTACGAGGAAACATAGTTATATTTCTTGTACAAGTCATTGCTCATTGTCGTTACAATTAGCGCAATAAGATTAAGTCTTAATTACTAAAAAGAATTCTGGTTTGAAAATAAATAAATATTTAACACTAATAAAAAGATATTAAATAACTATAAGACGCGAAAAAAATAAAAATTTAGAAAGAATTCAAATAATAAGACTTTAAAAATAATATGTTTAAAAAGTAAAATATGTTTATAAACTACACAATTTGAAAATCAATCCAATGATTAGGTGAAGCTAAACTAAAAATAACTAACAAATTAGATAATTATCATATTTTGTAACATTTATTTCATTAGTGAAATAATCATTACAAGAAAAAAAATAAAGATTAAGTAATTCTACAAAAAGTTTAATATGATTTTCTAAAAAGATAAAGTACATTACGGATAAGGTTAAAGTCACTAAATACAAAAATGCTTTCCCCCATATTCCGATATGGTACATTAAATTTTTTTTGCACATATTACCATTTAACTTGTAAAAAATATGTTATTATAGCCATTTTGGTGATTTTGACATGCAATAGCAGACCATCTTCTTCCCCAATTTCCTTCACTTCGAAAACAAACTTTGGAGCCAAAATTCTCCATGTACACTTAACGAAAATCATGATTCTTGACTCTATGGAAAGGTAATCGAGTTGTCTATCAACTAGTACAAAAAGAACAAATAAAAACGAGTTTAAAATATGTCAATTCATCGAAATACCGTAAGGGTGTCGAATAGGGTCATTATCGACTTTAATTAGCAATAACTTGGCTTACACTTGATGGTTATTCATGAATTTGGTGTCCATTGAAAGGTAAAAAGATTATCTACGACAATCTATAAAAAGAATTATGTAAAATGATCAAGAATCGAGCTAAAACACATCTTTTTTTCTCCCCTGTTTTCGAACCCATAAACACAAAAAAACAAAACTTTGAGCTCAAAATTCTACCTTGAATTTCCTTTGCAACTCGAGACTCATAGTCATAAGCACGATGCAGGTCACCTCATTAGTGTCCTTTAGAAGTTTCTCATAAGTGTCCTTCACGACCCTAGTCGCGTTGGTAGCAAGGGCATCCGGAAGAGGTTCCTCGAGGACGTAATACTTTGATTCGTGGCGTAAGAAAACTCGTAACTTTCTATGCCAATCCATAAACTTCACACCCACGAGTTTCTACTTTTCCAAGAATGGACGGAGTGACATTGCGTCGTGTTGTTGCTAGTAGATGCCATTTATAAGCAAAGTACGATTGGTTACTTTGATTGTATATTAATCTTTCTTAAATAATTACCCAATTGTTTAAGTAAAACAAATTATCTTAACAAGGTCTAAGAACCTTATTTCACTCCAATTCCTGATGAGTTTGTAGCGGATCACTTGATGGAGCTATTTAGTCCGGTAAACGTTTTACCAATTGCAATCCATTATCGTAACTCTTAGAAATTTGCAGGATCCTTCAATACTCATAACATTGTTTTGGCATGTAGGATCCCTTCTCACACTTATTCCTCGTTAATCCGCTTTGATAACTCTATCTGAACACGAAAATTATCAAGGCGTATTAAGCTGGAATTGTAAATCGTCCATCAAGATACAAGGTAGTACTCTAGCCCAATGGTTGGATCGGTTTATGCTCGACAACCAACCTTGCGAGTTGCCACACGCACCTTGCACACAATTACACAAGACTAGCTCAGCTAGAGCTCGACAAGCAATCTTGCTTTACTAGATTTGGGTGGTATCATCTTAAGGGAGGCGTGTGATTTAAATTTTAGTAAAATGAGACTTTTGTTTTTCCGGTTTAAAAAACCTCTTTTCGTTTTGATTAACAATCAAGTGACAAAAACTCATTTTCACTTTTGAATAATAATACATTTTTATTAATCCGTTTGTTAATCTTGTGAACGCGTAGAGTTTGTTAACCAATTAAGAAAAACTCTTGGTTTTATTATTTTCAAAAAATTTTCTAGCATGCAAGAATCTTAATCATCCATGCAAGAAATATATCAAAATAATAAAACAACCATGCATAAAAAATACCGGTAACGAGCCCCTAAACCCTATGTGTCTTCCCCGTGAACCAATGGGGAGAACTAAGTCATGTAAGGACACAAACAATGACTTGCAGTGTGCTCCCACTAAATCCTTTGCGTCCAAATGACCTCCGGATCCGTGATCGCCGAGACATCTACTCCATGACTCCTGTTGGTTGCCTCCGGTCTTCTTTTCATAAATGCATACAATTTTGAAAAGAAATTGCATGCAAGCCATGTAATTCTATTCTAACTAATTTTACAAATTTAAAGAATAATAATGACATGTAAGCCATAAATAAATTACGAAATAAAAAACCGAGTAATTTAATTATTACAAACCAATGTGACATAAAGTCACCAAATGTATGAATAATAAATATAGCAACCAAACACACAACATAAGGTCCAATGGGCTCAAGTTACCGGGCTCACAAATATCCAGAAACATCCATAAAAACATACATGATATGCCACATCAAACCATGCAAAAATGTATCCTAATTAGAATTGTTCCCAAAATCCTATCTAATCACTACGCTAAAGTATCAAACCATAGGTGTATTCGGTGAAACTAGCTAAAACTGGAGCTGTGGTTGGGACTGAGGCTGAAACTGGAGCTGGAGATTATATTTATTAAAAAAGTGCTCGGTAAATAATTTGAAGCTGAAGCTAGAAATTATGAAATTACATAAAAGGGTATATATATATAATACAACTCACACGCATAAAAAATTAAATAGTATATACGAATAATTAAATATGTTATTCTAACATATCACTACATTAACAATACGAATGTATCATTACATGAATACATAGTTAAAATGTAGGTAATAAATTATTCTAGTTGTTCTACTAAAATAGTTATTAACATCGTGAATTACATATTAAACTTGCAATTTCACTATTCTTTCATGTTATTGGGTGTCCTTTCGTCGGAAGTTTATTAATGTATGAAGATGGATATGTTGAGCATAATAAAGAACAAACATTAATTGTTGTATGTATATAACTAGTAGACAAAAACATCAACGAATAATGTCGGCGGCAACCAAATAATTCAAGGCCTACCCTATCAATTAAAGTATATTCTTTAAGCTTTCTAACAACTTAAGATTTAGCTTCGAAGTGTTTATGAGTAATTTACTATGATTTTATGAAAACAATAGCGTATCTTTTAAACATAATATGACAAATTGTAACAATATCATGTTTTGACCTATTTAACATACCAAATAGCCATTAGTGTCTAAAGACAATTCAAAGTAGACATATTAAGATTTGAAAACATGTATCATACACCTTAATCCAACACCACAGTGATTTTTATGAATTTTCTATGTTTACCCAAGTTTGTTGTTATAAATAGCAGGTTTACACTATTTTCTAATTCATTATCTAAACCATCCTTAATCATGGTAATTACTAAGGATTAGGACATAGAGTAATACTAGAACATATATGAATGAAATAATGACATAAAGCTCCAAGCTCGGGTCCATAAAGGCTGCCTAATTAATTCGAACACTTTTGCTATCCTTCCCATTCCTATTTCGATTTCGAGCCCATTACACCAAACAAAAGTCATTGAAACTCTCCCTTTATAGTAAAATAATGATTGGTTGGTGACTTCTTTCACTTATCTCTTTTGTCCAACTGTCGCCCTGCATTCACACACATATATTTTTGTTTTGTTTTTATAGATAATCCCATGATTTGGTCTCTTGCTTCAGCCAAGAAATCCTAGAAGATATCCACATTGTGAGTTGTTGAGAAACTTGAACTGAATAATACGAGTAACAATCAATTGATTACACACTATAAATAAATATGTACCCCAATGTTAGTCTTGGAGAATATTATAACTTCAACACCCCCCCTCGAGACCAACAGGGGAATTACAAATACTTTTAAAACGGGATACTAAGACCCATTTTGGAACACAAGAGATTATGCTGTGTTGAAGGCAACGACTTGGTAAACACATCGGCAACCTGTTCAAGAACCTTAACCCGAAACTTGGATCTCAAAAATCAACTTTACCTTCTCAATTTCATTAACGCTATTACCTGTCAAAATAACATCATCAACGTATACCAGCAAAAAACAGAAATATCATTCTCAACTTTAGTGAACAAAGAATAATCATTAACACTCTGAACAAAACCATACTCAAACAAAGCGACACACAATTTCTAGCTTTAATCCAATTCGGATCACAAGAAGCTTCCTTATAATTTCTAGATTCAAAGGTTTTGTCAAGATTAGACACAAAACAAAAATTTTCCGAACTAAGCTGAGAATAATTAATTGATCTTTCAATCCCATACCTATATTTTCCTTCCACAAGAAAATCATTAAACCTAGTAGGACGTCTTGACTCTCTCCTAGGTCTAACAGAACTAACATGCATCCTACCACCAGAAGAATTACCATTATCGGAACTAGTTCCCTCAGACTGAGCAAGAGTAGTGGGACTACCTACCTGAGATTGAGGAACTTGTACCTCCACACCCTGGTCATCCAAAGAGTGCTCTACACAAGTTCCATCAACCTGGTGACTGTCACCAGTACCATCTATTGATTGTTCTTCAAGAAAAGGGTCAGAATTAACATGTTTATCATCATTGGGAACAAACTGAGGTCTATCAGGATCTAAGGACCACTTTTGCTCATCATCAAAGAAATTGAAAAAATCCTTAAGTGAATCAGACTCAAGACCAAGACCGGAAGATCTCATCTTAAAGGGAAACACCTCTTCACAGAATTTCACATCCCTGGAAAAGAAAACCAAACTTGCGTCAAGACTAAAAAGTTTGTAACCTTTTTTCACATTTGAATATCTTAACAAAACAGCCTTATCAGCTCTTGACTTCAGCTTGTCACTATTGCCAAGTCTAGTAGAATAACACAAACATCCAAAAATTCTCAAATTATCAAACTTAGGAGGATACTTAAACACCTTTTCAAAGGGAGTGACTCCATTTAACACAGATGATGGCGTTCTGTTTATTAAAAAAACAGCAGTTAAAACTGCTTCACCCCAAAACTTCAAAGGAAAAGCAGACTGAAACAACAAGGACCTAGTAACATTAAGAATATGTCTATAGTTCCTCTCCACAACCCCATTCTGTTGCAAAGTATAGGCACATCTAGTTTCATGCAAAATACCTTTATCCTTAAAAAACTCTTTCATATTATGATTTAAACACTCAGTCCCATTATCAGACCTAACTACTTTGACTTTGGTTTTGAAGTGTGTAAAAAGCATATTGTAGAAAACAGAAAACCAATAGAACACTTCATCTTTAGACTTTAGAAGATAAACCCAAACAGCCCTTGTGACATCATCCACAATGGTTAAAAAATATTTGTATCCATCATAAGTAGCTCTCCTATAAGGCCCCCAAACACCAAGATGAATAATATCTCCTAACTTAATGCTTTATGATTACTAACAGGAAACGGATTTCTAGTCTGTTTTGCTCTATGACAAACATCACAGGGTAAAACTGATTCATTCATTATCTTAAGTCTATTTTTAACACAACTTAGAGCTTGGTCAGAAGGATGACCAAGTCTACAATGCCACACAAACTTGCTAACATGACATACAACATTGGGACTCCTATTCAAACACTTACCATCAGACACAACATTACTAGAACAACACATACCTGCCATATTAGCAGTGACACCCTCTACAGTAATATTACCATTGAGTAAGGAGATGATCTTAGTATATTGTTCACCAGTGAAAAAAAACTTATCATTGTCAGATACCTTACAAGAGTCAGAATCACCAGATACAGTTGAACCAGAAGCAGTATTAACAAAAGATTTATTATTTCCTTGAGACTCAGACTTGTATTGAGAGTTATTTGCATTTCTAAACTTAAAATCCTACGGATACCCAATGAGCTTAAAATACCTTTTTATAGTATGACCCTTAATGCCACAATGTTTACATTGCATATTATTAAAGGATGAACTGTTATTATTATTGAAAATTTTCCTTTTGTTATTCTTCTTAAGATCATTGAACCTACTTACAGAAGCAAAAGGTTGAGAAACAACTTTACTAGAAGATAAGGAACCACCCTTTTGAAGCGATTCCTCTCTAGAAATAATCGAGAAAGCAGTTCTAACAGACGGTAGTGGTTCCATAGAAGAATGCGACTCTTAACTTGACCATACCCCTCATCTAATCCATTTAAAAATTGCATAAGTTTCATCAGCTTAGAATGATTTTTAAGACTAGTGTTACCATCACAGTGCACTCAGTTAAATTTGTGAGATAATCAAATTCCTTCCACAAGGAATCAAATTTCGAAAAATATTCAGAAATAGTTAAACCATTTTGACTTAAACTGTTTATCCTCTGATGAACATTAAAAATAACAGATCCATCTGATTTTTGGTAGGTTTCTGTCAACTCATTCCAGATCTCACAGGCAATTTCAGAACATGCATGATAAGAGTAGATAGACTCAGATATAGAACTAAGTATCCAAGAACAGACGATTGCATATACTCTTTCCCATTTATTATAGTTTTTCTCATCTTTCTCATCAGGAATTTTGTACGAACCATCAACAAAACACAATTTGTTTCTACCTTTTAAAGCCCTAATCATAGAACTTTTCCATACTCTAAAATTATCAAAACCAGTCAGTTTAATCCCAACAATGGAAACAACCGCACTATCAGAAGGATGCAAATACAATGGATTATCGAAATCAATAACATCTTTGGTTTCTTTAAAACCAGCTCCCTTAGGACAAGAACCCTTAGGACTAGACATAACGAAACAAGAACAGTCAAGACAATATACAGATTATCAAGTTAATCAACTGATTACAACAATGTGCGATCAGAACAACTAGGACAATATACGAATTACATCAAGAAATGTGCAGATTATCAGGGCAATCTACTAATTACAGCAGACACAACAAGGCAATATACAGAATATATCAGATACACGATTCAAAACATCCACACAAACATCCTCTTCATAGTCAATTTACAATTAACTACAGAAAGAAAAGAAGAGGACTTACAGTGCCTGCAATATGAGCATGAATAAAAAGGACAACTTATCTCCTCAATTTTCCTCAGAAGTCAGCAAATCCAAAACAACCAGCAAGTACAGCAAATCCAAATCAACCAGCTACACAGCGAGCGATCACCCAGGACCATTTCCCAAACAAATTGACAATCAAAACTAGGGTTAGGTTTTATGTCTAACCCCAATTAATGAAGACAGTTGAAGCCTCAATTGAATCAAAGAACACAACTGGCAAATTAGGGTTCCACAACAACTACAAACAGAAACAATCGACAATAGATCTTCGAGAGTTAAACTACAGTCTCGAATGTGATTAGAACATAAACAAATCCAAATCCAAATCCAGCCAAGAACAGAAACAAATCCAAGATCCAATCGATTAGAACCTCACGAGCAGCAACAGTCGATCAACAATACGAATCGATCGAACAAGAAACGAACAAGAACAATCGACCTTTAAACTTACAAACAAAAAACAATCGATCAGACAGAAGAAAATCACCCCAGAAACATCACCCAAACATATCGAACCAATATTAGGGTTAGGGTCAACAATCACGAGAGTCCAGTCTTCAATCTCACACAAATCGAAGAGAGACCAGTTGACTCAATCGATTCAATAAAAAACCAATAAGAACAATATGGGAAACAGTACCAACTAATCAGACACAATGAATCACAGATTGCATAGAAAACTAGATAAGAACAATATAGAAAACAAAATCAGTATCACTGAATCATAGATTGCTTTAATAAAATAGATAGAAGATGACTTACATAGTCTTGCTCGAGTTGATATGAGCAAGAAACAAACCTTTTCCCTCGATTTTCTCATATACTCAGCAACTCAATTAGCAAATCAAATCATACGGAAGCGCTATTACCTCAGAATCAGTCGCGCAAACAAATCAGAAGCCAAAAAAACTATGATTTCGGTTTATATGGAACCCCAAATGGAGAAGACAGCAAGAACGACAACAAGAACTTCAACATCAATAGTGTTATTCCACTTTGAACCCGAATTTGTTGTCGAAAATAAAGAACTGCACATTAATTGATTCGAACTCAATTGATTCAAACTCGCTTATTCAAGGGTTAGGGTTGTGGATCGGCTTGACCATAGAACTTCTGTCTCACATGAATCGAAAGAATACAACGGAGTTAGTTAGGGTTTCTACAATCACGAACAAGATCCAATCGATTAAACGAATAATCGATCCAATGGATTAAACGAATAATCGATCCAAATCTGCAAATCTGCGAATCACGAACCGGAACAATCGATAGACAACCTATCAATCCAAAAGCCGTAGCTCTGATATCATGTTGAGAAACTTGAACTGAATAATACGAGTAACAATCAATTGATTACACACTATAAATAAATATGTACCCTAATGTTGGTTTTGGAGAATATTATACTTCAACATGAGTTGAGAGAGAAGAACAGTTAGGGTCTTTATGTTTGATACCTCTCCCTCTCTTATTAATTTCTCGGCCGAACACCCTCTTGATTTTAGTCAAGTATCGATTAAGTCCTCTTTTCTTTTCTTTTACCAATTTTGATGGTCCCGTATTGTATACGGATGAAGCAATGCTTGATGTTTCGTGAGTGTTTGTGTGTGTGTTCGGTTAGAGAGAGAGAGAGAGCCGAGAGTTGAGAGCAAACACAAACACAAGAGTATTGTTATGCAAAGCTTAATTGATAATGTGGGGGAAATGCCTTTATATAGCATTTCCCCAACTTTGAGTAATTACATATTACACCCCTCACTTTAATAATTCTAACAATCTCCCTCTAAGTGAAGTGTGTAATCATTCACAACAAATAAATACATTCATCTATTAATATGCCGATTTGTTACGAATCCCGAATGCCACTTGCCACTTGCGTATTTGCCTTCTGCTTGCCAGTGTCGTTCTCATCCTTTCTATAGCACGATAGGCTTCAGCATGTTCTTCATCAGTATAGGCTGCCCGGTTATCCCAAACTTTCTGATGTATCTTATGATGGAGAATTTTTAAGGTGCCGTCTGAATACGCCATGAGTTCATCAAGTCTGATGAAGATCTTTTCGCCTTTTGTATTCTTTGAGACGACCCCTCGATCACCTTTGAAGTTTGGATGCCCATCATAGATAACTGTCAATTCTTCAAGCTTTTCTAGATCTGGATGGCTCTGGTTAGGCTTTAAGAGATTGACTTTCAGATAGTTGTTTTCAGCTCCGAGTTGCAGATCATGTTCCTCAAAGTATTCCATTAAATTTCTCATGTATTTCATCAGAGCACCCCTTCCAAATTCTTCTTCAGGCCACTTTCCTCTTTTCTGAGAGAGGGTGTCAAAGATAAAGCTGATGTCTTCAATACTTACAAACCTTAAGTCTGCTTCGTTGAGGAAGTATGACAAGTTGTTTGCTCTTCTGACATGAAAGATGGCATACTTTATTCTGAAGGTTGTCTGAGTATAGATATTGATAAGTTCAACTATTGGATACTCTGATTTGATCTCTTCAGGTTTTGTCATGGACTGAGAGAGGATGTGTTCATATATTCTTCTCTGTTTGTCATCCATGTTCCGCAACTCAGGGGAAATAACCTGTATTAGCTCATTGTTGAATATGTCTGGAATTCTTTCTTCAAGATTAGCAGCATTGACAAAATACGGTTTCCATATAGGTTGTTGGGCAGCACTTCTTGTGAACATGTTGCCTGCATCAAGTCCTGGATCCCCACGATACACTGGAGGAGCAGGTGGCACAATGAAACTCCTTGGCAAGGGCCATTCAGATTTTTGTCTTGTTTTCTCAGCTGCCTCTCTCTGTCTGTTTCTTTCAAGTACATCGGCAGCTGATTCTTGAAACTGACCAGGAGGAGGAGGGAAGCTTTCATGAACTTCAATGTTTACTCCACTAAGAACCCTAGATACTTCAAAGGCTGGTTTCTTCTTTTTAGGCTTTCTCCTAGAAATTGCTAACCTTTCTTTCTTTCTAAGTGCAAGCTCCCTTTCACTGGGTATATCATAGAATCTGTCAACAACTCTAGGTGATGCTGGACGTGTAGCAACCCCGACGTATTCATCAATATCCTTGAAGAGTCCTTCCATCTCAGGATCCTCAGCTTCTTCCTCTGGTTGAGCAGAACTGCTTTCTCCCATATGCCTTGCAGGTGATGTGTGTATGGACTCATATAAACCCTCCATTTTTTCCTCTGAGTCGCTAGACCATTCAAACATCTCGGCATGGGACTGCTCGTAAGGTATTTCACCTTCTTCAAGATCAAATGGCCTTTGTTCAGATTGTTGCTGAGGTACGTAAAGTACAATTTGTTTGTCAGCATTTTCCTTTTGTTGTTGTTCATAAACTTCATCGGCCATTTGTTGTTGTTGTTGACTCCCAGACCCAGCTGAACTTGTACCTGCAGATAAGTATGAACTGAGTTGAGGAACAGGTACAACTGGTACATTTGCAGCCGCAGAGGGAGAAGTCATATATAATCTTCTTCTTTTCTCCCCCTCGGGTTGATCATCTTGATCTTGATCATCCCGCCTCCTCTTGCTTCCCTGAGTCTGAGCCTAACAAGTTTGTTCAAGTAGTGTCAGCCGATCAGTAACCTTTGATAGAGAAGTATAGAAACCTCTGGTGATCCCATCTATCTTGTTGTTTACATCTTCATGAAACTCTTGAAAGTCATCCATAGAGATTCCCGATGGACGCTGTTTGTTGCGAAGAGTAGTCAGAAGGTCTTGATCATGAGCTGATTCTGGCTCTTGTTCCAGAAGTCTGACATACAGCATGCTCTTTAAAGCATCTACAGACATAGTAGCGGGATCAGGTTGTGATTGAGGCTCTGGAACTGGAGGACGGGCAGCAAGAAGTGTTTCAATTCGGTTTAGCTGCTCAGCTTGGGCCTTGGAAGCTTGCTCTATCCGATCCAACTTTTGATTTGTCATCTGCAGTTGTTGGTGGATTGGTGACACAGCTTGTTGAATTTGTTGTTGAAGTTTTGCACGTGTAACAAGCCCAGAATCACGAAGAGTTCCGGTTGAGGTACCAGCCACAGAGGCAGTACCACCCACTGGAGCAGCAGGTATGTTGGCTCCAGCAGGATTTCCTTCCAATCCTCGAATGGCACCTGAAAAGGTACCACCTCTGGAAGTTGAGGAGACTTGTTGAGCCAACAAGCTCAGTGCATCTATGGTAACACAGTGTTGATCAAGATATGCGGAAATCCGCGGTATATCAAATTGTGCACGAAAAGGAGTCGAGGACGAGGGAGGCGGTTCTCTTTGTTCAATAGGTCCAACACCCAATTGGGGTTGACCCTGTGTATGTGCTATAACCATGTGCAATAAAGACGGTGCCTGTTGAGAGACACCGTAGTAGCTAGGTGGGGTAGAAACTTGCACGGGTGGGATTACCGCGACTTGTTCAATATGAGGCCCAGCAGTGCTAGGCCCCATAGTAGATGTGGCTTTCCGGCTTTCTGGGTTTGGGGAACCCTCAGCACTCATTTTTTCTTTTCTCACCTCCTCTCTATCACTCACACTCCTAACAACAAAACTATCTTCATCATCACCGCTACCAGCACCATACCCCGCATATTGATCAGGTTGAATGAGAGAGTTAGGGGTGACAGAACCAGTATCAACAGATAGGCTATGAGTTGGAGAAGTGACTGGAATGTCATGCTCTGGAGCTATAATAGCCTGGCCAGTGGTAGGAAATTCAGGAGGTTGCAAAGAGATGACCAGACCACTAGGTTTTGGAGTGACCTGAGTAGGTTGAATGGGGTGTGTCTGGTCAGGAGAAGTAGTATGAGGTTCAGTAAGTTTCATGAATGAGGGTGTGCTTTCTGCTGGTTGTTCGATTGGGTGCTCAGGGGTGCCACGGGAGATATAACAGGTTCAAAGGTAGGGGCACCTCCTGGATGGGAAGCAGACTCATCATGAGAAGAACTGGATGACTCAGAAATGTCAAGACCAAGTTCAGTAAGAACGGCTTGGGTTCGGGTAGTCTGAGAAAGTGATTGAACGGTGGCGGGATCATATGCATCCCCTCCCTCTCTAGTCTCATCACCTTCACCCTCTTCTCCACCCTTCTCAACATTTTCTCTTTGCTTGTCCCTCTCAGCATCTCCCATAGATGGCTGAGACATAATCTCTATATCCTCACTTGGTGCTACTCCTCCTTGGGTAGGCATGGCCGGCTCTGGCACAACCATGGGAGGTATTCCTACACTCTCCCTATAACTATTAACAATATCATTATGCTCACAAAGATCTAAGAGAGATACAGGGAATGGTCTTGGAATTGGTAGATTGGCAGGAATAGTAGGTTTTATATGCAAGAAAAGTTTTGGAGTAATAGAAGGTAAACTTGTCCGTCGAGGAATTTCAGCATTTCGATCAATCACATGCTGAATGATCATTGGCAGAAAGCGGTGGTAAGGCAGCATGTTTGCATCCTTCTGCTTTTGTGAGTTCTTCCAAAGCATAGTAGCTTTGATGTCCTGGAAGAGAAGAAATGCATAATCCACATGTATATGAGTTGCAGTTGCTACAAAGATTTTGAGTTGATACTCCGTTGGGAATTCGTAGCCTGAATGCTTTAGAGTGAGACATCTTTGAAGCACCGTCATGAATGTATTATACTTTGGATGCAAGCCGGTGCGTTTGAATTGACCTTTCTTGGTGAGCTCACCATCATATCCCATCTCCATTATAGCTGCAAGACATGCATCCTCATCAGGGATTTCCTCAAATTCTGTAGCTGGAGGTCTGCTGACTGCGGTGGGCAGTTCAAAGATTGTTCTGAAGCGATTTAGTGGAATGTTAACTTGAAATTCATCAACCTCAGCATGAATGACCTCCCTTCCTCTTTCATTGATACGGACATCACAAGTCTTCCAAAATTGTTGAACGTATAACTCGGGAACATGTGTGCCTGTTGTAGCTTGGTTATATGTCATGAGGTGGTTCAGGGGGTGGATTTTGAGAATCTCAGTGACAATGGGGTAGGATGGGTTTTTAAGTTTGTTTAGGTCAACATAGTGATTGTTTTTATGAGAGCCAGTGTTAAGAAACTCGGCTCGGGGCATGATCTCCTCTGGGTCACGTACAACTTGTGCCATCTTATCTGTCAAAGAGATAAAACAGTTAAATTTAAAATAAAGAGATATGCAAGAAAACAACATTCAGCTTTGAATATTTGGTCAAACTTTGATAAGTGAGCAAACGTGGACAAAGTTGACCAATGTTGACCAATTGTTGACCAAGGTTGGAAAAAATATTCAAACACCCCAAGTGTTGAATCCTCTTTGTGGACAGAATGATTTTCAGCATAAAAAAGTTGTTTTGAGTATCTTATTATATTCATTGAATAATAATAAACAACTTTTCAGTACTGAAGCATGTTCCAAAAATCATCCTAACACCATTTTCTAGGCCATATTTGAAGTGTTTAGTGAATACTCATACACCTCAAGAACACGAAAAACACTTTTTGAGATTTTTGAAATATTTTTGTATCAAAGTGTTCCCCATATGTTCAAACATGCCATCGCATGTTAAGTTTCACCAACGGAGTTTGTTTCGTGTCCTAAAAGTTCATACAAAGTCTCGCAAATCTCCTCGCATTCGGAAGTTTGAGGCTTCAAAATTACAGTCTAGAGTCAAAATTTCAAAAATGTAATCCGTACAAGTTGTTACCTATATGATTAGGAGTAGTTTGACACTAAGATTGAAAATTTTGGCAGCGTAACGAGAGGATATGTAAAATCAAATAGCCGAATCGAGAGAGTTTGTGTGTTTGTAAATTTTGAACTTGTGAAGTGACTGATTGTGATGATGGAACGATTATAAAGGTGAAAGGACACGTGTCAGTTGGTGATTGGGTGCTTAAACGGTTAAAAAATGCGGCTTATAGGTAAATGGTGCGGCTGATAGAAGTGTTGAATCGCATGCGATTAACTCTTTGGTGTGTTAATTGCATGTGAATCACTCTGTTTATCAATCGCATGCGAATAAACCTTTGCATGCGAATCAACCCTTGTTTATTAATCGCGTGCGAATCACCCCTTGCATGATAATCAAGTTGTTTATCAATCGCATGCGAATCAACCTTTATCAATCTCATCCGAATCGCATGCGATTGATTGTTCAGTTTGAGACATGCAATTGATACTTGATGATAGTTAGTCTATCGCATGCGATTGAGGGATAAGTAAAGTGTTGTAATCCCATGCGATAGATTATCAATGCGATTGAATCAAGACTTAGAAAATTATCAGTGTTAAGTTGCATGTGATTCCATGCGATTGATGCATCGAATTTGATTGTTTGTAATCAAACTTCAACACTAAGAAATTTTCTGAAACTTCAAAATATCTGGATTTTTATAGTTGAGAATTTGATTTTCCAAGATATTTTGGTTGGAGTGTTTGTTTTGACACACTCCCCCTAGACTTAGGCTTTGTTTTTGAAAGTTTGGAGTGTTTGTTTACCCTAAACCTGAGAAACACTCGAAACTGGAACCAAAGCCTAAGCCCGGACCCGAACCGGTTTGCGAGTCTTATAAGAAAACCGTTGACTCAAAATCTTTGAATATGTTTTTAAGTTTAGACCAAGTCCTTAATTTGGAGTGTGTCAGTTGTAGTAAGCTTCTCCTCCTACACATGTGCACAATGTGTATCAAAGTTCTCCCCCTACACATTAGCAACATGTGTAAAACCAGGAATAAACTCCCCCTCGATTGATGTAGTGGATATCTGCACAGAGAACAAACAGTATAACACCTACTCTAAACAAAAGAGAAGAAAGGGAAAAAAGAAGGTAACAGTATGCTAGATTTGTAAATTGAGCATGCCTAACTTGGATACCAACTCAGTGAATCGACTTTCGTCTAATGGTTTGGTAAACAGGTCAGCCAACTGATTTTCAGTAGGCACATACTGTAGCTCAATTAATCCTTTCTCAACGTTATCTTTTATGAGGTGATAACGGATATCAATATGCTTGGTTTTAGAGTAGTGTACCGGATTGCAAGAGATGGCGATGCAGACTGAGAGTCGCATAAAAGTGGAATTTTGTCATACCCGAGACCAAAGTATGATAATTGTGTACGTATCCATAGACTCTGTGAACAGCACATTGCAGCAGCAACATACTCAGCTTCTGCTATAGAAGTAGATACGCAGTTTTGCTTCTTTGATACCCACCAAACTAACCGATCTCCCAGAAATTGTGCGCTACCAGAGGTGCTTTTCCTATCAATCTTGCATCCGGCATAGTCAGCATCAGAGTAGGCGTGGAGATCCAGACTTGAGTCCTTGGGATACCACAGACCAAGATCCATAGACCCCTTGAGATATATGAAAATACGCCTAACAGCTAACAGATGGGACTCCTTTGGGTTCGCCTGATATCGGGCACAGAGTCAAGTAGAGAACATGATATCTGGACGACTTGCAGTTAGGTACAGTAAAGATCCAATCATCCCACGGTAGGTTTTGAGATCCACTGGAGAGCCATCTGGATCTGCTGATAGCTGTGCTTTCGCAGCCATGGGTGTGGAGATAGGATTACAGTTGAGCAGATCATACTTGGTGAGAAGATCTTTGATATACTTATACTGGCAAATGAAACTGCCATGACTTAACTGCTTTACTTGGAGTCCGAGAAAGAATGACATCTCTCCCATCATACTCATTTGAAACCTGTTTGCCATTGTTTGTGCAAACTCTTCACTGTACTTTGGATTCGTAGATCCAAAGATGATGTCATCCACATATATCTGAACAAGAATTTTGTCCCTACCTTTAGTCTTTGTGAATAGAGTGGTATCTGTCTTTCCCTTTGAATAACCCTCACCTATCAAGTACTCAGATAAGACATCATACCATGCACGTGGGGCTTGTTTTAAACCGTATAAGGCCTTGTCTAGAATATAGACATGGTTAGGGTATTTAGAGTTGATAAAACCTTCTGGTTGTGAGACATAGACTTCTTCTTTAAGTACACCGTTGAGAAAAGTTGTCTGCACATCCATCTAAAAGACTCGAAAGCTACGGGAGGCTGCATATGCAAGAAAGAGTCGTATAGCCTCAATGCGAGCAACGGGGGCAAAAGTTTCATCATAGTCAATGCCCTCTTGCTGATTGTAACCCTTAGCTACCAACCGAGCTTTGTTTCGGACAACCACTCCATCCGAATCTATTTTGTTCTTGAATACCCATTTAGTTCCAACAATAGATTTCCCATAAGGCAGAGGAACTAATCTCCAGACTTTGAGACGATCAAATTGGTGAAGTTCTTCTTGCATTGCAATCACCCAATCAGGATCATCTAATGCCTCACAAGTCTTGGTGGGTTCAATCATACTCAAGAAACCCACGAATTGACATTCATTGGCTGTTGCTGATCGTGTTTGTATGCCAACTGAGGGATCTCCGATTATGTTCTCTTCTGAGTGATGTCTGGTCCACTTTATTTCATGGGGGGTAGAGGATGAAGGAATAAGATCTTGAATGTGTCTTGCCTCTTCTTCATCCTCTCTGGAGAAATTTGGGTCTGAATCAAACACAGGTGAGCTATCTTGGTCAGCTATAGGAGCAGTCACAAGGGGCTATGTGACGGAGACAGATGTAGAATCTTTAGCATATAGATCAGCAAATGGGTTTGTCTCAGTGATCATAGGAGCTATGATAGTGACACTTGTTTGTGCAGCTGTGTTGTCCCTGTTTTCAGCCACAACTGGGGAAGATTCAGAACGAAAGAAATCAAACATAAAATCAAGATTAGAATTTGAACTGGAAGAAATGACTAATTCTTTATTTTGAATAACTGGTCCTGAACAGGTATGTTCAGAAGCAACCTTCTTTGATTTTGGTGGAAAATTAGTGACATCTAGTGTATCATCAAATGTTACATTGATGCTTTCTATAATGCTCTTTGTTCGTTTGTTGAAAACTCTATATGCTTTAGACTCGGTGGAATAACCTAGGAAAATAGCTTCATCAGCTTTTGGAGCAAACTTTCCTAGATTATCCTTTTCATTTAATACAAAGCACCTATTACCAAAGACATGAAAGTATTTGATATTAGACACTATGCCATTTGCCAGTTCATAGGGAGTTTTATTAAAACGTTTATTAATGAAAGAGCGATTCTGTGTATAGCAGGCAGTGTTGATGGCTTCAGCCCAAAAGGAAGGTGGGAGCACAGAGTATGACAGCATGGTACGGGCAGCTTCAACCAAGGTTCTGTTTGGTCTTTCGACCACACCATTCTGTTGTGGAGTGTATGCTGCAGAGAACTGATGGTTGATCCCAACTAGGTCACAAAAGCTTTTCAAAGCGTTGTTCTTGAATTCTGTTCCATTGTCTGTACGGATTGAGACAACACTCTGACCGTACTTGTTCTGTTGTTGTTTGATGAATGTGATAATTGTTAGAGTAGCTTCATCTTTAGCACGCAGGAATTTGACCCAAGTATACCTAGAATAGTCATCCACCATGACTAGTATATACTTCTTCCCATGCTTGGACTGAATTCTCATAGGACCACAGAGATCCATATGCAGAAGATCTAAAGGCTTGGTAGTACTAAACACTTGCTTTGATTTATGAGAAGCCTTCTTCATTTTACCCTTCTCACAGTCTGTACACAGATGGTCCTTGTTGAATCTTAGCTTGGGAATGCCTCTCACCAAGTCACCAGTGACTAGTTTGTTAAGATTCTGAAAGTTCAGATGAGAGAGTTTACGGTGCCATTGCCAAGTAAGATTATTTGAAGCTTTGGACAGAAGACACACAGAAGTAGGAGAATCATATTTCTCTAAATCTATGGAATACAGGTTAGATTTCCTAGAGCCTGCAAGTAGTTCATCACCAGTTTCTGTGATCACAGAACATTTGTTTTTCTTGAATACGACTAACAGATATTTGTCACAAAACTGTCCGATGCTAAATAGATTATGACCCAATCCTTCAACATAGGAGACTTGCTTGATCTTGATGTTCTTCTTCTCAATGTCTCCGTACCCCATTATTGGTGCGACATTGTCGTTCCCAAAACGTACATTCCCGGAGTACTTAGGAACATAATTCTTGAGAAGACTTTTGTTACCGGTCATATGTTTGGTACCACAAGTGAGGCACCTGCAAAAAGAGAATAAATCACGTTTAGGTCCACATCTGAATGGGTCCTTGAGTGTTAGTCCTTAGAAGTGATTGAGTAGTGATGTTGTCTGCTTGTGGTGGTGAAACTTCTACTGATCTATTCTTGAGTACCCATGTGGGTTTAATCTGTTGTCGTGAAGAAGTAGATTTGGAAGAAATTAGCTGAGAAGAAAGTTTCTTTACCACTGTTGGTTTGACAGTTGATGGAATCGGAGGTTTTGAATTCGGTAGAGTTGCAGAAGCGTTATGTTTGTAAATCCATGGTTGCGAGGAATTCTTAAGAATTCTCTGTGGCCTCGGTGCATCAACTTACTTTCGCTGAACTGGAGCACTGCGATTAGTAGGTTTTGCTACTTGTTGAATGGATGAGGGCTTGGGTTTAGAAGATTTGGAGATTTGGGAAGAGGAATTGCGAGAACGCTTTTGTGAATGCAAGTGTTTTTCCTGTGCAATCCAAGCCCTTTTAAATGCTTCATAGCCTTGCCGTCTGTAGACTTCCAGTTCCTTGATCGTGAGCAATCGGTTGGATTTGTTTAAGCGTTTAAGTGCATGTGATTGATGAGTGGTGATCCACTGATGAATGATGTGTCCTTTTGAGTTTAAAAACGGGACACAGACTTGATTAGCATAAAAATCAGTCCAATCAGCACATGACTTAATGCCTAAAGATTTTCGCAATTGATCATAACAACATTTAAATTCACAATGTCCATGAGTACAACCATCACTCATACAAAACATGGTAGAGGCAATTTTGTCTTGTGAACAGGAATGATTACAACCAGATTCAAACATCAAAATATTTTCACAGACAAGTTTCAAATTCGAACATTTCCTAGTAGATCTAGGAATAACTCTTTTCCATGATGCATTTATTTGGCGCTCCTTGTCTCCAGGCTTCTTCACATCTGCAGTAGAGGGTAAAAGATTAGAATTAATTCGTGGTCGACTAGCTGCAGCTCGTGATGATTCAGGTACGTCTTTGTGCACACGAGAACTGTGATTAGAAGTGGAAAGTTGCTTTGGTTTGTAAATCTGTTTAAGTTTAAGATTTGTTACCGTAGTATTATTAACAGATTTTACTTGTTTGTTACAGATTGAAGACTTAGTGGATGCATGAGTGGAATCATCAAGTTGTGAACCATAGAGAGAAAATGTGAATGGAGTAGGAGGTTGCATCTCTTCTTGGATCTTCTTGATTCTTTCTTTTAGGACAAACTGTTTCATGCATAGTTTGTCTATTGTCTTTTCATCATGAGCAGAGGAGGTCTGGATGTGCTGTTGGAGAGTATTGGTTTCTTGCATCAAAGAAGATGTATCAAAGGTAGGAGGGTTGAACGCATCTTGAATGACTTTGGCAAGGTCCTGTTGAACAAGGTGGGTAAAACAAAATTCCTGCAGTGTGTTGAATCTGTCTTGTAATTCTTTGTGAGGAATGTATTCAACAATGGGCTTTGGTGAAACAGGAGAGTAGAGTTCTTCATCAGTGTAGACGGAAGATGAAACATCAGCATCAGATGATGAAGTAAGACAGGTGAGGTATGAGTCATTAAGATCAGAGTAGTCAAATGGAACTTCAGTTCGGAGATTAAAAGTTCGTTTGACTTCTTCTTCAATACTTTCCTCTTATTGACCAACAAAAACCATCCGTTGGGTAAGCCCTTCGCCAAACAGATCAGCATTGTACAATTGTTTGGACGTAACCTTGCTTAATGCATTTGGGTGTTTGAAGCCCAGTCCATCGAATTTCCATCTGGAGAAAGGACGTTCATTTTCTTTGTATTGAGAGATGATCTTGTTACTTTGATCGCGTTTGAATAGAAGATATTCAAGTTCATAGATTCTGGTGTAAAGAGTACTTAGTTCATTCCTAAGTTCATTTTTAAGAATTTCATAATCCTTTTCAGCACATGCACATTCTGCTTTAAGATCTAATATGGTGGTATTCGTGCTATTAGTTAACTTTAAGAATTCAGATTCTTTAGCAGCTAATTGGATCTTAAGACTAATTAAGTCGTTATCTAACTGCTTAATTATTGTTTGTGCCTCTATATCCTTGTTGTGTGAAAAATCTTCTAGAACTTGATTTCTAGTGGTTAACTCTATTATCTGATTTTCTAACTCTTTCATTCGGATTAATATGGTTTGTATGTATTCATGTTTAAAACCCATATTATAGTGAGAGTCAGAAGATACCTTCTTGCTTTCCAAGCTTTCCTCATCGGAGTCAGAGAGATCATCACCATCATCATCCTCTCTACTTCCTCCACCATTGTGAGCCATTAAGCAGAACTGAGCATGATCTTCACCATCCAGATCACTGTCCGATTCTGTATCATCCAGGAACTGATCTTCTTCTACTATCAGCGCGTTCCCAGCCTGTCTTTGTTTGAACAGATGGTACTTCTGCCGATAGTATTCTGCATCTTTGGTCTTTTTCATGGGGCAGTTCCGGATTAGATGTCCTGATCTTCCAAAGTTGTAGCACTTAGAGTCAGTTTTCTTTTCCTCCTTCTTCTCTTCTCTCTGGTACCTTGGCTTGTCAACAGGAGCAGCTCTTTCGGGTCTCCTTGAACCAGATGTGAACCGTTGTCTATTGTTAGTCTTGTTGAAACGGTTCTTGAAGTTCTTGTTGGCCACTGAGAGAGCTTGAAATGCAGCTTCTATTGAATCATCATCATCACCATCGTGATCAGAATCACTGAGAACCACGTGTTTAAGTTTCATTGATCTAGATGATGTTTCCCTAGGGATTCTTTCAGCTATCACCAGGGCAAGAGAATCAGCAGCTGGTTGTTTCGGGTTAGATTGCACAATTTCATCTTGATACTGATTGAGATTTTCAAAGATGTTGTGGAAGGTGACTGATGTAAGATCTTTGTTGATCTGTTTGTAAAGTCTGGCATAACCCTTCCACTCAGTACCTAATGAATTCAGAAAAACACAGTTCAAATCAAGGTCAGTTTTGACAATTTGATTGGATCTCATTTCATTTTGCAGCTTGCAGAATCTGCCATATGTGTCTGAAAGGAGCTCATTTTCACGAGCTTTGAATTCATGGTAACTGTTGACCAGCTGAGTGCGTTTGATGTACTCTCCTTGTTCAGTGCCTTGTAACTGTTTTTTGATTTCATCCCATATTTCCTTGGCAGTACCCAAGCTGTCAATTTTCAGATAAATCTCAGATGAGAGACCCTGTTTTAGATAGTACTTTGCTAGTCTCTCAGATTTCTTTGTTTCCTTCTCAGTAGCAGTCAGCTCATCATTGGTCTTTTCTCTCTCATGTCTGAGAATGGGGGGATTGTTAGTTGAGTCAGCTTCAACGATCCTTGTGAACTTGGTGTTGCCCTTGTGGATGCATTCTATCATCTTGTCACCAAAGAACCTTCCTTTCCAGACATTGTATTCCCCCCGAAACAAAACAGGAGGTTTTGTATCAGTACCGATGGACATCATTTCATTTGAGCTAGACATTGTTTGAACTTTGATTACAGAAATGATCGTTCACTTGTTATGTATGGATTGATTGTTCGAAAAACTTGATTTGTCAAAATGAGGAGTTAATTCACTTTAATTCAACCTTGAATTAGATCTTGTAAAGATTAAATTCAACTTTGAATTATATAGAATCGAGTTAATTTTAATTCAACTTTGAATTATATCTGAATTTGATTAAATTCAATTTTGAATTAACGTTTTAAGTTTAAGTTCGATTGTCCTCTTTAAAGTCAAGTCCAAATGACTCTATCACTTGTCCAATAGGTTCCGGGTATGCAATAGGTACTATGCAATTGGAGAAAACCCTTGAAAATTAAGCAAACTCCTTAATCGTGATTGAATAAGATAATCAATAGAGTGCGATTGGATCCTGTAGCACCAAACACTTAGCAATAAACTGTTAGTAATAACAATAGAGTGCTATGCAAATCAGTTAATCGAATGTGATTGCCTTTGGTGCGGCTGATAGAATACACTTGGTTAAAATTCTTTAATCAAACAGCCCAATGGAATGCGATTGGTAACTTGTTGTACTCAGCTGATAGAAAATTGTTAGTCTCAATCGCATGCGATTAGGAGAACCCGGCTGATAGCTTTGAGGCAGCACTTAGTAATTTCAACTTTGTAGGAACTTCTATAAGCCGCCTAATCCAGTCAATCGCATTGACCAAGGATCCGGCTTATAGACTCTGATGTGTCCCTATCAAATCAGATAGCCTTACCCCTTATGGTGTCTACCCACTTGTACCTTGATTGGTATGGGTAGTACTTGAGTTGCCTTGTGAAACACTTAAACTTTGAAGAATTAATATTTAAATTTAATTAAAACCGACTTCTTCTTCTTCAAATCTGCATTTAAGCCTCAAGAACACCATAAATGCTTAATTTCCAGAAAATTAAATGCCAAGAAATCGAGCATTTAATGAACTATTGGACTTTATCCTTTAAAATTTCCACTAGGTTTTGAAGTGTTCTTCAAGAAAGCCTTATAAAATAGTGAATGTCTTTGAATAAACCCGAAAGGATGATAGAAAAAGTAGTGTTTTTATACCTTCAACGTGTTCTATCTTCGGGAATGTTCAAAATCGTACCTTTCTTGAACAAACCTTGTTGTTGAACACTTTGTTGAACTCGAGAGCTTGTTCTTCACTTTGAGCTTTGAACTTCACGAGATTATCTTTGATGTTTTCGAACAATCACAAGCCAAAAACAAGTTTGGCTCTGATACCAATTGATGGTCCCGTATTGTATACGGATGAAGCAATGCTTGATGTTTCGTGAGTGTTTGTGTGTGTGTTCGGTTAGAGAGAGAGAGAGCCAAGAGTTGAGAGCAAACACAAACACAAGAGTATTGTTATGCAAAGCTTAATTGATAATGTGGGGGAAATGCATTTATATAACATTTCCCCAACTTTGAGTAATTACATATTACACCCCTCACTTTAATGATTCTAACAAATTTTTGTCACTAAAACCCCATAGCTTCAATCCAATTTACCATACATTAAAACTGAATTATTTCAATGATTCTTTGATGAAACCCAATAAACTTTAATTGTTCTTAAATTATATGGTCATCGTCATTCAGGAATTCATATCTTTAGTTACTTAATTAGATTTTCTAATCTTTTATAAGCTAATTTAACCTTAATCCTCATAGCAAACCTTCAACTTAATAAAATTTTTAAAAGTTCTTACAACGCGTCTTTAAATATAGGTGATCTTACTTATTAACGCACCACCTAATTATTTCAAATAATAGCTTATAACAAATAGAATTGATTCAAAATTATAATCCAAGAAAGGTACAACAAATTGGAGGTCGTTACACAACGTAAAAACATCGAAAATGCAAACAAATTCTTTTGGGATATATGGTCGAATACCGCAAACCCTTATTCAATAAAGCATAGGAACGTATAAAAGAAAACGACGCGACCTACATATTTATTTCCATGGTGAGTCTCCATCGTGATGGTAGACAATCCAAGCTAGAGATTATATAAAGGATAGGCTAGCTAGCAAGTGTTGAGATGGATGCATGAGATCATGGCTAGCTAGAATATTATTGATCTCAGCTAGCGACCGAGATAAATTCTTCCTTTAGCATCCTTCCTTACTTCAGTGGAATCGAAATAAAAATCGAAGGAATTGGAGCCGGTGTAAATGCTGATGGTATAAATACAGATAAAGAACACAAGCACTTATAGTGATATATAGTATTTCAGGAAGGAAGCTTTTATCATTATGCATATGCTTATCAGTACGTACAGGAAAGAAGGCACAGGAGCCATTAAATAGAAAAGACTAGCATGAAAGGCTCAACAGCCCACTAAACTCGGTCAACCACAGGACCGTTATTCAATTCAAAAAAACAAGTAAATAACACATGCATAAATACCAACTTTGAATTAGTCTTCATCACCCTCCCTTAATTCAAAGTTCTTCACACCAAGCCTGAACCTGAAATAAACAAACTTCTCTTTTGAAAGAGCTTTTGTCATGATATCTGCAAGCTGTTCATGAGTACTACAAAACTCTAACTTCACCAAATTTTGCATCACTTTCTCCCTTATATAGTGATATTTCAGCTCAATATGCTTAGATCTGTTATGCATCACCGGATTCTTGGAAAGATTAATCGCAGACTTATTATCACAGTAAATGACAGTGGGTTCATTTTGAGCAAATCCGAGATCTTCAAGAATTCTTCTAAGCCATATAGCTTGACCTGCTGCACTTGAGGCTGAAATGTATTCTGCCTCCGTACTGGATAGAGCCATAGTGGACTGTTTCTTCGAACTCCAGGCAACAGCACCACTTCCTATAGAGAACACATATGCTGACAGACTTTTCCTATCATCCATACAACTGGCCCAGTCACAATCACTGTGACCCACAAGATCAACACACTCTACCTGCTTGTACCATATACCAAAACTGGTTGTGCCTGCCACATACTTTAAAATTCGTTTAGCTGCACCATAATGAATCTTCGAAGGCTTCTGCATGAATCTTGAAACCATGCTTACAGCATATGTCAGATCAGGCCTTGAGTGAGTTAAATAAATGAGACCTCCAACCAAGCTCCTGTAAATAGTCTCCTCAACCTTCTGAGACCCATCCTCAAGTAGGAGTTTTTCATTACTATTCATTGGAGTTTGTTCCTTGTTGCAATTAGTAAGTCCAAATCTGGATAACAGACTCTTTGCATATTTCTCTTGACAAAGAAATATCCCATCGTGAGTTTGGTGAACTTCAAGCCCCAAGAAGTACTTCAACAATCCCATATCAGTCATTTCAAAACCATCCTTCATCCTCTGCTTAAAATCATCAATCATGTGGCTACAAGAAGAAGTGCAAATAATGTCATCTACATATAAACACACATAGATAACCTTACCTGCACTTTCTTGTTTAACATACAAGGTTGGTTCATTATGACTCCTTTTATAACCATTCATGGTAAAGTACCCATCTATCTTGCCATACCAGGCTCGCGGAGCCTGCTTCAAGCCATACAGAGCTTTTGATAACTTGTATACCATATTAGGTTTGTCTTTGATGACAAATCCTTCTGGTTGTTCTACATAGATTTCCTCAGCTAGCTCCCCATGTAGAAAAGCAGACTTGACATCCAGTTGATGGACTGTCCATTTCATTTGAGTAGCTATAGCAAGCACAATTCTGATGGTTTCAAAACGAGCAACTGGAGCAAATGTTTCTTGGAAGTCAACCCCCTGTTGCTGCGAGTATCCCTTAGCCACAAGACGAGCTTTGTGTTTCACAACTTCCCCATTAGCACCAAGTTTAGTTTTATACAACCACTTAACACCCACTTTATTTTTTCCTGAAGGAAGAGTCACAAGCTTCCATGTCTGATTCTGTTCGATTGCTTGAAGCTCAGCCTCCATAGCAACTCTCCATTTTTTATCTTTTGCAGCTTCATCATATGAGCATGGATCAGATACATTAAGAGCAAACTGACAATTATCCATTTCTCCTTCTTCATCTGACAAACCTTCTCCACTGCAGTAGTCTTCAAGCCAAGTTGGAGGCTGAATTGTTCTTTTTGACCGGTTTAAGGCTGGGTTATTGGAAGGTTGTTGACTTGGGCTAGAGGTGTGATTATTAGAAGAGGACAAGTTAGGATTTTGAGGTACATTAATAGGTGTAGGGCTAGTTGTACTAGATGTTGACTCTTGACTCATGACATGGGGTTGCGTATCAGATGGGTCAAGAGTGACCTGCACATCACAAGGAAAAGGGTCTATAAAGTTGTACTTGCATGTAGGTGTAGCTTTTTCTTTTGTCCATTCCCATTTTGAATCTTCAAGAAAGATAACATCTCTCTTAGTGGATATTTTTTTTGTGATGGGATTGAACAATCTGTAACCTTTGCTTGCATTTGAGTACCCAATAAAGATTGCTTTTTCTGACTTTGCATCTAGTTTCCTCCTGTGCTGTGCAGGTATGATTCCATAAGCCAGGCATCCGAAAATTTTTAAGTGAGCAACAACCGGTTTCCTGCCTGTCCAAGCCTCAAAAGGAGTTTGATTTATGAGAGCTTTTGAGGGTGACCTGTTGGTAACATAAACAGCAGTAGCAACAGCTTCTGCCCAAAGGGTGTTGGGTAACTCTCTATCTTGCAGCATACTTCTAGTCAGGTTCATGATGGTTCTATTCTTTCTCTCCACCACCCCATTGTGTTGAGGAGTGTAGGGTATGGTGAGTTCCCTTTTAATTCCAGCCTGCTCACAGTAGGAGTTAAATTTTTCAGAGCAGAACTCACCTCCTCTATCTGATCGAAGAACTTTGATAGACTTCCCTGTTTCATTCTCAATCATAGCCTTGAAAACCTTGAACTTCTCGAAAGCTTCATGTTTATTAGTAAGAAAGTATACCCAACACATTCGAGTTAGGTCATCAATAAAAAGAAGAAAGTACAAGCTATTATCAAGGCTAGCAGTTTGCATGGGGCCACAAAGATCAGTGTGAATGAGCTCGAGTTTCTTCTTTGCTCTCCATGAGGATGATTGAAAAGGAAGTCTAGATTGCTTCCCAACAATGCATGATTCACACGTAACAGTGGACTTGAATTTTGGTAATCCCAAAACCATTTCTTTATTGGCCAAGGTCTTTAGTCCTTCAAGGTGAAGGTGACCAAATCTACAATGCCAACGAAGAGCTTCTGTGTCTACCTTAGTAGGTGGAGTATGTGAGGTGCCCATCTTTTGTGTATCAAGAATAAACATGTTATTGTTTGCTACAGGAATAGACAGCAGAGTACTTCCAGTCTCCTTGTTTTTTACTACACACTTATCATCATCAAACAGTATAGCATAACCTTTCCTCATAAGTTGACCAACACTAAGTAAATTATATCCAAGTTTGGGGGCATAATAGACATTATCAAGAAATTTGTGAGTACTGTCACTTGTGTGCACTTTAACAGTACCTATGCCCTCTACATCAATTCTCTTTTTATCACCCAGTTTTACTCCTAATTTAAAAGACTCATCCAAAGTGACAAAGCTTTCTTTAAATCCAGTCATATGATTGGAACACCCAGAGTCTATAAACCATAATCTGTTGGAGTCTTTAGAGATACCTGTGTTGGTCATAAGTGTGTATGAATCATCAGTGGAGTGAACAGCAACTAGAAGATGAGCATCTTCTGCTTCTGCTGGTTCTTCTTGTACTTCATTCTCTGCAACGTTGACTTGGTTTTCTTCATTGTACCAACAATCTTTTTTAAGATGCCCATATTTTTTGCACACATGACACTGGGGCACTTTGCTTCGATCAAAGCCACCTCTACCACGTCCTGCTCCTCGTCCTCTGAAGTTACCACGACCTCTCCCTCGAGCAGGTCTATTATTATCTTGAAAGACTTGCAAGGCTTGTTCTTCTTGTCTTTCTGGTGTTCTTATAGGAACATCAAGTGACAGCCTACTGTTTATGCGTTCTTCTTGCGATTGTAATAGCCCCATTAGTTTGACAGGAGAAATAACAGCCAGATCAAATGTCACTTCTATGGACGGGATTACGTAATCGAACTTAGGAGACAGGCTCCTAAGAATTTTTTCTATGATCTTTTGATCAGTGACTTCTTCACCATACGATCGCTGCTATCCAACGTTGTTCATAACTCTTGAAAAATAATCCCCAACTGCCTCTTCATCCTTCATTGCTAAGTTTTCAAATGCTCTCCTTAGCCCTTGCAATTTTACGGATTGGACTTGAGAGTCACCTTGAAATTCTACACGTAGAATTTCCCATGTTTCTTTAGACGTATCTGCTGCAGCAATGCGGGAAAATAGACTGTCATGCACACCCTGTTGAATTATTGACATGGCTAGGGCATCTCTTCTTTTGAGTTCTCTTGTGTCACTGGGTCCTGCACTGATTGCTGTTATACCCAGAAACACCAGATCCCACAGGTCTCGAGATCGTAAAATGGTCTTCATGCGAAGACTCCAATGTTCATACCCATCGCCTTTAAAGATAGGAATGGAGATAGATGCAGCCCCAGATGCACTCGAGGATTCTGCCATGAAGAGCCTGTGCTCTGATACCACAATGATGGTATAAAGACAGATAAAGAACACAAGCACTTATGGTGATATATAGTATTTCAGGAAGGAAGATTTTATCATTATGCATATGCTTATCAGTACGTACAGGAAAGAAGGCACAGGAGCCATTAAATAGAAAAGACTAGCATGAAAGGCTCAACAGCCCACTAAACTCGGTCAACCACAGGACCGTTATTCATTTCAAAAAAACAAGTAAATAACACATGCATAAATACCAACTTTGAATTAGTCTTCATCAAATGCCATCATCCTTGATAGTTGTAACCCTTTCACCGGTATCAAGAAGATCACGTTGAGTGTAGTAATAAGGAACCTCACACGAACCCTTTGTACACATGAGTGTTACCTTCATTGTCGTTAATGGTGGCACCACAACAACGTAAGTCGAATCTCTAGTAACAGTATCTGTGATGCTGTCATCCCACACATGCTCATACCCAAGTTCAGCCTTTGCTTCGACTTCACTCTGTGCAATAAACGGAATAATAGTAGTTTTAAATTTTACGGATAAACTACCCTTCACTGACACGCTGTTTGTCCAACGAGTGGTCCTTGTATTACCGGTACGTCGAATAATGAAGGCTGATTGTGGCACTTTCTTCCGAACTGTTGTTGGTTGCAAAAGAATGGGAAACTTCTTGAATCTCTTCCTTAGAAACAATGGAGTCAGAAAGCCGGTATCTGATATCTGAGATCTCTCTTTCGAGAATACGCTCTTCAAGTATGAGCCTCGTCTGTTTTGAAATAGTAGGAGAGTTGGCGTTTAGACAGTCGGTCTTCCCCTCCTCAGTGACTGAAGCGCAGAAGTAGTTGTTGCCCAGATTACGAAGAGCAATGACATTGTCGCTTACTCTAACAACGGAAAACAAGGTTTGTTTAGAGTGATCGTCTTCTTCAGCATCAGCCCATATCCAGTTAGGGCTACACCTCCAGAACTTGCCAAAGTGCAAGTCCCTTATTCGATAGTATCCATCAGGAGTTGGGAAGAGTTGCTTGGCCACGAGTGGATCTCCGATATCAAAGCCTGACTCAAACCTCTGATTTGAGTAATCAACGACACGAGAGCAAAGGTATCTTCCATCTTCAGATCTGAACGCGACTTGAGTGGGAAGTATCACCAGCGTTTCCCAATCAATTACATTAAATATGGTATAATTGGCGGATAAAGGTTGGCTAATTATTAGGCCTTGCATGGTGTCAGGATTAGGAGTAAGTATGGTAGTACCTATACAATAATGGTATACAGGGATTTGGGTCTGGATGTGCGTTAAGCGTATGCGTATAGTTCTTTCTCCTGGTGATGAAGGTTCAACCCTAAACAAGGTGCATTTGAGATTTGATTGGTCTTCCTCTGGTTTCTTGCTAGATGCAACAAGCCAATTACTAACACTGACTAGCTGCGACACCAAATACTTATTGTTGTAGCAAGATCTTATATGCACCAGATCGCCATCTCCGGTTTGTGCTTGTTCAAATGCAAACTTTACACATGGATTCCAAATGTTTGTTTCATCAAATTTCACGAACCCAGATGGTATGCTTGCAGGGATATTCTCCGTTACGCTCAAATATTTTCCCGTAGATTGGAACACCACGAACCTTGGGAGTTCCATGGCTCGCTTGCTCGCACAAGTTTGTTTTGTATATCGATATATTTAGTGTGGTAGGATTTAGAAATCTATGCCTATAATACATAGAAGCTCTTTCCTTATACACGTACGTACAGATCATCGAGTACATACAGAGTCGATCACATGATATCCGTCTTGTAGACAATAATAATTTAATAATATTGGACTGTTGTATTAATTATTTATATTTGTACAAATTGTAAGTTTGTGGGGTTCCAACTCAAAACCAATTGGTTATGAAAGGAGTAGCCCATGACCCTTATAAATTCATTACAAAGTCACTCTTTCGTCCAACGTGGGACATTACTCAACACGCCCCCTCACGTGTGGCGTTCTTTTTTTTTTTTTCTCGCGCCTAACACGTGGATACTTATGGGTTACGTGGAGTGGGTGAACCTTGCTCTGATACCATGTAAGTTTATGGGGTTCCAACTCAAAACCAATTGGTTATGAGAGGAGTAGCCCAGGACTCTTATAAGCTCATTACAAAGTCACTCTCCGTCCTATGTTGGACATTACTCAACACGCCCCCTCACGTGTGGCGTTTTTTTTTCTCGCGCCTAACACGTGGATACTTATGGGTTACGTGGAGTGGGTGAACCTTGCTCTGATACCATGTAAGTTTGTGGGGTTCCAACTCAAAACCAATTGGTTATGAGAGGAGTAGCTCATGACCCTTATAAATTCATTACAAAGTCACTCTTTCGTCCAATGTGGGACATTACTCAACACAAATGTGTCATTTTTATTTTATTTTTAAATATATTATATTAAGAAATGTTCAATATAGTTCATACTTAATGCATAGTCTTAAGAGACTAATTTTAGTTTTGAGATGAGTCCCATCAATGATCGATTAGAGTGACATTTTCGTAATTAATATATGATGATTTTACAATCACATGTAATTATATGATGAATCACATGTGACTGAATATTAAAATTTCAGGACTATGTTTTTTATATTAACTTTATTGAACACAACTAGTATTGTATTTATTTAGTTACCATTGCTTTAATGTTTCTCCGTGACAGGACATGAAGTATCTTCTCCTTCGGACCAACACGAGGTACCAGAAAGCGAACATAAAGGTTAGCCCCGTCACGAGCAGGAGCTCTCATGTGCAAGGATAAGTATTTGGAATGATAGAATTTAATGAGAGAAGTTAACGAAGAGCTAGAGAGAGATTTATTACCTTAATCTTGTGGGAAAAGGGGTTACTATTTATAGTGATTTAAAGTGGTTATTGATCACTAACCACAAGTATATTTGTCAGTCTTAAAGGGAACAGTCATTAAATGCCCTGATGTACTTATGGTGAGTAATCAATGCAACTCTTCTAGAATCATTTAGTTAATTGATTAATCCGGTTTGTTCTCTACGCTATTTAATTTGTACTTGTCCTTTTGGCTTTATTATTGGTACGTCACTGGTGCTAGTTTTGCGCCTTTTCTTATTAAGTCGAACCTACCTCCTGCTACGGAGGTAGGCACGTACATGCACTATCGGTTACCTTTTTTGTTTTATTTTTTAGCCAAAAATAAAAAGTAATGAGGATCAATTATGAAATATATATATATAGTTATATTTTTTTATGTCTTACAACTTTGAATAATAATCTTTTGTAATTGTCAAGATGCTAGATAACATGTAGCATGACGTCACAACATGGTGTAGTATGACGTCACAACATGGTGAAGTCTCAAGTTTTGGAAGCAATTAATATACAGCGAGGCAATAGCATTTGATTAGACATGAATTAATTAAGATGAGAAATTTGTATATAAATTTTAATTGGATATGTATAATTATGCAAATAAAAATGAATAAGTATATAATTATATGTTTATAACATATGTAAATCGTTAATTTTTTTCTTCTTTGTAAGTATGTCCGACCATTCTTATAATTAAATAATGTTTTATATGTATATTCAACCATATGTCAGAGGCAGGGATTCTTATATATATACACGGATCGAGAACAGACAATGTTAATCACGTACGTGATGGATGGATGGATTGTTGATAATAATTTATATATTGACAATAATTCAATAAGAGAAATGATTTATCCTCCTACATTGTGTTCCTACTTACTTGATTAAGACATGTGTCAAAATCAATGGATGGTATGAGGAAAGAGAACTAGTACACTACACATGTCAAACATTAAATAGGTAGGAGGATGAAGTAGGAATACAAAGTAGGAGGATATATCATTTCTCATTCAATATATTAGGACCATATATGTAAGGTACCTTGTTTTTTTCATCAAATATATTAATGAGTATTTGTTGTTAACCAAAAGAAGAAAGAATTAACGGGGAGTATATTTGGATATTTATGGCTGAACAATGTATGTATGTGGCTAACACCAAATGAAATTATCATGCATGAGGACCGCTTTTGATGTCGTTACTCACCTAGCTCCCATACTTAGAGGTGATAAACCGTGCGGATTGGATAGGGTTGAGTAGTGGGTTGGAATGAGTTCCACTCGAAACAGATCCTTTAAAAAAACACCTTAAAAGTGCGGATTGGATAGGGTTGGGTAGTGGACCGCTTTTGATGCCGTTACTCACCTCTCATGGCCTTGCATACAAAGAACAATATCACATTGTGGAACGGACCAACATCTATATTTGCTGATACGTGTATATACAAAGAAGAATAAACATATTATGATATATATAACCAAAAAAAGTAAAATCAATTACCAAAATAAGCAACATATCTTATATATTCGCGAAAACAAGCTTAAAAAAATCAAATTACGAAAATGAGCATCAGTTTCGCCCCCCAAAAGATCAGTTTCGCCCCAAGGTTCGCCCACCAATGAATGAATGACACGTGGCCTAAAAATGTCAGTTTCGCCCCTAAAAGGGGTCAGTTTCGCCCAAAAGGGGCTAGTTTCGCCCAAAGGTCCTCGTTCTTCGTGTCTATCAAGTTACGTGCACAGTTTCGCCCCTAGGTCCCTAGTTTCGCCCCTCAGCCTCTCGATTTTTGTGCCATGGGCGAAACTGGCATTGGTTTTGGTGCCAAAGTACATATTCACGGGTGTATTTGGAGAATATTGAGTCTCGATTTTTGCCAGGCGAATCTGGTGGATTGATGGACGAATCTGGTGGATTTGATAGGATATTCTCTTATGTTGGTTAAAAGGAGAAGCTATGGAGGAAGGAAGGGGGAAATTCATATCGTCAAAAGAATTCTTCCATATTTTCCGGCCAAATAATTCCGGCAAACACATCGACGAGTTTAATATTCCGGCCAGACCACCTCAAGTTTTCCGGCGAACAATAATCCGGCAACACTCATTTCTTATATTTCAACCATGTTAAACGAGGTAATATTTTTGTACATGTTATAATTTTTTTGAATGTTATTTAAACCTATGTTTTTAGAACAAATGATATTATTGTGTTATTAGGTTGTATTAATGTTATTAGTGTAATGTTGTTGCTTATTATAACCTTATATCATATACTTAGTAGAATCTTGCACCTTCCTTTATATGTTTGTTCAAGGTTTCTGTAGTATTGCATTTAAAAAAAAATATCGTTTTATGTAAAAATCTAACTTTTAATTGGTAGATTAAAAATTAAGATGCATGTAGGTAACATATATTTAACTTGTTAATTTAATTCGTAGCAACTACCGACAACATGAAATGTATTATTATTGACAGAGAGCTATATATATATATATATATATACACGTACGTATATATGTTAAAACAAATTTATACGAACATAGAGAACTACGTATTATATTTTAGAGTTAATGAAAAAATTATTTATTTTTTAGGCAGAATCTTTTTTTATTAATTTTTACGAATTTTGAGAGTTTGAAAAAAAAAGTGTATAACAAAAAAATCAAATTTTAAGTTTTCAAAAAAATTGTATTATTTTTAAGTTATAATGTATATTAAAAAATGTATAAAACTTGAATGCTTATAGTTTGAATATGAAAAAGAAACATAACCAGAATTGTTCAAACATCTAAATCATGACAAATTAATAATTCAAATATTACAGTTCCTACTATATCGAGTTTGGTAATGATTCAAAAACAAATAAAAAACCTACAAGTATATAAAGATATATTACATAATCCGATTGTATTGATAATAATTATATGTTATGAAATCACTTTATGTGACATAATACATATAATATTTTATCACTTCAGCACCTAAAGTTAACCTGCAATAAACGACGTTACATTATTTCGAATTTTGATCATGATATGGATCCTAATTCTATTTTAATTTTTAAATGATAAATAATTATAAAAATAAATGGAAGACTTATAATTAAACTATTATTTCATTAATTAAAAGGTCATAAAATAGAATAATTTTGAATTATTTAATCTCATGTTTATTTTTTTATTTATAGGAAATTTATCACGCGAACCTTACCTGTCGTAACCGGATGAGAATCGGGCAGGAAGAAATTAAACCCCGTCATGAGTTAAGACAAGAAAGTCTTAACTTATTTAATCAAACTTGTTTTGCGCCTTTTTTAAATATTAAGGCGGGGCAAAATGATCCGTTGCTGATACACTATTTGTTGTGTACCCAAGTTAGCGTCGGTAAAAACGAATATGAAACTTTACGTTTCAACGTAGCGGGTAATCCCGTAAGTTTTGGGCGGAGGGAATTCTGTTTGTTGACAGGATTCAGTTTAGACGACCGTGCTCCCGACACGCCATTTATGAGGCGTGTCTTCAAAGAGCAGATATCCTCCCGGCTGCGTGTGGCCCACATAGGTCGTCTTTGGGCTTCAGAGACGGATTTTAACAATCTTGGGGATGATGACGTTGTTCGAGTAGCACTTTTGTACATGCTGTACAAAGGTTTTATAGGGGCGAGACCAGAGTGGTTCGTCGCTACGGGTGTGATTCATCTGCTTGACGACATCCCGCGGTCATGGAATAGATTCGCATGGGGGTCGTATTTATGGACGTACACGTATGATAAACTGTACGACGCCATAAACGAGCGAAGACTGCAGATTGCTGCTGTTCGTACTGCTGGAAATGAGGTGCCAAAACTGGTTCTTCAAACGCCGTAAGGAAGCAGGTAAACAACTCTCCTACAACAACTGCACCAACTTTTAAAATATTTATTAATTGTACGAGTTTTTTTAAACAGAAAAACTCCAGCACAGGGTTACGCCGTGGGCAGAGAAGAAAATACTTCATAGGATGGCAAAGTGCTCGACGTGGCAGGTACAGGGCATTACACAATACCGGTTTGGGGTTGAGGATCATAAACATAACGTTAACATAGTTGATACTGAAGAAATGACATGCGATTGTCTTAAATGGCAACTTTCCGGGTTGCCATGTGGCCACGCAATTGCAGTTTCCAGGTTCCTAAGGCTTACCGATTCAAGCCAGTGGGCGTTGAATTGGTTCACTAGTGAAACCTACCTTGCGACGTATAGCGGTTTTATAAACCCCGTGCCCAACAAAAATATGTGGGACTTACCTTCAGATCTCATAAACCTACATCCTCCACTGCTCAATAAAAGGCAGGCTGGGAGACCAAAACTTGTTAGAAGGATACCGTCAAGGGGTGAGCACATACCGCCTGCACGCTGCACTAGATGCGGTGATAGTGGACACAACCGAGACAATTGCAGAATGCCGTATTCATCACAACAATCAACTAACCAGACAACTAATGCCTCAACCTCAAATGCTGCGGAACCGACCCAGCCGGATTTATCACAATTTCAGCCAGACCTTTCTTTGTATGATACGTATTACACTGTTCGACATGATTTAAATCAATAATTAATGTAATACTACTTTCGTGTCCTTATCAATTTAAATTTATGAAATACTACACCAACGTTAACAATGTTTCGCTTATACACGTTCAAAAGTAACAATCAAATTTAACTTTTCGGCAACTAAATACCAACAAAAATAAGAGTATGATAAAATAATATGAGTATGATAAAATATTTTTTTAATAAGTGATTTATTATAATTCAACAGTTTTTATGGTGAAAATTTATTATAAAAGAGTAAGATAAAATTTTTTAAAATTAGCTTAAAGGCTACTTCAAATTTTTTAAGTAATAAATGGAGGTAAAATTATAAAATTTAAGAGTGTGCAAGACATGTGGGGCATACATAGGAGACACTGACACTTGAGGTTCAAAACTAAAGGCTAGGGGCGAAACTGGGCATGCGGGGCCCACCATGGGGGCGAAACTGGGCATGCGGGGCCCTACCATGGGGGAGAAACTGGCTGTGAGGGGGCGAAACTGGGCTGTGGGGCCCACCAGGGGCGAAACTGATGCCCATAGGGGCGAAACTGATGCCCATAGGGGCGAAACTGGGCATCAAGGGGCGAAACTGGTGACACGTGGCGAGCTTTGATTGGTGGGCGAACCAAGGGGCGAAACTGAGCTTTTGGGGGGCGAAACTGATGCTTATTTTCGTAATTTGAATTTTTTAAGCTTGTTTTCGCGAATGTATAAGGTATGTTGCTTATTTACGCGAAATCCCCAAAAAAGTACCCATTGATTTGGAAGGGAAGAACGACGTGAGTGTTACTAACAAAAAAGAAATAGTGATTGTTACCAAAAAGTAGAGGATAAACCCAAAACGACGTGAATGTTACCAATAAGAAAGAAATAATGATTTGAAATTCGAAGGGAAGAACGAAAGGGATAGAATTAGGTATTTAGGTTACCTATCGTTTATTGATGAAATCAGGATCTGCCAATCTTTGATTAAATTGGTTGGCAAGAGAGAAGGGGCGGCGAGAAAAAATGATCGTCGTTGTTGTTGAGAGAGAAGGTAGCTACCTAGTGAGAGATGGCGTCCGCAACGGTGAGAAAAGAGAGAGCCTTAGACTGCAAGAGAGGAGAGAGCCGGGGAGAGTGATCTATTGGGAACTGTCGAAGCGTGAGAGACGATGCATGTGTCACTATGTGATTGGCGCTAGCAAATGACCCGATACTTTACGTGTTCACCTCTTTTGAGCGCTAATCTTTTGTAAAAGTCAAGATTCTAAATAACATGAAGCATGACGTGACGGCATGGTCAAGCCTCAAGTTTTGGAAGCCATATATGGCGACTCAATGTCGTTTGATAAGGCATGACTTAAGGCTAGAATTTTGTATATAAGTTGTTATGCGTCCGCGATTTCCAAGTACATTACTACTTAATTTCTAAGTCTGCGTTTCAGATGTTGAGTCTTATAAATTAAGTCTTTTTTTTCTAATTATAGGCCGGCCCCCCTTAAGCCATGGACCTTGGAGCGTTACCAACGTAATACGCCCCTTAAAACATTCCTGCAAGCCTTACACTAAAGTATTAGACCATGTCATGAAGGCATAAGTAAACTTAAAGTGTTGACAGAAGTGCGGACAAATTAATGCGCCATATTGGACTCGCGTTCTCTCCTTCATGAACCATTAATTGAGAACACATGATGAATATGAAAATCAGGTGAATGGAGGCCGAGTAACGTGTATAGTAGTTATTTATTTTCCAATTAATTAGATCACATGGTGAAATGAAAGCGATTAAATGGATACCTATATGTAAAACTTCACAAATGTTAGTACGTACTACCTACACAACAAATACTCTAGTTCTTAGTCTACAGATATTGGAGTTTAAAAAATATGTGTTTTAATTTTAAGGCTGTATGTTCAAGTTTTGATAATGGATATATGATGTAGAATTAGGTAGATACTGAAATGACCATGACTAAGTTCGCTAACTATATCGATATGTCTCGTGTTAAATAAGTATTTTAATTTTTACAATAAGCATGCAATAGCTTCATTCTTTTCCTATTTGTGTATAAATACTTAAATAGTCTCTCAAAAAGTTGTATTAGTTGAGCAGTGATTCATGGGTCCTTTCGTTCATTTCTTTTTTGTTCTAGATTTTCTTCCTTGTTCTTAATTCACATATGTATGATAGATTCTCATATTATCGAATCTAAGATTAAGATCCAAAATTCAAGTTTGTTTTATTAAATCATTTCTTCAAAATCTGAATGATTCAAATCATTTCTTGAATCAAATTAAAATCTCAGTATTCAAGTTCTTCGTTTCTTATTCAATTTGAACACACAAATGGGGAGAGAGAGAATCAAATGAGAGCACCTTCTAACGTGAGAACTTGGAGAACAGTTTATAGCCGTTGAATGATATTTATTTAATGGCTGATATTAAACTTGGTTTAATTAAGATATGTTGAATTTTAATTATTTAGTTTAATTAAGGTATGTTAAGTTTATAGCATTTATTTATCTAATTAATACATATTTATAAAATTGATCAATAAATATGAGGTATAATTCATCAATATCCATGTTCTTAACCAAATTAATATATATTCAACACAATTAATGAATAAAAGTAAAAATTTGATGAACATTGATGCACATAAACTTTAATTGATATTGAACAAAATTGATGAATAAAAATAAGGTGTAATTCATCATTATACATGCTCAGAAATCAATACATATTGAACATAATTGATGAATACAAATAAGAACTTGATGAACATACTACAGGATTTATTATTTAGACCGGTTATAATGGTTATTCAGACCGGTTTTCAGTCTTCTGGTCTAAATACTGAAACACATAAAGACCAGTTTAAAACTGGTCTTTAAAAGTATATATATATACCGGTTTCCCCATGCGTGACCCTCTTCTTTCCACTTTCAAAACCGGTTTATGTACCATCGAGACCGTTATATGGCCCCTTTCTTTTTTGTTTCAACACCCCTTTTTGTATCATCTAGACCGCTTTTTAATGGTGCATTTTTTAATAACCGATTCTAATATATAATTTTTTTAAATAATAAATGATATGAATGGTGGTTGATTAAAGCGTTTTTTATACGTTTTTTTTTTATTTTTGTATCCCGAGACCATTTTTTTTCATAATACAATACAATGAATTACACAAAACACCATTCTCTATTATAATATAGCACCAAAACTTTAGCATAATAAACACATCAAAAATTAAAAGTGAGACCTGACATCAATATTGTCGGCCAAACTTAGTGTTAGCAGGTTGGACAAATTAACGTTGCATCATAGCAAATACAATTCATGGCCTAAGATATTACTCAATTTACAGATAATAAGAATAAGAACTAAGTAATATTTTGTGCAATTACTTGGTGTTAGTGGGTTTGACGAGAATTTCAACTCTATCATATTCAATCTTGCATAACATTAAAATTAGCTACTTTCCCAAATACTCTAAATCCTCCTTTCGGTTCCTATTCATTATCCTCAATCTTCATTGCCATTAGCTTTACAAACTCTATAAAGTATAGTTTCAGTTAAAAAGTCACTACAAAAGACATTACGAAAACACTAGGCATCGTTTAGTTTATTGCACTGCGTGTTAGTGGAACAAATAAATACATATAAAAACTTATCTAAATCAGTGAAATATACAAAATACTAATTTACCTTAAGTAGTTTCCATTTCACACCACTACCAAGCACTCTAAAAATACGCACGGTTAGGAGATATAGTTTCACTTAAAATATGCTATGAATTATAGGGCATACTTACTCGATCAAATAATGTGTGAATTTCTATTGCTTCTCTGATTTTGCACCAGTTTTGTTGAGGGAGTCGAAAATATATACAGTTCCTTGTTTTTTGTGTAAGACATACAAAACCCAATGTTGGCCGATGATTTGTAAAAAACAATTAGTAATTACAATAAGCATGCTTTATAAATAAAAAAACTAGTACCTTTGAGAATATGCACCGAGAAAAAAACTCAATGTTAGCATTTCTTTCATCATATAAGATATCCCTCAAATAAGCTAATACTCCTTGATGTTTTGTGATAAATATATCACAAATAGTGTTAGGCATTAAGAAAAACACCATCTCCTTAGCTACCAAATTCATATGTTGGTAAAGCGCCCTAAAACCATAACACACCATATATAGTGAAATGTTTATTAGTAAAACAACAACAAAGACAAGTAAACCATAACAAATCTATTTAAACTTACCACTTGAGCCAAGCTTTGACTCCCATATCTAGCTAGTTATTTGTCCATAAGTCATACATATCATGTGCGTCAACAATGATATTAACCTCTTGATCATTTGTCCCAAAGATCTCAATCTGTTGGTGCATATTTGTGAATCCCTAGTTCGTATCAATAAAGTATATTCATGTTTATTAATTCAAATGTGTTTTGATTAATTGTTTGCATGTTTATACATTCTTAGTGATTCTATGTGATTATCTTAAGCTTACAAGTACTTAATCATGTGTTGGTATGAGTTTGGAAGTTTAAGTATGTGTGAGAAATCACCACGTGCGAAGTAAGTGTCACTACGTGCGTAGTGGAACTCACTACGCGCGTAGTGAAGAAGGTCGGTTAAAGTTAATTAATTATTATTAATATAACCAGTACGTGCGTACTGGACACACTTCGTACGAAGTGTGATACATTACGTGCGTAGTGAATTAATTACTTTATAAATAGAGCTTAACCCCGCATTTGCGTGGGTAATCGGGGATTTTTGACGAATCTACGTGTAACCTACGAATCAATCGAATAATCAACCGGGAGCCTTCGTAATCGACCTTATCCGACCTAAGCCTACTAAATCGCGAACTTAGTGTTTATTACGAATCCAAGGGCAGCCTTAAGCATCTCTGTGTGAGTTCTTAGTGTTTGTTCTTGTTTCTACTCTGTGTGTTTCTTAGTGTTACTGTGTGCCGGACACCTAAGCAGATCATAGTATCCAAAGGAGGTTTGGGAAATAGAAATTCCGCACTATTTCTCATCCTAGATCAGTCCTAGCATTAGGGTGTTTTAGTTTAGTTTAGAACCCCATCCCCCAGCCGGTCCTACAAAGTGGTATCAGAGCCTTGTGCTTTAATTGATCACTTTTCCTTAGGATTTGTCGATCTAGGTGTCCCCTTAGGCCTGTGTGTGCCCTCTTTTGTCGGTTTTTAATCGGTCAATAGGTCAAAATTAGGGTCTTTTGCGTTTAAAAGGTCAAAATTTTAGCGATTAGTTTCTTGAATTCCGTCCGTGCGAAGTGGACTTCCACTCCGTGCGTAGTGGGACCAGTTCGCACGAACTGTCTGTGTGTGTTCTAGATCCTTCGATTGCTGTCTGTGTGCCTCGTGCGAAGTGGTCCTGTAGTCCGCGCGTACTGCCATACGTGCGTGCGTAGTGACAGTTCGCCAATCCGTGCGTGGTGTGTCCCACTGCGTGCGTGGTGCTCGAAGTCCGCACGAAGTGCTTGTGGTGCGTGCGTAGTTGCTGTGTGTGCGTCTAGAACCTTCGTTTTCTTCTCCGTGCGTAGTGGTTCTCCAGTACGTGCGTGGTGAAGCCAGTTCGCACGTACTGGACTGTGTGGTCTCTCAAAATCATTTTTTACTCTGTGTGCTTGCTGCCTTGGTTCTCAAAGTCAATCTAAATGGCCTCTAAACAAACCACTGCCTTAAACAACCTTTTACTAGAAACAGAAATGGGCAGTATAAACAAAGTGCCGAAATTGCTAACCATGGAGGACTATCCTATGTGGAAGCCCAGGTTCGAAATCTTTCTAGATGGGGTTGACTGTAGATTGCTGCGAGCCATGAATGTTGAGTATATGGTTCCGAAAGGGGAGGGAAACATTGAAACCCCTTACGACAAGATGACTGTCGAACAGCAGACCAATTACAATGCCGAAAAGAAGGCATATGCTCAACTAATTCAGGCAATTCCCAACGAGATTTTCCACCAGTTTAGGAGGTATCGAACTTCCTACAGTCTATGGAGAGCCCTTGAGAAGAGGAACGAGGGAAACGCTGCTCTGAAGGAACTTAAAGCAAGTCAATTAAGGAAGGAATTAGACCATTTCATGGCTACGAGAGATGAGAAAATTCCTTCTCTCATTACAAGATATAATCATCTTCTCAGTGAACTGGACAGTCTGGGTGTTACTGTTCCAGAGAAGCAGCAGGTGGAAATTTTGGCAAAAGCCTTGCCCAAGAGCTGGCGGCCATATATTATGATATTGAAGAATAGTGGTGGTTTTGACGGGTTGGATCTAAATGATTTCATCACCAAGTTGAAAGAGCAAGAGCAGGAGGAACAAAATTTGGATTCCATGTCCAGTTATCAACAAAATCCTTCTCTCTACTACTCTGGGACACCTGTATCGTCATCCACTTCTTCAAATGCCCCCTTGCAATCTGCCTATGTGAGTAATGTGAATGATTCTGGCAGATCTACACCTGAAGCCTCATCTTCTGGACCATCCTATACTGTGTCTACTTCTGGATTCAATGCCGAGCATTTCAAGTATGGGAGTGCAGATGAAGTTAAAATACATATGAGCATGCTAAGTGCACTAGTCTCCTCTTATGATGATCTACTGAAGGGGAAGATTGGTAATGCTCATCTGACACAAGAGGACTATGACCAGATCGATGATGATGAGATGGAAAGACAAGATATCCTCTTGTCATATGCGAACATAGTCAGGAGGGCGAGAGCGTATGAGAAAAGAACAGGGAAGTCAATATCAGCAACAAAGGATACCAAACTTGGTTTTGATAAATCTGCGGTAACATGCTATAACTGCGGTGATAAAGGTCATTTCGCGAGAGAATGTGATAAGCCGAAGAGTATGGGACCAAGGTATCCGTTCAAAACCAGTCCTGGCAGCAGATCATCTTCCTCTACAACCATAAAGTCTGAATCAACTCCAACACCGGCTAAGGCAATGGCAGTTGTTCAAAGGGACGAGGGAATTGACTGGTCAGTACAATTTGGGAACGCTGATGCTGATATTAATGTGGCAAATGTTCATGTGTTGAATGAAGATTCTCAATCCGAGACAGAAAGTTACTCAAGTGAAGAAGAATCAATTGCCAACGTTGATGATGAACCAGCCCCGATTCCAGCTGCAGAAGAGACACCAGTGAAAGTTCGTGCCAACGAGTCAAACCAAAAGGTGTGCAGTTGTGGTCAATCATCAGAGGAAAAGGTATGTACTTTTGGCTTACCTTGTGGTTCTTGTAATGACTATGTAAAACAGATAGTGTTATTGAAGTCTACTATTTCAGAGCTCACATCTAAGTTAGATAAAAACCTGTTAATCAAAGAAAGAGAAAAACAATTAAAAGAAAAGAATGAAAGTCTAGGCAAACAGGTGCAAGAACTAGGTGTGACTCTGTTAAATAAACAGAATGCTATCGTGTTTTACATAAATGAGATTGATAGGCTGAAACGAGACCTTGCTACTTCAAAGGTCGATTATGAGACTCTTAGTCAAAAACTCAAAAGTTATTCCACGTCTTCTTACTTATTTGAGTACATAATCGATCAGAGAGGTCAAGGTACCGATTCAGAAAAGAACAAAAAGTTATATTCTAAATGTCCACCACCAGTGTTAAATCAACTGGTGAATGATGATGTTCACTCTGAATCTGACCCACTTCTCACAAAGGTTGATGAATCTTCTGCATCAACCCCAAAAGAGGATTTAAAGTTACATGAGAATGTGGGTGAGCCTCAGAAGAATGAGGTTCAACAAGAAGAAATTAAAAAGGCTGAACCAGGAATGAGAGAACTGTTGGCAAGTTCTAATGTCAAAGATCCGTTGATGCATCGTATCCGCGATGCCCTTCGGAAACTGGAAAAGGAAGGTGTAAAGTCTCCTGATACCCGTCCGTATCAAGAGGTCAAACTATTACCCAAACATCAAGGGTTAGGGTATCGATCTCAAAGGATGTCAAAAGGTTCGGTAAAGCAATATCCAGACAGGATTTGCTATGTGTGCAGGAGACCTGGTCACCTCAGTTCCGAGTGTGATCAGCAGCCACATCAGCGCTGTAACAGGAAAGTTGAGACTTTTCAAAAGAATAAAACGTTTACTAAAAACAATCAAAACTCAACTCTTCCAGTTCTGCATCAAAGGACAAACGGGGATACCATAAGAAAATCTAAAAATCCGGAAGTTGTTAGCAAAAGAAAATCTTCGCTCAATCAGACTTCTAAGTGGACTAACAAACTGTGTGTTCAAATGTCTAAGGATTCGAGTGACAGGTTCAGCAATGCTGCTGAGAAGACTGGAACTTGGATGAAACTTCCAGTGATAGGAGAAGATGGGAAACCCATGACTATTCGGGCTTGGGTTCCTAACGCTCTCTAATTCATTCTTCTATGTGAAGGGTGTCAACCGCTATAATCAAGTGTGAGGTATTTGTGACTGTGTGTCTATTTTCTGTGTGACTAAATTGTTCTTTTGTTTTTCAGTTTATTTTCTGTGTGTCTTTGCGTTTCTATTTTCTTAGGTTTTAGTTTCTTTGGTATTTTAGGGGGAGATATTTCAGAAAACTTAGAAAATACAAAAAAAATCAGAAAACTTAGAAAATACAAAAAAAAATAAAATAAAAAAATAAAAAAATAAAAAAAAATTGAGAAGTTGATCCAACTCAAATGGAAAATGATGGTACACTGGCTTTCAATACAAAGTATGTCTAGTAAAATTAGGACTGACGGCATGTACATATTCTTGAGACAACTGTCTGAAAATTTGAGTCAAATCAGATAAGAAACAGATGGCGTGTAAGACATATAAGGAAAGTCTAGACTGATAAATGGTTATGCATGTGAAAATCAATCATAGATTTAAGCTATCGAGACATTCCAAGTTTATAAGTCAATAACAGTTGAGAATGACTTAGTTTGATGCACACACCTGATACCATGCCTAACGTGTTAAATGACATTGAGCTATATGTAAAAGAGGGTGAAAAATTGACCCCAATTTTGAGAATGTCAAAAGATATAGATACATTGATCTATCATGATAAACTATCAAAGAGCATAAAATGCATTGACAAAAGCTCAGCAAGAAAAATGTCTAGAGAGGTGAAAAATTGACCTCCATGTCAAAGAGCATAAAATGCGTTGACAAATTAACATATCACATAAGCATGGTAGTTTAGGTAATCAAGTTGTGCACCTCACTGAGTGAATCAAAATACTGTGAGACTTTGAAAGAGATAGTCTTAATCATGTATCCAGTCTAGACAATCTGAAAATGTTGAAACAAAATCTGTTATTATCTGAAGAAAGATAGGTTGACAGACAGAGTTTAAGAGAATATGTTTATGCCCAAGGTTCTGAAATGAATGATTACTGAGTATAGACGAGCTAGTACTGACTCCACATTGGAACCTTCTCACAAAAAGATTAAATTTCAGTAATTTAATTTCTGCAATTCCTTTTTGTTTTGGTTATTCTGCTCTTTAGGATTTAATTAGTTCATAGTTTACATTCGCATTTTTTTTTCTTTATTTTCAGAAAAATACAAAAAGAGTTCTAGTATGTTCTTAATCATTCTTAGTGTTTTGATTAGGGGGAGTTTGTTCTGTTTACATTTTCTTCATCTCACTTTGATGTGTTTAGCTTAAATGTTTATAAGTGATCTTGAAGTTACTGACAATTTATTGCTGAGTGCAGTACTAACAGTAATTAAGGTTCGCAGATGAGAAACTCATTACATGCGAGATGGAAACCCACTAAGCACGAGTTACAGCTCACATCGTGCGTAGTGCAGGTAAGGGCTTGACGAAAGGTATTTGTTTAGCATTTTGCTGTATGAATTTTGCTTTGTGCAAATTTTTGCTGTGTGCATTTTGCTTTGTGCATTTTACTTTGTGGAATTTTTGCTTAGTGCAATGGTTATTGATAGAACTAGGTCTTAGGGGGAGTTTGTTGGTGCATATTTGTGAATCCCTAGTTCGTATCAATAAAGTATATTCATGTTTATTAATTCAAATGTGTTTTGATTAATTGTTTGCATGTTTATACATTCTTAGTGATTCTATGTGATTATCTTAAGCTTACAAGTACTTAATCATGTGTTGGTATGAGTTTGGAAGTTTAAGTATGTGTGAGAAATCACCACGTGCGAAGTAAGTGTCACTACGTGCGTAGTGGAACTCACTACGCGCATAGTGAAGAAGGTCGGTTAAAGTTAATTAATTATTATTAATATAACCAGTACGTGCGTACTGGACACACTTCGTACGAAGTGTGATACATTACGTGCGTAGTGAATTAATTACTTTATAAATAGAGCTTAACCCCGCATTTGCGTGGGTAATCGGGGATTTTTGACGAATCTACGTGTAACCTACGAATCAATCGAATAATCAACCGGGAGCCTTCGTAATCGACCTTATCCGACCTAAGCCTACTAAATCGCGAACTTAGTGTTTATTACGAATCCAAGGGCAGCCTTAAGCATCTCTGTGTGAGTTCTTAGTGTTTGTTCTTGTTTCTACTCTGTGTGTTTCTTAGTGTTACTGTGTGCCGGACACCTAAGCAGATCATAGTATCCAAAGGAGGTTTGGGAAATAGAAATTCCGCACTATTTCTCATCCTAGATCAGTCCTAGCATTAGGGTGTTTTAGTTTAGTTTAGAACCCCATCCCCCAGCCGGTCCTACACAATCAATAGGAGTAACTATTATCATATAAGGTGAAGTATGATCATATCGAAGCATCCAATTTCTATAGCTATCAAATAAAGACCGTCCTCTTTCAACTAAATTATCATGCAATCTTAGCAATATATAAGACATTTCTCCTTTTCTCTCTTTTTCATCTTCACCGCTTTTATTTTTCTTTTCTAGTGCATCTTTTGTTTTCTCTTCTTTCTTTTTTCTTGTCTCTTCCTTTTTTATTTCTTCTTATTTGTCCTAAACAACAAAAACTACTAATATATTTTCAAGTAATTACCACAAACGCAATTCTAACAACCAATGTGAATTAATAAAAAGACAATAAGATATTCTAAACCTTCGTGAAACTTGTAGATTTAGACATGGAAGAAGGGCGAGTCACTGTTTGATTGTGGATGGTCACTGTCTTCTTAATTAATCATGCGGGTACGTGGCACAAGCCACTGAATAAAACTACCCGTTGCTTGACTTAATGTCACTATCTCTTTACCAATAGGCACATGTAGTTTTAAGTCCACGTACTTGTCATAAACAAAATCTAGACACCTTCATGTAGAATGGTAGTATAGGAGAACCATGAAGTACACCATCTTGTGTTAGATGCACCTTGCCCCGAGCAATGTCATTATTAAAATCTTCACCTTGTGGGTCATACAAAGCAACCTTCATGGGTCCTATAAAACATGAACATATTGAATTTATTAATCGATGTGAGAATTTTATGTAACATGTAATGACTGGATTATATACCGTAATATCTTGTAGTCGTGGTAGCTTCGGTTGTTGCTCAGTTTGCAACGGCTGTCGATTGATTTGAGGCATCGAAAATGGATTGTTTTGACCTTTTGTAATCCCTGCAACATTCTTCTGTAAAACTGTAATTTGTTCTAGCAAGGTGTTATTCTAGCAATCACTCAAATATAATCATCAAGAAGCAACTTAATGAAAACATTAGATTTGATAACAAGGTGTAGTAAATAAAGGTGAATAAAGGCAATCCTAAATTCCTAAATCCTAATATCCAAATAATTACACGCAGAAACAGAATTTAACCCCACCATTTCCATTACGAAAATAAAGAATGTTAGCTTTAACTAGATTAAATGATAAATTTTGATCCAATAAAGAGGAAATCATATCCAGTTAGTTATTAATTATAAGTGCTAAATTCCTATAAATAAACTAAACCATCTGAAGAAACAAACATACAACTTACATATAGTGCCTCCGGAGATGATCATGAAATTAAAAGTAATGATGTAAAAATTAACTAGTAGATTCTTATAGATGACTAATTAGAACCCTAAATACAAAAGGTATGTTTAATAACAGCTAAGGTACAATTTTTTTTACAAATAGTCAGCGAAGTTTTGGTGATGGACCCGTGCGAGAACAAATTTTGGAGAGATAGCAACAAAGAACAGATCTGTGAGAAGATTACTAGATTAGCCCTAATTTTTTAAATCGTAAGGCATCAAAATATTTAGCGGGAAATCAAAATTGTTTAAGCCCTCGTGGAAATGTCTAGAATAATATGTACACAATTTTCTTTCATAATTTAAAATTTATAGAACTTTATGATTTTATAATTTTATCCTTTTATCATTATTTACGGGTTGGCGGGTTGATCCAAATCCGACCCGTTTCGTGTCGGTTAAAAAAATTGCTAGACTTTAGATAGTTTTTATTAGAATAGAAAGATGAAAGATAATAATAATAATAACAATAACAATAATAAAAGTATATATAAATTACGTTAACTTAAAAAAGGAATATACTAATATTATATGTTTATAGAAATAATATTGCAATTAGCAGAATCGTCAAACTACTATTCCTTCATCATGATCGTTTCTTAAATAAGTGGTATCATCGAGAGTATCAATTGATCGAAGGCGTAACTCCAATAGAAAATGGAGGTAATTCGTCAAATTAATCGTATTCTTCCTCATCCACGACATTGTCAATACCAAGTATACGCCGTTTGCCAAACTGGATAATGCTCCATCTTGAATCACTCGGGTCCTTAATAAAAAAAATACTTGCTTGCTTGTTTTGCTAAGATGAATGGTCCAGATACATATGTGTTTGTCGAAAGGTCGACAATTGTGAAACCATCTGCATCAACTTTTACTCCTCGGATATTGTCGACCCATTTGCACTTGAACAACGGAATTAAACTAGGGGTGAGTATATTGACCAAATTTCCCGAACCGACACCGGTTCTTGTATTTTGGTTTGGTATTCGGTACCAAAAATCTGAGAAATTCGGTTTTCGGTATTTTTGGTCCGGTTCTGATATATGTGAACGTATTGACTTGAAGTTTTCCGAACCGATCCAATCCCGAACCAGTACCGAATTCGGTACCAAGAATTTAAGAAATTTGGTTTCGATACCGAATACCGAACAAAAATACAAGAACCAGTACCGAAAATCCACAATAACACAACCATGTAATCTTCTTTTCTGTAATCTTGGTTTTTGCATTCATCCTTATTTGTGTAGCATTTTACTTTGTTTGAAAACCCTAGAACCACACATACTGAATCAGGTTAAATTTTATTTGTCATATTACACTTTCTTCGACTTCACATATTTAGGGCTAGTTGACACAAAGTAGAATATATTCATAAAGCTTGCAATACCCAATACTGCATGCTACTTTAAAAAGTACACATCGATGCTTATAATGCTTGCAACCTAAGCTTGAAAGCTTGTTAATAGGCAAATAGCAATCATGGTCAAGTAGCAGTTTTATTCTCTTTGGCAAAACTAGCTTATTAACCCGAAGGAATCGGGTAAGCCGTCGGGTGTCTCAGGTTTGTGCCTCACATGTGATTCAGTAGACAATCACATATGATTTGGAAAGGCATCAAATGTGAATTACGAAAATGTCTCTCCGCCTAAAGTTTTAAATGCAATTTGAACCATTGATGTCATGATCCAAAGACTAAAATTAGTCTCTTAGGACAATGAAATAATCAGAATTGTTTGCCGGTAACAAATTATTATTAATTACTTTTTTATGCTAATGTGTATAATTATGTCCAAAACGAAAAATGAAAAACGTTAGAACAAAAACTTAAAAATGAACCCGGAAAAGAACCGAGCCGGAAAGACCCCTAACTGAACTGGTCTAGACCAAAACTTAAGTAGGAAAAGACCAAATCGAAAAAAGAAGGGGTCTTTTTTCTTTATTATTTCTTGATGGGCTGGCCCCTTCATCGCCTCCTCTTCTTTATTAGGTCATTGGAGGTTCTTTTTTTAATTTTTAAAACAGGCCTTTTAAGCCCATTAAATCTAGCCCAACACAGTTTTTTTTGTTTAAGCCCATAACAGTTGCCAACTAGCCTAGGAAGGCTCAAAACACCCAAAAAACACACAACTGAACTGCATCACGCATTAACCGCATCACGCATCAGACCACTTGATGAGCCACCGCATCAGGCGCATCAAGCATTAGGCGCGCCTGATGCGCGCTTTTTTAAACCAAGCCTCTGATACATATGATGTTTTAAAAGAGCCAAACCCATAAGAGAATGTGTAATGTTAGGGGGTGGAGTTGGAAAGGTAGGGAGGAGAGGGAGTGAGGTTGGGAGGTGGAGAGGAGTGGGCCTAGTAGGTGATCTCTCTCCCTTTAATTGATGGCAAAGAAAGTTAATATAATTTGAAAATTTTGACATTTAAAGTTACTTTATTTTGACAATTTCCTTAAAATAATTGAAAACCAACTATAAATTAGACTGAATATAAGAATATGAAGTCCTAAGCAAAGCCCAAATATAAGTTTTGAACGTTTGCGACTTAATTTTGAGTATTAAAATTGAATCTAATGCAAAGAGCTAGTATATTCAACCAAAAAAAATAAAAATGAGAATAGAAAAAAGGATAGATAACTGAAATATAAAACTAACAGCATTTATTGCTTACCTCCCATATGGATTATCAGAAGTTAAAAACAATGATCTTTGGTTTCTCATGCTCCAAGACTTCAGTAATCCTTTCTACATCCAAGACAAAGCCCATCAGATACTGCTCTCCATCAATCAGATAGCAATAGCTAATGATTACAATAAGTAAATAATTAGAATCACCGAAATTTCTGAACAGAGCAATATAGGAGGTTATATGCATTCAATATACACTTTGGACGACTTTCAATCTGTTTGACTCGTTTCCTTGTTTAGTTAATCTTTTTATTTAGCCCGTTTTAGATAACACACATCCCAAATTGACCTGTTCAGCAGGAAATAGGGTCGAATTGCCACATCTAATCACAAACTTAGATTCACAATTTAAAAGCTTAGAATAAAAAGGACTAGAAAGTTTTTGATGAGATACATAATGAACAGTGAAGTACATCAAATGAAGCATGAATACACTTACTTGAATCGTGGGGGAAAAGCACAAATCATGCGTTGACAGCTTAACTGGTATATATTAGCGATGAACCATCGTCTCTGACATGTGATCGAACAAAAAACAAGATACTCATGTAAGCTTTTGTTGTTGGAGCCCATACAACTTGTCCAACTTCTCATTGACCCGTTATGGAACACGCCTATTTTCCACCTCTAAAGTTATGCCATTATTCTTGATTTTGCAATCTGGTAGCTAGAGATGTGTTCAATAAAGTCTATGTAAAAAAAATAGTCCTACAATCACAGGTGATCAGTATACAATCACATGTGATTTTGTAAAGCATCACATGTGAATGACAAAAATACCCCTCAGGCCAAAATTTTAAAATGCAATCTGGACCATTGATATCATTGATCTAAAGGCTAAAATTAGTCCCTTAGGACTAAGACTTAACAATAGACTAAATTGAACATTCTTCTCTAGTAGCTAATAGGAAACATAGGAAAAATGTTAAGAACAAGAAGCTAAAATCTTTCTTCTTTTCTGACCCTTCATGTTGATCACACTATAGCTCTTTGATTTTTATCGATCAAAACTCTATTGCTTTATAAGCTGCAATCAGTCATAGAATTCACGAAACCCCGTGTTTTGTATAATTAAGATTAAAGTTAATTTCAATATTCATACTTAAGATAAAATTTAGGCTTACACATACTTACAAGATGTTGCTGAGGTCCATTGCTTGTAGCTTCGTGAAAGAATAACCTTACAAGAAGTCATGAATCATGGAATACAGAGAATATAAGCACAATAAATTCATGTTAAAGCTAATAACAACAACGTTGTCATGATACATATCTTTTTCCAAAACTCAATAACATCTATGAATATACAAAGAGTAAAACAAAATTATCTAAATTATGAACTAATAATGATGGTACATCATCATGGATCACTAATATCATGAAAAACCATACCAACAACTGAATTGAGAGTCACCAGCCATGCTTCCAAACCACTTTGATGATCGTTTCTCCACATAACTTCAAGATTCTTGACCGCTTTCTTCGGAACACCACGTTTCATGAGAACAACTCCAAGTGATTTATAGGTTGAATCATTTGGTTGAACACCTGATTCAGTCATATCCTTAAAGATTGTCACTGCCTCCTTGAATCTACCATCGGATGCATACAATCCAAGAACATGATTATAACTCAATAAATCAGTCAATAGCCCTAATTCCCTCATCTGTTTTGCTATCTCAAAAGCTTCCTCAAAACTCCCAATTTTCTTATACATACACAACATCATGGCATAGGAAAACTCATTTGCATTCCCATTTCTTCTCAACTTTTCAAAAATTTCCTCAGCTGGTTTCACCATTGATCGTTCGGTGTATAGATCGATCATACAATTTGAAGAATAAACATCTGGACCCGCATCTAATCTTTGAAGCATATAATATGCTTCTTCTGCGTCTTTTAAACACCCAACTTTGGTGTAAAGTTTAATTAAAGAATTGCATATAACACCATTCATCAGCAAACCCATTTCTTTCATTTCATTCACATAATGTAAAGCTTCTTCAACATTTCCAACATCAGCAAAAGCATTGATCAACACACCATAGACAACGACATCAGGTTCCAAATTAAATCCAACCATTTCTTCAAACAAACCCACTGCCATATCCAATCGGCCTAATTTCACGAAACTTGAGATGACAGCACAGTATGGTATGCAGTCACTCACCAATCTGGATTCTTGCATTTTCCTTAGATAAATTGAAGCTTTTTGTGGGAGGTCACCACTTGCTAACATTTGGATGAGTGAATTGTAGCTGCATTTATCTGGGAACACACCATGTTCATCCATACTATCAATCAATCGACATGCCTCGTCATATTTCTTGTTGATACCATAAGCTTTGATCATAACATTGAACTCGAGTACACTTGGATTTCTTCGCTCCTGGCAACATTTGAAAACTTTCTCCGCTTCCAAGATATGACCACGTTCCCCAAACGCATCAATAGTCGCAGAGTAACACTCGGGACTCATTTTCCCTTGAATATGAAACTGATTAAACCATAACCACGACTTCTCAAGCATGCCAACCTCTATGTACATTCTAGTAAGTGAAGATTGTGTGAATTCATCTATCTCAAGATATCTTTTATTCATCTCATTTACAAGTTCTTCTGCCTCACTAACCATATGTCTTATTGAAAAAGCATATAGGAGTGTCCGGTAACTAACAGCATCTGGCTCAAGAGAAGAATCTTGCATCTTTTTAAAGTATCCTTTTGCCACAATGATATTGTCATGCTTAACATGAAGTGAAATGAGTATATTATATGTTCTTGTATCAGGAACGCATTGAAGTTGTTCCATCTTCTGCATCAATGATGCAACTTCCTCTAACCGACCATGATTACCGAACATGTGAATCATTGTATTAAGTGTCACTGTATTAGGGACATTACCTTCTTTAAGCATCAATTCAAATGTCTCAGATGCATCTTTTAGTCTTCCAGCTTTCCCGTATGTATCAATCAAAGTATTATATGTATACGAGCTTAAACACACATGAGGTTGTGCATCAACATTCAAATCTTCAACTTTTGTTGTTAAATTATTATTAGTATCATTCACAGCCACAGCCTCAGCTACACCTTTACGCACTGACCATTTTTTAAAGAACTCTTCAGCTTTTTCAAACTGTCCAGCGGTTTTATACATCTGAACAACGATCCCCATAGTGACCTCATCAGGTTCCATCCCCTTCTTGTTCATTATATCTAACCAATACATTGCCTTCTCCCTAATTCCACCTTTACTATAAACATCTATCAAAGTTCCATAGGTAGAATTTATAGATTCAATTCCTTTCTTCTCCATTTCGTCCCTCAACGTCTCAAGTTCACCCCATCTTCGAGCTTTACCAAGAATCCTAATCATAATGTTGTAATGAATTACATTCAGCTCATAACATCCTTTTCTCTTAAACCACCCAAAAATCTCCATAGCTCTTTGCCAAACTTTTTGCTCTTTCAAGATTATAGTCCTTTCCTTATTACTTAGGCTTAATTCCCAAGGTTTAAACGCTTCATCCAAATCACTAACTCTTTCCAAAGCGTCCAGTATAGCAGGAATGCACCCTCCATACCTTGCCCATTTCGTCGAACACTTGGTGTGCACTTTCTTCACCACCTCATTTCCACACAAAACTTCCGTCGAACACTTGGTATGCGAGTTCCATTTCCTTGACCACAATCTCCCCTTGACGCCCCTATTCTTTTCCACTTTACCCTTTTCTTTCACTGGGTTTTCAACTGAATCATCTGGGTTCGATTTTGGTTTGTAAAAAACAGGTCTTTTGTCAAACTCAGATGGTTTTTGAGGTGGGATTTGGTGTTTCTTGATGAATTGTTGTTCGAATTCTCTTTCGGTACGGTGGCGTGGAAGAGGAAGTGAAACTCCGCCATTAATGCTGTTGGTTTTTGAGGTCTTGACTGAGTGGAGAATTGGGATACAATTTGTATGGTCTAGATGCTGAAACTTGACAAACATTGCTTATTAACTGTTGTTAGAAAAAGAGTGTTGAGGAATCAGTATCTGCATCAGCCGCCGACTTTATTCCTTGTTATTTGGAGATGTCGATACGAATGTTTGAATTCAGCGTGCCAACAAGGAAGTCGCTTGATAGCAGGGATGACTTACGTTAATAGCCTAACGAGGCTGAGCAGTGAGAACTGAGCATGGGACAGATATAAAATCGAACCGTAAACCGATAGTTTCATTTATCTTTTATTCAAACTTATCGGTTTCGGTTTTTTAACGAGACTGTTAATTGGTTATTATGACCATTATAGGTTAATTGAAGTGGTTAACCAATAAAAAAGTTGGATATTAAAAAAGAATTTGGGTAAAATAAAAAAGAATTTGGGTAAAATAAAAAAGAATTTAGTAATAAAAAAGTTGGGTACATGAATAAAACTTGACATAAAAATATATAAGAAAACTTTACGTGAAACGAAAATAAATAAATTAGAGACGTCGTAGATAATAATAGAAAACGTTCATAAAGCTAAAAAAATCATACCAAATTCTCACAAATACAACACTGTAAAAGTTTTTTTTTTATTTACATACAATAATCCTTAATAAGGTTTCATATTAATATAGATAGATAATATAAAAACTACAAAAAAAATTATTGGGGCGGTTCAGTTAATTATAGGTCGGGTTTGTAATTAACTATAATTGAACCGCCCTAATCGGTTAACCCAGATTTAGAAACCGAACCGTCAGATTTTCAAATGGTTCGGTTAGTTTGGTTCGGTTAGTATGGATCGGTTTCATCACTTAACTCGGTTACGGTTCAATTAATCGGTTTTTATGCTCACCTAGAGCATCAGCCTCCATTAGTTTATTGTATGTGTGAAAAGTGATGATTTGGACTAAGTTCTTGTTACACACAATTATTTGAACTTTTATAATTTTATTATCTTTTATTCTCATTAATATGTTAAAAGGTATGATAGTCAAAATAATTGATAGTTGTTATGTGTCGTAAAAGCTTGTTACTTACAAATGATCTCTCATCTATAAATTATTTCTTACAAGAATTATTATTAACTAGGTTTTGTTTTGCCCGCGCGATGCGTCGGGTAAAAACAAATTAATACATTAGATTCTTACATGCATCTCGTTTATATAAATATTATTTAACGATAACCAAATTCAGTATTATTACATAAAAGTTATTTAAGCTAATTTTTAACACCCATAATCAAAGTAATTTGTAACAGTTATGAAACTTAACCATCACTGAATGCTTTTATTTTTCAAATATTCGTAATTAATTATTTAAAAAAATTGTAAAATAATGGAAATTTTAATTTGATTATAAAGTTGTAAACTTAATTACTTTCAATTTTTATTAGTTATTACATTATGTTTAATATGTTGAGATAAATGTCATTGTAGTTATTCTTTGTGTGTATCAAATACCATGAGAAAATAAATTATCATGATATTTTATAAAATTACCTTCTTAGCCTAGAATATATCATGATAAAAAGGCTATTTACTTAGCAAAGTACTTTTATCATAATTGGCTAAAACTTAACGACATCAATACAACAAATATATACTTAATTAGTGCTTACTAATTTTATTTTGTAGATGTTCAAAATCCAATTAACATCGACGTCCTTTGATCGATGCTAAATATAATCAGATATATAGCTTAATTTAGTAAATCCAACAGGTTCTAATCAAACAATCTAATTTAACAAACTTAAATGGTTTCATTAAAACTCGGTTATATCAATAAAATGATGCAAACCTTTTCTAAAAAATATTTTTCTAATCATCCAACCTAAAATTTTAACTTTTGATTAATTAGTTACTGATTTTATGATCTCCAAAATTTTTAAAATTGCTAAAATGTTTGTTATAGAAAAAAGTAGTTTTGTTGTAAACATTTTTATGGGAAATTATAATAATCTAAAGGGAAAAAAAACTATAATAGGTCTTCCATAATTTCCATTACATATAAAATTAAAGAAAAAAATTAAATTGTAAAAACTAATAATGATGGTGAAAGATAAAAACTCATAAAAGAAGAGAGAATACAATTATTATTCATGTTCTTTATATAGTTCTAGGTAACTCATATGGTTAAAAATATTTAATTGTTACAATATTTATCACTAAAAATATGTATAAGATTTATTGCTACTTTAGTTACAAAATTTCATATTTGGGAAGAGAAGGCCGGTTGACATTCCTATTTTGTGCACTTGTTTCATGAGTTACGTTTTAGAGCAAACTTTTTGTTGTTCAAGGTAATCATTTGTTCATTAGAAATACACGTTTGACATTAGAGATTATGTTAGGGATCGAGACATCCTTCAAGTATTAAAAGAATGCGGATAAACAAGACAAGAAAACATAAGATATTTCCTGGTTTGGTCAGAATCACGACTCACGACCTATGTTCACGAGTAGGAATAGGGAATTCTTTGTTAACTCAAAGTGTTATATATATATATATATATATATATATATATATATATATATATATATATATATATATATATATATATATATATATATATATATATATATGACTGAATCATAGGCTCGATATTTATAACCAAACAAGAAACTTATGAAACACTAATTTATAAATATGGTAAACATAATTAACCAAAATAGAGAGATTTGGCCTCCAACCCACACCCAAATCAACATAGAGTTGAAATATCCTGCTCCACGCCGTAGAGTAGGAGCCCACGTTGTGCACCCTCGAGTGCTCCATGTCGTGCACCCTAACTGCACGTCGAGCACCTTGTTTTACTAGAATATTCATATCAATTCTTGGCCAAAGTACCAAGGGTAATCAGATTCTTCCAAAGATCCTGGACATACCAACAATGGATCCGTCTAACCACTCCATCATGCATCTTAATCTGCACTGTACCACTACCCTTGAGTCCTTGACACTCCGAATCACATCGTCCCCCACCTTCACTTTACCATTCCATTTCTTGAAAGAAACAAACAGGTCTCGTGAATACTTCATGTGATGAAATGCACCTGCATCTAAGATCCACGTATCAACACGACTATCAGCGCATTTGGTCAAAACATCGCCTACTTAACCATCTTCATGAACAGCAACCGTTGTTTGATACTTCTGACATAACTTCTCTTACAGACCAGCAGCCGTTGTTTGATCCATCACCTCTCTCAACACCTCTTCGGTTAAACACAACAAAATCGCAAAGTATGCTTTTGCTAGAACATCTCTTTTCACGTCCTCCTTCATATCCTGCGGCAACTTGTCTTCGCCTTCTAACGTCACCGCCCAACCCTACTGAACTAAAATAGCCCTCGTCTTTATCTTCCACGGTGTGAAGTCGTTTGAGCCATTGAATGTCTACAAATCAAACTTCAAAGATGACAACTTCAATCAACAAATACGCGAACCAAGGGAAAACCTAGGCTCAGATACCACTTATTAGGGAGAGACACCCTTCAAGCGTTAAAAGAATGTGGATAACAAACAAGACAAGAAAACACAATATATAATGTAGTTCGGCCAGAGTCACGACCTACGTCCATTGGTAGGAACAAAGACTTATTTATTAACTAAGAGTGTTTTTGATGTATATATGAATGAATCATAGGCTCGATATTTATAACCAAACAAGAAACTAATAAAACCCTAATTTATAATTATGGTAAACATAATCAACCAAAATAGAGAGATTTAGCCGCCGCGTCACACCCAAATGAACATGGAGTTGAAGTAGCCTGCTTCACGCCATAGAGATGGAGCCCACACCATGCACCATTAAGTGCTCCACGTTGTGCACCCTAACTACACGCCGAGCACACATGCTGCACACAGAGCACACATGTTGCATGCCGAGCACCTTGTTTTTCCAGTTTCAAATATCTTCCAAGCCATTTCAATTCCTATCCCAACAGATCATTAAATCCGCGTATAAATAAATTATAATTAAGGTAACATGTACATTTAGACATAAATTATAATAATTTTCTAGAAATAAATTTACAAAAACATTTTTCGTTATAAAGTTGAAACAAAATCATTATAAGAAAAAATCAAATCAAGAAACATCCCACTCCGTTCTAAATGAATTATTTCGAATACAATCTCCGTGTTGAGTTTGTTTTGTTTTTGCTATCGAATCCGAAAGACGGAATTAAGTCACTTGAAATTTACAAAACTAGCTTAATATCCCGTATATAAACACGAGTGATTGTTAATGTAAATTAAACATTTGTAGTGTGAAATATTTAACTTATAATAAATCCATATATCGAAAACAAATCCAGAAAAATTCATGAAAATTGGAATATAAAAGAAAGAAAATTGATTTACTTATAGATTTGCGCTGATAAGTTACTAAAATCAAGAACTGACATGAGATCCGATGGTGTAAATTGTCCAGCGGATTTGCAATAATAGTTAAATCACAAATTAGGGTTTTGTTGAAAAATGATTTTGAATGACATGAAATCCGATTAAAAAGATAGATAAAGATACATATCTAACTCAAAATCCACTGCTTAAGGTTTTTGACGTAAAAAGTTCTTCATTCATTAATCTTTTTAGAAAATAAACAAAAAATGTTTCTGAAAAATAATAATTTATAAATGAAATAATAGCATCATAACCTATTTTCTTTAAATATATATTTAAGGTGGTTATAAACTTATGATATTGAAGATCAACTGAGAGCACAACCTCTTCAAATGATATTGATTATTGAAGCTAACTTAGCCCGAGTGTGTGTTTTTATTTATTTATTTATTTTTAATTAAAAAGTGATAAAGGAATAAAAAACTAAAAAGTGAGGAAGAAAGAAAAATCTATTGTAAGATAACAGGGTGATGATAAGAACACGTATATGAAATCCAATCCATCACTCAAAACTTATGGCTTTGGTTGATGCATGAAACCCTTACTCCCTTCACATAAAAATCAAACTCCTTTCTTCTTCTTCAAATTCAATCAGAACCCCATTTTTATTGCATCTTTTCACACGATTAGCCACTATATATACACTTGATTCATCAATTTCCAAGAAAAATCTCAACCCAAAAACCTCCAATTCTTCATCAATGGCTTCCGCCACCAACACCATTCTTTCTTCCAATTTCTTCGGCTCAAATGTTTTACTCTCAACCCCAACCCCCAAAACCCAGAAATCGTTAAGAAATAGATTCGTGATTCCTCAATCAATTCTAAGCAAAAAACCCAATTCTTCAAAGAATTTCGATCTTCAATCGAAGGCCACTTTAGCTGCTCTTCTATTTTCTTCAATCACAGCACCACAAGCTTTAGCTGATACTGATATTCCACCACCCCCACCACAAGCCCCACTTCAAGCTGAGTTAGTTAAACAAAACCAGTCAACAAATTCATTACCCTTTTCGCAATCAAATGTCCTCACCGCACCAAAACCCCAATCCAATCCCGACCTTCCTGAAGGTAGTCAATGGAGGTACAGCGAGTTCTTGAACGCAGTCAAAAAGGGGAAAGTCGAAAGGGTTAGGTTTAACAAAGACGGTGGTGTTCTACAGCTCACCGCCGTTGACGGCCGGAGAGCCTCCGTGGTTGTCCCAAATGACCCAGATCTTATCGACATATTGGCAATGAATGGTGTCGATATATCTGTTTCTGAAGGGGAATCAAGTAATGGGTTGATAGGTTTCATCGGTAACTTATTGTTTCCATTGTTAGCTTTCGGTGGTTTGTTTTTCTTGTTTCGCCGGTCACAAGGCGGCCCTGGCGGTCCCGGTGGGCTCGGCGGGCCAATGGACTTCGGAAGGTCAAAATCCAAGTTTCAGGAAGTCCCTGAAACCGGAGTTTCATTTGCAGATGTTGCCGGAGCCGATCAGGCTAAACTAGAGCTACAAGAAGTTGTCGATTTCTTGAAAAACCCTGATAAGTATACTGCTTTAGGAGCTAAAATCCCAAAAGGGTGTTTGCTGGTTGGACCACCAGGAACAGGGAAGACCCTTTTGGCTCGGGCGGTTGCAGGTGAAGCCGGTGTGCCATTTTTCTCATGTGCAGCTTCTGAATTCGTTGAACTGTTTGTGGGTGTTGGTGCATCTAGAGTTAGAGATCTATTCGAGAAGGCGAAATCAAAAGCACCTTGTATTGTGTTCATTGATGAGATAGATGCAGTCGGAAGGCAAAGAGGGGCGGGTTTAGGAGGTGGGAATGATGAGAGGGAACAAACTATTAACCAGTTGTTGACTGAAATGGATGGTTTTTCGGGTAATTCTGGTGTTATTGTTTTGGCTGCTACTAACAGGCCCGATGTTCTTGATTCGGCTTTGTTGAGACCAGGGAGGTTTGATAGACAGGTGACTGTTGATAGGCCTGATGTTGCTGGAAGAGTCAAGATTCTTCAGGTTTGATCATTTTTGCATTCGGGTTTCTTGAATTCTTTGATATATAGTTCTTCGTTTCAACTAATTTATGCGGAAACCGTTTTAGGATGCATGAATCCCGTTCATTTAAAGTGTTTCAGTACTTAGGTTAGATGCTGTAACAATAGGTTAGATAAGATAGTATAGTAATGCCATTGATATTGGTTCAAAGAATCTTGTTTTGTCGTTATAGAAGGGTATTATAGACATTTTACTAGTAGTGAAATTTCTCCATATTCATGAGATGGAGGGTGTGATTGGCGAAACTAGCTGGAGCTGAGGCTGTGGTTAGGGCTGATTAATTGATAATCCCAAACCCGAGTTAAAGGCTACTTGAAAAGACTTTTATTTTGGGGCCTGGTGAGAGATTATGTTTTTAATAATCTTGTAAGATTTTAACACCCGAACGAGGCTAGAAGGCTGGAGATTATGAAAATTAGAATCTCAAGCCTCTATAATCCCCTATAAGCCTGTTACAGAACACACCTGGAATGTAACTTTTTTTTATATGGCAGGTGCACTCAAGGGGAAAGGCACTAGCAAAAGATGTGGATTTTGATAAAATCGCTAGGAGAACCCCGGGGTTCACTGGTGCTGATTTGCAAAACCTTATGAATGAAGCCGCCATTCTTGCCGCCAGGCGGGAACTCAAGGAAATTAGCAAAGATGAGATAGCCGATGCTCTCGAGAGAATCATTGCTGGCCCAGAAAAGAAAAACGCCGTCGTCTCTGAAGAGAAAAAGAAGCTCGTTGCATATCATGGTAACCAAAATGATAAAATTTCACTATTGGTGCCGGCCCGCAAGGGTATTTTGGGCATTTTACTAAAAATTATAAAATCCCGTGTTGATTTTGCAGAGGCCGGGCATGCGTTAGTTGGTGCCCTGATGCCAGAATACGATCCTGTAGCAAAGATATCCATCATACCTCGTGGTCAAGCTGGCGGTCTTACCTTTTTCGCCCCTAGTGAAGAACGGCTCGAGTCGGGTTTATACAGCAGAAGCTACCTTGAAAACCAGATGGCAGTCGCACTCGGTGGAAGGTAGGTCTATAATTTTCAATTTAAACAAAGCAAATTTGATGCCGAAATGGTTTTAAATGGCGGCTTGATTCCAGGGTTGCTGAAGAGGTTATTTTTGGAAAAGAAAATGTTACAACGGGAGCATCAAACGACTTCATGCAAGTTTCTCGTGTCGCGAGGCAAATGGTGGAGAGGTTCGGGTTCAGCAAGAAGATCGGTCAGGTGGCAATAGGCGGTGGTGGCGGGAATCCGTTCTTGGGTCAACAGGTACACAAAAAACCCGTCAATGATTTGCCGTCTAGTCGTAGGCGGCACCTGTTACTAGTTTCTTTTAGGCTTTGTTTTTTTTCAAATAAGGTCTTATTATAAAGAAACTTTAATTTTTCGCAGATATAAGACCTTATTATGTCTTATTTTTGCTTATTTTAAGAAGCTAAAAACTACATCAGTCTTAAACCTTCTAATAAGACATAAGACATTTATGTTTTTGAAAACAAACAACAACTTGGATTTTCCCGCTGCTAATATTAAAACGATGATTTGCAGATGTCGTCTCAGAAAGATTATTCCATGGCTACCGCTGATATCGTAGACGCGGAAGTGAGGGAGCTCGTTGAAAAGGCGTACGCAAGGGCCACAAATATCATCACAACACAAATCGATATCTTGCACAAGCTTGCTCAACTCTTGATCGAGAAAGAAACGGTTGACGGGGAAGAATTCATGAGCCTTTTCATTGACGGAAAAGCCGAACTCTACATCTCCTAAACTTAGACACTCATTTTTCATATGTAGTAACATAAGTTTGATAAATTCGATATAATGTACATGTTTGCTTCATACTCGAGCCACTAATATAATCACAACACAAATCGATATTCTGCACAAGCTTGCTCAACTCCTAATCGAGAAAGAAACGGTTGACGGGAAGAACTCATGAGCTTTTTCATTGATGGCAAAGCCGGACTCTACAGCTATGTTCTCGGTATAGAGTTTTTTGAAGCTTATTAGAGCTGATGTTTTTTTGTTTTGAAAGAAAAAACTACAAATCATGTTCGGATGAAAAACTGGAAGTTTTTTTTAAATAAAAAAACTCTAAAACAAAAAGTTTCTTGAAGTAGCTTTTAAAACTAGCTAGGCTTTTTTTATACTAAATTATCTAAATACCCTCTTTAATTGTTTTATACTTCCTCTCATTTTTATAATTTGTTATTTTTTTTTTGTTATTTTACTCTATTAAGCTCCAGCTATCAGCTAATCTACCAAACAAACATATAAATAAAATAAACACGTTCCAGCTCAAACTACTAGCTTCTAGCTATCCGCTAACAGCTTCCAGCTATAGCTATCAGCTCTTTCCGCTAAACATACCCTACATCTCGTAAACTTAGACACTCACTTTTCATGTAGTAACATAAGTTTGATAAATTTAATATAATGTACATGTTTGCTTCCATTCACACATTCCTTCAGGATCATAGAAATGAAAAATAAATAAATAGAAGACGATTCGGTTGTTCGTTCCCACAACTATTATACTTAACCACAACAACAATCATCGGGATATGCTTACAAAAAGAGAATGAAACGTGAATCGATCATTTGGGTCGTTTTTTGTCTTCGAGGGTAGCAGCCTCGTTCAACATATCAACCGCATCTTTGTGCATATCGAGCTTGGCAAGGGCGACTGCTTGCATGTAGAAAGCGGTTGACCAGTCGGGGTACACGCATTGAGCTTGCATTGCGTCTCGCAGAGCTGCATCTGGTTGATCACACATTAGATGGCACAGACTGCGCCTTGCATACACGGTCGGTGATATCATCGTGCCAACATCGATAAACTGTGTTATGTAGCCAATAAAATTTTGGGTGAATTGATAATTTGTATAACTTATATAATAAATATATAATCAATTTCATGAAACGATATAGATAGTTAATCGAGTAATAGCAGGAAAAAATTAATGTGCTACAAAAATAAGATGCTAATATAATAAAGAAATGCTAAAGGCATAGCAAGATGTATATACTAAAATCTAAATCTTTCAACAAAAAGGTTTAGAATGTTGTAAAATGCGACTTTTGTCGAGTTACAACTAGTTTGGTCCATTCCTCTTTCAACTAATACTACGTGATGTAAGGTACTTGTTTATAGACAAATTCTATTACGCACAAATCATCTCCCAATTAGGGTTGTAAACGAACCAAACGTTCGGCAAACCGTTCGGCGAGAAGTTGGTTTATTTAAAAGCAAACGAACACGAACAAAATCTTTGTTCGTTTAGTTAAATGAACGAACACGAACAAATGCCTCGTTTGTTCATTTATGTTCGTAAACGTTCATTTAAATGTATGTATATCAGTACATGTATATATATGTATATATATAGGCAAAAGTTCAAACGAGAACTGTTTTTCATAATCGTACTGTTTTAACGCCATTAATGATTCATTAATTACCTAACCGTGAATTGCATCCGATGGAGCCGTCATTAATTTGCGAGGCTTGATTTTCTTGAAATAACTCTCGTTAATGCGTCATTAATGACGCATTAATGAGGGTTATTTCGGGAAAATCATGCTTGTAAACAGTTAATTACCAATATACCCCTATTAATGAGTTATTAATTGCGTTAAAAACAGTTCTCGCAGTTCTCGTACGAAAAACGTTCGTTTGAACTTTTGCCTATATATATATATATATATATATATATATATATATATATAGTTGGTGTTTGTTTATATCTAATAATGTTGGGATTTGTATTGTATTTGTATGTATACGTGTTCGTTCGTTTGTGTTTGTTTATATTCGGCTAAAGTTAAACGAACGAACATGAACACAAGAATTCCTTCGTTTATCCGTTCGTGTTTGTTTATTTGTTCAGCTAAAGTTAAACAAACGAACAAGAACAAGCCCCCATTTTCGTTCGTTCGGTTCGTTTACAACCCTACTCCCAATAGATAATGATAAAATACATTAGACAAAAAAAAAAGTCAAAACATGGTAGGTGATATCATAGTCCAACAACTATGTTTTTTCCAAAAAACGAATTTTAATAACGTAATTTGAAAATCATACAAGACAAAAAAGTCAAAGCAAATCAAATCCAACAAAGTCAATATAAAATCATCAATCAAAGTGTGACGACAAAATGCTAAGAAGATTGATTTTGAATTTGCTTCTTGGTCATTGACCCAAAAGGCAATAAACTTTACTACAACTCTCCAAGTCTACAACTTGCTAAGTTGCTAACTTGCTAGATTTGCGCCTTAGCGGGTTCAAAATGGGTTCGGGTTGAAATAGGCGATTCTTTAAAAAGGGTTTATACGGGTGACACGAGGTTGGGTTGGACAGCGAACACTTCGTTGTCAATTTTGTTTGATAAATTCTCCTTAAAAAATTTAATGTGCTACAAACATAAGATGCTAATATAATAAAGAAATGCTAAAGGCATAAAAAGTGATAGAAATTACCTCCTAAGGGCTATGTTTAAGCAAGATGCATATGCTAAAATCTAAATCTTTCAACAAAAAGGTTTAGAATGTTGTAAAATGCTCGGACTTTTTTCAAGTTAGAACTACTTTGATCCATTCCTCTTTCAGCTAGATTTTTTATTTGACCCGTTTGAGTTTAAAAACAGCACCAAATCGACCCATTTATAAGTAAACGGGTCTAGACTAGCATACTTGACATCTAACAAATCTAAAAGGGTAGATGAAGTTACAATAGAAATAAAGCCATAACAAAACAAGTACCTGAGAATAACAGTCAATCGCGGTTCGAAAATCTTTATCACGAAACGCAAGATCACCTCGCTTTCTCGCCTCCAACATATCCCTCATTTGTTGGGTCCACTCTTGGAAAGAAAGCTAAAAAAAACCAATCATTTGAAAACACGAACAACATGAGCATGAAATCTAGAATATGTTAATTGAATTAGAAGTTATAAATTAGATCATAACCTCATTAGTGCCTTCATCATCTTTATAATGTGTCATCACCAATATCTGGTGGATGGCGGTCAGATCCATCCTTGAACACGCATCACCCATCGGAGATAGCGGGTGTGGTGGTGTTGCTGGTGCTTCTTCGTGTTTTGGGATCCCGAGCATCTGATAAGACGGGACCTACATATATGATCGTTTTTAGTTTACTATCAAGTGTGTAAAGAGCTTTTTTACTAGCCCGGCTAAGGGATGTAAATGAGCCGAGCTACTCGTGAGCTACTCAAGCTCGGATCGTTAAAAGCCTGAAACGAGCCGAGCCTAGATCAAGGCTCATTTACTAAACGATCTCGAGCCCGAGCCTAGATTAAGGCTCATTTGTTAAACGAGCTCGAGCCCGAGCCTTATATACTGGGCTTGCTTAAGCTCGCGAGCTTAAACGAGCCTTGATATAATATTTATTTTTTTACTTGTTATTTATTACTTATATAATTGTATTATATATTTTTATATCATTACATATGAAAAAGTTCAAAATTCAAAATGTTTTTATACCATTAAATATGAAAAAAAAATTAAAAATTAAAAATTAAAATTGTTTTTTATTTATTATTTATATAATTTAAACTATTTATAAAAAAAGCTTTAACAAGCTTCTCACGAGCTTCGTAAAACACTACTCGAGCACTTGGTTTTAAAAAGCGTAAAGCGCCCAAAAGCGCTAAGGGTCCTAGAAGCCGGAGCGCTAAGCGCTAAGCAAAAGCGCTCGCTTTAAGCACACGAAGCACCCAAAATTCACAAAAAAAATTACATAATACTTATAAATTACCTAATTTCTATATATAGTGATAATGTCATATACTACCTTATAAATACTTAAACACCAAAGTGTCAACGGCTCAACCCATATATTCAAAACTCAGAAGTACATAAACACCAAAATATAATTATCAATTTACTTATAAGTTATAAATACTTGAACAATTATACACCGTTAATCATTGCTGATTAAAAAGTTGTTATCGACTTTTTACCGCTCTAAAGGATCCATTTTTACTACTTTGGATGATGAATCTTTGTTTCTTAACCAAAGCCCATATTATAGAAACTAACCACTAACAACTTAAAGCCTGTTCAAAGCCTAAACTAATCAAGATTACCTTAATCGCTATAAAGCGCCACTTAGCGCTTCACCTAAAGCGAAGCAAAGCGAGCGCTTTTTCTCGCTTTATGTAATTGTAGCGCTTAGGTATAGCTTAAGCGCTAACCCTCATCGCTTCAGCGCCTAGCGCTTTAAGTGGCGCTTAAGCGCGCTTTTTTAAACCAAGCTCGAGCAAAGCTCGAGCTTCAAATTACGAGCTCGAGCTTCTGCAATTTTAAAAGAGTCTGGCTCGATTAGTGTAAAGCTCGGCTCGGCTCGGCTCCTTTACATCCCTAGCCCGGCTGCAATCACAAATGAGATAACATGCAAGTAAAGGCTGCAATCGAGAATGAAAGTAGGAACTGACATCTGGTTTGTTCTGCAATGGAGCAAGTGTCGAAACAAGATCTTTAGTATTCGGTCGTTCCCTAGGTTCATACTGCAAGCATCGTGAAGCGAGTTCGAAAACGACAGTCGCTTCTTCCGACGAAAAGTTACCCTCCAAATGCGAATCCATCAACAAATTAATATTCTTCCCACGAATCATCTCAAGCGCCTGCATACGTAAATCGACTAAGCCGATAAATAAACGTAATGTCGAACGATAACGTGGTTACGGAACATCAAAAGTTACTTACGTGACTTGGGGGAATATGTTTTCCGCTCAGAAGATCCAAAAGTACGGTCCCGAAGCTAAAACTAACACTTTCCGGAGTAACTCTCCCTATAAGAGTACAAAAAAAACAATAATCAGGAGCCAGTAGATTTAGGGGGTGTTTGTTTTAGCTTATGAAGGGCTTTTTTTCTTGGCTTATTTTTCATAAGCTTGTTTTTTCTAGCTTATTTTTCATAATGTTGGCTTATTTTCTTCTTGTAACTCGTAATAAGCTCAAAAGTCAGATAATAAGCAAAAAAAGACTAGCTTATTTTCTTCTTGTGACTCATAATGAGCTCAAAAGTCAGACAATAAGCCAAAAAAACTAGCTTATTTTCTTCTTGTAAACTCAAAATAAGCTCAAAAGTCAGAAAATAAGCCAAAAAAAACTAGCTTATTTTCTTCTTGTAACTCGTAAGAAACTCAAAAGTCGGAAAATAAGCCAAAAAAAAACTAGCTTATAAAAATTAAGCTCGGAAAATAAGCTAAAATAAACACCCACTTAGCAAGAATCGTAGATCAGTGAGTTGTTACCGTTTCTTAGATACTCGGGAGGAGTGTATGCAAGATTTGTGCTATAACTTTTTCCATCCCGGCTATTTTTCATCAAGCCGAAACACGAAAGACGTGGATCGCCATTCTGCCAAAGAAATTCATGTAAGTTATCAAATTGATCTCATAAGTATATAATATTTTTATCTCCAAAAGGGTATTTCATATTTTTGGAACCCGTAATCAATAGAGAAATGGGAAAAACCACAACACCTCGTCAAAGAGGACCCTATATGCATTCAAATCATGATACAATGGACGGCCTTCGGTACTACAGTAATCCAATGCTTCAGCAATACATAGAGCCACCCGTAATCGCATTGCCCATTCGATTGTTTGACTCTCCCCTGTAAAAAAAGGCACGCAAAGTAGTGAGGGAGAGTAAATTACTTATATACCCTTACTTTACACTCATTTCATCTTCTGTTTCACTAAATTTATAAACTTTTGGGCGCCCTTAAATTTAGTTGACAAGATAAAGATTTATTTATAGACCCGAGAAGTGTGTAGACGGATAACTGAGAAAGCCAGTAATAAGTTTGAAGCCGACATTTTTTAAAATGGAAACTGGAAATATATGAGAGAATTTTAGTTATGAAGGCATACAGTGAAATAAATGTTTGGCTAGAGTATCATTAGGCATATACTCTGCAACAAGTAGTCTTTCGTCCCCATCACAGCAATACCCGATCAAATTAGCCACCCTCTTGTGCCTCAACTTTCCGACTCCCCATGCTTCATCCTTACCAAAAATAATAATAAATAGTAACAATTAGTTTTTTGCATTAATCAAAGCTCTCGGTACTTGTCCCGTACAACCATGACACGACATGAAAATAGAGTTAACCGAAATTTCAAACGATAAAAATAATACTTGCAAAAAAGGATGAGAATATTGATTTTTTGGGCTTTTAAAGATACAAAGCATTCTAAAATTTGAAGTATTTTTATGGCCTTTTATGCAAGAAAGATGGTCGGTTTCAAAAAGAAAACCGAGCATAATTGTCCAAAAGATTAACCACTCTGCAAGGAAACAACATGCTCACAACTTTAACAACCGAATATTAAGGTACTAATGAACCGCTATGCTCAAATAAAGCAGTGATATACACATCAATCAAGATTCCAAATAAAGGGAAGATCGAATAACCACTAGTTTTGGAAAAATGTAAGAACTTTTAGTTGTAAGAGGTGTTTAGATGTGCGTTTTGAAGCTTATTATCAAGGCACACGTATCATCTTCTAGTGTTATCATGTCCATATGATGGTATTACCTAACCACCACCAAGGTGGCCTAATGGTAAGGCGTCCCGTCCTCAAAGAGGTCACTGGTTCAAACCTCACTAGGTGGTCAGGGAAAGGTAAGGAAACGGTCAAAGGAATACCCCGGTTAGGCCACGTATATCTGAGTCAAAGACTCGACCTCCTTGGGTATCCTGAACAGGAAAACCTCTCCGTTTACCCGTTTTTACAACAAAGCTATATCTCAGTTAGCCCACAACTCCAAAATCTATGAACTTAAAGTAATATAGAACCACAATCAATCAAATGCACAATCAGTCATAATAGCAATGAACAGTTCTGCAATACTAATTTACCTCATAATGCCATTCAACACAGAACAGTACAGCAGTAAACCCTAGAAATCAAACAAACAGTAAACCCTAACGCCCAAATCAAAACAATGAACAGAAAGAAATCAGTACCGCAAACTGTTTCGGATCAGGCCACGCCATTTTGGAAAACTTCTTCACAGCAATCCACCTCCGATTCTGAAGCCGGCCCTTATAAACAACATTCGGAGCTTTTTCGCCACTTTCAGAAACAATAAACTCTGAGCTGAAATTATCAGTAGCAGCCTTCAAGTCAGATAGCGAGTATTCAGAAAACACCGGTACTCCGCCACTGTCTCCGGTGAAAGCAGTAGTACCTTTTCCGTTCGACGGCGAGTGGCGATTAGTATTATTACTGCGAATATTATCTTTTTCCGATGTGGGTCGTTTCGAAAAACAGGAATTACAACAACCCATCACTTCAAAACACCCACAAAAATACTTGAATCTTCAGAAAGAAAGAAAGAAAGAAAATTGGGTTCAGTGAAGAACCATATTCATACAAGACAGATTACTCCAAAAAGGACAGACGTAGAGAAAAACTTGTATTCTACCATGGATTGATTGAGAGATAAATACACAAAGATTTCAGAAATCGTTAAAGCTTGGAGGCATCCAAAGAATGTAGACTAGACACTCGTGTGGATAGAGAGAGAGAGAGAGAGAGAGAGAGAGAGAGAGAGGGGGATCTGAAAGGCGGTCAGAAAAGTGGGAAAACGCCGTAGTAGCAACCCGAAAATCGTTGGTAAAGCTTGTCCACTAGGTTTTGGTTTCGCATAGATTCCGACAAATTAGATGAAAAGAAAAGTAGGATACGCTACATAAACATACAAGGTTTGGACTTTAGATTATAGTAAAACAATCATCAATTGTTGTTAACTAGATAAAACAAAACAAAACAAAATGAAAGGATTAATATCTTTCTAACACATGTTTTTTTATCTCGTGCTCGTTTAATTAAGAGGATGTTAAAATTAAGACATAAAATAAAAAAATAAAATTAATTTAACATATGTTAATATTTATTAGAGAAAATTTCATTCATGGTCATTGTGGTTTGCCCCTTATTACATGCACAGTTCTTTAAGTTCGTTTATTACACATGAGGTCCCCATAGTACGTACTTTGTTACACTAACGGTCCCTCTCCACCTCATGTGCACTTGAAAAGACTATATTACCCTAATTACTATTAATATTATTTAAAAAAAATTAGAATAATAAAATTAATAACACCCCACTTTGACAACCAAACCCACCGTCTGCCACTACCCAAACCGTTGTCGACCACCGTCTGAAAATGTAGCAGAGGTCTGAAATCGAAAAACAAGATCTGAGCCACCATCATCAAGAACAAAAATAAAAAATCACAAGATTAGGTTACATATTCATCTGAAAATGTGTGGTAGTGGTCGTATGTGTTGGAATCAAGATTCAAGATCTGAACAAGAACAAGAACACAAGATTCACATATCTAAAAATGGAAGTGCAACAGTGCAGCCTCATTATTTCCATGTATCCTTAACAAATATCAAGGGAAATGGGTTGGAATCAAGTGCAAAAAAACCCTATTTGATTCATCCACCATTACAAGTAGGCGAAGGGGAAGGTGGCGTTGGTAAAAAACCCTAATCGAAGGGGTAAAAAACCCTAAGAACAAGATGATGCGAGGGGAGATGCGAGGGTGCTGTTCTCCGGCAAAGAAAGAATGGAAGAAGATAGCAGTGGTGAAGAAGGGTACAATGGTCATTTTCAATGATTTAGTAAGGGTGTTTTGGTCTTTTTAGTTGGACCAGGGACTACCAGTGTAACAAAGTACGTACCATGGGGACCTCCAATGTAATAGACGAACTTAAAGGATCGTGCATGTAATAAGTGGTATACCATGTGGACCATGGGTGAAATTTTCTCTATTTATTAATTAGATAGGAGAATAAAGTAAAAGTTATTAAAATATTTTAGCAAAAAAAGTGAACTTGGTAAATGAGTCTGTTTTAGAGTGGAAAATCTAAGATATATATACATTTATACTACTATACATATTTATAACAAATTAATATTCTTTTTTTTCTTAACTTTTAAAAGTTTTTAAAATTCAATCAAAACAAACATTTTGACATTTCATTTTATTTAAATTAATTTCATCCATTGAATCTTTTACTATTCTAGTCTCTCTCTTCTAATTTACTTTAACTTTTTATTCATTTAAAACATATTCTCACACAGACACAATAATCCACTCATATCAACACAATTTCAAAATCTTATTAACTTATATGTTCCTATTTCATAAATATAAATCTTTTTCTTATTGCAATTGAAATAACTAAACCATCTATAGGTAAGAATATGAAAACTATAGTTTTTAAGGGGTGTTTGGATTAACTTATTTTTCGCTTATATTAAGTTGAATATGCAAATCAAAAATCCGCTCAATAATGGAAATAAAGAGACAAATCAAATATTCAATTGCCAAAATTATTTGGCCATTTTGGAAAATAATCAAAAGATCATAGATCTATCAAAATCTTTAGTGAGTTTACGAAAAAAAACCAAGCCCTATGACCATTTAGATGAAATCACACAATCGTTTGGGAAACAAAGTTGGTAACAATCACAGGTTGATAGTTTGTGACTTAAAAGAAAACGAACTCGAAGGTTTAAGAGTTCTGTTTATATATATATATATATATATATATATATATATATATATATATATATATATATATATATATATATATATATATTCTAGCATTGTACTCGCGCAATGTTGCGGAGGCGAATAGTTTGTACCCGATAACATACCATTTTTTATATAATATATGAGTATGATAAAATAATTTTTACTCGGTAATATGTCATTTCATTTTTTTTCTTTTTTTCATAAACTATTTTCTTTTTTAAACATATTTTTTTTAAAACAATCAAACAACTTTTTCTAATTTAGAAAGTTTTTATTTTTCATTTCATTTTTTATTTAATAATTTTATTTGTGAGTGTATAAGTTGGAGAGAGATGAATGTTATTTATTATTTTTAATTTAAAAAGTGTGTAATTATATAATAATATTTATTGGTGTGTGTGTGTAAAGTAGGAGAGAGATGGAGGTTATTTGAGGGGTATAAAAGTAATTTCAAAACACTTAATTTTAAGAGATTAAGTAAAGTAGGAGAGAGAGTGTTAAATGTATTATATAGTAGTATATATATATATATATATATATATATATATATATATATATATATATATATATATATATATATATATATATATAGGGTGTGGTTCAAACTAGAATTATTTTTCGTATGGGAACTGCGAGAACAATTTCTGGCTAATCATTTAATGTTTTGTCTTTTATAATTAATTTAAATAGAAAAGTGTAGTATGGACATTTGTACATTTCTCCCACTTTTTTAAAACTAATATATCCATCAAACGAAAAGGTGTTAACTTACGAAAAATATACCAAATTAACAACAAAATTATGCTCTTTAATTTGAGACCGATCTTGATATATTGTTTTGACAAAAAAAGTCACGTTTGCTGGGTTTTATTTTTCAGCACCAGCTCGACATATGCACTAGTGCAAAATTTGCACTAGTGCATATCTACAACTGTGCTAAAAAAACTAGGTGAATCTGTGCATTTGCACTAGCGCACATGTTGAGCTGTAGCAGAAAAAAAAAACCCAGCAAATACTAATTTTTTTAAAGAAATATATCAAGATCGTTCTTAAATTAAAGAGCATAATTTTCTCATTAATTTGGTATAATTTTCGTAATTTAATACTTCTCCGTTTAATGTATATATTAGTTAATGTAAAAATATCCAAAATACCTTTAATTAATTAAGAATAAGTTTGATTAGTTTAAGATTATCCATTAACTGTTGGATTATGTGCAGAGATAATTAATGGACATATTGTATCCAATGTTATAAGTGACTAAAGGGTCACACTACTACACACCCAATTCAGAACAGTTGGATTTCACCATAAATCTGTGTGGAAATAATTGATCAGTTGGATTAATTATTAAAGAGAAAGAGAAAATAATTAACCAGTTAGATTAATTATTAAAAAGATAAACGAATAATTAATCAGTAGTATTAATTATTGAAAAGAGAGATATAAATAATTAATCAGTTTGTATTAATTATAGGAATAAATAATGAATAGTTATTTATTATTTAAAGAGAATTAAATATTAAGTTTTAATATTTAACGGACCAGTTAATTAATAGTTAATTAATTAACTAGCAAAGTCCAGGGGGTAAAAGTGAGAAGAGATGAAAGTTTAATTAAAACCAGTGGGCTTTTAATTAAACGGGCTTAGGTCCAATCTAATCCTTATAAATATATCCTTAAAACCTTAAGGATTAAGATAAGTGACACAAGGGATTAAAACCTAGCCACCAACTCTCTCCTCTCCCTCTCGTCGCATACTCTCTCTCTCGTACTCTCTCTTTCGATCTCACATCCCTCTCTCTCGGTCGACTCTCTCTCTCTCTTGTCGATCAAGTTGAAGCCGAAGGGAGAAACACCAAAGGGTGTTTTGCGTTTGGAGGTTGAATACACACGCATACTCAAGTCTTCGAGTGTTTGCGACTTGGTGATCCAGAAGCGGTCTAGCAGCCAGTTCAATCGGAGGTACAGTAGTGATGGACTATCTTTAGCAATCCTAAAGGTTTTGTTCAGGTATAATCTTATAACCTTATCTATGGATTGTTTGTAAAAAACTATGTTGATCATTTAAAGTTTTTAAAGATCCTAACCCTTTTTGGGGTTTAGAGGGTTGTGTTCAATCCAGTTCCGCTTTTAGGATTGAACCAGTAGAATCAAACCTATGTTTGACCAGTTTGAGTCATAAGGTGGTTTGGTCAGGTTCAAAACCCTTCATTAACAACTCTTTAATCTCAACCCTCCAACTCTTTGATCAAGGGCTATAATTGGTTCTCGTAGTTCTCGTACGAAAACGGTTCTCGTTTGAACCGTCCCCTATATATATATAAATTATACTACTATACATATTAAATTAAAATTAAAACTACTAACATTTATCAAATAAATGTTACTATTCCTATGCACTATTCATCAATAGTGTTTCTTTTTTTTTAGGATATTGTCTATCTAAACTAAGGATTTTTTTCATCTATGGTAAATGTGGTTTTCTCTTAAGGATTATTTTTTTATAAAAATGTTCTATCTCAAAGTCTAATTTATTAAACTTAATATATGAAAAACTAACTAACAAAGTCTACCTCAAAGTCTAATATAGTTAAAGTTAATATCTGAAAATAATTAATCAACATAGTTTACTTCAAAGTCTAATATAGTTAAAGTTAACACCTGAAAATAATATTATGTCCATCACTAAGTTTCAGATTTCTTGGGGTTTTTAAGTTTGGTTTTTCAATAGATGTATATTCTAAAGTTTGTTAATGTAAGTATACATGTTTGATACAGAGATATATGAACAAATCTTCCACCTTATATACATACAAACAACACAATCAAATCAATCTCGCGGATAATTCAGCTAGGGTTCTTGGTTGCTAACTGCAATAAGGTTAAAATATTTGATGTGCTTTTGGTCAAATGTATTTTACATATTCCTATAATTTGACATGCTATGTTATAAACAAATTGACCTCAATTATGTTACTATCAATATAATCTTCATGTATACATCTCGAACTTGTCATATATGTTATAAATGGTAGACATTCATACTTCTAAAATTTGTTAATTTATCATTCATGTTGAATCTTGCGGGTAACCCACACTTTTTGCGTGAATGATGATTGTTTATATGAGGAAGGGGGACATAAAGTATCAACTTCATAATTTAGAATAACGTTTGTGCTTAACTCGGGATTCTCCTTCAACGACGCAGTGCGTGAGTAAAAAAAAGTGTTGGTTTATATATATATATTATAAAATGTATTCGTTAAAACCCCGCGCGCCGCATAGCGCGGACACCAAAACCTTGTTTAGAATATATCAGTGTTGTAAAACTCGGCCTACTCGGCCGAGTACTCGGCGAGTAACTCGGACTCGGTGCTCAGCCGAGGCGTGGAATCGTAACTCGGTCAAATTACTCGGACTCGGTCAAACTCGGTCAACTCGGTCAAAACTCGGTCAAACTCGGTCAAAACTCGGTCAAAGTCAAACTTTTTTTTCTTTCTTTTATCCGATTAGGTCATTAGGGAAGCTTTTTATCGCCGTTTTGTTCTTTGAACAAAATGGCCAAGACGATGCGTGACAAGGACGTAGATGAAATTTATGTTTGAACTAGTATTTTAAGTCTTGAACAATTTTATTAATGTTTCTAAACACATGTTTTGGGTCTATGAACAATTATGTTTATGTTTGAGTTTTTATTAACATGTAGTTTATATAATTTTTAAATTTTTATATAAAAAGTTCCAATCCGAATACTCCCCGAGTACTCCCCGAGTAATCCGAGTACTCGCTACTCCCCGCCTACCGCCTAGCACCCGCCTAGCGAGTTCTGCAACATTGGAATATATACAAGATATTAACCTACGCCTAATACACCGTTAATTACTTGGTTTTGATAAAATGCGCTTTTTATTTAATATATATATTATGTTGCTCAAAGTTACAACAAACACGCAGCTTTGGCGGATTGGCAAGCGCCACTTTAGATATAGAAGCGGCAACCTTAACCATATATTGTCACCATACAACCCATTCCTTAGTTGATGTTTAAGATTATATTCTTTTTCTTTGTTTATTAATTTCTTCCTATTAATCTATTTTATTTACTAAGCATAAATTATCCTATCAATTACAGAATTTCCTTTTCCTTTTTTATTTACTTTTGTACATTACATTCATATTTTCATATTTTCTTTCTAAAATGTCAACCAACGTTAATTTGTTATTTTTATTTTATTTTTTTACTTTTCTTAACATCAATTAATTTTATTTCTTTACTCTTACTTTCTTCTTCTTATTAACAGAGAATGATAGGTTGTTTTTTTAATATATTCATTTGTAATAATATTTACTTCTGTACATTATATTAAACTTATGAATGTAAAATCACATAAATTAGGTGTAACTACATGTATCAATTCCTTAAAATTTTGATCACATATCTTTCTATTTATACAATGGAATAATGATTCAAAATATTATACGAAATTACATGTGCGATATGTATAAGAATTATTTAAAATATGGAGAATGATAAGCACAACCCTTAGAATAAACAAGAGTAAGAGCCGATTAATAATATTTTTTAAGGAGGCAACATGTTACTATGGTAACGTGGTTCTTTTAAAATTAGTGACATAAGTATCATAAAAAAAACATGAGTATTGTGTTTATTTCTTTGTCAAAATGGAAGTATGTTGCTATTTTAAAAAACTACATTATGTACATGATTTATTATATATATTAGTAGGATGTCATTAATTTATTATATATTTATTATGTACATCCTACTATTTAAAAAATATATATATGTGATTTCATATAGGATTTTATGAAAAAAGTTATATATATTCTATTTTAATGGTTAATATAAAGTAAAAAACTATGTTTATTAAGTTACTACTAACATTACTTTCAAACATGACTTACAAGATTATATGCAAAGAAGCTCTTTAAAAAGTTAAATGAATAGCAATGTTTTGTCATTTTCTATAAAACAATATTATTTATTTATTTTGTTTGCTGTATGGAAAACAATTCAGTCTCATTAGTTATGTAGGTTGAGGGTGAAATTTTGAAAACTTTTAGACTATTATTTATAGAGTCGTTTAAACATATTTAATAAAAGAATTAAAGAAATATAAATTGAAGGCAAACATAATAGTAATTTTATCCCGCCGCGAAGCGCAGAAGTATTTACTAGTTTATACTATTGTATAAACAATTTAATATTCTTTTTTTCTTAACTTTTATAAGTTTTTAAAATTCAATCAAAACAACATCTTGACATTTCATTCTATTGAAATTAATTTCATTTATTTAATCTTTTACTATTCTACTCTCTATCTCTCTCTCCTAATTTATTTTAACTTTTTATTTATTTAAAACATACTCTCACACAAATAGAATAATCCACTCATATCAGCACAATTTTCAAAATCTTATTAACTTATATGTTCCTATTTCATAAATATAAATATTTTTCTTATTGCAATTGAAATAACTAAACCATCTATAGGTAAGAATATGAAATATATAGTTTTTAAGGGGTGTTTGGATTAACTTATTTTTCGCTTATATTCAGTTGAAGATGCAAATCAAAAATCCGCTCAATCTTCTAATATATATAAAAGACTAATTTGAATTAATTCTATTAGATAATCTCACCCGTTCGTTTTAATCAATTTAAATCTCAACCATCCATTTGTATCAAAATTAAAATTTAATTTTGACTTTTTATAGGTCAAAGTTATGAAAAAGAAACAAGATAAAAAATCTTCATTATCTTCAAAATTCAAAGCATCAATTCATAAAAAAAATTACGATAAAAATCCTCAAATTTTGACTATAAACATATCTAAAACTCTAATTTGTATTACACTAATTTTTAATGCACGTTATTTAGACAATATTATCTAGAAATTTTATACCGATAATATATTTTTTATAAAACCACCATAACTTATTTCCATGATTTTCTTATTTCACATCCTTTCCTAATCTTAGATGATACGATTTTATCAATATCCTTACTTTCGAGTACTAGATATTTTTTTATAAATAATATACTCATAATTTCATTTCCTGACCTATATTTACACACACATAATACGTTCATGGAGCCTTTTTTTTCTCTTATAATATTTTATTACCTTTAGTATCTTATTTTTTTATTATGGACTTAAAAATAAAATACATTTCCATTTATTAAAATTGATGACAAGAATAGTGATTTAGTTTCAAAGTTAAGACATTTTACTTTAGAGATGGTATTACTCTAATAGTAGTATGTCAACAATGTCATCGATATGATATTCATGGATGATGTTTCATTCATGATGGTTTTAAATTTTTTATATTTCAACATGTAATTGATAAAAAGATCATATTTGATTTTGCATCTGGTTTGTATTTACACTTACAATTCAATTAATATAAAGTTGTTATGGTTTTAACATATCTCATTTTTTAAAGATTGATTAATGTAAATATGATCAACTATGTCATATATGGTGGTCACATGACAATATAAAAGTTGCAACATCGGAAGAGACATGTTCTTAACTTTAAGCTCTAAGATGACAAGTACGTAAATTTATTAAATTACTTATTATATATGATCCGAATACATACAAAAAATTATTTATTTTCTTAACTAAGTGTCCTATTTTATATAACCTTAAACTTTTTAAATATTCGTAATATTAACTTATTTTCAAATTATTTGTTTACACATAGGAATTAAGTATGTCATGTGTATTGTGGGATTATTATGCAATAAAGTTGTATAAATATATCTCTTCTCTTATATAATTAATAAAAGACTAACATTAATATATTATTATTTTTGTGTCAAATATTTGATCTTATCCGTGTAGTACACGGGCATTAGGCTAGTAATGGAAATAAAGAGACAAATCAAATATTCAATTGCCAAATTTATTTGACCATTTTAAAAAATAATCAAGAAATCATAGATCTATCAAAATCGTTAGTGAGTTTGCGAAAAAACCATGCCGTATGACCATTTGGATGAAATCACACAATCGTTTGGGAAACAAAGTTGGTAACAATCACAGGTTGATAGTTTGTAACTTAAAAGAAAACAAACTCAAAGGCTTAAAAGTTCAGGACTTCTACGATTCAAGACATCAAGACTTAATCATAATTGAAGGTTGTTGGCTGCGAAGGCATGCTTGATCTTGGACTCCGCTTCTCCAAAGATGAATTAATAAACAAGATCAAAAGATAGAACTCATAAATCCGAGACACAATTGAGATATGGAATCCTTCTAACATCTACACACGTGTAAATTTTTCTTTAATTTTTGTTTCTTGATTGTTAGTTTAAATTTTTTTAATTATTTATTTTAGTTTCTTAATTGTTATTTGTTTTGTTTTTGTTAATTTGTTATGTTGTAAATGATTAGTATCATATTAGTTTGTTTACTAATTCAATAGTTATCGTAGTACAGCTTGATCCTTGATATTTGCATGTCAATTGCTTAGTTTGTTATTAGACCTTTTTGTATATATACATTTGCTAATTTTAAATATTTTCGTATTTTTAAGGACATATTTTTCAGTTTTGCTCTAAGTCCTAAAAATGCTTGAGATAACTATGCTTATATGCTTATTAAAATACTTGGGTTAGCTTATTAGCTTATAAAGTTTTAATAAACCCATTTTAATAAGCTATTTCATAATAACCTTTGAATATATTAATCTAAATTTACTTAATTACCCTCTTTATAATCTTATCTTTTCCCAACCTTATTTAATCCAATTACACTAATATGTAAACATATCTTCTTCTTTTTTCTTAGTCATTTTATCCTCATTTTTAAATAAGATATTTATATCTATATATAAAAGGTATGCAAATTTTCCAAAATTAACTATAAATTACACTTCAATTCACCAATCACAACCCTTAATTTTAAAATCCTTCAATTTTTCAAAACAATTTTAGAAAGATGGCCCCTAAAATCGATTTCAATTTTAACTCAATTGAAGGGTGCTACATGAAAATTGTGAGGGACTTTTATAAAATATGTGGAGGGCTTTTAAAAAAATGTTTGGGGGTTTTATAAAAATAATATATTAATGTAATTAATTATAAATTGTTTATAAATTATGTATAATAATTTGTGATATATTTTGTTTAGAGAAAAAATAATCATATATTTACGACCGTCTTATTTTTATCTACGTTTTGGTATAAATTTTATTACAATATGACACTTTTTTAGAATTAATATATTCGTAACTGTTTGTTATCCATTAATATTAGTGGGTAGGTAATTTTTGTTTAGCTGAGTGGGTTTTTTTTAGATTATGGTGATGAGTTGAGTGGTCAACTTGAGTATTCTATTCAAAGTGTTTAGTTATTGATTTTAAAGCATTTTCAGTTATATTAGAAAGATGTATGAAACATTTATTGCATTATTTTAAAATCAGGTAATACATGTTCTTTCAAATTAGATTATGTTTAGTGAATTATATGCAAGTTTTCGGTGATATTTCATTTATTGCATTATTTATATTTGAAAATAATAATATCTCAAATATACTTTCAAAATACCCGTACATGCACGGGTCAATAAACTAGTAAGCTATAAACTAATATAAGCTTTATATTAACTAACACGGTAATAAGCTTAAGCGAAAAAAAAGTGAGATAATCTAAACATTCTTAACATATATAACCTAAACACTCTTTTTAAGAGTTTAAGCATGTAAGCTAAAATATAAGCAAATCCTTTAACATCCAAACACTACTAGAAAAACTGCCAATACCAACGGACGTAATCCGTTGGTAAATAGACTAATTCCGTTGGTAATTTGGTTTATCAACGGGATTACCAACGGATTTGGTATGTCAGTAAAAGGCCCGTGGGTTAATTTATTTACCAACGATTCCGTTGGTATTGATCAACGGAAAGCCGTTGGTGATTAAAATTAGTCATTGGTAATTTTGGAAGCCAAAACCCTTATAGCCGTTGGTATTTTGTCAACAGATGCGCCGTTAGTGATTATAATCATCTGTTGGTAATTTAAGTAGCCAATACCATATATTGTGTTCATAATTTACCAACGAAAACACCGTTAGTGTTTGAAATCCTATGGGTAAATTTATATAGCCTGTTGGTAAACTTATATTTGCTTGTTGGTAAAATTATTATATATACACTCACACATATGTACACGCGTGCACACGTACACACACAATGAACTAAAACATTACAAGGTAAATATCTACAAATTGGTATTGAAAAGTTGAATCAACTACAATCATTCGGTACAACTAAATTTAAGGATTCCAAGCCTAAATGTAAATCAAGAAAATGTTCATGTCCCTTAATGCCCTCTCAAAGTAATTTCTCCTTCCATCTGCAAATAAAGTGAATAAAATCCAACTACACCATCAATATATCTTTCAAAGTTCTAGACTTTTACATGATCAAACTTTAAAATCCGTATAACTTGGGTGGACATGCAACATATGCACTTACCATATTAGTGTAGTTGGTTTTTGGCCTTCCTTCACACCTCCAATATCCGAATGATACTTCTCATACCTGTATTGAAGCCAACAAAATGATCAAAAAGTTCAATTTCCATTATATCATATATGTATTAGAAACTGAACTTCAATTAAGCTTCTTATAGCTTAAAAAGTTCCAAATTCTATATAAGAAATAAAATTTCCAAAAAACATAAGTACATACTTGATTTCCAATTGAAAATTTTAAGACAACCCCGCTAATTTGGTCTTCTAGGTTTCTTTACCAGCTAATCATATTCCAGTCTCGTGTTTGCAATCTGATCAATCATTCATCTTGTTACAATTGATTAACTAATTGTCATAATTAACGGAGGTGTTTATGGTTTCCTATTAAGCTTGACCCCTCACCATTTTTGTTAGTTAATTTCTACAATAACTTTTGAAAAACAAAAAATAAGAAAAAAAATCTCTACGTAGAAAATAAGATGATGAAAACATATCAATGACTTTGTGAATTGTGTTGATTTGAATAAGAAATTATGTAGGTGTCATATAATGCATTGGTAGCCGGGTTGGTGTGTTTTGAAAAATGTAAAGATATTCAAGACTATATTGGTAATTTTCTATTACTTAAATTCTAAGAGTTCAAGTAAAGTAATTTTAAATATATGATGAATTTAACTTTTTATTTTACTTATACGAGTGTTTATAAATTTGGGTTACATTTTATCAGGTTTATAAGTTTTAGTTATATCAATTTTCTAATACTTAAAGTAAAAAATTTATTATATAATAGAATATTTAAAATAATATTTCTATGGAGGTTTTTAATTCTTTTAATAACTTAATTTACCTTTGACTTGACATTTTTAAACATTGTTTTTATAAAAGGTATAGTTATAAAAATAGTATCTAATGGTTTCCTTTTAGGTTTAAATGAGTGGTAAGTAAGTAATTTCAAATTACTTAAAATTTAAGAGATTAAGACTTATAGAAGAGAGAGCGCTAAATGCTTTATATATTAGTATAAAAGTATAAATATATTATATATGGAGAAATATATATATAAAAAGACTTCATAAACTAAAACTTACCAACGGGAATTACATTTCACCAACGGCATAAAGTTGTTGGTAGGTTTTTTTAGAAAATTACCAACGGAAAAATTGACAAAACCCGTTGGTATTTTAGAGCGGGAAATTTCCCTCCAAATATGTGATAATTACCAACTATAAAGTGAAATAATCCTGTTGGTAAAAAAGGGTGGGAAAATTCCCTCCAAAAAAGTAAAAATTACCAACAACATTACCAACGGATGCCCGTTGGTAAAATGTAAAAGCAAATTAAAGTGTTTTCCGTTGGTAAGGCCGTTGGAAATTACGTAAATTTACCAACGGATTAATGCCCGTCGGTAAAAATCCGTTGGTATTGGCAACTTTTCTAGTAGTGAAAAATTAAGTTTATTTATTGCATATTTACTTATGTGTTAAGAGTTAATTGTATGTCAACATGAGAATTGATGTTTATTAAAAATTGAAGGATTAAGGCTATCATGTGTATATAAGTATTTTTATGAATTAATAAGCTCTTGTGATTAAATCATAATAAAAGAAACTTTAGGGGGTGTTATTTCCAATAGACCAAAATAGGGAGTATAGAAGAGAGTTATATGATCATTTGGACAAAATTACGGTGGTGATGCATGTGGAAGAATCGAAAGCAGCGAAGGAGAGGAGCTAGTGGTGATTTTGATATAATCTAAGAGGAATTGAAGAGTATTTTGTTGATTCAAGAAGTAAGTACATGATTTCAGCCTCTAGTATGTATAGTTTGGGGTTTTTAATAAGTTTTAGTATCCTTAAAGGATGATGGCAGTGATGAATCCATGGAAATGCTACTAGTTTTGGTAAAAGTTTGATGTTGTCCACCAAATGATAGAGTTGTATGATAACAAAATTGATGATTGGGTGCTAAGGGGTCAAATTGAGTTCTTGATATAATTTGATCAATGAATGATCAAATAGTGTTATTTTGTTATATTTGAATGTTGTTTGTAGTTTAAAGATGATATCAATGGTTGGGAAACACTTTGGTAAGGCTAGATTTGAGTTTTGGTCGAGAAATAAGTTCATATGGAATTGTTGCTGCCTAGAGCCGAACACCATGTAGAAGAGTAACATGCCCTATAGGTTACGCGTGGAGGGTATACTTGTATGAATAAATGCAGGGCGTGTTATGACCTTGTTGGCACACACCATGCTAGAAGCTATAATCATGTAGAGATGGTATACATGGGTTGTGTATGGTAGACACGGGCTGTGTAGGGTTAGCGTTTAACACCATTTGATGCGGATTATGTAGCCGTGTGAGTCAACACTTGTCGTGTCCAGACTGTGTTGGCACTATTTGGCAGTAGAGCCGTAGAGCATCAACTAAGATGAGGTACATTAACTCCTCTCAAAACATAGTTGTGGATATATACTTGCAAGTGTTAATGTATGTGTATTATGTGATGAGCAAGTGAGGCGACTTCCATAATTTATGTTGTTTGATGAGCATGGAAGACAACTCTCATTATGTGTTTATCTGTGTGTAAGTAGGTGAAACTACTAATTTCTTGTGTATTATATAAGCAAAAACATAGTTATATTTAGTCAGGATTCTATCCCATATGAGTATGCAATGATTTTATGCATGTGCCCTTACAATATTATATGTGGTTATGTATTGTTATATATATATATATATATATATATATATATATATATATATATATATATATATATATATATATATCCCATTATTTATAACTCGATAATGAGATAGTTGGAGAGTTAATTGGATTTTTTTGGGCATTTAGTGATTTAAAGGTTACAATTTTAATAAAATAAAAGTGTAGGGACTAATGGGTTTAAAAGGGAACCCTAGGGATTAATTAGGTAACTAAGAAGGTTAATGTTATATTAGGGCTTAATATGTTTTTTGCAGCCTTATTTGTGGCCACGACGGTTTCTGTTGGGTGTTTGCGAGTTTAGAAGATTTACAAAATCGAGTACACAAAGAATATACATTTTTTCAAATGGTTTAAACGAAAAGGTATTTAAAAGGTTGTGTTTACTTGCAAATATATGATTCATGTATGCTTACAAGGTTGTGGATTGCATGTTATGATAGTTTATGGTTATTACGGTAGATTTTCTAGGTATAAGTGCTCACTTACTATTTAAGGTCCTAGTAGGTATTTGATGACCTTCTAGGTATAAGTGTGTTGGGGAGATATCAATATCAAACCATAATCAAACCTATCTATTAATTAAAATAGGATTTGATGTTAACAAAACCACATATTCAGTTTTGTACTTAGATCAGTGGAAAACATGTGTTGTTTTTCAAGTTAGACTTAAAGAATTTTCTAAGAAAGAAACATCAGCTGAACACTGCGTATCAGCCAAAGGACCAGCTTCAGAAAGATCAGCTGAGGAGAAAAGACAAGTCTAGAAAGCGTCAGCTGAGAATCTACAAAGCATCAGCTGAGGGATAAACACCATCAGCTGAGGGTTATTTCAAGATCAGTTGAGCAGTCAAAGTATCAGCTGAGTCTACAAATCTGATCAGCTGATGCCTTCCATCTATCAGACAAGATACTCTAATTTGTCTAAATCTTTTATCTCATAAGATTATCACCCTGAATGATCAGCTGAGCCTTCTGGATCTACTGATCATATAAGTTGATTAACTTATACGTTATTACTGTAGTATGTTTTATTAGCTGAGCATTAATGACCAGCTGCGCATACAGCTGAGCATATATCGGTAGCTGAGTCTTTCACCTTTATCCTTAGATGAGCAAAATTACACTTGCAGTTGAGTGTCTATTAGCTGAGTCAATATACTATACCTTAGTTAATAGTTTTTCCATTGTATCATTTCTTAAGTCCAAGGCAGAATATGTGCTGTTCTATTATGTCTTTAGATATGTCTTTGTAAAAGTTATAAGCACTTTTTGGATCTGCTAAGATACAAAAAGGATTGATCTTGACCCTTTGAAAAAGGTGATAGAGACTTTAGAATAGAAGATCTCAAAGATATATTTCAACAACTAAGTATGGCTGTCAACTCCATACTTGGTAAAGTCAATTATTCAGAAAATATGGTGTTGTATAAAGTACAAGCATTGAAAGAGAAACTTACACTTCCAAGACTAAAAGGTAGTACTTTAATAATATAATAATAGATAGTAGGATGTTCAATCACTGATAAGGACATTTGCTTTTTACACAAAATGTATTAAGCAAGTTTACTTTTCACCCACTAAACTTTATCTGTTATAATATTATTAAATCAAGTACATTTGTCTCCTTCTCCAATCCATCGAACGGATATCATTTGCTTATATATACTCTTGCATGGAAACATGCAAAGATATGTTGGTTGAAATCAGTTGAGATTTAGAAGAGTTAGCAAATATTTCATGTGTTGAACATCTTAGACATTAGTTGTTTAAGATTAGCTAGTCTATGTGTTAGACAAATATGTTGTCACCTTTGTTGAACTTAGATTTTCCACATCTAGTTCATGTAATTCTTGATTATATAAAGTACATCTGTGTGTTCTTAAGTTTTAAACAGCTAAAGTTTGTATTCACCCCCCCTCCCTTCTACAAACATTTGTTGTTGTAGTATCCAATCAGGACCAACAAAGTGCTAGCCACCCAGGGAGTTGCGGGGTTTCTAGATAACCTTTGCAACACATGGTATACTGATTCATATGTGTTCGTGTACTGGAGTGATGTAAGGAACGACAATGCAATACTTGTACCTACACAGTCGGAGTAGTGAAATCATCGTCTAATTTATACTTATACATGGATCATAAGTAGCTACCTAATCAATGCAAGGATTGCTTAGCATGTGATTAGTGGATGAGTTACCTAGCTGGCCGAGGCCTAATGGCTAGGGAAAACTTAGTGGGTTGATATACGGACTACGATATGCAATATGTGATTGATATGCGGTATGTGACATATATGCAGTATGTGAACACTTTGAGATGCTATCTTAGTTGTAACACCCTGAAGATGACCTAGTTGTACCGCGTGTTTGTTAGTTTGTACGTTGATAATTAATTAATATATTCTAGTTGCTATCTCATACTATGAGTTTTAGTTGTGAAAATTGAATATATCAAATAACAATGAAAACAAATCTTTAATATATATAAAAGGCTAATCTTAAACATTTTAATTATAAAATCCGAACTCTTCATTTAGTTAAATTTAAATCCTGACCATTTATTTTGATACAAAATGAAACTTATTTTGACTTTAGTTAGTCAAACTTAAATAATATTAATGATTGACATGGATAGATATAGTGTTTAGTTTTAAATGAATTATTATATAATTTTAATTAGAAATGCATGATCACCATTATCATATATCTATAACATCTATTACAGGAAAGTATTTGAGTATTAACTATAATAAAATGGATATTTTACTAATTACTAATGAGTTCTAATATCGTTGATAACTTCACACTATTTATAAATCGTTAATGAATGAAATCATATGCGACACTAACCTTAAATATTTTAATTAGAAAATTCTAACTCTTTATTTATTTAAATTTAAATGCTGACCATTTATTTTGATTAATATTGAAACTTAATTGTGACAATAAATCAGATTGGATTAAATTCAAATTTTAATATGAAATAAAGTATAACTTAATAAGTAAATCATTATTTAAATTCAAAAAGTAACTATTAATTTCAAATTTCAAACCATATACATTATTAAATTTTATTACTTAAATAAAGTATATTTAAATAACTATATTATTTAACACATTACTTTTTATTTTCTTATTATTTATCATTTTTTAAGTTTTTATTTTCTCATGTGTTATAATTAGTTAATATCTTCTTATTAATATTTAATATTTACCGCTTGTAAACTAACTCGTGTATTACACGGGTATATGAGCTAGTAAAATTAATAAAAGATTAAACGATTTTAAATAATGATTCCAAAAATATCTCAATTATTTGAAACGGGTAAACGAGTATTAAGTTATAAGTTAAATAGGAGAACAAAATACTCATTTTAAATTATTATGTACCAAAGGCAGTTCTCTTCTTCTCCTTTCCTTATTCACCAGGAAACACATACACACACATTCACGTATCCACTCACACACCTAACACTCTTGAACTTTTGAAGATGAAATCAAGTTGCCTCATTTTCAGTAGTTAATCAAGTATCAAAGTTGTTCTTGTATCATCTATTCATCTCCTTTGTAATTATTTTCTTTAAAAACCTAGTTTGAGGAATTTAGAAAAATTGAGTCAATTTTGGGTTAAATATGTGTTTTAGTTATTGATTTGAATCAAATACATGTAGTAAGCTTATAGTAGTGTAAAAGAAGGTACTCAAACATTAGAATCTGGATTCATGTCATTTGGAAAGAATTGGAATTGGGTTGCAGCTGCTGTGCGAAAATAGAGCACTGCAGTCTGCAATCTGACTAAGCATGCTACAGATTTTCTATCCGACTTGTTACTTGTAGGCGCAAGCAATGTCGCTTGCTGGTAGAAGATAGTGTAATGGGTCTGCTATCCGACTTGGTACATACGGACGAAAGCAAGAGCGTTTACGGGCGCAAGCATAGTTGTTTACGGGCGTAAAGGATGATTAGAAAACTTGTGTGCGCAAGCACTGATGCTTGCGGGCGCAAGAAGGGGAACATTATATATAAGCTAACTGATGTTATAAGCTAATAATAGGACAAAAAGCAGTAATTGTGAAATGTTATCTAAACTTAAAATAATGCTATGCTTGGTACTTCTGATGAACAAGAGGACTCTCAACATTATATTTTTCTTTTCTAACTTCACGGTGAGTACCAGTTTCCATGAGCCTCAACAAACAAGGATAAAATACTAATTTGATTTGATAGATTACTCACATATTCACACGTGTATATACAAGGTATGATTAGGGGTGTAATCGAGCCGAGACAACTTGTGAGCTACTCGAGACCAACTCGAAAAATACTCGAAATCGACTCGTTGTAAGATTTCGAGCGGAGTTCGAGCTCCATAATACTCAGCTCGTCAGGATCGCGAGCCTAGTTGAGATTCCGCTAAATTACTTTATTACCCTTCTATACATAAACAAATTACATGTGTCCATATTATATAAGGTAAAAGATAAGAAACCCTAGCCATTTCCCAACCGCACATAGTCTTGTCTATCAAGTGTAAAGAGGACGAGCTGTGAAGGTGCGATTTGCTGAAGCAATAAGGTATCCATGGAATCTTGCGACCTCATGAGTCTTTGGTAGAGACGTCTACACTGTTTAGTCATTGCTAATCAAACAATCCTACAGCCTTACCCCATTTCAAATTACTTATGAACTCACGATGAAGATTCTATGAATCAAAGAAGTGTTTCTTTCATGAATCAAGCAGAACTTCCATCTCAAATTATCACGTCTAAGATAGTTAGCATTTTTTTCAAACCCTAATATTTTACATTTCCGTGAACCTAGCAGAAACTAAATCATTTAGCTTGTTTAGTTTTGTTAACGAGTAGATGTGAAGAGCTTGTATTGACTATTCGTAAGCATTTTGTAAACAAACGACCTGTGACTAGCTTCCTTGGTTATTGATTTCTAAACAAAATCCATATCATTGATTTATTTCTATAAAAAAATGTAATATTTCAATTGATTTAACACAATGACCGTTCATCGTTGTGTTGATTTATCCAAATAGTGTGTTGATTGTAAACATAATATTGTTTTGTCTTTGTAAACAGAGTATTTGTATATTTCTAAACAAAATATTGGTATATATGCTTCAAACCAAGCAGAATCTATATTCTCTCTAAAATGGGAGTGTCGATTACTTTATCGAGTCAAGTTCGAGCTTGAAAGTTAAAGCACGGCTGAGCTTGAGTCGAGTTTCGAGCTTCGAGCTTCGAGTTTTGGAACCGAGTCAAGCTCGAGCTTGGCACTGTATCGGCTCGGCTCGGCTTGATTACACACCTAGGTATGATATGTTCTGTTGCATGTTGATTATATCATGAGACGCATGCGTGCTGTTGGACCCAGAATGGATCATATGTTTATTATATGCTTGTGCGGACAATTACAGTTGCATGGTTATTGTCAGTCGTGGACTGAATCCCAGAGTCCTTCAGGTTAAAGGTTGGGGATTAACGGTAGCTCGAGGGGCCATTCCGAGTCTTGGGTTATGCAAGCCAACCGTTCCTTAACGTGAGGGGTACTCGGCTATTTGTTGAACCCATATGAGCCTATGGCACTGTAACGTGCTCGGTGGACCGCTAATAGCTTACCCACCAGCGCGGTTGGTTGTGTCTAATACTCCAATTAGGGTCGTTGAGTTGGACTAGCTATCCCACGAGATATGATGCCTACTGATCTAGTTAACACTCCACTATATGATAGGATAACATTGTGTGCTTATTCCCATGTTGTAGTATGCTTTATTGATACTTATGTGCAACTTGTGCTCACTAGCTATTTATAGCTAATGTTGTGTTATTTTCCCCACGTGCAGGTAAGGACTAGGTGGCTTGGTGAGATTAGGTTATAACCTGCTGGTGATTGTATATAACTTTTGAAGGAACACTATGTTTGTTGTTATTATTATTACACGATGGTCGGTTGATAGTATACGGTAACACCAAGTATTTTGGACTTGGCAAATTTTTTTATGTCTTATATTCGTCAAGTCATATAACAGTACTTATTATAATGTAATAGTGGTTTAAATTCCGCTGCTTGATTATGAAAATGATGTACTAAATTAAGAGGTAATGGAATAATCATTTTACAAATGGACCTATGAAGTTTAAAAGTTCAAATTCTTACTAATATTATCACATCAGAGAACGGTGTTACATTACCTATTACGGTTGTTTGAACCATAGACATGACATATGTTATGTGAGATTCATGGGATGGGTCAAATGTACATATGGGTTGGCCATGGTTATATGATAACTATATTAATGTTTATCCTACATAAGTTTTTACAGAATTTGTTTATCTAACCCTATTGACTCACGAGGCATAAACTGACACTTATTTTTTTCAAATGTGACTTCTACTCGTGTAGGTGGCTTAATGTTTTAGGCTTCACGAGACGGGTTACTATTGGGGTAATTGGTTAGCGTTAGACGATACAACGGATATTTAATATTTAATGATCAAACTTCTAACGATTTCTCGGATTTGGTCATGGTGTGACACTGTGGTTTTGTTGGATTGTATTTATTATGTTAACGAATATACAATGTTTAAAATTTTTGTTAAATGACCATTTTTGGAAATCGCAGTGTTACAAAGTGATAAATATAATAATTATGTAAAAAGCAAATTTGGGTCTTTATAAATCCAAACAATCCCCTACTTTTTTAATAGCAAAAACCTAAAACCGGAACATAAATCACCGATGACGAACAAATCGAAAGCATAATCAAACACCGTAATCAAACCCGAAATCGAAAACATGTTTATTAACCCTAAACCACATGAATCACATATCAAAATCGACATATGGATTAGTATATCTTGTCTATCTTAATGGAATATCTTGAGGACTCATGTGAAATTGCACATATGCATATCTTGAATCGGGATGTGTATAGAAATCACATCTCTTGAATCCTTTTCACCCAAACATATTCTTGGGTAAACAAATCACATGTGTTTAGCCTTGAATTGTGTAACATCTTAAAATTAGGACTAGTTGTACCATATGATTGTAAGATTGTAACCTTGTGAATTAAATAAGAAATGGTAAGTTATAGAATGGGAATATGCTATCACAGTTAAATGAGGTGTTAATTGAAACTTGAGGTTGTCGAGTAAAAGTTATAAAAGATTAAATGATTTTAGATAATGATTCCGAAGATATCCCCGTTAGTTGAAACGGGTAATATAGTGTTAACTTGTAAGTTGAAAAAGGGAACCAAATACCCACATTTAATTTAAAGACCACCAAAGGCGGTCCTCTTTTCCTTCTTCTTTTGTTTCATCAGAAACATACAAACACATACATACATCCGTGAAAATACACACACCTCAACTCTTGAGTTTGAAAGAAGAAATCAAAGGGAATCAAGTTAATCTTCCTTCCAATAGCTTATTCAATCCCGTGTAGTTGTTCTTCCTTCTCCATTTTGTAAGTATTCCTATTAGAAAACCAAGTTCTTGAGGATTTACAAGAAATGACTAGTTTGGGGTTTGAATTTGGAAGTTGGTCATTGTTTTTGTTGTGTTTTCGTTTCTTCCCTCCATGTTTGAATCACACAATCACAAATACTCACAAACACTCAATCGTATTTAAGTGTAGTATATATGAATAGATAAAATAACAGAAAATAGTATCAAAATGAAGGAAACGAGAACCACTTTAATCTGATGATTACATCCCTATATATACATTGTTGGGTAGCAGTTATGTGGCGCCAAAACTGCCAAAGCAATTGGCGGCAATAATATGGGTTGGGTCATGGATCCTCCGACCTTAACACCTTGTTTATGTGTTTACACACTTATTTATTTACAAATACATAATAACTAATATAAGTCTACATATAATACTTAGATTAAAACAATTAAGTATTTAACATTCCCCCCTAATTGTTTTAATCCAAAACCTTCTATTCTTCACATGCTGATGATGATAAAATCATCTTCTTCAGCACTGCTGCACATTGTGTTCATTCCACTACTGCTTTGCCTTCCTTCTTCCTCACAAAGCAATGTTGTACCTTCAGGTATCATCTCTTCATTTGGTGTTGTGGCTGCTGCATCCTCCTCTGCACCCCCATTTCCTTTAACCTCGGGTGCTGCACTTCCGCAACTCTCAGCTTTAAGTGCCAACTTGATCAAGGTATGCTTCCTTTCCATATCCACATAAACCACCAATGTACCAAGGTACTTTGCAAAACAGTATTCAACACTTTGTGCATAATCACTGGATAAACCGAACTCTAAAGCAACTATATTCCATTTGTTTTCACTATAAACACTTTCATATCCACCCAAACCTTTGATAATTAGATAAAACTCTAATATATCAATTTCCACATCATTGATCCTAATCGGAAACTATTTTTCTTCTTCATTTAGATTTTTTTTTGAAAAGCCAGCCAATCAATTTCTACAAGTGTTTCCTAACTATGGACTTACAACCTGTGTTGATCTCTTGATCACACCGCATGTTCATGAAAGCCATCAGACTATCAAAGTCTCCTTTCGATGGCATGTTCATCTCTTTTCCTTCCCCAAACATTTGTTCATTTTAAAAATGATTAAAATGCTTTACAAGAATACTTACAACACTCTCCTTTAATGCTTTCAGAGTCTGTAATCCATTGTAGACATTAACATCTACGTTTTGATTGCAATCGCTACCTTTACTTTCGATGTCTTTTTTGAATACCCTATCCAAATTCGCCTTAGATCCTGTGAATCTCACTCTAAAACCCTGCATCACTAATTGTTGTAGACTTAACACATTGAGGGCACACTTGGGCACATAATATACCCTTGGTATCGTATAATAAGTGTGCTCTGTCGATACAACAACTTCACCAATGCCATCAATTTTTACTCCATCGCCTGATCCAACTCTTCCTTTCTTAAAATGTTTGAACGCATCTTTATTACCAGTCATATGTCTAGGATACTATGTTGTGACATACCATATGTCGTTCCATCCATGTTCATCGCTGCCTACAATCGTCCAAGTCGGTTTTGGTACGATTATTCCACTGCTTGATTCACCCTCTTGTTTGCGCCGATCTCTGATATGTTCGAGATCCTTTAGCATCGATCGATTTGGGCAAGTTCGATACGTATGGCCACGTATGTAACAAATATAGCATCTGGCCCTTTTCAAACGCTTTTCATCTTCGAGAATCGACAACACCCTTGGAATTTGAATTTTGAAATGATCGACTGCCTTCATCACGTATACAGAGTCGATTCAATTTCTTCAAAACTTCCTTCCTCCTTCGATTCCAATGTTCGCTGACATAATGATTCCATAACAGATCAATTGCATTCTGGATCGATTTCTTTTTTCTGTTCAAGCTTGCCATAGATCGTATGAGCCTTAGGCTCTGATACCATGTTGCATTTTCGTTTCTTCCCTCCATGTTTGAATCACAAAATCACAAATACTCACAAACACTCAATCGTATTTAAGTGCAGTATATATGAATAGATAAAAGAACAGAAAATAGTATCAAAATAAAGAAAACGAGAACTCATAGTTATCAAAATCGTGATCCTGATCGTAGGATCGTACGATCCTACGATCTTACCAACCAAAAACGCGCCGGATCGTACGTACGATCTTACCAACCAAAAACGCGCCGGATCGTACTTAGGATCGTAAATAGGTAGGATCGTACTCAGGATCGTAAGATCGTAGGATCGTACAGCGATCTTACGATCCCAATTTTTTTTGTTTTTTTTACATTTTTTAATTATTACTATTATTTTACATGTTTATTTTTTACTTTTTTTTATTATTACTATTATTTTATTTTATTATTTTTAAATTTCCAAGTGGTTAACTTTGAGCTAAAAACAATTGTTTGCAGTTTTCTACTTTATACACGACATATTTTTCATTTTTCTTTTGTTATAAGAGATATAGGTTTATGAGAATAAGATTTTTTATGAAATAAAGAATTAATGTTGTGCACACTATGCTCTAGATTTATTGATTGTGTTTAAGACTCGCATTTTAAATTTTATTATGATACGTTAACAAATAAATTGTGTTGAGTCGTTATCTATGCTCTTAATATTTAAAATTTAGACGATTTGATATATGTTATTATTAAAATTAATGTTTCATTCTCTTGTAAAAAAATTATATAATTGATTTTTGATAAAAATTATAGCATATAAAAAACCTAAAAAAAACATTAATGTCTTGTGGTAGGATCTTATGATCCTGATCTCGATCTTACGATCTGATCTTGCAAAGACGAAAACGATCCTAGGTAAGATCCCGATCTTGATAACCTTGAGAGAACTACTTTAACCTGATGATTACATCCCTATATATACACTATTGGGTAGCAGTTATGTGGTGCCAAAACTGCCAAAGTAGTTGGCGGCAATAATATGGGTTGGGTCATGGATCCTCCGACCCTAACACCTTGTTTATGTGTTTACACACTTATTTATTTACAAATACATAATAACTAATATAAGTATACATATTATACTTAGATTAAAACAATTAAGTATCTAATAGTTTTGAATCAAATACATGTTAAAACACTTATATTGATGTTAAAAGAAGCTAGGGGAACACTAGAATCTGAATTCATGTGGTTTTGAAGTGGTTAGTGTCTACCTGCAGTGGCTGTGTGAAAACATGGCATTGCACTCAGTGTACCGACTATGCTTGCGGGAGCAAGCAAGTTTGGTAGGTTTATTTGAGTTAGTATTTGCGGCGGTAAGCAATGGTGTTTGCGGGCGCAAGATATGGTGTCAAGGTTTACCATCTACGGATGAAAGCTTGCAGGCGTAAGCAGTGAAACAAGAAGACTTTGGGGCGCAAGGTATAAGCTTGCAGCCGTAAGCCATGTTGGTTAGAAAGAAACTCTTGCGGGTGCAAGCCAAACTCTTACCACCGTAAGTAAGGTTAATTATGTTGTTTTCGGGCGTAAGCATTGGTGCTTGTGGGCGCGAGCAGTTACTCGGTACCAATAAAGATAGATCTTATGATAGATCAGAATGAGGCTTGTTCCTAAGCTGTTACCTGACGAGAATGCAAAGATAAGGAAGTTCGTGGGTATGCTGCCACTGAAGTACCGTGCAAATGTTTGAGATGCTGCTAATCTTGACCGAGCTTTTGAAATAGCCCAGCAGATGGAAGGAGATCGTCTTTAGTGTAAAGATGAAATTACTGGTGGAAGTCAGAAAATAAAGTTTCAACCGTTTTCTAAACCCGATCCTTTGGAAGGGCAAACTTCTTTAGGTGGAAATTCTGCTTCCTTAAAAAGATCAAGGTCTAATGCTCCTTGGTGCTCTCATGTCGTACTTATCATACGAGAAATTGTTCCAACACCCTATATGTCGGAGGTGTGGACATAAAAGACATTATCTTGTAGAATGTGAGTTTAAAGAGGATATATGCTACAAGTGCCACAAGGGGGGGGGGCACAAAATCGTTGATTGTACTGCGGGTTAGGGTACGGGAGCTGGCGGATCTTCATCTGGGCTAAGGAAGAGAGGTGCTCCCCGTGCCAAAGGGAGGGCGTTTCAAATGATAGGAGAGGAAACTAAAGAGACGGGAAATGTAGTTACGGGTATTTCCCTTATTAACTTTGCTCCAGCCGGTGTACTATTTGATCTAGGAGTTAGTTATTTTTTCGTAAACATGACTTTTTTGTGATAAACTACAAGTACCTGTTTCTATGTTGACCAACCCACTTAATGTAGAAATTGAAGAGAGTAATGTAGTCATAGTCATTGGTAATGTTTCTTAGGATGTTATTGACATTGACAGGATTAGTTTCCCCACCCTCGTTCTTTTTATAGCTATCGTGGATTACGATGCTGAAATTGAAGTGGACTAGCTCGAAAATCTAAACATTGAGATTTTCGGTTTTGAGAAGATGATAGAGGTTCCGTTAGCCAACGGGTCGTATGTTATAGCTTGAGGAGAACGGCGAGAGTCTGGTATTCCTGTTATTTCTGTTGTTAGAGCTTGAAAACTTAAAAAAAATTAAAAAGTGTCCACTACTTAGCTACCAATGAACCTGTCTCATTGGACTGCTTTGCTCAATTTCGTATCAACGAGATTGTTTCTCTTGACATTCGCAATCATTTGAGCACTGCTGAACATCCTTAAATCGATAGTCAATTTAAAAGGACTATTCAGACCATGGAGGACATACTTTGCGCATTCGTACTTGAATCCGATAGTGCTTGGGATTCTCATCTTCCGTTAATTGAGTTTGCTTATAGTAACTCTTATCAGTCTGAGTATAAGATAACTTATGAGTGAGTTAAGAATCGTTAGGCAAGGATAGGTGGCAATTATGATGAGTAAGCATGAATACGATAGATTAAAATGAATTGTTTAGAGATATATGTTTGTAAGTAATATGAAAACTGAGGTAATTAAGACGAGAAGCATGAAAGAGTAGTTTTAATGGTAATAAATGAAACTTAACCGGTTTACTAAGAAAGGATACGTGTCAATACGGATAGTTGAAATTATCCAATATGGCGAGATTGAACTAGTGAGTAGTGAAAGGGTATGAGTGACACTTTCTCTTTATATTGACTAATAGTTCTTTTGTTGCAGTAACATGGTAAGAAATGTAAGGCAGCAAGCTGGAAATGAGGAAACGAATGAAGAGACCTTGAATATGACCACCATAGGTGAAGTTCAAGATTATATCTCTATTTATGGGAAAGCGTGGAGCTGTACCTACGAGACATCTCTGAGAAGTTATATCAGAACAATTTGATAAATGTTTGAAGAAGAACATGCCACCGAGTTTAACAGGAATGAAGAATGACTCTTCGGAGTGCCTTAATTAGATAAAGTGTTGAGTAAATTATGGAACAGTAGTGGTAGGGAGTTCTCTATTTGATTAGGTGTAACATGTGCAAATATGGTATTTACCTTCCGTATGTAATGTTAACGTTGAAGTTAGTTGAAATAAATCGAGTTTTGTATCGAGTTTTTGTATCGATTGTAATTATTGCTTAGCGTAGAAAGATAGCAGTAGTTTATAACTAAGTGTGTAACCATGTTAGGATTCCGAGGACATAATCCTCCTTAAGGAGGGTAGATTTGGGCCTAGTTGTACCATATGCTTGTAAGGTTGAAACCTTGTGAATTAAATACGAAATTATAAGTTATAGGATGAGAATATGCTATCACAGTTAAATGAGGTGTTACATGAAACTTGAGGTTGATGAGTAAAAGTTATAAAATATTTTATTGTTTTAGATAACGATTCCAAAGATATCCCCATTAGTTGAAACGGGTAAACTATTGTTAAGTTGTAAGTTGAAAAGGGGAACCAAATACCCACGTTTAATTTAAAGACCACCAAAGGCGGTCCTCTTTTCCTTCTTCATTTGTTTCATCAGAAACATACAAACACATACATACATATGTGAAAACATAAACACCTCAACTCTTGAGTTTGAAAGAAGAAATCAAAGAGAATCAAGTTAATCTTCCTTCCAATAGCTGATTTCGTCCCTTGTAGGTGTTCTTCCTTCTCTTTTTTGTAAATATTCCTATTAGAAAGCCTAGTTCTTGAGGATTTGCAAGAAATGAGTGGTTAGGGGTTTGAATTGGGTAGTTGGTCATTGTTTTGTATCAAATACATGTTAAAACACTTATACTGATGTTAAAGAAGCTAGGGGAACACTACAATATGAATTCATGTGGTTTTAAAGTGGTTAGTGTCGACCTGCAGTGGCTGTGCGAAAACAGGGCACTACAGTCAGTGTATCGACTATGCTTGCGGGTGCAAGCAATATGTCTTGCGGGCGCAAACAAGCATAGTAGATTTATTTGAGTTTGTCTTTGTGGCTGTAAGCAATGGTGTTTGCGGGTGCAAGATATGGTGTCGAGGCTTACCATCTACGGACTAAGGAAACAAGCTTGCGGGTGAAATCACATAGCTTTCAGGCATAAGCAGTGAAACAAGAAGACATGCGGTTGCAAAATATAAGCTTGTGGCTGTAAGCCATGTTGGTTAGAAAAAAACTCTTGTGTGCGCAAGCCAAACTCTTGCCTCCATAAGCATGGTTAATTATGTTGCTTTCGGGCGCAAGCATTGGTGCTTGCGGGCGCAAGCAGTTGCTCAGTACCAATAAAGATAAAACATATGATAAATCAGAAAGCAGTAATTATGGAATGTTAACTGTAACTAAACATGTTATGATAGGTGTTCCTATGCAACCGGAAGACACTGAACATTATATTTGCCTTCTGTGAGTTTGAGGTGAGTACTGGTTTCCATGAGGCCATTAAGTAGGGCTAACTGTTGTTTGTTTTGATATGCTATCCATGCTTTCACACATGCGCTCACGAGGTATGATATGATATGTTGTAACACGATATGATATACTGTAATATGCGTTGATATGATATGCATGCATGCTATTGGATCCTGATTGGATCAGCTATGTGTTGATGCAATAAATGTACGAACACTACTGTTTTAACATTCAATGGTGGCAGGGTTGAGGTTAGTTGTGGAATTGGATCCTAATGGACCTTTGGGTTGACAGTGGGGGATCAACAGGGGACTCAGGGGCCTATTCCGAGTCTTAGGTTCAGCAGGACCACCGTTCCTCAATGTGAGGGATCTTGGCTTTTGGCCGGATCAGGATCGAGTCCATGTGGCTCCGCAACGTGTTGGGTGGACTGCTCTTCGCTACTCACCAGCGTGGTTGGTTGTGTCTCATTCCCCGGTTAGGGTCGTTGAGCTGGACTAGCTATCCCGCGATATATGACTCCTATGGACTTGTCAGCGCGCCGCTATGTGATAGGATAGCATTGTGTGTTGTTTCCTATATTGTGGTAGCATGCTTATTGATACTCATGTGCAACTTGTGCTCACTAGCTAGTTGTAGCTAATGTTGTATGATTTCCCTTATTCGCAGGTAAAGACTAGGTGGCCTAGCGAATTGGGGTTACCTGTTGTTTGTACATTTATCTTTTGGGGAATACTTTGACTTTGTTATTATATTTGTACCTAATGGCCAGTTAGTAGCTCGGTAACACCTGATGATTTTGGACTTGGCGTATTTTTGTTGTATCTTATACTTGCCAAGTCGGATAACATTACTTATTATTTTGTAATCGGTGGTTTAATTTTGCTGCACGCTTTTACTAAATACAAATTAAAAGTTTAAATTATCATTGGTTTTAAGCTCGTGAAACGCGATATTACAAATTGATAATAATAACCTAAGTAGAAATTACATTATTATTAATGTTAATAATTATAGTTACAATACTTTTAATGTTAAATAAATAGATCAAAATTCAAACAATTATATAGTATATACTATATAAATTAGCAAACCAGATGAACAATTTCTCATGATATATTGAAGGACACTTTTGTGAATTCATATTAACTTATGAGAATTTAGTGAGAATTTAAGTTTCTCATGGTCTTTTGTCATTTTGTGATCCCACATGCCAGAACCATACAATATCACAATATTCCTTTTTTTAATCTACTACAGACGACCGTCTCTTCTCTCAATGGCTCTCTCTGTATCTCTAGTTTATATTTTCTTCTTCTCTTTCTAAAACAAACACCATCAAGTAAAAAGATCATTAGATCTCCGGTCCTCCTCACCCGGTACACAATTTTGCTAGATATTATTTTCGGATTCCTTCTTTTAGATTTTTATTTCAACTTTGTCGTTGACTAGTGGCAGTGCAGTAAGTTGCGGTGGTGGTGAGTTTGGGGGATAAGATAAAATAAAAAAAACTCTCTTGTAGACGTTTACATATTCGTTTTGGGTTTTATTTGACATTTTGAAACTTATTTTTAAAACTATGTTAATATATTAACTATATGAACACAATATATATATATATATATATATATATATATATATATATATATATATATATATATATATATATATATATATGTTGGGGAGATAGCAATATCAAACCTAAATCAAACATGTCTATTAAGTAAAATAGGATTTGATGTTAACAAAACCACATATTCAGTTTTGGACTTAGATTAATGAAAAACATGTGTTGTTTTTCATATTAGACTTAAAGAAATTCTAAGTAAGAAATGTCAGCTGACGAGCCAAAGTGTCAGCTGAACACTGAGTATCAGCCAAAGGACCAGCTTCAGGAAGATCAGCTAAGAAGAAAAGACAAGTCAAGAAGCATCAGCTATGCATCTACAAAGCATCAGCTGATGGTGCAAACCATCAGCTGAGGGTTCCTCAAAGATCAGCTGAGCAGTCAAGGATCAGCTAACAGTATCTCATTGATCAGCTGATGCCTCCCATCTGTCACATAAGGTATTTATTACTTATCCAATCTTCTTCTTGTAAGCTGATCATACTCAAATGGTTAGCTGAGCCCCTGGGATCAGCTGATTGTTTAGTTTGACTAGTTTATTAGCTGTACTATGATTTGTGTTATTAGCTGAGCAATTCGATCAGCTGAGTAAATCTAGTTAGCTGAGTCTTTCACATTTATCCTTAGCTGAGCAATTGCAGTTTAATGTCTGTTAGCTGAGTAATTATACTATAACTCAGATACTAGCTTTTGTATGTAATGTTTTCTTAAGTCAAAGGCAGAACATGTGTTGTTCACTTTATGCCTTAGATCTTTCTTTGTAAAAGTACTTAGCACTTTTTGTATCTGCAAAGAGACAAAAAGGATAGATCTTTATCCCCTGGAAAAGGAGAAAGATACTTTTGAAGAGAAGATCTCGAAGATATGCTTCAACAACTAAGTATGGCTGGCAACTCCATACTTGGTAAAGTCAAATCTTTAGAATGCATGGTGTTGATAAAAATACAAGCATGGAAAGAGAAGCTTACTCTCCCAAGACATAAAGGTAGTACTTTAATAATATAATAATAGATAGTGGGTTCTTACCTTACTGAATAGTACATTTACTTTACACACTTTGTGTATAAAGTGAACTTACTTTTCACCCACTAACTTTATCTATTATAATATTATTAAACCAAGTACTTTTGTCTCCTTCTCCTCTTCATCAATCGGGACATCTTTTCTTATATATACCCAAGCATGTAAACATGCTAAGTAAGCGAATAGATAGAGTTGAACACTGAAATCTCATCTGTTGAGAATTAGAAGAGTTAGCCTTTTACTTTCAGTGTAACAAACTTGTTCATGTGTTGAACAACTTAGACATCAGTTGTTTAAGATTAGCATAGTCTATGTGTTAGAAAATTTTAGTTGCCACCTTTTATTGAACTTAGATTTTCCGCATCTAGTTCATGTAATTCTTGATTCAAATCAATACGAATTATATAAAAGTAAACCGTGTGTCTCTTAAATTTTTATTTGCTAAAGTTTGTATTCAACCCCCCCTTCTACAAACATTTGTTGTTGTAGTATCCATTCGGGACCAACAACTGGTATCAGAGCAGGCTAGATAATTTATATCTAAGATCTGTTTTGCTTACTCTTCAACTGCTTTTACCCCACACTACAAAATGGCCACTCATGTTGCTGCTTCAAACAATCTAAATTACAATGGTTCACTATCTAGATGTCCCATGTTCGATGGTGACAACTTTTCCCTTTGGAAAAGTAGAGTACATCTCTATATGTCAAGCCTAGATGATGTGATGCTCAAAACTATTACTGAAGGTCCTTATGTTCCTTCCTCAACAATTCAAGTTACTGAAGCAACTGATGAAGTTCCTGCTGTTGAAAGACTGATCATAAAGCCTATAAATCAGTGGTCTGATAAAGACAAAAGGCTTGTTAATCTTGATGTTAAAGCAAGAACAGCCTTAGTCTCTGCACTACCAAATGATGTCTATCATCAAGTACTAAACTGCAAATCTGCAAAAGAGATGCTAGACACACTCACAGTGGCTTATGAAGTGAAGCAAAGGAAGATATCTACCAAAGAGATGAAGGAAGTTGCTAAGACTCCCACTACAACTCTTGTGTCCAAGGATAACAGATCAAGAAGTTTTGCTGCAGTAGTGGATGAGTCTAGTGAAGAGGAAGAGGAGGAGTCTTCTGATGAAGAGCAAATGGCTGAAGGGGATGAAGATTTGGAGGACATGGACAACATTGAAGCTGCTTTTGAGCAGGCTGCCATGTTGGTGAAAAGGTTCAAGCCTTTCTTGAAAAGAAAGGGTGTCAAGAGGTTTGAGAAGAAACCCTTCAAAGGAGAAAAAGCCAAGTTTAAATCAAAGGCTTCTGAAGGTTGTTTCTCCTGTGGCAAGACTGGTCACTATGCCAGTGAATGTAAGTCCAGAGGAAACACGGGCTTCAACGGTTTCTCAAGCTCAGACAACAAGATTGATTATGAAGCTAAGTATAAGAAGCTTCTTGCTGCTGTCCTTGACAAGAAAAAGAAGAAAGCTCAGAACAGGGTGTTGGTGGCTGAAGAAAAAGATTGGGCTGAGGAATATCTCTCAAGTGATGAGGATGAGGTCCTCACCGCTCAGCTCAGCTTGATGGCCAACACAATAAGTACAAGTTCCTTTGATGAGGACATGAAGAAAGCTGCTAAAGCTTGTACTTCTCCTGACTGGGATCCCTCTTCTATGTATCAGGTTGGAAAATTTATTAACTATGAAGATAATAAAAAGAACACTATGTTTGATTATCTGTGTGTTGAGTTTCAGTCAAATATTCAAAGAGAAAAGAAGCTAAAATTAGAAATAGAATCACTAAAAGAGAAGTTAAGTCTTAAAGATGAGAAAATGAAACAAATGACAAAATTGGAAGATGATTTAGCTAATCAAAAGATACTTAATCAGATCTTGGTAAAAGAAAACAATGAAGCAACCACGAAGTTTAATGACCTTCAAAAAGTAGTTAAATCTTGGTGTGTTTCTGCTGTTAAGACCACTCAGTGTGTCAATGAGCAGATTCCAAAACAAGTTCAAGCTATTATTGGTGGAAATTACTTCCAAGCTGCTAATTGTGTTGATTTTAGCAAGGACATAAATATCTTAGAAAAAGCTGATATTTTACCTCTTACTTTTCAAAAGATTGTAAAAGGAAAAAGCATTATCACTAACAGATGTGTCAAAAGTTTATGTTCTCAGCTGAAAGACTAAATCACTTCAAAAGTTGGTTCAAATTCTAGTGTTTTAACAGAAAGCAAAAGTTCTGATAATTTAATAGTAAAGGAAGTTAGTAAGTGTTAGAACATCCAAAATATTGTAATAGAATTGGAGTTTTAATATAGTGTGAGGGGGCTTATTGTAAATATACCCAAGGGGTATATATACCTTATGCTTAGTGTAAAAGTGTAAGGATTGCCACACTTCAATGAAATAAACTATGTGTTTTTCATGGTGTAAATGAGATTCTCTCTCTACCTTACATAGTTTCTATTGCAATCCTTCAATCTACCACTTGTTATGGTCTATCAAGTGGTATCAGAGCCAAGGGAGTGAAGATCAAATACAAATTCAACATCAACAAATCAATATTTGAAGATTAAAGGGGCTGAAATCGAGATAAAAAGGGGCTAAAAATCACAATACAACAATTTCTCGAAATTCGTGCTGGTTTGATTGAAGAATCATTGTTCAATCATTGGTATTCAATCATTGCTGGTCAATCATTGCTTGTTGTTCAATCATTGCTAATTCAATAATTGCTGGAAAGTTCTTCATTGATTCAACTGTTCTTAACGATCTGCTACTGTTCTTCGTCAAAATTTTGAAGGTATTCTCTGAAATTTAACATTCTTCTTCGCTAATCATTGGAATGATGATTAAAGTCAACTGGTAATCATTACATTTAAGTAAAATTTGTCTTATATGGCTGTTACATCAATCATTCATTGGTAATTGTGAAATGAAAGTGGAGAGTTCCAAGTTCTACGGTAATTTCAGAGTTACGAATCAACATATTGAGATTGAATTTGAGTTTAAATTGATTCCATGGAGATCGCCAATCATTGAATTGAAATTTGGAAGTTTTCTGGAAAAGATTGACTTGATCTTCATTGGTTTTTGAAATCTCGAAGTTTGTGTTGAAGAACATCAAGAACAGTTCAGATCTGAATTTTTGATCCATAAAAGGTAAAAACACCTACAAAAAGGTGTTTGTAGGTGAAAGTTAGTTACTGATTAAAGTGGGTAGGTGGAACAGACGAGTTCAATTAAATTGAAAAATCAACCAAGTTAAGTTGTGATTGCATGCAATTGGAAGTTAGAGGATTGTATGCAATTGGATTTACTCAATTTGATTCAAGACAGTGGTTGATTCAAGTTACACATTTTGATTACCTGAATTGCATTCGATTGCCTTGATTGCATTCGATCGATCAGAAGACTTAGTGTTTGAAAATAGAACTTGATTGCATTTGATTGATCAGAAGACTTGGTGTTCAACTTTAATCAATGGAACAAACCACCGATCGCATGCAATCCTTTTAGTCTCAACTGAGTTGTCTAAGTCTCAAGTCTCTAAGTGATAACTCGATCGCATGCAATCCTTTCTGGACTCCATGTTACATGATCTCATGCAATCCCTTGAACAATTGGTTCTATCGGATCGCATGAAATCCCTCTTTGTGATCCACTTCCCTTCAACCAAAATGCCTAAGTGTTGCTTGTGAGTGTTGTACCTAATCGTATGCAATCCCTCACTTGTACAAGTTCCAATCAATCGCATGCAATCCGATCCATCCTTTAATTCTTTCAAGTGTTTCAAGGGGTCAAACCAAGTGATTGCATGCAATTCATCCTTATCAATTCAACCAATCGATTGCATGCAATCCATTCCTCAATTCAACCAATCGATTGCATGCGATCCTTCCTCAATCCAACAGTTTTCGTTCAAGTGTCCAAGCCCGAACCCCCGTTGTCATTGTGACAAATTTATCTTGTCACCTTGATTCCTAAGTCAAGTGTCTGGATTTTTTTGACTGAGTCAGGAGTTATCAACGTGTTAGTTAAATTTATGATGTTTCTGGATTTGGGTTTGCTTTAAAGTCCTTTCGACTTTGTGTTGAATGCCTAATACCCTATGTCTAGTCATCCTGTGCTTTCGTAACTGATCTTTGGTTCTTCTTTCTTAGTGTCACCAATTTTTGGTCTCAAAACCAGATTTTGGCCATCTATTCCTTGTTTTATTTTGAATCTTGGTAATCTTTTGTCAGTCATTTCTGAATTCTATTATTTCATTCCTATCTTTCAGAATTCAAGTCTCTATCCTTCACTGTGTGGACCATCATCTGGTTACACAAGTTTTTTTAGGATTTTGAAAGTTCATTTGTATGCTTTCAAATGAGGATGTATCCGACTCCCTGTTCACGTTATGCGTTCAAAGTCACCTTTTCTATAGTCGTACATAATGCTTATTTCACACTATGGAATCATTTTGTGTCCTAAGTTTGTTTGCATCCTTATGTCTTTCAGGATCTTTTTCATTTGTTTTGATTTGGATGAGGTTGATAATTCTTGTTTGAGACATCCGGGATATTTGATTTGGTTGATGTATTCATCTGATCTACACCACTCCTTAACGATCCGTCTTGGCTCCCAAGTGGTAGAAAACAATTGACTGGTGTCTTTCAACTGAATTATTTTGCATGATGACCATTGAAAATGATGGACATCATGAGGGGGAGATAAGGTTAATTCAGTTGATGTTTACTCTGATGAGATTTATTTTACGAGGTATTCAGTCTAGGGGAGAAGTACTCATATGAAAGAACAATTTATTATCACCCTGAATTTGTTAACAAGGATCGAGAGAAACATTGTAGGGGGAGTTTCCCGTTGAAGATTCTAGGGGGAGTAAGCAACATATTCTCTCTCTCCTAAAGATGAGACTTTATATGCTTCCGCTGATTGTCCAAATGCTCAAGAGATCCAAAAGCTGAAAACCTCTATATGCTAAACAGCTAATATAACTGAAGGCGATCAATGCCTTAGGTTACCGGAGCGATACAAAACAATAAGCACAAGACCCTCAAAAAGCTGAAGAGATCAAGACTCCTGTTCAGATTTTTCTACAACTCCTATTCCATTCCAAAGGGGGAGATTGTTAGAACACCCAAAATATTGTAATAGAATAGGAGTTTTAATATAGTGTGAGGGGGCTTATTGTAAATATACCCAAGGGGTATATATACCTTATGCTTAGTGTAAAAGTGTAAGGATTGCCACATTTCAAAGAAATAAACTATGTGTTTTTCATGGTGTAAATGAGATTCTCTCTCTACCTTACATAGTTTCTATTACAATCCTTCAATCTACCACTTGTTATGTTCTATCAGTAAGGGAATGGAATCATTGGTTGATACCAAAGAGACATCATGTTGTCAAACATTGAAAGCTGATACATTAAATTTAGGAGCTCAGCTGACTGATAACTCCTTAGCTAATGATGTTACATCAGCTGATCAAAGATTAGATGATAACTGCTCAGCTGATAGCCTGTCAGCTGATCATGGATCCTCTTCTATTTGCTTAGCTGCTCAAACATCACTTCAAACTCTTTCAATAGGAGAAACCAAGGGAGAAGGAATTTCTGTTCACAAAAAGTCTAAGTCTGCCACACCTAAAGTTGATCAAAAACTCAATTTAATTAAGAATCAACCTAAGGTAAATGTAAACAAAGACCTCATTAGTTTACAGAATCAGCTGCAACAGCTGAGTGGTAAAATTTGTCAGCTGATGACCCATAGTCATCAGAAAACAGTTAAGACATCCCATGGGCAATTACCAAAATATGTTAAAGGCACCAAAAATAAAAAAATGTTATATATGTGGGAGCAAAGAGCATAAGGCAGGTAATTATTCTCTAGAAGGTAACTCAAGACAGCGGTCTGATATTGATAACACAGTTGTTCCTCTCATTCATAAACAACCTAATATGAAGTGGATGGCTAAGTGCAATCGACAGGGATCCACTTAATTCTGGATGCCCAAGTATCACTAACCTTCTTTCATTCTTATCTATGCAGGGTCTGAACACATGGTACCTTGACAGTGGATGTTCAAGGACCATGACAGGTTGTAAAGCTTTGCTTAGTAACTACAAGAAGGAAAATGGTCCAAGAGTGACCTTTGGTGATAACAATTGTGGGCAAACAAAAGGCTACGGGGAACTTCATAATGGGAACTTAACACTGTCTAAAGTTTCATATGTTAAAGGATCAAGTACAATCTCATCAGCATAGGTCAATTATGTGATGGTGATCACAAAGTCCTATTTACAAAGACAGGTGGTTCCATTTTAGATCAAGAAGGTAAAACAATAATTTATGCAAAGAGAACCAAGGATGTATATACTCTTGATATGTCCTCTGGTGATCCATCCAAGTTAACCTGTTTATATACAAAATCTGTAACTGACACAAACTGGTTATGGCACAAAAGGCTTTCTCACTTAAACTTCAAAAATATAAACAAGCTGAGCGAGGGTGATCTAGTGTCAGGACTACCTTCACTGACTTATGTTAAGCCTAAACCTTGCTCTGCCTGTGAAAAAGGAAAGCAGCACAAGACATGTTGGTCCCGAATGGATACTAGAACAACAAATGTTTGTAGAAGGAGGGGTTGAATACAAACTTTAGCAAATTAAAATTTAAGTGACACACGGTTTACTTTTATATAATTCTTATTGATGTAAATAAAGAATTACATGAACTTGATGCGGAAAATCTAAGTTCAATAAAAGGTGACAACTAAATTTGTCTAACACATAGACTAAGCTAATCCTAAACAACTTATGTTTAAGATGTTCAACACATGAACAAGTTTGTTACACTGAAAGTAAAATGCTAACTCTTCTAATTCTCAACAGATGAGATTTCAGTGTTCAACCCTATCTATTTGCATACTTAGCATGTTTCCATGCATGAGCATATATAAGCAAAGTGGTGTCCGGGTTGATGAAGAGAGAAGGAGACAAAGCTACTTGGTTTAATAATATTATAATAGATAAATTTAGTGGGAGAAAGGTAAGTTAAATTTACAAGCAAAGTGTGTAAAGTAACCATACTTTTCAGTAAACCCACTATCTATTATTATATTATTAAAGTACTACCTTTATATATTGGGAGAGTAAACTTCTCTTTCTATGCTTGTACTTTTATCAACACCATGCTTTCTGAAGATTTGACTTTACCAAGTATAGAGTTGCCAACCATACTTAGTTGAAGCAGCATATCTTCGAGATCTTCTCTTCAAGATTATCTTTCTCCTTTTCCAGGGGATAAAGATCTATCATTTTTGTCTCTTTGCAGATACAAAAAGTGTTAAGTACTTTTACAAAGAAAGATCTAAGGCATAATAAGAACAACACATGTTCTGCATTTTACTAAAGAAAATAATATATAGAAAAGCTATTAACTGAGATATAGAATAATAACTCAGTTAACAGACACTGAACTGCAAATGTAATTTTGCTCAGCTAAGGATAAATGTGAATTACTCATCTGACTAGATTTGCTCAGCTGATAACACAAATCAACGTATAGCTAATAAACTGATCAACCTAAACTGTCAGCTGATCCCAAGGGCTCAGCTAATCGTTTGAGTATGATTAGCTTATGAAGAAAAGATTAGATAAGTAGTAAATACATTATCTGACAGATGGGAGGCATCAGCTGATCAATGTGATTGTGTCAGCTGATTCTTGATAGCTCAGCTGATCTTGAAACTTTCCTCAGCTGATGATTTTGGACCATCAGCTGATCCATTGTAGATCTCAGCTGATGCTTCTTGACTGATCTTTTCCTCTCAGCTGATCTTCCTGAAGATTGTCCTTTAGCTGATACTCAGTGTTCAGCTGACACTTGTTTTCTTCAGCTGACACTTCTTACTTACAATTTTCTATTAGTCTAACATGAAAAACAACACATGTTTTTCATTTATCTAAGTCTAAACTGAATAAGTGTTTTTGTTAACATCAAATCCTATTTTAATTAATACAAATGAGAAATTAATAAAATAAGTGTGTGGACACAGAAGTTTTGACTTTGAAAAACATCAGCTGGCAAAAGAGAGTGTCAGCTGATCTATGTTAATATAAAATAAGTGTCAGCTAATAAATGCACTTAGCTGATCGTCTAAGTTTTAGGTGATGGTTGATCAGCTGAGGTATAGCATCAGCTGATGGTCGTCAGCTGACAGAATATCATTAGTTGATTCACCATTTATAAAACATGTAGAAGTTTAGATAAATACTTCATTTCACACACAAATAAAATTATTTTCTCACACTAAACTATCTATCTAAGAAAAGAATATTTTACAAATTTAACATGCCAAGTTTAGATATTAGGAAGTTGAACCTAGAATCATCCAAAGGTTTTGTAAAGATATCTGCTAATTGAACATCAGTGTTTATGTAATGCAATGAAACTTTCTTTTTCTGCACATTATCTCTTAGAAAATGATGTCTGATTTCAATGTGCTTAGTTTTAGAATGCAAAACAGGATTGTTAGAAATAGAGATAGCACTTGTGTTGTCACCCAGGATTGGTGAGTTTTCAAACTGAATGTCATAATCAAGTAGTTGATTTTGCAGCCATAATAGTTGAGCACAGCAGCTTCCAGCAGCAATGTATTCTGCCTCAGCTGTTGAAGTTGAAACAGAGTTCTGTTTCTTGTTTGACCAGCTGATTAATCTTCCACCTAACAGTTGACAACCACCAGATGTACTCTTTCTGTCTAGTGTGCAACCTGCAAAGTCAGAATCAGTGTATCCAACTAACTCAAAATCAGAGTCTTTGGGATACCAAAGACCTAGATTATGAGTTCCTTTGAGATACCTGAAAATCCTTTTAACTGCAGCTAAGTGAGATTCTTTGGGATCTGCTTGATATCTAGCACAGAGACATGTTGAAAACATAATATCTGGTCTACTTGCAGTGAGGTATAAAAGTGACCCTATCATACCTCTATAAGCTGTAATGTTCACTGATTTGCCATCAGTGTCCTTTTTAAGTTTTAAAGCAGTGGACATGGGTGTTTTCATTGAAGAACAATTTTCTAACTCAAATTTCTTAAGTAAGTCATTTACATACTTTGTTTGATGAATGAAAATTCCATCAACCTCTTGTTTGATTTGAAGACCTAGAAAATAGTTTAATTCACCCATCATGCTCATCTGATAATTATAAGACATGAGTTTAGAAAACTTTTTGCAAAGATCATCATTTGTAGACCCAAATATTATATCATCTACATAAATCTGCACAAGGATTACATCACCCTTGAATTTTCTTATGAATAAGGTACTATCTATGCTTCCTCTAGTAAATCCTTTTGTGGTTAGAAAAGAAGAGAGGGTATCATACCAGGCTCTTGGAGCTTGCTTTAGACCATACAAAACTTTTTTTAAGAAGTATACATGGTCTGGCTTGGTTGCATCCTCAAAACCTGGAGGTTGGTTGACATACACCTCTTCCTTCAATTCTCCATTGAGGAAGGCACTCTTAACATCCATTTGAAACACTTTGAAGTCTTTGAAGGCAGCATAGGCTAGAAAAAGTCTTATGGCTTCAAGTCTTGCAACAATAGTAAAGGTTTCATCATAATCAATACATTCTTCTTGGAAATACCCCTGTGCAACTAGCCTTGATTTGTTTCTAATGATCAGCCCTTGTTCATCCATTTTGTTTCTGAACACCCACTTAGTTGTAATGATGGATTTGTCCTTTGGTCTTGGCACCAAAGTCCATACATTGTTCCTAGTAAATTCAGCCAATTCTTCTTGCATGGCATTTATCCAGTGGGAATCATTTAGAGCTTCATCTACCTTCTTTGGTTCAATCATATAAACAAAACCTGTGTATAAACAGAAATTACAAGCTTTTGATCTTGTTAGTACATGTGCTTCTATGTTACCTATGACTTGATCTTTAGGATGATCCTTGTGGTCCTTATAGGCATTTTGGATTCTGGGAGAGTTTGGATTATTTTGGATTATAGGAGTCGAAATTCTTTGGCTTTGATCAGCTGATGAAACTTCTGGTTGATCAGCTGACAGAATTTCTGGAATATCAGCTGATGAAACTTCTACTGATGAGGGAATGTTTGAAATGGAATTAGAGTCCATTGATGTTGAATCATGATTCTCATCATTTAGTAAAAGTATGGATTGGTTTAAGATAGGATGTGCATTGGTTTGATGTATATTTGGAACAGTTTCATCTAAATCCTCTACATCAGCTGATGGGAGTGGATCAGCTGACACTGGAATGTTGTCTTCACTGTGCAGCAGATCATTAAATTCCTCACCTGTAGATGGATTAGTAGAACAAGAAGCAACAAAGTCATTTTCATTAAAACTTACATTGATTGATTCTTCTATGACCTTTGTTCTGAGGTTGTAGATTCTGTAATCTTTGGAGATCACAGAATATCCAACAAACACACCTTCATCAGCTTTTGGTGCAAACTTCTGCAATTGATCTCTCTGGTTCAGAATGAAACACTGACACCCTAAAATGTGCAGAAAGCTAATGTTGGGCTTCCTTCCCTTGAGCACTTCGTATGGAGTTTTGTTGTGCCTTTTGATGACTAGGGATCTGTTCTGAGTAAAGCAAGCACAGCCAATAGCTTCAGCCCAGAAATTGAATCCTAACCCACTATCACACAACATGGTTCTTGCAGCTTCAATCAAAGTTCTGTTTCTTCTTTCAGCTACACCATTCTGTTATGGAGTTCTTGGAGCAGAGAAGTTTTGTGATATACCTTTCTCATCACAGAAACCTTATAGAGTTTGATTTCTAAACTCAGTTCCATGATCACTTCTAAGCATCCTTACCAGATTTCCATTTAGCACTTCCATCTTTTTGATAAAGCTAATTATCTCTTCAGCAGCCTTACTCTTTGCTTTCAGAAAGATGACCCAAGTATATCTTGAGAATTCATCAACCAAAACTAGAGCATACTTACTTCCACCAATACTTGCAATAGCAACAGGACCAAATAAGTCCATGTGCAGCATGTAAAATGGTTCAGTAATGGAGAAGGCTTGCTTAGACGGAAAAGATGTCTTGTGCTGCTTTCCCTTCTCACAGGCAGAGCAAGGTTTAGGCTTAACATAAGTCAGTGAAGGTAGTCCTGACACTAGATCACCCTTGCTCAACTTGTTTATGTTTTTGAAATTTAAGTAAGAAAGCCTTTTGTGCCATAACCAGTTTGTGTCAGTTACAGATTTTGTATACAAACAAGTTAACTTGGATGGATTACCAGAGGACATATCAAGAGTATATACATCCTTGGTTCTCTTTGTATAAATTATTGTTTTACCTTCTTGATCTAAAATGGAACCACCTGTCTTTGTAGTTACTAAGCAAAGCTTTACAACCTGTCATGGTCCTTGAACATCCACTGTCAAGATACGATGTGTTCAGACCCTGCATGGATGAGATTGAAAGAAGTTTAGTGACACTTGGGTATCCACATTTAAGTGGACCCCTGTGGATTGCACCTAGCCATCTACTTTATATTAGGTTGTTTATGAATGAGAGAAACAACTGTGTTATCAAAATTAGTCCGCTGTCTTGAGTTACCTTCAAGAGAACAATTACTTGCCTTATGTTCTTTGCTCCCACATTTATAACATTTTTGATTTTTGGAGCCTTTAACATGTTTTGGTAATTGCCTAAGAGATGTCTTAACTGTTTTCTGATGACTATGGGTCATCAGCTGACAGATTTCACCATTCAGCTGTTGCAACTGATTCTGTAAACTAATAAGGTCTTTGTTTACAGTCACCTTAGGTTGACCCTTAGTTGAAATGAGTTTTTGATCAACTTTAGATGTGGCAGACATAGACTTTTTGTAAACAAAAGGTCCTTTTCCCTTGGTTTCTCCTATTAAAAGAGTTTTAAGTGATGTTTGATCAGCTAAACAAACAGAAGAGGATCCATGATCAGCTAACAGGCTATCAGCTGAGCAGTTATTATCTACTTTTTGATCAGCTGATGTAATATCATTAGCTAAAGAATTTTCAGTCAGCTGAGTTCCTAAATTTAATGCATCAGCTTTCAAGGTTTGACAATAGAATGTCTCTTTGGTATCAACAAATGATTCCATTCCTTTACTCACTTCCTTTACTATTAAATTTTTAGTACTTTTGCTTTCTGTCAAAACAATAGAACTTGAACCATCTTTTGAAGAGGTTGAGTCTTTCAGCTGAGTACTTTTACTTTTGACAAATCTGTTAGTGATAATACTTTTTCCTTTTACAATCTTCTGAAAAGTAAGAGGTAAAATATCAGTTTTATTCAAGATATTTATATCCTTGCTAAAATCAACACAGTTAGCAGCTTGGGAATAATTTCCACCAATAATAGCTTGAACTTGTTTTGAAGGCCATTAAACTTTATTGTTGCTTCATTGGTTTCTGTTATCAAGATCTGATTAAGTATCTTTTAATTAGCTAAATCATCTTTCAGTTTTGTCATTTGTTTCAGTTTCTCATCTTTAAGACTTAATCTCTCTTTTAGTGATTCTATTTCTAATTTTAGCTTCTTTTCTCTTTGAATATTTGACTGAAACTCAACACACAGATAATCAAACATAGTGTTCTTTTCATTATCTTCATAGTTAATAAATTTTCCAACCTGATACATAAAAGAGGAATCCCAGTCAGGAGAAGTACAAGCTTTAGCAGCTTTCTTCATGTCCTCATCAAAGGAACTTCTACTTGCTGTGTTGGCCATCAAACTAAGCTGAGCTGTGAGGACTTCATATGAAACTGTAAAAGTGTCTAGCATCTCCTTTGCAGATTTGCAGTTAAGAACTTGATGATAGACATCATTTGGAAGTGCTGAGACTAAGGCTGTCCTGGCTTTGACATCAAGATTAACCTGCCTTTTATCTTCATCAGACCATAGATGAACAACTTTGATAACATATCTATGTTCTGCAGGAGTTGTATCAGTGGCAGCAGTAACTTCTATAGTGGAGGAAGGAACATATGGACCTTCAGTAACAGTCTTGAGCATCACATTATCAAGGCTTGACATATAGAGAAGAACTCTACTCTTCCAGAGAGAGAAGTTCTCTCCATCAAACATTGGAAACCTAGTGAGTGAGCCATTGTTGGAAGAACTGTTATAAGCAGCAACAGGAGTGACCATTTTGAGGTGTGGGGTAGAAGCAATTGAAGAGTGAGCAAAACAGATCTTAGATATGGATTATCTAGCCTGCTCTGATACCAGTTGTTGGTCCCGAATGGATACTACAACAAATGTTTGTAGAAGGGGGGGTTGAATACAAACTTTAGCAAATTAAAATTTAAGTGACACACGGTTTACTTTTATATAATTCTTATTGATGTAAATCAAGAATTGCATGAACTAGATGCGGAAAATCTAAGTTCAATAAAAGGTGGCAACTAAATTTGTCTAACACATAGACTAAGCTAATCCTAAACAACTTATGTTTAAGATGTTCAACACATGAACAAGTTTGTTACACTGAAAGTAAAATGCTAACTCTTCTAATTCTCAACAGATGAGATTTCAGTGTTCAACTCTATCTATTCGCATACTTAGCATGTTTCCATGCATGAATTTATATAAGCAAAGTGGTGTCCGGGTTGATGAAGAGAGAAGGAGACAAAGGTACTTGGTTTAATAATATTATAATAGATAAATTTAGTGGGTGAAAGGTAAGTTAACTTTACAATCAAAGTGTGTAAAGTAACCATACTTTTCAGTAAGGAGTTTACCCACTATCTATTATTATATTATTAAAGTACTACCCTTATATCTTAGGAGAGTAAACTTCTCTTTCCATGCTTGTACTTTTATCAACACCATGCTTTTTGAAGATTTGACTTTACCAAGTATAGAGTTGTCAGCCATACTTAGTTAAAGCAACATATCTTTGAGATCTTCTCTTCAAGATTATCTTTCTCCTTTTCCAGGGGATAAAGATCTATCATTTTTGTCTCTTTGCAGATACAAAAAGTTCTAAGTACTTTTACAAAGAAAGATCTAAGGCATAATAAGAACAACACATGTTCTGCATTTTACTAAAGAAAATAATATATAGAAAAGCTATTAACTGAGATATAGAATAATAACTCAGTTAACAGACACTGAACTGCAAATATAATTTTTCTCAGCTAAGGATAAATGTGAAATACTCAGCTGACTAGATTTGCTCAGCTGATCGAATTGCTCAACTGATAACACAAATCAACGTATAGTTAATAAACTGATCAACCTAAACTGTCAGCTGATCCCAAGGGCTCAGCTAATCGTTTGAGTATGATTAGCTTATGAAGAAAAGATTAGATAAGTAGTAAATACCTTATCTGACAGATGGGAGGCATCAGCTGATCAATGTGATTGTGTCAGCTGATCCTTGATAGCTCAGCTGATCTTGAAACTTTCCTCAGCTGATGATTTTGGACCATCAGCTGATCCATTGTAGATCTTCAGCTGATGCTTCTTGACTGATCTTTTCCTCTCAGCTGATCTTCCTGAAGCTTGTCCTTTAGCTGATACTCAGTGTTCAGCTGACACTTGTTTTCTTCAGCTGACACTTCTTACTTACAATTTTCTTTAAGTCTAACATGAAAAACAACACATGTTTTTCATTTATCTAAGTCTAAACTGAATAAGTATTTTTTTTTACATCAAATCCTATTTTAATTAATAGACATGTTTGATTTAGGTTTGAAATTGCTATCTCCCCAACAAGACATCTTTTCCATCTAAGCAAGCCTTCTCCATTACTGAACCACTCTACATGCTGCACATGGACTTATTTGGTCCTGTTGCTATTGCAAGTATTGGTGGAAGTAAGTATGCACTAGTTCTGGTTGATGAATTCTCAAGGTACACTTGGGTCATCTTTCTTAAGGCAAAGAGTGAGGCTGCTGAAGAGATAATTAGCTTTATCCAAAAGATGGAAGTGCTAAATGGCAATCTGGTAAGGATGCTTAGAAGTGATCATGGAACTGAGTTTAGAAATCAAACTCTAGAAGGTTTCTGTGATGAGAAAGACATATCTCAAAACTTCTCTGCTCCAAGGACTCCACAACAGAATGGTGTAGCTGAAAGAAGAAACAGAACTTTGATTGAAGCTGCAAGAACCATGCTGTGTGAGAGTGGGTTAGAATTCAACTTCTGGGCTGAAGCTGTCAGCTGTGCTTGTTTTACTCAGAACAGATCCCTAGTTATCAAAAGGCACAACAAAACTCCTTATGAAGTGCTCAAGGGAAGGAAGCCCAACATCAGCTTTCTACATATCTTTGGCTGTCAATGCTTCATTCTCAATCAGAAGGATCAATTGTAGAAGTTTGCACCTAAAGCTGATGAAGGTATATTTGTTGGATATTCTGTGATCTCCAAAGCTTACAGAATCTACAACATCAGAACAAAGGTCATAGAAGAATCAATCAATGTAAGTTTCAATGAAAATGACTTTGTTGCTTCATGTTCTACTAATTCATCTACAGGTGAGGAATTTAATGATCTACTACATACTGAAGACAACATTCAAGTTTCAGTTGATCCACTCCCATCAGCTGATGTAGAGGATCTAGATGAACCTGTTCCAATTCTACAAGAAACCAATGCACAACCTATTCTAAATCAACCCACACTTTTACTGAATGATGAGAATCATGATTCAACATCATTGGACTCTAATTCCATATCAAACATTCCTTCTTCAGTAGAAGTTTCCTCAGACTGCAACAATGAAATTTTGTCAGCTGATCAACCAGAGATATCATCAGTTGATCAAATCCAAGGAAGTTCAACTCCCCAAATCCAAAGAAATCCAAACTCTCCCTTAATCCAAAATACCTACAAAGACCTCAAAGATCATCCTAAAAATCAGGTAATAGGTAACATAGAAGCACCTGTACCAACAAGGTCAAAAGCCTGTAATTTATGTTTGTACACAGGTTTTGTTTCTATGATTAAACCAAAGAAGGTAGATGAAGCTCTTAGTGATCCCCACTGGATAAATGCTATACAAGAAGAATTGGCTGAATTTACTAGGAACAATGTATGGACTTTGGTGCCAAGACCAAAGGACAGATCTATCATTGGTACTAAGTGGGTGTTCAGAAACAAAATGGATGAACAAGGGCTGATCATCAGAAACAAGGCAAGACTAGTTGCTCAGGGGTACTGTCAAGAAGAAGGAATTGACTTTGATGAAACCTTTGCTCCTGTTGCAAGACTTGAAGCCATAAGACTGTTTCTAGCATATGCTGCCTTCAAAGACTTCAAAGTGTTTCAAATGGATGTTAAGAGTGCTTTCCTCAATGGTGAATTGAAGGAAGAGGTGTATGTCAAACAACCTCCTGGTTTTGAGGATGCAAGCAAGCCAGACCACGTATACTTCTTAAATAAAGCTTTATATGGTTTGAAGCAAGCTCCAAGAGCCTGGTATGATACCCTCTCTTCTTTTCTAACCACAAAAGGATTTACTAGAGGAAGCATAGATAGCACTTTATTCATAAGGAAATTCAAGGGTGATGTAATCCTTGTGCAGATATATGTAGATGATATAATATTTGGGTCTACAAATATCGACCTTTGCAAAAAGTTTTTAAACTCATGTCTGATAACTATCAGATGAGCATGATGGGTGAATTAAACTATTTTCTAGGTCTTCAAATTAAACAAGAGGTTGATGGAATTTTCATTCATCAAATAAAGTATGTAAATGACTTACTTAAGAAATTTGAGTTTGAAAATCGTTCTTCAATGAAAACACCCATGTCCACTGCCTTAAAGCTTGGAAATGACACTGATGGTAAATCAATGAACATTACAGCTTATAGAGGTATGATAGTGTCACTTTTATACCTCACAGCAAGCAGACCCGATATTATGTTTTCAATATGTCTCAGTGCTAGATATCAAGCAGATCCCAAAGAATCTCACTTAGCTGTTGTTAAAAGGATTTTCAGGTATCTCAAAGGAACTCCTAATCTAGGTCTTTGGTACCCCAAAGACTCTGATTTTGAGTTAGTTGGATACGCTGATTCTGATTTTGCAGGTTGCACACTAGACAGAAAGAGTACATCTGGTGGTTTTCAATTGTTAGGTAGAAGGTTAGTCAGCTGGTCAAGCAAAAAACAGAACTCTGTTTCAACTTCAACAGCTGAGGCAGAATACATTGCTGCTGGAAGCTGCTGTGCTCAACTGCTATGGCTGCAGAACCAACTACTTGATTATGACATACAGTTTGAAAACTCTCCAATCCTATGTGACAACACTAGTGCCATTTCTATCTCTAACAATCCTGTTTTGCATTCTAAGACCAAGCATATTGAAATCAGACATCATTTTCTAAGAGATAATGTGCAGAAAAGAAAGTTTTAATGCACTACATAAGCACTGATGTTCAATTAGTCGATCTTTTTACAAAACCTTTGGATGAATCTCGGTTCAACTTCCTAATATCTTGGAATGTTAAATTTGTAAAATATTCTTTCATAGTAGTTAGTTTGGTGTGAGAAAATAATTTTATTTGTGTGTGAAATGAAGTACTTATCTATGCTTCTTCATGTCTTATTTATGGTGAATCAGCTAATGGTATTCTGTCTGCTGACTACCATCAGCTGATGCTTACCTCAGCTGATCAACCATCAGCTAAGACCTAGACGCTCAGCTAAGTACCTCCATTAGCTGACACTTATTTTATCTCAACAAGGATCAACTGGCACTTTCTTTTGTCAGCCGATGATACTCAGAGTTAAAATTCTTGTGTCCCCACACTTATTTTATTAATTTCTCATTTGTATTTAATGTATTCCTAGATAGTATTTAATTTCGTTTAATTGTCCGTTAGTTGTCTGTGTATTTATTAACATTTCCGTTTATCACCTTTTGCAGAAGTGACAGTTACTTTTTGAAAAAGATTTTTATGTGACAGAATTGGTTTTCCAAAAAGATATAAATGATTTTTTGAGCGGTTTTCATTTCTCACGCTTTCAAAATTCTCAAAACTTCTACTCTCTGAAACCCTTCTTCTTCACTGCTTTCAAGTAACCTCGTCTCTGTGATCCAAAGTTCTGCAACAATGGTGATGTTCAACCCTACTGAAGTCCCACAAGCTATTTCAAGTGAGAATGTTACTCCTAACTCTCTCTTCACTATAACCCCAAATAACATCCTAATCAACACCGATATACCTCAATCCAAGGCAAATCAGGGATTTGAACCCATAGTTAACTTCATAAGAGCACATCCCATGTTTCCCTGCCTTTCTGCTCATCCTCTGTTCATCTTCCATCGCATTATTGGGGAGATGTGGTACACTGCCAGATACCACCCAAACAATCAAACTATCACTTGCACTATCCAAAATAATCAAACCCCCATTTTCATCTCTGTTGAAACCCTCAGACAAGCCGTATCCATACCTAACTTTGCCCCATTCCAACCCTTTGCCACTACTGAACAAACCTTGGAGGTTCTGCCACTGATTGGCTACAATGAACCAATTTCTCATGGTAGATACAAGCTGTCAGCCTTATGACACCCCTGGAAATACTTGGCTGGTGTCATCATTCGATGTTTTGGTCATAAATCAGGGAGCCATGACCTACTGAATCAAACTGAGCTTATGGTTCTTCATGCTCTGGTGACTGGGAGGAATGTAGATTTTGCTTAGATTATCTTTACTGAGATGGTGGATAAAATCACATTGGCAACTGTCAAAAAGACAACAAGGACCCATGTGCCATACATCAAATTTCTCAGCTTGGTTGCATTACAAGCATTGCAGTGGGAGGCATATACACATTTAAATGTGACACACAACACCATGCCAATCCAACAGATGGGTCAGAAGGTGTTTCATTTGGTGAGAGATGATGTTGGTCCTGCCATCACTCCTGAAATACAGGAGTTAATTGATGATGCAGATGGTGGTGATGATGAGGAAGGTGAGCATGAAGCTGTTCATGATCAACCAGCATATCTTGTGGTTGAAGATCTAGGTGAGATTGGTGATGCACATCCAGAAGAGGGTGTGGTATTGGAAGAAGTGGTTGGTGTTAATGATCTTGTTGATGAAGGGTCAGATAGATCTGAGGGTATCCATCATGATGATCCTGCTCCTATAGAGGATCAACATGCCCAAGAGGAATTAAATGTTGGTGATAACAGTGATGGAGATGATGATGATTTCCATGGTGATGATGGTGGTGAAAATATTCCAACTTCCACCTCATCTTCACAAATTGGGATGCCAATTACTGAATTCCCTGTCAGTTCTAGTTCTAGCACACCACAGAATCAACAAAGTGGAGTTGCAGCTGAAGGTGATGATGCTGAGGATGATACAATTTCTGACAATCTCATTCAACTGATTGAGATCAGCAAGACTCAGCACATCTCAGGTATAATCTCTACCACTCTTGAGGACACTCATTTGGTAAACCCCACCAGTGAGAACCCATCCTCTCCTCCAGTTGTAACACCCCCACAACATCCAAGCTCGAGTGCACTCCCAACAGTCACTAGTTCTACTCCCACCTACACCTATACAGAATCAAGGTCACAAGAGCTTGTGCCCTTTTCACAAGTCTCTGAGGTAGTGTTATCCACACCTCTGACAGTGTTGAGGGGGAGCCCACGGATGTTGATTTAACCCAACTGCCAGTGGATGTGTCCTCACAACAGGTCACATCTGTAAATATGGGACTCTTACAATCTGGGTCACCCTCCCAACAGGGTGATACCATTGAAAGACAGACCTTCTCCCAAGGTCACATTGTGTCTATGCCTATTATGAGTCTGCCCTTACCCTTAGTAAGCTCCCAACAGCTTGCTACTGAAATAAGGGAACCCCCACTGAGTGCAACCCTCACTCACACTCACATACTTGCACCCACATTTGATTCACTTCTAACACATATTACTGCACTACCTATCAATACTAGTGGCATAAACCAGCCATTGGTACAGGGTACAACTTCTATTCCCAGTTATCTTAGGCTTACATACCAAAGTCTAAGCGAGGGACCCCATCCCCTACCTGATATTGGTACTTCAACTCAATCAATCCCTACTCACCCTATTCCCTCTACCTCCTCTGAACCCTCACCTCAAATACTACAAAACCTACTGTCCATCTCTCAAAAGATGGATAGTCTTCAAGCCTCATTCACCTCTTTTCAAACCAAAACAGAATCTTAACTCTCTCTTCTAACCCAAGAAGTTGAGTCACTTAAAGCCACTCAATCCCAACCCCAACCCACCACTGCCTCTATTGATCTATCTCCAATTCTAATCAAATTGGATCAACTTCTATCCCAATCCTCTATCCCACCTCCTACTCCTTCACCTTCTATATCCAACCAAACCATATCTTTTCTAAACCACACTATTTCTAATCTCCTTACCCAACTTCAAACTCTTAGACCTTCCCCTCCTAACATTTCTGTAACCATCCCTGACTCTCTTCTTAGAGTCCATTCTCTTCTAAAAACCATAGATGATGAGGTCACACACTTAAGCCACTTCTCCAGACAAAAGCACAGTGAAACCCTTCAATAATTTACCAACATCACTGATGATATCCTCAGGCTGAGACAACCTCCATCATTCACCCAGACTCCTATCCCTACTACCTCTCCTTCACCCTCCAGTATCCCTCCCTCTACCCCCTCTGCATCTGCTAAGCCTGCCAAGCCTTCTGATAACTTTCCTTTCTCATTTGTTGATGACAAAAAGGGGGAGAAGTCAGACTCGGATTCTACTAGTTCAACCTTATCACCAGATCCTATTCAAGCAGTAGTAGCTGATAAGGCAGCAGCGGATCAAGCAGCTCCCAATGAAACAGAAACTCAAAGGAAATCAAATGTTGAGGGGGAGAATCCATCTGAGGGGGAGCAACCTACTCAAGATGAGCAGATGCCTAAAAGAAGGCTAAAACAAATGGCCAGAAGGAAGAGTGCAAAGAAATGAAGGCAAGGTGAATCCTATGTCCCAATTCAAGTACCATCTGAAGATTCTGATGATGATGAAGATGAATTGCCTCTGTCCTCTCTGCTCAACTTGAAAAAGCAGAGTCTCTCTACAACAGCTCCAACAGTCCAAGCTTCCTCTCCAGCTCAATCAAGTCAACCAACTCCCAGCAGTACATCAAGAAGAAAAGGAAAGAAAATCATGTCTGCTGAGGAGATTGAAGCTGAAGAAAGAAAAGAGGAGGAACTTCTTAAAGAAGATGAGAGTCTCAGAGAGCTTAGTGACTTAGCTGATGCACTTGGTACCTCTATTGAAGAAGTGTTAAAAACCAAGGAAAGGCATCAGGATTTCACTACTCCTGAAGATCTTGCTGCAATCATTGGTGTTACTGATGATGAACTGAGAGAATTACAAGAAGAAGAACTAATCATGCTGTCCTCTCAAACACATCAAGTACAAGCTGCACCACAGCAAGATGACCCTTCTACCAAGAAAGCTCTTAAAAGAGGAAAGACTCACAAGGAAGCCATTCAAGCTTTGCTCAACTTCAACTTTGGAAGCACTGCTCAGCAAACTGAAAGGCAATACAAGGAGTTCAGGGATAATAAAGAAAACTTGGTAAATAGAAGATGTACAGACATCATTTCTAGGGTTACTCCTTACAAAGGTACAGATGAAGGTCCTTATCTCAGAGTAGTGAGAAGAGATGAAAGAAACACTTATGAAGATACCTATCTACATCACTGCAAACTGCTATCCTTCTTTGAGATGATAGAGATCTTGTACCATCTCCTAAAGTCCAAAAGTGAAATTGTTCAAAGATTCATGGGAAAATTTGAGTACTGGATTCGAATGTCAGTATATAATAGACTCTTCACTCATGATCAATTTGTTGCTCATGTTCAAGCAATTGAGGATGCATTCAAGAAGACTTCAAAAGCCTTTGTTGCTGCTGAACAAATCATTCTCAATCTTGATCATCCCTATCTCCCTGCTTATGAGAATCTGAATACTGCTCTTCATCCCAATACTCGTCCTGAAATTTTCAGGTATATAACTGAACCTAAAAGAGGAATGTTCTTCATGAACAGAGCTGGTAATTGGAGATTTCTGAGAGAATCTGAGATAGGGAAAGCTCAAAAAGAACTAATATTTCAAGCTGTAATAGCTATAAGAGATTTGACAGGAAGTGAGCACTTTGAACAATTGATTAAATCAAGAGCTGATCAACTTCTAGCTGAAAATCCACAGATCAGAACTTTTGAAGTCAAGGAAGAACCTTGGTGGGAAGACAACTGAAACTTCATAACTAGACTAGTTGTATTTTTAATTTCTAGAATAGTTCAACTTCTGTACTTAGTTTAACTCTTAGATTGTTTACTCTGTACAAACTCTTCTGTAATTACTTGTTTTGTAATCAAGCTTGAAACTTTGATCATGGACTACTTAGCCAAATTGCTAGTATAGATGATTCTTAGTAGATAGTTCATCTAGTGTAAATATAGAAAATCAAAAATCCTAAAAACAGAAAAAGGATAGAAAAGATACCACAAAAACAGAACAATGGTACTTCATAAATGAAAAGATTCCCAAAAACAGAATATCAGGGAACATAATTTAAAGAGTTACCAAAAACAGATAGCTAGGTAACCAAATTGCACTTAAAAGTTTTATCTTTACAAATCCGAGTCAAACTGATTCTTCTTAAACAAGATAAGGTTTTGTCATCATCAAATAGGAGGAGATTATTGGGGAGATAGCAATATCAAACCTAAATCAAACATGTCTATTAAGTAAAATAGGATTTGATGTTAACAAAACCACATATTCAGTTTTGGACTTAGATTAATGAAAAACATGTGTTGTTTTTCTTATTAGACTTAAAGAAATTCTAAGTAAGAAATGTCAGCTGACGAGCCAAAGTGTCAGCTGAACACTGAGTATCAGCCAAAGGACCAGCTTCTGGAAGATCAGCTAAGAAGAAAAGACAAGTCAAGAAGCATCAGCTATGCATCTACAAAGCATCAGCTGATGGTGCAAACCATCAGCTGAGGGTTCCTCAAAGATCAGCTGAGCAGTCAAGGATCAACTAACAATATCTCATTGATCAGTTGATGCCTCCCATCTGTCAGATTAGGTATTTATTACTTATCCAATCTTCTTCTTGTAAGCTGATCATACTCAAATGGTTAGCTGAGCCCCTGGGATCAGCTGATTGTTTAGTTTGACTAGTTTATTAGCTGTACTATGATTTGTGTTATTAGCTGAGCAATTCGATCAGCTGAGTAAATCTAGTCAGCTGAGTCTTTCATATTTATCCTTAGCTGAGCAAAATTATATTTGCAGTTCAGTGTCTGTTAGCTGAGTAATTATTCTATAACTCAGATAATAGCTTTTGTATGTAGTGTTTTCTTAAGTCAAAGGCAGAACATGTGTTGTTCACTTTATGCCTTAGATCTTTCTTTGTAAAAGTACTTAGCACTTTTTGTATCTGCAAAGAGACAAAAAGGATAGATCTTTATCCCCTGGAAAAGGAGAAAGATACTTTTGAAGAGAAGATCTCGAAGATATGCTTCAACAACTAAGTATGGCTGGCAACTCCATATTTGGTAAAGTCAAATCTTCAGAAAGCATGGTGTTGATAAAAGTACAAGCATGGAAAGAGAAGCTTACTCTCCCAAGACATAAAGGTAGTACTTTAATAATATAATAATAGATAGTGGGTTCTTACCTTACTGAATAGTACATTTACTTTACACACTTTGTGTATAAAGTGAACTTACTTTTCACCCACTAACTTTATCTATTATAATATTATTAAACCAAGTACTTTTGTCTCATTCTCCTCTTCATCAATCCGGACACCTTTTCTTATATATACCCAAGCATGGAAACATGCTAAGTAAGCGAATAGATAGAGTTGAACACTGAAATCTCATCTGTTGAGAATTAGAAGAGTTAGCATTTTACTTTCAGTGTAACAAACTTGTTCATGTGTTGAACATCTTAGACATCAGTTGTTTAAGATTAGCATAGTCTATGTGTTAGACAAATTTAGTTGCCACCTTTTATTGAACTTAGATTTTCCGCATCTAGTTCATGTAATTCTTGATTCAAATCAATAAGAATTATATAAAAGTAAACCGTGTGTCTCTTAAATTTTTATTTGCTAAAGTTTGTATTCAACCCCCATTCTACAAATATTTGTTGTTGTAGTATCCATTCGGGACCAACAATATATATATATATATATATATATATATATATATATATATATATATATATATATATATATATATATATATATATATATATATATATATATATATATATATATATATTAATCTAATTTGTTTCATTTTAGCTCATAAGCAATTGATCTTAGTAGATGATGAATATAATAGAACTTGATTTTAACTTATATGTGATGAAGCAATACAAATTTTCATTTAGAATTTTCTAAGTAACCAAACAATATACAATATAAGACTATTTCATATGATTTATCAATAATTAATTTCTTAATGTTGTATCTTTCCGTCGCAACTACAACGGCAATCAAATCCTTGTTACCTTCAATCTGAGCAACAACTTTCATAATATTTCAAATAGTAAACTTAGAAAACTTAGAGTATATTAAATGATGTTTTTAAAATTAAGAATGTATAATAGGAAAATGTGACAACTTCAATACATGTTTGGAAACTAAACCCAAAAGAATTTAAAACGATTATAAAAATATTTAGTATGTAAAATTAATAATTTGGTTAAATATGATATTTTAAAATACCATAATAAGTAAAAATGATATTTGTAAATTAAGATGAAAAAAGACAATATTTTAAGGTTTAAGAAGAACATATATGATATAATTTTTAATAATTTTGAATTAAATTAGCATCAAAATAGAATCCAATTTTGAGCAAAACAAGTCAAAATTGGATTATAATTCCTATCAGAATAAATGATTAAAATTTAATAAAATACAATTTTCATCTAAATTTAATGGCTATGATTGTTTAATAAATTTAATTTAAATTAATCTTTATTCATATAATTGTCTAATATAAATAAAAGAGTAATTAAGATCAAATGTATTGTGGAATCCTAGCCTTAATCAATTTAGATTATACAATTTTGAGCATCAATCAATTTTGACTTTTAAATGTCAAACTAATATATATATATTTTAAACTTAAATATAACTTATTTTAAGACAATTATTTTGATATAAATATATTAATATATTTTAAGACAATTATTTTAACTTATTTTATTCATATAATTGTCTAATATAAATATATTTTAAGACAATTATTTTGATATATTAACTTATTATATTAAAACTTTGCGCGTTACATTTATTAGTTTATAAATCGTTAAAGAATTTTTTTTATATATGGGTTCTTACATTTTTTAATAACTATTAATATCAAATTTATTTTACTTGTTTTTTAGTATTAAAATTTTAATACAAATTTTGACAAATTACATATTATAGATTGCATTATAAAATACATAGAAAAACATATTATATGAGTAATAAAATTTTAATATATATTCTAGGAGCTTTTAACCCTCCATGAATATCTTTAATAGGCAACTATAAGCAAGTGCATCCAGCAGGAATCAAACCTACGAATTTGCCCGGCATATATATATATATAGGAAGGTTCTTGTAAGATGTGTTTTGCTATAAGATGTGTAAGATGCAATCGTAGCCGCTAGATTCATCAAAAGGTCAACAAAAAAAGTCAATAATTGATGGAGTCAAGGACAAAATTAATAAATACAGGGGTATAATAGGAAGAAAAAATTAGTACAATTATGGAAATAACAAAATTTTCGGATGTATATCAAATTGATGAATATGTTTGTCATGTACAAAATTGATGAAGATGGATAATTTAACTTGACGAATATATTCAAACAACAATAAACATAGATAAAGCATAAAATGAAATTGATGTACATTACCAATTAACTAATTAAAGGTGATATAGAAACATGAATTACTATATTCAAAGTAAATATTTACAAACCATAAAATTGATGAATTTCTTTAATTAATTAATTTTACAACTATAATCTCCAAAACAAACTTGATGAACTAAAAAGAAATTGGAACAAAAAATCAGAACTTTTAACAACATGATGATATACATGCAGATCTGAAAAGGTGTATACAAATTGATGAACTAAAAGAAATTAGAACCAAAAATCAAAACAAATGAGATACTGATGAAAAAAGCAAGGCGTATACATGCGGCGGCGGTAACCTTAATCGGCGGTACATGTACTTCACCACCAAGACTGCCGGATTCCGGCCGATATCGCTGTGGCGGCGGCGCAAAACCTCTTATACGGCCAGATCTACGGGGGCTGTAACCCTAATCGGTGGTGGGCTGTAACCCTAGTCGCTAATAGGGGCTGTAACCCTAGTCACTGACGGTGCCGTAACCCTAATCGCTGACGGGGCTGTAATCCTAGTCGCCGGAGGTCAGAGAGACATGGGAGGCAGGCAACAACTGAAATGAAATCGCTGACGGGGCTGTAACCCTAGTCGCCGGAAGTTAGAGAGACATGGGAGGCCGTCAACAACCAAGATGAAATCGCTGCGGGGGCTGTAACCCTAGTCGCCGGAGGTCAGAGAGACATGGGAGGCAGGCAACAACCGAGATGAAAAACAATGATGGAGGCTGTAACCCTAGTCGCCGGAAGTCAATGGAGGCAGAGATGAAACGTACGTATTGGGGGTCGGCGGAAGTCATGGGAGGCAGAGATGAAACATACGTATTGGGGGAGGCGATGGTAGTTTAGGATTTAAGGAATGAAATTAAATGTGGAGAGAGTATATTATCTCTTTACCTAAAATACCCTTTTCTTTAAAAGGACACATGTCATTTTCTTGTTGCATCTTACCCATCTTATTTTATTTTGCATCTTATTTGATCTCAACTCTATATATATATATATATATATATATATATATATATATATATATATATATATATATATATATATATATATATATATATATATATATATATTAATGGTTGCTTATTAATCTTGGTGTTATTATCTTCTTAAATATTAAAATACTAGTTAAATGTCCGTGTAACACACGGGATGATTTATAAAAGTAAATAATATTAAACAATAATAAACGATATAAAATAATTATAAAATGCAGAAAAATGAGAGTTAAAAAAAAGACGACAAACGAGTTCAATTTCAAGACCAGCGATGGAAGAATCGCGAAAGGAAAGAGCGGACGTGATTGAAGAAATACCAAATAACGTGATTAAATTTCTTGTACATATTATCAATCATTATATTTATAATTATAAACAATAAGGTCAAATACTTATTGTTATAATAAAAAAGAATTTAAAATAATTATAAAATATATTAAAATGATAGAACTAAAATTTGGTTAACATAATAATATAAATAAATATAAAATAATTAACTAAATTAAACAAATATAAATTAAAATAATAAAGGTTGTAAAAAATTTGTAATTCCCATAAATTCGAGACTATGGTTCTTTGTTGTTTAATTGTTTATAATATTTTGATATTTAATTATCATTAGTTTGATTAAGAGTTATCTTAAACTAATTCACATTAGTTTGACTCTAAAAAGTAAAAATCAAAATTTTGAAATTAAAAGAATTAACGGATAAGATTAAATCTTTTATTAAATGAAGGGTCCAGATTTTCTAATAATTTTTTTCAAATTAGTCTTTTATATATATATTAGAAGATTGTTTTTATCTATATTGATTTACATATATCATATTTATGCTTTATAACATTCTAAAATATCATATATAATTAAAATATTAGTTTTACTATTTTAAATATTCTAGAATCATTTTTAATTTTACCATTAGGTAGTATTTGGTTTCTTACCCTCTTTAAAACTATATTCATATAAAATTACGTATATATGATCTTCTATGAATCAATTTTACGTGATATAAAAAGATGAACTAATTTTAATATTATCTTTTGAATTTAAATAATACTCTTTTTTACATTTTATCTTATTTTATATTAAAATTAAATTTGAATATTTCTTGATTTAAAGTTAAAATTAAATTTTAATCTTAATCAAGTTTTAATTTTAACTATCTAAAGTTAAAAATATGTTTAATTTTAGATCAACTAAATAGTTAGAGTTTATTTTTTAATTAATAAAAGATTAAGATTATTTAATTAGATTAATAAAGATTAGTCTAGACTTCAGAACTTGTCTAAAGCAATATATAATTATCAATTTTATCTTAGGCTAGTATGGGCCTTTAAAATCAGCCTAAAAGACCATTTTTGGGCCTTTACAATCAAATTTATGTCAACTAAAAAAAAAAAAAAATGGCCGTTTAGAATTTAAAATTTAAAAGGTTCTTTTGGCAGCCGAAAAAAACTATATGCACTTAAAGTTACATCGGTTTTTATTGGGCCAAAAGTATGCTATAGATATTAAATGGAGCATAGAAGTGATATATCATTATATTTTTCTTTTTATTTATCTATCTATTAATAAGATTAATATAAGTGTAAAAACTAATGGAAAAAGTGATAAAATAAAATTAATAGACTCCACATGTCATCTTGTGATAAGTATGAAGATGAAGTAGGAAGAAATAGTAGAAGAATATATAAATTTTCTAAATAGATTCATACGCAATAAATTTCGTCTGTCTATGAAAGGTACAATTATTTAACAATACATGATACAAGTTACATAAATTATTGTATATAAATAATTTTTGTTAGGTACAAATTATCACCCATATTAAATAGCTAACTATTTAGTTATATATCATAATCCAATCATTATTATATAAGTGATAACCGACTTTTAGTTATCCAAACCGATATTATTCGGTTGTGGGGATTACGAACCATCAAAATAAAGGGATTTGAGGTCGTCCACAACTGTGGCATTTAAAATCCTAGTGGACATCGATAGTTTAAGGCGTGAAGATTGAGAGTTTCTACCGATAATATCTTGAAGTTTGACGTATTATAAGTGTAGGATGTTTTCCAATATATAAATCTAGGGAAAATAATCCCTGCAGTTGACTGCAGGGAACATACATGCAGCAAGGTCTTTTTTGTAATTTGATTATATTAAATAAATTATGCGCCTATTAATATGTTTGTATTTCTTCCATGTATAATCCACTCCTAGTGAACTCCTCAAGTCATAGTACCACCACATAAGCAAAATGTACAACTGCATTTTACCTAAACACTAGTCGTAGTACCACTAAATAAGCATATAATGTACAACTGCATTTCAATACCTTTAATCACACAAACAGTAAAGGAAAAACCACAACTCCTTATCTTGTGACGTGATTTGATTGTAACGACGAGAATAGATATTAAAAATTACATATGGAGGTTTGGTAAAAGAAATAGCAATAATGTCAAACAAACCTACTGTAACTGTGTAGTACAAAAGAAAAGTTAAATTTAAAAGTACAGTAGCCAAACTCATTGTCATCAAGTATCTGTGAAATCCAATGTCTCTTCAACCAAGTTGTGTTTATGTTGGTTTTCCATCTGAAATATTAAAGTAATCACAATTATAGAAAGAAAAACGAGGATATAAATGTGTAAAATAACAATACATGCATATCTTTCTCTTTTGGCACCCAGTAATGTTATGGCATATTCCTTTGCAATGAGCACACGTTTTTCTTTTCTTCGACGTCATAGCCATCTCCATACCAGACTTTATTCTCGTAGCAACCTTTGGGCGCCCTTTTGTTTTAACAGGATTTATAGGATCAGATACATAAATGTGTTGTGGCATGTTCCTTTATGTAATAATTGGCGCATTAGAGTTAATTTCTGAATTCACTTCAACTCTCGTGTTCTTTCTTCTATATTGCGCCTCAAGAAAATCATCAAAAAATTTATCAAGTTTTTCTTTTTCAAACCGTGAATCTCGCGCTTCCTCGAGTACTTTGTTAAATTTTGTTCTAGTAGACCATAAAGTCAAGAAATCAACTTCTTTATCAACATCGTTAACACCATTCGATCTTATTCCAATACTTCCCACCTTATAAGTTGATTTCATTGTCCATCTTGGTAATATGTAGTGATCAGGGATGGTCGTCATTAGCTTTCGCTTCATTATGTAAAGAATATGTTTGCACGATATACCACAAGTCTCGAATTTTGCGCCTGAACAAGTAGCAAAAAAATTTGAAGTAGCTTTATACTCAACGGTTTTCCAACTTTCTTTATTAGATTTTAAATACCCAACAAGATATTTCACCAAGTCACCATCTTTGCTTAATTTTTCGTGACCACAATCAACACTAGCTTTCCACTCTTTCTTAAAGATCTCATAAATATTTCTAGTATAACTTTTTGCTGCCATGGCTTCAATTGGATGATCACTTTGCAACGTAGGTTTTGAGTTTAATGTTCTAAAATTTTGCTCCTCTTCAGCACTTCTTCGTAGACTCACAGCTTTGTCATATTGAACCACAAAATCATTTAGCATGGTTTTGGAGTTCACAAAACCATCGAAATATGAATGAATGCTTTCGCTTCTCCCACTTGTTGTCATGCCAGCAAAAAATGTGTCTTTCATATACGCTTTCACCCAATGATGATGCAACTTATACATATTTCCCAACCAACTATTATCATCTATGTTATATTTTTCCTTTAGAACTTCCCATCCTGCTTCAAAATCAATAATAGTTTGGCTTTTAACCCATTTAGTATACATATCTTGAAAATCATCATATCGAGATCGTAATGGTTGAAGATGCTCCAAAACATGCTTCCGTATATGCCAAGCACATAAACGATGCCTTGTCTTTGGAAAGACCTTGCTAATTGCTTTACCCATAGCTATATCTTGGTCAGTAATGATCGAAATGGGTGGGCAATTATGCATACATTTCAGAAAATGTCTAAACAACCATGTAAACGTTGCCTCGGTTTCATTTTCCAACAAGGCTGCTCCAAGCAAAATAGACTGACCATGGTGATTTACTCCGACAAACGGAGCAAAAGGAAAACAAAATTTATTCGTCTTGTAAGTCACATAAAAAACAACATCACCAAATTGATTATAAGACGATCTTGATCTACCATCAGCCCAAAATACATTTCTAAATGTTCCATCTGTACTCAAGTCCACCGTGAAATAAAAATCTTTATCCACCTCAGCTTTCTCTTGAAAATGCATGATAACTCCATGACACTCTTTACCTAAATTACTTTTCCTTTCACTAGTAACAATAGTTGAACATTGAACACGAGTTACCTGATCATCTTGGTTGCCTCTATATGCATTCACTATTTTAGTGATTTCGCAAGATCTTATGCCTGCCTGTGACAACAAAGTTACTAGATCTCTACATTCTTTGGAACGATGAAAAACCTTTTGAGACCACTGTCTTGGTACTTGTGATGGATCATAATTTTTTTCACCTAATAGAACAAAATAATAACTAAATTCAACTAACAATGCAAAATAAGTTTGAAAAAAAGAGAATAGTGGGTTGATCCTAGTTAAACCAAACCTAGTTGAATATCAATTTCTTCTTCACCGGATATAAGATATCCGTTTTTGTCAATATCATCAATCAATGTATATCCTGTTTCATTATTTCCTTCACCTGATCAAGTTAAAAAAAATTCATCTTCAGTTCACAAATACAAAAATCTCTACCAAGTATGGATAAATTCATATAAAGTTACAAGCTACGAATTATGAAAGCAATTGTTCAACAATTTCTTTTTAATTGAAACATCAATTTATGCAATGTTTTATACAAAACGAAATCGTAATGAAGTACCTGATTGTACTCGATCGTTCTTGTTCCAACCTTGTCTCCAACTTATATCATCACTTGAAAACATGATGAAACGCACGAATTGTTTTTATGCATTAATTTCAGATTGAGTTCGCTGCTTTTCAGTTTTAATGAGTTCGCTGCTTTTCAGCGGGAACAATTGACTTCATTAGTTTGCCACCATATGGGCAAAATCGGTCCTGGATCGGTCCTGGACCACAGCCGGTCCGGTCCGGTCCGGACCTAGTCGGTCCTGGGCCGGTCCGGTCCTCGGCGGACCGGTCTTCGCGTAAGACCATTTCGATAAATTCGGTCTTCAGGCGGTCCTAGACCACTTCCGGACCGGTCCAAGTCCGGACCGGTCCGACTTCGGTCCTGGACCGGTCCGTTTTTTGTTCGGGTATTTTCCGGTTCGGTTTAGACATTTCCGGGTTTTTTTTAGTTTCGGTTTAAAATTTTCCAGTTTTCGGTTCATTTTTTTGTTTAAAAAAAAAGTGACTTGTTAATTTAAAAAAATGGCAACCAAATGGGGGGTATTTATAGGAGGAATTGAAAAAAAAAAAAAAAACGGAAACTAGCCGTTGGGACCGGTTCAGACCAGTCTGGACCGGTTTCGACCGAAAAACTAGCCGTTAGAATTTGAAATTGGACCGTTGGGCTTGGACCGGTCTTGGACCGGTTTGGACCGAGTTTGGACCGGTTCGGTCCGGACCGGTTCTTGGACCGTTTTGGACCGGTTCGGATTCTAGACCGGTTCTAGACCGGTTCGGACCGCTTACGTCATTTTCGGTCTCGGACCGGTATTGGACCGGTTCGGTTCGGGCGGTCTTTTTTGGACCGGTCCGGTCGGTCCTAAAAGCCCATCTCTACCATGTACTTTTGAGAGGAGTAGGTTAATTATAATGGGCTTATTATAAATATTGGGCCTAATATTTCTAGCTAGTAAATGAATACGCAAAGAAGCCTTCTGCATGTATGTTCCCTGCAGTCAACTGCAGGGATTATTTTCCCATAAATCTAACTCTTATTCATTTAAAGGTATTAAGAAGTTTTTAAATCTTAAATAAAAACTATACAAACAGCGTATACATATTAAAAGATTATAATGAATCGGATCAAGATATATTAAAAGGTTTCTATAAATTATCTTCTAAATAAATAAAATACTAAACTTCATCAATTTGGTTAGATAATCTTAACCCTTTATTTAATTGAAATTAAATCCTAACCATTCATTTTAATTAAAGTTAAAATTTAATTTTAACTTTAAATAGTCAAACTTGATACTTAATTTTGACTCTAAATCTCATTCAAATTTAACTCTTTTAAATTGTGTGCTAAAACAAATGTAATTTTAAAAACTTTAAAAATATTTAAACTATGGGAAATATATAATAAGATATTATTTAAACTGTAAATACTTTTTAAATGTTTAATATATAATAAGATAGGAGGTAAATAAAATATTATATATATTAAAAGATAACGTAAATATATAATAATATTGTCCAAATATCGATTTGTTTGAAAATTTGGTTAACTGGACAATTGGTTATGGTTCCAATTTTCGACCATAAGCCGTTTAAACACTCAAAATTTTGAATGGACATGTAAAAGATTTACTTATATTATAGAACTTGAAACTCTTTTAAATGATTTTCACATCAAGATTGATGTTATTCAACTTAAAAACCATATTTAATAGAAATCTTGAAGCAAAAACCAACAAGCATTAAATTAACTACCGAAGGATCGAGATCCATGTATTTATTGTAAAATAATCCCTAATATTAAATCATTTCCTCTAAAAAATTTCAAGCTAAAATTATTGGTTGTAAGAGACTAAGGGGGTGTTTGGTTCATTCTTTTGGGGGGATTTCAAGGGAATGTGAATTCAAATCCTCCCAAATGATGTGTTTGTTTTGCAATTATGAAGAAGGAATCAAAATGATGGGAATGGTTGAAATCCCATGAATGGGGGATTTAGAAATCCTCCCACCCCCCCTGGTATTTTGAAATCCCTCACTCATGGATTTGCTCCAGCGACCTCCGGCGACCGTCCGGCTAACCTTCTCCTTCAAACCCGACAAAAACCCTAGTCCCGTCTTCGTCTTCTCCATCAAACCCTAGTCGCCGTCTTCGTCTTCTCCGTCAAACCATCCGGCGACCCTCCGACTGTTCATCCGCCTTCCCTTCGTCGTTCCCTTCGTCAAACCCTAGCCTTCGCAAACCTGTTCATCATTCCCTTCGTCGTCGAGCTTCATCGCAAACCTGTTCATCGTCGCTTCGTCGTTCCCTTCACAAATCTGTCCGTCGTTCCCTTCGTCGTTCGTCGAAAACCCTAGCCGCCTTCGCCTAGATCTGAACCTTAGCCGCCGTTGTCGACAAAAATCCTAATCGCGTTGGCCGGCGTTCGTCGAAAACCTTAGCCGCCTTCGCCCAGATCTGAACCCTAGCCGCCGTGAGCTAACCAGGGCGGCGATGAGCTAGGTTCGAAACAGAGAAGGGCAGAGGCGAGACGGTGAGGAGGTGAGGTGGTGCGGAGGTGAGGTGGTGGCCGGTGTTCGCATGGTGGCCGGCGTTCGCATGGTGGCCGGAGTTAATGGGTTTGTGTTGGATGTATGAGGTGAACCAAACAAGGGAATGGGATTTTAAATCCCACCAAATGAATTCCCCCCAAATGCAATTCCCATGTATAAATCTCATTCCCCTCAAAATCAAAGAATGAATCAAACACCCCCTAAGAGCTAGGAGTACTCCATCCATATGATTTTGATTATCAACTAGGAGCATTGGGAGTACTTTATTCCTATGCTTTCATACTTTATCTGTCATATCATTCTTACATTAGCAATTATTTCTATATAATTTGTAATAGCGACCTCCTTATGAGAACCGATTTTTATATTTTTACTAGAACTATGGGGACCAGTTCTTAAGAAAATAACCGGTCTTTATGGGGAAAAGGCATGAGAATCGGTTTCCAACCAAAAAACCGGTTTCTATGGTGCTATATAGAGACCAATTTTATGGTTAGGAATCGGTCCCCATATTTTGCTATATCATAGAGATCGGTTCATATAAGGAAACCGTTCTCCCTGATTTTTGATGGGGAAATTTAAGAGGGAAGTTTAATTTATTTAGGTGGGAATTGTAATATAGGAGGGAACTTAATATTTTTTAATGGATATCAAGACTAGTCATGTTGAGAAAACCGGTCTTCATGACTTTAAAGTTGGAAAATTGAAAAAGTTAGAGAAAATAAATATCTTAGAGTTGGAAACTTAATTTGAGTTATTTAAATAACTATTAGTTAGGATTATTGTTATAATTATAGAAGTTATTTAAATAATTAAGTCCATAATTATTTAAAGAGTGCGTAACTAATTTGATTCATATGGTTTGTTAAAAATCACTGATTTAGTCTTTTAAATTGAAAAATTACTAAGACGGTCCCTCAAATTGACAATTTGTAACAATCATAGGGGGTGCTTGGTAGGGAGTCTTAGGGGGTAAGGAATGCAAATGGTAATAATGTTGCTTGTTTAGGTAGAATATAATCAATCATGATGCATTCCGCAGTAAGTTGGGGGAAATGAATTCAGTGTAATGGATTAGGCATGTGTGGCCCTATAGATCACCAACACCATCATTGACCACCCACCACTATCGCTGCCACCACCCTCTAGCGCCACTACTGACTGCCGCCATCGCTAACACCGTCACCGACAACAACCACTACACCATCATAACACGTTAACAATTAACACCACCAACAATATCTCTACCACCACCCTCTGGGCACCACCACCGATTGCCACTATCGTCATCGCCGCCACAACCACTACACTATCCTAACTTGTCTCAAAATCACTGCCACCTCCGCTACCACCATCAAAAATAGATGTTGCTATCACCGTCACCGTTACACTTTACTACCATCATAGATTGCTACCGCCTTTGCGAAGCCGGCATTTCCACCTCTCGTCGCCACCTTTATCGATTAGCAGAACCGCTTGTTGCAACCATCATCGTCATCAACTACCACCTGCTACCACCAACTGACATTAATCGTTGCCTCAACCAACATCGTTGTCACCGTCACCGACTATCAACACTAATGGTTGTTGTCAAAATCATCAACCACTAGCCCAACTTACTATTGCAACTAACAACCATAAACACCACTGACCACCCCCACCATTACTACCAACTACAGTCACCACCGTAAACTTGTACACAACACACACATACAGATATACATACATATATGTATATAATGGTTACCTATATTAACCAAGAAATACCAATGATAATAATAATACTAGGGAATGTTCATTGCATTCCTTTATATTCCCTTACACTTTGTCATTCCAATTCCCCTCTAAGCAACCATCTAGCCATTAGAAATAACGATGTTGGTGTTACAAATTTCAAAACAACCATTTTGCCCTAGGTACCGTGATTGCAGCCGTTCCCAAGCCATCTGTGTGTGATGTATGGCCATGATGAACTAATATTGACTATCATACACGCAATTGTTAATGATTGATAATAAACATATGTAATTACATATTAACTATGGGGGTACTTGGATGGAGGTTTTAGGGAGAGGAACAGAAATGGTAGTAATTAATATTGCTTGGTTTGGTGTAATATAATCAATCATTACCCATTAATCGGTAATGAACCATTCTCTAATAAATTGGGGGTGATGGATTGTAGGCAATAGGTTCAACTATGTATACGTAATACGTCTCCACCAATCACCACCATCATCAGCGCCACCACTAATTTCCCTCCACCACCGCCACCACCACCACCGACTGTCGCTGCCACTACCACCATCACTGACCACAACCACCACACCATTATAAACTCATTACAAAATCACCATGCGTACTTCCACGATCACCTCAATCACCACCACCATCATCAAAATCGCCGCCATCATCAACCATCGATTGCTTGCCAATGATCACCTCCTCTATAAAAAGAATCGTACTCAACACCACCACCAACATCGACCATCATCACCAACATCGCCATGGACCCAAGTGTGTATTGGTCCACCGATACACACTTGAGTCACATAAGCATGCTTATTAGTCTGTTATATATTCCCTTTGCTCTAATAGACTAATTGATACAAAATTTAATCTATAATGACCATAAATGTGATTCTTAAAAATAAATTATATGGACAAAAAAATTGTAATTTACTTTTATAAAGTTTACTTGTCGGACTTCATTTCGAGTTTTATAATTATAACATATATTAATTATTAATATAACATCTTATGGTGTTTAATATTTAGTATTTTGGGAAGCTATTAAAATGTTTTGGTAACATATAAATGTATATTTGTCAACGATAAATTAATTAAATTCAAATTCGTAAAGTTACTTTAAATGTAGAAAAAATATCCGTTATGTTAAGATAATCTAACTTAAGAAGTGATTTTACACTTACAGATCACTTCAATAAAGATAGTTTAGTCATTTTCTTTTTACTCGTTAAACTGATTTTAGTGTGTAACATCATCTATGTTAATATTACGGGTTATTTTCCAAAATTTTAAGTCTTGCTAATCCTTTTTATCAAAAAATTTAGTTGATAAAATCATATGGATGTTTTCTTTTTATTGATGAAGTTCTATTAAATATTTTAAGTTCTTTGAATTTATATTTAAACTTTGGTGTTATATTTTTATAAAATGTTCTTGATTATCCCGTAACATTCTTTTTTATTTTTATGATAGTTGTCAAGTAAACCGAGCCATTTTGCTATTGTTTATCAGAAAATTATATATGTAAATCAATCTAATTCGTTGAACAGATATTATTTATATATACATTAGATGGAGGATATGGTTGACAACTACTTTTTATAACATGATCACATAAAAAAAATTCTAGAAAGCTACCAATTTAGAAGATTATGTGGTCATAATTTATCATTTAGCAGCGAAGACATAGAACAATTTTAATGAACATTCTACGCTGAAATTTAAAAACTATTACAAAATGTTGTTTATACTTAGTTAATTTATAATGCTCAATTATTAAAAATGTGTCAACTTGGACGATAACGAATTATTATTAATAGGTTAAGTCATTTATAAAAGTTTGGAAGATAAAAATGTCACATGGTTTAAAAGTCATCTAAAGATTTAATGGAATTTCTGTATCTGTTGATTTTCCGAAAAATAAAAATATGCTCTGGTTTAGGGTATAGACAATCTAATTATTTGTGTGATTGTTTCTTGTACTCTTCTAGATCATATTTGTTTGTAACTTTACATCCCACAGAAATTGAACTCAGGTTTCTTGACCATACATCATGCAATTAAACCTAGAAGATATTAAAATACAGATTATTTAATTCATCGTTGACAAATGTACATTTATATATTAACAAAACATGTTTAGTAGCTTCCCAAAATATAATTAAACACTGTAAAATGTTATATCTATACTAATATATACAGTATTTTTCTCTCTCTTTTCTAAAATTCTAAACATCTTCATTTTATGTAATTTGGTATAAATAATGTATTCTTGATTTATACATAAAACGAAAATATTAATAGAGATTATTAGATTCTTAAATATTTTTCAATAACTAAACCTTTCATAATAAATAATAGGGTTAAAGTCACTAAACACAAAGAGGCTTTCGCCAATGTTCTGATATGGCACATTAATTTTTTTTTACATAGGCCATTTAACTTGTAAGAAACATGTTATTATAGTCATTTTGGTGATTTTGACCTGCAATAGCAGGTCACCTTCTTCCCCAATTTCCTTCACTTCGAATACAAACTTTGACCCTAAATAATATTTAAAACTATCGAGTTAATGAAAATTAAACTTTAACCAATAAGTTAATAACTAAATATTTCATTTATGTATATTATTTAAAACTCATCAGTCAATGCAAAGTGTCACAATAGTGCATGAATATACCACCGTGTTATACAAATCTGACATATTACTGGGTAAGAATTATTCGTCGCCGGCACTATGCTAGTGTAACAATACCTATATCACATTATAAAACATTTAACATTATCTATTAAAAATTTTAAGTTTATTTAACTTTAAGCAGTACAAGTTTTTATGAAAAGAATATAAACACTTGCAGCAATAACTAAATCAATAATTTCCTTAGAGTTTAGGGAGTACATGAACTATTTAGTTAGCATGTTTATGTGATGCAATAATTAAGCATGAAGCAAATCACCCTCAAATTTAGGATTGAAACATGACATACTTTACATTGACATACTTTTCAACATTTCAAGAGAATGAGAGGGAGAGAGGAGAGAGAGAGAGAGAATAGGGGCGAATAAAGGGGAGAGAGAATGTTTTTTTTGAAATATGTGAAATATGTGAGATATAGGTATTTTATGGATTTGATTATGTAACACCTCGTTTCATAAGCTTAAAATCAGTGAAAATTAAAAAATTTTAAACTATATGTACACAAAAGATTAGCAGCGGAACAAGACACTGATACATATTTGTATTGTTTATCGACTTAGCGTCAAAATACAACCAATCGAGCCAAGTCTCAAAAATCATACCAGTGTTACCAACTACGCACTGACTATCATATTAGAGTAATATAACAACAAGTATTCCACAAGATATATACATAACACTACCCAAAGCATTCCGCCTCGGCAGGCCATCACGTCACTAACCTGCGAAAAGGGAAATATCTCGAAACGTTAGCTATAACTCGCTAGTGAGCACAGATTTCACATAAGAATCAATAAGCATGCTATCACATCACAACATGACACAAAAAGCTAAGATATCACGTAGCGGTGTGCCGACATGTCAGCAGGGTCATATCTCGCGAGATAGCTAGTCCGGCTCAACGACCCTAGCTGGGGAATCAGTCACAACCAACCGTACAAGTGGGGGAGCGAAGATCAGTCCACCATCACGTTTGAGCCACAAGGACTCGGTTCAGATCTGATCATAGACCAAGACCCTCATTGTATGTCGGGGAACGACGGTCTTGCAGAACCTTTAACCCGGAAATCGCCGACGAGTACCGTTAAATCCCGAATAACACTCAAGGGATCCAGCCGCAACTGACCTCTACTCACGTCGTTTGTCTGAACAAGAATCATGATGAATGCTTATATTCACACATTTACATGACTAAATACACCACACTTTGTATACATTCATGCTTAAATGTTCCACAATGGACTTAATAATGAAATATTTGCCAATATGTTTTAATCATGATAAAGATGCTTAATTCTAGTATTATCTTTATAATTTTAGGTTTGGCAAGTAATGAAGGATGGATGCAAAGTCTTTTAACACTGCCAAAGTGATATGAGGTAGACCCGAGATGAAAGATTTGGTGAAAAGTTGGAGCAAAATGCAAGAAAAATATATAAATCCTTCAAGAGTTTGTGTCGAGACCTTGTCACAGCCTCCTCATGCCCTCGGTTGAATGTCACCAGGTGCTCACACCCACAAGGAAAGTCACGACAACCTTCTTTAAATTCCAGTGGCTACTGGAATTTTGCATCACTTGGTCGCTACTTGCTCGCAGCCTCGTCGTGGCCGTGAGGGCTGAATGAAGTAAACGCAGTGACTACTGGAATTTTACATCACTTGGTCGTGACCTGCTCGCAGTCTCGTCGTGGGCGCGAGGGCTGAATGAAGTGATCGATTAGTCAGGCCTTAAAATTAACACCGTCACTACCTGCCCCGCTACTTGCTCGTGACCGTGACACCTTCCTGCACCCTTTTAAATGTGAAACGCAGAAAAGAAAAAAAACCCTACGTTCTTTTTGGAGCAGTGCAGCAGAATAACCCCTTCCTCTCACGACCCGGGGCATGTCGTCACCTCACGTGCACTCGAAATTAGGCACGGGATCAACGTAATTCAAAGGAAAAAACAGTTTTTCGGGGGAGAGAAGCTTGAAAACCGTCATCATCTCACGACCTTGGGGGCGATTTTGGGGCTGAATTGGCGATCAGACATCATGAAGCAAGGAATGAACCAAGAACAATAGTTAGTCAAATTCATCTTGTTTTAGGTATTTTCTTTCGAATTCTTATTGTTATTAGGTTTTAGAATTAGTCATGTGTGGCTAATTCTTCTTTCTAGCATTAATCACTTGAGATTTTGATGATTTATACCTAGAGATTCTATTGCAATCGTTTGGAGATGAGATTATTTGTTGGATTTCTAGGTTGAATGTCTACTTCACTTGCAATGTTAATTAATTTGGCCAATTATGCGATGTTCTTGTGATTGTTTGTTAGTTGAAATCTTAGATACGTAATAGTCTATTGATTTTTACAAAGTGACAACATAACTCTTTTGATTTGAACACGGTTTACAAAACGAGTTCTTGAAATCTTGCAATCAAAGTGATGTTAAGCCAAGCTTACGAGCTTAACTTTTGAGTCGATGTTTCCAATCTGCTGTGGTTAATTATAATTGGGTTGTTGAGAGCTTATTCATCATTCCAATTGTAATAAAAAGTTTAGCTGAAGAGCTTGTTTTAGCTAAGTTTTAATTAAAGGGATTGATAGTTGTCAGAGCTTATTGACAACTATTTTCGACTTAATCTTATCCTATTCGTTTGTTAATAGAATCGATGACATGTGTTTCTCATTATAATCGAGAGTGGTTAGTGCTGGTGTTTTTAATTACTTGTTTTTTATATAATTCAGTTTGCATGTTTAGTTTAGTTAATTAATCAACCCCCCCCCCCTTTTCGTATTTGTGGTAATTCGTCGTTCTTGTACCGAAGTTGTCTAGTGATAAAAAGTTGATCCGAGTCTCTGTGGATTCGATCCTACTTACCATTGATACTATATTCATTTATAGTCGTTGTAGTAAAGTTGGTATTATTATTTGGTGGACTCGGCATCCATCAAATTTTTGGCGCCGTTGCCGGGGACTCGGTGTTTCTAACGGTTTATGTCCAGATCTTCACATGCAGGTACCCCCATATCCATATATTTAGAAATCGAATGAACAGCCAAACGGTTTAGGAAAATAGAAAGACTCAGAAAAGCACAAGGTGAATCTTCAAGTTCACCTGTAATCAATATCTGGAAGGATATTGATTTACCATCTGATTCTGAAAGCGAAACAGAGGAAAAGAAGACGGAAACTGAGAAAAAGGAGGATAAGGAGCCGGAAGTTGAAATGGCAGATGATGAAGAACGAACTCTCCGTCAGCTAGCAACTCAAGATGTCACTCAGACTCCAATCTGCATTAGGTATCCAACAGGTAATCAGGATTTTGTTCTTAAAACCGGGTTGGTCCACCTCTTACCCACTTATCATGGTTTGGAGAATGAGGACCCTAATAAGCACCTTAAACAATTTCATATAGTCTGTCTTAGCATGAAACCAGCCGAGGTTACGAAGGATCTTATTAAATTTAAGGCCTTTCCTTTTGCTTTAAAAGACCGTGCCACAGACTGGTTATACTCGTTACCCCCTAATACGGTAACGACATGGAACCAAATGGCGAGGTTATTTTTAGATAATTTTTTTCCCGCCTCTAGAGCTACTAATCTCCGTAGAGAGATTTGTAGCATTAAACAACGAGATGTTGAAACTCTCCATGAATATTGGGAGAGATTCAAACATCTCTGTGTGAGTTGCCCACAACATGGAATCTCGGAACAATTGCTTTTGCAATACTTTTACGAGGGTCTTCTCCCGATGGATAGAAAGATGATTGATGCTGCAAGTGGCGGTGCCATGTTTAATAAGACCCCGACCGAGGTTAGAGCTTTAATAACTACTATGGCTGAAAATTCCCAACATTTTAGTGTGAGGAATGACATACGAAGAGAACCAACAAAAGTCAATCAGGTAAAATTTTCTAGTATTGAAAGTCGTTTGTATGATCTTACTAACTTGGTGAAATAGCTTGTAGTAGATAAAGAGCAGGTGAAAGCTTGTGGCATATGTTTGGAGACGAGCCATCCCACCGATGCATGCCCACAACTTCAGGAAGATGTGTTGGTGATGGCTGAAAATGTGAATGCTATAGGAGGCTTTCAAGGTCAGCCACAACAACGGTATTTTAACAACAATTTTGGTGACCAAAGACCTCGATTTCAGAATTTCCAGCAAAGGCTACCACCTCAACAATTTCAGCAAGGAGCACCCTTCAATCCGAATCAAGCTACTTCTAGTAGCTCAGGTATGTCCCTTGAAGACATTGTTAAAAATTTGGCTGCTAACACTCTTCAATTTAAACAGAAAACAGAAGCAAGTATTCACAATTTGGGAGCTCAAATGACATAACTTGCTACTTCTATAAGTCGGTTGGAATCTCAAGGTAAACTACCCTCTCAAACAGAAACAAACCTCAAACAGAATGTGAGTGCAATAGTCTTGAGGAGTGGCAAGCAGCTAGAAGAACCAAAGTTAGCAAAGGGTAGAGATATGGAGAAAGAGAAAGAGGTAAGTCCAAAACTGGTCCAAAGTGAGAAACCACCGGAATCCATAATTGATGTAAGTGGCAGTGCAAAGGTAATTCCCCTTCCCTTTCCTACACGTTTTCAAATGTCTAATAAAGCTAAAGAAGAAAAAGAAATTTTAGAGACTTTTAGGAAGGTTGAGGTGAATATTCCTCTTTTAGATGCAATCAAGCAAGTCCCTCGTTACGCCAAGTTTTTAAAAGAATTGTGTACTAATAAAAGGAAACTTAGGGGTAACGAAACAATTAATATGAGTGAAAATGTGTCGGCTGTGCTTCAAAAGAAGCTGCCCCCAAAATGTAAGGATCCCGGTGTTTTCACCATTCCTTGTAAATTGGGGAATGTCACGATCGATAAGGCTATGCTTGATCTGGGTGCATCTATCAATGTGATGCCATACTCTATCTTCAAGACTTTAAATGTAGGTCCTTTACAAGAAACCGGAGTGGTGATTCAGTTGGCCGATAGATCTGTGGTGCACCCGAAAGGGTTACTAGAGGATTTATTGGTTCAAGTGAATGAGCTTGTTTTCCCCGCTGATTTTTATATCATTGATATGGAGGAGGACTCTCATCCAAAATCCACATCCACTTTGTTAGGGAGACCTTTCTTGAAAACGTCAAAGACAAAGATAGATGTTCATAATGACACACTTTCTATGGAATTCAATGGTAACACCATCCATTTTAATATCTATGAAGCCATGCGTTTTCCTAGTGATGTTTCCTCTCTTTGTGCCATTGATATTATTGAACCTATTTCTCAAGAGTTATTTGAATTGACACATTTTGATGCTTTAGACATAACTTTGAGCAGGTCCTTGAATGCAGCGGGAGTGACTAAACTCATTAAAATGTGTGATCTTGGACCTGAATTCCATGAGTTAGCAGCTTCTATGGATCAAAAAGAAACTTCCAGGTATGATATTGCTCAGATTTCTTTACCACCATCTAACCAAAAGCTGCTCCCTTCCATTTTGTAGGCACCGAACTTAGAGTTAAAGAAACTGCCCAATTACCTCAAGTATGTCTATCTAGGAGAAGGAGATCAGCTGCCGGTGATCATCTCAAGTAGCCTCGACACCTCCGAGGAGAAACAACTTATCTCTGTGCTCAAACAATACAAGGAAGCCATCGGTTGGACGATAGCCGACATAAAAGGTTTGAGTCCATCAACTTGTATGCACAAGATATTAACAGATTCCGTGAAGCACAAAGGCGCTTGAATCCTCCTATGATGGAAGTCATCAAGAAAGAAATTCAGAAGTTACTAGATGCAGATATGATCTTTGCAATTTCTGATAGCAAATGGGTGAGTCCAATTCAAGTTGTCCTAAAGAAATCCGGTGTGATGGTAATGGAGAATGCCGATGGAGTGATGGTTCCAACGAAAGTACAAAGTGGCTGGAGAGTATGCATCGAATACCGACGGTTGAATGCTTCTACTCGAAAGGATCACTTTCCTTTACCATTTATCGACCAGATGCCGAGCGATTGGCAGGTAAGTCTCAATATTGTTGCCTAGATGGTTTTTCTGGTTTTCATCAAATTCCGGTTGCACCGGAAGATCAAGAGAAAACCACCTTTACATGTCCTTTCGGCACTTTTGCTTATCGCCGAATGCCCTTTGGCCTATGCAACGCACCGGCTACTTTTCAGCGGTGTATGATGAGCATTTTTTCTGAATTTGTGGAAAATATCATTGAAGTTTTTATGGATGATTTCACCGTCTATGGAAACTCCTTTGATGAATGTTTAGAAAATATCAGAAAAATTCTTCAAAGATGCATAGACACCAACTTGGTTTTAAATTATTAAAAATGTCATTTTATGGTGAACCAAGGGCTGATTTTAGGACATATTGTTTCAAGTAAAGGGATCGAAGTTGATAAGGCTAAAGTAGATGTGATTAAAAGCTTACCCTACCCCACTTCGGTGAGGGAAGTCCGGTCATTTTTGGGTCATGCAGGTTTTTATAGGCGCTTTATCAGAGATTTCTCACACATTACCCGACCGATGTGCCATCTACTTCAAAAAGATGTTGATTTCAAGTTTGACGAGAAGTGCAAGGAAGCTTTTGATAAGCTTAAAGAGATGCTCACATCTGCCCCAATCATGAAGTCACCTAATTGGGATCTCCCTTTTGAGATCATGTGTGATGCCAGTAGTTACGCTATTGGAGCGGTCTTAGGGAAACGGGTTGGAAAGAACCCGCATGTTATATACTATGCCTCGAGAACCCTCGATAGCGAGCAAGCAAACTACTCCACTACGGAGAAGGAATTGCTTGCGGTCGTCTTTGCTTTAGAAAAGTTTCGTCAATATCTTTTGGGTACTAAGGTTATTGTTTTTACTGACCATGCAGCGTTGCGGTACCTGATGACAAAGAAGGATGCAAAGCCACGACTAATCCGATGGATTTTGTTGCTCCAGGAATTCAACTTAGAAATTAGAGACAAAAATGGAGCAAAAAATCTAGTTGCAGATCACTTGAGCCGGATTACTCCCACTGAAGAGTCGTTACCATTAAATGATCATTTCCCAGATGATTACCTTTTTGAAATGAAGACCATGGTTCCTTGGTATGCCGACATAGTTAACTATTTAGTGACCGGAACCACACCTAAAGAGCTGCCAAGATCAAAGCGAGACAAGATCAAATCATCCGGCGATGCGTAAGTGACGATGAGGTAACCTCTATTTTAGAATTTTGTCATTCTTACGCTTGTGGTGGCCATTTTGGCCCAACAAGGACAGCCCATAAGGTTCTCGAGAGTGGCCTCTTTTGGCCACACATTCATCGAGATGCCTACATGTTTTGTAAAGCTTGTCCTCATTGCCAATACACCGGAAATCTTAGCCGCAGAGATCAAATGCCTTTGACCCCCATTCATGCTTGCGAGATTTTTGACATATGGGGGATTGATTTCATGGGTCCCTTCCCATGTTCTTTTGGATTTTATTACATCTTACTTGCTGTCTATTACGCATCTAAGTGGGTAGAGGCGCAAGCGACACGGACTGACAGTGCAAAAGATGTTTCAGATTTTGTGAAAGATAAGATTTTCTGCAGATATGGAGTTCCACGGGTGGTGATCAGTGATAGGGGAACCCATTTTGTCAATGGTGTGATGACGGCTTTGTTCAAAAAGTATGGTGTAAAGCACCACATCTCCACCGCCTACCACCCACAGATAAATAGACAAGCGGAGGTATCTAATCGGGAGATCAAGCAAATTCTAGAAAAAAAAATAAACCCGAGTAGAAAAGATTGGAGTTTGAGGCTTAACAATGCATTATGGGCCTACCGAACCGCTTACAAATCCCCGATAGGTATGTCCCCCTTTCGCCTAATTTATGGGAAGTCTTGTCATCTTCCTGTTGAGTTGGAACATTAAGCTTTTTGGGTTGTGAAAACTGTCAACCTTGATATTGATAAAGCCGGTACTCACCGAAAACTCCAACTCCAAGAATTGGAAGAGTTACGCAATGATGCGTACGAGAGTAGTCACTTGTATAAAGAAAAGACCAAAGCTTTTCATGATAAAATGTCTTCTCGTAAGACGTTTGTTTTAGGTCAAAAGGTCTTACTTTTTCACTCTCGTCTCAAGTTGTTCCCTAGGAAACTTAGGTCCCGCTGGGTGGGACCATTCATTGTTACTAACGTTTTTAGTCATGGTGCTGTAGAGATTAAAAGTGAGAAAACAGGCAAAGTGTTCAAAGTAAACGGACATCGCTTAAAGCCGTTTTATGAAGGATTCAAACCTGCTGACATAGAGGTTTTCAAGGTGGAGGTGCCAGAGAAAGGAGCACCTTAGACATGACGGTGTCGAGCCAACGACGTTAAAAAAAGGCGCTGATTGGGAGGCAACCCAATTTTATCACTTTGTTTCCGTTTTTATTTTCAGTTTGTGTTGTTTTCGTAATCTGATGAATTTATTTCCAGGTTGGCGTTTGTTTGTTGGCCATCATAGTTCAACCCCCAAGTACGCAGTAACACAAGGCATCCATACCAACCACCATTTATTGTGCATACGTCTACACATCAGGGGAGTTTACTGTTTCCCTTTGCTCTTCATTATTATGATTTTTGCATACATTGAGGACAATGCATGATTTAAAGTGTGGGGTTGGGATATCGTTTGTATTTTGTTGTGTACATTGTGTGTTTTAGTGTTTTTCAAGTTAACCTTTACTTTGTTTTTGATTATCTGAGGGATTGACATGGTCACGCATTTTAGGCGTAGAGTTGATCATAGGTTGAGATGGGTATAGCATGATTAAGTTATAGTATGTCCATGATCTACTTGCATTGTGCTAGATGTAATACTTGATTTATACTAATCTTGTGAGCTACAAACCACCATTTGTGAGACTTTGAGCCTAACGACCACAAAGAAAGAAAGAAAATTTAATGGTCGAATATCATTTCGGTGTGTTTTACGTCTTCACTAGATAAAGCTTTTAGAACTTGTACCGATTCTCCTCAAGGTTGTATTGATGTGAACGACTAGAATCATTAAGGTATTCCTTATAAAAAAACTCCCATTTTTCCTTTACCTTGTTCGTATATCTACACCACCTTAAGCTACCTTTGCCTTTTTTTATTTCCCAACTCACACTACAATCTAAAACCGAACACCGTTTATCCCTAAACCTGAGACTTGTGAATCTGAAAACAAATCAAGCGCAAAAAAAAAAAAAAAGAAGGCAGTAAAACAAGCAGTTTAAAGAGAACGCTTGCCTGAAAAGAAGTGTATGTGTTATTGCGCGAGTACGGAATTTAAGTACACAAGTCTTAGAAATTTCAGCCATTTTTCCTATACATTCCTAATTTGCCGAACCTAGATTGATAACCATCACAAGACCTTTTGGTTCATGTTGAGTACACGATCTAACAATGGAGAGTGAGAATTGGTACAAGCCTATGATAAGCAATTGATAGTGAATTGACGTTTGAGCGGTATACAGTTGGCCACTTGACTGAATATACACCTTGAGTGTTTTCTTATCTTTCGTGAGAGTTCGTAAGATTAGTTTTTGTCAAGTTTTATGTTCTTCACATGCTTGTAGTAATTGTTGATATATAAAGCTCATGATATTCTATATGTTCATATACCTATGTGATTCCGAGTGCCTGATATGTCTTCGTCTTGTCATTGCCGAGGATGGTCAATGAATAAAGTGTGGGGTTATTTGATGAATGCTTATATTCACACATTTACATGACTAAATACACCACACTTAGTATACATTCATGCTTAAATGTTCCACAATGGACTTAATAGTGAAATATTTGCCAATATGTTTTAATCATGATAAAGATACTTAATTCTCGTATTATCTTTATAATTTTAGGTTTTGCAAGTAATGGAGGATGGATGCAAAGTCTTTTAACACTGCCAAAGTGATATGAGGTAGACCCGAGATGAAAGATTTGGTGAAAAGTTGGAGCAAAATGCAAGAAAAATATATAAATCCCTCAAGAGTTTGTGTTGAGACCTTGTCACAGCCTTCTCGTGCCCTCGGTTGTATGTCACCAGGTGCTCACACCCACGAGAAAAGTCACGACAGCCTTCTTTAAATTCCAGTGGCTACTGGAATTTTGTATCACTTGGTCGCTACTTGCTCGTAGCCTCGTCGTGGCCGTGAGGGCGGAATGAAGTAAACGCAGTGACTACTGGAATTTTACATCACTTGGTCGTGATCTGCTCGCAGTCTCGTCGTGGGCGCGAGGGCTAAATGAAGTGATCGATTAGTCAGGCCTTAAAATTAACACCGTCACTACCTGCCCCGCTACTTGCTCGCAAACTCAATGTATGACAGGCCTAAAAAACGATCAAGCAAAAGCATGCCAAGCTACTGAAGTTCTCTCTTTTTTTTCTATCAAAAAACTCAGTTGCATGCTATATGAATAGAACATGAGGGATGCATAGACTTTTCATGTCCCGCTAATTGGTGCATGAACAACCGAAGGGCAAAACACAACTAAATGTGACTAAGCAGCATAAACAAGTCAAACTGATTCTGGAATTTTAAAAATAAACTAGACTAAAACAGGATAAACATGGGTAATGAAATGAAAGACTTAGGCTCAAAGTGGTTAACTAGGGGTAATATATAAAAATTGGCTAAAAACAAAAGTATATTGGCTGAATTGGGGTTTCCTAGTGCCTCTATCATGTAAATGCAAACATTTAGTTCATGGTCTTGAAATGCATGTAATGAGCAAGTTCTATCATCAAAGCAACTATCAGCATGTATGTGAGCTATTCCATGAGCTAACTGAATAAAGAAACGAAGTGTTGTGGCTCGAATGCTCAGGAATGCGAGTGTAGGTGTGGATGTGCAATAAAAGTCAGATAATCAACAAAACTCAAGTGATTTGTGATAAGGCAGCTTCATGAAAGTTATGCGTGGTGCAATCCTCCTAGTGTCACTTTACTTAACAATCTATCTTGCATGAGGGTCTAAAAATGTCCAAAAGGATACAACTTTGTGAAAATTTTTAGTCAAAATCCATTTCTAAGTTTTTATGCATGCAGAGTTTAAAACCGGACAAACATAGCAAGTAAATGGCAAAATATAACCCCCTCCCCACACTTAAATCGTACATTGTCCTCAATGTACAAAAAGATAAACAAAATCCAATAAAGTGCAGAGAAAGGGTAAAGGAAACTCCCTAAACCGCAAAATAGCAAATGCATAGTGTGGATTCTCCCCACACTTGAAATTGAGCTTCGAACATGTACATGCTCTCGGATATAACAATCATGAAACCAACAATGGAGAATTAGCAAAAGAGAGGATAACATAAATAAAGCAGTAAAAGCAATAACAATAATAATAATAGTAGTAATAACCATAAGCGGCCTGATGTATTTTGATATAACAAAAAGAAGGCAAGTATATCCGATAATGTAGCATCTAGGTATGCACAACCAAATATACTTTCAAAAGTTGTACAACCAATAAAAATAGACTAGTTCTAACATACAATAACACTATAATCTAAGACTCGTCAGAACTGCCGCTTAAGGCACTACTGCCTGCACCACCGGCATCATCGCCTCCGGCGTTGCCGGTATCAAGTGGTAGAATTATGGGAATATCCGGCGGAAAGGCAGGGATTGGCTCAAGTGGAACCTGCAGATGCTGAGCGATAGAAATGAGGGACTGCGTCTGCCATCTGACCCACTGCCATAACATATATTCATTGGATTATCATCATAAATAAACATCTAGAAATTCATATGATCAAAGCATATAAGCATATATATATATATATATATATATATATATATATATATATATATATATATATATATATATATATACCAAGAACTATATTGGAATCATCTTGATTCAAGTGAACAAATAAGTTTAGAATTCCATCATAATAATATTAATCATACAAACCATTGATTTCATACCAAACATTCTGGAAATTAGTTTAAAGTTTACCAAAATGAAGAACAACAACAATGGTGATGAAAGAGATGAAGATGGAAGCTCCAAAAGCTTGAAAGATCTTCTCCTAGCCTTCTCCAATGCTCCAAGGGTTCCCCATAGGTAAATATACGAGTTTAGGACCGCGAAATATAGAGAGAGTATGTACAAAAGTCGACCCAAGGATCTATCTTTTCTGTTTTTGCGAACTTCTATTTATAGGCATACAGGGCAGCCTTCACGGCCATAAAGGATCTTCACGGGCCGTGAAGAATATGGGTTTCACGACCTTACACGGGTCGTGAAGGACGTCGTGAAGTTTTGATTCCCCAAGTGGGTCAAGTGGCCATGTGCCCGGTGATAAGGTTTCTCAGGACCTTCTCACGGGCCATGAGAGGTCGTGAAGGGCTTTATCTTCATGACTCGTGAGGTTCTTATCCTGCTCGTGGAGCATGTGGCCTTCACGGCCCGTGAGAGGTCGTGAAGGGCTTTGATTCTTTATTTTTCACATGCTCTGCTAGAAATCAACCGGGAACCGAATGTTTGTTGCCAAAATGTTAATAAATGTCTGCATGGTGAATAACAAGTGATTAAGAGGCTAAATTAAAAATTATCACGGCAAATCTAGGCAATACGCAGGGAAATACGTGTAAGAAACATGTATACATTGGAGTATATCAATAGTTGATTCATGAACAGTTAGTTTATGATAGATTGCTCATAAACAGTTGTTTTATGAGAGTTTACATTATCACACTTTGTTTTGGGGTATAAGAGTTTTTAAGACCTGGTTATCCTAAGTGTCTGGCTAGGGACCTCCTTAGGCTAGCAATGTACAGTAACTATTACTTATCTTGCACAAGTGGGAGTCTGTTGGATTATATGCAGAGATAATTAATGGGTACATTGTATCCAATGTTATAAGAGACTAAAGGGTCACACTGCTACACACCCAATTAGAACAGTTGGAATTTACCATAATTTTGTGTGAAAATAATTAATCAGTTGGATTAATTATTAGAGAGAAAAAGTAAATAATTAAGCAGTTGAATTAATTATCAAAAGGGAATAAATAATAAATAGTTATTTATTATTTAAAAGGGAATTAAATATTAAGTTTAATATTTAACAGACCAGTTAATTAATAGTTAATTAATAATTAATTAATTAATTAGTAAAGTCCAAGGGGTCAAAGTGCAAGGAATGAAACTTCAATTAAAGCACTTTAATTAAAGTTATGGGCTTTAATTGAATGGGCTTGGGCTTGGATAATGTTTAAGTATTTAAACCAAGAAAAGTTCATTTATCCTTAAGGTTTTAATTAACAACAAGGAAAAACCCTAGCCTCCTCCCCACTCCCTCTGCGTCGATCTCTCTCTCCCTCTCGTCGACTTCGAACAAACATCTAGGCAATACGCAGGGAAATACGCGTAAGAAACATGTATAAATTGGAGTATATCAATAGTTGATTCATGAACAGTTAGTTTATGATAGATTGCTCATAAACAGTTGTTTTATGAGAGTTTACATTATCACACTTTGTTTTGGGGTATAAGAGTTTTTATGACCTGGTTATCCTAAGTGTCTGGCTAGGGACCTCCTTAGGCTAGCAATGTACAGTAACTATTACTTATCTTGCACAAGTGGGAGTCTGTTGGATTATATGTAGAGATAATTAATGGGTACATTGTATCCAATGTTATAAGGGACTAAAGGGTCACACTGCTACACACCCAATTAGAACGGTTGGAATTTACCATAATTTTGTGTGGAAATAATTAATCAGTTGGATTAATTATTAGAGAGAAAAAGTAAATAATTAATCAATTGAATTAATTATCAAAAGGGAATAAATAATAAATAGTTATTTATTATTTAAAAGAGAATTAAATATTAAGTTTAATATTTAACGGACCAATTAATTAATAGTTAATTAATTAACTAGTAAAGTCCAAGGGGTCAAAGTGCAAGGAATGAAACTTCAATTAAAGTTATGGGCTTTAATTGAATGAGTTTGGGCTTGGATAAGGTTTAAGTATTTAAACCTAGAAAAGTTCATTTATCCTTAAGGTTTTAATTAACAACAAGGAAAAACCCTAGCTTCCTCCCCACTCCCTCTGCGTCGATCTCTCTCTCCCTCTCGTCGACTTCGAACAAACACCTAAGGGGTGTTTTCGGTTTGCTTTGCGTCGAACTCACCATACACACACGCAAGATTCGCGTGTTGATTTTCGGGTAATTCCAGGAGCGGTCTAGCAGCCAGTTCGTTGGTGGTGCAGTAGTGGTGGACTTACTTTAGCAATCCCAACGAACAGATATTGTTTTTCTAAATCTTTTATCTGGATTGTTGTTGTAAAGAAACTTATATGATCATTAGTAAGATCCTAACCCTTCTTGGGGTTTAGAGGGTTGTGTTCAATCTTTTTCCTCTTTAGGATTGAACCAGTAGAATCAAACCCAGGGCTTGATCAGTTTGTGTCATAAGGTGGTTTGGTCAGATTAAAACCCTTCAACCCCTACTTATACTCGTAGATAGAATTATTGCTTTTTAAGAGACCTCCAACAGATAAACCGTTAAAAGTAATATATATTTTAAAATAGATATTTAAAATTATAAACAAAGAAGTTACATAATTTAATTAATTAAATTTAGTTATTGAATTTGGCAATGGTCAAAGTCAAACCGACCAACTATCCTATGGAAGAGTGGTTACAGGATGACGGAAATGGACAACGACTACGCAATTTGGGGAGTGGGTGATCTGTAGCCGCCACAAACACACCACACGACGACGTATCAGACTACCTGCTCCACTATAGGCTTTCGGTGTGTGGGACTCTGATTATGTGGACTTCACGTGGCGTCTGACGTGGCAATTGCCAACACCATCATAATGCTCGACAGCGTGTTCTTTCCTTTTTCTTTCCAACCATGTTTTCGTAGTTTCAAAACTTTTTCCTCATTTAAATGAATATATAAATACTAATTTAATTATGGGATAAAAGATAATGTTGATAAAAATCCCTTTTTTTCAACTTTTAAAATGATTTATGGAAAAAAATCATAAAAATAAGCAATTTACATAATGAACTTTTTGTTGAGTGGTGACACCATAATAGCAAAAATAAAATTAATTATAATTGATGATGTTCATGTTTTTCAGGTTTTCAATTAGTCGGGTTGAATTAACGAGGTTCCAGTTGTTTTCCGGTATTTTAGAACCAAAATTTAAAACAAAACACAATTTATATGGAGCCTTGTTAATTAAATTGTTATTTTTAAGGTAAAATAAATGATTTTAAAGGTATAAATTGAAGATTTAACTAAATCTTATCATTTTCTTAAAAACATTTTGTTTTGTAATAGATTTTGGTGACGTTAAAAAATCATTAGTGGCATCCCAAAATTTTTCTGCTAGAACCGGCTAGAAATGTTGAATTTTTTCATTTCATCTACAAAATTGACTGGTGACACGTGCCACCACCAAACTGTACATAGGTCCGCCCATGTTAATATGTACCGCTTAAGCATAAGCCTTTATTTTCACCATCGGGTTCCTTGGGTTAACACTCCTACACCCATTTTGGGTTCACCATTGGGTTCCTTCATTCTTGTTCATCAACCTGAGAGGTAACTTCAATTCCCCACACCCATCCGACCTCATTTTCTCTCTATCTCTTTTTCTCTTCTCTCTCTCTTTCCTCTTCTCTTTCTTAATATATTAATATAATAAAATGTACGAATAAGATTGTTTTATATTATACTAACTTTTGTGTTGAAAATATAAAAAGAAGGAAAATGTAAAGTAACTCTACCATGAAAGCTGAGCTAGTTGGAGAACTCAACACCCATGCCATACGGATTCTTATTGAAGGAAAACTTGCATGTAATAAACTTGAAAGTTTACAACTTAATTTATTGTATTATTAAAAGATCATACGTCTCTCATTTTGAAACCAATCAAGTGAGTCGATAAAGCTTAAAATATATAGATAAGATTGTTTTAGATCATACGTCTCTTATTTTGAAACCGATAAAGTGAGGTTCCGAACCCTCTAAACTATACGAATGTATATTGGTGTTGAATTAATGACTCGAATTGTATGGCATACGGATGTTCTAGCGAAGAAAGACCCTTGAATTGAGCATCAAGTTACATTTATAATATTTATATAACATCCAAATTCAAAGTAAACCACCTCCATTGGCTGTTAACTTTTACACTTTGGCTGTTTCCCACCAATTGCCACCGTCATTCTTTATTCATTTTTAATCAAGAATTCAAGATAGCTACTTTTTAAATCTTTATCGCGTTAACTTCGTTCGAAAATCTCCTATATAAACACCCATTGCGTCTCTCTTGAACTCACATTCATTCATATTTCAAACTCTCTCTGATATCGTTTCACAAAATTCGATCTGCACAGACTTAATTAATTGCTGCTCGTTTCTTTGTTCCATCTTGTTTGATTTTTGTTGTTGTGATCTTAATTTGGTTAGTTACCGCGTATTTTGTGTTGTTGTTGCTGTGTGATATATATATTATGGCTGGCAAATCAGACTACCATCAAGTACCCAAGACTGAAGAGTACTGTGAAACTGTCACTGAGGTGGTGATTTTGCAGGAAGTGAAACCTGACTGTGAAGAAGAAGAAAGAAAGGTTTGCAATTGCTGCAAATTTTTTTCTAATTTTATTAACTAATTTCAAGAAAACTAAACAACATATATACAGAAGTAAGTGATGTTTTATCAGAAAGTTTGTGTACGTATATATATGCATGGAATTATATGAAAATATAAGGGTGTACTAGTCTTATATAGTATATAACTTACGGAACTAATTTCAACTTTTAGATTTAGATGATCAATGATTAAGATTATCACTGAATATGTATTTTACATAAATTGAATATGCAGTTTGTAAAATCGAATATGTAGTCGTGATCTCAACTATTGATCATCTAGATACTGAAAATTTGAAATTGACTATAGCTGTATAAGGTCGTAATCTTTATATAAAACTGTTTCTTTATTAATCTTTGTTCTAGATTATAAATTTATAGGAAAATGGTATAACTAGGAGCGATTTAAGTGTTTTGAAGATCTAACGAGTTTATGGATTGTGTACTTTCCGATTAATAGAATTTATGTATTTGTTTTATAAATCAAAATTTATTTTATCGTTTTCTTTTAAAATTCATATAGGATAACAAATTAAGTATCAAGTGACATGTTATGTTTTTTGAATTAATTTAGTTTAGATTAGTACATAAAGTTGTTTTATAAATTGTATCATTTACTTTTTATATTTTAATTTCATTTAAATTAGTACAGAAAATTGTTTTACGATTTTATTTAGTTTTTTGAAATTTTATATATATATAACTTATATACGTCTTATAAAATACGAGATCTTAGAAAATATGAGGTTTGAATAATTTGTTTTAAAAGCTTTACTCTTGAGAAAACATGTAAGCATGACTTTATATGCATGTGCAAGTAAATTGATTTTGTTAAATGGAATCATTGTGTTGTTAACTTATACAGTTGTACTATGTCTAATTGTCTGAATACTGTAGATTTAATGTATTATGATCTTGAAATTAAGAAAAGTAATTTATATGAACCCCTAAAAGAATTAAATTAATTCATGCATGCATGTATCAAGTAATACCATTGACTTTATAACAATCAACATATTCACATATTTATATATTTGGTTAAGGGATATGCTTTGTTGGCTTGTAATTTCAGCTTCTTATTTATTAATTCTAGAATCTTTTTTCTCAAGTTAGTTAGTTGGTCACATCTTATTAGTTATCTCCTTGATTTTTCCATGCAAAATATAGCTAGGTTTACATTAGATTGAGTTTATTAAATGGTTTTATCATGTTAAATTTTAACCTAAAAGAAATTTTAATTTTTTGGACATTTGCAGTCTTACCATGAAGGCTATGTTCATGGAGAGAAGAAGAACCATGAGTTAAAGGAGAAGATTGAAGAGGATAAAGAAAAAATTAAGGAAAAAGTAGAAGAAATAAAGGAAAAAGTTGAGGAAAAGGTAGATGATATTAAGTACAAAACAGAAGAACTTAAGGAAAAGATCGAGTGTGAAGTAGAAGAAGCTAAAGAAGAAATCAAGGAAAAAGAATACGAGGCCAAGTACAAAAACGAAGAGCACAAGAAAAAGCTGAAGGAAGAAGTAGAGGAGGTCAAGTACAAAGCAGAAAAAATCAAGGAACATGTCGAATGGAAGGTAGAAGAGGATAAAGAAAAAATTAAGGAAAAGGTAGATGAAATCAAGTATAAAACAGAAGAACTCAAGGAAAAGATTGAGTGTGAAGTGGAAGAGGCGAAAGAAGAAATGAAGGAAAAAGAATATGAGACCAAGTACAAAAACGAAGCGCACAAGGAAAAGCTCAAGGAAGAAGTAGAGGAGGTAAAACACAAAGCAGAAGAAATCAAGGAACACGTCGAGTGGAAGGTAGAAGAGGAGAAAGAAAAAATTAAGGAAAATGTAGATGAGATCAAGTATAAAACTGAAGAACTCAAGGAAAAGATTGAGTGTGAAGTGGAAGAGGCTAAAGAAGAAATCAAGGAAAAGGAGTATGAGGCTAAGTACAAAAACGAAGTGCACAAGGAAAAGCTCAAGGAAGAAGTAGAGGAGGTAAAACACAAAGCAGAAGAAATCAAGGAACACGTCGAGTGGAAGGTAGAAGAGGAGAAAGAAAAAATTAAGGAAAATGTAGACGAGATCAAGTATAAAACTGAAGAACTCAAGGAAAAGATTGAGTGTGAAGTGGAAGAGGCTAAAGAAGAAATCAAGGAAAAGGAGTATGAGGCTAAGTACAAAAACGAAGTGCACAAGGAAAAGCTCAAGGAAGAAGTAGAGGAGGTCAAGCACAAAGCAAAAGAAATCAAGGAACACGTCGAGTGGAAGGCTGAAGAGGATAAAGAAAAAATTAAGGAAAAAGTAGAAGAAATAAAAGAAAAGGTAGATGAGATCAAGTATAAAACAGAAGAACTCAAGGAAAAGATTGAATGTGAAGTGGAAGAGGCTAAAGAAGAAATCAAGGAAAAAGAATATGAGGCCAAGTACAAAAACGAAGAGCATAAGGAAAAGATTAAGGAAGAAGTAGAGGAGGCAAAGTACAAAATTGAAGAACTCAAGGAGAAGGTCGAGTGTAAGGTAGAAGAAGAAAAAGAGAAAATTAAGGAAAAAGAATACGAAGTAAAGCACAAAATTGTAGAACACAAGGAGAAACTCAAGGAAGAAGTAGAGGAAGCTAAGTACAAAATAGAAGAACTCAAGGAAAAGGTCGAACGTGAACTTAAAGAGGATGAGGAGAAGCTCAAAGAGAAAGTAAAAGAACTAAAAGAAAAAATAGAGTGTGAAGAAGAAGAGATCAAAAAGAAAATCATGGAAAAAGAATATGAGGGTGAGTATAAAAAGGAAGAGCTTAAAGAAAAATTGAAGGAGGTAGTAGAGGAGGCCAAGTATAAAATAGAAGAACTCAAAGAAAATATTGAGTGCAAAGTAGAAGGTGATAAAGAAAAGTTCGAGGAGAAGATACATGATTTAAAGGCAAAAGTCGAGCATAAAATCAAAGAGTTTAAGGAAAAAATCGAAGAGGACAAGATGAAGATCGAAATGAAAATTGAAGAGCACAAGGAGAAGAAAGAAGAGGAGAAAGAGAAGAAAGAACATGAGAAGATCGAAAAACATAAGAAAGAAACTTATGTACCCGTGAAGCAATATGAGGAAGTTGTTGTTCACCTCCCTACAGAACCAAGTTGTGAACCAGAGAAGAAAACGGTGTATGTTGAGAAGATCGAGGAGGACTGTGTTGTTGCACCACCACCACATGATCAGGCAGTGTCGTATGACAAGAACGAAAGTGCTGAAGTTGAACACAAGGAGAAGAAGGGCATCTTTGAAAAGATTAAGGATAAGCTTCATGGGCATCATTCAAAGAGTGAAGAAAAGAAGGAAAAGGTGCATTACTAAAGGAAAACAATTTTTAGACTTTTACTGTTTGGTTTGCAATTAATGGTAATAATTTGATGTTTACATTATTTGTTATTTTGCTTTTTGATTCAAGTACATTCTTGTGTTCTTAGGTGGAATTTCTTTGGAATTTTTCAAGGTGTGTATGTTGTGTATGATTTATATTAAGGCCACAAATTTGTATTCTTTTACTAGCTTGTGTATACAGCATGTTGAGTTTGTACACTTCTTTAATGAATAATTCAGTTTTGCATGATTTCAAGGTTGATATAGAAGTTTGTTAAATCAAATATTGTTACCTCCAAGATATGAGATTACTTTGTAGGTATATATGCTGTTAATGGATGTGTAACTTGATTATTATTATTATTATTATTTATATTACTATGTATTATTTCGATATTTTTTTTTTCTTATATTTGTTTATAGTCTGTACATTGTGTATATTTAAAATTTACTTTAAATATTTTGTGTTTATACACGGATTATAAAAATATTACTTCTTATAATAATTGCAAAATATATCATTTGAGATTAAAAAACTCCATGTTGATTCCAAGATAGAAAAGAAGATAATTGAATGATTCTATGTCCACTATTATTCAGTGAATCATAAGGTATGCAACTGTAAAGTCTCTTTGCAGGTTCATAAATAATAGGCCACTAACCCATTTGGTTGCAAAGTTTAATAAAAATTTTATATATAAAAAATAAAATAGTTGCTGGAAATTAATTAAAATGATGATATGTATAAAGAAACTCCTCCAACTTGCCGTTTGTTGCATCATTATGTTTTTATTATAATATTGTCTTGGTCATTTACCTCTATCTATATTCTTGCTTGAGTTTGATGAATATTTTGTGACGGAAAGAAATAATGATAAATAATTTTAAAAATAATATTTAAAGTTGATACTTAGAATAAAATGAGGGTTGAGAAGCCGCACTTCGTTGCGGTATAATAAGTCTATTTTTAAATTATGATAAATATGTAGTTGTCTTGTTCAAAATATTATTTTGTAATTATTGTAAATAATTTTTAAGGAAAAAATAAGTGCATACATATACCAATCATATAGATGTGCAATTAATAATAAATTGTGATATAACTATCGAACAAACATAAATATATGAAGTAGTTAGTTATATTACAACAAAACACAATAATAAAAAGGTTTGATAAAGTTAATTTTTTTTACAGCTTTACTACATTATATTTTGGAATTAGAAATAATTCAATAAATATAATAATATAGTTTAAAATGCAATAGCCTAATTAAGATCGAGATAGATACTAACATATATTACTAATCAACATAATAACAACTTGGCTTTCTTTTACTGTTATATATATAAACAAATAAATTACTTGTTTTACTATTTTTTATTTAAAAATAACAAACCAACAAAATTATCTTCAAATAAAAAAAAATACAAAAACTAATATAATAAAAAAACAAAATATTAAGAAAAAGTAGTTTGATTTATATAAACAACAATATAAATAAGAATCATATTAACTAAAGAGAAATAAGAATTATACATAAAGTGATATGTTATTATGAGAAGTAAATAAGAAAAAAATAATTGTTAGTAATAAAGAGAAAGGGAATTAAAAACAAAGGAAATCAATAAATCAAGAATGATATATAAAATCAAAAAGGAGAAGAAATAAAAAAAAGTATTTATATATAGCTATGATCAAAGAAAAAAAACATAAAAAAAGGAAAAATTGTGAGCGTAAAGATGGCTGGAAATAAAAATGGAATATTATTGCTAGATATAAAAGAAATAAAACGAGAAAAAAAAGTATGGCCAATAGGAAAAAAATAAAATACTAGGGTAGTAACTAAGAATGGAACCCTGGCCATTATATACTATACTTAAAATGCGTTGCTGCATATGAATTCATGTCCGGATCCGGGTTCGGGTCACAAACCGGGTCTGGGCCGGATATTACTTTTGGGCTTTTTTCGGTTTGGCCCGGATTTGATTTTGGCCTTTTTCCCGATTTTGTCATTGTCATCGGTTATGGTCTCCAACTACACCTCCACCATCGCCATCACCACCACCCACATCCATCTCTACCATCACCACCGCAGCCAAAGTAAACCACCGCCGCCGCCTAATCTTCAAAGATCTAGGGTTTTCATGTTGGAGAAACGCAACGGAGACGGTTGGACGGCAGCGTCAGAGAGAGAGAGAGCGACGGCGGCGAAAGAGAGAGAGCGGCGGCGGACTGCGAGAGCGACAGCAGCGAGAGAGAGAGAGAGAGAGTGACGGCAGCGAAGCGAAAGAGAGAGAGCGACGGCGACTGCAAGTTTGCAAGAGAGAGAGAGCTACGGAGAGGTGGTTCGCCGGAGAGAGGGAGGGAGGCGGCTGTGAAGGGAGGTGGTTCGCCGGAGAGAGGGAGGGAGGCGGTTGTGAAGGGAGGGGGAGATTAGGGTTTTGGTGTGTTGTTTGGAGTGGAAAATGGGAGGATAATGTGGGTAGTTTATATATATGAGTAGTCTTTAGGTTTTTTTTTTGGGCTTTTTTTTTGTCAAACATATATTGGGTTAATTTTTTTTTAGACTGAACCAATTGTTTTTTTTTAATATGAGTAGTCTTTAGGGTTTTTTTTGGGTCAAACATATATTGGGTTAAATTTTTTTGAGACTGAACCAATTGTTTTTTTTTTTAAATAATTTTTTTTGGCGGGCCGGTTAGGTGGGTTAGTTACGAGTTTGGAATTTGAATTATAATTATTTTTATCGTGCTCTTGTGGGACCGGGTCGTTTTTTTATTCTTTTTTTTTTGTCGGATAATAGCCGGGTTTAGAATGGGTAAAGTCGGTCAACCCAAGACCCGTGTACTCTTTTCACAAACCGGGTTTACGTTTTCAACCACGATCAGATTTTAGCACTCCCATACCCGTGCGGAGCACGGGCTCTTACTAGTTTATGTGAAAGTGGACAGCTTAACAGATCTGCCAAACTTAAATTTGTTTAGCAGTACAGATCAAATAGTATATAATATAAAAGGGTGCATGTTAGCAAAATTCATCTATAAACAGTAAATTTGGTGCATGTTAGCACTTGGGAATTGTATATATTATAAATAGATAAAAATTTAAACAATTAGAACTTAATATATAGTGAAGTTTCTTACAATACCTATCATGCATTCACATTGTTTAATTCAAATTCAAATATATACCAGATTAATTTCACAGTCAAATAAGATTTTTACAAAAAATGAAAAACTCTATAGAATCTTGAGTTAATAATGTACTTTGTCGAGCCAAGCTCGAGCTTCAACTATGAAATCTCGTCAAACTAAGGATTTGAGCTCAAGCTTAACATAAAGTTTTCGAACCGTGCTCAAGCCCGATTCAACTTGTTTAGTCCCCTAGTGGGCTGTGTGTATTGAGATGAACAAACCGGACTAGTCCGACCAATCCTACGAGCCAAGACCGTTCTTGAATTGGTCCAAGACCGTCGTGCCGGTGCAGGTCCAAACCCGTCAGGAGGCCACAAAGGACCGCCACGAAACGGTCCGAACAGAACCGGTCCAAGAGTCCAAACCGGTCCAAAAAAAGTAGTCACTCAGGACTGGTCCGAATGGTCCCAACGGCTAGTTTTTTTTACAAATCTTGTATAAATACCTCACCGCCTCTTTCATTTTTCTTTACACCACACTTCTTTCTACATACTCTCTCTATTATTCTCTCAACTTTTTAAATTTCAATTATATGTTTGATAAATTACGAACGGTTTCAAACTAGTGCACAATCCTTGAATTTCTCAATAAAATGAGCATATCTTTTCAACAGTATATATGTTTATAACTTGTGATATTTTACAATTTAATTATCAATATTTTGTCATGAGAAATGAACCGAAAACCAAAATATCCTAACTGAAACTTAAAATAAAATACCAGAAATGTCTAAACCGAACAAAAATCGGATGAGTTTGTGCCCAAGTCGGACCGGTCTGGACAAAAAAAGCTTCGAAAAAGACGGCATCTCTCAAAAACCGAATAGCCTTACGCGAGGACCGGACTAGACCTGGACCGGTCTGACCTCGAAAGAGTCCAAGGCTGAATTTGTTCACCTCTGGGTGTGAAGGTTATGAGCTACCTTAAGTAAGGACAGCAAAAAAACCCATACTGAGATACTATACAATCAATCAAAAGGGTAGATCAATTATAATAAAAAAAGGTCATTTTCCTGCTAGGATTAGAAAGACTATATTTTACATATCCATATGATTGAGTAAGCTTGTCGAAAATAACAAATAACCGAAAAAACCAATCAACCCGGTCAAGGTTAAGATAAAAATGGTTATTGGATAGTCTTGATCGATTAGTTCAAATTATTTGTATGAATTACGGTTCGGTTATTGGTTAAATTATTTTTCATTCGGGTATACACAAATTACTGGGAAAATAAAGGAATTTAATCTATATCCTTGTAAACTTTATTAATACATATATATCCTTTCAAACCTTTAAATTATATTAATTTCTTTCTAATAGTTATAAAGGCTCATATATGTCCGAATAAATACCTTAATGCGTGATTTAATTAAATATTTGATCCCTAAACTATGTCACGTATTACATCTACAGTCCATAAACTACGTTTATTACACTGAAAGTTCCTGAACTAAACATTTTGTCACATTGATAGTCCCTAATGCAACTAAAATGACTAAAATACCTTTACTTTTTAACTTATAATGACCTTTCTACCCTTATTTCTTTTTTTTATTATTTTCTTAATGTAAATAATTAAATTTTTTTTATTAAAACCAATTAAATAATAATGGGAAAATTACCATTTTTGCCAACATACTATTCATTTTTTTCCAATTTTACCAACATTCTTTTTATTTTATCAATTACACCATTACACTTTCAATATTTTTCTAATTTTACCAACATTCTTTTTATTTTATCAATTACACCATTATACTTTCAATATTTTTCCAATAGGGAAAATTACCATTTTTGCCAACATACTATTCACCTTTTTCCAATTTTACCAACATTCTTTTTATTTTATCAATTACACCATTACACTTTTAATATTTTTCCAATTTTACCAACATTCTTTTTATTTTATCAATTACACCATTACAATTTCAATATTTTTCCAATAAACACAAGGTTTACCTACTAAGGCTGACAATTTGGGTCGGGTTCGTGTTATTGGGTTCGTGTTGTTCGAGTTCGGGTCAGTTTCTTGTCGACCCAATTTCGACCTATTTATTTTCGTGTCAGGTTCGGGTCGTGTCGCTTTTTTCGTGTCGGGTTCGGGTCGTGTTTCGTGTCAACCCATTTCGGTCAAAAGTATTTGACTAGTATTTTTTTGATTTTCGATTATGGTTTTCGAATACGGGTTTCGTGTACAGTTATCAATTACGGTTTTTGATTATGGGTTTCAAATACGGTTTTGGATTAAACATAATATAAACCATAAATGAAGAAATTCTTAAAATTATATGAAAATGGAGAAAAAAAACTTTGCAGTAATATTAAAAAAAAAAAAACTATGCAATTTAGAATTACGGAGATCACGTACTAAAGTAAATTTGCAAAGGTTTATAGTTAAGGCTCTTATTTACGATGTATAAATTTCTTATATTAACTGTTGTAGCTTGATGTTTATCTAATTGTTAACTAGTCAAATACTTTTTACCGAAATCGGTTGACACAAAACACGACCCAAACCCGACACGAAAAAAGTGACACGACCCGAACCTGACACGAATATAAATAGGTCGAAATTGGGTCGACACGAAACTGACACAAACCCAATAACACGAACCCGACCCAAGTTGCCAGCCTTAGCGCTTAGTAGGTAAACCTTGTGTTTATTGGAAAAATATTGAAAGTGTAATGGTGTAATTGATAAAATAAAAAGAATTTTGGTAAAATTAGAAAAATATTGAAAGTGTAATGGTGTAATTGATAAAATAAAAAGAATGTTGGTAAAATTGGAAAAAAATGAATAGTATGTTGGCAAAAATGGTAATTTTCCCTTTTCCAATAAACACAAGGTTTACCTACTAAGCGCTAAGGCTGACAACTTGGGTCGGGTTCGTGTTATTGGGTTCGTGTCAGTTTTGTGTCGACCCAATTTCGACCTATTTATTTTCGTGTCAGGTTCGGGTCGTGTCACTTTTTTCGTGTCGGGTTTGGGTCGTGTTTTGTGTCAACCGATTTCGGTAAAAAGTATTTGACTAGTTAACAATTAGATAAACATCAAGTTACAACAGTTAATATAAGAAATTTATATATCGTAAATAAGAGCCTTAACTATAAACCTTTGCAAATTTACTTTAGTACGCGATTTCCGTAATTCTAAATTGCATAGTTTGTTTTTTATAAATATTACTGCAAAGTTTTTTTTCTCCATTTTCATATAATTTTAAGAATTTCTTCATTTATGGTTTATATTATATTTAATCCAAAACCGTATTTGAAACCCATAATCGAAAACCGTAATTGATAACTATACCCGAAACCCGTATTCGAAAACCATAATCGAAAATCAAAAAAATACTAGTCAAATACTTTTGACCGAAATGGGTTGACACGAAACACGACCCGAACCCGACACGAAAAAAGTGACACGACCCGAACCTGACACGAAAATAAATAGGTCGAAATTGGGTCGACAAGAAACTGACCCGAACTCGAACAACACGAACCCAATAACACGAACCCGACCCAAATTGTCAGCCTTAGTAGGTAAACCTTGTGTTTATTGAAAAAATATTGAAATTGTAATGGTGTAATTGATAAAATAAAAAGAATGTTGGTAAAATTGAAAAAATATTAAAAGTGTAATAGTGTAATTGATAAAATAAAAAGAATATTGGTAAAATTAGAAAAAGGTGAATAGTATATTGGCAAAAATGATAATTTTCCCAATAATAATTACATATTAATTCATTATTTTAATTTATTTTTAAATAACACAAAAACATTATTTACCCACACCCACCCTCCCCTATTCTTTCTCTGTAAATGAAGAACCCTCCCACTCGCCGGAACCCTCCTACTAGCCGGAACCCTACCGCACACTGCTTTCGTCGCTACCTACCACCGCCACGGCCGGAACAACAAACCCTCACGCTTTCGTCGCCACCTACAACCACCGCAGGAACAACAAAGCTTCACCGCCACAAAATATCGCGATTAGGGTCTGTGACAAGTGGTTTAGGGGGTTTTCTCCTCCCCTGCGATGGCCATCGCTGGAAAAGTTCAACGATCTGACACATAGGTAGATCTGTACATGGTTTAGGGTTTTCGACGATCTGAAACATGGGTAGATCTGTACATGGTTCAACGATCTGACAAATGGTTTAGGGTTTTCGTGGGATTTTTGTTCGTGATTTGCAGATCTGTGTTATGCGATTTGGGATTTTTGCAGATCTGTGTTTCATTTGGAATTTTTGCAGATCTGTGTTACGCGATTTGCAGATCATGTGTTCTTCATCTGTGTTTTCATTTGGGATTCTTATTCGTGATTTACTATTTCAGATCTCGTTCTTCATGTTCTTGTTCTTCATGTAGATTCGGTTTCAGATCTGGTTTTCAAATCTTGTAAATTCGATTTTCAAAACTCTTTCCCGTCATTAAGATCTATAAGCGTGTGATGTTTTTGTGGGTTTTGGTAGCCGTTTTTGGTAAATTGTGGTGCTGATGGTGGTGGGTGGAAGGTGGTTGGTGGTGGTAGAAACTGGTGGTGGTGGCTGATGGCTTGTGGGTGGAAGAAGAAGGTGGTTGGTGGTGTGATGGTAGTGGTGATAAAGAAATAAATATTAAAAACATTATTTTGTTTATAATTAACATTTGTTATATTATTTTAAGGGAAAATGATCCGCAATGTTAACATCACCTAACTTAGGTGATGTTACACTCACAAATCATTTAAATGAGTATATACTGAAATGACTAAACTACCCTTCATTAAAGTAGATTGTGAGTGTAACATCACCTAAGTTGCGTAATGTTAACATTACGGATGATTTCCCCTTATTTTAATGTAACTTAATAATATTTAAATCAATAAAAAGTCTAATAAAATAATAAATTGAATTACGAAGGGTATTACCGTCTTTTTAAGTGATTAAGGACTATCAGTATATCAAAATATTAGGTTTAGGGACTTCCAGTGTAATAAACATTAGTTTAGAGACTGTATGTGTAATAAATGACATAGTTCAGGACCAAATATGTAATTAACTCTATAATTAAATCATCTTAAAGTTTTAAAAAAAATCCCTAATATAATCTAAATGTAAAATTCCAATTTCGTAAAAACAATTGCTTTGTTTAGATTGGTTTAGTTTGTAATATATTCCTAATATATCCTTTCAAACCTTTTGAACCCGAGACTTGTGCCGCATATACCCCGTCCCTTGCCAATTCTGCTAGTCTGCTTTCTGTAACCTGGTCGAAAGTATAAACATAAATCCAGTTTGCTTGTTATTATAGAAAAGGAAGGGGGGATGATGTTGCGTTGATGTGATATTGGGTAAGAAAATTGGGAAAGGAAGGTATGACTAATGGTCTTAGGGGTAAGCAAGACATTTGAGCATTACATGTAGGACCCGTCCTTGAGAAATGGTCAGTTCGGATGCAAAGAATTCCGGACGTAGGGTTTGGCCCACATAAACAACCTTTTGAAAGAAATCAAGATAGGTCCAAGAGTGAAATGGGTTGATGACTTGATGTGCAAAGGAAGTGCCCTAAGTGAACTTGGTTTCCTGCAGATTCAAATTCTAGGCGCTAGGTTTGTAGCTAATATGTAACTAGTGTGGATCTGAAGGGATGAAGAAATGAAAAATGGGTATGATTACTTGAAAGATGGTTTTCGCGAATCCGATTTGATTTTTACGGGGGTCATGAAATCATTATAGAATGATCATAATACAGGTAGACCTTCCTGTTGCAGCTCATAGAACCACGGTATTCGATATGTGGCCAAACGCATATAGTTCATCGCATAAGAAAGAAAATCCGTTGACCCTTTTGTCACCCAAATGAGTTGAAGTCATGGTTTCCTTGGGTTGAAATGGGATAGCAGATGGATAACAGATTATATTTAAGTATGTAATCCTCAATGAAAACTTATCACAAAGGATTCAATGTAATGTGATTTAGTCATACAGATAACAGATGGTCATTATAATAATACATGCACAACAGACTTCTAACAGATACTTTACCAGAGCTCAGAGAGACGAAGATCTTGAATGATTTAGGTCCACAAATCCAGCAAGCACTGATCTGTTTCGCTCTTTGACCTTTGTCTGATACAGAACTCTGCAAAAAATAGAGGATTTCGGTTATATAATTACTCTGAATATTTTATCCCTATTGAGTGAAGTCGATAAAATTAATAAAGATTAACTAAAAGAGAAACCAAATAAACATGTCAAAAGTTGCCTATAGTACATTGCATTATTAGAAATATACATTTAACAAAACAATGTTCTTAATATTATTGAAGATATTAACTATTATAAATCCGGAGGTAGTCTCTCTATTATAGAGTAAAGGTATGACTGTCTACGTCTTATTTCCCTCATACCCCGCTATGGCAGGATTAGGCTATGTTGTTCTTGTGAAAATAATTATTATAAAATCAAAAACTACATTACAGAAAGGTGTTGGTGAATCAATCCAATCTGAACCATCTTCTCTCGTATTAAATATTACGCGTATTGATCCATTACTCGAGTGGATTATATTTTCAGCCATTTTACTTGCAAGATTGTAGTAAAATATTTACTATACTTGCAAAGATGCGCCGATATGCACCAAAATTTGCAATTTCTTGTGTTCTTGACCACCAAACTGGTCAATTCATGCAAAAAAATGCAAGTCTGTATCACAAGCAATTGAAAACTTAGAGGCTTTCCTTTTCCTTTTTTCTTTCTTTCTTTTTTTTTTTTTTTGTTGTTGCCAAAAGTAGAGCATGAAGCCAGTGGACAGAAGACGAAAGATGATAGGAACATAAGGTAAGATAGCCAAAAAATAAAATTCTTTAGTTGAAGATTTATTTACAACCACTCAGCACTATCCAGAATGTTTTTTCGTATGCTTGGACTTAGATATAGTAATTTCAACGCATATGAATGGAAACGGATCAAAAGTAGAATATTAGCTCAAAATGTCAAAAATACAAAAAGGGTGAAAATAAGTTGGCTAGTCCGGTAGGTTTTTGCTGCTGTATAAAAGTTTACCGCTTTTGACCCAAATCAACCCGCCTAACACACCCGCTTTGCCACCTTTAATAATAAATTTATAGAATATAATACCTCGAGCCTTCAAGCCACATTTCAGTAATTAATGTTTCACCAGGGTAAACATGCAACAGAAATCGGCCTGAAATGGCCTTCACAAGGTTTGCATCTCCATTGCAGATGGTTCTGATGATAGCCCTGACAGCAAACCCCAAGGTGCACAGCCCGTGAAGTATTGGACGTGAAAACCTTCGAACAAGTAATCGAGTAGATATTAAATTCAGGAAATAGCATATACTTGCTAAGGTTACCACAATGCCTTTAAACAGAACAAAATGAAAATGAAATTGATTTAGATTATTATGGATACACAATTAGAAGTAGCAATTTTGACCCAATTACTTGACAATTGGTTCGACTTGAGTTATATTTTATAACCAATAGATAAGATGGGCAAAGTTAAGATACTTGGCTAAAAAAAAATTCAAATGTACTCAATGCTTACAACCTCCTAAATTCCTCTATCAAGAAAGATAGAATTATTATTTTAACTGTATAGTTTATGTAATCACATTAAAATCATTGACTATCTATAAAAATTATGAAAAATTTGACAAAAAGGCATTGGTAGGTCAAGCCGACCAGCCCTGTTTTATATTTATTGAGAAAACAGCTTATTTTCACCAGCACCCATTTTGAATTGTTACTAAATCTGTCTGACATGCCTATTCGCCACCTCTAACCAAAGTCAATGTCATCAATATTTTGTCTCGGCTTCTGGTGGGTAAAGAGGTAAAAAATGTATTGAAATGTAACCAGAAGGATAAGTTGTTGCATTATTTTGAGATACAGAGAATAATAAAATTTATGAGTGTGCTTTTATGCCGAAAGAATTCAAGTTTATGGCTTAATTACTTCAAGAATACTAAAAACATATTAAGCTGATTAAAGAAAAGGCTAAATGCCTTCTTTACAGGACAAGAAAAGACTACAAACATATAGCACCGACCATTTCGACCCACGTACAGTCAATTTTGGTTCTATTCTCTCTCCGACGGACCAAGTAGGTATAATTAAAAATAAGAAGTAAACAATCAGCTAAAAAGGAAACAGGTTGATAGGGCAAAAGTTGCCGAAAGTGTATTTATATGCTTACAACCTCCTAGCTCATTTTATATAAAAAATATATATATATATGTAGTTATCATAATAATATACTCCATAATCATATGTACTGCATTATTTTTCATGAGGTTGCAAGAAATACAATAGAAGAGTGTTGACGGATCAATCCAGCCTATTTTCACTTGAACCAGTTCCAACCCACCAGCTTAATCCCCTTGAAAATTAACAACAGAAGAAAAAAAAGAAAACATCTCAGTAAGACAATACACATACCCCGCCACTTCTGCAACCTTAGGATCTGAATGCAGAGGATTGTAATCACCAGAGAGCCTGTAAAGCAATGCCTGCATACCAGAAAGAGCTCAAACCAAAGAACAGTATTTAGCATAAACTAGGATAGTTACAATTTGTTGATCCCTAAATATATGCATCAGTTCTAATATCAGAAGAAAATCGCTTTAACCTATAAACTTTTTGCATTGTGTTTGGATGTGCTCTTCTAAAGAGACTATTGCGAATGTTAGGCAAACACTAATTTTCATTCTTATTTCTTAATTACTTATGATCAAATAGTCATATTTGGAAAAGCAGATAAGAAATTGCAGCGAAAAAACTTATTATTGAGATAAATGTAAGACTACCTAACTATTCATAATTATAATAAATTATCTGATTTGGTTCTTCAAGTCACAATAATCACTTTAAATATGCTCATCCATACACTTTCTTAGTTATTAACAATGACATGAAAGCTACGTGTCAATTTATGAAGGCACAAGTTGAGGTATTATTTCTTTCATGTAAAAAGCTCACAAAACATACTTTCATTCTATTAGCAATCCCAAAAGCATCCGTTAAAGATCTGTTTTGCATGAGTAAAAAATTAACAATCCTTTGAACACTCTATTCTTATTTTATCAAATGCCATAAGATACGTTATGAGCTTTAGAATATCTTGATGAATAGATAAATCGAAAATTCATACGTTTGGAGACTAAAGCTTTACACACCTGCGGTGGCTGAGTAGATTCCTCATGTACTACAAACGGCCGAGTCTTGGGAGTTTTGGAAGCTGTCTGATTCTTTGGATAGTTAGAAAAGGAGTATGGCTGAGATGATTTTGAAAAGCCACCAGCACCCCTCAAATAAACCGTTGTTCTGAACAGAAATAGACTCAGCTTTGTCAAACAGATCACACTCATACACACTTATATTTCAACATTGTTCATTAGAACTGGAAAAAAAGAGGGCGAGAGGGGATTGGATAACGGGTCAAACAGATTCGGTCACAACAGGTTATCTAATGCGGATTGGGTCCAGATGACCCATAAACACTTCTCTGTCTTTTCTATATTAAATTTTAAAAACACATAATGTGTGAAATAAAATACCGTGACATTAGTCAAATCTATATTGGTACGATAACAGTCTAACTCATACTGATAAAAACGACTTATGATGTTTTTTGCTTTTTAAGTATATATTTTTTGCGAAATTCGACCAGATTGTCTCATATTCATTTTTGGATAATTTTTCTAAGTTTACCTGTTTGATCTGTTAGGATATAATATTAACCAAATTGTCACCTTCATTAATCATTCAACAAGTATTAACCTGTTCATGCATAGTGGTTCTCCGGTCTCTTTTTCATAACTCGTAACCTCCATCTCAAGAATTGTAGCTTTACCTATATAAATGAAAACAAAATTAATTCTTACTGAAAATTTTGTAGCTTTATCAATTTACCCCTTTTATCAATATACATCAAGAATACAGCTCAACCGAAGCATGTAATCAGAGCACATGGATAGAAGGAATAAATTATCCAAATTTTGATAAGCTCAACCAAACCTTTATCATGCAATCCAACAACGCTCGCTTTGTTTTGCATCTGAAAGTGAAAGAACATTAGAAAAAGCCAACAAGAAGAAGAACATTGAAGCAATAAGTAAACTATTAATTAGAATGACTATTCAACCCTTAATGTTCAAAATGGGTCAATTAGGGTTACATTTTATTGCAAAAGGGTTGAAATGCGTAAAGATTAGAAAATTTTAGCTAAAAAAAGAACATGTCAGACAAGTAAAAAAAGTTGTTCCCGGTATAAGCAAGTGTTCCCAACCTCCTAAGTTGTTTTCATAAAAAACTGAATCATTCATTGTAAAAGTAGTATCTGCAGTCAAATTTTACATTTAAATTATTTATAAAATTTAAAGAAGTTGTTGAAATGTTAAGTCAGCCTGACCCGTTTTGACCCGGCAAAAAACAACCTGTTTTAAACCAAACCCTCCCCTGCCCAATTTGCCACCAAAACTATTAGTAGTCTGCCCATTCCTCTCAGAAGATAACTCCAAATAGAAAATAATAACATTGATTAGAAACTAAACAGGTGCAGATTTTAGGATCAAACAAAATCTTAATATATATACAGTTGACATGCTGAAATAATTTAAGAACAATGGATCAATCAATAATTAGCCCAAGATTGAACACACACATACATTAATTGACTGGGCAAGATTTGGATATTACATTTTTAAGGGTCATATTTGAATAACTAAGAAAACAATTACATAAAACAGCAATGCTTGCATGAGGAAATTATGAACATAATCTCACCAAACAGTTAGCAGGTAAAGGCTTGTAAATCTCAATATATTGTTGTCCATGTAAAAGAAGGCGTGGATCATACCTGAAACATTTAGAAACAAGATTTAAACGATTACTATAATAATCTGTTAGAGCCCATTTAAGGTACGAGAAATAGGCTATATACTTATATATTAGCAATAAAGTAAGCCCACTTACATAAATCCTGGAAGATCCTTTAATTGTGAAACAAGTCCAATGGAAAATAAAGCAGCAAATGTTGGAAACACCTAGAAATGATGAAGTAGCACCCAGAAAAAAAGAACCTTTTAGGTATAAAATGCATTGCTTGGAACATATAGCTTATTTGAATAAACCATTTTATCTTTAAAGTGTGGAAATAGTATAACCTACTTAGACACTGTGACGAATTTTCAACCTCAGGAAAGAAGGTTTCCACATGGAGTATCCAGGATTTCTGATCAATAGAGGTTTACTTATGAACGGGTGAACTCAGGTTATGTTTTTCTAATGGGTAACACCAAATTTTGGCCTAAGAGAAAATGGGTTGAAAGTTGCCCAAGGTGTACTATTATTGCCAAAAAAAAAACCCTCCTAAATCATTCCAACCAAAAATATATATATACTAATATTGGACAATATAAGTTTTATAATTATATTTGACACACTAATTATTTACTAATAAAAATTAAAAATTCTGGACAAGATAGCCAAATCCGTTCCAACCTATCCAAAAAGTTACCCCTTTTGACTTGTTAACCAACCTTCCCAACCCTCCAATTTTGCCACCACAACTATTGATCAGGATATGCACTTTCTTAACAAAAACTTTCTAAGACATGCACTTGCATAGCATTTTTTATTTTGTGCAACGAAAAATTTTCTGAATGTGGATTTCGTGGGTCCGTGCTTGTTGGCAAACCAGGCTAATAACTACAGGTTTTGAGGTGTCCTGTGGAAGATCTAAGAAGAATATATAGTCAATTTCTAGCACCTGGATGGCTTGCTGCCCATCTTCATGGTACAGATATTTGAGCTCCTTATCATCTAATGCATCCTTGGCACATGCTCCAATTCCAAGGGCATATAATGCAACATCTCTGTTTCCAATTGATGGAAGAAATTGATATGTGAAAGATTAGTAATGAATCCAACTTCTAAAAAGGTCAACAGAAGAAATAATACAAAATTACAAATATTTCCAAAATCTTCAACCTACCTTTCACTATAGGTGTATGACGTCTGCAACAAGATAGAAAGATTAAACTTAGAACAATCATTAAAAACGATATATCTAATTCAATCACAGCTTTCGAACTGTATTTTTCTACAAGTAAAGAGTTGTAAACAGAAAAGCATACAAGGGGATAATTTACATATATGATCAGCTAAATCAGAATGATAAGGAAAATTATTGATCAAAAAAAAAAATCGATATAATTCAAGAACAAAAGTCATGAAGATTCTCCTTGACATAGTATTGTTCATATTCGTAAGTCCCTTTTCTAAACATCACCTCCAATGTATTTGTACAAAACTACATATACAATTATACAAACCAAAGACACATCCGCAATGCTCTACTGGACTCCCTCCAGCATTTTCCCATTATAATCTTCTAATATTTAGAAACTAACCTAATGTATTTACAAATGCTTCTGCTACTTGAAAATGTAAAATCACTTTCATGGTGCTGAGAGTTTTGGCAACACTTGATCATCTAAATAATCGAATAATCATGAGGAAAGATTGGTTACCCAGAAGCTCATAACTGGAAGTGGCAGTGATCAGTTAATCACTTTTAAAACCCACATCCAAACACTCTAAGAGATGACTAAAGTCAAACCTGATGTATACATACAATTCTGGAAAAATAAGACATCTGAATATTAAAGGTTGAATTGAAGACTAGGAAACCAATAAATTTAGTATTCAAGATGTTAAAAATAGTCTACTCCTTTAAGATTAAGAAACCTACAAACTTAGTAAGATTACAATAGCCAAAAATCATAGCAATTTTTCAGTATTCAAGATATAGTCTGCTCCTTCAAGATAAAGAAACCTACAAACTTAACAAGATTACAATAGCCAAAAATCATAGCAAATTTTCAATTTTGAGCAAGAAATCATAGCAATTTGAAGAAAAAACATCACAGATAGCAATAAGTTAGGGTGAATCAGTAGAATACCTCTGGGAATTTGTGATTGATTACAAGCTCTGGATTCAACATTGAATCGTCACTCATGGGTGCTCTTCCTTGTGATCTATAAAGCACAACCAGAAGAGAAATTTAATGAATAAATTACAGTAATCCAATTGAAATTAACACTCTGAAAACTTATGAAACTCGCCGAAATTTTATTTCCTTTTATTTCCCCTAATCGGTGAGGTATAAACTGAAATCTGTTCAGTATCATGCAAGTGTGTATGATATTTACAAAATCGAGGTAGAAGATAAAACGATCACGACTTTTTTTCCGTTAAAGGATGGAAGATTCCAAGTTTCCAACTAGAGGGGCTACCGTTGCATTAAATGAATTAGATGTCATATTATTTTTTCTCCTTTTTTTTCTTTTATTTAAAACTCAAATAACACATAGTCTAAGGGGTGTTTGTCTTAGCTTATTTTTGTGGCTTATTAACTTTTTTTTTTTTTGAAAAGCATGTTTTCATTTAAAAAAATGTTAAACTCTATAAGGTATAGAGAGTAACCAATAAAAAGTACAGTTCACTTAATAATGTTCACACAGCAAAGCAAAACATGAACAAAATACTAAACCACATGAACCCCAACCCATGGATCCATAAACCAATCGGCCTAATACATATCCTTTTTCATCTTTGTTCTCGATCTCAGCTGTTGAAACAAGCCCAATTGCGTTTCAAATAAGATTTCATCTGCATTCCTACTTTTACTCTTAAATATGCTTTCGTTACGCCACTTCCAAATATTGTATGCCATCATGTTAACTGCACCTTCCCATAGAGACTTTTTTCCGTTTGACCATGAATCCGAGCCCAACTTATAAATGTCTTCCAGAAACTCAGCTTCTTTAAAGTTAATACACCACCACTTACAAAACTCTTTCCAGATGGCCATCACCGTTTTGCATTTGACCAGTGCATGTTGTGTATCTTCAATTTCTAGCTTACATCTTGGACACAAAATTGAAGGTAGATCCACTCCTCTATTGTTGAGATTATACAAAACCGGAAGTCTTCTCTTAAGTGTTCTCCAACTGAATACATTAATTTTTTTTGGTACCCAATCAATCCACCTCGTAGCATCTTGAACTTGTTGCTCCAGATTCGTTGACTCTAGAGTGTTGCGAAGATCCTTGACCGAGAAGATGGAATTGTTTTGTACATGCCAACTCCATTTGTTTTCCGAAAATTGACACAATTGGATATTTTCTATACGACTCAAGACACCTTGACACTCACTCCCTAACCTACCCGGTTGATACTCAACGACTCATAATCCCAACACCAATTGGACTCCACCCAATGACCCATTTCCCCCACTTTAGCATATTTGTCCCGCATCTTATTATATTGTAACACTGTACTTTTTAAACATATAATTATATCGCATGCGGAAGCTAAATACATATACTTAACTTAATTACAAAATAGATACAAAAGATTAACTTGTTTTATACATCAAAACTTTTACAGTGTTAAACCAAAACAGGCTCCTAATAAAAACTTTGACATCAGAGTGAGGTCTGTCCATATTCCCAGTCCAAAATCCAAGACTCACCAAGATGATCTGCAAAACAGTCTAGTGGGGGATTAGCACAAAGCTAAGTGAGGGAATTAATATCTAATCAAATACAAGGCAAACATGCCTAAACCCAAATAGCTCATGAATCCTAGGAGAATCGGCGGTGTTGCAAGCACCTACAACCAAGGTCGGCCAAAACCAAGGTCTACCGATAACCTTGCTAAAAATGGATAACAATACCAGCCTTCTTGGGTACACTAATGCACCACAAGATCTGATACGGTAAATCCCCCAAGCAAAGGCTCAGACTAAACTGATCTCCAAATTAACATGTATATACAATCCAAACAAGAGCATTCCAAATAGGATATTAAATCCTGTATATCAAGAGATATAAACCCACTCACCAAAGTCTTCAAAACTCTGGTACACTCAAGTGACTAACTTCACTGAGTCTTCTCAGTTCCTGAGAATAAAATAACCCAAGTCAGTATTTAATTCATAATACTGATCCAAAATAAGTATCATATATACTTACATATTCCCATGTATTCATTATATATAAATCAATAGATATATAATATATGTATATCCCAAATCCAATTTCTCACAAATAAACAATCAAATGCGATTGACTAATCACATGCGCTTGACCCAGTTTGAATCACATACGATTGGTCCGATGCGATTCAAGTCTTGTAAGAACTTCCAAGTTAAAACCCAATATAAATCGAATACAATTCCTTGTGAATCGCATACGATTAACACTGATTCAGATTACTTGTGAATCGCATGCGAATCGCATGCGATTGATACTAGGTACTTCAATGCGATTCGAACATTAACTTAGTCAATTCCAATGCGATCCGAATCCAATGTGATTCCCATAAGGTTCCAATGCGATTCAAGCTAATGCAAATCCCATGCGATTCCAAGTCCAATGCAATCCAAATCGAATGCGATCCAAAGAGTTAGGGCATTTAATATTCACTCCAATACCATGCGATTCCAATGTATTCGAATACGATTCAAATTTCATGCTATTCAAATCATATGCGATTCGTATCCAATCCAATGCGAATCAAGTTCTTATGTTATCCAGTGCGATTCAATTTCAGTAAAGGAATTTCTTAAGTATAAACATCCATTGTCAAGGCTACCCACTTTAATGCGATTCATACTCAAGGGAAATTCCAATGCGATCCAAGTTCAATGTAATTCATATGATTCGAGTCTAAGGAGTCATATTTCACGATTCCGAATGCTTCAATCCCCAATTCCGATCAATGCATAAATTCATCCGAAATATCAATTTCAAGTTCAGATTAACACCGATCTAACATGCAAGTTATTCATAACTTCTATGATCATTTAAAGCTTAAAAATGACATATAAACATGATCAATCTAACATGCATTCACATATATGCATAGAATGAACATCACGTTTCAATCAAAATAGCATGCAACTTCAAAACCGAATTCAATTAACGATTAACACATAAAGATCAATTAATCTAACCTTGATAACTTGACCTCTTGAAATCTATTATCAAACAAGATCTTTCAATCCAAAATCTGCTTTCCCTTTCTATCTTCAACCGAGAGTAAAGATGAAGAACACACACACCTTGTTTGTTTATTGCATGCAAAAGTGAGAGTGGGAAGAGGACTTATCCCCCAAATCGGCCAACACACACACACACATGCACACATGCAAGAGATTAGTGTACCATCTATGGGGTAGGGTGATGACTAATCACCAAATACGGCCACCTCATAATTCCACCAATGTCATCTTTTAATTAATTAGAACAATTAATCAATAATCACAATTAAATCAATTAATTTACTTAATTAATTTAAATCCCAATTAAAACGTGATTAATTACCTTAATTAATCTAGGCCGGGAAAGAGGGTGTTACATATATACTCTTGGATAAAATTCCGCTAAACGACCTATTTCCGTCCAATTATCCCACCAAAAACTAGTACTCAACCCGTTACCCAACTTGACACTTAGAAATGACTAGAGATCTACACCCATGGACCCCAAAATTTTGACCGACTTCACAACCCCGCCCCATATAGAAGCCTCATTGACCCTAACATGAGACTCAAACCCACCCAACTGACCGTAAATGCTTTTTATGACTCTAGCCCACAAGTCCCCCCTTTTTTATTTGAATTTCCAAAACCATTTCCCAAGTAAACAAAGATTAATTGTTTTTAAGTCCCCAATATTTAGCCCACCTTTCTCATATGAACGAACCGTGTCCGCCCATTTTACCCATACAATTTTTCTTGAGATCCCATCCCCTCCCCAAAAGAATGAACATCTCACCCTCTCAAGAGCACGAATCACCGTACAAGGAGCCCGAAACAAAGAGAAGAAGTATAACGGTATACCTGTGAACACTGATTTGATCAACGTTAAACGTCCCCCGAACGACAACATATTTCTTTTCCACGAAGCCAATTTTGTTTCAAATTTTTCTACCACCTTCTTCCAAAACAACTTATGTTTCATGTTCGCATTAATTGGAACCCCCAAGTAATTAATACTTCCCGTTTCAAAACTACATCCCAATCTACTTGCTACCCTCTCCACTTCTGTTTTATCCACTCCAATTCCCAAAATGTTACTTTTTTTTCCAATTTATTTTTAGTCCCGAAACTTCCTGCCAATTTTTCAAAATGTCTTTCGGATTTCTCAGATTATTGATACTCCACTTACCAAAAAACATGGTATCATCAGCATACTGTAAGTGAGATATCTTAAACTTCTCTCTTCCAATTTCCACACCTTCGAAAATCTGTTTTTCACACGCGTCCTTTAGTATCACATTCAAACCCTCCACTGCTAATAGGAAAATGTATGGTGATAATGGATCACCCTGCCGAACCCCTCTTTCCACTTTAAATTCTTTCGAAGGTGAACCATTTATTAAAGCTGACATGTACATAGACTCATAGCACCCATTCATCCACATCATCCACCTTGCCCCAAAACCCATTTGTCTCATAACATCAAAAACAAATTCCCATTCTAGACTATCATAGGCTTTTTCAAAGTCAATCTTAAACCCGAAACATTTCTTTTTCTTCTTCTTTAAATCACGTATAACTTCACTAGCTGTAAGAATACTATCCAGAATCGATCTTCCTTGAATGAATGCTGTTTGTGAGTCCCCTATCACTCCGTCTATCACTCTCCTAATTCTGTTTGCTAACACTTTTGCAATGATTTTGTAGTAACCCCTACTAAATTAATAGGTCGGAAGTCACCCCACTGCGTAGGATGTTTAACTTTAGGAACCAAAGTAATGAATGAAGAATTACATCCCTTTGAGATCTCACCTTTATCCCAAAACCAATTCAATGCTTTCATTAAATCATCTTTTATCAAATCCCAAAAATGTTTAAAGAATCCAAAACTAAATCCATCTGGCCCCGGGGCTTTGTTACTACCACAATCCCATATCGCCTCCTTAACTTCTTTAACCTCAAATCGTTGTTCTAACTCTCTAGCCTCCATCCTATTGATCTTTTTGAATCTATCTGACTTAAACTTAACTCTTCTTTCGCCACAACTTCTAAAAAAATTCCAAAAATACTCTTCAGCCTCTTGTTTCAGTCTGGTCGGATCACTAACCCATTCTCCCCCCACTAGAATACCTTCCACTCTATTCTTCCTCTCCCTTCTCTTAACTACCCGGTGAAAAAAACTAGTGTTCTCGTCTCCTTCTTTTAACCAACTCTTCTTAAACTTTTGTTTTAACATACTACCCCTGATCTTATCCTTCTCTAGCCACTTTCTCCTAAGCTCCATCCATTCTACATGTTCATGTTCGGTTAACTGCCCCAATTCTGCCTTAATTTCTAAATCTCTTACGGAACTTTGCATCTCCTCAATCTCTTTGTCAAAATACTTAAACTTGCTAGAACTCCACTCTCTTAACTCCATTTTTACCCTCCTAAGTTTTTCCAAAAATATACAATCTAACTTTTTTGAACTCGTCTCTTTAGACCATGCATTGTTCACCACTACATTACAATCCTCATATTCCAACCATGCATTAAAAAATTTGAATGGCTTAGGGCCACTATCCACTAACTCCTCAAATAACAAGATCGGTCTATGATCAGATGACTTCCTATCCAAAACTTTGGCTGTAACCCCCTCCCACACATCTAGGAAACTTTCTGACACAAAAAATCTATCCAAATAGCTAAATTTTAGTCCCTTAACGCACACTCTTGTGAACCGACTGTTATTGGCTTTTATTTCTACCAAACTGTTATACTCTATGAAATTGTTAAAAATTTCTGCATTACTTGACAAAAAATTAGTGTTCAATCGTTCCTCCCTATTTCTAACTTCATTGAAATCTCCAAATAAAATATGTGTTGCCTTAACAGAATCCATCAGACCCCCTAATTTTGACCAAAACTCTTTTTTCTTATCTAACTCGTGAGGACCATGAACATTAATAAACATTACCTTGTCTATTTTGTTAACCCATGAACCTAGCACTGCTAAAAACCTCTCCCCTCCACAGGCCGATACGTTTTCAAACACAGAATTGTCCCACACAACCAACATCCCGCCCGTTGTCCCTACCGCATCAGTATGAACGAATTTAAAGTTACTAGAACCCCACATTTCCTCTACCATCTCCTCTGAAATTGAGTTTAGTTTTGATTCCTGTAAACCCAAAATCTAGGGAGATTCCCGAATACATAACTCTTTTACCCAATTTCTTTTGTCACTGGACCCTAAACCTCTAACATTTAAAGATAACACTTTCATTGAGAACAATTACGTACGTACCTGAAAAGACCGCCGACGGTTTATGGAACGCTCACGTTACACGAAAAGCCCAATTGTTTTTCGACTTCCATTAATCTGATCGAGGAGCTCGAATCTTCACTATTGCACATTGCTACCCCCCTTCCCCCTTTTTTCACCGTAGTGCCGGACGTTAATTTATCCCCTATTTTTCCTTTGTTTATTGTTCTTGCTAATCTCTTGATCTCACTAATATTTCTGTTTCCCGACCCCAACGGTTTGAAATGATTTTCGTCCGTCTCTTCTGTCTTCTTTTCTGCTCCCTGATCTTCTTTTCGGTTCTTCTCTTTGTCTTGATTTTGATTTTGAAAAGAGTCTGATACTGTGTCTGGAGATAGGTATCCACCGTCACTCTCATTTGGAGTTTTATCCAACTCAAATCCCTGTAGCTTTTCTCCTTCCTTGTTCCTGCTTGGACTACTTTCACCATTCACTCTTTGGGCTCCTGTTTTTTGTTTGTCCGGTCCAGAACTCCTGCTCATCATAAAATTTACCTGTATTTTAGTTTGGGTCTTTATGGTCTGGCCCATCTCTGACTCTGGCCCATTATCCTCATAACCCCTCTTAACCTGTGAATTGTTTGTTGACTTTTCCAAATCGTTTTTTGCGTTTCTTGTCTCCTCGACAACATTACTGTCCGCCGTCTTCTTTTCTTTTTTCCTTCCATTCACCTTTTCCCAAGTAAAGTCATTATTGGAGCATGACTTTTTAGTTTCCCCACTTTGTGACTCCGACTTCTCGTCTTCCGTTCTCCGTCCACCACCATCTTCGCCGGAACTGTACTCATCGGCAATCCCATCATCCTCAGCTTCTTCACCCATTTCATTGAACACATCCCATTCATTTTCTGATTCATCGCTTGATTCATCCTCACTTGAATCTTCGTCATTTAGATCATCAATCCAACCTTCCTCCCTCATCAAGATTTCCTTTGAAAACCCACCTGCCTCTACCTTCACTCTTTCTAATAACGGGAAATCATATGTTGTCGTGATTAACACTCTTCTAGATACCAAAGACGAGGAGCTGTTCCACGAACAGTTTGAGGTCATCGTCGGAGTACCCCACCTTGACGCAATGACTTTGAAGTTCTGCTCCGACCACATATTAATGGGTAAACCATAGATTTTTACCCATGTCATACGTGACCGGCTTGAATAGTGTTCAGACTATTTTCTTACATTTTCAAACCACTTCCAGATCTCACTTTCTCATTTTCTTACATTTTCAAACCCCTTAAGCCTATTCATGTGCGTTGCACACGAGGGCATTAATGTCCTTTTACAACCTTTCATTAACTCAGACCGTCAGACCCATTTCACCCCATTTCACTTTCTTCTTTTTTCTACATTTCTTCACTTCAACTGTAAAAACTTAATTTCATCCCTAAATTTACTCGGAGCTTCAAAATGGTAACATGACTGTATCAGATTCGCTTTCCCGGTGAACACATTCATTGTATCGAGATTACGGTAAGATTTGCATGTATACTCGAGCTACTTTGCTATGTATCAGATGGTTACTAAAAGTTTGAACTTTTTTCTTTGTTTGCGCAGTTGATGATCCAAACTTGTTCTCTATTAAGTGTCATCATGGTGGCCAATTTACAAAAATTTTCAGGGAGAAGGTATGTCAGTGGCAAGATTACTTTTATTGACCTTATTGACATCGACAAGTGTGATGTACTTGAATTGGATGATGTACCGAAGGATTTAGGATATAGTAACACAGTTGAGAGGTATTATCATTTTCTTACTCCTAGGTGTGATCTTGATTTTGGCCTACAAGCTTTAGGGAACACATCTGATGTTCTTATTTTGACTAAGTATGTTGTTGAGAATAAGTTACTTTCTGTTTACTGTGAGCATGGTATTACAAATCTTCATACTTACTTCACCTCACCTTCTAAGATTGTGATTAGAGAAATTATTGAAGAACCAACACAGCCTCCAACTTCTAGTGTACTTATGTTAGAATGGGTTGATGATGTTCAAGGTGATACAAATGCGGAACCCACACACACTGATGTTGACCCAAATGTTGAGACTATAATTGAGAATACACAGTCAAATGTTCAAGGTGATACAAATGTGGGACCCACACACACTGATGTTGACCCTGTTGAAAACTTAATAGAACCCACAGGGCTTAACATAGAGTATGAAGATTTAATGAATTTTGATCCTTTTTGGGATGATCATACTTATGGACTGTGTTTGATAATCCTACTAATGAACAACAAACAGAGGGGGTTTTTAATATTGACAATGATTGTGAAAGTGAAGGTGACAGTGATGAATGTAGTAGTGAAGGTGATAGTGAAGATAGTGACTTTATAATTGATAAGGATAATTTAGATGATGAGGTTGAAGTTGATATGTCTGAATTTCACTTGCTGGTTGATAAGGATGTTGAGAATGGTAAGTCTACTTTTTTAGGAGACATAGAAGGTAAGGATGTTGATGTGGGAAACAATGACTTCTTTGAAAGTGGTAGTGACGCTGATGATCCAGAAAATGATAGTCACAAGTATGTTAAACAAGTAAGTAACAAAAACAAGAATGAGGCAGTAAAACAGAATAATAAACACCATTTTTATATTTGTGAAACATTTTCCATCTCAAAAGAGGTTAAAGATAAGGTAAATGAACATTCTATGGAGAGTAGGAGAGAACTTAAAATAATCAAAAATGATAAAGAAAGGGTAAGGATTGCATGTGAGGGGCAAATGCCGGTTTTCAAGGAGAATCTTGCAAGCTGTGAAGGTCAAAGTAGTGGGGCTGTAGGTAAAGGACAAGCATGTGGGGACAATAGTACACAGTAGGTCAAAGTAGGGATAGTCTGCACATAAAGTTGAAAGACAATACTAAGATATGAGAAACAAATTATACACAGTAGGTGAGGAATTAGAACTTACCATTCTACCATTCTTGACAATGTGCTTCTCGAAGGTGACAAAGAAAATTGCATCTCCATACTCCATTTTGATGTTTCATAGTAAGTGACAATGATACAACCCAAAATGAAGACTCACAAACTTTTATAACCACAAACCTAATGAATGGAATTCAATAAGCATCAAATGCTTACACCAACCTCTCTGTTGACCTTCTTAAAACAGTATCTCATTAATTGATAGCATTCAGTTTTTCCATTAAATACATTACTGATAACCTACTTCTTGAAGCAAGAGAATTTTTTAAACAAAAAACTAATATTCATACACATTACATATTTGAGGATGTACTGAGACAAAAAAACCCAACTAAAACTGACTTTCTTTGAATCATTAAACTTGCAAACACTACAAACAACACCCAACTAAGTATCAGGTACAACTCTAAAGTCCAACACTTTTGTTCAGCCATCCTTAACTTCTCTTCAAGATTATTTTTTGACCTTAGCAATCCTGGAATTATGTCTTTAGATAGTTGGCACATAGTCGGATCATACCAACCAATGAACCTACAATTTGAACCCTAAAAAAACAATAAACATCCAACGTTATACAGATGACCATAAACATTAAAGTCACTTATTTCCTGGTTAGTGTAACACCCCCTAAATCGGTCTAGATTAATTAAGATAATTAATCATTAATATTGATAATTAAGATTGATTATGTGAAATAAAATTGTTATTATGTGATTATTATTTTATGTGATTTTATTTTAATTTAGGAAGATGGTTAAATTAATTAAATAATTACATTAAGAGTTAGTGGGGTGAGGTGTCTCGGTTTTGAGACACATAACCTCCACGTTCTCACCATCATCTCATTACAAACAATTAGAACAAAAGTGAGTGTGTGTGTGTACTTGTGTGTTCGGCCGAGAAAGAAAAGAAGAATATCAAGAAGATAATTGCCTTAAATTCAAGTTGTTAATTCTGATTTGGAATTCTGTAACATCTGAAATTACAAGGTTAGAGTTTACAATCTATTAATTCATCGATTATATGTGATATTATTTAATTTATATATGTGGAAAACCAAATGAATATTTGAATATGATGATTTGATTATTAGGATGTTTGCATGTTAGAATTGGTGGATAATTTATGTATATTACATGTTTATATGAATTCTGGAAACATATATCGTCTTGCATGATTGAAATCAGATTAGAATCGAAGATGAAAGTGAAGTTATGTATGAATATGAATTAGTCAGAATTGGACTTTGATATATGCATTTTTATGCATGTTTTACATGCTGAAATACCCCGTACTTAGGCCAGATCCAAGGTGATTACTTCCATTATTGATCTAATATGCTTAACATTCACCATGCAGGTTAAAAAGAGCTTTAAGTAAGATAAAGGGGCAAAACAAGGGAAGAATAGAAGAAAAATGAAGATTGGTGAAAAAAAGACATCCTACGGCCGTACTAGGTACTTCCTACGGCCGTAGTAGGTTATTCTTCTAGAAGATTTAAAAAGCCCATCCTACGGCCGCAGTATATATTCACTACGGCCGTAGTAACCCCTATTCAGCAGTAATCATTTCCTGGCAGATTTCTTGCGTGTGTCGGATGAACAGCAGAATATTGCGTGTGGAGAAACTCCATTCCAGCCATCCTACGGCCGTAGAGGATACTTCCTACGGCCGTAGGAAGTTCTGTTACAGCACATTAAATGACATAATCTGCCATTTGCACAAGGGTCCGGATTTTTTAACACAATTCGTACCAACACCTCCAAACACTCTCTCTAAACATCCTAACACTCCAGGGGACTTCTCTTGGTGATTCTAAGGAGGAGAGCTTGGATCTTGAAGGCTTGGAACAACATTTGGAGCTTGGATTCTTTAGTTTTATCATTGCTAGCTTGGGTATACTCTTTCCATTTATTATTTCAATCATGTACCCATGTGTTCCTGATGTTGTAGTGCTAATATTGTTGTATATGGATAACTAAACTCATTTCACTTGGGCCAAGATGATTCTTGGCTAGTTATGGCAATATATTTGACTTTTATGTTGACTTGATTCAAATATGCATGTTTGATCTTGAATACAATTGTGTTTTATCAACTTAGTATGTTTAATCTTACCATGTTCATGTGTGATAATGTGTATAGGATAACTCCTTCATGTTTAAGCATGTGGATATTCAATGATGATGTTTGTATATTCTTAATGTCATGTTAAGTTTGTTATTAGAAATGATACATCTTGCATGATTGTCATTAGAAATCATTATTGGGATATGTTTTGAATCATTTCAGGTTCATCCATTATTGGTCATTTTATTCATATGTTGGTTTTATGCAAGCCTTATGATATCCGATGAAAATCTAGTCATTTGGTGTATTTATAGGTTAAACATGCTACTAATAATTAAAGGATTCACAAAGATGTTTGTTGGTATGTTTAGATGGTGAAATGAACTCACATGTATGCCTTTGTTATGCTTGTCTTGGTGTTCAATGTGCATATCACATGATTCATGTTTTAAGAAGTGTTGGCTATACTAGAAATGGTAGGTTTAACATGTTCATATTTTTAGTAATCATGTGGCTAAATATTAAAATCCCTTAATTGTGAGGTTTGAGTTTAGAGGAGTTTGTGACCCCATTGTACCAATTTGCATGTGTTTATAATCTGAGATTAAAGTCTAGATTGTAATTTGTTGTTGAATGCCTTTATGTTAGATTTGACTGTTCTCTCGTATTGGTTCCTATGGCCGCAGGAAGAAATTCTTACGACCGTAGGACAGTACAACCTACTACGACCGTAGTAAGAAATTACTACGGCCGTAGGAGACATTTTTACCCCAGTGTGCTGTTTTTGCTTGTTTTAACCATTTTAACTGCTTTGACACCTTTTTGGGTTCTGAGGACTGCTGGACATGTCATTTAAAAAGATGTTTATCTTGGTAGTCTGATTTGAACGCGATCTGGTGGATCTGTAGTTGAATTCTGATATGCCGTTACTTGCTTAATCATGTTTAAGTGTTGAGTCTGAGTCTTGATAACTCGAGTGATGATTTGTGCATGATAATGTGGTTTTGTTGAGTATTAGAACAGCATGCTATGCGCTCAATCTATTCAAGTCTTCATATTATGTATTGTATTGTGTTATTGCCATGATTAGTCTCGATGATTCGAAAGCCTGAGTGATCTGTTATCCTGCTATTTGCCTTCGGTGTTAATCTGTGTTAGTTACTGTAGTTCTTGATTAATTTAGTTAATCCTGTTACTTGCTTTAATTAATTCTGCTGATCAAACAACAATGAGACTTAAGTATTGGTAGCTTCCTGTCCTGGTGGAACGATATCCGGTATTCCCGAGTCTATACCACTATTGACCAGGTTATACTTGCTTGAGTCGTGTGTAGTATCTGCTTAGTAACATCGTTTTTATAAAATTAAAACGAGGTTGTGTCACAAGATTTTATAACAAGAAAAACCCGCAGTCTGGGCTACACCAGACTTATGAATGGATCGGAATTCAAGTCTGAATTAGTCGGAAATGATGAATTCCGATCATTTGGATCAGAATTAATGTTGATTCCGATTAAAATGAACTGTTTGCCTTAACTATTTACTCGGAATTGATATGATCGGAATTTGACATGATCGGAATTCTAATATTGCCTTTACTCGGAATTCACTTTTATCGGAATGTACCTTTGCTCGGAATTGGCTTTGATCGGAATTAGCCTTTGCTCGGAATCACCCTTACTCGGAATGATATTTGCACGGGTTTAACCTAAATGGTCGGAATTAGCTATTCTCGAAATTGAGGATATCTTGGAATTTATTAATGCAAAGAATTGATTCTATCGGAATTAGCATTTTCTCGGAATCCATTGTTTTTCGGAATTTGCCTTGACTGGAATATTAACAACTGTTTGATCGGAATGGTCATTTCCTCAGAATTATGAAAGCTCGGAATTGCCAATTGCTCGGAATTATCCTTTGCATGGAATTGGATAAGGTTTGGTCGGAATTATCCATTTCTCGGAATTGATTAAGGACTTTTCTCGGAATCCTTATTGTATCAGAATGTGATTTGATCGGAAATCCCATGTGTCTATGCTTAGAATTTAACTATGATTTCATCGGAATTGATGTTAATCGGAATTGCTCATTTCTCGGAATTGGATATATTCGGAATTGGCTTTTCACTCAGAATTCGACTTCGATCGGAAATGGACTTAATCGGATTTTGGGATTTTAGAGTTATTCTCAACAATCAAACTATGATTTGATATACATGAGATCTATATGTGATATTCATGTGATGTATGAATAAATATGATAATTATTATAAATTAGTATTGTGAATGAAATACTGACTTGTGCTTACTTATTCTCAGGAACTGAGAAGACTCAGTGAGTTAGTCAACTAAGTGTGCTCCTTCAGTGCAGACTGTGGTAAGTGGATCTATATCTTCGGATGTGCGGGATATGATATCCTGATTGTAACTATGCTCTTGATAAACTGTATACATGTTTGGTGGGAGATCAGTCTTAGCTGGGCGGCTGGGCCTGTAGCTTGGGGATTTACAGTATCTGATCTTGAGGTGCATTTGTTGTACTCAAGGGTGCTGGTACTGTTGTTCATATTAGCTGGGCTATCGGTAAACCTTGGTTTGGCCGACCTTGGTTGTAGGTGGTTGCAACACCGCCGGTTCTCCTTGGTTGATGAGCTATGTGTTTGGGCATGTTTGCCTTGTATGTGCGTAGATATTTATTACCTCACTTAGCTTTGTGCTAATTTCCCACTAGTCTGTTTTGCAGGTGCTCCGTAGTGAGTTTATGAAGATATATGACTGGGAATATGGACGGACTACTACTCTGATGTCCAAGTTTTTGTATAGAGTCTATTTTGTAAATAACACGGTAGTGATATTTTGTAATTATAAACCAGATAAAGTTGTATTTATCTTTTGTTTTTAAATATAATTATATGTAATTAGCTTCCGCACGCGTATTAAAGTTAATTTAAAAGTACGGTGTTACAGTTAGGACACGCATAAAACCTTCTTCCAGGGTGGTTTTGCGATGTCCATGATGTGTGAACTACGACAATTTTACCTCACGAGCAGAAAACCATATCGAAGATGGGGAAGAAGGAAGAAATGAGAAAGAAGAAGAAAGAAGGTAGAAGGAAGAAGAAAAATTATAGATGCCTATATGAGTAACAATTATAGATGCCTCGTCTGCAACGCACGTGAATAGGGTTAACGGGACTAATGGACGGAAATCGTTACAAAGGACTACGGTTGCAACTTTTGGGCAGTTAAAGGACGATCCATGCAACTTTTTGAAAAAAAGGACTAAAGTCACAACTTTGGAATAATTAAAGGACCATCGGTGCAATTATATATATATATATATATCATATGAAAATGTATCAATAAAGAACCATTGTTAAACAAAGAACCCAAAAAACTAATCTGAATCATTTGATCATCAAAATCAATGGGTGAGATTTAACGATGGTAAAAATGTAATTATTATGTATTAATATAGAAGTAAAAGGGCAAACATGGAAAATCCCCCTAACAAACCCACAAATTTTAAAACAAAATACCCTCAAAAACTTTAAATTGCCATAACTTTTTACGTTTTGTGAATTTAAACAAAAAAATTATAACAATCTTTTGGTTTTTAATTCCTCTTTCAAACAAGACCACTCTTTCCATATTTTTCTAAATTTTTTTTGAAAATGCAAATTTTGTTTGCATTTTGGGCTGCATGTAGTGTTGTGTACATATTTTGCATTTTGGGTTTGAATATGTAATTTTGCAGGGCTGCATTTTCATTGAATCATTTTGGGTTTGCATTTTGCATTTTCATAATTTTGCATTTTGGAAGCATTTGGATGATCTGGATGTTTATATTTTGCATTTTATGATTTTTTGTATTTTGCATTTATAATGAAACTCAGCTCAAAATGCAAGATTTGTATTTTCAAAAAATAAAAGTTTTAGAAATATATTAAGTCTAGTCTTGTTTGAAAGAGGACGAAAAACTAAATCTAATGGTATAATTTTTTTGTTAAAAATTTTAAAAATAAACGAGTTATGGTCATTTAAAATAAGTGTGGTTTTTTTTTGTAAATATGGTGGTCGCTCCGTGACTTTTTTATTTTTTTTTTAATTTTCCATTTTTGCCCCTAGAGGATATGTCACGTGTCAATTCTAGGATGATTCTTTAGGTTTTCTGTTTAAGGGAAGTTTATATAGAACATTACCCTATATCATATTTAACATGTCAAATCGAAATCAATAAACTCACATTGAATCATAGGATATAGGATGACACCAGACTGGACTTTCTTAGATTACCCACATCCAATTAGTAGTGTGTCGCTGGTTGGAGCGTGGGAGGATGCTACACCATCACCCCATTCCTATCACTTTAAGTGATTTCATTATTTTTAGAGAAATAGAGAATATTTGAGGAGGGTGGATATGGAGATTAGTGGGATAAAGGAAGGTAGAAGAAAAAATAATATGAGAGTGCTGTGATTAGAAGAAAAAAAAGAAACGAATGCTTATAATTTTATATCGAAATCAACACACTGACATTGAATTTTAGGATCAAGGATCTACATCAGATTGTACTGCGACTATATATTAAAGTAATTACATAAATTTCATCACCATGATTGAATTTCATCTTTTTTGCAATAATTCAATATATATATTTAAAACTTTCAGACTCATTCAAAGCTTACACGACAAGTAGGTAAAGAACTATGCTCATACTGTCTTCCAAAACAATAGCTAACTCGATCCATAATAGATTATAGACTTCAACATCATTACATGTTATCAAAAATTAACCTACAGAGACAAGAATCATATATAACTATCACACTTTATACAATTTTTCTTTTGTTCATCATAAATTCAACAATATTTTTTCCTTTAATTATTGACATTTTTATTTATTTATTTTATTATTATTATTATTTTTTTTTGAAAATCAAATTTCATTACCATATTTTCAATGGGTATTGATCTATGGAATCGTTCCATGGATTATCGTCTTCCGGTTCAGTATCCCTTAACCATTTCCAGACTAAGCTCCCCACTTTAAACCCGGTTCCGAACGCAATCATCCACATTTTATCACCTATTTTTACTCTTTTTTTAGCTTCAAAATAAGCCAACTCGTAAAACACTAAACTACTTGATGTGTTCCCAAACCGGTTCAACGTCATCCGGGCCGGTTCAGTCACCGAGTCACCAAGTTTCAAAACTTGTCCCACTTGCTGAATCACCGCCTTCCCGCCGGGATGCACACATATATGCTCAAACGCCGTCGTGAAATCCGGAACCGCCACCTTCAACCGCTTACCGGAGAGAGCCGCCGCCAGTACCGAGAAGGCGTAACTCACGAGCTGGTCTAGCGGCAGGACTTGTGGTGCGAGGACCCTGATGTGCCGCCGGAGGTTTACTCCGGCGACTCTTATTAAGTCCTTGGTGAGTGAAACTCCGGTGACCCCTTTATCGTCTTCCTCCTGGAAAGCCGCCCGGTAAGCCGAATCGTCTGCACCGTGGTGGGTTCTGAGAGAATGGGTAAGCTCCATTTTCGCTGATGAACGGTGGGATGGGTCGTTGGTGATAATCGCCGCCGCACAACCTACACGGAAGATGCAGTTGGTTACAAGCATCGATCTTTGTTCACCTTCGTACCAATTTAAAGTAATACTCTCCGTTATAACGACAAGAATATTCTTGATTTTCCGGCCTCCACCACGTAAGATACGGTAAGCTAGATCAATTGAAATCATGCCCGAGCTACACCCCATTCCGCTCAAGTTATACGTCTTCACGTCAGGTTTGAGATTGTAATGATTTACAATTAAAGAAGAAATCGACGGTGATGGTGAAAAGCTTCCACACGTGACGATCACGGCGTCGATTTCCTCTGGCGAAACAGAGGTTTTCGAAAGAAGAGAATCAACGGCGGAGAATACTCCTTCCTTTGCTTCCTGTAAGGCGTTTTTCAACGTTGGAGTTTGGTTTTCTTCAAACATAAACGGTGGTGCGTACGTGTCGTTTCCTAACCCGGATTTCAAGTAAATATTACGCATGAATTCCACCGGCTCCGGTGAGGTGAAGCGACCATCGTGGAGTAAGAAATTACGGGCCAGTTCGTAAGTGCATTTCCGGTGCGGTGGCGGTTGGAAACAGGAGTAGTTGAGGAGGAAGACAGGATAGGGGTGGGACCGGAGACGGAGGAAGAGAAAGGCCGCGCAGAGGGATGTAATGGTGGTTAGGAGAAGGTGGATGGCTAGGAAGCGGAGAGCGGTGGTGATTGGGTGGGTGGTGTGGAAGATGACGACGGAGGACAGGAGGGCAAAGAAGATTTGCAGGCGGCGATGGTTGGGCAAGGAGGAGAATTCCATCGCGGAAATATGTACAGGTTTAAAAGCGGCATATACAATTTGGAAAAGCTTGCATGGTTTGAAGTGGAATGTAGTGGAATTTATACAAAAAAAGATGGTAGGCTTGTGTGAGATCATGTAAATTACATATTTGACTAATTTAAATATTTAAAATTAGTGTTGATTTTGAGATTATTCATTTTAAAATAGGAGGTAACTTAGGCTCCTTGTCAAGCTTTACTTATGGTTATTAATTTAATAAATTATATTTTTAAACTTTATGGTTTATGTAAAATTATAAATTTGGTCACTATAATTGAAATTACAAGTTTGATCAATTGTGATTTGAAGTTCTTGTAAATTTACTCTATGTGAAGATTAATATTTATCTTTGTGATTTACTAAATTTCTTATCAATGGTTATAAAGCTCAAAAATTATATCAATAATTATTTAAAATAATTTATTTTAATGTTGATCCGACAACATTTGAAAGGATTAAAATGCTCTTACCTATTTTTCTTCATTGACTTATTCAATATATGATTTGAAATCATTTTTAAAAACTAAAAACTATATTAATAAAAATAAAATACTAATCCACAAACCAACTATAGGAGTTCATGAAACACAAAAACACGCAACGGAGCAAAGGGAAACAAAATTTTTAAACCGATTCTGCATGAACTCCTTAAATGGTATATGACTTAATGACATGCATGCAACCTACAAAACACAAAGGAAAGAGATGCTATACCTTCCTCCTTAGCTTCTAGCTCTGGATATTGAAGGTATAATGTCTTGGGATGATCTAGACTTAAAGAAGTAGCCTCCAAGCTCTATCAAGTGTGTACACCAAGTGTTCTTCTTCCCTTTGTGCTAGCAAATGACCAAGCTTCACACACCTTTGTTGAATTCTTGATCTCAGCCCTTGTAATTTCTAGAATACACTCAAGAACACTCACAACTCTTAATGCACTATATGCGTATCTTAGCAAAATGGCAAAAAGGTCCCAAATGAACTAACATTGGCTCCTTATAATAAGCTCAATGAATCATCTGGAACACCCTTTGGCCGGCCATTAAACCATCTCCCATTGGACCACCATGTGAAAACCAATGAAAAACAAGTGTCACTTAGATTTTCGTTCTTCACGACTCTTCACGGGCGCTCACGGCCCGTGAATCTCAAATGCTCCACGGCCGGTGCCGTGTTTTCCAAGTCGTGGAGGAACTCGTGGCACATTCATCCTTCACGAACCTACACGGGTTGTGAAGCCACTCTGTCCACGAGCCATATGGCCCATGCAGGACTCGTGGGGACTCTGTGCTTCACGACCCGTGGAGCATCCTTCACGATCGTGAAGCCCTGGTCAACTTGAATTTGACCATTTTGACGGGCTGTTTTCGCTTAGGGCTGTCACGATAGAAGTTTGGTGTATGACCCAATAGGCTTTACTTCATCGGTAGTGATACGGCTTACGTGTGTCAGTGGGCATACTCCAACACCAACCTCATCCCCTACCCACCCATTCCCTCTAATATATCTATTTCGGTCCCCCCTCGCTCACCACCATCACAACCACCGACTCTGTCTATATTAGACACATCACTACCATCTTCGCCATGATCACCGAAGAACATAGCCATCATCATCGTTCCCTGTGAACCTGCATCGCAACACTTGATCTAGGGTTATGATAAGCATTCAATCGCCACCACACACGGATCTTGGTTTCGTTGGGGGTGATGATTCAGGGATTGGCCTTTGGTGGTCTGATTATGGATTCATTATCTATAGTCATCTACATCTTAACCACCGTGAACCTGCACCGCCAATCTTCTTCTCCATTCTATTATTTTTCTAAGATCTCTTCATCTCTATACTTGAAGTACAATCTATACAATGTAGGTTTCGATTTGGGGTGTTTAGTTGCTAGTAGTTTTGTGATCGTTAATGTTTCTTAGTGCAACACCCCCAAATTTTATAAAAGGTAGTGAAAATGAGGTATTGAGTAAAAGTTGAGATAACGAGTAAAAGTTATAAATTATTAAATAGTTTTAAACAATAATTCCAAATATATCATCGTTAAGATTTTAGATAGCATATGGTTGAGTTGTTAGTCGGAAATGTGAGCGGGATACCCTCTAAAAAGGGTTACCACCTAAAAGAGACTGCAGTCCCATTTTCTATTGTTTTGCCATTCTTTTCTTGATCTTTCTTCTCATTTCTTTCTTCCTTATTTCCCATGAATAAACACACACACACACACATACACCTCCATATTATATGGATTTTGTAGTATTAAGTTGCAGATTAGAGGATGAAGATTACACCTATGATTTGGGAACCAGTATATTGATTTTTGAAGTTCAAAGTGTTAATGGGTTAAATGGGTTCTTGATTAATTCATAGATTTTGATGTTGTTAGTTGAGAGCTCGATGTTATAAAAGTATTCTAAAAGGTCCCAAACAACATTTGTAAGTGTTAGGTGATGTTTAGGAATTGATTTATATGTTTCTCGGTCAGATTTGAGTTCCAAAAATTAATGGCGGTTTGTGGCTATTCTAACGACGTGACGTGTCAGGGTGTTGGACGTGACGCGTCCGTGCTGTTTTAGGCAAGGTAACGCATCGTGGTTTTGGACGTGATGCATCAGTGAGCAGTTTGTGGTTTTTACATGTTTTGATGTTTTGACTTTAATTCTAGGTTGAAATACGGATTAAAGGCATCATGGGGAGTTAGTCACTTATCTTTGACCACATGTGAGTGCCGCAACCAACTTCTTAGACATATTAATTACCTGTATTTGTATGTATACAATGCAAGAGTGAGATTTATTGAATGATTATTATTATATGTTGGTATCAAGAGAATTGCTATTGATGGTTAATTAAAGAGTATGTGGATGAATACAAATTGATAGAAATTAGTATAATTGTAAATAAGAGACGCGAGACATTGATACATGCTTATGACTAAGATTTGAGTATTTTAGTATTCAAATGAATAACGAGAGACGAGTATGAATAAATAAATAAGAAGTGAGAATTAGTTAATTAAAATAAAGAAAATAGCAAGGTAAATATTTAATAGTTGGTCTTACACATTAAAGAACACATATTATTAGTGTTGCGGGAATTACAAATCTAAAGAGTATACCATAATTTAAATAAGCAATGTTTTTGTGTATAATTATATAGTTAAAGAGAATGCATTCTTACAAACATGTATATTATAAATACATATCTTTATACATTATGAGTTATGTCAAAATGCTGAGAAGAGTGGTATCTTTGTGAGATACATATCAAATTGTTAAATATAAGAGTAATTGTATGTGTATGTAAATATAAAAATATATAAATATACAAACATGAGAGAGTATGATAGACTACGTCTACATATATATATATATATATATATATATATATATATACACACACACACACATTCATTAATAGAGAAAAGAGAAATGAAACGAGTGAGAGATGAAATAATAATGTAGACACGGTGTAAACATGTAATACACACACACACACACACACACACACACACACACACATATATATATATATATATATATATATATATATATATATATATATATATATATATATATATATATATATATATATATGTGTGTGTGTGTGTGTGTGTGTGTGTGTGTGTGTGTGTGTGTGTTTGTTTGTTTGTGTATATGGGAAGGTTCAATAGAGAACTGTTTTTCGTATGAGAACTGCGAGAACCAATCTTAGCCGTTGATTTGATAAGTGGAATTCATCTATGTAAAACATGGGGGAATCAAGTTTGGCAGGGTGCATGTGATGATTTCATGGATGGGTGATGACATTAAAAGAGGGGAAATTGGACGGCTCAGATAGGTTCTCGCAGTTCTCGTACGAAAAACAGTTCTCGTTTGAACTTTTGGCTATATATATATATATGCTTGCGCCATGACTAAATGAATCAAGAGTAAGTGAATAACTAGAGTTATGAACATCACATGTGTAGCTATAAGTGTTATAATTATAGTTTGTCAATGGTGACTATGTGCGAGATAACAAAGTATGTGATATATTTACATATATGAGAGATGATGTTTAAGCCAATACGGCTATATGTAATATGTGTATATGTGATATTCATATGAGAAGATGGCTCACCCTCTAGGGTGGCAACTCGAGCAGATGACTCATTTACAGACAGCCTTCCCGAGTGGCAGCCATTGTCGGTTAGTGCGAGTAACCAGATGCTGATATAGCATCCAGGGATCGATGTGATCCCAAAAGTTTATATGACTCGGGATTACCAATGTTTGGGATCCACACAAGTGATATTCATGGTTTGTTTATTTGTGACGTCGCTGATAACTGTTTTTATGTGTTGTATATGTTATCTATGATGTGTTGCCCCATGCTTAAGTGGCTAGAGAGATTGCCTGAGTGGTAATAGAAATGCCTGAGAGGCAATAGAGATTCCTGAGTGCATGATTTGATGAGATTACATTTGCATGTTAATTATTATCATGTGAGTACTCTGTGGAGTTACTCACTGGACTTTCTAGCTTATTCATGTCGTTGTTTATTCTTTTCAGATTTTTTGACAGATAAGGCTTCTATGTGGACATGTTAAAAAGTTTTTTTTGCAACATTAAAGTAAACTGTTTGTATTATACCTGAGCTGGTTGTTGCCCCTTTTTAATGAAATATGATTGTTATTTCCTTGTTGCACCTTTAAAAAACGGGCATTACACTTAGTTCCTGGTGTGTGTCGGCAATGTTTGTGTAACATCCTCATAAGGGCCTAGTTGTATATGCGTTCGGTACGTTCGAGTCTCGAATTTAATAATGAATATTAGAATTATTCACTTAACATAATATTAATTGTTATGAAAAATAATTATTATTGGTGATATTTTAATAGATAAAGTTAATATATTAGTAAACGGCTTTGAATAAGGATTCCGGAAGTATCCCCATTAGTTGAAACGGGCAATCGGGTATTAAAGTTGTGAGTTAAAAAGGGGAACAAAATATATATACATACACAAAACACACACCCTAACACTCTCTTGACTCCACCTAGGGTTCTTGATCATTTGAAGAGTAAACCATCAATCTACTGATTTGTAGCAGTAAATTCAAGGTAGAAATCTGTTCTTTATCATCATCTCCTTCAATCAAGTAAGTTCATCTCTTCCATTTTCTTGAATTCTTGAAGGTTAGGTCAAAATGGCCAAAATCAAATTAGCAATCGAAAGATGAAATTTGTTGTTCTAATTAGTTTTTACATCAATTCTAAGTGATTAGAACTCAAATTCTTGAATTAAAGTGTTGAAATTGGGTGAATTTGATTAAGTGTTCAAATGGGTCAAAAAGAAGGTTAAACCCATGGGATTCTCGAATTGGCTTTTAAAATAAGTTATGTGTATGTTGAAGGCTTTGTTTGATGTCAAATAACCTTAGTGAAGTGCTGGAAATCAATTTGGAACATTTTGGTTGTGGTTTGTATTGAAATTAGGTAAGGATGACTTAGAAAAATCATAAAAAATCAACAACATATCGTTAGGAGGCCTATTATACGTCGTTTCGAAGCTGGAAGAGTATACTTTATTTTATTTTTAGAGACAAGCAGCTAATTATATTAATAAATGGATCAAAAGTCTGTTTTGTTACAGCAGGTCATATTTGATTGAGAAATAAGAAAAGAATTAGAAAGCATAAAGTGGTCATGTAAAGTTTGTAGCTATTCTATTTGACTTTGAGTATGGTTATAAAGTTACTAGATGAGATTTTATAAATTATGAAAAATGCATGAAAGATGAAGAGCATATGTATAGATGAGTTTCCTTGAAACGGGTAAAAACGACCCGTTAGGTGTAAACGCAAAGAACGCATTAATTCAACAAAATATGGGCATTTGGATTAACCAATGGCCCTAAGAATGTTTATAAACTAAAAGTGTAAGAATTGTGGATTAGGAGTGTTAGTTTTGATGAATTTCAAGAAGTTTGCTAAATTTGACATTTCTTAGTTAATTTAAGTTGGATTTTTCTTTGAATTAATTGGATGAGTGAAATATATGTAAGATAGCTTTTACAAGTGGTAAATGATGTTAGTAAACACTGAAAAATGAGTAGAAGTTATTTGGGATTGAATTGCTAAAAATTACCGAAATCTCGCTAAAGTTGAATTTTGTTGACTTTGGTCGTCTTTCCGAGTTAGGACCTCAAAATTTGCAGATCAACTCCTCATCACAAAGGGAACAAGCTGTCTTTAAATTATTTTTGCAAAATATGCTGTTTTGGTGTCAATCCGGTAGAATCAAGGTTATGGTTATTTGACCCGTTTGGTCGAAAATGATGTTTGTACCTAGTTATGTAACACCCTGAAAATGGGCCTAGTAGTGTGGGGTTGTACATTGTGTTTGAATTAGTTGTACTTTGATTATAATTAAGTGCATTAGTTGTTAATTGGAGTTTGTGGCAGATAAAATATGGTTATGTGAAAAGTGTTATAAGTGGACCAAGTGGGTAGATTATTAAACGGTTTTAGATAATGGTTTCAAAAATACCTCCGTTAGATGAAACGGATAAACCTAAGTTGTGTTGTAAGTTGGAAAGGGGAACAAAATACCCGTGTTTAATGATAAACAACCAAGGTCGGTTGTTTGTCTTCTTATCCCCTTGGTCAAAAGAAACACACACATTAACACATACATACATACGTACAATCAAGAGCACACACACACCTTCACTTCTAAGTTAGATTCTTGGTGGAATCAATCTGATCTCAAGGGATTTTAGTAGCTATTCAAGTGCTAATCTGCTGTTGCCTCACTTTCTTGTAAGTGTTCTTCACTATGAAACCTAGTTTGAGTTCTAAAAAGGAAAACACCATTTCAATGGTGTTTGTTGTGTTCTAAGGGTTAATTTATGTGTCAAATGTGTTTGTAAGCTTCAATGGATGTCTAGTAAGGTGTATAAATGATTAAAGTCGAGTTTTTGATTGATTAAAGGGGTTAAAACCTGAAAAACAGTAGCTGTCGTGAAACAGGGTCGAAGAACACTGTAACGAGGGTCCTGCGGTCGCATGGCATGGTGCTTGCGATCGCAGGGGGGTGTTGTGGTCCATGCGACCGCAAGCAAAGGTGCTTGCGACCGCAAGTGTGTTTGTGATTTCCGCGCCACGGAAATATATGGGGTCGCGTCGCGTAAATTGGGGTGTTGATCGCAAGTGTTAGTCTTTTGACCGTAAGTCTTGTGTTTAAGCTTTGCGATCGCATGGTTGGTCCATGCGATCGTATGGGCATGTTTTGTGCTGATTACCACCTTCGGGCGAAGGAAATGAGGTTTACGAGCGCAGGTACGTACCTTGCGATCGTAAACACCTAAGAACCATTCTTGCGATCGTATAGTGAGTCCCTTGCGATCGTAAGCTTCGGTGAGTTGGGGGGGGGGACCCTTGCGACCGCATGGGAATCACTTGCGACAGTAAGGGTGGAATTTGAGATGGTGTAACTGCTTGCGATCGCAAGCAGGGGTCCAGGGCTGATAGCTTGTTTTACTTGTGTTTTAACCTAAGGGTGTTATGTATAAGTGACGATCAAGCATGTATGTATTGTGTTAGGTGTTCAAGAGGAAACGGAAACCGTTGATCGTTGTGTCAGCTTTCTGTGAGCTTAAGGTGAGTACCGGTTTCCCATAAAGATCAGTAAGTATGACTAACTGTAGTTACGGATATGTGTTGTCTGTGTTGTTTTACATGTCTAAGATGTGATATGCTAGAGGCGATATTATGTGAACTAGCGTGTCGTGAGGTAAGTTGCATGTAAATTGTTAGATGTGAATTGATGTGATGTAATATGTGTTATTTATGAAATGCTAGCATGTTATTGAAAATGATAGAGATTATCTGGAAAATGTGGTTACGGGTTAATGTGGTTATTAGTCAAACGTGTTTGTGTGTGAATTGCGGTAAGTGTGGAAATTGTGGTAAGTGTGGAAATTGCGGTAAGTGTGGAAATTGCGGTAAGTGTGGGAATTGTGGTAAGTTAAGGACTGAGGTTCTTGACATGAGTTCTGAGGGTCTTGGTCTATGGCTAGGATCCACGTGGCTCTGTAACGTGTCAGGTGGACTGCTATTCGCTCCCCCACCCGTACGGTTGGTTGTGGCTGATTCCCCAGTTTGGGTCGTTGAGCTGGGTTGGCTTCCCCTTGAGATATGACCCTGCTGACTTGTCGGCACACCGCAATGTGGTAGTCTAGTTTGTGTGCCATGCCTGAACGTGTTAGCATGTTTATTGATATTTGTGTGAAATCTGTACTCACTAGCTAGTGTAGCTAACCGGTGTATGATTTTCCCTTTTTGCAGGTTTGTGATTGTGGGCCTGGTGAGCTGGGTATACTCGTGGGTATTTTGTACATATCTTTTGGGAACGCTTGTAGTTAGTTTTCTATGTTATGGTGGTCGGTGTCTAGTTGGTAACACTGGCAGTTTTAGGACTTGATGTATTTTGATATGTTTCTCATCAAGTCCGGTATCAATACTAATTCTATATAATCAGTGGTTTGATTCCGCTGCGATCTTTTGATTAATCTTGTATAAAAAGTTTAAATTGGCGCTAATTTTAAGCTCGTGAAACCCGGTGTTACAATTAGGTATCAGAGCCTAAGTTTGAGGGAATTGGGTACTCGGAAGAGTATTCGATCTCAAACTCGGGTCCGACCATCGTTAAGGGTTCCCATTGGGGTGGTTGGGTTGAGTGTGAGCGTTTTGTGGCTGTGGTATGTGATAAACTAGCTGGTAGTGTTAGTAGTTGACGTGTAAGTAAGTGTGTTAAATGTTGCTTTTGTGTTTATAGTAAGTTAAGTTAGAATGTTGGACCGAAGGGCTACGACTGAAGAAGCTCTGAAGCAAATGGAGGATGAGGCTTTGCGTAGTTCTCATGAGGTAGAGGATGAGTCTTCTCATAATAGTGTGGAGGGTCCGAGGTGTATTCCGGATCAGGAAGCATACATCGGACGTATTGAGGAAGAGCTTCGGGTAACCAAAGAAGAGCTTCGGGTAATCAAGGAGTTATTGTTTGAGACAATTAGAAAGGAAAAGCAAGAGCGTTGTTCGTACAAAATGTTTCTGACTTGTAGACCGAAGATTTACGAGGGTAGTGATGATCCCTCTGCTACTATACGTTGGTTGTGAGAAATGGATCAAGTCTTTAAATCCTGTGACTGTGAACCTGAGTACCGTGTCAAGTACGCGGTACGGATGCTAAAAGGCAAAGCGTTGGACTGGTGGGATACGGTGGAAGACACACTTAGCGAGGAAGTGATTGCTGCTATGACTTGGGAACAATTCTGCGAGAAAGTGAAGACAAAGTATTGCACCGATTATGATCTAGAAAAGATGGAGAGCGAATTCAACAGTCTCTGTAAGGGAGACAAACCGGTTGAAGACCTTATCCATGCTTTTACTGATAAGGTAAGGTTTATTCGACATCTGTTAACCGATGAGAAAGCCAAGATGAGGAAATTCGTGAACATGCTGCCACTAGATTACCGTGCTCATGTGAGAGTTGCTACCACTATGGACCGGGCTTTTGAGATAGCCCGACATTGATGGGGATCGTCTCCAGTGCAAGGGGGACCAAGTAGATGATAGTCAAAAGAGGAAGTCTCAGTCGTTCACCGAGGGTGAAAAGTTTGATTCTTTAAAGAAACCAAGGTTTGACGGTCATTGGTGTTCGTCGTGCCATGCCTATCACGTTGGTGAATGTACTAAAGCTTCCACAAGATGTTTGAAGTGTGGAACAATAGGGCATACAACAGTGGAGTGTGAATGCAAAGAGAACGTTTGCTATAGCTGCCATAAACCGGGGCACCGAATTAGCGATTGCCCAACAAAGCAAGATACTGGAGTTGTGGGTTTTTAGGACAGGGCATAGAAAGGGTGCTCCCAGTGCCAAGGGGTGATCGATTTAGATGACAGCAGAGGAGGCCGAGAGTGCCGGTAACGTGATTACGGGTATTCTCCTTTATTAGTTTTAACTAACATGTGTGTTATTGATTGTGGAGTTAATTGTTTATTCGTGTCCATGACCTTTGCGTGGTAAACTGTGATTGTCTGTGTTAACTAAGACCCCTAAGGTAGAAGTTGTTTAATAGAGGCTTTGTTTGTTTGAGTCCCTCTCCGGGAGATACTATAATGTTGTTTGGGAATTAGGAAGGTGGGACGATGCTGACACGTAGTGATTAAGGGAGCACAATTGGTTGTATCGTGAGACGAGGATTTAAAGATTGCGGTAATGAGGTTGTAAATGGAAGTAGTGTTTTTGAGTAGTGTTGATATTTTAGTTAGTGGAAATAAGTGTAGTGTTGTATTATGGATTTTCGTGTTGATTGTAGTCGTTGCTTAAATGTAGACTGAAATGGGTGAAATTTGTTAAGTATGTGATCATAGTGGATGTGAACTTGTAGAGGAGTTCCTATATGGAAACTGTGTGGAGTAACAGTGAAGTTAGTTGTAGTGTGTACGTGTTCGTAAGTGGTGTAGAATTGCAGTTGCTTGAAATAGATGATGTGTAGTATTAGTTGTTTTAGTGTTAATTGTAGCCTCGCATTGACTAATTGTGGTAATGATAATTGTGGTCTCGCATTGATTAATTGTGGTAATGATAATTGTGGCCTCACATTGACTAATTGTGGCAATGACAAATGTGGCCTTTTATTGGCTAATTGTGGTAACGTATGACTAAGTGTAAGATAGTGATCGGATTCCGAGGACGGAATCCTCTTTAAGGAGGGTAGATTTGTAACACCCTGAAAATGGGCCTAGTAGTGTGGGGTTGTCCATTGTGTTTGAATTAGTTGTACTTTGATTATAATTAAGTGCATTAGTTGTTAATCGGAGTTTGTGGCAGATAAAATATGGTTATGTGAAAAGTGTTATAAGTGGACCAAGTGGTTAGATTATTAAACGGTTTTAGATAATGGTTTCAAAAATACCTCCGTTAGATGAAACGGATAAACCTAAGTTGTGTTGTAAGTTGGAAAGGGGAACAAAATACCCGTGTTTAATGATAAACAACCAAGGTCGGTTGTTTGTCTTCTTATCCCCTTGGTCAAAAGAAACACACACATTAACACATACATACATACGTACAATCAAGAGCACACACACACCTTCACTTCTAAGTTAGATTCTTGGTGGACTCAATCTGATCTCAAGGGATTTTAGTAGCTATTCAAGTGCTAATCTGCTGTTGCCTCACTTTCTTGTAAGTGTTCTTCACTATGAAACCTAGTTTGAGTTCTAAAAAGGAATACACCATTTCAATGGTGTTTGTTGTGTTCTAAGGGTTAATTTATGTGTCAAATGTGTTTGTAAGCTTCAATGGATGTCTAGTAAGGTGTATAAATGATTAAAGTCTAGTTTTTGATTGATTAAAGGGGTTAAAACCTGAAAAACAGTAGCTGTCGTGAAACAGGGTCGAAGAACACTGTAACGAGGGTCCTGCGGTCGCATGGCATGGTGCTTGCGATCGCAGGGGGGTGTTGTGGTCCATGCGACCGCAAGCAAAGGTGCTTGCGACCGCAAGTGTGTTTGTGATTTCCGTGCCGCGGAAATATATGGGGTCGCGCCGCGTAAATTGGGGTGTTGATCGCAAGTGTTACTCTTTTGACCGTAAGTCTTGTGTTTAAGCTTTGCGATCGCATGGTAGGTCCATGCGATCGTATGGGCATGTTTTGTGCTGATTACCGCCTTCGGGCGAAGGAAATGAGGTTTACGAGCGCAGGTACGTAACTTGCGATCGTAAACACCCTAAGAACCATTCTTGCGATCGTATGGTGAGTCCCTTGTGATCGTAAGATTCGGTGAGTTGGGGGGGGGGACCCTTGCGACCGCATGGGAATCACTTGCGACCGTAATGGTGGAATTTGAGATGGTCTTGTGACCGCATGGTTACTGCTTGCGATCGCAAGCAGGGGTCCAGGGCTGATAGCTTGTTTTACTTGTGTTTTAACCTAAGGGAGTTATGTATAAGTGACGATCAAGCATGTATGTATTGTGTTAGGTGTTCAAGAGGAAACGGATACCGTTGATCGTTGTGTCAGCTTTCTGTGAGCTTAAGGTGAGTACCGGTTTCCCATAAAGATCAGTAAGTATGACTAACTGTAGTTACGGCTATGTGTTGTCTGTGTTGTTTTACATGTCTAAGATGTGATATGCTAGAGGCGATATTATGTGAACTAGCGTGCCGTGAGGTAGGTTGCATGTAAATTGTTAGATGTGAATTGATGTGATGTAATATGTGTTATTTATGAAATGCTAGCATGTTATTGAAAATGATAGAGATTATCTGGAAAATTTGGTTACAGGTTAATGTGGTTATTAGTCAAACGTGTTTGTGTGTGAATTGCGGTAAGTGTGGAAATTGTGGTAAGTGTGGAAATTGCGGTAAGTGTGGAAATTGCGGTAAGTGTGGGAATTGTGGTAAGTTAAGGACTGAGGTTCTTGACATGAGTTCTGAGGGTCTTGGTCTATGGCTAGGATCCACGTGGCTCTGTAACGTGTCGGGTGGACTGCTATTCGCTCCCCCACCCATACGTTTGGTTGTGGTTGATTCCCCAGTTTGGGTCGTTGAGCTGGGTTGGCTTCCCCTTGAGATATGACCCTGCTGACTTGTCAGCACACCGCAATGTGGTAGTCTAGTTTGTGTGCCATGCCTGAACGTGTTAGCATGTTTATTGATATTTGTGTGAAATCTGTACTCACTAGCTAGTGTAGCTAACCGGTGTATGATTTTCCCTTTTTGCAGGTTTGTGATTGTGGGCCTGGTGAGCTGGGTATACTCGTGGGTATTTTGTACATATCTTTTGGGAACGCTTGTAGTTAGTTTTCTATGTTATGGTGGTCGGTGTCTAGTTGGTAACACTGGCAGTTTTGGGAATTGATGTATTTTGATATGTTTCTCATCAAGTCCGGTATCAATACTAATTCTATATAATCAGTGGTTTGATTCCGCTGCGATCTTTTGATTAATCTTGTATAAAACGTTTAAATTGGCGCTAATTTTAAGCTCATGAAACCCGGTGTTACAAGTTATATGTTTTGAGCAGAATTTTTGGGAGAAAACTTACATTGTTAAAGATTGAGTTATGATTATATGATATAAAAAAGAGGTGGCTTAATGTTGGATGCTATATATGTAAAATTATGTGTTAAATTACACACCTTAAAGCATCAAGTTGACTTTAAGGATCCATCGGTATGTCAAGTTGGCTTCCACATGTTATGAATCATGTAAATAGGTTATATGCTAGTTGAACATGTATTTTTAAGATAGTTTACATAGGTTGGACATATCGGATGTATTTTGATCCGTTTATGAAATAGCTTGGTTATTGTACTATATTACTTTGGTGCTAAATATAAATACTGGAATGTTAGGTACATCCGAGCATCAAGAGGACCCCGAGCACTATATTTGTTTGTTGTAGCCGTTCAGGTGAGTGTCGGATAACATACGAATTAATATAACTATATTACATATTACCCGTATGTACAAGTAATTCAGTGAAAGGTAAATGATATTATTTAATGAATGAATTATTTACAGAATGATCTGTTATGCAATTGATTGATGTACAAATTGAATCATGCTTATGATATGCATATGTATACACGTTATGATACCCCGAATGAGTTAATTGGCCAGCAGGAGGTCTGGTATAGTAACTATTGTTATTGAATGCATGAAACATGTGCAAGCTTGATCATTGTTGAGAAAATAGAAATATAATTTATATCCTCTTTTGTTAATTCAAAAATATACAATATGTTTATATAATTGTATACACTAACATTAACATATGTGCACATATACATCTATATATAAAATCAAGCAAATAAATATTTATATTTATTTGTTACTGTTGTTCCCAAATAGTGAATATTACTAACTTAAATAACAATTAAGTGCGGAAATAGTAATTATAAGAACAGAAAGAGATGTCAAAGATTGTTAATATTGATATAACAAATTTTACAGACGAGAATTTAAGAAGAACAGACTTCTTAAATTCAATGAAAAACAAGTACAGACTTGAGAGAAAGTAGACAGACTTTAGCTATTGCTTACTGAACATACAGTAATCGTTAGCACACTCTTCTCGACTAAGAGAAGAGTATTTATACATTTTCCTAATCAATCCTAGCCGTTGAATAGGTGACAAACGTCACAATCTAGTGAATTGATTAGCAACAAATTTCCTCATGCAAAACCGTCTTGAAAGTGACAGTTGATGACGTCACTGAGGGGACCATTTGCTGAAGACTATCTTCAGTAAATTGAAAGTTTCAGAGATGAAACTTTCAGCCCTTCAGATGATCGTTATTTATGACGAGACAAATCATCAGTTAAAGTCTTCTGCTGAAATCTTCTTCGAATACTTCAGCGCTGATGGAATGTAAACAAATCAAGACTAACAATCTCCCCCTATTTGTTTATAGACCATCATTATTTACTTAGAATAAACAAATAAAACTATATACTTAAAAGAACTCATATGTACATGATCCAGACTGAATATTTTTGGATTCTTTTCATTTTCCAATGTTTTTGAATTTTTTTTTTTTTTACAAGAGAAATGAAATACAAGAAAATAAAGTTCAGAGAGAAATGAAGAGCTTCTTGATGGCTTGTGTGCTTGAGTGCCTTCCATGACTTTGGCTTTTTCTTCCCATATTTCAGTTTCAGGATCTCTAGGCTTTTTGGCTTCAAATAGTTGTACAATCTTCAGGCGAATATCAGCAGTTTCAGGATCCCTTGAATTAAAGTAGGATGATATTGCCTTCAGATGCATCTAATCAGCATTGTCAAGTTCAGACACCCTCTGAAAACTTGGTCTGTCATAAGCATCCTTGAAGAAAAATCCTCTAGGATTGTCAAGAACTTGTTTGTCATTGAATACGAAACCTGAAGGGAGAGAACAATCCATATTTCTGCAATTTGGAAGAACACCAGCGGCCATAAGCTTAACAATCTCTTCTTCAGATCTCTTAGAATACCTTCTTCCTCTCTTCTTTAAAGGTTGAACCTTATCTTGATTTTCAGTGTTATCTTCAGAAGGTTTATAAGGTTTCTTCAGAAGATCATAGGATTCTTGTAGATAAGAAAGCCTCTTCTTAACTGACCTAACCAGTTCCGTTAGTTTCAGTCGGTTCAGACACTTCCCAATTTCAACCCATTCAGACAGACTGAATTTTGCAAGGTTGGCCTCGGAGACATACTGAACCTTGAGGAAATTTTTATTTCTCGAGATCTCAACTATGTTTTCACCTTTTTCTTTGGTAACCCTGACTTTTGTGATTGGATCAGGGTCAGCTCTGTTCATTTTGGTTTCAAACCATTCCTTTTCTTTTCGTTCTCTCATTAGCTTGGCTTTCTCTTTTTTTATTCTTTCCTCTTCAATTTCTTTTTCAACAGCAAGCTGAAGAGATTGAGGAGACATTTTCTTCTTAGTCTTTTGTTGACCAGCTTCAAGTTTAGCTGTCTTCTTTGCTTCAGCTTCAGAAAGACGTTGTAATCTGTCAGTCTCTTTAGCTATCTCCTTTGACATTCTGTAATCTTCCAAGGTCAACCCAAGAGCAGCAGCTTCATTTTCTTCAGTGACCTGATCTCCCCCTTTGTTGGACACCTGATTTTTAATTGCCTTCATGCTATCAAACAACAGTTTTTCAGTGTTGATTACTTTAGGCTTTACTACTTCAGTTTCATCTGCAATACCTTTACCTTTATCAGGATTCTTGATAGGTGAAATAGCTTTCTCAATGATAACTGAAGGAAAATCAGTTTTGGAGATTATCAGCGGAATCTGATCTAGGATTGTTGGATTCAGAGTGTTTGATGTTAGATCCCTAGGACTAGGAATATCAACATTCATCATTGTTTCAGATGCAGAAACTGAACTTTCAGTAGTATGAGGAGCATTAGGATGTATAATCAAGGCTGTCTCAGGTTGAGTGACTTTTTGAGGATGAGATTGAATTAACATATTAAAGTCACGTTCAGGGGAAGATCTTTCAGAGATTTTAGCATTATCTTCATCCCTAGGTTCACTTAGAGATTCTTCAAACCATCTGTTCAATTCTCTCTGTTCTTTTTCAGTTTCATCTCTAAACACAGAATACTCTTTAATTGTTTGTTTCAGCTGACGAATTTCTTCTTTATCTCGTAGCGACTCTGCTTTCCTTTTCTTGATCTGAGCTTTTATGGTTCTAGCCACAACTGAAGATTTCAAAATTTTCTCCCCCTTAGAAGCTGAGGAAGAGACTGTAGCAGCTTCTATTCTTTCCAATCGTGGAACAATGTGTTTGTTCAGTGTGGCGACCATCATACGCTGCATATCTTTCAGAACTACCTTTTTGTGATAAGACTGAAGATAGCGTTTAGAAGGATAAGCTGTTAGAGAATCGCGGAGTTGCGAGATATTGTCAGTGAATGTTTTGAGAAAAGTGATTTGAAACTTTGAAAGAGACTCAGATAAAGATGACTGAGAGGCTGAAAGCTTAGATAACACTTCCTCATAACGTTTATTGCCATTAGCAATATAGTCACGGAGTTGTTTAAAGAGAGTGACCTGGAGTTGATTGTGAAACTGAAATTCTTTGTTTAATGTACTGATGTAATCGATTAAAAGTGCAGTAAGAATTTTAATTTCGTCAGCAAAGTTGACATTTGACATGTGCTGAAGGTGAAACCGATGAAACTCTTTTGTAACTTGACTGTGAAGGAGACGAATGGAATCATCAAGTTTTGAGTAGGCATCAAGAACAGACATTGAGTCATCATCAATCTCAGTGGGTGAACGAATGATGGGAGGAGACAAAGGAGTGGTTGTATCAGCTAGAAAATCTTGTTCAGTGGAGGAAGAAGAGGTTTCAGATTTTTCAGAACTGTCGAGAGGATCAGTTACTGATTTGGCAAAAAGTGTTTGTTGAAGAGAAGGAAACTGAGCATTAAGGTCAGTGGAAATATCCTGCCCATAAGCCATCAGTTTATGTAGATGAGATTGATTGGAAGTGGGAGGAAGAAGATTGACAGAATACTCAAAACCAGAAGCAGGATCACAAATGAAACCCTGTTCGTTGTTTAAATTTTTAAAAGAAAGTTGTTGAGGTGGGGTAGGTATAGCCATAGAAACATTCGGGTTTAATGAATCATCAGGGGCTACATTGGGCTTTGCTTCAGTAGTAGCTTTGTGTGTAACTACATCTTCATGAGCAATAGAAATAGCCATAGGTTCAGATGGATTAGCTGAACCATCAGAGGCCAAGATGGTAGAGGAAGGAATAACTTCAGTTTCAGGGTTATCTGAAACATCATGAGTCAAAGGTCTCTCAGAGTCAGATGGTTTAGCTGATTCATCATGGAGGGTGAATACATCAGACTCAGATGGTTTAGGTGCTGAGAGATCATCTGTATGGGTTAAATCCATAGGATCAGTTCGGACTACTGAACCATCAAGGGATTTTGGCTGAACTGTAGTTTCAGTTGGTAATACTGAAACTGTGACAGGAGTGGTAACAACTGAAGCAGGGGGAATTACTGCAACTGAAGTGGAGAGAACCTCAGTTGAGATTGTGGTTGTCTCAACATCACTGGTTTTGAGAGCCTCGGAGTGTGAGGGTGATTTACACTCGTCATTGGTAGTAAGAGATTTAGTAGAGGTGAGAAGACTTACAGTGGGTAGTGGATCAGTAAGGACAGTCTTAGCTTTTGTTGTTGCTTAGTGGTTGAGTCAGGAGAAGGAGGAGTTTTACGCTTCAGTTTCTTGGATGCAGCAGCAGGATTGTCATCAGAATGTCTTTTTGTTAAAGAAGACAGTTTGATTAGATGCCTCTTTTTCTTAGGAGCAGGCTGTGCAGTGGCCTCTGAATCTGAAGGTTGGTCAGGTTGTTCAGCAGAAGGAGACCGACGAACTGAACCAGCAGGAGTGTCTGTCATCCTTGCATAGTCCATCATGATGTCAGTAAGTGGTATGGGATCAGTCAAGTCAGTGCTGGACCATACAGAGTGAGGAAGAGAAGACAACTCAACTGAATGCTTAGCTGAATAATAATGAGATCTTCGGATCAGTTGTCGAAATATCAGCGAAAGAAATCGAGGAAAAGGAATATGAGAATGTCTCTTCTTCATTCTGACTTAAGTAAGAAGAAGGTTGAAGACAAAAGCAACATAGTCAACTTTTGTGTCATACATCAGAGCATGACCTAAACTCAGCACGTTGTCAGCCACTTGATCCATTCCTCCTGTTTTAGCAGTCATACAAAAGGAAAGAATACTGAAGAAACTACACCACACGGATGGGAGTTTATTTCGAACTAGGGTTTTGCCTTTGATATATGAAGTAGCAGGAATCTTAAGATATTCATTGATAATTTCCTTTGCTGATTTGGAGAAAGGTTCACAGGGAGACTCATCATCCGTTGGAAGATGAAGAGCTTCAGCAAGAAAATACTTGTCAACACGACATTTTTGCTTGCCGTTCAGGAGGGTGAAAGATATTTTTGGGTTTGTAGAGGTCTCATCGAGAACAGTAGCGGTCATCCAAAATTCACACAGATGTTCCTCAAACATGTCGAGTTGGGTGGTTAACGCATAGTTGATGGGGCAATGACGAAGAAAGTTGAGAAGATGGAAGAATTTTGATTTGGAAGAACCAGGAGTGAGGGATACAGAAATATTGTTCGATTTGAAAACAATATCAGCATTTGAGATGATTGGTACAACTGATTCTGGAAGATGAACACACATGGTTGCTGGGCGAGACATGATTAGAGAGAGTAAAAGCGTGTCGAAGGAGAAGGGAAACAGTAAAGAAAAGATTGAAGAAGATGATGTAGCGTTATATAGGTTGTTAGAGAAAGGAGTGATGAGCGGAGAATAGAGAATGAGACGGTGATTTCAAAAATAAAAACCTTATTTGATTAATATCCAACCGTTAGATGAAACCGTAAACTAACCATAGTTAAAAAAAATAACCGAAGTAAATTGCAGATGTTTATAATTTTTATTTATTATCATTTAATATTTGCAAACTGAAAGGCTGTTAATCAGGGTATTTCAGAGAACAATATTAAGTGAAAATAACTAAGAATTACATTGACTTAGTAAAGTAAAAATTATGAACTAGGCATAAAGATAAGATAGTAAAGAAGAGCACAGAACATATCATAAGACTATTTTCCATTAATGAGAAATTCAGACAACATAGTTACAATGGAGCATATTAAAAATGATCAAAAGCAAATAGCCAAAAGAATCTTGTGTCCATGCCAAAAGATGATCGCCCCAGTTGATTAATCAAGAAGATTTACGGCGATTTGGACTGATGCTCCAAGCCCTATATTATTAATCCTGATGGTGATGGTGTACATGAATGGATGGTTGATGATTACAAAGGTGAGTTCCATGAAGAAAGTAGCAACAGTAATGAGAGGAAGAAATGGAGGGAAGAGGATGAAAGATGGTGAGAATGAGAAGAATGAGATTATCTAGGTGATAAGTAAAGGTAAATAAAGAAAAGAAGTAATCATTATTTGAAATAAAAACTGAACATGAAATGACGGCTGTAATAAATGCTACCCCAAATAAAGATAAATTGAGTTAACAAAAATTCATAAATCCAAGCAATATTTTATTAACATAAAGTAAAAGAAAACTTACCTTTCAGCCAAAGAGTTTTAGTTGAGAGGTCAGTCGAACAGGTTTCAGTTTGCAGAGTTCAGTCAAGCAGGTTTCAGTGGACCACGTTTCAGTTGAAAATTTCAGTTGCTCAAAGATTCAGCATGCCAAGTTCAGAAACAAGATAATTGAAACGTGCTTCATCCAGAGCTTTGGTGAATATATCAGCTAACTGATGTTCAGTTGGAACAAAATATAACTCAATATCATTGTTAGCAATGTGATCTCTGATAAAGTGATGACGAACATCGATGTGTTTTGTTCGCATATGAAGCACAGGATTGTTTGAAATGGCTATGGCACTGGTGTTGTCACAGTAGATGGGAGTTTTTGCAAGTGAAACACCATAATCAGCAAGCTGATGCTGAATCCACAAAATCTGTGCACAGCAACTCCCTGCTGAAATATATTCAGCTTCAGCAGTAGATAGAGAAATAGAGTTCTGTTTCTTGCTTTGCCAACTGACGAGTTTGTGTCCAAGTAACTGACATCCACCAGTGGTACTTTTTCGGTCCAAATGACAACTTGCATAATCTGAATCTGAAAATCCCATTAGATCAAAACCTGAGTCTCTGGGATACCAAAGACCCAGATGAGGAGTACCTTTCAGATACCTGAATATCCTGGATACAGCAGACATATGAGACTCTTTTGGATTTGCTTGAAATCGTGCACATAAACATGTAGAAAACATAATGTCAGGTCTACTAGCAGTTAAATAAAGCAAAGAACCAATCATCCCACGAAAAGTAGGCAAATCAACTGCTTTTCCATCAAGATCCGCAGTTAACTTGGTTTTGGGAGCTATGGGAGTTTTCATATGTGAACATTCAGTGAAATTGTACTTCTTCAGTAAGTCAGAAATATACTTTCCTTGATTAATAAAAATACCGGTTTCAGTTTGCTTAATCTGAAGTCCCAAAAAGTAAGTTAGCTCTCCCATCATACTCATTTGAAACTTTTTGGTCATGATTCTTTCAAATTCTTTACACAAATTTTCATTAGTAGACCCAAAAATTATGTCATCAACATATATTTGAACAAGAAGCAAATCACCTTTTTCTCGACCAAGAAAGAGAGTTTTATCGATTGTACCTCGTTTGAATCCCTTTTTAAGAAGATATGCTGAAAGAGTATCATACCAGGCTCGAGGTGCTTGTTTCAATCCATACAATGCTTTGTCTAGCTTGTAGACATAATTTGGATATTTTGGATTCTCGAAACCAGGTGGTTGCTGAACGTATACCTCTTCTTTCAGTTCTCCATTGAGAAAAGCACATTTGACATCCATTTGAAAAACTTTGAAACCTTTATGAGCAGCAAAAGCAAGAAATATGCGAATTGCTTCCATTCGTGCAACGGGAGCAAATGTCTCATCATAATTAATTCCTTCTTCCTGACAATATCCCTTGGCAACTAATCTTGCTTTGTTCCGAATGACAACCCCTGATTCATCTTTCTTGTTTCTGAAGACCCATTTGGTTCCTATCACAGACTGATTCGATGGGGGTGGTACGAGATTCCATACTTTATTCCTTTTAAACTCATTCAGTTCCTTTTGCATTGCTGATACCCAATGTGAATCTTTTAAAGCATCATTCACTTTCTTTGGTTCAATTTGAGAAATGAAGTCAGCAAACATACAAAACCCGGGTGTTGCTGAACCTCTAGTACGAACCCCATCATTTAGATCTCCAATCACTTGATCAATAGGATGAGCTTTAGTCCATTTGGTGTTAGGAGGTATGGGTTTTGCAACTTGAAAAGGTTCAGTTGGAGAGTCAGCAAAGGAGGAATTTATTTCGATAAAGGGATCAGAGGGAACTTCAGTTGAGGATGGAGACTGGGAGTCAAAATCAATCAGTGGTATGTCAGGGTTAAAGGGTTCAGGAGTTGGTGTTTTACAGGATGTATCAACTGAAATGGGAATGGGAGTAGTAGGAGGTATGCCATTTTCATCACAATCATCGCAAGCTGTTTCTGGTGGCAGATCAGCTGAAGTGTCTTCAAAGGGAGAGGAAAGCAACTCATCCTAGTTATCTGAAATTTCAGTGTTTTGATCTGAGTGTCTTGACTGAAGATCTAATTCATCAAATGTGACATCCATTGTTTCAAAGATAGTATTACTTTTGAAATTAAACACTCTGTATGCCTTGGAAATGTTGGAATACCCAAGAAATATTCCTTCATCAGCCTTGGGAGCAAACTTACTTGGGCGATCCTTACTGTTCAGAATAAAGCATGTACAACCAAAGATTCTCAAATGACCAATATTTGGAATCTTGTTGTGCAGTAGTTCATAAGGTGTTTTCAAGTGCCTTTTAACTACCAATGATCTGTTCTGTGTGTAACATGCTGTATTGATAGCTTCAGCCCAGAAACGTAATGAAATCTTTGCTTCAGCAAGCATGGTTCGTGCAGCTTCGATTAGAGTGCGATTCTTCCTTTCAGCAACTCCATTCTGTTAAGGGGTGTAGGCAGCTGAGAAATTCTGAACGATCCCATTTTCTTCGCAGAAATCCTCAAGGGTTCTATTTCGAAATTCAGTACCATGATCACTTCTCAGCTGTTTGACATGAACATCGTACTGACGATTAATTCTTGTGATGAAGCTAATAATGATCTCAGCTGTTTCACTTTTTTTAGACAGGAAAAATACCCAAGTGAAACGTGTATATTCATCCACCATTACTAGAGTATATTTCTTTCCACTGAGGCTTGGAGTGCTGACAGGTCCAAAGAGATCCATGTGAAGCAACTGAAATGCTTGATTGATCTAATCACAGTGCTTTGATTTGTAAACTGACTTCTTTTGCTTCCCCTTTTCGCAAGCATGACACACCTTGTCTTTCACATAGCTAATCTTAGGCAATCCTTTGGCAAGTTGATTTTGTGCCAATTTACTCAGGTTTTTGAAATTCAGATGTGACAACCTTTTGTGCCACAACCAATGTAGTTCTTTGACTGACTGTGATAAAAAGCATACATCTGAAGGAGACGAGACTGAATTGAAATCGAGAACATACATGTTATCTATTCTCTTGGCTTGAAGGACTTCAGTGCCTTCTTTATTTCTGATAGAACACTTGTATTTCTTGAAAAGAACAGAATAGTCAGCATCACACATCTGACTTATACTAATCAGATTATGCTCAAGTCCGGTAACATGAGCAATATTCTTAATGTGAATAACACCTTTCTTCAATTGACCATAGGCATCTGTTTTTCCACATTTACCTCCACCAAATAAAACTTGTGGACCATCAGCTGGCGTAACTTTTGTCGGTAACGATTTACATCCAGTCATATGTCGAGAACATCCACTGTCAAGGTACCAGGTATTGTTTCCTTGACCTCCCTGCATAATTTAACAAAAGGTTAAACCAATTTGTGAACCCACCTGCTGATAGGCTCAGAAGAAATACTACAGGTAGCGACAGAAGAATCACATGTTTTAGCTTCATGACCTCTAATACCACATTTATAGCATTTACGTGTGGATTTGGAATCCTTTTGCTGTTTGGTATTATCCTTTTGAGAATTAGATCTAGTTAACTCTTTTAACTGATTCATCATAATCTTCAGAGTTGATTCAAATTTTCGAAATTTGTTCAACCTTTTTGATTTTGGCTTTTCATACTGAACACTTTGTGTTTTTGATATTTTGAACTTCTGACTATGTTTTGAATGATTAGATCCAGATGAAGCTTCAGCTGTCAGAGGTTCAGTGATGTTGTGAACTGAAGTGGATTCAGTTTTGATGGAAGTTATGGGTTCAGATTCAGCTGAAGTAATCAATTCAGATTCAGTGATCATGTTGAATACGGATTCAGTGGGATGAGAATAATTCTGATTTTCAAACAAGCTATCGGAAGGTAACTGTATGTTTCTGATTTCAGAATTAGTTTCCTCATTGAACTCAGGGACTTCACTGGCTGCCTTAGTAAATCTTTTATATAGCATATTTGAGTTTCCTATGTTTTCACGAGTGAACTCACTGAAAAACATTTCATCAACATTTTTACATTTTTGCTAAATGAGGCAGCTTCTTTGATTTTTCCTAACCCAACTCTTTCTCTCTGAATGATCATTTGATGATTGATACTCTCAAAAGCAAGTTTATTGGGACTGAGCCAGAGATCAATTATGGACTGACGATCTTTGAGTTTATCGTTTGTTAAAGATAGCTCTGCTTTAGCCATTTTTATTTCATTTGTTAACAGCTCTAGATGGCATTTCAATGCAAGGGACTCTTGAACAAGAGTGTCATTTTCAGTTTCAGTTTTCTGAATCAGATTTTGTTGATCTGAAAAGATTTTCTTGATTATGATTTGTTCATTATGCGTAGAAATTAAATCGGACACTAAATAAGCAAACATATCATTTTTCTCATTAGACTCATAATTCTGAAAGTTTGATACCTTGTACATCATAGAGGATTTCCAACCCTCAGCTGAACTCAACCTTTCAGCAGTAGCTAGATCTTTCTTGAACTGGCTTTTAGCTGCCATCAAACACATGTAGTGCTGAGCACACCCTGAGAATTCTTCAGCAAACAGAGCTTGTTCATACTCTTGATCATCATCGGATGTTTCCGAGTCAGTCCAATTCAGTTCTCCATCGATCATTGCCTTCTCTTTCTTCTTTTCAGATGATTCTTGACTTTTCAGCTTCAGTGCCTTGTACTTTGATTTGTACTTGTCAGCCTTTGATGGATAACCCTTGGAGGAGGATTTGACAAAGCAGTTTGCAGCGAAGTGACCAAGCTTGCCACATTTGTAGCATTCCTGCTTGGATTTATCAGTGGTGGATTTGAAGCTGCCTGAACCTTGATCATTGGTTTTAGCCTTGAACTTTAGGAACTTGTTGAAGTTCTTCATTATAAACGCGCGTTCAACCTTGAACTCTGGATGACCTTCTTCATCTCCAGCTACCCAGTCAGTTTCAGTCTCAGTGTCAGAATCATCAGAGAATTGATGAGCTGGTACCTCAGTTTCTGCTACAAGAGCTAAGCTCTTCTTAGCTGATCTCTTCAGCTCCAGTTTCTGAGCTCTAGTTTGCTCATCATTCAGAAGAATACCATACAGCTTTCTCATATCCAACTTCTTCAGCTTGTTGTTGGTCCTGAGAACAAGACACATAGTGTCCCATTCACTAGGAAGAGCATCCAGGAACCTGTTAAGAATCTGAATCTTCTCTCGCTGAACACCAGCTTCCAGCATATCATTCAGCAAACAAGTAAACCTGGTATAAACTTCAGTAAGAGTTTCAGATTCTTTAGCACAAAAACTTTCATACTTCCTGATGACATTCGTTCTCTTGTTCTCCTTCACCTCTTCAGTTCCTTTGTAAGCTATACACAAGGCTTCCCACATATCTTTTGCAGTTTTCAGATTAGAAATAGTATGATAGATATCATTTGGAAGTGAGATAGCAATATTATTTCGAATCTTAGCATCCAAGTTTACCTGTCTCCTATCTTCTTCAGTCCATTGGTTCCTTGGTTTAGGAAGAGATTCCAGTAGATCACCTTCTTCACTCATAAGCGAAATGGTATTTGGAATGATAGGACCATTTTCTAGGACAGACAGAGACATAGTATCCAAGTTTTCAACATAGAGAAGCATTCTTCCCTTCCAGCTAGAGAAATTATCAGAGGAAAACTTTGGTGGTTTACCAGAAGACCCATTATCATTATAATCAACTTTAGACATCTCGGCAGATCACAAATTATAGAAGAATTTGAACCTGCTCTGATACCAATTGTTGTTCCCAAATAGTGAATATTACTAACTTAAATAACAATTAAGTGCGGAAATAGTAATTATAAGAACAGAAAGAGATGTCAAAGATTGTTAATATTGATATAACAAACTTTACAGACGAGAATTTAAGAAGAACAGACTTTTTAAATTCAATGAAAAACAAGTACAGACTTGAGAGAAAGTAGACAGACTTTAGCTATTGCTTACTGAACATACAGTAATCGTTAGCACACTCTTCTCGACTAAGAGAAGAGTATTTATACATTTCCCTAATCAATCCTAGCCGTTGAATAGGTGACAAACGTCACAATCTAGTGAATTGATTAGCAACAGATTTCCTCATGCAAAACCGTCTTGAAAGTGACAGTTGATGACGTCACTGAGGGGACCATTTGCTGAAGACTATCTTCAGTAAATTGAAAGTTTCAGAGATGAAACTTTCAGCCCTTCAGATGATCGTTATTTATGACGAGACAAATCATCAGTTAAAGTCTTCTGCTGAAATCTTCTTCGAATACTTCAGCGCTGATGGAATGTAAACAAATCAAGACTAACAGTTACAAATTAAATCGTATAAATCGTCCAAGATAAAGCGCCATCAACGTTCAAGATGAAGTCTTCGTCAAAGATACCTACAAGAATAAATTCAAATGATATTAGCTTACAAATAAAATAATTAAATAAGTTTAAGATTTTATAAAATTATTTTTATAAAAACTTATATAAAAATGACAAAGATTTTATAAAACTCATTTTTGTTGGTTGATTAAATCTAAGACTTCCCATTTTAAGCAAATAACAAACACAATCCTACTTTGAAACAATACACCACCATAATTAGCAAAGGAATCTCCCAAAGGGGTAAAATTCCAACATGTTTTGTGTATTGGTTTCCAAACTTCCATTTTTGTGTTTAAATTCAAACATTAGAAGTATGAGATCAACCAACCTTTTGAACATCTACTTTTCAGTTGATTTTTATAGTAAAAATGAGTTGAGTGTGGTTTTAAATAAAGTCCAACGTCTATAATGCAAAGAACAAGAAAGTCCAGGTGACTGACGGTCGAAGCCACGGTCGACCGTGGATCGACCGTGGGAAGTCTGGACAGCTTTTGGACTTGCACCTTTTTCTTTATTTAAACCAACGTAAACCTCATTTATTACTCACTCTCTTGCAAATACAAAACATTCAGAATACTCTCTAACACTTGAGCTCATATCTTTGAATATTAATTCATCTTTCAAGTTGAAGATTCAAGCAAGAGTCAAAGCTTTTAAAGCTTAAACACTACTTCTACTTTTCATATCATTTGTAATAGTGTGAGGATCAACTCTAGCCTTTCAAATTAGAGTGAAGTAAGGATCAACTCTAGCCTATAGAATTAGAGTGAAGTAAGGTTATCTTTACCTTACTTGCAAGTTTGAAGTGTTAATTCTTGCAAGTGAAAAAGAGAAGTGTAAAAGGTTTATCTCTACCTTCAAAGAGAGAAGATAGTGGAGCAAACTCTTGGTGGGTGAGGCCAAGGACTGGATGTAGTGCAAGTTTGTTAACACTTGCATGACCCACTATAAATCATTGTATCCATCTTGTGATTGGTGATATCTTTCTAACTCTATCTCTTTTATATTATTGCAAGAACTTGTAAAAACTTCAAAAATTGGATATATAACCTATTCACCCCCCCTTAGGTTCTAACAATATGATTATGATGAGAATATGTGTGCGCACTATGAGACCCCGAATGTGTCAGCTATGTGGTTGTGATCGGATCCGAGATATGAGGGTTGGTTATAGTCCTTGAACGGGACCAGCATTTGGGCTGGGGCGCTTTGAGGTCTACGGGTCGATGATACCGTCAACTACTTGGGGTTGCAAACCCAACGTTCCTCGAGCAATATGGGGATTAGCTGATTGTTGTACCCCACAGAGGCTTTGGCCTCATAACGCAACGGTGGACCGCTAACCGCTCACCCACGTGCGCGGTTGATGTGTCTGGTTTCCCCAGTTAGGAGCGTTGAGCCGGGCTAGCTACCCTGCAAGATTATGCTTCCTTCTGGCTGTGCCAGCTCACCGCGAGATGCTAGGATAGCACTATTTGATGATTGATATGTGATATGTGATATGCTTATGTTAATGATTATGATGTCTTATGCTAACTAGTTTTAAATAGCTAACAGATACTCTCCCTATAATGCAGGTGATACTTAGGCATGTGAGCTTGGGTGCCTGCTGGATGTTTGTATGTTTTGGAGGAACACTTTGCATGATACTTATGTTTGTATATATTTATTTGTAATGGTCGGACGTAATCATGGTAACACCAACGGTATCTTTTGTACGTCGTGGCTGATTTTTTATTGTAAATTAATAGCCACTTTATATTCCGATACTTATGTAAGTTTTGAAAAACAGGTTTGGTTTAAGTTATGTTTACAAACGGATCCACGCAGTTTGGATTCTTGAATTTATTGTTTTTAATAAAAATCTGGTTTTCAAAACCTAGGTGTTACAAGTTGGTATCGGAGCCTAGGTTTGAGTGAATTGGGTACTTGTAAGAGTATTCAGTCTCAAACCCAGGCCTGACCATTGTTTAGTGTTCCTCGGGAGGTTATGGGGTGTGTGAAAAAGTGTTATGTTTCTGATATGCTATTATTTATTTGTTTATTATGCTAGTAAAGTATAATAAGAGTACTAAGTATGATTACATGTATTTTTTTAACTAGAATACTTAAGAGAATAAAATGGCTGCAAATGAGGATGGTAAGTTTGCGCCTGATACTTTATAAATTCCTTTAGTTTCGGTAATGAAAGCATACGAATCTATAGCCAAGAAAGTTAATGAGCACACGATATCCTTAGAAGTACCTCTCGAATTATTAGGTATTCGTAAGACTTTCAATGTTTGTTATGTGTGTAAGTGCAAAGTGAAGAAAGATCAAATCCTACCTTTACAAGATCTAAAGGTGGATCCTACTAAATGGTCGGTGGAAAAACATGTTGAGCTTTTAGACACGAAGGTCAAACCGTTAAGAAAGAAGAATAACCGGTTGATCTTGATAAAGTTCAAACAAAACCTCGGGTCAAACTGGACACGAAAGAACCAAAAGACATTAAGGTATCTACTTGGTTATAGAAGAGTAGATTTCGAGGACGGAATCCTTTTAAGGGGGTAGATTTGTAACATCCTCATAAGGGCCTAGTCGTATATGTGTTCGGTACGTCCGAGTCTTGAATTTAATAATGAATATTAGAACTATTTACTTAACTTAATATTATATGTTATGAAAAATAATTATTATTGGTGATATTTTAATAGACAAAGTTAATATATTAGTAAACGGTTTTGAATAAAGATTCCGGAAGTATCCCCATTAGTTGAAACGGGCAATCGGGTATTAAAGTTGTGAGATAAAAAGGGGAACAAAATATACGTACATACACAAAACACACACACTAACACTCTCTTGACTCCACCTAGGGTTCTTGATCATTTGAAGAGTAAACCATCAATCTACTGATTTGTAGCAGTAAATTGAAGGTAGGAATCTGTTCTTTATCATCATCTTTTTCAATCAAGTAAGTTCATCTCTTCCATTTTCTTGGTTAGGTCAAAAATGGCCAAAATCAAATTAGCAATCGAAGGATGAAATTTGTTGTTCTATTTAGTTTTTACATCAATTCTAAGTGATTAGAACTCAAATTCTTGAATTTAAGTGTTGAAATTGGGTGAATTAGATTAAGTGTTCAAATGGGTCAAAAAGAAGGTTAAACCCATGGGATTCTCGAATTGGCTTTTGAAATAAGTTATGTGTATGTTGAAGGCTTTGTTTGATGTCAAATAACCTTAGTGAAGTGCTGGAAATCAATTTGGAACATTTTGGTTGTGGTTGGTGTTGAAATTAGTTAAGGATTAGTATGTTTTAAATTCTGACAGCTTGCTAATGATGACGTAGAAAAATCATATAAAATCAACAACAGATCGTTAAAAGGCCTATTATACGTCGTTTCGAAGCTTGAAGAGTATACTTTATTTTATATTTAGAGACCAACAGCTAATTAAATTAATAAATGGATCAAAGGTCTGTTTTGTTACAGCAGGTCATATTTGATTAAGAAATAAGAAAAGAATTAGAAAGCATAAAGTGGTCATGTAAACTTTGTAGCTATTCTATTCGACTTTGAGTATGGTTATAAAGTTACTAGATGAGATTTTATAAATTATGAAAAATGTATGAAAGATGAAGAGCATATGTATAGATGAGTTTCCTTGAAACGGGTAAAAACGACCCGATAGGTGTAAACGCAAAGAACGCATTAATTCAACCAAATATGGGCATTTGGATTAACCAATGACCCTAAGAATGTTTATAAACTAAAAGTGTAAGAATTGTGGATTAGGAGTGTTAGTTTTGATGAATTTCAAGAAGTTTGCTAAATTTGACATTTCTTAGTTAATTTAAGTTGGATTTTTCTTTGAATTAATTGGATGAGTGAAATATATGTAAGATAGCTTTTACAAGTGGTGATGTTAGTAAACACTGAAAAATGAGTAGAAGTTATTTAGGATTGAATTGCTAAAAATTACCGAAATCTCGCTAAAGTTGACCTCAAAATTTGCAGATCAACTCCTCATCACAAGAGGAACAAGCTGTCTTTATAAAGTTTTTGCAAAAAAATGCCGTTTTGGTGTTGATCTGTTAGAATCAAAGTTATGGTTATTTGACCCGTTTGGTCGAAAATGATCTTTGTACCTAGTTATATGTTTTGAGCAGAACTTTTGGGAGAAAACTTACATTGTTAAAGATTGAGTTATGGTTATGTGATATAAAAAAAAGGTGGCTTAATGTTGGATGCTATATATATAAAATTATGTGTTAAATTACACACCTTAAAGCATCAAGTTGACTTTAAGGAACCATCGGTATGTCAAGTTGGCTTCCACATGTTATGAATCATGTAAATAGGTTATATTCTAGTTGAACATGTATTTTTAAGATAGTTTACGTAGGTTGGACAAATCGGGTGTAAATTGACCCGTTTGTGAAATAGCTTGGTTATTGTACTTTATTACTTAGGTGCTAAATATAAATACTGGAATGTTAGGTATATCCGAGGATCAAGAGGACCCCGAGCACTATATTTGTTTGTTGTAGCCGTTCAGGTGAGTGTCGGATAACATAAGAATTAGAGTTAATTACATTTTTGGTCCCTGTGGTTTACTCAAAATTACGAAATTGGTCCCTGGGTCGCCATTTTTACTGGTTTGGTCCCTCCCGACCCGTTTTACTTGCATATTTGGTCCCTCTCCATTTTAAAATGACTAAAATACCCTTTCATATTCATTTTCTCTTTTTCTTTAATTCATTATCAATTTTAAATATTGTTTAAATATTAAATATTTTTCTAAAATATTAATCTTTTTCTTTAATTCTCTCTCATTTACTCCTCTCTCTCTCTCTCTCTCTTTCTTTCTTTCTTTCTCTGTTTCTCTTCTCGTAGAACACCACCACCAGACCACCATATTTTCATTTGCAATCACCGCCACCATGACCGCCACCGTGACCGCCACATCTTCATCTTCAACAACCACCACCACCATCTTCATCCTTAACCACATCTAACACCATCTTCTTCAACCTCTGCCACCGACACCTAAGAATTAATATAACTATATTACATATTACCCGTATGTATAAGTAATTCGGTGAAAGTTAAATGATATTGTTTAATTAATGAATTATTTACAGAATCATCTGTTATGCAATTGATTGATGTACAAATTGAATCATGCTTATGATATGCATATGTATACACGTTATGATACCCTGAATGAGTTAATTGGCCAGCAGGAGGTCTGGTATAGTAACTATTGTTATTGAATGCATGAAACATGTGCAAGATTGAGAATATGTGTGCGCGCTATGAGAACCGGAATGGGTCAGCTATGTGTTTGTGATCGGATCCGAGATATGAGGGCTGGTTATAGTCCTTGAACGGGGCCAGCATTTGGGCTGGGGCGCTTTGTGTCCTGCGAGTCGATGATACCGTCAACTACTTGTGGTTGCAAACCTAACATTCCTCGAGCAATATGGGGATCAGCTGATTGTTGTACCCCAGGAAGGCTTTGGCCTCATAATGCAACAGTGGACCGCTACCTACTCACCCACGTGCGCGGTTGATGTGTCTGGTTTCCCCAGTTAGGAGCGTTGAGCCGGGCTAGCTACCCTGCAAGATTATACTTCCTTCTGGTTGTGCCAGCTCACCGCGAGATGCTAGGATAGCACTGTCTGATGATTGATATGTGATATGTGATATGCTTATGTTAATGATTATGATGTCTTATGCTCACTAGCTTTAAATAGCTAACAGATACTCTCCCTATAATGCAGGTGATACTTAGGCATGTGAGCTTGAGTGCCTGCTGGATGTTTGTATGTTTTGGAGGAACACTTTGCATGATACTTATGTTTGTATATATTTATTTTGTAATGGTCGGACGTAACCATGGTAACACCAACGGTATCTTTTGTACGTCGTGGCTGATTTTTGATTGTAAATGAATAGCCACTTTATATTCCTATACTTATGTAAGTTTTGAAAAACAGGTTTGGTTTAAATTATGTTTACAAACGAATCCACGCAGTTTGGATTCTTGAATTTATTGTTTTTAAAAAAAAATCTGGTTTTCAAAACCTAGGTGTTACAAGTTGGTATCAGAGCCTAGGTTTGAGTGAATTGGGTACTTGTAAGAGTATTCAGTCTCAAACCCAGGCCCGACCATTGTTTAGTGTTCCTCGGGAGGTTATGGGGTGTGTGAAAAAGTTTTATGTTTCTGATATGCTATTATTTATTTGTTTATTATGCTAGTAAAGTATAATAAGAGTACTAAGTATGATTACATATGTTTTTTTTAACTAGAATACTTAAGAGAATAAAATGGCTGCAAATGAGGATGGTAAGTTAGCGCCTGATACTTTATCAATTCCTTTAGTTTCAGTAATGAAAGCATACGAATCTATAGCCAAGAAAGTTAATGAGCAAACGATATCCTTAGAAGTACCTCTCGAATTATTAGGTATTCGTAAGACTTTCAGTGTTTGTTATCTATGTAAGTGCAAAGTGAGGAAATATCACATCCTACCTCTACAAGATCTAAAGGTGGATGCTACTAAATGGTCGGTGGAAAAACATGTTGAGCTTTTTGACACGAAGGTCAAACCATTAAGAAAGAAGAATAACCGGTTGATCTTGATAAAGTTCAAACACAACCTCGGGTCAAACTGGACACGAAAGACCCAAAAGACATTAATGTCTGATGTTCCTACTTGTTTACAGAAGAATAGATTCCGAGGACGGAATCCTTTTAAGGGGGGTAGATTTGTAACATCCTCATAAGGGCCTAGTCGTATATGTGTTCGGTACGTTCGAGTCTCGAATTTAATAATGAATATTAAAATTATTTACTTAAGTTAATATTAATTGTTATGAAAAATAATATTGGTGATATTTTAATAGACAAAGTTAATATATTAGTAAACGGTTTTGAATAAGGATTCCGGAAGTATCCCCATTAGGTGAAACGGGCAATCGGGTATTAAAGTTGTGAGTTAAAAAGGGGAAAAAATATACGTACATACACAAAACACACACACTAACACTCTCTTGACTCCACCTAGGGTTCTTGATCATTTGAAGAGTAAACCATAAATCTACTGATTTGTAGCAGTAAATTCAAGCTAGTAATCTGTTCTTTATTATCATCTTCATCATCTCCTTCAATCAAGTAAGTTCATCTCTTCCATTTTCTTGAGTTCTTGAAGGTTAGGTCAAAAATGGCCAAAAATAAATTAGCAATCAAAGAATAAAATTTGTGTTGGGTTTCCATGAACATAGCAGCGGAAGCATGGCTCAAGAATATGAAGCATATAAGGCTTGAAACCTAAAAAGGACCAAGAACTCTATAACTACAAAATGCAACATGTAAAAGGAAGAGATGGAATAAGGAATTATACCATGCTCCAGCTTCTGAAATCTTCAAGTTGGGATGAACTCTAAGTCACAAGAGAGCAACTCTCTATTGTTAGTCCACACCAAGTTTGTTTGATCCCCAAATGCTAGTATGCCAAGTTGTGATCTTCAAGACTTGAAATCACTCTTTGGAATAACCCATAACTACCATAAAATCACTAAACACACTTATGATTTTCTGGAGATACACAAGAACACTCAAGAACACTTAGAAAAGTGTATGCTAGTGTTCTTGAATGAGAGAGAGAATTTCCTTTTTTCAACTTCATCAATTAATTGAACTTTCTTAGACATGTAAATGACCTCCCATGACTTTATCACCTTCTTCATCAGATATATCAGGTAACAAAGTCGTGGATGTCATTTCTAGATGTCACCAAAGTCAATAACTTGAGCCAAACAATAACCAAAAAGTCAAGTTACTGTCAGACGGTTTACGCGTAGCGGAAACCAAAGGTTACGCGATGCGGAATCACCGTTTCCTTTGTTTCTCTCTTCCTGTTGCGGGCGGGTTGTCGGCATCAATCCTTGGCGTGTGACCCAATAGGCTCGTGTATCATCAGTAGCATTACTAATATACGTGTGTCAGTGGGCATACTCAAACAAACTCCCACTTGCACATGACACTCCATATCGATAAGTAACATAGACAGAGAGCGGCCTCTAGCAAAGCATCTCTGCTACCCAAGTTAACGCGAGTTATGTCATCCCAAGACAAGTACCAAATCACAACCCTATTGGTTTTGATATGGCCCTATTGATAAGTGATCAATCATCCTTTCTTTCGCGATATCCAAGTGAACACGAGACATGGTTAGATGTCAATCTCCAAATCGTTCACGATTATGTTTCTCGATCTTGATTGATGGTGACCCAAAATCTAGTTGCAATCAATCAAATATTATTGCATCTTGAGCATGGCCATGCATTTTACGTCAGCTCTCAATCACGAGGGGCCCATGGACATCACTCTAAAACTAGAGGAACAAATCCCTTTGACTACATTGCTCTGCCACATATCCTATACTTTACCCAAAGGCTCCCCTTATAACAGCCAGTTACGAACTGCGTTAGAAAGCAATCAAAGCAGAGCTGGACCATGCTTTGAAACACATGTATCTCCGGTCTAAGGACGAAATGATATTATCATCCTGAGTTACTCGTGGCAGAAACCATGAAGTAATCTCAGGTGCGGGTCGTCCAGTCACTTGACCATTGCAAGCTCAGGCGAAGTGTTGCGTCTCTTTTATCTAATCCATTATTAGATAGCGACCAACCACTTCCCTCAGCCTTATCTCAAACTTCCTCCCCTTGAAGAATGACCGACTGTGGACATTTAGAATGAAAAAGCATTCTGGGAAGTATTAAACATGCTAAGATGGAACACAGTAAGGATTCATAAAAATATCCGCCCTCAACGCATTTTTAAATCCCCATTTAATAATCGATATAGTATGAAGTACAATACTGCTTAACGTTCCCCAAAGAAATATATATATATCATACTTATAACTAAAACAAACTCAAGCCTTGTTCACCTAGGCCTAGTATGACAATCATCACTAGCCTGTAACAACAACTTAGTTAACGGATCCGCCATAAAACTATCCGTGTGTTCTCTGCCAGTAACCATATCTCATCCTCAACCGATCACTCATAAAGTATGCGTTGGATAGATTATGGTCCTTCGTTCAAGCCATTTTACTTTCATTGTTTCAGAAGATCCCAATAAGGTAAATGAAGCTTGAACTCCAAGCCATCATACCTTTATTGTCTCAAAAGCCCAATAAGGTAAATGATGCTTGGGATTTTAGTTATTATATGAAAGCCATCATACCCTCATTGTTTCAGAAGATCCCAATAGGGTAAGTGATGCTTTAAGAACAATTTTTCAATCAACAACACCAAATTTTGTAGGATCGTATTCTCCGATTAAAATCGGCACTTATCTCACTCTATTCAGAAGACATCACTTGAGTAATAATTTACTTCTAGCTTCTTCTTTTATATAGCACCAAGAACATATATCAATATTTCTTGATCCCCTAAACTGGTTTTGTATATTCTATAGTCGTTATGGATGCATAATTCCTTAACTTATCTTTTAAAGTAAGGTCAGGACATTATCTCCATTACGTTGTATCTGAGTACAAATATAGAATTACAACAACACTCCCACTAGCCCTGACATTCATACATGTTTCATTTTTGCTTATTGAAAACTCAAACTATTGATTTTCATATTGAAGCAAATATTGAACTTTGAGATGCATATATATATATATATATATATATATATATATATATATATATATATATATATATATATATATAAGTCCATTAGTGGACTCCTTTTCGTTTGTAGACTTTAGAAGGATACGCTTGATGTAACAGACCCTCGAAAAGTGTTGTCAGCACTTCCTCAGAGAATTCCTATTAAGGAATGTGGTTTTTACATCAAATTGTCACAGCCTTAAAAAGGCACAATTAGTATTCGAGTAAACTTCGACATAACCACCAGTAGAGAGTTTTAGATAATACCTTCCTCTTGGTCAATTATCGTAAAACCATCTCCTACTAATCGGTATTTGAAGTTGTCTACAAACTTATTATTCAATATAACCATTGAGATAAAGTTTCTAGATGATACCTTCCAAATGGTCAATCATCACTAAAACTTTTCTTATCAGTCAGTATTCGAACTTGCAACTTTATCCATGTTGGTCTCTTTCTACAAAGAACCAATTTCACCCTTTGGGTTGCCACCTTGGTGTAGGATTAACCAAGTCCAATACTTGAGTATCCACATGGATTGCATCTCACTATCACTACCTTTTTCTCCTAGTGGACTTTGGGCCCACTCTTGTTTATCAGTAGTTGATGTATTCATCATTAAGTTGTCTCCCTCAGATATAAAACTATATCTTTCTGGACTTATGACAACTTCTACTAATTCTATAGAGAGGTAATGAATTTAATGTCAGGTACTCCAGCATTGCCATGCTGAGTTACAATCATTTCTGATTGTGTGCTAGTATCAACATCAGGTTTTTCTGTTTAAGGTATATTTACTTTCATTTGCCTTAGTAAAAATACCTAACACAGCAGCACCTATAGATTCCGGGTTCCTCCACCTCACGTATAAACGCAGGCTGGATAATCCAGACTTCGTGATGAACTAGCAAAGACATTCTTTCTAGTCTCATCATCTAAGGTGCGTTTTTAACCATCTTTGTTGGTATGAGATTAAGAACATTGCCTACCACTTTCATAATATACTCCATCAAAGACGGACCATATCAAAAATGTCCGATTCCTCTACTTGGCGACTCATTTCACAATGTGTCCTAGGAGGAATGAATTATGAGATTACATCATAACTCTTATGAAGGTCATTTAAAATCCAGATTTAAAGCACTCAACATCTCTATTAGATTTAAGTATTGTAGTCCTTTTGCCCTCTTATTCATATACTTTGTCACGGGTGTGTCTTGAACACCTCTCAAGGTTTCAGACGCGTGTCTAACTAGTTAGACATTCTCATCCCTTCTACCTTCATTGGTAAAGTTAACAAAGTATCCAAAATTACCCCTTATGATTTGCTTGAATAGTCTTCACAAAATTGTGAATGCTAACCAACAAGCCTTCATTCCTCTCACATACACAAGTGAAGGATGTCTAAGTCATTTTAGCCTAATAAACAAGATTTGCACTCAACAATTGATACAAGATCAAAAGATCCAAAGTTCCTAACCACATGGAGCTTGGTGATGCAAGCCTTGTTTATATGGTTAAATTGACTATTGTCATAAGAGTAACTTATATAAACCATTCATGATCATTCTATTACTTCTTAAGCAAATGCCACAACATGGATGAACTTTGAAATAAACCACGAAAAATACATAATTCAAAGCAATATCCATCATTATCAACAGCATAATAGATTTATGGTTTCTTGCCACGCAGGGCATAAAACATAGATAGTCTAGCTGGAATGAGTGGCAAGATCCTGTCTTCCAATCCTTTTCAATAGGGGACAACCATCTTGTTTCCCATTATGAATTCCAGTGTTCACATCTTATATTTCTACTTCTTACCTACACTTTGCAACAATCAAGATTGTAACAAACGTGAGTATTATGGCCAGTATCCTAAACTTGCCTATAGAAGTATAAAATCAGTGGAGTTTGGTCGTGAATGTACCTGAAGCCGAGGAACCACCATTTCTAATTTTATGTGTCCTTAGCTCTTCCAGACACTTAGGGCAGGCGTGGTGATGCCAATTTCCAATCTTCCCACAAAAGTAGCAAACTTCCCCATTAGGAGTCTCATCAAGAGGCGCAATCTCATTGCCCTCAGACTCCATGGTAATAGTGAGCTTAGTTAGACCAAGCTTCCCGTTTGATGTAGTTTGCTTGTTGTTAGCCTTAGTGAGAGTGGACAAGGTGAACTTTACCTTTGGCCATGTTAGACTCAAAAGTCTTCAACATGCCATGAAGCTCCATTAAGGATTTGACCATACCATGCATGTGATAATTCACAATGAATTGCTCATATGATGGTGGAAGGGATCGTAAGATAATATCTATCGTCATCTCCCTTTCAATGGTAAATCCTAACCTTTCCAAGCGCCCCACAAGTGCTTTCATCTCAAGCACGTGAATGCTTATGTTCTCACCATCCTGCAGCCGGCAACCAAGTAGGTCGTTCAAACACACAAACCGTTCTTGCCTCGCTTGTTGTTGAAACATGTCCTTCAACATATGCATTATCTCGTAAGCACTCAGATGCTCCAATTGCATTTGCAATTTGGGGATCATCATGCTTAACATGAGGCAAGAGACCTCGTTGGTGTCCTTGATGCGTTTATTATAGGCATCATGAATGGTCTTACTTGCGTTGGTAGCAGGGGCTTCTGGAAGGGGCTTCTCAATGGTGTGTAACTTGTCTTCGCGTCGTAGGACAATATTCAATTGCCTAGACCAATCCATAAAGTTATTTCCATCGAGTTTCTCCTTCTCAAGAAACATACGTAGAGTAAAGTCGGTGTTGTTGATGTTTGTCGATATCATCTATAAACGCAGAGTAGTTTTAGTTAGTTTGATAAAAGTTGTTAGAATAATTACCCTATGTGTTAAAAAGCAACTATTTTTTACAAGGGTTAAGAACCATTTTCCACCTTGCACCGTGACGGGTTTTCCACGGATCACGTGACAAAACCTATTTAGGCCGGCAACCATTGACCGATTGCAATCCATTATTGCAACTCTTAGTTCCTTGCGGGATCCTACTAGACAACTATTGTTTCTAGTTTGGCATGTTTGATCCCTCCACACCAACTTCAAACTAAGATTTTGAATAACTTAGCTAGAGCTCGACAATCATCCAAAATGTTATTTTGAAATCATAAATCAACCATCAAGATACACGGTGGTATTCTTGCCCAATGATCGACTTGGCTAGAGCTCGACAATCGACCTTGCGAGTTGCCACACGCGCCATCCACACAGCACATACAAGAGTCAACTCGGCTAGAGCTCGACAATCAACCTTTGCACGGCTAGATTGGGACGGTGTCATCTTATGGGTGGTATGCGATTTACATTTAGAAAACGGGATTTAGTTTTCCGGTTATAAAACCATTTTGAGTTTGATTAACAAAAGTGACAATAACCAAAAGTTTTCACTAATCGGATACTAAACCAATTTTATATCCGTCTTGTTAATCATGTATATGCGCGAGAGTTTGTTAAACCATTGTTAAAAACTCTTTCGTTTTATTATTTGTCAAAAATTGTCCAGCATGCAATCCTATAATCCATGCATTAACAATAAATAATAAAATAACCACATGCATACAATAAGATTGGTAACCATGCCCCTAAAACCTATGCATTTTCCCGTGAGCCACTACGGAAAAACAAAGTCATTTAAGGATATTTCCTTGACTTGGATATGCTCCCACTAAACCCTCTACCTCTATTGGGCCTCTCGGTTTCGTGTTTGCCAAGACGTCACTCCTTGACTCCCGATGGTTGCCTCCACATTAATTTTACATAGAAAATGAAATAAATGGCATACAAGCCACAAATCCTATTTTCTAGTACAAAATACATAACATGAAATTTAAATGGCATGCAAGCCCAAAAAAATTTACATACCAGATAAATTAAATAAATTAATTATTACATACCATGTGGCATATAGTCACCAAATGAATGAATAACTAATTTAATTCAACCAAACATCCACAAGGTCTAGGGCATCTATTGGTTACCAACATCACATGAACAACATGAACAACATGGTGTGCCACACAAAACCATGTAAACTTATATATCTTGATTAAGATTATTTCTAAAAACTCAAGGCACTAAATAATCCCATGTATATATGCATTCGTAACAACAAACCATTTTTGATGAAACATATTCATATATACATAATGTAAGTATATGCAATTATTATTTTTATGCCAAAAATAATAATATACATATAAATACACCAACCAAGATACAAGACATCTTAATATACCAAAAAATAATTTCTGGAACAAAAATTCCATAAACCATTTTTGGATGCCAAAAACCCGACTGCAAAACTGTTTTTAAAAATTTTAAAACAATCTGTCAGACCAACTTACGTACCGCGTAACCTACCTGACAGCAAAACCAATTTTTTGTTTTTGGGTTTTTAAGGCCACCATGTGCATTTTTAGTATAGATGTGGCTCTGATACCACTGTTGGGTTTCCATGAACATAGCAACGGAAGCATGACTCAAGAATATGAAGCATATAAGGCTTGAAACCCAAAAAGGACCAAGAACTCTATAACTACAAAATGCAACATGTAAAAGGAAGAGATGGAATAAGGAATTATACTATGCTCCAGCTTCTAAAATCTTCAAGTTGGGATGAACTCTAAGTCACAAGAGAGAAACTCTCTATTGTTAGTCCACACCAAGTTTGTTTGATCCCCAAATGCTAGTATGCCAAGTTGTGATCTTCAAGACTTGAAATCACTCTTTGGAATAACCCATAACTACCATAAAATCACTAAACACACTTATGATTTTCTGGAGATACACAAGAACACTCAAGAACACTTAGAAAAGTGTATGCTAGTGTTCTTGAATGAGAGAGAGAATTTCCTTTTTTCAACTTCATCAATTAATTGAACTTTCTTAGACATTTAAATGACCTCCCATGACTTTATCACCTTCTTCATCAGATATATCAGGCAACAAAGTCGTGGATGTCATTTCTCGATGTCACCAAAGTCAATAACTTGAGCCAATCAATAACCAAAAAGTCAAGTTACTGTCAGACGGTTTACGCGCCACGGAAACCAAAGGTTACGCGACGCGGAATCACCGTTTCCAGAATATTTGTTTCTCTCTTCCTGTTGCGGGTTGTCGGGATCAATCCTTGGCGTGTGACCCAATAGGCTCGTGTATCATCAGTAGCATTACTAATATACGTGTATCAGTGGGCAAACTCCAACAATTTGTTGTTCTAATTAGTTTTTACATCAATTCTAAGTGATTAGAATTCAAATTCTTGAATTAAAGTGTTGAAATTGGGTGAATTTGATTAAGTGTTCAAATAGGTCAAAAAGAAGTTTAAACCCTTGGGATTCTCGAATTGGCTTTTGAAATAAGTTATGTGTATGTTAAAGGCTTTGTTTGATGTCAAATAACCTTAGTGAAGTGCTGGAAATCAATTTGGAACATTTTGGCTGTGGTTTGTGTTGAAATTAGTTAAGGATTAGTATGTTTTAAATTCTGACAGCTTGCTAATGATGACTTAGAAAAATCATATAAAATCAACAGCAGATCGTTAGGAGGTCTATTATACTTCGTTTCGAAGCTTGAAGAATTTACTTTATTTTATATTTAGAGACCAACAGCTAATTAAATTAATAAATGGATCAAAAGTCTGTTTTGTTATTGCAGGTCATATTTGATTAAGAAATAAGAAAAGAATTAGAAAGCATAAAGTGGTCATGTAAAGTTTGTAGCTATTCTATTTGACTTTGAGCATGGTTATAAAGTTACTAGATAAGATTTTATAAATTATGAAAAATGCATGAAAGATAAAGAGCATATGTATAGATGAGTTTCCTTGAAACGGGTAAAAACGACCCGTTAGGTGTAAACGCAAAGAACGCATTAATTCAACCAAATATGGACATTTGGATTAACCAATGACCCTAAGAATGTTTATAAACTAAAAGTGTAAGAATAGTAGATTAGGAGTGTTAGTTTTGATGAATTTCAAGAAGTTTGCTAAATTTGACATTTCTTAGTTCATTTAAGTTGGATTTTTCTTTGAATTAATTGGATGAGTGAAATATATGTAAGATAGCTTCTACAAGTGCTAAATGATGTTAGTAAACACTGAAAAATGAGTAGAAGTGATTTGGGATTGAATGCTAAATATTACCGAAATCTCGCTAAAGTTGGCTTTTGTTGACTTTGGTTGTCTTTCTTAGTTAGGACCTCCAAATTTGCAGATCAACTCCTCATCATAAGGGGAACAAGCTGTCTTTAGAAAGTTTTTGCAAAAAATGCCGTTTTGGTGTCGATCCGTTAGAATCAAAGTTATGGTTATTTGACCGTCTGGTCGAAAATGATCTTTGTACCTAGTTATATGTTTTGAGTAAAATTTTTGGGAGAAAACTTACATTATTGAAGATTAAGATATGGTTATATGATATAAAAAAGAGGTGGCTTAATGTTGGATGCTATATATGTAAAATTATGTGTTAAATTACACACCTTAAAGCATCAAGTTGACTTTAAAGATCCGTAGGTATGTCAAGTTGGCTTCCACATGTTATGAATAATGTAAATAGGCTATATGCTAGTTGAACATGTATTTTTAAGATAGTTTACATAGGTTGGACATATCGGGTGCATTTTGACCCATTTGTGAAATAGCTTGGTTATTGTACTTTATTACTTGGGTGCTAAATATAAATACTGGAATGTTAGGTACATCTGAGGATCAAGAGGACCCCGAACACTATACTTGTTTGTTGTGGCCGTTCAGGTGAGTGTCGGATAAAATAAGAATTAATATAACTATATTACATATTACACGTATGTACAAGTAATGAAGTGAAAGGTAAATGATATTGTTTAATGAATGAATTATTTACAGAATGATCTGTTATGCAATTGATTAATGTACAAATTGAATCATGCTTATGATATGCATATGTATACACATTATAATACCCTGAATGGGTTAATTGGCCAGCACGAGGTCTCGTATTGTAACTTTTGTTATTGAATGCATCAAACATGTGCAAGCTTGATCATGATTATGATGAGAATATATGTGTGCACGCTATGAGACCCCGAATGGGTCAGCTATGTATTTGTGACCGGATCCGAGATATGAGCGCTAGTTATAGTCCTTGAACGGGCCAGCATTTGGGCTGGGGCGCTTTGAGGCCTACGGGTCGATGATACCGTCAACTACTTGGGGTTGCAAACCCAACGTTCCTCGAGCAATATGGGGATCAGCTGATTGTTGTACCCCAGGGAGGCTTTTGCCTCATAACGCAACGGTGGACCGCTACCTGCTCACCCACGTGCGCGGTTGATGTGTCTGGTTTCCCCAGTTAGGAGCGTTGAGCCGAGCTAACTACCCTGCAAGATTATGCTTCCTTCTGGCTGTGCCAGCTCACCGCGAGATGCTAGGATAGCACTATCTGATGATTGATATGTGATATGTGATATGCTTATGTTAATGAATATGCTATCTTATGCTCACTAGCTTTAAATAGCTAACAGATACTCTCCCCATGATGCAGGTGATACTTAGGCATGTGAGCTTGGGTGCCTACTGGATGTTTGTTTGGTTTGGAGGAACACTTTGCATGATACTTATGTTTGTATATATTTATTTTGTAATGGTCGGGCGTAATCTTGGTAACACCAACGGTATCTTTTGTACGTCGTGGCTGATTTTTGATTGTAAATTAATAGCCACTTTATATTCCGATACTTATGTAAGTTTTGAAAAACAGGTTTAGTTTAAGTTATGTTTACAAACGGATCCACTCAGTTTGGATTCTTGAATTTATTGTTTTAAAAAGAAAAATCTGGTTTTCAAAACCTGGGTGTTACAGTTTGTGTATTCCAGAGAGGTGGTGACGGGTGGTTTCTCATTTGGGTTTCAATTTATGGTTTTTAATTTTGGTTTTGATATGTAGTTTTTATTTTGATTTACATTTGGTGGTGGTATGTGGTTGCTGGTTTTTTGATGGTGGTCAAAGATAGTGGTTGGTGGTTTTTGATGGTAGTGATTGGTGTTTTTCAGCTTTATGGTAATAATAGATGGTGGTAAGGGTTTTTGATGGTGATGGTTCTAGGTGGTGGGTGATGGTTTCTGGTTGCAGTAATTCGTGATGGGCGAGGATTTATGGTGGTACTGCTTTAACCCTCTTTTAAATATGCTAATAATAGTTATATAACAATTAGAAATTTTTACATTTATTTAATTATAGTTTACAATAATTAAAATAATAATTAACATTTTAAATTGAATAACAATTGAAAGAAAAATATAAATTAAAAGGAATAAGGGATTTTTTTGGTCCTTTTAAGTGTTTCATACCAAAATTGAACAAATTGTTTAATATAATTTTAATTGATTTAACTTTTGAAGTTAAGAGACTATTAATGAAAAAATTAATAAAACATGAGGCACATTGATGTAATTAACTCTAATATTTAATTAAATAGTTATTTAATTAGCATTATTTATTAAATTTGTTTCATTAATTAATCTATGTAATATACTCATAAAATGGGTCTCCAATCACCTCCTCCGTTAAACATAAATGCCTTTATCCAAAGTAGTTCAATGAGGTTGTTTTTATTATGAAACTAATTTGAAGAAACGTCAATCACACTAAATACACAATCGTTCAATCAAATACACAAAGGCATTAAGCCTAAATAGAAAATACAGAGCACATATCCTACGACAAAATCAAACTTTAGTATAGCTTTTAGTTATTCATATATTTATTTTAGCATAAAAAGTAACTTATACAACAATAAACAAATTCTTAGTAAAATTTACTATTCTACAAAACTAACACAAAATCAAATTTGGATATTAGTTTTAGTTATTCATATATTTATTTTAGCATGGAATGAACTTATGCAACAAAATGCAACACCAAAATCGTATGAACGCATAAAGATAAACATCCTATATCCAAACACAACACACACAAAAAACAAATTAACTTTAGGGTTTCTTAGATCTAGAATAAAAGCCATGAAGAATCAGACCTTGAAAAACACAAAAATTGAAAGCCATGAAAGATAATTATTATGTGGTTTCCCGGATCTAGAAACCATGATGATGAAGAAGAAGAAACCCTAATAGAAACTTTTATGAATCCAAAATTGCATTCCTTTGTGAACCCAAAACTCGTAGATGAAGATGCCATGTTGATGGAGATGAAATTAATTAAACCTACTTTGTAGATCTTGAAATTGTGCTCAAATCAGAACCCAAACACATACCTTTATCAACCAAATCACGAGTCAACTCGAAACCTTTCATGGTAGATGAAACAAGAAACAAAATTAGAAGGTGTAACGTTCCAGATTTTTTTAAACAAGTAAAAGTAAATATGAAATACATTCAAAACCGACAAACTATCTGTAATTGACAATCAACAAAACCTGACACGGTCCCGCACCCGGAACTACACGTCATAAAGTACTTTCAAATAATTAATTACATATATGGTTTAATAAAGTGTTTGAATAAGTAAAATAACAGAAAACGTTTGAACTAGATGATCCATCTTCACTGTGCCAGAGCGTCACCACGAATGGGTCATGAAAATAGTAAATCAACAAGTGTAAGCATAAAGCTTAGCGAGCACACCGAATTACACACCACACTAGGTATGCACATATCATATTTCACACATAAAATCCATGATCTCATATCATTTCACATACTACCGACTCAGTGCACTGACGACCATTTTACACTTTGGGTCACAGCCGACTATCCAAGCCGTACGAAGGATATTACACTTTGTCTGAATGTGCTCGTGTTACGTTTTCACCACAATATAACGTAACCCTTCACTTCACATAATAGCATAACAATTACACTTTCACACACACACACACACACACACATATATATGTATATGTATATATATAACATACACATTTCACACTAATATCATGTATAAGTTAGTGTAACTCACCTGATCCGCAGCACAACGAAGGTAGCAGATTTCACAAAGTTAAACAATTAACACATCCAATCGCGAGGACCTGTAAAACACATGTTTCAATGAATTAATCCCGAGTACCGGTCTCTGTGTAACACTATACTTTTTAGATTAACATAAAACTGCGTGCGGAAGCTTAATTAACTTAATCACATCATAATATAATATAAATACATCTGTTGATTGATTTTAACATGATAAAATTTCTACTAAAGTGTTAATTGCAAAACAGGCTCTAAATAAAAACTAGACATCAGAGTGGATGGTCTGTCCATATTCCCAGCCATATATCTTCAGAAATCTTACCAAAAGATATCTATAATATAAATAGTGGGGGATTATCAAAAAGCTAAGTGAGGAAAAAGATATCTAAACATATACAAGGCAAACAACTCAAACACATAGCTCATATCACCAAGAGAACCGGCGGTGTTGCAACCACCTACAACCATATGTCGGCTAAAATATAGGTTTACCGATATCCCTGCTAACATGGACTACAGTACCAGCACCCTTGAGTACAACAAATGCACATCAAGATCAGATACTGTTAAATCCCTAGGCAACAGGCCCAGCCGAAATCACCAAGCTGATCTCCGAAACAACATGTATACATAGTAACAAGACATAAAGTCCAATGAGCATAATTACAATCCACTCACCAAAGCCTGAACACTTCTCATTTCCTGAGAATATGTAAACACAAGTCAGTATATGTTTCAGTATACTGATTCATAATAAGTAATACACTTATTAATACATTACATGTACACATGTATATTACATATAACACATATGTATAATCAAGTTTGCTTATGGTTTTATTACAAATACCGCATTATCATAACACTTGTTAATATCCACTATCTCCATAACTTAGGCAATATATAATGTTCATCCAGTATGTAATAGCCACAATTGTTTAGAAACTCCAAGACATTCCTCAAAACCGAATAAGACTTCATGTGGTTTCTCTGCTATGCGGTTTTATCATCATGAGTCCAAAACCGATCAAAGTGTTAGGGAAAATGTCAAAGTCCCAAATCCCGGATAGATCATACGGTTTTATCATAAAACCGGATCAAATTCACAATTTCAGTATGTCAAGGCAATTTCATGCGGTTTTACTCAAATCCCGGATAACATGCGGTCTTCTCAAAAACCGGATAAGTTCATAATCCCGAATAAGTTAAGGCAAATCATTCGGTTTTTATACCAATTCCGAATAGCATGCGAATTTCCTCTTAAAACTGAATAAATTCATAATTCAGTATAAGCTAAGGAAAATCATCCGGTTTTCAAGAATTCCGATAAAACATGCGGTTTGTTGTCACAATCCGATCATACATTCGGTATTGGTCCAATTCCCGTATAATACATTCGGTTTCTTCATATTCCGGATATAGTTCCTGTGGTATTCACAAAATCCGAATGATTCATAGTTATAAATCCCGGATGACTCATGTTCTTGTCTATTTGATCTAATTCTTCAATTCTGAACTTATTTATGTTCGTGGACAAGGTTGTATACTTCCATAAAACATAATAAACGCATACTAAACATGATTTCATATAAATCTATAACATGCAAACATCCTAACTTCATCAATTCATAAGCATCATACTGTTTTCATATTAATTCTATAAATCCGAATGAAATTAACAATTTAACAATCATTTAAGCTAACCTTCTGGATTTGGTACTTCATAATCCAAAACAACAATTTAAAGATGAAGATTAAGGTGTTGAATCCCCTTTTTCTTGTTCTTCAGCCAAGAGCACCAAAGCACACACACACACACACTTAATTTCTTGGTTTTGCATGCAAATGAAGTTGGTGGAGGTGATTAGGTGATTATGTGTCATCACATATTGACACCTAATAATCCACTAACAAATTTTTAATTAATTCACATTTTCTTATTTAAATAAATAAATAAATAAAATAACACATAATAATGACAATTAATTTCACATGATCAAATATAAATCTCAAGATTATTATACTAATTACCTTATTAAATCTATGCCGGTAAAGAGGGTGTTACAAATCTCTCCCCCTTAAGAAGATTCCGTCCTCGGAATTTCATCGCGCTCAAACAAGGAAAGATAACGACTCCTCATATCCGCCTCCGTCTCCCAAGTCAGATCAGAACCTAGACTATTCTTACACTTGACCAAGACCATCGGTATCTGTTTCTACCTCAAGTTTGTTATCTTTCGATCAAGCAATTCAACTGGTTCCTCGATTAGCCTCTGTTTTGAATCTACACTGAGATCTTGTATCGGAAGAATCTGTGTTTGATCCTCTACGTTGCACTTTCTTAGATAACACACATTGAAAGTATCGTGAATTCCAGCTAACTCATCTGGAAGATCCAAAGCGACTGTCTGATCATTCACTACTTGCCTAATTCTGAAAGGACCAATGTAACGGGGAGCCAACTTCCCGCGTTCCCAAAACAAATAACTCCCTTCCACGGAGATACTTTCAGATTAACCTTTTCTCCTTCAACAAAAGATACTGGTCTACGACGCGGATCTGCATACATTTTCTGAAGATCTCTGGCAGCTTTCAACTTTTCCCTGGCAATAGCTACCTTATCAGTCGTGATCTGTACAATGTCAGGCCCTGCGAATTACTTTTCTCCAGCCTCTAACCAACACGTCGGAGTTCTACAAGGACGCCCATACAACATTTCATACAGTGGCATACCAATACTGGAGTGATAGGAGTTGTTGTAAGCAAACTCAACCAATGGCAGATGTGAATCGCACGAACCCCCATACTCTAACACACAAGCCCGAAGCATATCCTCTAAAGTCTGTATAGTTCTTTCTGATTGACCATCTGTCTGTGGGTGATAAGCTGTACTCAAATTAACTCTATATCCCAACTCTTGTTGCAATTTGTTCCACAAGTTAGACACAAATATCGAATCCCGATCTGAGACAATGGAGAGAGGAACTCCATGTCTAGACACTATTTCATCAATATACAACTGTGCTAACTTACTCAATGATGCAGTTTCAGCAGTAGCAAGAAAATTAGCACTCTTAGTTAACCTGTCAACTATAACCCAAATCATATCGTGCCCTTTCTGTGTTCGTGGAAGTTTTGTTACAAAATCCATCGTAATGTGATCCCATTTCCACTTGGGTATTTCTAACTGTTTCAAAGATCCATACGGTTTATGATGTTCGGCTTTAACCTGTGCACATATGTGACATGTCTCAACATCCATTTTAATAATTGGCCACAGTACAGGGTTTTTAGATCATGGTACATCTTTGTACTACCCGGATGTATTGACAATCTTGACTTGTGAGCTTCATTCAGAATTAATTCCCTCAATTTACCAAACTTTGACACCCAAACACGAGTATGATATATCTTTAAACCACGTGAGTCAGTAGTCAACTCATGTTGTCGTTTAACCATCAATTCATCCTTCAAGTTCTCATCTTTCAAGGCTTCAAGTTGAGCGGCTAAAAGTTGATCCACTAAATCAGATTTAATCTCCAGCACATAAATCTCACAGTATCCGATGATCCCTTTCTACTAAGTGCATCTGCAACCACGTTAGCTTTACCAGGATGATACTGAATATCACAATCATAATCCTTAATCAATCCTAACCATCGGCGTTGTCTCATATTCAATTCTTTCTGAGTAAAAACATACTGAAGACTTTTATGATCTGTGCAAATCGTGCACTTGGTTCCATACAGATAATGCCTCCACAATTTCAGTGCAAAAACTACCGCAACCAATTCTAAATCACGAGTCGGGTAATTTTGTTCATTAGGTTGCAACTGTCTTGAAGCGTAAGCAATCACTTTACCCCTCTACATCAGAACACATCCTAACCTGGCATGAGAAGCATCACAGTATACCACACAATCTTCTGAACCCTCAGGCAAAGAAAGAATAGGAGCTTGACACAAAAACTATTTCGAAGTCTGAAAATCACTTTCTTGAGCTGTAAGCTTGGAAAAATATTTGATAAATCGTCGATAGTATCCTTCTAATCCCAGAAAACTTTTTATCTCTGTCGGCGTTTTCGGAGCACTCCAGTTCATCACAGCTTCAATCTTGGACGGATCCACTTTAATACCATGTTTACAAATTACATGTCCTAAAAACTGAACTTCGTGCAACCAAAATTCACATTTCGAGAACTTAGCAAATAATTTCTTCTCCTTTAATATCTCCAGAACTTGTCTCAAATGCTGATTGTGTTCATCCTTAGTTTTAGAATCCACCAAAATGTCGTCAATAAACACAATGACGAATTTGTCTAAGAATGGTCGGCACACACGGTTCATCAGATCCATAAATACAGCAGGAGCATTTGTCAAACCAAACGGCATTACCAGAAATTCATAATGACCATACCGAGTATGAAAAGTTGTCTTCGGTATATCCTCCTCTGCTACTCTCACCTGATGGTATCCCGATCTCAAATCAATCTTTGAAAAATAAGAAGCCCCTTGCAGTTGGTCAAGCAAATCATCAATCATGGGTAATGGATACTTGTTCTTGATGGTCCTCTTATTCAATTCTCGGTCGAATAAACCCTTTGTCTAACAATTCCTGTATCTGAGTCATCATTTCCCGGATCTCTGAAGGAGCTAGACGATACGGAGCTTTCGCGATAGGTGTAGTGCCAGGTATCAGATCAATCTTATACTCTAAATCTCGAACAGGTGGCAACCCTGGTAGATCATCTGGAAATACCTCAGGATATTTAGAGACAACTAGGATATCGGTAACTAACCTCTTCTCCTTCTTCGCGTCAAGAGCATAAGCCAAGTAAGACGCACACCCTTTGGCTAGAGATTTTCTAGCATTCATAAACGAGATGATAGGAAAGGATGATTGGGCCCTATCCCCACAAGCCACAACATGCGACCCGTCAGCCAAAGGAATAGTGATAAGTTTCTTATGGAACTGGATACTAGATTTATGGTAACTTAACCAATCCATGCCTAGTACTAAATCAAACCCCGGTATAGGCATAAGAAAGCAATCGATAGGAAAACTAGTACCGTTTATATCTATCTGTACTCCAATCACTTATGAGGTAACATGCACTAACTTACCATCCGCTATCTCTACTTATAAGGGGGAAGCAATCACAGTAACAGGCAGTTCAATTTATCACATAAGGACACATATATGAAAAATCTATTTGCACCAGAATCAAATAACACACGGGAAGGCACAGAGTTTATCAAAAACATACCCGTAATCACATCGTTGTTTCCGGTGGCCTCGTTCACTATCATCTTAAAGGCTCTCTCTTCCGCAGAAGGTGGAGTCTTTCTCTTCTGACCTGCAGAAGACGATCCCCCGACATTGGCTACCCCTTGCCCTGTCCCCGTTGTTTTCTGTTTAGTGCATGCTCCACCTCGGTGACCCTCTTCGTGACAATTCCAACAAACATTTGTTTTGAACCGATAGTCAGACGGTTCATGACCAAATTCACCACATCATAAACACCAACGAGTCTGTGGTGTGCATGGACCCGTATGACGAGACTTGCAAGTTCCACACCATGGCTTACCCTGATTAGATCCCGAACCCTTGGATTTCTGATCTCCTCGGTTCTGGTTACCCTGCCACTTCCCTTTACTCTGATTTCCACCTTGATTCCCACTAGACTTGTGATATGATCCATTTTCTCTATTAATCTTTTCTCTATCCTTCACATCACCTTCAGCAGCCCTAGCTAAAGTGAACGCCTGAACCAAATATGTTGCCAAACGGGTGTTACCCCGATATTCAGGTAATAGTGCTTGCACGAAGTGTTGAATATGTGCAGGTTAATCAGGCACCCACTGCTTCGCAAACCTCAAAGTTTCATTAAACGTGGTGATTAATTCATCAACTGACATCTTGTCATTCTGAGCCAAATCCATAAACTCTCGTTTCACCTTTGCCAGATCAAAAGCATTGCAAAAGTGTTCACAAAACTTATTCTGAAATTGCTCCCAAGTCACAGAGTTAATCGTTTCCCTGGAAAGATGTGCTGTCAAAGAATCCCACATGTCGCAGCTTGACCTTTCAATCTTCGGGTTGCAAACTTTATCCTCTCAGATTCTTCACAATTACAGGCATCCAATGCCTTAACCGTCTCAAAAGCCAATTCAGTGTAACAGTAGGATCGGAGCTTCCAGAATACTCCAGTGGTTGACAATCCATAAAATCCTTATACTGACACCTCGGCTTATAACTTTCCTGTGGTGGATACAAGGAATAAAGAAATTATATGGCTGTGGTTGATGAGGCTGTGTCATTTGAGGAATAGGCACTAAGGGTAAAGATCCAAATGAAGTGAACATAGTACTGAACGGTGTAGTAGTGAAAACGGGAGGTGGTATAGGTTGAGTAAACACATTTGATATTCTAGGCATCTGGATTGTTTGTGTTTTTTTGTGAAGATTGGGTTTGCTGTTGCTGCTATTCAAGTTGCTGAATCCTGTCTCGTAAAGTCTGTAGTGTATCCTCAAACTGAAGCACATAGTCTTGTTGATCAGATTCACCATTATGAGAAGTACCAGCCCGGTTGTACTACTCATTCACTACTGTAGAGGATTGATTGTTGTTTTTTCTGAGGGATGCAGGGGTAGTTGTCTGGTTCTCGTTGTCAGCCATATTATGTCGCATACACAACATCTCACCAGTTGTTAGATTTAAATCCGTTAGTACAATCACACTAACTACCCTCAAGCTACCTTACTAATTACCCACCTTGGGAATACTGGACTGACCAGAGTCTTGGTTCGAGTATTGCAGGAAATCACCAATGCAAATCCTCAAACCAGTGCTCTGGTACAAATTTGTAACACTGTGCTTTTTAGATTTGTTGGAGTATGCCCACTAACGCACGTACGCCATTTGGATCACTACCGATATAGTATGGGCCTATTGGGTTACACGCCGGGGATCAATCCTGACAGCAATATAAGTTAAGGGACTAAAAGTGTCAAAGAGGAAAGGTTGGTGTGCAGGCGATGTCCGCGGCGCGGAATACTTAAGTGTACGCGGCGCGGAGTTTCCGCGAGATGGAAACTTACGGGTACGCGGCGCGGAATTGCGTCCGACAGCATTTAATTATCTTATCTCCACCTCCTTTTCTAGCCAATGCATGGCTTGCATTTAAGAGAGTTTGGTGGCCGACTTTGGGCAGATGAAATGACACTTTTGGGTCTTTAAATAGACCTCCCTTGCCTTTCCTTTTAAGTCTCTTGACACACTTGATACTTACATACACTTACAGCTTCTTTTAGCTTCATGTTAGAGTGTTTGTGAGTTTAGTCCAGAAGAAAAGGAGAGTTGCTGTTCTTGTGGTGAGTTCTTGAAGATGAAGCTCATCCAAGCTCGCTAGTACAAGTGGATTGTGGAAACCCGGGGTGGACTTCGATAGAGGAAGGCTACCTTGGTCTTCAAATCATCATCACTACATCCACGATTTTCTGGAGCTAAGGAGAAAGGGTATAATCTTCTTTCTCTCCTTCTTACGTGTTGAAAATAATAGATATAGAGCTTGGTCCTCTTATGGAGTTTTTATGCTTTGCATGTTGTACTTTTGGCTTTGTATGTTGTTTCTTTGCTTCAGTTGCGTTCATGAAACCCCAACAGTGGTATCAGAGCCACCTCTAAACTATTTTTGCACATGGTGGCCTGAAAAACCCGAAAATAATATTTTAAATTTTGTTTTCTGTCAGATAGTTTCCGCGGCGCAGACCTGTTGTTGGTACACGGCGCGAAACTCAGCTGTGTAGTTCTGTTTTTGTTTTTTAAAACTTTAAAAACTATTTTTGGGTTTTTGGCAGTTTAATTTATTTTCTGGAATTTTATTTCCAGAAATTAAATTTTATTTATTTAAGATGCCTTGTGTAATGGTTGGTGTATTTATATGTATATTATCATTTTGGCATAAAAATGGTAATTGCATATACTTACATTATGTATTTATGAATATGTTTCACTAAAAATGGTTTGGTGTTACTAATGCATAAGTACATTGGATTATTTTGTGCCTTGAGTGATTTAAATAATCTTAACCATTATGCATAAGTTTACATGGTTTTGTGTGGCATACCATGTTGTTGTTCTTGTATGATGACTTGTTATTCATATGATGTTGGTAACCACTAGATATGCCCTAAACCTTGTGGATGTTTGGTTGTGTTTTGATTATTCATTCATTTGGTGACTTTATGTCACATGGTTTGTACTAATTAAATTTATTTATTTGGTATGTAATTTTGTATTTGTGGCTTGCATGCCATTTAAATATTCCATATTATGTAATTGTACTAGAAGATAGGAGTTGTGGCTTGCATGCCATTTATTTAATCTTCTATGTAATTGTAATATGGAGCAACCATCGAGATTCCATGGAGTGACGTCTTGGCAAAAACGAATCCGGGAGGCCCAATGGAGGTAGCGGGTTTAGTGGGAGCACATCCGAAGTCAAGGAATTTGGTCCTTAGATGACTTTGTTTTCCCGTAGTAGCTCACGGGAAAACGCATAGGTTTTAGGGGCATGGTTACCAACTTGTTGTATGCGTGTGATGGTTTTATTATATTGTTTTTGCATAAGTTGTAGGACTATTGCATGCTAGACAATTTTTGATACATAATAAAACCCAAGAGTTTTAAAATTGGTTTAACAACTCTCGCGCGCATAGTTGATTAAAAAAACGGATTTAAATTGGTTTAGTATCCGATTAGTAAAAACGTTTGGTTATTGTCACTTTTGTTAATCAAACTCAAAATGGTTTTTTAACCGGAAAACTAAATCCCGTTTTCTAAATGTAAATCGCACACCACCCATAAGATGACACCGCCCGAATCTAGCCGTGTAAGGGTTGATTGTCAAGCTCTAGCCGAGTTAGCCTTTGCATGAGCTGTGTGGAAGGCGAGTGTGGCAACTCGTAAGGTCGATTTTCGAGCTCTAGCCGAGTCGATTTTTGGGCAAGAGTAACACCGTGTATCTTGATGATTGATTTACGATTTCAATGTAATATTTTGAATGATTGTCGAGCTCTAGCCGAGTTATGCAAAATATTAATTGAGAATCGGTGTGGAGGGATCAAACATGCCGAACTTGGCACAATGGTTGTCAAGTAGGATCCCGCAAGGAACTAAGAGTTACAATAATGGATTGCAATTGGTCAATAGTTGCCGGCCTAAATAGCTTTGCCACGTGATCCGTGGAAAACCCGTCACGGTGCAAGGTGAAATAGGGTTCTTAGCCCTTGTTAAAATAGTTGTTTTTCTTTAACACATGGGGTAATTATTTTAACGAGGATTTCAATCAAACTAACTAAAACTACTCTGCTTTTATAGATGACGTCGACTAGTTTCAACAACACCAACTTTTCGTTACGTACGTTTCTTGAGAAGAAGAAACTCGATGGGAGTAACTTTATGGATTGGTCTAGGCAATTTCGGATTGTCCTGCGACACGAAGACAAGTTGCTCACCGTTGAGGAACCCCTTCCGGAAGCCCCTGCTACCAACGCAAGTAGGTTCATTTGGGATACGTATAATAAACGTGTCAAAGACACCAACGAGGTCTCTTGCCTCATGTTAAGCATGATGATCCCCAACTTGCAAAAGAGATTAGAGGATCTAAGTACATACGAGATGATGGTTGAGTTGAAGGACATGTTCCAACAACAAGCGAGGCAAGAACGGTATGGGTGTTTAAATGAACTACTTGGTTGCCGGCTGCAGGATGGTGAGAGCGTAAGCATTCATGTGCTTAAGATGAAAGCACTTATGGAGCGCTTGGAGAGGTTAGGATTTACCATTGAAAGGGAGATGGCGGTGGATATTATCCTACGATCCCTTCCACCATCATATGAACAATTCATTATGAATTATCACATGCATGGTATGGATAAATCCTTAATGGAGCTTCATGGCATGCTGAAGGCTCTTGAGTCTAACATGGCCAAAGGAAAGCTCACCTCGTCCACTCTCGCTAAGGCTACCAAAGAGCGAGCTACCTCAAATGGGAAGCTTGGTTTTACTGAGCTCACCATGTCCATGGAGTTGAAGGGCAATGAGATTGCGCATCAAGATGAGACTCCGAATGGGGAAGTTTGCTACTTTTGTGGAAAGAATAGAAATTGGTGCCGCCATGCCTGCCCTGAGTGCCTGGATAAGCTAAGGATGCACAAGATGAGAAATATTGGCTCCGAAGCTTCAGGTACATTCATGATCAAACTCTACTACTTATCTACTTCTATGGGCAAGTTTTGAATACTAGCTACAACACTCACGTTTGTCAAAAATTTGTTTGTTATAAAGTGTAGGTGTTAGTAAGAAGTAGAAGTTGTAGAGAGCTGGACTTCAAGCGGGAAACAAGATGGTTGTCCCTATTTCAAATGGATTGGAAGTCGGGATCTTGCCACTCCTTCCAGCTAGTCTATTACTTTACTAGATTTATATTTTACGCCCTGTGTGGCTAGAAACAATATATCTTCCATGCCTTTGATAACGATGGATAAACTTCTTCTGAATTATGTATTTTTGTGCTGGTTTATTTCAAAGTTTATCCATGTTGTGGCATTTATTATAAGCGTTTGCTTATGAAGTAATAGATTGATCGTGAATGATTTGTACATGTTACTCTTATTATTATAGTCAATTTAACCATATAAATAAGACTTGCATCACCAAGATCCATGTGGTTAGGAACTTGGATCTTTTGATCTAGGATCAATTGTTGATGGCAAATCTTATTTATTAGGCTAGAATGACTCAAACGTCCTTCACTTATGTATGTGAGAGGAATGAAGACTTGTTGGATTTCGTTCACACTTTTGTGTGTAGACTGTTCAAGCAAAACCTAAGAAGTAACACTGGATACTTTGTTACCTTACCAGAGAAGGTAGAAGGATGAATATGTTTAACTTGTTAGACACTCGTCTGAAGCCTTGAGAGGTGTTCAAGACACATCCACGACAAAGTACATGATTAAGAGGGCAAAAGACTATAATACTCAAATCTAATAGAGATGTTGAGGATGTAGTTCTGAGTTCTGTGACCATCATAAGAATTATGGCTGTCTCATAATTCAATCCTCCTAGGACATATTGTTATATGGGTCACCAAGCGGAGGAATCGGACATTCTAGTAATGGTCCGACTGTGACGGGTTTAACCTAAGTACCCTATTGTTTGGGGAGTACTTTGAGAGTGGCGGGAAATATTCCAAAAGTCATACCAACAAAGATGGTTAAGTACGCACCTTAGATGATGATACTAGAAAGTATGTCTTTGCTAGTCCATCACAAAGTCCGAATTCCTCAACCTGCGTTTAGGGTAAGTTGGAGGAACCCGGACTCTAGAGGTGCTACTCAATTAGGTATTATGCTATGGCCATGGGATATTTTGAACAAGAAGTATGTTGTTCAAAAGAAAAGGTTTTCAGATATCCGTGGGGGCTAGTGGGAGTAGTTTACCTTGAATGGAAGAACCTGATGTTGGCAGTAGCACTCAATTGTGATTGAAACTCAGCATGGCTATGCTGGAGGACCTGACATTAAATCATTACCTCTTTTAAACTTGGTGATAGTTGTCATAAGGCCAGAAAGATATAGTTTTATATCTGAGGGAGACGACTTAATGATGTCTACATCAAACTACCAAAACCAAAGTGGGCCTAGAGTCCGCTGGAAGGAAAGAGGCGATGATAATGAGATGCAATCCATGAGGGATATCCAAGTATTGGACTTGGAAGACCCAACCCTTTATAAAAAGAGACCAACATGGATAAGTTTATGACTTCGAATACCGACTGAGAGGAAAGATCTATGATTGACCATGTGGAAGGTATCATATGAAAACTTTCTCTCAGTGATTATGTCGAATACTAAGTTTGTAGACAACTTCGAATACCGACTGGTAGGAGATAGTTTCATGATGATTGACCATGAGTATGGTATCATCTAGAAATAAACTCGGATACTTGTGACCTTTTATTGCCTTTACATGGCTACGACAACTTAATGCAAAGACCACATTCCTTAATAGGAATTATCTGAGGAAGTGTTCATAACACTATTCGATGGTCTGTTACATTAAGTGTATCCTTGTAAAGTCTACAAGCAAAAGGAGTCCCATGGTGGACTTAAATAAGCATCTCAAGGTTACAATCTTTGCTTTAATATGAAAATCAATTGTTTGAGTTTTCAATAAGCAAGGATGAAACATGAATAAATGTCAGGGCTAGTGGGAGCGTTGTTGCAATTCTATATTTGCAACGTAATGGAGATAATGTCCTTATCTTGTGTTGTTCAAAAGATAAAGTAAGGAATTATGCATCCATGACGACTATAGAATATACAAAACCTGTTTAGGGGATCAAGAGATATTCGGATATGTTATTGATACTCTATTATGGAAGAAGCAAGAGTAAATTGTTACTCTAGTGTTAGCTTCTGAATAGAATGGGATAACTGCCGATCTCAATCGGAGTTCATGATCCTACAAAATATGGTGTTGTTGATCAAAGTAGTTCTTGAAGCATCACTGACCCTATTGAGTTCTTCTGAGACAATGAGGGTAGGATGGCTTTGCTATAAGAACCAATGTCTCGAGTATCATTTACCTTATTGGGTTCTTCTGAAACAATAAAGGAATGATGACTTGAAAGAAGCGTCATGGTCTCACCAACGCATACTTTATGAGTGATTGGTTGAGGTAGAGACATGATCGCTATCAGAGTTTATACGGATGGTTTTGTGGTAGATCCGTTGACTAAGCTGTTGTCACGGGCTAGTGATGATTACCATACTAGGTCTAGGTGAACAAGGCTTGAGTTTGTTTTACTTATATGTTTGGTATATATTATCTTGGGGAACATTAAGCAGTATTGTACTTCATACTGTATTGATTATTAAATGTAATTTAATAATACGCTGAGGGCGGATATTTTATGAATCCTTATTGTGTTCCATCTTAGCATGTTTAACACTTCCCAGAATGCTCTTTTCATTCAAAATGTCCACAGTCGGTCATTCTTCATGGGGAGGAAGTTTTAGATAAGGCTGAGGGAAGTGGTTGGTCGCTATCTAATAATGGATTAGATAAAAGAGACGCAATACTTCGCCTGTGCTTGCAATGGTCAAGTGACTGAACGACCCACACCTGAACTTACTTCATGGTCTGTCACGAGTAAGTCAGGATGATAATATCATTTTGTCCTTAGACTGGAGATACATGTGTTCCAAAGCATGGACCTACTTTGCTTTGATTGCTTTCAAACGCAGTTCGTAACTGGCTGTTATAAAGGGAGCTTTTAGGTAAAGTATGGTGTATGTGACGGAGCAATGTAGTCGAAGGGATTCGTTCCTCTAGCTTTAGAGAGATATCCTTGGGCCCCTCGATGATTGAGCACTGACGTAAAATGCATGGCCATGCTCAAGTTGCAATGATGTTTGATCGATTGCAACTAGATTTTGGGTCACCATCAATCGAGATCGAGAAACATAATCGTGAACGATCTGGAGATTGACATTAAACCATGTCTCGTGTTCACAAGGATATCGCGAATGAAGGGATGAATGATCACTTATCTATAGGACCATTTCGTCTTGGATTTGGTTTTTGTTCTTGATGACAAAACCCATGCTGGTTGGGGGGCAGAGATGCCTTACTAGAGGCCGCTCTTTGTCTGTGGTTTATGGGTACGGTGTGTCATGTGAAAGTGGGAGTCTGTTGGAGTATGCCCACTGACGCACGTACGCCATTTGGATCACTGCCGATATAGTATGGGCCTATTGCGTCACACGCCGGGGATCAATCCAGACAGCAATATAAGTTGAGGGACTAAAAGTGTCAAAGAGGAAAGGTTGGTGTGCAGGCGATGTCTCCACCTCCTTTTCTAGCCAATGCATGGCTTGCATTTAAGAGAGTTTGGTGGCCGGCTTTGGGCAGATGAAATGACACTTTTGGGTCTTTAAATAGACCTCCCTTGCCTCTCCTTTTAAGTCTCTTGACACACTTGATACTTACATATACTTAGATCTTCTTTTAGCTTCATGTTAGAGTGTTTGTGAGTTTAGTCCAGAAGAAAAGGAGAGTTGTTGTTCTTGTGGTGAGTTCTTGAAGATGAAGCTCATCCAAGCTTGCTAGTACAAGTGGATTGTGGAAACCCGGGGTGGACTTCGATAGAGGAAGGCTACCTTGGTCTTCAAATCATCATCACTACATCCATAATTTTCTGGAGCTAAGGAGAAAGGGTATAATCTTCTTTCTCTCCTTCTTACATGTTGCAAATAATAGATATAGAGTTTGGTCCTCTTATGGGGTTTTTATGCTTTGCATGTTGTACTTTTGGCTTTGTATGTTGATTTTTTGCTTCCGTTGCGTTCATGAAACCCCAACAAGATTAACTTAAAACTTCATGCGGAAGCTTAATTAACTTAATCACATCATAATATAATATAAATACATCTGTTGATTGATTTTAACATGATAAAATTTCTACTACAGTGTTAATTACAAAACAGGCTCTAAATAAAAACTAGACATCAGAGTGGATGGTCTGTCCATATTCCCAGCCATATATCTCTAGAAAGCTTACCAAAAGATATCTGCAATATAAATAGTGAGGGATTAGCACAAAGCTAAGTAAGGGAAAAGATATCTAAACATATACAACGCAAACAGCCCAAACACATAGCTCATGTCACCAAGAGAACCGGCGGTGTTGTGGGAGAACCGGTTGACTTTTAACGGCAAACGCGGTTATTGCCATGAGAAGACTTTGGTTGGCGGTTTAGTTTAGAAGATTGCTTTTTCTTTGAATGACCAGGCTAGCTTTCGCTTAGCTGTTGGAATAGGAAACTTTCTCCTACAACCATATGTCGGCCAAAACATAGGTTTACCGATAGCACTGCTAACATTGTCAACAGTACCAGCACCCTTGAGTACAACAAATGCACATCAAGATCAGATAATGTTAAATCCCTAAGCAACAGTCCCAGCCGAAATCATCAAGCTGATCTCCGAAACAACATGTATACATATTAACTAGACATAAAGTCCAATGAGCATAATTACAATTAGGATATCACATCATGCATATCCAAATATATGAATACACTCACCAAAGCCTGAACAACTTAGCACTCAGGAGTCTATATCACAGAGTCTTCTCGTTTCCTGAGAATATGTAAACATAATTCAGTATATGTTTCAGTATACTGATTCATAATAAGTAATACACTTATTAATACATTACATGTACACATATATATTACATATTACACATATGTATAATCAAGTTTGCTTATGGTTTTATTACAAATACCACATTATCATAACACTTGTTAATATCCACTATCTCCATAACTTAGGCAATATATAATGTTCATCCAGTATGTAATAGCCACAATTGTTTAGAAACTCCAAGACATTCCTCAAAACCGAATAAGACTTCATGCGGTTTCTCTGCTATGCGGTTTTATCATCATGAGTCCAAAACCGATCAAAGTGTTAGGGAAAATGTCAAAGTCCCAAATCCCGGATAGATCATACGGTTTTATCATAAAACCGGATGAAATTCACAATTCCGTATGTCAAGGCAATTTTATGCGGTTTTACTCAAATCCCGGATAACATGCGGTCTTCTCAAAAACCGGATAAGTTCATAATCCCGAATAAGTTAAGGCAAATCATTCGGTTTTTATACCAATTCCGAATAGCATACGGATTACCTCTTAAAACCGAATAAATTCATAATTCCGTATAAGTTAAGGCAAATCATCCGGTTTTCATGAATTCCGATTAAACATGTGGTTTGTTGTCACAATCCGATCATACATTCGGTTTTGGTCCAATTCACGTATAATACATTCGGTTTCTTCAGATTCCGGATACAGTTCATGCGGTATTCACAAAATCCGAATGATTCATAGTTATAAATCCCGGATGACTCATGTTCTTGTCTATTTGATCTAATTCTTCAATTCTGAACTTATTTATGTTCGTGCACAAGGTTGTATACTTCTAGAAAACATAATAAACGCATACTAAACATGATTTCATATAAATCTATAACATGCAAAGATCCTAACTTCATCAAGTCATAAGCATTAGGCTGTTTTCATATTAATTCTATAAATCCGAATGAAATTAACAGTTTAACAATCATTTAAGCTAACCTTCTGGATTTGGTACTTCATAATCCAAAACAACATTTTAAAGATGAAGATTAAGATGTTGAATCCCCTTTTTCTTGTTCTTCGGCTGAGAGCACCAAAGCACACACACACACACACTTAATTTCTTGGTTTTGCATGCAAATGAAGTTAGTGGAGGTGATTAGGTGATTATGTTTCATCACATATTGACACCTAATAATCCACTAACACATTTTTAATTAATTCATATTTTCTTATTTAAATAAATAAATAAATAAAATAACACATAATAATGACAATTAATTTCACATAATCAAATATAAATCTCAAGATTATTATACTAATTACCTTATTAAATCTAGGCCGGTAAAGAGGGTGTTACACTCTGGCGCATATTGTTTACTTCTAGATTGTCCGTCTCTAAGTTGGTTCCAATCATTGGACTGAACCACTCTAGATCGGGCCCAAGTCATCGAGTCGATCTAGGTCTTGAAGGTTGGACTTCAACAAAGTTGGACCTCATCACTACGCCAGTCCACGACACACAGTTGGGCCTACCCATGTTAAACTACTGCTTGGTTCATATCAAGGCCCAATTTGCAAATAAATAAGTGTAAGGCCGTCCATTCAAGTTTAAAGTCGGATGTTGATCAATAGGTCACACAAGGCAACCACAAGTTGGACCCAATATAGTATCACCTAAGTCAAATCTCAACTTAGTCATACGTGGCACACAGGTCGGACCTAACTCAGTAAGTCAGACACCATGCATGCATATTAGAAGTCGGATCACTGAAAATGTGACCCCTCTCAAGTCGGATCCTCACTAGGTTGGACTAGGGTACTAGGTCGGACCCCAAATTATTCACATTTTAAGTCATACCCAACACATATACATATATATCCAAACACTTATATATAAGTTGTACCCCAACCTTACGACTTAACTTGTCAAGTCAGACGAGACCACATACCATAAGTCGAACAGAGCGCCAAAGGCCAAATCGGACCACCCTATCTGACTTCAAACTAGAAGTCGTACGACCTACTCAGAACGTATCGTCTTCGTCGGACACAAACACAACATGCCCAACACCATTTTTTCGAAATCAAGATCCCTTAAAACTTAACCATTTTGATTTATAATTGTTGAAAAACATATCTCCAATTATATAAAACATTTTTTATCATTTCCATTGCGTTTTAACAAAATTTAAACTACAAAATCTTTCTTTCTTTTTCTCAGTTTTAAAACCAACGAGAACACGCCTACTAATTTCGAAAATCACTATGAAACCAGCTTAAACCAACTCAAAACTACATCGGAATGATCATGAAGTGTTTAGAAACATTACCTTAACTTTTCCTTGAAATTCCTTGAAGATTGGATGCCAAAGATGAAGGTTCTCACTCTCTATGTTCTTTTTTTTCTTCTATGCTCAAGAACACACACAACACTCTCTCTTTTCTTTCTTTGATTAATGAAACAGAGAATGATTCAAGGGGATAAGCCTGATATTATATATATATATATATATATATATATATATATATATATATATATATATATATATATATATATATATATATATATATATATATATATTCCTAAAGGCTTTAAGCCCAACTAATGGCCAACCCATCACTCACAATCTCTTCTTCTTAGAATACAATGATATCACCCAAATAGACTACTTATTTCGGGGCGATATCGTGCCGTTACATATGGTTTTGTTAGCAAATTGGTTGAATTGATACTTAATTCATTGCTTTTGAATTCTCAGGTCTTAAATATTTATCCAAGACAAAAGGAAAGAAAATCATCAAAACTTGGCAAAAAGTATTTCACACACAACCCAATTTTCAGCAAAAACTGTTGGTCCCTTAGTGAGAAGGTCAACAAGCAAGTAATGTGTAGAAGGGGGGTTGAATACATTTTCTGCGAAAAATTGAACAAATCAATAAAAAGTGTTAACACACATCAAACCACAATAATTGAATGATTTGCTTTTCATTAATAAGAAGATGATTACAGACTCTATCAAGTAAGCAACACTTGATATGTAAACACCTAATGTAAATCAAATATCTCAATCTCTCAAACTTTGTTATCTATAATCAACTTATGATTATAGATACCGGACGACTCTCTAAACAGGATTTAATCACAAATTGAAAACTTACCAATTTCACAACTAATGTGAATATTCGAACACACGAATAACTTGGCAATCTGTGAGTATCTTGATCACGTTGAACTGACAAACAGTGTGACGGTCCCGTGTTTATACGGATGAAGCAATGCTAGTGATTTAGTGTGTGTTTGTGTGTATGTTTCGGTAGAGAAGAGAGAGCCGAGAGCTTTTAGAGAGAGAGAACACAAACACACAAAGTTGATAATGCAAAGCTTAGTATTGAAATGTGGGGGAAATGCCTTTATATAGCATTTCCCAAACTTTGGTATAATTACATATTACACCCTCACTTTAATATATCTAACACAGTGAATCAAGACTCGTAACACATACGATCAATGTTGAGGTGAAACTGAGTTTGGCTCTGTAACTCGTTGAGTAGTCATAGTCGTACCTCAAAACTTATCAGGATGATAAGTATTTATAATCCTGTTCCTACGGATCTTAACATACTAGAACTAATCCTAATTCGCTAACTAACTAACGGATAACCCGGAATCTTGAATCTTAAATCTTCTTATCTTGAGTCTTCAATCTTCAATCTTGATTCTAGAATTTTCTTACCCTTGTCGTAGATATAGAGAGATAAAAGATAAATTTAAAACATATTTAAATTCTCTTTAAACTGACTTCTTACTCGGACTTAGTTACTCAGCTTAAAACTTATCAAGCTGAGTTCTTCGAGAACAAACCCGAAAACAAACATGAACTAACATGTATAATAATTAACTCATCCTTAGAAGTCCTAAGAGTTAGCTAGAACTTATTTAGCAACTCTGTTGAGCTGACTCAGTATATACGTTGAGTCACAGCTTGAAACAGATCAGGCTGAATACTCAACCTATATCTTAGGTGACATACACAGATTATCAAACACATTGATAATCTTACTAAGATATAGTCTAAGCTGATCGAACATATGCTCAACTTATATTCAGCTTATGCTCAGTCTGAAACACTATAAGTGTTCAGTCTGATCAAGCCTCATAATTATGTTTAAGTTATCTTTAGAACACATCTTACAAACTTAACTTTGTCTCATCAAATCTTAACTGATGAGATCATTTTCCCAACAAACTCCCCCTATTTGATGATGACAAAACCATCAAACAGTTCTTAAGTTTGTTTAACAAAATTATATTTTAAATCTCAAACTTATTAAGATTTTATTTTTAAACTTATCAAATATTAATTGAACTTATCAATTTTAATTGAACTTATCAATTATAAGTGGAACATACCAACTTTAATGTTGAACAAACCAACCAAACACATTAATGAATAAGAACTAATCAATTATTCATTCAAGCTGAACTTATCAGACTAATAATTACGAACATATCATAACACAGTTGAACTTATCAAACTAATACTTGTATTTATTAAACATATCAAAATACAAAGGTTTTGATCACTCAGATCATGCACACTTAGTGCTTACAAAATTAAAACTAATCTAATATATATAATAGAACTGATCTATTCAGGATGCAGCTCTTCAAGCTCCTTGATCTCCTTGTTGATTTCTTCAAGGATTTCTTGCAAATTAGGCAAGTGTTGAAGCTGATCCTTCTGTGATTAAACTTATTATCTCCAGGGCAGCTTCACTTTTGGCTTTTAGGAATATTACCCAGGTGAATAGTGAGAACTCATCTACTATCACCAGTGTGTACTTCTTGCCACTTAGGCTAGGAGTACTTATGGGTCCAAACAGATCCATATGCAACATATGCAGTGGGTCTGTTATTGAAAAAATTTGCTTTGATTTGAAGGACCCTTTATAGTATTTCGCTTGTTCACAAGCTGAACACAATTTATCCTTGACAAATGTGATCTTTAGTAATCCAGAGACTAACTCTTTATTGGATAGAATATTTATATTTTTGAAATTTAAATGCGATAATCTTTTATGCCACAACCAACTCAGCTTAGAAACAGATTGGGAATACAAGCAGGTTTCAGTATAGGGATCAGCAAAATTAAGATCAAGTAGATACACATCTCTTTCTCTTTTAGCTATTAATACAGGCTTACCCTTAGCATTATATATAATTCCTGCTTTCTTCCTAAAAGTAACAATATTGTCTTCATCACACAACTGGCTGATACTGATTAGATTGTGTTTAAGATTTTTAATATATGCAACCTTCTGGAAAGTCACCTTGCCAGCATGCATCTTCCCATAGCCTTTAGTTCTTCCATGGGAGTTGTCACCAAAAGTTACTTTAGGACCTTCATCTTCTTGGAAATCACAAAGAAGTCCTTTCCACACAGTCATGTGCCTTGAACATCCACTATCCGAGTACCATTTACTTGAACCCTGCACATGATATGAAAACTAAACACATTAGTTTTGTTTGGGAACCCACTTCTTGGTAGGTCCAGATGATGAGCACTTAGCATCTTCATCTTGTTGAACTGACTGTTCAGCTTGAGCAGGAGCTGAGTCCTGTGTAGGCTGATCAGCCTGTTCTTGTTCAGGCCTTGAGATTTCAATGTCACAGTCCTTGGCCTCATGACCTCTACTTCTGCACTTGTAACATCTCCTTCTTCCAATGATTACAGGAGGTAGAGTGTCTAATAATCCTTGTGAGAACTTGCTCTCAGTCTTAGGATTATATGTAGTGGATAACTTTTCAACTTTCTTTGCAAGTTGATTCACTTGATGCTCACTGACTTTGGACTTACCTTTGTCAGATCTTTGTTTTTTATCCTTTTGATTAGAAGCTTGACCAAAAAACTTCTTTTCCATGACTTTGGACTTACCTTTGTCATGCTTTCTGGCCTCACCAGTCTCAACAAGTTTGGACTTACCAAGGTCCACAACTTTGGACTTACCATTGTTGTGATTTGACCTCTGACTTACAGTGGTTTTCCTATTCTTGTAATTTCTCTCTGAGCCAGATAGAGAATGTTGTCTTTTGAAAGGATTTGGATTAAGCCTTTCTATGACTGAAGTTCTTTGAATAGGCTGAGTGCCTAATATGTCCAGCACAGACTTACCATGTTGTTTAAATGTTGAGCACTCATTACCATGATCTTTGGCCTTTACAAACATATTGTATTTAAGGTTTTGACCATGTTTCTTTTTTGAGGCTGACTTCTGAGACTCAATCAGTTGTCTATCCTCCTCAGAGTCTGTACTTGATATCTCATCCTCATCAGCAGCATAGGTTGCGGATCGATAGTCACCTCCAAGTACAACTTGTACCTGTTTTGGAATTTGTTGGTTGATGCACTTTTTAGCAAGCCTTGATGACTTACACCAAGATTCAGTGACCTTTTGAAGTTAGTCAGCTTTATCTTTGGCTTCTTGAAGTTCTTCACTTAGAAGTTTATTGATGTGTGTTGGTCCCTTGGTGAGAATAACAACAAGCAACAGTATGTAGAAGGGGTTGAATACACTTTCTGCGGAAATTGAACAAATCAAATAAAAGTGTTACACAAAGTAAATCAAACCACAACTAGTCGAATGCTTTTATTAATATGAAGTTGATTACAATGCTTTGAATAAGAAGATGATTACAGTATTTTATCAAGTAAGCAACTCTTGATATATAATCACCTAATATAAATCTCTCAATCTCTCAAACTTAGCTATCTATAATCAACTTATGATTATAGATACTGACGACTCTCTAAACAGGATTTTTCACAGATTGAATCAACTAATGATTACTTACCAATATCACAACTGATGTGACAATTTGAACACACGAATGATTTGGCAATCTGTGAGTTTCTTGATCACGTTGAAATTACAAACAGTGATTCAAGAATCGTAACACATATGGTGAGGTGAGGTATTTGGCTCTGCAACACTTAGTTGTAATCGTCGTTGTAGTCGTACCTCTAAACTTATCAGGAGATAAGTATTTATAATCCTGTTCCTATGGTTCCTAACAAACTGGACTAATCCTAATTTGCTAACTAACTATCGGATAACTCGGAATCTTGAATCTTGAATCTTCTTATCTTGAGTCTTCAATCTTCAATCTTGATTCTGGAGTCTTCTTATCCGCGCCGTAGATATAAAGAGTTAAAACAGAATTTAAAACACATTTAAATTCACTTAGACTGAATTCTTTAGTCAGGCTGAGTTACTCAGCTTGAAACTCATCAAGCTGAGTTCTTCGAGAACAAACCCGAATTCAAACATGAACTAACATGTATAATTACTAACTCATCCTTAGAAGTCCAAAGAGTTAAATAAAACATATTTAGTAACTCTGTCGAGCTGACTCTGCTTTGGAGCTGAGTCACTCAGCTTGAAACACATCAAGCTGAATACTCGATATATACCTTATGCGACATACACAGATTATCAAACACATTAATAATCTAACTAAGGTATAGTATAAACTGGTCGAACATATGCTCAGTTTACATTTAGCTTATACTCAGTCTGAATCACTATAAGTGTTCAGTCTGACTAAGCTTCATAATTCAGTTTAAGTTATATGTAGAACTCATCTTACAAACTTAATTTTGTCTCATCAAATCTGGACTGATGAGATCATTTTCCCAACAAACTCCCCCTATTTGATGATGATAAAACCATCAAACAGTTAATAAGTTTGTTTAACAGAATTATGTCTTAAGTCTTAAACTTATTAAGATTTTTATATTTGAACTGATCAAATATTTATTGAACATATCAATTTCAATTGAACTTATCAATTTAAATTGGAACACACCAACTTTTAGTTGAACACACCAACTAATTACATTAATGAATAAGAACTTATCAGTTATTCATTTTGCTGAACTTATCAGACTTATAGATATGAACACATCATAACACATATGAACATATCAAACTTTATACTTGTATTAATTGAACAAATCATAATACAAAAGTTGTAGATCACTTAGATCATGCACAAAAAGTGCTTACAAAAAAATATTAGAACTAATCTAATATTTACATTAGAACTAATCTAATCTGGATACAGCTCTTCAAACTCCTTAATCTCCTTATTTATTTCTTCAAGAATTTCTTGCAGATTAGGTATATGTTGAAGCTGATCCTTTTGTGATCTGATTGCTCTGTTGATTCTGTATCTGAACCTTGCATTCTGTTCAGTTTTATCCACTAGCAGTCTCAGAGCAAACACCTGAGATACCCCACATGTATAGATATTTGCATCAGACTGGAAGCATTTGTTTCCATTTCTATCCAGGTACATGAAACCTTTTTCTGGCTTTTCTACATAAGTGTTTTCTTTGAACTCCATGCCTTCAGGAAGGTTAAGACTGTATGAGTCTAGATTTGCTAATCCAGCTGGCTTTGTTAGCTTCTTCTTCCCAACTTTATGAAAAGAAGTAAGTAGGGTAGCTATCTCAGATATGGGTATTAATTGCATCACATCAGCCCTAGCAAGTAGTCTCAGCAGCTCATCTTTAACTTGATTCCGAGCTGTGGACCTTTCCATCTCTTTAATGAGCACTGCCACTTGCTTTCATTCCAACCCATCTTGTGCAGTTGATTCAGCTCCAGAGAAGGTGTCTCACCATTCTTTAAAGAAAATTCTATTATTATTATCCCTTGAGCTGAGGTCAACTTTAGAGAGTCAATCTGAGAAGAGAAGTGCAGCTTTTCATAATAGTGATATATATCTTCTTCATCAGCTTGACCTTGCATAGGCATTTCTTCTTCTTCTTCCTTGGGCAGGATAGGCAGTTTGAGTTTTGTCAATTCCTCATTCTACTTTCTGATCAGCTCAGCCCAGTTTTGTTCCCTTATCTCTTTTTCACTAGCTAACACAGCTTGAGCATCTGATTGTCTTCTTCTCTGTTCTTCGACCGAGATCCCAAGCAGGTCAGCTTCCTCTTGTTCTATTCTTCTAACTGCCAGCAGTGAAGCTCTCTCTTGTAATTTCATTTTATCCGTAGAGTCTTCATCTGAGGCTGATGATTCACTTAGAATCACCCTTCTTCTCTTCTGCAGGGGGGTTTCTGATTCATCTGAGCTGAGTACTAAAGGTCTTTTTCCTTTAGCCTTTTCAGTCAGCCCAGCTTCTATTTCCATTTCTTTCTCCCCCTCAACTTAATCTGCTCCCTTTGCCAATAGTAGTAAAGCTTCAGCTTGAACAGACTCAGCTTCAGCTTCTGAAACCTTCTCCCCCTTTTTATCATCATCAATAGGGGTGGAAGTCCGTTGTTGTTGGAGAGCAGCAACTGCAGATTTCAGCTACTGAACATCTTCCTCTATAGAATCCAAGATCATCAACATATTCTTCTTATCTTGTTTCCTTTTGAGGTGCAGCTTGTCAAACTGACTCTTAAAAAATGACATCAGTTCATCCAAGTCAGCTTGAGGTGGTTGGAATTTGGGTGCATCATCCGAAGGTTGGTGTATACCTTCAAATTCATGTGCATCAGAGTTTGTACCCTGTAATTCATCCTGGTTTGAAGATGAATCATTGACAGGTCGTGCACTAGAGTGTGAGAAGTGAAGAGAATGAATAGGACCCGAAATATGAAGTGTATGGGTTGGTGGTTGGCTAATTGGTTTAGAGGGGGGTGATTGACCCTGGGGATTGGTTAGATTTTCAATGTTACTTGAGTGTGTCTGCTCAGGCACAGTAGTAAGCTCTCCCATGGCTAGAGTGAGTGTGGGCTGAGTAGACACCACACCCGGTATTGGCTGTTCAGTTTGAATGAGCCTTGAGGTTGACACCTTAAGAGAAGGCGTCTCCCCCTCAACTCCTGCCTGTGGAGGGATCAGTGTGATCTCAGCTCCAGTGATGCCTTTAGGAGAGGCACCACCTATGGCAGTTTTTCTTTGATAGGTTCGGATATTCTCCCTAGCAACAGTGGGCAAACTAGGGGTGGCTTCAGATTGGGAATGTAAATGGAATGAAGGTGGAGGAGACGGGTTAGACTGATTTGGTTCCACTGTAGTCTTATCTCCAAAGGTGGATAGAGAAAAGTGAGAAGAAAGTGAAAGTAGAGAGGTTTTACCTGAAGCAGCTTCTGTAAGTGCTGGTTCAGCTTGAGCAGAGTGCTCAGCTTGAACCTCGGTGTCAGCGTAGGAAGCTCCCCCCTTGAGGTGATCCCTCATCTCCACTTGCAGATGAAACTCCCTCAGCCACCAAGAGCATTGGACCACTCAGACCCTCTTGCTCAGGGAAGATGTCATTGTTAAACATCTTGGGACTGAGAGTCAGAACAGGGAACATATCCCATCCAGCTTCATATAAATCCCCCAACTCAGCTTCAAGCACCAAGCACAAGTACCTTATGAATGGTACATGGAGGTCCCTGGTGGTTTTCAGTACTTGTACTTTGAGCTCGTTGAATATGAGTTGTGCATAATCGATGCGTCTGTCGAAGAACATGTTGTACAGCAGCTGCATTTCAAACTCGTTAATTTGATCCAAGCCTCCAACCTTGGTCCCCAGTGAACGTACCACTGTGGAAACCATGAAGCCCCAGCTGGTTGGGAAAGTTTCTTAATCACCCCTTCAGTTTGAGGGTGACCCATTTGAGGTAGAACTGACCTCGCCACTTGTCTAGTCACGATTGGCTCGAACACATCCTGAACAGGGAGTTAAAGAACATCCCTTAGCCGTTGAACCGTGAGGGCCACTGTTCTATCGACATTAAGAACAGTGACAGTGATCTCTCCTCTGTTCTGGTTGAAGGTGCATGTGTACCAGAACTCCAAAAGGTGCTATGGAGCAATATGAGCAGGTGCTCCAATGAAGGAAAATGCCAAAGGGCATTTCTGGATGTAGGTTGTCCAAGTTTCATAACCTCAGCCCTGTTTCCTCGGAGGAATAGCAAGGCAGGCACGCTGATTATTAATTTTGATTAGTGGCAGTCCGTTGTTTTTGAAAGCAGCACCCCTAACCATTCTATCACCTAGAATAAGAGTGGTTCCTTCCATCTTGACAGCTTGAAAATTACACTGAATAAAAATATTGTTGCACAGAGCAAAGAGCGTCGCACTGAGCGAGTTAGGGTTTGGAGATCGATGGAAGTGAAAAGTTGCACTTAGCAAAGAAGAGGGAAGGTATTTGAGAGGGTGAGAAGTCTGGATTGTAAGCGTAAAATTTTAATCCGAACTTGATCGGTATATATACCTTTCCAAGGAGAGAGAAAAGTTACCGTTAGAAATCCCACTTTTTATCCGTTACGCCGTAAAATTTTGATGTAACAGTAAACTGGTAGAACTAATCATCTTCCAATGGATACTAATGTAGTATAATAATATTGACTTACAATAAGATTATATACACTGATGTATTATACCTATACACAATTTTGTATAATACGCGATTTCAGACTGACTCAAATATGCAGTGGTCATGAATTAATCACACTTAGTAAATAACACATGAGTTTGGACACACCAAGCTGAGTAAACATATTACTCAGTTTAACTCAAGCACTCAGCTTGATTCAAGCACTCATCTTGAAATGTGCACTCAGCTTGAGAATGAAACTCAGCTTGAGTAGAGCACACAGCTCATGGGTAATGACACTAAGTCATTTTCGTCTGAGACTGACTCAACCGAACCTTTTAACCACACTGAGTAGTTAAAGAATGTTTGGAACCAACCAAACGTGTGAACCAATCACACAGTTTGAGTTAAGCACATAGCTCAGACTCAGTGACACTTAGTCATATATGTTTGAGACTGACTCAAACTGTATCATAACTACACTAAGTAGTTGAAATGTGTTTGGAACTCACCAAACAAAAGAACTCATTGTTCAGCTTGATAAGATTCAGTTTATGAAAACTTATTCATAAACTATGCACTCAGCTTAAGACACTTAGTCATTGTCAAACTGAAAACTCGGATTCTAGACACTTAGTTAGGGGTTGAGCATACCAAGTTACTTAGCAGATACATAAACCTCTTCTCATCAAGTCGTTTAGTAAAGATATCTGCTAGTTGGTCATCAGTGGAAATAAATTTAATGTCTACTTTACCTTTTTCCACGATGTCCCTGATAAAGTGATGTCTAATTTCAATGTGCTTGGTTCTTGAGTGGAAGACTGGATTGTAAGTGATGGCTATAGCACTTTGGTTATCACAGAAGATAAGAGTTTTCTTGAAACTTATGCCAAAGTCTTGAAGCTGATGCTGCATCCATAGGATTTGAGCACAACAGCTACCTGCTGCAACATATTCAGCTTCAGCAGTTGAAGTAGCCACTGAGTTTTGTTTCTTACTAGTCCAGCCGACTAACTTCCCTCCAAGCATTTGACATCCTCCGGTAGTTGATTTTCTGTCTAACTTGCACCCACAATAGTCAGCATCTGAAAAACCAACTAACTCAAATCCAGAGTCTTTTGGATACCAAAGACCTAGATTTGGTGTACCTTTAAGGTACCTAAAGATCCTTTTCACAGCTTGAAGATGTGATTCTTTAGGATCTGCCTGATATCTTGCACAAACACATGTAGCAAACATAATATCAGGTCTACTAGCTGTCAAATAGAGCAATGAACCTATCATTCCTCTATAGGTAGGCTGACACACAGACTTTCCATCTGAGTCTTTACTCAGCTTGACAGCTGGTGACATGGGTGTTTTCATGGTTGAACTTTAATCAAAACCATATTTATTTATCAAATCAAGAACATACTTGCTTTGATTGATGAATATTCCATCAGGCTTTTGTTGAATTTGCAGACCTAGGAAATATGTCATCTCACCCATCATACTCATCTTGTACTTTTGTGACATTATTTTGGAGAACCATCCACACAGAGATTCATAGGTATAACCAAAAATGATGTTATCCACATAGATTTGTACAAGAATCACCTGTCCTTTACTTCTTTTAATAAAGAGTGTCTTATCTATACTACCTCTGGTGAAATCCATGGATAGTAGATAGGTGGACAGTGTATCATACCAAGCTCTTGGAGCTTGTATAAGACCATACAAAGCCTTCTCTAACTTATAGACATGATGTGGAAACTTTGAACTTACAAAGCCAGGAGGTTGTTTCACATAGACTTCCTCCTGAAGTTTTCCTTTTAGGAAAGCACTCTTCACATCCATTTGATAGATTTTGAAGTCTTTATATGCTTCATACGCTAGGAATAGCCTTATGGCTTCAATTCTAGCAACAGGGGCAAAGGTCTCATCATAATCGATTACTTCATCTTGCTTATACCCTTGTGCTACCAGCCTGGCTTTGTTCCTTACTATCACTCCATCCTTGTCTATTTTATTTCTATAGACCCACTTAGTGCCTATAATTGAATGATTTTTGGGGGCAGGGACAAGGTTCCAGACCTTATTTCTCTCAAACTCATTTAATTCATCTTGCATAGCTTCAATCCAATCCTCATCCTCTAAGGCTTCTTCAGTCTTCTTTGGTTCCATTTGAGATAGGAAACCAAAGTGCGCAGCGTAATTAGCTGTAGCCTTGGATCTGGTCATGACCTTTTCTTGGACATTTCCAATAATTTGATCTTGAGGATGATCTTTGAGGAATTTAAATGTTGTAGTTGGAGAGTCTGGTTCTGAGTCTGAGTGATATTGAGAACTCTGAGGTGAACACACATCCTCAGTCTCAACAACAGCATTGTCAACAAACTGACGATCACCAAGATCTTTAGTCTGAGCGACTTCAGATCCAAAGGGGTTGATGAACTCATCATCTTTCTCAGCTTGAGAATCCTTTGGAGTTTGTGATGATTTCTTTGATGAACACACATCATCATCACTATCATCTCCTATGACATACATAGGATTTGATAAGTTGGTTTCCTTTGGCCTTTCAAGCTCACTCAGACTGACCAAGTCAGCTTGACTTTTATCAGCTTGATCAAAACTGTCTTCATCAAATGAGACATGAATTGATTCTTCTATGGCTTTTCTCCTTGTGTTATATATTCTATAAGACTTAGAGATTGAGGAATAACCAACGAATATTCCAAGATCAGCTTTAGGTTCCAACTTATGGAGCTGATCTCTTTGATCCAGCACATAGCATTTTGAACCAAAGATATGGAAGTAACCTATATTGGGCTTTCTAGATTTATACATCTCATATGATGTCTTTCCATGTCTTTTGACAATGATTGATCTATTTTGAGTATAACAGGCTGTACTAACAGCTTCATCCCAAAAATAGAGTTTCAATCCTGCCTCACACAGCATTGTTCTAGCATCCTCAATTAAGGTTCTATTTCTCCTTTCAGTAACTCCATTTTGTTGTGGAGTTCTGACAGATGAGAAATTTTGTAATATTTCTTTATGTTCACAGAAGCTCTCAAGAGTTGAGTTTCTGAACTCAGTTCCATAATCACTTCTAAGTTGCTTTACGGACAAACCTTTTTGCAACTCTTCCCTTTTGATGAAACTAATTATCTCCAGGGCAGCCTCACTTTTGGCTTTAAGGAATATTACCCAGGTGAATCGTGAGAACTCATCTACTATCACCAGTGTGTAATTCTTGCCACTTAGGCTTGGAGTACTTATGGGTCCAAACAGATCCATATGCAACATATGCAGTGGGTCTGTTATTGAAAAATTTTGCTTTGATTTAAAGGACCCTTTATGATGTTTCCCTTGTTCACAAGCTGAGCACAATTTGTCTTTGACAAATGTGATTTTTGGTAATCTAGAGACTAACTCTTTATTTGATAGCATATTTATATTTTTAAAATTTAAATGAGACAAACGTTTATGCTATAACCAACTCAGCTCAGGAACAGAATGGGAATACAAGCAGGTTTCATTATAGGGATCAGCAGAATTAAGATCAAGTAGATACACATCTCTTTCTCTTTTAGCTATTAATACAGGCTTTCCCTTAGCATTATAGATTGTTCCTGCTTTCTTCCTAAAAGTAACAACATTATCTTCATCACACAATTGACTGATACTAATCAGGTTCTGTTTGAGACCTTTGACATAGGCAACTCTCTGGAATGTAACTTTGCCAGCTTTCATCTTTCCATAGCCTTTAGTTCTTCCATGTGAGTTGTCTCTAAATGTTACTTTAGGACCTTCATCTTCTTGGAAATCACTAAGAAGTCCTTTCCACCCAGTCATGTGCCTTGAGCATCCACTATCCAAGTACCATTTATTGAACCCTGCACATGATATGAAAACTAAACACATTAGTTTTGTTTGGGAACCCACTTCTTGGTGGGTTCAGATGAGGAGCACTTAGCATTTCCATCTTGTTGAACTGACTGTTCAGCTTGAGCAGGAGCTGAGTCCTGTGTCGGCTGATCAGCTTGTTCTTGTTCAGGCCTTGAGATTTCTGCATCACAGTCCTTAGCCTCATGACCTCTACTTCTGCACTTGTAGCATCTCCTTCTTCCAATGATTACAGGAGGTAGAGTGTCCAATAATCCTTGTGAGAACTTACTCTCAGTTTTAGGATTATATGTTGTGAATAACTTTTCAACTTTCTTAGCAAGTTGATTCACCTGGTGATCACTGACTTTGGACTTACCTTTGTCAGGTCTTTGTTTGTTATCCTTTTGATGAGAAGATTGACTAACAACCTTCTTTTCCATGACTTTGGACTTACCTTTGTCATGTCTGCTGGACTCACCAGTTTCAACAGGTTTAGACTTACCACTGTTGATATTCTTGGACTTACCAATATCCACAACTTTGGAGTTACCATTGTCGTGTTTTGACCTCTGACTTACAGTGGTCTTTCTGTTCTTGTAACTTCTCTCCGAGCCAGAAAGAGAATTTTGTATTTTGAAAGGATTTGGATTAAGCCTTTCTATGACCGAAGTTCTTTGAACAGACTGAGTGCCTAGTCTGTCTAGCACAGACTTACCATGCTGTTTTGATGTTGAGCACTCATTGTCATAACCTTTTGCCTTTACAAACATATTGTATTTCAGGTTCTGACCATTTTTCTTCTCTGAGGATGACTTCTGAGACTCAATCAGTTGTCTATCCTCCTCAGAGTCTGTACTTGTTATCTCATCATCAGCTACATAAGCTGCTGTTTGATAGTTACCTCTAATTACAGCCTTTACCTGTTTAGGTATTTGTTGGTTTATGCACTTTTCAGCAAGCTTTAATGACTTACACCAAGACTCAGTGACCTTTTGAAGTTGGTCAGCTTTGTCTTTAGCTTCCTAAAGTTCTTCACTTAGAAGTTTATTAATGTGTCTTTGACATTCAAGATCACATTGTGCTTTCTTACCAACATCCATGAGAAACTTATTTTCCTTAATCTCATTCTTGAGTTTAGTTATCTCATCTTTGAGGTCATTTTGAGACTTAAGGACGGTCTTGAAATCATTTAGCAGATAATCAAAAGCAAGACCCTTTTCCTCATCAATATAAGAGTTGAAATTACTGACCTTATACATGGAAGCAGGATCCCAGTCACTAAGCTTGCTGTTTTCCTCAGCTTCCTTCATGTCAGCTTCAAAAGTTGACTCGGACAAACCATAATCAACCTCATCTATTTCCAACTCTTCATCTTCTTGAGCCATCAGACATACATTATCATCTGAGGTAGATGATTCTGTATCCCAGGTTTCAGCATATAGTCCTTTTGCACTAGGTTTGTCTTCTGGCTTTCCTTTCTTGAGCTGAGTGTATTTTTTCTTGTATTTATCAACTCTGTAAGCATTCTTATCAACAACTAATGTTGATTCTACCTTCTTTGATCTGCACTCAGCATCAATATGTCCCTTCTTCTGACAGTTGAAGCACACAACATTCTTGGGATCAAAGGAACTCTTCCCTTTGCCCCTGTCAGATCTTCCTCTTCCCCTTTGAGCTCTTCTCAAACGTGTGGCTAACATTGCCATTTGCTCAGTGATATTCTGAACATCATCATTATCACTTGAGTCTGAGTCTGAGTGGTCAGCTTGAGATTTTGACTCAGTCTCAGATTCAACAACCAGTGTCTTGGAACTTTTCTTCTTTTTCTGTGCAACCAATGCAACTTCAGTTTTATCCAAAGACTCCTTGAGTTGTTGTTAAGAAGTTCTCTTCTGTTCAGTGATCTGTTCATGATTTAGCAAGAACCCATAAATAGACTGTAGGTTGTACACATGTAGTGTTCCTCCAGCCCTCAGTGTTGTAGTTACATCGTTAAACCTCTCTGGTAACACATCCAAAAATTTCAGCACAAGTTCAGCTTCATCTTTCTTTACACCCACACTTAGTAGGTCATTTATCAAACAGTGAAACCTTGTGAACAAATCTGACAAGGTTTCATTCTTCTTTGAAAAGAAGTTTTCATAAGATCTATTCAAATGACTTCTCTTATGCTGTTTGACCAGATCCGTGCCCTCATAAGTACCACTCAGTGCGTCCCAAATGTCTTTTGCTGATTGACACCCAGTCACAGTGCACAAGATTTCATTTGTCAGGGCATTTGCCAGAACACTTTTTGCCTTGTCATCCAGATTGAAGAGTTTCCAATCTTCATCAGTCCAGGATGCAATAGGCTTTCTTGTTTCCTTTTCAGTTTTGCCAGGAGACGTATCACTGACAGTAGCAGGAATCTTGGGGATGATAGGTCCTTTTGTAATGACATTGAACATACGAATGTCAATGGACTTGAGGAATAGCATGGCTCTGAACTTCCACATAGGATAGTCAGATCCATCAAATATGGGACAGCCTTTAGCAGACATCTGTGGAAAGTTTGAAAGATTATTACTTGTAGACATTTTGAACTTTCTCAGAATCTTGAACTTTCAACTTATGAAATCGTTCAGCCTGCTCTGATACCAGTTGATGGTCCCTTGGTGAGAATAACAACAAGCAACAGTGTGTAGAAGGGGGGTTGAATACACTTTCTGCGGAAATTGAACAAATCAAATAAAAGTGTTACACAAAGTAAATCAAACCACAACTAGTCGAATGCTTTTATTAATATGAAGATGATTACAATGCTTTGAATAAGAAGATGATTACAGTAATTATCAAGTAAGCAACTCTTGATATATAATCACCTAATATAAATCTCTCAATCTCTCAAACTTTGCTATCTATAATCAACTTATGATTATAGATACTGACGACTCTCTAAACAGGATTTTTCATAGATTGAATCAACTAATGATTACTTACCAATATCACAACTGATGTGACAATTCGAACACACGAATGATTTGGCAATCTGTGAGTTTCTTGATCTCGTTGAACTTACAAACAGTGATTCAAGAATCGTAACACATACGGTGAGGTGAGGTATTTGTCTCTGCAACACTTAGTTGTAATCGTCGTTGTAGTCGTACCTCTAAACTTATCAGGAGATAAGTATTTATAATCCTGTTCCTACGGTTCCTAACAAACTGGACTAATCCTAATTTGCTAACTAACTATCGGATAACTCGGAATCTTGAATCTTCAATCTTCTTATCTTGAGTCTTCAATCTTCAATCTTGATTCTGGAGTCTTCTTATCCGCCCCGTAGATATAGAGAGTTAAAACATAATTTAAAACACATTTAAATTCACTTAGACTAACTTCTTTAGTCAGGCTGAGTTACTCAGCTTGAAACTCATCAAGCTGAGTTCTTCGAGAACATACCCGAATTCAAACATGAACTAACATGTATAATTACTAACTCATCCTTAGAAGTCCAAAGAGTTAAATAAAACATATAGGTGTAACTCTGTCGAGCTGACTCTGCTTTTGAGTTGAGTCACTCAGCTTGAAACGCATCAAGCTGAATACTCGATATATACCTTATGCGACATACACAGATTATCAAACACATTAATAATCTAACTAAGGTATAGTATAAACTAGTCGAACATATGCTCAGTTTACATTCAGCTTATACTCAGTCTGAATCACTATAAGTGTTCAGTCTGACTAAGCTTCATAATTCTGTTTAAGTTATATGTAGAACTCATCTTACAAACTTAACTTTGTCTCATCAAATCTGGACTGATGAGATCATTTTCCCAACAATGTGTCTTTGACATTCAAGATCACACTGTGCTTTCTTACCAACATCAATGAAAGATTGATTTTCCTTCATCTCATTCTTCAGTTTAGCTATCTTAGCTTTGAGGTCCTTTTGAGACTTAAAGCCAGTCTTGAAATCATTTAACAAATAATCGAATGCAAGACCCTTTTCTTCATCGGTGTAAGAGTTGAAATTACTAACCTTGTACATGGAAGCAGGATCCCAATTACTAAGTTTGTTGTTTTCCTCAGCTTCCTTCATGTCAGCTTCAAAGGTTGATTCAGACAGACCGTAATCAACCTCATCTATTTCAAACTCTTCATCTTCTTGAGCCATTAGACAAATATCATCATCATCTGAGGTAGATGATTCTGTATCCCAGGTTTCAGCGTAGAGTCCTTTGTCTTCTTGCTTTGCTTTCTTGAGCTGAATATATTTCTTTTTATACTTGTCAGCTCTATAAGCATTCTTATCAGCAACTGATGCTGATTCTACCTTCTTTGATCTGCAATCAGCAACAATATGTCCCTTTTTCTGACAGTTGAAGCACACAACATTCTTGGGATCAAAAGAACTCTTTCCTTTGCCCCTGTCAGATCTTCCTCTTCCCCGTTGAGCTCTTCTCAAACGTCTGGATAGCATTGCCATCTGCTCAGTGATAGTCTGAACATCATCAGTATCACCTAAGTCTGAGTCTGAGTGGTCAGCTTGAGATTCTGACTCAATCTCAGATTCAACAACCAAGGCCTTGGAACCTTTCTTCTTTTTCTGTGCAACTAAAGCAATATCAGCTTTATCCAAAGAATCCTTAAGTTGTTGTTGAGAAGTTCTCTTGTGCTATGTGATCTGTTCATGATTGAGCAAGAACCCATAAATGGACTGTAGATTATACATATGTAATGTTCCTCCAGCCCTCGGTGTTGTAGTTACTTCATTGAACCTTTCTGGTAACACATCCAGAAATTTCAGCACAAGTTCAGCTTCATCTTTCTTAACGCCTACACTTAGCATGTCATTTATCAAGCAGTGAAACCTTGTGAACAAATCAGGCAAGGTTTCATTCTTCTTTGAAAAGAAGTTTTCATAAGATCTATTCAGGTGACTCTTCTTTTGCTGCTTGACCAAATCTGTGCCCTCATATGTAATACTTAGCGTTTCCCAGATCTCTTTTGCATTTTGACACCCAGTCACTGTATGCAAGATCTCGTTGGTCAGGGCATTTGCCAGAACACTCTTTGCCTTGTCATCCAGATTGAACAGTTTCCAGTCTTCATCTGTCCAGGATGTAACAGGCTTCTTTAATTCTTTTTCGCTTCTGTCTGTTTTGTCAGTGGACGTATCACTGACAACAGCAGAAATCTTGGGGATGATCAGTCCTTTAGTGATGACATCGTACATACGATTGTCAATGGACTTGAGGAACAGCATGGCTCTGAATTTCCACATAGGATAATCAGATCCATCAAAGATGGGACAGCCCTTAGCAGACATCTGAGGAAAGTTTAATGAATTGTTGCTTGTAGACATTGTGTACTTTCTCATAATCTTGAACTTTCAACGTATGAAATTGTTCAGCCTGCTCTGATACCAGTTGTTGGTCCCTTAGTGAGAAGGTCAACAAGCAAGTAATGTGTAGAAGGGGGGTTGAATACACTTTCTGCGGAAAATTGAACAAATCAATAAAAAGTATTAACACACATCAAACCACAATAATTGAATGATTTGCTTTTCATTAATAAGAAGATGATTACAGACTCTATCAAGTAAGCGACACTTGATATGTAAACACCTAATGTAAATCAAATCTCTCAATCTCTCAAACTTTGCTATCTATAATCAACTTATGATTATAGATATCGGAAGACTCTCTAAACAGGATTTAAAAACAGATTGAAAACTTACCAATTTCACAACTAATGTGAATATTCGAACACACGAATAACTTGGCAATCTGTGAGTATCTTGATCACGTTGAACTAACAAACAGTGAATCAAGACTCGTAACACATACGATCAATGTTGAGGTGAAATTGAGTTTGGCTTTGTAACTCGTTGAGTAGTCGTAGTCGTACCTCAAAACTTATCAGGATGATAAGTATTTATAATCTTGTTCCTACGGATCTTAACAAACTAGAACTAATCCTAATTCGCTAACTAACTAACGGATAACCCGGAATCTTGAATCTTGAATCTTCTTATCTTGAGTCTTCAATCTTCAATCTTGATTCTGGAATCTTCTTATCCTTGCCATAGATATAGAGAGATAAAAAATAAATTTAAAACATATTTAAATTCTCTTTAAACTGATTTCTTACTCGAACTGAGTTACTCAGCTTGAAACTTATCAAGCTGAGTTCTTCGAGAACAAACCCGAAAACAAACATGAACTAACATGTATAATAATTAATTCATCCTTAGAAGTCCTAAGAGTTACCTAGAACTTATTTAGCAACTTTGTTGCGCTGACTCAGTATATACGCTGAGTCACTCAGCTTGAAACAGATCAGGCTAAATACTCAACCTATATCTTAGGTGACATACACAGCTTATCAAACACATTGATAATCTTACTAAGATATAGTCTAAGTTGATCAAACATATACTCAGCTTATATTCAGCTTATGCTCAGTCTGAAACACTATAAGGGTTCAGTTTGATCAAGCCTCATAATTCTGTTTAAGTTATCTTTAGAACACATCTTACAAACTTAACTTTGTCTCATTAAATCTTAACTGATGAGATCATTTTCCCAACAAAAACTCAAGGGGAGAGGCGATTTTCTGGAGATTTTCCATAGCTTAAGGTCAACTTTTCAAAGGATACATCCAAAGGAAAGAAGATTTGGAGTTTGGATCTTCTCTTAGAGCTTCTTCTTCATCTTCCCCATTGGGTTTTCTTCTCGGTTTACATTTCCCTTCATGTTTCTCTTAGATTTTAGTTTTGTTTGCTTAGATTTCGTAATGTTTAGTATGGAGTAGTTCATTTCAGTGCTATTGGATGAGATTCAAGTAGGTTATTGACTTGGATTTTGTATTTTTGTTGGGTTTTCCCCATTTTACCATTGTTGAAGCTTGAAGCTAGGGTTTCTTCTTCATTTGGCTTGAGTTGTTGTTTTTCCCCAAATTTACATGACTAATTGATATAATAGACGTATTGTGTTGATTAGTTCTTGTTTTCATTGCAATTATTCCTAGTTGTGATGTCCAATTTGTGAGAATTTACATTTAGGTTTGGGGATTTCACCATTGTTATGCAATTTGTTAAAGAAATTGACTTTTGGATGATTATTCTATGTTAGTCAAGTGTTGAAATATCTTCAAAGTTGATTTTTGTGAAATTGGCTACTTCGGAGAACTTCGGGGTTAGTTTCCATTAATTGATTGTTTAATTAATTGAGAACTTTGTTATTAGACATATTCAATACAACATTTGTCCGTTGCTTGTATGTTTTACAAAGTGATAGATTCTAGACACCCATTTTCTTATAAAAAAATCATTCTAAGGAGACCTTCTTGTTTGATTTAATCTTATTTTGGGATTGTTTAGATGGTTTAACTTTCTACCCGTCAAATTTATCGAATCCTTGTCTTTAGCTCTACTTGTAATCGAGTCTAGTAGCACTTCCTTTTTATATTGAAAAGTCCTTAAAAAGATCATGTTTCCTTGTTTCATGCTTGTTTTAATTGTTTAGTTTAGGTTATAAACATTTGATCATAGATTAATTAATGACAAAAGCTTAGTATTGAGATTTCATCTTGCTTCCTTGAGGTTCGACACTCGGTCTTACAAAAAAACTATACTACTATACGATGGGTTCAGTGCCCGGTGTGTAGTTTAGTTTAGTATTTCCGTTTTATTTTATATATATATAACTGCGCAACATCATACAACCAGGCCTAAGGCCTTATAATAAATCCATTAAGAATTATTCTCTTAACAAAAAAGCCCAACCACAATAAACCCGATCAAAATCCATATTCTTTTATTAGGTAACCAAACCCAAGGCCCAAACTTAAGTTCTTACATTCAATAGCAAAATAAATAATAAATACTCTTTTTATTTATTTCGGAATTCCGGGTATTACAGAAGGAACCACGGAAGATTAATATAAATCATCATTGATGAAAGAAGGATATGGGTAGATAAACCCTTTGTATGACATGAGAGAAACAAAGAATAAAAGGGTGGGGGGAAAGGGTAAATAGATATTTAAAAATATTTAACACTAACATTGTTAAAGTTTGAAGACAGAGGAGCATGCATGTTTAACTTTTGAAAATTAAGGACTAAATTTGTAAGATTTTTAAATCAAGATTGTGGAGTGTGATTTGGGCATATCTTAAAGAACCATCCGTGTAATTAACTCTAAAAACATCAATATCAGTATATCCCAGTAAATAAAGAGGTGAGCGGAATAACCCTAGAAATAAGTCATGTAACCGTAAAGTAATCGGTGTGTGCTTAGTGTGTTTGTGTGTGTCTCTACCAAGATGAAACAAGCTAAGAATCACTATCTTTTATCACCAATTAACTTTAACTGAAGTGGAAACTTATTAGGTATGCTCCCTTAAACTTCTGTGATTTTCTGGATATTGTTATTACATCATTTGATTAAGACTTTATATGACTTAGTTGGGTTTTTATTGTGTTCAGATCCAGATAGATACTGAGTACCGTTTTGGTGATGATGTCCCTTAAAACTCACTTAAAATGGAATTAGGTGCTATGGGATTCACTAAATGATGAAAGGAATGCATACTATCAAGAATTTATCCGGTTATAACACAATTTAATCAATTTATGATGGGTTTCTATTTGGGCCACCGCCGTGCCTCCTACCGCTGCTGCCGAACTCCCTCAGATCTCCTGCTGCTGCCGTCGCTCCACCTCTTGCCGCTACACTTCCTACTGCAGTCACGCCTCCTCTTCCCGCCGCGCCTCCTGCCGTTGCCTCTCTTCCTCTTGTCGCAACCGTGCCTCCTCTTGTCGCTTTTCTTTTCTAAATATCTTATGTATTTAATCTTCTTTATCTCTTTCATTGTATTTTTTGCTCCAGTGTGAGCGTTCGATTTCCTACCGCTCTCAATGTGGGGGAGTATTAAATGAAGGGTTTTTGACCTGACCAAACCACCCAATGACACAAACTGGTCAAACCTGGATTTGATACTACTTGGTTCAATCCTAAAAGCGGAACTGAATTGAACACAACCCTCTAAACCCCAAAAGGGTTAGGATCTTTAAACTAATGATCAACATAGCTTCCAACAAACAAACAATCCTCAGAAAAGGTTACAAGAAAATATACCAGATCAGAAACAATAGGATTGCTAAAGTAAGTCCACCACTACTGCACCTCCTTGGAACTGGCTGCTAGACCGCTCCTGGATCACCAACCAACGATTCTCAAAAACCGAGAATGTGTGTGTGTATGCGTCGACCTCTAATCGCAAACACCCTCGGGTGTTCTTCTCCTTCGGTTTCGACTTGAACGACGAGAGAGAGAGATAGGCCGAGAGAGAGAGATAGGCCGAGAGAGAGAGTGTGTTCGACGAGAGAGGGAGAGAGAGCCGAGATCGACGAGAGAGAGAGGGAAGAAGAGTGGTGGCTAGGTTTAATCTTCCTTGTTCACTTTTCATATATATTAATCCTTAAGGCTTAAGGATGTATATATAAGGATTAAATGGACCTAAGCCCGTTTAATTAAAAGTCCACTGGTTTTAATTAAACTTTCATCTCTTCTCACTTTGACCCCCTGGACTTTACTAGTTAATTAATTAACTATTAATTAACTGGTCCATTAAATATTAAAACTTAATATTTAATTCTCTTTAAATAATAAATAACTATTTATTATTTATTTCCTTTTTAATAATTAATACAAACTGATTAATTATTTATTTCTCTTTCTTCAATAATTAATACTACTGATTAATTATTTACTTTTCTCTTTAATAATTAATCCAACTGATTAATTATTTCCACACATATTTATGGTGAAATCCAACTGTTCTAATTTGGGTGTGTAGCAGTGTGTGTAACACCCCAAAATGGGGCCTAGTTGTAAACTGTAGTACATGTAGCTTTAACAGTTGTACGTTGACTTTAATTGGTGTTTTGTTGCTAACTGTAGTATAAATGTTGTTAAATGGTGTCTTAAATGTGAATTGGTGTTTTAAACATGAATTGGTGCGAATTGGTGCTAATTGGTGTTAAATGGTGTTAACTGGTGTTAAATGTGGATAAAAATGTAGTATTATGAAAAGTGTCATAAGTTGACCATGTTGACAAATAGTTGAACGGTTTTGGATAATGGTTCCAAAAATATCTCCGTTAGTTGAAACGGATAACCCTAAGTTGAGTTTTAAGTTGAATAGGAGAACGAAATACCCGAGATGGGGTATTAACTTGTTAAGTCGGCCTATAGACTATTTCTTCTTTATTGGATAAGATAAAAACACATACACACACTACAAACACACACATATGTACGTACAAGCAAAGCCACACCCAAACCCTTGTTGATTTGAAGAAGAGAATCAAGTTAGATTCGGTTTAGAAGCTGGATTCAAGTGGGAAATCTGTTCATAGAACTTGAGATCATCTTCTCCTTGTAAGTTTTCTTGAATAACCTAGTTCTTGAGTGGTAATGGTGAGGGGATCCATTTTGATGGATTCATGTGTGTTGTTGTTTTGATTTTTGTGTCCAAAAGGTGTTAATAACTTCATATGTATGTTAGAAGTCTGTTGTAAACACTTGAATATGGATTCAAGATGATTTTTGGTGTCAAAAGCCGTAAAACCGTAGCTGTGCTCGAACAGAGCAAGAACACGCTGTAAATATGGTTCCTACGGGCGTAGTATGATGTTACTACGGCCGTAGGGTGTTGTTTATGTTACTGCGGTCGTAGGAAATGGTTGCTACGGCCGTAGGATTGAAATTATGAGGATTGCCACCTACGGGTGATGGAAACAAGACTACGGGCGTAGGAAATGGTTACTACGGCCGTAGGTCATGGTTCTTTGGCAAGAACTCCTACGGGCGTAGTGCATATGTACTGCGGCCGTAGTACGTGTTGGAATGTTGTTCTGCGGGCGTAGGAACATGTTCCTGCGGCCGTAGGAGGCTGTCAGAAGCCATGTTGACCTTTTGTTGAGACAGTTGTTAGTGTTGTCTGTTGTAGTATGTACTAAGGGGTGTTTGTCCATGTTTATTGGTGTTAGGTGACTCGGACGATTCTGTGTGCTCTTGGGATTCCCGATTGCATATCTGCCTCTTATAGTTTCGAGGTGAGTACCGGTTTCCCATGAGTCTCAGTAGGTAAGTTATCTGTAGTACATGTTGACACATGATTGGTGTATTGATACGTGGAAATGGAGGTATGTTATGATAAAGTTGTACAAGCATGCTTAGTATTATTATTGTTGATATGAAAGATATTGTTGTGATTATATGCGCGCATGAACTGGATCCTTATTGGATCAACTAGTTGTATATGAAGTTTTGTCCGGACACTGAATTGGAGAACACGGAGGTCAGTCAGGTAGACGGGTGTCAATACTTGGCTGGGTTCTCGGGTAGACGGGAGTTAGTACCCGGGCATTAACGGTACTCAAGTAGTATACGCTTGGGTGATGGTCCTGCAGGCCGCCGTTCCTCTAAGGAGTAAGGTTCCTTGATAGATGGGAACCAACATGATAGATAATTGGCGTACTATGTGGAATGCTTTTGGGTTGTTGAGCGGGGTTAGCTCCCCTGCAACATACGACTACTGCTGACACGTTTGTCACGTCACAATGTGATAGGATAGCCTTGTGTGCTGTTCTGATACATGATAGCCTGCTTATTGTTGCTTATGTGTAATTGGTGCTCACTAGCTAGTTGTAGCTAACGGTGCAAGATTTACCTTTTTCGCAGGTTGATGCTAGAGGCCTGGTGAGGCGGGTACCGATGGTAGCATTTGTTGTATATACCTTTTGGGGAACACGTTGTTGTTTTTGGATCCGATGGTCGGTAACTAGTTGGTAACGCTTGTAGCTTTGAACTTGGCTAACCTTTTTGTTGTAATTAATTAGCCGAGTCAAAATGGTTGTTTTTGTAAATGGTGTTTAATTCCGCTGCAACACTTTTGATAATCGATGTTTAAAAAGTTTAAATTAACTCTAATTTTAAGCTCGTTAGGGGTGGCGTTACAGAAGGTATCAGAGCCTAAGTTTGAGGAATTGGGTACTCGTAGAAGTATTCAATCTCAAGCTCGGGCCCGACCATCGTTAAGTGTTCCTATGGGGGTAATTGGGGTTGAGTCGAGTGATATGTGGCTGTCTTATGTGATAGATTAATTGTAGTATTTGTACGTGGTGAATAAATGGTATACTAACTGTGGTCTATGTGTAAATTGTTAGTTGAGTAGAAATGGCCGAACGTAGAGCTACGACAGAAGAGGCTCTCAAACGAATGGAGGACGAGGCCTCAAGTGAACGACGGGAAGCTGAGGACGAGGTTTCTCAGCATAATGTGGAACCGCCAAGACATGATCAAGAGCAGGCGGCATATGTTAGACTGTTAGAGGAGGAGCTCCGATTGACGAGGGAGCTGTTGCAAAATGCTTTGGCAGTGAAGAAGCCAAAGAAGTGCTCTTACAAGAAGTTCTTGTCTTGCGGGCCAAAGGTTTATGAGGGTAGTGATAATCCCTCTGAGACTATTCGTTGGTTACGTGAGACGGATCAGGTGTTCGAAGCTTGTGAGTGTGAACGTGAGCTTCGCGTCAGATATGTTGTTCAGAGGTTAAAAGGGTCAGCACTGGATTGGTGGGATACAGTTAAAGATACGTTGAGGCCAGAGGTGATTGATGCTCTGACTTGGGAGCAGTTTTCTGAGAAATTAAAAGCGAAGTATTGTACAGATTATGATCTGGAGCGACTGGAGAACGAGTTTAATGGTCTCCGTAAGGGGGATAAGCCTGTTGAGGACCTTATTCATGCTTTTACGGATAAGGTTAGATTCATACCGCATTTGGTGACTGATGAGAAAGCCAAGATGCGGAAGTTTGTGAACATGTTGCCACTTGATTTTCGCGCTCATGTTAGAGCTGCGGCTACTTTGGATCGGGCGTTTGAGATAGCCCGACAGATTGATGGGGATAGACGCCAGGGAAAGGGGGATCATGTTGTTGAGGGTCAGAAAAGGAAGTTTCAGCAGTTCTCAAAATCTGTTACTTCCAAGGGGCAGTCGTCGACTGGGGGAAAGCCTGATTCTTCGAAGAAGGCTAAGTTTGAGGGTTCTTGGTGCTCTCTTTGTCGCACCTACCATGCCGGTGATTGTTCGAAGGCCACTACTCGTTGTTTTAGATGTGGTCAAAAAGGACACTCGGTGAATGAGTGCGAGTTTAAAGAGAACGTCTGCTATAAATGTCATAAGCCAGGGCACCGGATTACAGATTGTCGGTCAAAGTCAGACGCTGGAACTGGAGGATCTGCCTCAGGGCAGAAGAAAGACAATGCTCCCCGTGCTAAAGGGCGGGCGTTTCAGATGACAAAGGAAGAGGCCAAGGGTGCTGGGGATGTGATTACGGGTACTTTTCTTATTAACTCTACCCCAGCATGTGTATTGTTTGATTCTGGAGCTACATATTCATTTGCGTCTGTATCTTTCTGTGATAAACTGCAAATGCCTGTATCTGTGTTGTCTGAGCCTGTAAGAGTAGAGACTGCTAGTGGTAAAGTAGTTTCTGTTGTAGATAGTGTCCCTCAAGCGGTTATTGATATCGACGGAAGTAGTTTTCCTGTTTCTTTTCTTTTAATGCCGATTGCGGGATTTGATGTTGTGATTGGGATGGATTGGCTTAGTAAGTTGAACGCTGAGATTTTCTGTTCCAAGAAGTTGATTAAAGTTCCTTTACCTGACGGGTCATATGCTGTGGCTCGTGGAGAGAGACGAAAGTTAGATATTCCTATCATTTCTCTGTTGAAAGCAAGAAAATCGGTTTCGAAAGGCTGCGATTGCTATTTAGCACATGTGATTGATGCTAAACTGGAGAAACGTGTTGTTCGTGATATTCCGGTGGTGACCGATTATCCAGAGGTATTTCCTGATGAGTTGCCTGGGTTACCGCCAGTCAGAGATGTTGAGTATAGAATTGATCTTGTTCCGGGGGCTACCCCTGTGGCTAAAGCTCCATATCGTCTTGCTCCTTCCGAGGTTCGCGAGATGATGACGCAAATTCAGGAGTTACTAGACAAAGGCTTTATTCGCCCGAGTTCTTCTCCTTGGGGTGCTCCGGTACTGTTTGTGAAAAAGAAAGACGGGACGATGAGAATGTGCATTGATTATCGGGAGCTGAATAAGCGAACGGTAAAGAACAAGTATCCTCTGCCGCGGATAGATGATTTGTTTGATCAACTGCAGGGAGCGACGTGCTTCTCAAAGATTGATCTGCGGTCTGGATACCACCAAGTGTTAGTTGCTAATGAAGACGTCCCAAAGACGGCTTTCCGTACTCGTTATGGTCATTACGAGTTTTTGGTGATGCCTTTTGGTTTAACCAATGCTCCTGCTGTTTTCATGGACCTGATGAATCGGGTTTGTCGTCCATTTCTTGATAAATCGGTTATTGTGTTTATTGATGATATTCTCATCTATTCTAAGACAGAAGCTGAACATGAGTTGCATTTGCGAGAGGTTCTCAAAACTCTTAAACGGGAGAAGCTTTACGCTAAATTCTCAAAGTGTGAATTCTGGCTACGAGAAGTTCATTTTCTCGGTCACGTGATCTGCAGCGATGGCGTGAAAGTTGATCCGGCAAAAGTCGAAGCGGTTATGAATTGGGGAGTTCCTCGAACTCCTTCTGAAGTTAGAAGTTTTCTCGGCCTAGCTGGTTACTATCGGCGGTTTATCCGCGATTTTTCTAAGCTTGCGTGTCCTTTAACTAAATTAACTCGCAAAGATGTTGCATTCGTTTGGGCGGAAGCTCAAGAACAGGCGTTTCAATATTTGAAACGGCTATTGTGCGAGGCTCCAATACTTTCCTTGCCAGAGGGATCTGAAGACTTCATTGTTTACTGTGATGCCTCGTATTCTGGATTGGGGTGTGTGTTGATGCAGCGAGATAAAGTGATTGCCTACGCCTCAAGGCAATTGAAACCTCATGAAGGCAACTATCCGACTCATGATCTTGAGTTGGCAGCGGTAGTGTTCGCGTTGAAATTGTGGAGGCACTATCTCTATGGTACCAAGTGTGTGGTCTGTACGGATCACAAGAGCCTGCAATATGTATTCACGCAGAAAGAGCTCAACATGAGACAACGTAGATGGCTCGAGTTGATCAAAGACTACGATTGTGAAATTCGCTACCATCCTGGTAAGGCCAACGTGGTGGCGGATGCATTGAGTCGCAAGAGCTCTACCACAGATGCTAAATTCATGAAACTTATTGTGGTTCCCGATATCATTGCTCGATTGAAGGAAGCGCAGCAAGTAGCGTTACAAGATGAAAACCTAAAAGCAGAAACGATGAAAAAGCTGAAAGATCAACTTGTTGATGATACTCGCGGACTAAAGACGTTTCAGTCTCGCGTGTGGGTACCTCTTCATGGTGATAATCGTGAGCTGATACTGCAGGAAGCTCACAAGTCTAGGCTGTCGGTTCATCCGGGCAGCACAAAGATGTATCATGACTTAAAGGCATTGTACTGGTGGCCTACTTTGAAGCGAGATATTGCTTCTTTTGTGGAAAAATGTCAGATCTGTGCGCAAGTTAAGGCAGAACATCAGAAGCCTTATGGCAGTTTGCAGCAACTAGAGATCCCTGAGTGGAAGTGGGATCACATTACGATGGATTTTGTGACGAAATTGCCGAAGACCCTTAGGGGTCATGATGCTATTTGGGTCATTGTCGATAGATTGACCAAGAGCGCTCATTTTCTAGCTATCAGCGAGTCTACTCCGCTAGAAAAGTTAGCAAAGTTGTATGTAGATGAAGTGGTGTCACGACATGGTTTGCCATGTTCGATTGTGTCGGATCGTGATGCGAGATTTACTTCACACTTTTGGCAGAGCTTGCAACATGAACTTGGTACACGTGTTCATTTGAGCACAGCGTATCATCCGCAGACAGATGGCCAGTCGGAAAGAACTATCCAGACGTTGGAGGACATGCTTCGCGCATGTATTCTCGAATTTGGTGGTGCGTGGGATTCTCACTTGCCGTTGGTCGAGTTCGCTTATAATAACTCGTACCACTCCAGTATTGGGATGCCACCTTATGAAATGTTGTATGGGAGGCGTTGTCGTACTCCCACATGTTGGTTAGAACCCGGTGAAAAGCAGTTTGCCGGACCTGAGATTGTTCAGATTACGGCAGATAAAGTGAAGATTGCACGGGAAAAGCTCAAAGCGGCCCGTGACAGACAGAAAGTATATGCTGATCCTAAGCGCAAACCAGTTGTATTTCAGGAGGGCGATCGGGTGTTCCTGAAAGTTTCTCCTTGGAAAGGTGTGATTCGTTTTGGTAGAAAGGGTAAGTTGAGTCCACGTTACATTGGTCCATTTCGGATCATTCGCGTGGTTAATGATCAGACAGTTACGCTAGAGTTGCCTCCAGAGCTTTCTGGAATTCACAACACATTCAACGTGTGTTATCTGCGTAAGTGTAAGGTGGAGGAGAACCAGATTCTGCCTCTACAAGAATTGAAGGTTGACGCTTCAAAGCGCCTAGTTGAAGAGCCTGTAGAGATACTTGATTCTAAAACCAAGAAGTTGCGTCGAAAGTTGATTAAACTGGTGTTAGTTAAGTGGAAGCATAACCTGGGTTCGAATATGACCTGGGAGACGGAAGACGACATGAAAGCTAGATACCCTCACTTGTTTGTAGACGATCAGATTCCGAGGACGGAATCTTCTTAAGGGGGGTAGATTTGTAACACCCCAAAATGGGGCCTAGTTGTAAACTGTAGTACATGTAGCTTTAACAGTTGTACGTTGACTTTAATTGGTGTTTTGTTGCTAACTGTAGTATAAATGTTGTTAAATGGTGTCTTAAATGTGAATTGGTGTTTTAAACATGAATTGGTGCGAATTGGTGCTAATTGGTGTTAAATGGTGTTAACTGGTGTTAAATGTGGATAAAAATGTAGTATTATGAAAAGTGTCATAAGTTGACCATGTTGACAAATAGTTGAACGGTTTTGGATAATGGTTCCAAAAATATCTCCGTTAGTTGAAACGGATAACCCTAAGTTGAGTTTTAAGTTGAATAGGAGAACGAAATACCCGAGATGGGGTATTAACTTGTTAAGTCGGCCTATAGACTATTTCTTCTTTATTGGATAAGATAAAAACACATACACACACTACAAACACACACATATGTACGTACAAGCAAAGCCACACCCAAACCCTTGTTGATTTGAAGAAGAGAATCAAGTTAGATTCGGTTTAGAAGCTGGATTCAAGTGGGAAATCTGTTCATAGAACTTGAGATCATCTTCTCCTTGTAAGTTTTCTTGAATAACCTAGTTCTTGAGTGGTAATGGTGAGGGGATCCATTTTGATGGATTCATGTGTGTTGTTGTTTTGATTTTTGTGTCCAAAAGGTGTTAATAACTTCATATGTATGTTAGAAGTCTGTTGTAAACACTTGAATATGGATTCAAGATGATTTTTGGTGTCAAAAGCCGTAAAACCGTAGCTGTGCTCGAACAGAGCAAGAACACGCTGTAAATATGGTTCCTACGGGCGTAGTATGATGTTACTACGGCCGTAGGGTGTTGTTTATGTTACTGCGGTCGTAGGAAATGGTTGCTACGGCCGTAGGATTGAAATTATGAGGATTGCCACCTACGGGTGATGGAAACAAGACTACGGGCGTAGGAAATGGTTACTACGGCCGTAGGTCATGGTTCTTTGGCAAGAACTCCTACGGGCGTAGTGCATATGTACTGCGGCCGTAGTACGTGTTGGAATGTTGTTCTGCGGGCGTAGGAACATGTTCCTGCGGCCGTAGGAGGCTGTCAGAAGCCATGTTGACCTTTTGTTGAGACAGTTGTTAGTGTTGTCTGTTGTAGTATGTACTAAGGGGTGTTTGTCCATGTTTATTGGTGTTAGGTGACTCGGACGATTCTGTGTGCTCTTGGGATTCCCGATTGCATATCTGCCTCTTATAGTTTCGAGGTGAGTACCGGTTTCCCATGAGTCTCAGTAGGTAAGTTATCTGTAGTACATGTTGACACATGATTGGTGTATTGATACGTGGAAATGGAGGTATGTTATGATAAAGTTGTACAAGCATGCTTAGTATTATTATTGTTGATATGAAAGATATTGTTGTGATTATATGCGCGCATGAACTGGATCCTTATTGGATCAACTAGTTGTATATGAAGTTTTGTCCGGACACTGAATTGGAGAACACGGAGGTCAGTCAGGTAGACGGGTGTCAATACTTGGCTGGGTTCTCGGGTAGACGGGAGTTAGTACCCGGGCATTAACGGTACTCAAGTAGTATACGCTTGGGTGATGGTCCTGCAGGCCGCCGTTCCTCTAAGGAGTAAGGTTCCTTGATAGATGGGAACCAACATGATAGATAATTGGCGTACTATGTGGAATGCTTTTGGGTTGTTGAGCGGGGTTAGCTCCCCTGCAACATACGACTACTGCTGACACGTTTGTCACGTCACAATGTGATAGGATAGCCTTGTGTGCTGTTCTGATACATGATAGCCTGCTTATTGTTGCTTATGTGTAATTGGTGCTCACTAGCTAGTTGTAGCTAACGGTGCAAGATTTACCTTTTTCGCAGGTTGATGCTAGAGGCCTGGTGAGGCGGGTACCGATGGTAGCATTTGTTGTATATACCTTTTGGGGAACACGTTGTTGTTTTTGGATCCGATGGTCGGTAACTAGTTGGTAACGCTTGTAGCTTTGAACTTGGCTAACCTTTTTGTTGTAATTAATTAGCCGAGTCAAAATGGTTGTTTTTGTAAATGGTGTTTAATTCCGCTGCAACACTTTTGATAATCGATGTTTAAAAAGTTTAAATTAACTCTAATTTTAAGCTCGTTAGGGGTGGCGTTACAGTGTGACCCTTTAGTTTCTTATAACATTGGATATAATATGCCCATTAATTATCTCTGCACATAATCCAACAGACTCCCACTTGTGCAAGATAAGTAATACTTACTGCACATGGTTAGCCTAAGGAGGTCCCTAGCCAGGGTAACCAGGTTATAAGAAACTCTTATACCCTAAAGTAACTTGTGATAAAACTTCATAAGCAACCTGCTTAGAAGTAACCTGTTATAAACTAACTGTTTATAAACTAAACTATCATAAACTCCGTGTTCATGAATTGGTACGTTTTATATATACATACATGCATATATATAGGTTTGTCCCTTGCAGCTTGATATTTCAGTTTCGAGCTTGAGCATGGAGAAAGTCAACTCAGAGACTCAAAAGTTGGTTCATGACATACTTGATTTCAAAAACTGTGTGATAAACGACAAAGAACGGATCAGTTCGTTTGGGCACGGCCGTGCACTTACCAGTTTCTCTAATCAGTCAAGGGGCCCGGAAATATCTCTTCTAAAAAGAAGGTGCAATTACCATCTTGCATATTTGCATCTGGAAATACAGCTCCCACTGAATCTAGACACGCTCCTTATGACCACCCTGTTACGGCGTGGCGTTAAAACGAGCTAAGAAGACAACAGTTACCGCATCCCAAACCAAAAACCTCAGGCTTAAGGATAACCTATGTGATAAATACTTTTGACACGGATCCACGAAGTATTTTTCACAGTGGGTCAATCCAATATTCGTAACCCTAACGAATATCCGTCAATTTTGGTCCGCAAAACCTTTTGCAGCTATATTCGACATACTTTCGAATCTACCCCAAAATTACGATAACTTTATATCCCTATCATAGTTCCCACCACGATAAGTAGTCACGGATAATGTTTTGAATAAACCTAGTTTATTCCTGGATGAACCAAAACATACAAAATTTGTGAAGAATAATGAAACTAATTTCTACACCCTTCCATATTCCGCCCTGGAATAAAGGTGCATAATTTCTACCATTTCATTTACTCGATTCACGGTGTATATCTGAATTACTTATTATTTTACATTGTAACTTATCACAGATTACAAGGAAAATAATATGATTATAAACCTAAAACTCAAGACTAGCACCCTGAAGTACTTCTTCTTGGTTTTGCTAGAAGTCGTTCTTGCAACCTAAGAACAATTCTAGACTCACTTATTTTATAAAATTCCTTAAACTTGGAGAAACTGGAAATAACTCCAAAGTTTCTGATTTTACAAAATAACTTCCTTGTAATTAAAACTTTAACTACATTTGTAGACATATTAAATCTTACTAGATTTTATTATTCATTTGAAATGATAAACCTTTCTTACACCTACTTGTAAGAACCTTGAAATTAGATTCCCTGTATATGCCAACACTAATCTAATATCACTACTAAGAATGTTAAAGAACATCTTACTTTATCATTTCTAACGTTAATTAGACAACAATCATTTATTTTAGCTGACTTACTGAAACTTTCAGAATGAGTATAATTTTCAATTCAAGTCATAACTTGACTTATAGTCTTGCAATGATATCTTTATTGAGTACCTCTCAATAAATCATGCATTCCTCGGATTAGTTCTTTCTCAAGAACTTACTTATTTAAGATAACTTCTAAAAACATTCGATAATTATATATACTCTAAAAGTTCAATCTTGTATTTATTACACTGGTTAAAAATTATTAACTCTGATAAATACATTAGTCAGATGCTCCCACTATTTATTGAAAAAATGCATTACTTTAAAACATCCTTTTAGGCTTTAGTCAATCCTTGACTACCATGCCTAAAACTTGTGTTCTAGACACATGTTTTAAAACTTAGTTTTTGTAAGAAATTTGTTTTATGAAACCGAAAACTTGGATGTCCATATATCCATCTTTCTAATTATAGAAAGTGGTTTCATTAAACTTGCCATGAGTGCAAAAACACTTGTGAAGGCATTTTGAATTTCTTTTTATTAAAAACATTTAGTATAAAACTCCCTTGATTATAGTAACTACCATAATCACTTTTATACTTTCTTAAATGTTTTATCAAAAACTATTTTCACTTAGAAATAATAACTATTATTTCCATTTTGTTCAAGACTTTGAACATTTATTTTTCTGAAAAATACTTTGCTAAAATTAGAAAAACTATCTAATTTTATAAACAACACTTTTTTATTTAAGTATTTTGAGTTGTGGAGCCAGCATTTATGTAATTACGACAAATCATAGCATAACATCACTATGAATCAACAATCAAGTCAAAACTTGACTTATTGGTATTCCTTTAGTCACAACTGGACTAATCCTGATTCATAAAAAAAACACGTGCACAGATATGAACTAAATAATGAATTTCCATAAAACCAATCCAAAAAGTGTCCAAAAACAACCAAGATAAAAATTGTTTAAATAAACTTAAAAGAGTTTAATAAACTAGAAAAAATTATTATAATATCCGCAAGATGCACGTAGGATCTCTTTATGCTGGGCCGCATCACTTTCCATCTCCTCCTGCAATAAATGATTGCAAGACATTAGAATACTCGTAAAAACTTTTACAAGTGGAAAGTGACAAAGAAGCTATTCACACGATACCTGAGGGGCCAGCCTTGCCACCTGCCTCGTGACCCTTCGGGCAATCTCTTTTCCAGTGCCCAACCTCACCGCACTTGAAGCACCGATTCTCGGTTCTTGCTTTGTTCGGCTTCGGCTTCTTGCCCTTGTTGTCGTTATTAGCCCTGGGTGCACTCTGGCTGGGCTGGGCCTTGCCCTTTCCCTTTCCGTTGCGCCCCTTCCTCTTCTTATGTCCGCCATGACCCACCATGAGAATATCCTTAGACTTGGTCCCGATACTCTGCTCAGCTGTCTTGAACATTGAGTGCAACTCAGCCACGGATTTCTCCATGTTGTTCATGTTGTAGTTGACAATAAAAGGCTTATAGTCATCTGACAACGAGTTGAGTATCGAATCCATTGCTAGCTGCAACGGTACTGGGTGCCCAAGTCTCTCTAGGTGGTCCATGTAACCTTTCATTTTCATGACGTGGTTACTGACCGAGGTCCCCTTAGCCATCTTGCATGAGTTAAAAGCCCTGGTGGCATCATAACGTTCTGTGCGAGCTTGCTCCTGGAACATGTCCCTCAGCTGGCGGATCATGTCATAGGCAAGAGTCTCCATCATGCTAGACTGCAACTTTGGACTCATAGTTACAAGCATGAGGCAACTGACATCTAGGGCGTCATTGGAGCGCTTCTGAAAAGCCTCCCTGACGTCTGCCCTAGCGTTGCTAGCAGGAGGATTTCCTAGAGGTTGTTCTACCACTTTCTCTCGTGCCTAAGCACGATCCGGAGATTTCTCTCCCACGTGAGAAAGTTTAGACCGCCAAGCTTGTCCTTTTCAAGGATGGAGCGGAGAGAGAGATTGTTAGTGCTAGTAACGTTAGTTGTCATCTACAAATTAAAACTTGGTTTTGCAGATAAACTTTCTAATCATATATCATCAAACCCATAAATAATATATATTAGACCTAGGACCCATATTTCACATACTTGACGCAAGGTTTGGGCACTTCCCGCCAAGTCATGCTATTTCTGGTAGGTAACACCCTGTACCAATCGTACCTAACTGATACGACTCCTAGAACCTCGTAGAGCACTTAGACCCAGTCTAGTATGTTTAACTCTACTCTAGTGCTTTTTGGGCCGGGACTCCCGATTATCACCAAAATAGATCGCACCACCTAAGACAGCATGAATTCTGGCCGGGACTCCTGATTATCGCAGAATCTTTCATGCCCTTCCCGCAATGGTTTGAACCCAGATGCCCAAGGTTTGGGCACTTCCGACACCCGAGTACCATTTAACAGCAAGGGTGTACCATTAGGTGGGTAGCACACTGATCTAAGATTTTCTTGGGTTTTACTATTAAGTTTAAAACTTAATTTTCCAGTTTTTGAAAAAAACATTTCAAAACTAACTGTTTTAAAACTACGATTTATATGTGTACCTAAACTAGGTGCACAAAACGGCCTTTATAAGTTCCAAACTTATAATGTTGACAAAACTTTTAAATTTATAAAAATTTAACTAACACGACTAACAACCTGTAGTTGTATTCTAGTTTGCCATAAAATGTGGTTTTTCACTGTTTAATAACAACCTGTTATTAAATCCCCTTTTTTTTATTTAGCATCATATAAATGTCACATATCTATATGAAAAAAATAAATAAAAGAACCACAACCACGCAGATAATAATAAGCATATAAAGCCCTATAGTTTTGCCAACTAATCCTAAGGTCAAACCTAAGGATAAAGTGACTTGGAATCGCCTTCTTGATGTGTTTCTCCCACTAGCCTTGACACCTCCCCAAAGTGTCCGTGCTTCGCGTGAAGAACACCGTTTACTTCATCACCCTCTTCGAGTCCATCTTGGTGGAGGGATTAAATTATTACTAATCTATTACAAATACAATATTGAATGGGGTTGTAATTGGCACGCAGGCCTCCCCGAACCAGTACAATATTACAAATAAGAAAGGGATTGTAATTGGCACGCAGGTCTTCCCAAAATCAAAAGAAAAAGAAGAAGAGGAAAAACAAGTCCTAAGTCGGCAAAATTATAGTTATATGTACCACAACGACGCAATTATATATAAGTACTATATATATAAAAGACAACCACGCAGTTATAATATATAAACAATAAACTGTGTTGTTAAGCACATAACCTGATTTGTTCAAACATTCTCATTTATTCTTTTGATCAATACCTATTAACCAAAAATGAGAATTATGATATTCTAATTAAATTTATTTAACCAAAATAGTTTTTCAACAAAAATTTAAAAAACTTGATCTCATTCAAAACTTCAATGAAATCCTCATGTCGAGTTTTCTTACTAGTTTTCCAAAAACTTAAAACCCGACACCATTTGGTCATTTAAAAAACATCTTGTTTATTTCTCCATTCCTTATATAAACCAATCCTTTTAGAATTTATTTTAAACGACTGAACTAGTCATAATAAATAAATAACTAAGATATATATTTTAACTAAAACTTAATTAAAATATATAATACTGGTTTATATAAAACTTATTAATCTTAAAACTCAAAATTAATAGTCTTGTACTTAACCGGAAAGCTAACTTGGACCGGGAACACATTTGGGCTGTAACCCACTTGAGCCGTGATCTCTCCTGGGCCGAATGCCCTTGGACCGTGGTGCCTTGGGCCGAGACCACCTGGGCCGGAAACCCTTAGGCCTCGAAATACCTTGGGCCGAAGCCCACCTGGCCCTTAGCGCCGCTAACGATCACCACGAGGCCCATTTTCCGATTAATACATAAAATAAAGTATTTTAAATCCTTTTTAACCTATTAAAACTAACTGTCTTAATATACCGATTAAAAACTGGATTTAATTCAAAAACCAAAAAATATTAATTATTAATATTAACAAAACTTGTTTTATTAATAACTAATTATCCTAAAACTTGATTTCAACCTTTTTAAACAAAAAGTTCAAAAAAAATGGTTAAGATTTAGTTTTAGATAAAAATTTTATCCCTTTTTAATCGTTTAAACACAAACATGGTTTAAACCTAACTGGTTAAAATCAAACCTTTTATCAACTGGATAAAAACAGAAAACTTGTTTTTATCCCTTATGGTTTTCGAAAAAACGTGAGGAGAAGAAATAAGATGGAGAAGATCATTCAACTATCAAACAAACAAACTAACTAGATAAAACAGGTTTAACTAATTAAACAAACTGTTTAATTTTCTTGATCAAACTTATCATTATCCAAAAATCATAACCTTTTCAACCATTCAAACTAACTGTTTGAATTTTCTGATTAATAGGATTAAAACTGATAGCAAAAAACAAAACGTTTTTGCTACCTATTGATTTTCGAAAAGATTGATAGCAATATTAAGATCAAGAACTAAAAACCTTAAATCTAGAAACAGATAAAACTAGAAACTATGGATCATAGAGCCGAGGCTCTGATACCACTGAAGGGTTTTTGACCTGACCAAACCACCCAATGACACAAACTGGTCAAACATGGATTTGATACTACTGGTTCAATCCTAAAAGCTGAACTGAATTGAACACAACCCTCTAAACCCCAAAAGGGTTAGGATCTTTAAACTAATGATCAACATAGCTTCCAACAAACAAACAATCCTCAGAAAAGGTTACAAGAAAATATACCTGATCAGAAACAATAGGATTGCTAAAGTAAGTCCACCACTACTGCACCTCCTTGGAACTAGCTGCTAGACCGCTCCTGGATCACCAACCAATGATTCTCAAAAACCGAGAATGTGTGTGTGTATTGCATCGACCTCTAATCGCAAACACCCTCGGTTGTTCTTCTCCTTCGGTTTCGACTTGAACAACGAGAGAGAGAGAGATAGGCCAAGAGAGAGAGTGTTCAACGAGAGAGGGAGAGAGAGCCGAGATCGACGAGAGAGAGAGAGAGGGAAGAAGAGTGGTGGTTAGGTTTAATCTTCCTTGTTCACTTTTCATATATATTAATCCTTAAGGCTTAAGGATGTATATATAAGGATTAAATGGACCTAAGCCCGTTTAATTAAAAGCACACTGGTTTTAATTAAACTTTCATCTCTTGTCACTTTGACCCCCTGGACTTTACTAGTTAATTAATTAACTATTAATTAACTGGTCCGTTAAATATTAAAACTTAATATTTAATTCTCTTTAAATAATAAATAACTGTTTATTATTTATTTCCTTTCTAATAATTAATACAAACTGATTAATTATTTATTTCTCTTTTTTCAATAATTAATACTACTGATTAATTATTTACTTTTCTCTTTAATAATTAATCCAACTGATTAATTATTTCCACACAGATTTATGGTGAAATCCAACTGTTCTGATTTGGGTGTGTAGCAGTGTGACCCTTTAGTTTCTTATAACATTGGATACAATATGCCCATTAATTATCTCTGCACATAATCCAACATTAAAGAAATAATGTAATTAGAGTTTTAACATAGTTGGGTTTGGTCCATTAGGGTTTCATATTAAGGTTTATAGCCTACCATTGTACTCTATATATAGTCTTCAACATAATACAATATACTAACGGAGTTTTCATTATTCAACAGTAACAAGTATTAGATTATTTGATTAAGAAATGGGTGAGTTTGATTCGGAAAGCATCAGTTGAGTAGTTCATGAATCGACAAGTATGGGGTTAAGTCCCTAAAGGGATTCCCTTAGATCAAAAAGTGCCCAAGGACATTGGATTGCAAAGTGCCACACACTAGATCGCAAAGTTCCACAAACACTGGATCGCAAAAGGACACTGCATCGTAAATTTCCTTTTTATTTTTTACTAACATGCATGAACTTGTAGATTTTATTCGTTGCTAATGTTTGATTACATTTTTAAACAATCTATGTAATATACGAATATCTAGTATAGTATATATAGACAAACATGTACGAATTACAAATTACCAACAAAAATTGAGAATTTAGCATAATTTATTTTTATTCTTGATAAAGTTTCAACACAAAAGCTATATTTCCACTGTATTCTACTTCAATAGATCATGCTATTCTCAAAAGTCAGAATCTTCCCTAAGTTTCTAACCTTAATTTAATATTTGTTCATGTGTTATCATTATTTATAATTCAAAACTTTAATATAAGTTTCTAAGCTTACTTTTATCTTTATTGTCATTATCAAATTTATGAAAACTTGTATCAAACAAGATTTTGTGCTCTGCTGTCCCTCACGTTCCCCTTCACTTGTTGTTTAAGGAAACTTAAATTAAATCATTTACACAAATAAATAATTAAAAAATTGTCTTTATTAACATATTTCTAGTTCACTTCATAGACCATTTACTAGAAACAATATGTCATAATTGCTTAACTTTTAAAGTTATATCGATGGTCAACATTGTTGACATTTTCATTACATATTTGGTTTTTTAGATTAATATATTATTGGTTAAAGTGTTACGACCTTTTATATATAAAATATTGATCATGTTGGTTACGGGTTCTTTCATAGTTTAAGTAAATTGCATAAAAATACAGAACTTTGTTTCAAGTATTATTATATACAATAAACTTCTTATTTTAAAAAACAATACAATCAACTTTCATTATTTTCTAATTATATGTAAGTTGTTGTATATAATGAGAATTATAACAAAGTTTATTGTATACAATGGTAATTAAATATCAGACACAAAAAATTGTTTGTATACAATAAAAACATTATCAAAGTTGATTGTATTGTTTTAAAAAAAAATTATTGTATAAAATGATAACTAAAACAAAGTTAATTACATTTCATGCAATTTGCCCTTATAATTTTTACAAGAGTTATCTTTGTATTATAACATAACTAGTTTAAATGTCTGTGCAACATACCGATAGCATACATATCTATATCTATATATAAAAAACATGCAAAATTTTCAAAAATAACCATAAATTGAATCTCAATTAACCAATCACAATCTTCAATTTCAAAATTATTCCATTCTCAAAACAATTTTGAAAAGATTAAAAATCGTGAGAAATTTGAATTCAATTTTAATCTATTGGGAGGGGTTGGATGAAAATTGTGAGGGGGTTTTATAAAAGATATGAGGGGGTTTTAAGAAAATGTGAGGGGAGTTTTATAAAAATTGTATACTAATGTAATTAATTATAAGTTGTTTATAAATTATGTTTAGTAATTTGTGATATATTTTGTTTAGAGAAAAAATAATTATATATTTACGACCGTCTCATTTTTATCTATATTTTGGTATAAATTTTATTGTAATATGACACTTTTTTGAAATTAGTATATTCTCATCACAAAGGTGATATTTCATTTAATGCATTATTTTTATTTGAATATATTAATATCTCAAATACACTTTCGAAATACTCATACGTGTACGGGTCAATAAACTAGTTTATGTTAAAACATTCTTTAATATAAATAAAAGATTAATTTTTATCAGTCTAATTAAAGAAACATAACCTTTTATTTAGTTAAAAATCAAATCCATGCTATTAATTTATTCAAAATTGAAACTTTCAATTTTAACCTTACATCATCAAAATTAAAGCCTAAACATCTATTTATTCAAAATTGAAAATTTTAGTTTTGACTTTACATAGTTAAAATCAAAATTATATTATATCTTTTATATAATGTAACTTGAGATAATTCTTTGTATTATATTAGGTAACTTAAGGATAACATCAATTTGAAACAAATCCTTATCTATTGCAAACATACATAACTTATAGTATCCTGAATTTTGAACCAATTAGAGAATAATACAAGTATTAATTAACACCGATTTATTTGAATCACCTTACGTAACATATTACCCCTTAATAATTTAAAAAAACAAGACTCATAAGCTTCTTATTAAATAGCTTAACTGCATCGTTGATCCATTCTACATAAGGTTTTCCTTTTGTGCCAAACCAATTTGACCCAAACTAAACACCGCAATCTTCCTACCTCCCACATTGTACAACGTCTGATTTATTAATCAAATATATATTTCAGATTCCCAAACACAACAATTAGCTAAAAAGTAAAACATCACAAAAATAAAAGTAAACTAAAATTGACAACTTGAATCATGGTATACTCAAATGAGGATAAAATGTTGAAGAATGCTTCAGCAATGAAAATTAAAATCGTTTTAAGTTTGTTTACTTTTAATTGTTGAGAATATTGTTGCACAAGAACTACTGCATATTGATCAACCGTATACATCTTGCTCGTTGGGTAACTGCTAGGTATCAAGTAGTTGTTAATGTAATCATTGCTTCCTATGTTTGCTAAGTAAATGCATTTCCGCGGGTACTCATTGGTAAATGTCTTGTTACTTTACAAGGCCGAAAGGCGTGAAATTGTCGCTATGTGATTATGTAATTGCCTATAACACCTTAGGGTGCGTTTGGTACAGAGAATGAAATTACAGAGAAATGATTGCAGAGAATGGAATTGCAGAGAAAGGGAATTAGTCTGGAGAAGGAGAATTGAATCTTCTGTTTGGTAGCACAAAGATTTCAGCAGAGAAATGTAACAGAGAATTATTTCTCTTGTTTGGTAGCACAGAGATTTTAACAAAGAATTGTACCAAATTTATTATTTGCATTTTAACAAAAAATTATACCAAATTTATTATTTCCTCCGGCACGGCGGCACCTTTGAAGCTACAGAACAACCATTGAAAAGACGATTTTCATCTTCATCCACCAGATTGCAGTGAGGACACAGAGTTGACAACAGCAGCACTCCCCTTTTTTGTAAATAGAAAAAAATATGCAGCACTACTCTTAAAATAAAAATAAATAAAATGATGTTGAACAATTGATTATAAATATATGAAAATAAATCAGTCAAATCACAAAAAATATTATTTCTTTTAAGCTAGCTGCAAACATATATTTACCTAGATCTTGACATAATCCTTTCTTTTAAACTATACATACTGACAGACACACGTATATGTATTTAATATTCGTTTCTTTTGAGCTGTACATAAACACACATATATAGACACATTGAATTACTATGTATTTAATATTTCTTTCTTTTGAACTGTACGTACAGACTCATTATGGCATATATGTTTTGTATTATATTTATATATATGAGGTCGCCGCCGCTGGGAGTTTGCCGCTGCTTGTAGGTCGCCGCTGGGAGGTTGCGCTGCTGGGAGGTCGTCGCCACGGGAGGTCGTCGCTGCAGGAGATCGCTGCTGCTGCTGGAGGAGGCGCGCAGAAGACCAACGGCTACAGCTTTCGTCGCCGGCGTGAAGGAATCGCGAGGAGGTGACAATAGAGATCGGCGTGAAGGAGGGGACGATCGTCGTCGAAGGAGGGTCGGGAACGTCGGCTATCGAAGGGCAGAAGGTTATGGAAGAGAAGAGGTTGCGATTGAACCAACTCTCCGTGTTTTTAATTAAATCCTCCAGAGAATTAGAAAATCAATTCTCTCCATTTCTCCTCTTATGGCAGAGAAAAGAAACTAGAGAATGAGAATTCAATTTTTTCTCTAAGTGCAATTCTCACATGGAACCAAACAAGGGAATCCATTTCCATTTCCATTTCTCTGCCCTTAAATCTCTCTACCAAACACACCCTTAAGGTAAGCAACAAGATGGATTCTAAATGGATCAAATTAAAATTCATGTTGATAGTGGGAGTTTGTTGGTTTTGTCATCATAAGATGCATTTGTAGTCTGTCTGGCTTACAACATAAGATGCATTAAAAAATTATGTTCAACAAAAATAAAAACTGTTTGATGGTTTTGTCATCATCAAATAGGGGGAGTTTGTTGGTCAAATGATCTTATTAGTTAAGATTTGATGAGACAAAGTTGAGTTTGTAAGATATATTCTAAATACAACTTAAACAGAATTATGAAGCTTGGTCAGACTGAGCACTTATAGTGTTTCAAACTGAGCATAAGTTGAGTATAGGCTAAGCATTATAGTTGATCAGCTTAGACTATATCTTAGTCAGTGTATCTATATGTTTGATAAGTTGTGTGTCACCTAAGGTATATGTTAAATAGTCAGCTTGATGTGTTTCAAGCTGAGTGACTCTGCCTTTTGGCTAAGTCAGCTCAACAGAGTTGCTAAGTCAGTTCTAGCTAACTCTTATGACTTCTAAGGATGAGTTACTCATTATACATGTTTGATATCGAGTTAGTTCTCGATGAACTCAGTTTGATGAGTTTCAAGCTGAGTAACTCAGCCTGACGAAAGAAGTCAGTTTAATTGAATTTAAATATGTTTTAAATTCTGTTATTCTCTATCTACGGCACGGGTAAGAATATTTTAGACTCAAGATTGAAGATTCAAGATTTAAATTTCAAGATTATCCGTTAGTTTAAAAATAACAGATTAGGATAGGTTCTAGTTTGTTAGGTTATGTAGAACAGGGTTATAAATACTTACCTACTAATTAGCTTAGAGGCAACGTGTGTGTTACATATCTTGATACATTGATTGTTTGGTGATCAACATGATCAAGTATTCACAGATTGCCAACAAGAGTTCGTGTGGTCGATCTTCACGTTCGTTGTGAAGTTGGTTTGTATTCAATCTGTAATAAATCATGTTTAGAGAATTAGGTTGTGTTTATAATCATTAGTTGATTGTAGACAGCAAGTTTGATCAATTAGTTTGAGAGATTGAGAGAATTGAATTGTATTTAGTGTGTATACATCAAGTGTTTCATACTTGATAATGATTGTAATCATCTTCTTATTAATAAAAGCATTCAGTTTTATTCAAGTTGATTTATGTAACACTTTTTATTGATTTTTTCAATTTTTCGCAGAAAGTGTATTTAACCCCCCTTCTACACAATATTTGCTTGTTGATTATCTCACCAAGGGACCAACACTATTGTCTGTATTAAATATCTATTATATGTGAGAAACATATATATTTATCTTTTTTTATATAACCAAAATATATATACATAAATAATAGTACATTAAAAGCTTGATACACATAAGTCCAACCGTATAGCTTAACCCAAAAGGATCATATAGGCCATCGGGTGCCTCATGTTTCTTGTTCAACACCTGGACGCCCCCTTTGTAGTACCCGACGGGTGAGCTTTCGGTTACCCACTCTACCTCCCCTCTCTCTTTGGTTTCTCGTATCACTCTCAAATTCCCTCTTCTCTCTCTTACATATATATATATATATATATATATATATATATATATATATATATATATATATATATATATATGGGAGAGTTCATGCGAGAACCGTTGTTAGTGCGAGAACCGCGAGAACCAATCTCGGCCGTTCCTTGGATATAGGAAGTTTCATGGATGGTGAGTATGGAGGGATAGAGTGTGGCAGAGTGCATGTGAGGAATTCATGGGTAGGCAATGACATTGAAAGAGAAAAATTGTACGGCTCAGATTGGTTCTCGCACTAAGAGTAAAAATGAAAGGAGAGGAAAAACAAAAAGATGATATAACATTGATGTAATGTTTAATAAAAAAAAAAGAAAACAAAGAGTCATACGTATGACTTGATAAGAAATTTAATACATAACTAGTTTTGTTTAATTTAAATAGTTTAACATCCTATGTATAAACAAGAGGATAGTTAAAGTTAATTTTAATTGTTTATGTATATTAAAAACAATTGTAAAACATACAAAAAGTATGAACAAATAATACCCCATTAATACATATATCGATAACAAATACCCGTATATAAATAACATCACAAATTAAAATTACAAATAACGTTAGAAAACAAAAATAACAATTAAAGAAGGTACTTGAAGTGATATGTTATGATGCATGTCATTTTCGAAATAATTCCTAAAATAAAATAGTATCACAAATCAAATGAAAATTCAATGTATTAATCTAATAAACTGGTATACGTGTTTACATAAATAACCACGAAAAATGTATCTATTAAATTCTTTGAATATATTTTCTTGTTAAAATATTTTAGTCTTAACAAATCAAATTAGCTAACAATAAAAATCTTGAACAATATGCAATTAAGGTTTAAGGTTTTTGACGTAGAAACAATTAGTTATAAATATAAGATAATGACATCATAACTCTATTCTTTTAATATATACTAGAAGCAATGATTTAAAACCCAGGTTTTTAGTTGACCCGGTCTCTTGACCGGGTCGCTGGTCAACCGGGTCAACCGGTCCAACCGCCGGGTCAACCCGGGTCATGCCTTTTTTCCTTTTTTTATATACCTGCATATATGTGTTTATATATATATATATATATATATATATATATATATATATATATATATATATAAGCTGCCCAAAATAATAAAAAAATATAAACCTACTATATTATCAATCTAAATACAACAATTAACTTCAACACACAATACCAAAAAAAAAACATTCAAACATCAAAGTTCAAAGTTCAAACATCAAAGTTCAAAGTTCAAACAACAAATTTCAAACAACAAAGTTCAAACAACAATTGCTTATGATCAAAGCAAATTAAAAAGTTCAAGTCATAGGAGTATTGAAGGCATCAAGTTCGCGATCACTTAGTATATGAAATTCACTATCATCCCCAACGTTGTCATCATCGTCATCATCATCAACAAGAACATAACCACTTGAGTTTCCTACAATATCAAAAAATAAGACTAGTAAAGTAGTAAACTAAGATTATAATAACAAATTACTTTATGTAAAATCAAAAAAATGAAACCTTGTGTTTGAGAACCCGGTTCGTGCTCTTGCTCATCAACCATATTCTCTAAATCATCAAAATTAAGTTCTCCCTGCGGCTCTTCTTCAACCACCCAAAATTCCGTCTTATCAATACATTCATAGTCTATAAGATCATAAGATCTTTTATCAACCTTGAGCCTAGGAAAAGAATCACCAAAAATATACAATGTAAATATAGAATAACAATATTAATAGATAAAAACATTTACTACGACAAATTTTACCTATTTTGTAAACGCAAGTTGTAATGAACATATACAAGATCATTTAGCCTTTGATGTTTCAACCTATTCCTCCTTTTTGTGTGAATCCTTTCAAAGGCACTCCAGTTACGTTCACAACCCGAAGATGATGCCGTTTGACTAATATCCTAATAGCAAACTTTTGCAGTTTCGGATGATCTCCACCAAATAACTTCCACCACGCGGCTAAAAAAAGAAATAGTTAGCAAAAAATTTATTTCATAATAATATGAAATAATGACATATAAAATTTAAATATTACCTGGTTGAGTACTAGTACGAGAGACAATAGCAGAATCCCTACCAAAAGTACCTTCACTGTCACGAAACTTACCTAAAACCATTGTCACATCTAAGATATTTGTACTGGCATAATGAGATTGAGACTCTATTGGTGCTTTGTCTCTAGATTCCATGTTTCTACAAAACCAAACCTTTAAAGATTACAACACTAGTTTTAAAACTCAACACAAGATCAATTAACTAATTTACTAATTCAAGATCAAGATTACAGAAATTATAGATTACATAATCTTGAATTTATGAATTACATAATATATATGAAGATTACAAAATTTATGGATTACATAAATTAAATAACTTACTAAATCAACATTACAAAATTTACTAATTACTAATTACTAATCTTGAAGAATTTATGCATTACTAAATCAAAGTACATTGACATATAGCTAATCCAACAAACAAATCTTTCAAAGCTACTAGTTTGTCATCAAATCAAAATAGAACAAATCTGTCAAAGTAAATTAATAAATTGAGACCTTTATCTAATTAACTTGAACAACAAATTAACAAATTAAGAAATTAACTGTAGGAAGCTACAACCATACACAAGATACATTTATCTACACAATTTGAGCAAAAAAGTGAAGGTTGGGAGGAGGAGAAACAATAAAGAAAATTTTAATATCAAGCATGTACCTCAAATAGTCAAATGTACTGGTTAACAAAATCCGACGAGGAGGATGCGCTGGAGGTCGATCGAGGTGGTAGCAGAATCCGACGAGAAGCAGAGGCGGTGGCTATCGGTGGCTATCGAAGAAGAGGGTGGCTATCGCTGTTTGCATTGGTGAGTATCGAAGAGGAGGGAGTGTCGGCTGTCGATTAGAAGGGTTAGGGTTAAAACTTAAAATTTAAAACGTATTTTTTTAATTGGAAGCCGTGTCAATGACCGGGTCAATGCGGGTCGAAGACACCGGTTCAACGCGGGTGAACCATAAACCCGCCTGGTCACTGCGATTCAAAAGTAGCCAAAAACCCGGCCTTAATCAGCCCGCCCTCATGACGGGGTCAACCCGGGTCTCAAAACATTGACTAGAAGACTAGACTAGATTATATGTTCGTGTAATATACGGTTGATTCAAAAGTACTAAATGTTAAGAATAAATAAAAAAATAATAAATAATAAAACCATGTGTAACACCGTGTTTTCACGAGCTTAACATCAGAGACAATTTAAACTTTTTAAACTTATTTATCAAAAGCTTGTAGCAGAATTAATCACCATTTACAAAATATCAGATCGTTATCTGAGTAGTCAATATTTCATATAACAGGTGTTACCACAACTTACGACTGACCATCGGATCACATGCATATAAAAAACAATTAGTGTTCCACAAAAGATACCTAACACAATTACCCATGAGTAACCCCAGCTAGCCAGGCCATCAGTCACTAACCTGTGAAAAAAAAGGAAATCTTGCACCGTTAGCTACAACTAGCTAGTGAGCACCAATTTACACATAAGCATCAATAAGCATGCTAACATAAAAAAGGAACAGCACACAATGTTATACTATTCACATCATGTTGCGGCAACGTGTCGGTAAGAGTCATATCTCGCAGGGTAATCAGTTCTGCTCAACGACCCTAACCGGGGATATCAGCAACAACCATTCGCACTGGTGGGGGAGCGAAGAGCAGTCCACCCAACGCGTTACGGAGTCAGATCAACTCAACCAGTTCCGGTTTGTACCGAGAACCCCATTTCATAACCAGTTCCGTCTTACGCCGAGAACCCCATTACATAACCAGTTACAGCTTACGCCGAGAACCCCATCTTCGTCAAGGAACGGTGGCCTGCAGAGCCGTCACTAAGCGTATACATTCGAGTGCCGTTAATCCCCCACTTTCAGACCCTATTGGGCCCCCAGGGACCAGCCTACACGGCTGACCTTAACCAATCCCAGGAACTGTGGTACAGTCCCCCAATTGTCCGGACATATATTCAATAACAGATAACTTATCCAATTAGGATCCAATTACATGTGCAATACAATAATCTAACATAGCTGATCCAATCAGGATCCAATTACATGTATATACATTATCACATTATCTTCTGCTCATTCTTGATGAGCAGAATACAAGATTACACTTTAAGTATAGCATACGGTCATCACATAAGTCATAACACTACACGGGTCTATCTCGTATCACTTCACTTATCTATCGTCACTACCATTTAATTATAACACTGTACTTTTTGATTAACTTTAAACTGCGTGCGGAAGCTTAATTACTATAATTACTTTATAAACATAGTATATATACATCATTTTTCCATTTTGCCATTACAAAATTTCCACACAGTGTTAATTTCAAAACAGGCTCTTAAACAAAATATCAGTCATCAGAGTAGGTGGTCTGTAAAAGATGATAGTGGGGAATTAGCACAAAGCTAAGTGAGGGAATAGATATTTAAGCATACACAAGGCATACAGCCCAAACACATAGCTCATAATCCCAGGAGAACCGGTGGTGTTGCAATCACCTACAACCATATGCCGGCCAAGCATAGGTTTACCGATAGCCCTGCTAACATGGACAGCAGTACCAGCCCCCTTGAGTGCAACAAATGCCCCTCAAGATCAGATACTGTAAATCCCCCAAGCAAAGGCCCAGCCGCTCACCTCATGCTGATCTCCAAAAATAAACATGTATACATATTAAACAAGACGTAAAGTCCAATGAGCATAGTTACAATCAGGATATCACATCCTGCATACCCAAAGATATGAATCCACTCACCAAATCCTACACGGCTTAACACACTCAGGAGGCTATCTCATTGAGTCTTCTCAGTTCCAGAGAACATGTAAACACAAGTCAGTATATATTTCACAATATTGCTTCATAATAAGCAATATACTTATTATATATCATATGTGCGCATATATATCATGTATAACTCATATACATCATTTAATGTAATCCAATTCATATGCGGTTTTATTGTCATAAATCCAAAACTGGTCAAAAGTATTAAGGAAATGTCTAAATCTCAAATCCCTTATAATCCATGCGGTTTTATCACAAAACCGGTTAAGTTCACAATTTCGTATAATTCATGTTCTTGACTGTTTTGATCAATTTCTTCATTTCTGATCTAATATTGTTCATGCACAAGAACATATATTTCCAGAAAGCTTTATGTTTACATAATAAACAATAATCCATAATGATTACTAACATGCAAACATCCTAAATTTATAAAATTCAAGTAGCATACGGTTTTTTATACACTTTCTATAAAATTGAATATAAATAACAATTATTAATCAAATATACTAACCTTTATGAATCGGATTCTTCAATAATCAAATAATCAACAAGAAATCAACAAGATGAAATTCCTATCTTTCTTCTTTCTTCGGCAGAGAGAGTCACCAAGAAAACACACACACACACACTTTTGATCTTGCATGTAAAATGGTGTTGGTGACAAGTTTAGGTGGTTAAATGTCATCAAAATATGCCACCTAATAAAACACTAATCTCATATTTTGACACCTCATGTTCCACTAACCTCATATCTTGACACCTCATGTTCCACTAACTCAATATTTTAATTTAATTAATTAATATTTTCTAATTAAATAAAATACACATATTAATTAAATCCACATATTCAAATTTATAATTAAATATTACTTAGACTAATTACCTTATTAATCTAGGCCAGTAGAGAGGGTGTTACATTAATCATCGTACACGTCATCATCTAACATGTCAATTCATAACATACCTCGAGCGCGCACATGTATCACACACAACAGTTAGCCCTACTTACTGAGTCTCATGGGAAAACCGGTACTCACCTGGAGTCCTCACTAGGCAGATACGCCACTCGTGTCTTCCGGTTCCTCAAGTACACCTAACACATCATATACACGCTTGGTTATCACTTACATATAGCACACTCGGGTCAGAATGCAAGCTAAACAAGCTGTCAGAACTGGACTACTGCTTGCGATCGCAAGGCAATGTCTTATGGTCGCAAAGGCCCCGTAACCACATCCCTTACGATCGCAAGGGTACTCTTTGCGATCGCAAGAGGCCTTCTACCACAAACTCATGCTTACGATAGCAAGGGCAATCCCTTTTGCCCGCAAGCATGGTTCTAGGATTGGGTACAATCGCAAGTTATGTACCTACACTCGCAAACCTTATTTCCTTCGCCCGTAGGCGGTAACATCACCTAAAACATATCCTTACGGTCGCAAGGGCCTTACCCTGCGATCGCAAGAATCACAGACAACCCATGCGACCGCATGCACATGCCATACAACCGCATGGACCCCCCATGCGACCGCATGCACATGCCATGCGACCGCATGGATACCAGTTACAGTGTTCTTCGACTCTGTTCGCGTACAGCCCCCGAAAATCACGTTTTAACCACTTTAATCGACCCACAAACTTGTTTCAAACATCCATACACTTCGTTTGGCATCAACACAATCTTACAAACATGTTTTTTTGACACAAATCACACCTAAAACACAACTTACACACCTAGAATGGACTCAACACCTCCAAACCCAAGAATTAGGCTTCAAACTTAAAGAATACAAATTAACCACTTGAATCATGCTGCAACTCTTCTTTCTACTGATTTCTTGGATTTCTTCTTCAAAATTTGAGAGAGTGAAGCGTGTGTGTATCTCGTATGTATGTATGTATGTTAATGTGTGTTTTTTTTACTTCAACAGGGTATAAGGGAAAGGATAAGCTGACCTTGAGGTTTATTTAATAAACCTCGGGTACTTTTGTTCCCCTTTTTCAACTTACAACTTGACACACGCTAACCCGTCTCAACTAACGGGGATATCTACGGAATCATTACACGAAACCGTTTAACACTTTATCACTTTTACTTATTAACTCTAACTTTCACATAACACCTCATATATCCACTTTAACCAACTAATAACTCAAGTTAATAACTAAAACACTTAATTAAAGTTAGGGTACAACCATCTAACCACAAGGTACAACTAGTCACAACTAGACCCAATTTCACGATGTTACAACATGAGTAAAATGAGAATTTAAAAAAATAACGACAGCTGTTGTCAACAACCAAACAAGCGTTGGAAAAGTCGATGTAACAGCAGAAACGTGGTATCATGATACGAAGAGACGTGATCGTATTTCTTATACAAGATATCGATCATTATTATTATAATTAAAAACAATAGCGTTAAGTGTTTATTAATTATATTAAAAAAGGATTTAAAATGATTATCTTCTAATATTCTAATATATATAAAAGACTAACTTGAAAAAACTTATTAGATGATCTAGACCCTTCATTTAATAAAAGTTTTAATCTTAACCGTTAATTTCTTTAGTTCTAAAATTTTGATTTTGACTTTTTAAAGTCAAACTAATATGATTTAGATAAAGATAACCCTTAATTAATTAATTATAAATATCAATAAATTATAAGCAATTAAATAATTAAAGAGTTGTATTTTAAATCCTTTAATTGGATAAACATCATAATTAATTGATTTATTGTTGTTAGTTAATTAACTCTTTATTATGTAATCTAAATATTATATTCACCAAATTATTAGTTTTATTATTTAAAATATATTATAGTAAGTTCAAAGTATTAGTAAATTATCTGCAATAAATGTTTGACCATATTGCTTCTACTTGTAACATAATGATCGATGATTGTATAAAAAAATATAATCACGTTTCGTATCCTAATATCACGTTTTTCATCCATTACGTCGATGCTTCAACCATTGTTTTGGGTTTTGACATTGTTTGTCACCATTTTGTAAAAGTCATATTTCTTTCGCTAATTATTAGTTTTTATCAATTTTTAAACCAACACGTTATATATTTAAAGACATTAATTAAAATCTCCTAATACAAAATAATTTTAAATTATTTAGAATATTTTTAGAAAGACATTATGTGATCGTTAAATTTTTTAGAATATCTTTTACCAATCAAAATCCCCTAATTCAAATTATTCTTGGAATTTTTACCCACTAATCAACTCTGTTTATTTTCTAAAAGCTAACAACTATCGATGCAAATATGTAAGTCAATTTTCTTTCTTAACCATCGTCTGATTTTCATGAATGTTTATTGATTTGTAATCGATATATAGATTTATGATATATTTAAGATTTAACATCATAAATGTTTAAAATTCACATCAACAATCCTCGTGTTTATACACGGGGTATTAAACTAGTATAATAATATATTAGAATGGTAAAACTAAGAATTTAGTTACATATGATGTTTTTTAAATATGTTAAAAAGTAAATATAATATTTATAAACTAAGATGAACAAATACAATATTTTAGTATTTAAGAAGTACATATATAAATTTATCTCTAAAATTTTTAATTTATATCAAAGTCAAGTAAAAAAAATCAAATTTAGATTTTAATTTTTATTAAAATGGTTAAAACTTTAGCTAAACCTAATTTGCTAGAATTAGTTAATAGATTTTAATTTATTAAAGTTATTATTTTTAGAGTAAAGATATACTCGCAAGCCGCAACGGAGGAGTTGAAGCTTCCTAACCACGTACGGAGTCACCGAACGAAAAATGGCCGATGGCTCCCTAACCACGCCGGTCATTAACGACCGAGATTCCGCCGCCGCCGTCGACACCGTAACTGAGGAGTTGAAGCTTCTCGAATACGCTGTGCAGGGCCTGCCTGCTCAGCCACTGAAAGACCTGATTACGCATGAGGTTTGTGCGTTCTGTCTTCACTCTCTTACTACACTTAACATTCTTCTGACAAGCATTTTGTTTTTAGAAATTATTTTACTAACTTGTGAGATTGTTATCGGCTACGCACTTCGCATCTGCAAGGAATGAGTTTATACAAGTAAATTCAAGGGTAAACTGATATAAGTAGAACATAAGTTTTGTTCATTACATTTAACATGTTCTATGAATAAGAATATCACCTAACTGGACATGATGATGAAATTGCTTACATTAGGCAGGAATGCTTGATTTGCTGCAAAAGTGCAAATGCATAGCATAATATACTCCATCAAAACTTATTTGTGACAATGTGACGATTTAGGTTTTTTTTTCCCTTCTTTTATCCACATTATTATTTAACAAGTCTGCAGATGGATGTCTTTGATTATGCAACAAGGAAGTCAGGTTGATCCATGTGTACTTTTTTAATATCATTTGTATTGAAAATGCTATTTTGACTATAGATGCTTGTACACCGGAGAATACGTGTGAATGAAATCCATCTCTTTAAATTGTGTGAACCCTTTAGATATGACTGTACCTTTGGATAAATCTACAAGTCAATATGATGTTACTTTCTTTTTGGGATTAAGGATCATTGTTTTATACAATCAAAGAAAAGTCCTGATTAAATTTATTCAATTTAATGGATGTGAAGATGTTAATAAAAGCAGATAATCGTAAAGAAAGAAAGGTAGTGACTGCCTTTTTATATTTCTTCTTTGCTTGTGGTGGTGATTGAGCGTCTTGATTGCTTTCATATGGCGCAGGTGTGTGCGCGATGCATTTTTCGACTACTTAGCATCCATGAGGGTATATATGCCATGGTCTCCCCAAAAGTCCTATATTCCTTCATTGAAAAAGCAATTGAGGTGGAAGCAGCGTCAACAACCAAGAGTTCTGGAGAAACTGAAGATGTGAAAAGTTTGCATTCATCACAAGAGTCAGATGTGAAATCAAGTATTTGTTCAGTTTGTTTAGGTGTACTGCAATTTAGTTATCGGGATGAGAGAGATATGTTGGTGGAGAAGGATCATGCAGAGGGATTTGCCATTGTAGTTGCCGATATTGTCAAAGAGAAGGGCCATGAATTCACCAGCTTTTCTCTTGAAGTATCGTTGCCTTCGCTTATCACAGAAAATGAACAAGTTATTCTGTAAGTTGTTTAGTGATTAGTCAAGTGAGTTTTTAAATCAGTGAATTGCGTAGAAAGGAATGTACTTTAGTTCAATTTTTATTTTCGCGAACATACTTTCATAATCAATGTTTTGTTGTTATTATTTTAAAAAGCACATATTTTAGAATTCGGTAATCAGGTAGGCCAGTGAACTTGGTACCAAAATGTGTCTTTTTTAAAGTCTAGACTGTAGACCACATAACGTGCATTTTGAAAATATGTTTCTCAAAATGGAAACTGAAACGAAGTATGTATCATTTGCATAAATTATTAGTGATAATAATCAATTAAATTAAATCCATCTTTACCAAAAAGTGATTATATTATATAAGTATAACAACCAAATCTATTTATGAACTTTTTATTATATTAGAAGTATATACATTTAGACTTGGTACCCACGACTCCACGAGCCATGGATATGGATTAAAGTGTTCAACTTGTGTACTAAAATGTGGTATCCTATAAGTATAGATCCTATAATGTTGATTTAGAGAGAAGTTTTTCTAATGAAAACCAAATGTCTTATGTACGTAACTTGCTATTTTCTAGGAGAGATCATGGTCTGTCAAAAATGCATAAAAGGGTATTCATATATTCATGGGATTAGTTTTCTAATATGGGAGTTTGGAACAGCGAAACTCTGAGTGACTCTATAAACTTTTTGCATTTTTCATTTTTCATTTAAATTTGTAATACTACCTAGGGGTGGCAATTCTCGACATGACACGAAACCCCACGGAAATAAATGAGTTTTGTGTTGACACATATAATAAACAGTTTGGGTTCGGTTGACACGTATAATAATTGGGTATGGGTTAGAGTCATACATAAATTTCGCGGGTCGACACGTGAACCCGTTTAGTATTTTCTAGGAATTTTATCTTCTTCATATATAAACCAAGTTTTGATGTAATTATCTTCCAGACTCCTGCAATCCACATTGTTGATATATTTGGTTTCTGAAAAATTAAACAAGAAAGCTCTTGATGTTAAAAATTATGATTTTGTGTCACCAGTCACCACATATAATTTTTAAACCTGCTGACCTTCCAACACATTGACCCGATTACAACTCGTCAACCCTCTAATAATCCAGCAACCTACAAATGACCCGCTAACACGCTAACCCGTATACTTATATGGGTTAAGCAGGTCGCACATATACGAGTTAGTGTTTGGGATGCTGGCACGAATAAATAAACAGGTTACGTACAGGTCATGTTCTTTTGACACAAACCAACCCAAATACGACACGATTGACACCCCTATACCTAGTAAATAGCTGGTTCCATTTAAATTATTATCTTTTATATGTTTCAGTTTCTTTTCCTCTTTACTGTTTATGACTTTTTGGGAAAAAAATTGGCCTGTATATATTGTTGAATAACCATCAATTCCATCTTATATCTTTGTTCAGGTCTGATATCAAAAAGAAATATGCTTCTGAAGTTTGGTTTCAAGAGAAATTCTCATCTGAACACATTTCTGTAAAGGATGCACTCAAGCTATCTATAACACATTCCCTTGAAAGATTATTGGTAACTTGACTTCCCTGCAAGACTAAAGAAAAGTTTATTCCCTTTGCTTGAAAGGGCTTCATTTTTACTTTCTAGGTCAAACCTATGACTTTGCAAGCTCAGCGTTGGACGTTGATATTGATTTTGTTATAGATAGGACACCCATATATCTTATTTGCAACAAAATTATCGCTTTTCTATTTATCGAAGAGCTGTGTAGTACACATATCATATCATTATGAATATATATGTTAAGGCTGGCTCTTCAAACGTCAAATTGTTCTTCTTTTGGGGGTTTGATTACAGTTTGCTTCTTTTGTTTTTGTCTTATATGCAATGAAAAAAAAAAATAAAGTTAGATTGAACTTATGAAGCATTTTGTCCATATGTGGATTATGAGACCAACTCTAGAAAGATCAACTTCTGTAATTTTGTAAGGATTTCTAGCAATGCTTGTTGTTTATGCAATTCCGTTATTGCAGGGTGTTAAATCTTGTGTTAGTGATTTTCGCATCCGCTTGACATACGAGCATGCTGAGGCAACATCTGCTGAAAACAAGTCAGGGAAAAACCAACACAACAAGAGAATAAAATCAGGCATGTATGGTTTACATATTCTTCCTTTTCTTTTATAGCCAGTTATGCATACTAACGTTTACTTGTTAATGTCCACTAATTGATCCCCCCCCTCCCCCCCCCCCCCCCTTTCTTTTTCCTATATATTAATTGGGACTCCTTAATATTATTGTAATTTGTAGGTAATGGACTAGTTAAATGTACTAATGGGACAATACAAAGTGGTGATGTTTCTGACTTTAATTCTCAATTAAGAAAGGTAATGTTATTTCTCATAAAGCATTAGATTGATTTGTTTTGTGGATTTTGAAACGCGTTTATTTTCTTCCCTCTTAGGTTGGTCAACCTTGTCAGATGACATTGGTTTGTTCTAGAGCGCCTGTCTATATTGGTGGTCGATATTTGAAGGTATTTTGTCTTTAATCGAAAGGACTTGCTTGGGTTTTGACTTTGTTTGAGTGAATGCCAATTTTTTGAATACTTTCTCCATGTACATGTCATGTGTGCATGGATGGACTGAGATGGTAATTCACCGCCTGTGTATGCTTAAACCCAAGTCAGCAATTATGATTCTCTTTAACCTTTACCTCTTGAAAATGTAATTTAGTAATAGAGTACTTTTGTTCTAGGTTGAGATCCATCATGAATGGTTTGTAAGCCTATTTTAAGTAAACTTTAACATAAGAATGTTATGACATCCATACATGTTTTGTAAATAAATCACAAAGTGCAACATGAAGACATATTTCGAAACAGTTGGCAACTAGACCACTAAAGTTTATAATGTTGAGGAGGGATCACTGATGTGTGAAATCTAGTTATATAAATTAAGTCCAATATTCACCTATTCTAGCACGCACACACACTAGGCAAGTATACCTAATCGTGTAATAACACAGAGACAAGCAAGTAATGGGTGTCGAATCCACAAGGAGCAGTGCAAACATAAGGAATAAAGCAGCCTAATAATTAACCTCAAATGGGGGTTTTCAGTTTTAAGAGATAACTACTAACTAACTACTGATTAAAAGCAGATAAACAAAGCAAATAATGAACATTTGCAAACAACCAAATGAGAACAAGTATCCACCTTAATCATTTCCCCTGTTGTGATATATTTCAAGATCAGTTTAATTGATTACCTGGATTGACTTAGCCATATTCTACTTCCTATTTCATACAACTATTGTGAGACGGATAAGAATAACAACTTCCTATTAATCATCAAAATCCACACAACCTAGTTCATAATTCATCAAGCATATTAAAACAAGTTTAATATAAACCAACCATGTCCGTGGTTGTAAAACCCTAGATAATTACGTTTAGGTTACTGTTTCTAGATCCTGATTGATTTTCCTAGCAAACACCTTGAATTATTCATAGACAAACATTCAAAGAAGAACACATATCATATACACTTCCTATTTATACTCAACATGCACCATGAATCCAGAAACAAGAGATAAAAACCATAAAAATCCAAGCTTTAATTGAATGAACATGAAACAAGTATCAATCCATAGATAAACAAGGAAATCAAAACATATCCCAACTAGGGTTCAATCATAAGGTGAATACAAGATGAGTTTAGCCCATAATCGAGCTTAAACAACAAAACAAAGTCTGAAAACGTATCACTAATCGAAAATTAGACATAGTTTCGACAAACTGGGTTGTTGATGATGATGAATGATGGTGCAATGTGGATCCTCCAAGCTCCGAGGGTGTTTCCTCACCCTCCAGGGTTGAAAACCTCTGATAACGGCGCTTGAAGCGGCGCGAGGTTGATAGAGCTCGAGGCGCAAGCTCTGATTTTGCACGGATCTTCGATTTTCTTCTTCCTTCGACTGTTTTCTTCACATTCTCCATCGCTAGAGTTGTCAACCGTCACGAGGGCTTTAAGGGTTGTAACGTCAGGTTAAGGGTAAAAGGTAGGGAAAGTGGGATTTAAGGTGACTAAGATAGCAAAAACCTAAACTCTACTGAACAACATAACTCACCACTCAGACTGGAGCGGTCAATATGAAACTGATACTGAAGACTGAAAAGAGTTTTAAACTCAAACCCAGTGGGGCATAAGAAGGTATGCACCTTATTCAATTTTTTCTTTTTGTGCAATTTTTTGCTTTTTTTTTTTTGAATTTTCTTCAACTACGCGTTTGGCGAAAACTCGAAGACATTCACATGCTAAAAACCCGCAATTTATTGAAGCGGCATAGTACTTTTTTTAACTCAATAAGGGGACACGCAATACTCACGAAAGACATGTAACCAGCACAATTAAGACTTAAGCTAAAGGCCAAAGAAAGCTAAAATGGAATTGGCTAAACAATTTGGCTAACAAATGAAAAAGGCTAAGGCTTCAACATGGTGTCGAGGGTATCGAGTACTAAAAGTGACTACTACGCATTAACGGGTAGGGCAGATTAGAAAATCTAGAAGTAAGAATTTTTAACGAGAACAGGCTAAAAACAAGGCTAACACAAATGAAGGCCTCTATAAGTGCAATGGTGACAAAACTCATTGTGGTGATCTCGAAAAGCAATCCGGTAACAAGTTCTACAATTTATGCTTGCAGCTATCCTCACACAATCGAAAAAAATTCTAATAAAATATCTATTATAAGGTTCAAAACTCTCGATTATGGAAAATGGGTTAAGTGTTGATCAACAGTGCATGCAATCTCAAATATCATGTTACCAACAATTCATTCATTTGGGATAACCTATAATAATGTGGATTCCAAGGCAAGGAATGAAAGTGGCAAAAAATCAGATTATACTATAGACAAACACTCGAAAAAAAGAAAAGTTAAGTTTACTTAACCCCAATTCCCATACTATAAAGATATGCATTGTCCCCAATGCATTCGAATAAGCAAAGATAGAATTAGGTTAAGAAACTCCCTGGGCTAGCATAAGTGGTGGAGCTGGAGCGTTTGTAGTAAAAATCAAGCATCAATCATCAACAGAGCAACGGCTGCCAAACCAAACAACACTCACAAAGCAAACACACTAAACAAGAACCAAATAAACATACTCATTTGAAAAGCAAATGTCTAACAAATATCCAACAAATATATCAAAGTAAAGCATTGGGATACTAAGGCTCGTCCATATCATCTCTGTGGGGCTCGGACTGGTGGTGGTGCGAACCTGATCCTTAACCTGCATAGAACGGCGGATTAGGCTCATTGGGAGCCCAGTAAGGTGGCGGCTGATATGTTGGAAATGTCTGGTCTCCGAAAACATGCGACAAAGCCTGCCGCTGCCAATCCATCGCGTACTGTACTTGTGACATATGATAGTCACTCCGCCGGTGGTGGTCATGCACCGAGTCCCTAAATGAGTCAAAAGAAACCTCGAACTGTTGCATGCGATCCGTGAGGCCTTGATAAGCTATCCGCGGATCCCACTCCTGCTGGTCAGCCGGAGGCTGGGATGGACCCTTGTCATCTACGTGAACGGGGCTAGCTCGGCGGACGCGGGACGGACGGTCGGGACGAGGCCCCACATGGCCCCATTGCCATACACCCCTCGGCTGCATAAATCCGTGTTCAATCACGTTCATCCCTGCTAGCAGAGTCTCGCCAATAAAACCCATCGGTTCCTGGGTGGTGAGTGAGGCGAGAACACGGGGACGAAGTATCCCAAAATGTTGTGCCAAGCGCGTGACATAACGGCCACCGCAGATGGCGCTAGCGCTCCGTTTGCCTGACGCCTCGGTCAGATAAGCAGCCAAGGAGAACGGGATGTTTATGAATCGAGCCCGGGATATTAGATGGAACAACAGCCACAGATCAGTTCGGTTGACTTTCTCCGGACTCTCCTTTCTTTGGTTAATTGAACATGTGATCATCTGGTGTAGAACACGGTTTTCCAGATTTCGAATGTAGGAGGCCTTGGTGTTTGGCCCCTGATATGCTTGAGCCCCAACTATGGCCCACATGGCATGGAAATCGGTGTCCTTAGTAGGTCCCACTGTGCATTGCTGGTAATACTGCTGGAAGGCGGGCTAGGCTAGCTAAGCGGGTGTGTATAAACCGACCCAAGCGGCGAAGTCGAGAAGGGAGCGACGCCGCCAAAATCTGCCCAGTCGGAAGGATATGGCGTGTGGAGCATAAATGCTTTCCTTGAGATCAGTGACACTCGGCCGGTAAGTAGAGAAAAACTCGAGACACAGCTCGCGGTAAATGGGCTCTCGAGTGTTAAGCGCGATATCCCATGCACGGCAGGTGAACAGCTCTTCCCCAGATGCGCCTCGGAAAGTGCGATGGAGGTATGCGCGGATGTGGTCCGCTTTACCTAGCCGGCCTACCAGGTCCCAGTACAAGGTCTTGCCGGACTCGATGCGCCGCGGCTGAGAGACTCCAGTTTGACTTTCATGACAGCCAAATGAGCAATTGCATCACTGAAATCTGGGGCTCTCAGTTGTTGATCCAGATTCACAAAGATGTGAGTTCTCCTTTCGGAATGCAGGTTGGCCGGGAACCCATCGGCCTGAAGAGTGGCGAGGAAGGTGGAGGCGGATTGGCGACTGCGCTGCAAAATGAGAAAAATGATAGCACACGGCAGTTAGAACGCGAAGTAAGACCATAAATCTATCTAAGAATGGCCTCCAATTCCCACACAATAGAATTGGAGTGTCATAACAAGTGGTTGCAGATAGACAAGCAGACATGGTCCACATCAGGATAGATTGAGTAAAACGCAATGAGCATGATCCTAAAACCTCCTAAAGTAGCCTCAAAACAGCCCTCAAAGATAACTAATGCACTCAACACAATAGATTAAAGAATCACATGAAGCATGGTGTATGTGTAGCATTAATTTGAAGCATGGATAACAAACCAACCCCAATTCCCACACAATAGACCTAAATTGTGGGCTCTATTGTGGGTTCCATGTGCAACAATTTAACAAATTGGCATGAATAGACAAAAGTCAAACTAAAAAGTCAACAGTTTGACCCGTTACACATGGATGACCAATTTTATGCTTCCAAACTAGGATTAAACACCATCTTAAGCAACAATAACAATAATTGAAGCAAAATAAGCTATTATAATAGCAGAATTCGAGAATCATGAAGCATGAACATGAAAACCTAGGGCCAAAATCAAATTTCACATGGAAGGCATGAAGATCATGGAATAGAACACTGGTAATCATGGGGAAACTCAAAATCTAGCATAATGTAAGCATAAATGCATGAAAGATTTGATATTTAAGCAAGAACACCCATGCATTCGGTTTTGGGGCAAGCCTTGAAGAAAACCCACAAAAATGGTGAAATCCACCATAGAAATTGAAGAACAAGAGTTTAGAAGTGATATATACCTTAGGAGCCATGGAAACCTTGATGAAATGGCGGAAAAACTCGAAAAAAATCGATGAAAGGGGAACTCACGTCTTTGTGAATCTGGATCAACAACTGAGAGTCCCGGATTTCAGCGACGCACTTCCTCATTTGGCTGTCATGAAAGTCAAACTGGAGTCTCTCAGCCGCTGGCGCATCAAGTCCGGCAAGACCTTGGACTGGACCTGGTAGGCCGGCTAGGTAAAGCGGACCATCCGCGCATACCTCCAACGCACTTTTCGAGGCGCATCTGGGACCTGCCGTGCATGGGATATTGCGCTTAACACTCGAGATCCCGTTTACTGTGAGCCGTGTCCGAGTGTTTCTCTACTTACCGGCTGAGTGTCACTGATCTCATCGAGAGCATTTATGCTCCACACGCCATATCCTTTCAACTAGGTGGAATTTGGCGGCGTTGCTCCCTTCTCGACTTCGCCGTGTGGGTCGGCTTATACACACCCGCTTAGCTAGCCTAGCCCGCCTTCCAGCAGTATTACCAGCAATGCACAGTGGGTCTTACTAGGACGTCAATTTCCATGCCATGTGGGCCACACTTGGGGCTCAAGCATATCGGGGGCGAACACCAAGGCCTCCTACATTCGATATCTGGAACACCACCGTGTTCTTCACCAGATGATCACATGTTCAATTAACCAAAGAAAGGAGAGTCCGGAGAAAGTCAACCGGACTGATCTGTGCTGTTCCATCTGATATCCCGGGATCGATTCATAAACATCCTGTTCTCCTTGGCTGCTTATCTGACCGAGGCGTCAGGCCAACGGAGCGCTAGCGCCATCTGCGGTGGCCGTTATGTCACGCGCTTGGCACAACATTTTGGGATACTTCGTCCCCGTGTTCTCGCCTCACTCACCGCCCAGGAACCGATGGGTTTTATTAGCGAGACTCTGCTAGCAGGGATGAACATGATTGAACACGGATTTATGCAGCCGAGGGGTGTATGGCAATGGGGCCATGCGGGACCTCGTCCCGACCGTCCGTCCCGCGTCCGCCGAGCTAGCCCCGTTCACGTAGATGACGAGGGTCCATCCCAGCCTCCGGCTGACCAGCAGGAGTGGGATCCGCGGATAGCTTATCTGGGTCTCACGGATCGCATGCAACAGTTGGAGGTTTCTTTTGACTAATTTAGGGACTCGGTGCATGACCACCACCGGCGGAGTGACTATCATATGTCACAAGTACAGTACGCGATGGATTGGCAGCGGCAGGCTTTCTCGCTAGTTTTCGGAGACCAGACATTTCCTACATATCAGCCGCCACCGTACTGGGCTCCCAATGAGCCCAATCCGCCGTTCTATGCAGGTTCAGGATCAGGTTCGCACCACCACCAGTCCGAGTCCCACAGAGATGATTTGGACGAGCCTTAGTATCCCAATGTTTTAGTTTGATACACTGTTGTCAATAGCGGAAAATAGCGCCGCTATCGCGAATAGCGTAGCGTAGCGGTTCAAGGGCGCTATTTAGTATGTAGCATTAGCGATGGATTTTGCTTTTTTTTTTTCCTAACACCTGAGGCTTTAGGCGGCAGTTCATATCAGTATATCACGTTAGGGTTTTTACGTTAGGGTATTACTACGGCTGTACAAAAAGCGAACTGCTGTCTCTCGACTCTGCTCTCCACTCGACTCTGCTCTCCTCTACCTCCGGCGACTCTTCTCTCCTCTCCTGCGGACCCTGCTGGCCTGCTCTCCTCTCCGGCAACAGCCTCTTCTCCGGCGACTGCACAACCTCTGGCTAATCAGTCTCTGCTCTCCTCGACTTCTAATTTTCTGTAAGTAACCATGTCTATGTTATTTCTAAGTTTTCTTTTCTGAAATTATGATTCAAGTTTATCCTGGTTTATGAAGTTATTATTAATGATTCTGATTTCTAAAACTCTAAGTTAATGATTCTGAATTTCTGATTTCTGAGTTCATAATTATTTGATTTTGATTCTTACTTTCTTAGAATTTCAGCCTCTGTTTTATATATTCTGAAGTTTGAGTTTATAATTCTTGAACAGCTTTTGATTCTTACTTTCATAATTCTGTTTTTTAAGTTTATAATTCTGATATCTAAGATTTTAATAATTCTGATTTGTTAGTTTATGTCATTACTTGAACAGCCTCTGTTTTACTTTTTTTGTTTAAGATTCTGATATTATCTGTTTTTTACATTCTGATTTGTTTTTTACATTATGATTTTATCTGTTTTTTACAACACGATGCTTCTGGATATAAAGATTGTGTGTGGGGATCGGAGTTGGGGGGAGATGAGCCCGAATATGAAGATTTAGATGATCTTTGATCTAACATATAATAGTTTAAGACTTGGTTTTATATTTTGTTCTCTAATATATATAATAGATTAAGACTTTTAAGGTAATATTATAATATAAAAACATATAATTATATTTTAGAAGCCTATCGCTAAATACGAAATAGCGGCCGCTATTTACCGCTATTCGCTACGTAGCATATAGGTGGGTCATCGCTATTTTCCGCTATTCGCTATTGACAACTATGGTTTGATATATTTGTTAGACATTTGCTTTTCAAATGAGTATGTTTATTTGGTTCTTGTTTAGTGTGTTTGCTTTGTGAGTGTTGTTTGGTTTGGCAGCCGTTGCTCTGTTGATGATTGATGCTTGATTTTTACTACAAACGCTCCAGCTCCACCACTTATGCTAGCCCAGGGAGTTTCTTAACCTAATTCTATCTTTGCTTATTCGAATGCATTGGGGACAATGCATATCTTTATAGTATGGGAATTGGGGTTAAGTAAACTTAACTTTTCTTTTTTTCGAGTGTTTGTCTATAGTATAATCTGATTTTTTGCCACTTTCATTCCTTGCCTTGGAATCCACATTATTATAGGTTATCCCAAATGAATGAATTGTTGGTAACATGATATTTGAGATTGCATGCACTGTTGATCATCACTTAACCCATTTTCCATAATCGAGAGTTTTGAACCTTATAATAGATATTTTAGTAGAATTTTTTTCGATTGTGTGAGGATAGCTGCAAGCATAAACTGTAGAACTTGTTACCGGATTGCTTTTCGAGATCACCACAATGAGTTTTGTCACCATTGCACTTATAGAGGCCTTCATTTGTGTTAGCCTTGTTTTTAGCCTGTTAGAAATTCTTATTTCTAGATTTTCTAATCTGCCCTACCCGTTTACGCGTAGTAGTCAGTTTTAGTACTCGATACCCTCGACACCATGTTGAAGCCTTAGCCTTTTTCATTTGTTAGCCACTTGGTTTAAAAAAGCGCGCTTAAGGCGCTGTGATGCGTGATGCGCTGCGAAGCGCCGAGAAAAACGCATCCCTTAGGTGATGCGATGCGTTTTCAGTGAAGCGGTGTGAGGAGTTACGCCTCAGGCGAGGCTTGCATCAGGCAAGGCGTACGCATCAGTCAGGTCAGGCCTTGCTAGCTTTCTGTGTCGACCTTGTTGGATTTCATCGGCCCTTCTTCTTCGATTTCTTGCTCGGATTTTAACTGCATACCTGTGCAGTTCATCGGAGATGGAAAGGGAAGATACGGCGAGGAGCAAGAAAGAGAGAGAAGTTGTACCATATGCTTTAAATCTTGTACCTCACAGTATCACACATACCCTAGAACTTTTAGGGTTCCGTAATTCTTTTCTTTTTCAGAATTCTAGCCATATATGGGCTGAGTTATTGGCATCTATTGGGCCTTATTTAGTGGCCATACTTACAAAGCAATATATATTTCTAATTTTACATACTTACTCTATTGTTATTTTTGTTGAACTTTGTTTTGTTGTTTTGAGTTTACTATTTTTTTTGTTGTTTTTACTTTGTTACATAAATATATGATCTTTATTGTTACTTTTTGAACTCATTTGGGATTACTTTTGGTTACAAGTGAAGTATTTTATTTGTTAATTATTTACAAGGTAAAATATGTTATATGAAATTAAGTTAAAAGTATTTAATCAATTCGGGACGCCTTGGGTACGTGATGCGAGCGAATCACGCATCACGCATCACGCCTCAGCTTCCGGACCCTCAACGCTTCGCAGCGCCTCACGCCAGAGGCGGACTTATGTGTAAGTGAGGGTATGCAAGTGTGTAGTCTCACTAGTATGTAATATTTTATGAATTTTCTCTTTATCTATCATATTTCCTATGTTGTGCATAGCCTGTAAAAGTTGATGAATACCCTTGAGTGATATAATAGTCAGATTTCTTTCTCTTTTTGTCTGCAAAACCAAGATATGATTACCTAAGAACTCAAGTGTCTCCCTTCCCTAGTCTAGTTTATATAGATAAATTGGCAATTTCCATTAGCTCTCACATCAAAGTAAAAAGCTCCATATATATGATCTCATCCACAATAAAAAAAAATCGATTATATAATATTTTATTTTAATATCAATTTTCGTTTACTGTTTACCTACAAGTTTTGGTTGAAACATATTATTTTTATTTAGGGTTTGTCAATATGTTTTAAGTATATAGATTTTATATTTTAATAAGGTTTGCGTAAATGTAGTTTTTTTGATAGGCGGTGTATGTGATTTTAATTTATGGGCTTATTAATGTACATGATTTTATTAATTAGATATATACCCACTACTAACATAGTTGCATTTTTTAGTGAAAACAAAAAAAACCACTAATACTCTATGATTTCAACCAAAAACATAAAGGAAGCCCGTATAATCCGAACTTAGAGTTAAATACTTACATTAGGTTTGAACTAAAACTGCATACCCTCTTTTCAAATTTTAGATCCGCCACTGCCTCACGCTTTTTAAAACCAAGGTTAGCCAAATTGTTTAGGCGATTTCATTTTAGCTTTCTTTGGCCTTAACTTAAGTCTTTATTGTGCTGGTTACATGACTTTCGTGAGTATTGCGTGTCCCTGATCGAGTCAATAAAAGTACTATGCCGCTTCAATAAATTGCGGGTTCTTGAGCATGTGAATGTCTTCGAGTTTTCGCCAAAGGCGTAGTAGAAAAGCAGAAAATTCAAAAAAAAAAAACAAGTAAATTGCACAAAAAGAAAAAATAGAATAAGGTGCATACCTTCTTGTGCCCCAGTGGGTTTGAGTTTAAAAACTCTTTTCAGTCTTCAGTATCAGTTTCATATTGACCGCTCGAGTCTGAGTGGTGAGTCATGTTGTTCAGCACAGTTTAGGTTTTTGCTATCTTAGTCACCTTAAATCCCACTTTCCCTACCTTTTACCCTAACCACGTTACAACCCTTAAAGCCCTCTTGACGGTTGACAACTCTAGTGATGGAGATTTGAATTGGATACAAGCTTATGCTAGTTAATTGTTTGTTAGCTATCAGGAGTGATTACCAATATAATAAGTCGAAACACTTGAGTGATTGAGTGACCTCCTAGCAAGGATGTGAGACTTTGCATGCGATTGATTATTGAGTGTTTGCCGACTAATTTGTGAGTTTGGGATGGCCTATCTTAACTATGGTACATAAGTTGGGGAATTTTGGTGGCTAGGTTGGTTTATGTCTATTTGATGGTTTGCTTGAGGACAAGCAAAGTTCAGTGTGGGAATTGTGATATTTCCGGATTAAACTATGTTTTTATCCGTAAATATTGTAATTTCTACATGTATTTTGTGCTTATAATGATCATATATTGCATTAATATGCTATGTTGGGATGTTTGCAAGTTCAACTGATAAAATGGAGGGAGAATGTGAAGAAAGCAGTCGAAGGAAGAAGAAAATCGAAGATTCGTGCAAAATCAGAGCTCGCGCCGCGAGGTACCCCTCGAACGAGCCAAATTCTCCAGAGGGTGTTTCCTCACCCTCCAGGGTTGAAAACCTCTGAAAACGGCGCCTGAAGTAGGCTGTAGGGAAAAAGATAGGATCGAATGGTTGAAAAATCGAATTTATAGCCACCTGGTCTGCGAAGGCTCGCGGCGCGACGCAGGTGATGCTTGCGGCGCGAGGCCTGTTGACCCGTGATTTGACGAACGTTGATTGAACTCACGGCGGGAAGTAGGGTGTTTTGCGGCGGGAAGCAACCTCGGGAGAATTTGGCTCGTTCGAGGGGTACCTCGCGGCGCGAGGTTGATGGAGCTTGCGTTGCGAGCTCTGATTTTGCACGGATCTTCGATTTTTTTCTTCCTTCGACTGTTTTCTTCACATTCTCTCTCCATTTTATCGGTTGAACCTGCAAACATCCCAACATAGCATATTAATGCAATATATGATCATTATAAGCACAAAAGACATGTAGAAATTAAAATATTTACGGATAAAAACATAGTTTAATCCGGAAATACCAATCAAATCTATGGGTATGTGGTGTTTTAACTTTGTTTATTAATATATCAATTAAATAACAAGCTTATCATTTAAAATGAATTCAAGATATGTTTATGATAATAGTAACATCAGAATTAAATGCAATAAAATTGATGGATGATGGCTTGTAGGGGTTGGAATATGTTTTAGATGCAATTAACCTATCAATGATTGGTGTCACACATCTGAGAAATATAATTGATGCTATATTGTAACAAATTTGCTTTTTTTATCCCACAGTTCTCACGAAACGTGAGTCAGACCCGTTGGATAATTGATGATGAAAGGAAGGGAGAGGCGTCTGTTGAGGTCTGCCTTAAGTTTCATTATTTCTGTCAATGTCACTTAATTTAAGGTTTTTAAATTGTGACGATGTCTGTTTTTATAGGAACTTATTGGCAGCAACATCCTTCCCATGTGTAATGGTGATGGCTATAAATTTCACGCTGCTGGGAGAGAGGATATAGATGTATAAAGTCTTCACTCTTGTAAACATTTTTTTTACTTTCTATTTTTGGTAATAAACAGTTCTCTGGTCATGGAAATCAGGTAAGAATGCTGGGTTCCGGTAGGCCATTTTTGATTGAAATACAAAACGCACGTCATGTCCCAACTGAGGTATCCATCAAGGAAATGGAAAATAAAATAAATACTCTGGAAAAAAACCTGGTGAGATATCTAAAACTCGACTCAGATATTGGTTTATTGTTTTCATCTTAAGTCATGCAAGACTTTAATGTGGTGAACACATTCTATTGGTAGGTTAGAGTAAAACATCTCAAGGTTTTGGGGAGTCAAGGTTGGAGTATGATGCGTGAAGGAGAAACAGAAAAGCAGGTAAATAAAGTTATCTTTTTATACGGTGTTGATTATAACTAAACCAAGTGTTCATGCATTTTTTTTAAATGTCGTGTAAGCAGAAACAGTATGCTGCTTTGGTGTGGATATCTCGATCTATTAAGGATGATGATTTGCAATGTGTGTCATCTTTTAAAGATTTGGTAAGTTATATGAGTATCTTTTTAATTTGTTAGACCACTCGTCTAAATTCTTAAATAACCTTTACTGGTTTACCTTTTAACAAGAGGTGAACCCCCAAAAGAATATTTTCTTGTTTATTATTTTCTTTTTAAGAAATGTCAGCCACTTTATTCAAACAACTAATACATACGCGAAGAAAATTATATAAATATTCTGTGTTGTGAAGTTCAAAGGGTATTTTATCTTAATACTAGCAGAGAAATATCTTCCTACTCTCAAAACTACTACAGGTTGCTTAATAGTACTTTATTTAAATTTTACATAGTTGGATCTGTCTTGAAAAAAAACTAATACAGATAAGATGACACATTATTTTTCTGGCTCTTAGTTTCATATGTAGACCGTCGTAGTCATTTGTAGATATTTATTATTACTGACTAGATTATAAAATAATATTATCTTTGATTAAATTAAGCTTGACAAAGTTAAGTAAAGTTATATATAAAATAATTCAATGTTCAATTTCAAGTTCAAAATCGGATGAAAATAAATAGGCATGCACAATTTGATTTGGGTCAATTTTTGCATAAACCAGATTAAAACGAATGTTTTGATTTTTTTTAGGATTTAAAGGCCATTCGGTTTTAATTAATGCAGTTTTAGACCATAATCTTGTTATGTATCGGTTAATCTTGTTATTGGCCAAAGTAAGATTTGGTTTTAATGATGTATATATAGGAAAGGCCAGTTTTGGTTAATTTGGCTTAGGTTTTTGGCAAATCCAAACTGAACTAGTTTGTTGATTAATCCTAATACCCAGGAAAGAAAACTAATTATATTTGTTACATTTTATCTAATTTTTTGAATGTGGCAGAAAGTTTTGCAGAGGACACCGATAAGGGTTCTTCATCGTCGAAGTCCTTTAGACCGTGAAAAGATTATACATTGGTACAAATTACAATAGACTTTTTTAGTTTTATTATTCATGTCATATATCTTGTTTTGATGTGATCAAATTTCATTGTTGATGGTTTTATACTTCTCATGTCAGGATGAAAATTGAGAAAATTACTGGGAATTCTCAGTATTTCTTACTGCATCTATGCACCCAGGTTAGATTTGATCTTAACTTTGTTTGAATAGAGATAATATACATGGAGTAAGACTAATGATGTGTAGGTTGGTTATGTACAAACATGACATTTATAAATAAGATTTATGTAGATTCTTTGCTCAATGAACAAAATATAAAAGGTGAAGATTTCCATTCGGTAAAAACTGCCAAGGTGGAAGCGAAAATCCTGACCACGAGTTGACTTAATTTATTAGAAACAAATAGGTTGTCTAATTGTTTTAAATATGGTAGTAAATTGCAACTAAGAACTGGTTACATTAACATTAGGCATAATTTTAAATATAACAATATTCAATCGAACATAAATGTAAAATTTCATAATCTGTACTAAAGAATAAAGATTATCCAAACCTGTTTTGACCATTTTGCCACCTCTCAGTGCTTGTCTATCTGATCTCTTTTTACCAATTTTGTCGGTTTACCCTTCTAATTACTGTTTTTGTATCCACAGGCTGGAACTTACATCAAGGAATTTGTTCATGGAGATCTTGGACGTACCCATCCTAGGTATGGGAACAATTGTTTTTATTACAAGTTAAATTTCATGTTTAAAGAAACCTGTTCATCAATCATGACAATTCGGGTCCTACTCAGTTAATATCTTTGGTCGCCATGAGAAAAACTGGCTAAAGAAAACAGATCAAATAGGTTGAACCTGTTAAATAGGACGAACTTGTTTGACATGTATTAAAATGCTTATTGTTCGAACACAGTAATAATTGTTTACATATAGTTTTTAGCACATTTAATACAAATAAAAAGCATTGGACAAGTGTTGGAAGGTTGGCCCAACTAGACCTGTTTTGACCTGCAGAATAAATTATCTACTATTTCCAGTTCATTCTTATCAATTTCCTCCATCTCTTATGATAAAATGGTTTTACTTAAAAGGACTTGTTTTTTGTTGGTATGTTGCAGCATTGGCTCTATCCTTGGGTGCAGAGCTGAAATTCTGCAACTTGATGTCACAGATGTCAAAATGGATATCCTGAACGAATGAGTGCCGATTCTTGCTTACACTTGCAGCAATCAAGCTTTCTGTGAGTCCCTATAATTTTATTTTATTTTTCTTTTGCAGATTTTAGAATGGCTTTCTTCATGGATTTGTCTTTGAATTCTTTTCAGGAAATATTATACTTTTATGTCGAGAAAACACATGGAACCACATCCGAGGTTATTGGCCGCATTTGACCGTGTGGAGGTCATGGAACGTTGGATCTCATGTGCAAGTTTGTGGTATATGAAACCAACTTGATATAACATTATAACAGATTGAAATTTTGAAGTGTTCAACTGTTCATGTAACAAAATATCATATAATACTAAAGGAGAGATTATAAATTCTTGTTTTTGTTTTAGGTTGCTATTGTCACATGTTTTTGCTTAATCAATATATTGGTTAGTAATCATTGCAAATTTATCATAAACATTGATTATTGATTAGTTTTTAATGAGACGTTGAAGTGGTGCATGGATTTGTATGTTGGAAATCCTTCTCTTATTATTGTATTTGAACTTACAATAATCAGCTTCTAGTGTTTGGATAAAGAGAATCTGCATAAGATTAGCTAATTTTAAAGGATTAAGTAATTAGTTTCATAAGGCTTTGTACATTTATCACAGATAAAAAGAACGGGGAATTATTTATGTTGTTATTTGTTAACTGTACCTATCTTAGGTGGTGTTGTACTTATAATAAACTTAAATAAATGATTTCCCCTAAATGAAATTAACCTATTTCTCCCTATTTTGGAAGTAATGCAAAAAAGTTTCAGGGCAGGAAGAGTAAATTAGTATTTAAACATTTGAATTGTATTAGTTTTTAGGGCTAATAATATACTCATGTTTTAAAAAAAAAATATCAAAATGTATAGTTAATCGTTTAACTCTTGTTTTTCATGTCTCAGTCATATGCTTCTGTTGAATTAATGTTTTCAAATTCTTTTCATAGTAAATTTAAGGAATAATATTTTCTTCAAGTTATTGTTAAACATGACTCGACCTCTTACAAACATAAATTAGACCTATAAAGGAACTCCGTTTTGATTTTAGGATTAGAAATCGAAGAGAGAATCAAATAAATGGGAAGGACTAATGAGATATGGCGTCGACCGTGGCAAAAGTGGGTGCAAGAATTTCATGGTGGTGGTGCTATTGTGTGTGTTGGGTCTTATTTGTTATTTCATATAAGCGCTTACTAAAAATGGATATGTAAAATAACGATGAAAATAAATAGAATTAATAAAAGATTAAATGGTTTTAGCTAATGATTCCAAAGATATCCCCGTTAGTTAGAACGAGTAAACGTGTGTTAAGTTGTAAGTTGAATAGGAGAACAAATACCTACTTTGAATTAATAACCACCTAAAAAGGCGGTCCTTCCTCTTTCCTTTCTTGTTTCATCAGACAACATAAACGCACACATATACACTTACGTATGTAGTACACACACACCAACTCATAAGCTTTTGAAGAAGAAATCAAGATCAATCCAGTTGCTTTCAATTCCGGTAGCTAATTTGGTGTCAAAGTTGTTCTCCTAGTATCTAATCCCTTCTTCAAGTAGTGTTCTTGTAATAAAACTTAGTTTAGAGAGTTGAAGATGGAGGGTTAGGGCTTGAATCAAGTAATAGATGTTGTTTTGAAGCAAATACACGCTAGTAAGCTTTTGGTAGTGCTAAATGAGGTATATTGTAACATCTTAAAATAAGGTCTAGTGGTAAGTAGTTGTACCTTGTGTTTTTATACTTCTACAGTGACTTTAAGTGATTTTAATTAAAGTGTTTTAAGTGACTAACGTGTTTTGTGTTAATTAATGTGATTACGTGAAAAGTGTCATAAGTGTCTAAAAGTGATTTAGTGTTAAATGGTTTCGCGTAATTATTCCGTAGATATCCCTGTTAGTTGAAACGGGATGGTGTGTGGCAAGTTGTAAGTTGAGAAGGGGAACAAAATACCCCGTGTTTAATCAATTGAGACCATAAATCGGTCTCTTGGTTTCCTTATCCTCTGAGTCAAACAAAACAAACACTAAACACACATATACACATACGAGACACACACACACTTTATTCTCTCAAGTTATGAAGAAGAAGCAAGTTTGCAAGGAGATTTGGGGCTGGAATCAAGTCATTAATCTATTCTTAAATGTGCTATGTGTACGTGATAACCAAGCATACATATGATGTGTTAGGTGATCCTGAGGAACCCGAGGATACCGAGTACTATATTTGTCTCTTGTGAACCCAAGTGAGTATCGGTTTTCCCATGAGGCTCAGTAAGTAGAGTTGTATGTGGTTTGTTGGCATATGTTGTTGATGTTGTACACGTGTGTATATGAGGTATGCTATACCATATTGCCATGTGCTATGTCATGTTAAGTTGTTTTACTCGTTGATTGAAAATCGCATGCGTAGTGTTAGACCCGATCCGGGTTAGTTGTTGCTTGTTGCTTGTCCGGACAGTTGCTGGCATGGTTAAGGCAGCCACAAGGCTGGATCCCGTGAGATGGATAATTCGGGATCAACAGTGCTCGGTGGTGCACGCCAGGTCTCGAGTACTGCAGGATCACCGTTCCTTAGCGTGAGTTGGGATCTTGGCTTACAATCAAGATCCGAGTTGGCACAAACGCACTGAGTGGTCTGCTCTTCGCTCCCCCACCAGTGTGGTTGGTTGTAGCTGATACCCCCAGTTGGAGTTGTTGAGCGGAGTTTCCCACCCTGCGAGATGTGACTCTTACCGACACGTTGGCACGCCGCGATGTGATAGGATAGCTTTGTGTGATGTCTTTGTGTTGTGATAACCTGCTTTTTGATACTTATGCGTAAATCTGTACTCACTAACTAGTGTAGCTAACGGTGCAGGATTTTCCCTATTTGCAGGTACTGAGTAATTGGCCTTGTGAGACGGGAACTGTTGGTAGTCGTTGTAGATATCTTTTGGGAACACTGGTTGTTGTAATTATGTGATCCGGTGGTCGGTTGTTGCTAGTTGGTAACACCTGTTGGTTTGAACTTGGCGTATTTTTGTTGTAAATTAACTGCCGAGTTGTAAACACTACTAATCTTTTGTAAACGTTGTTTACTACGCTGCAAGCTTTTGAGAAAACGTGTTTAAAAATGTTTAAATTGTCGCTAATTTTAAGCTCGTGAAAACCGGTGTTACATATATGAACGTTCAAATATGGATTTAAGTCGTTTGGGAAAGATGAAATAGGGTTTTGCAGTTGCTGTTCGAAGAACAGAGCTCTGCAGTCTGGTGTACTGACTGTGCTTGCGGGTGCAAGCAAGCACAGTGGGGGTGTGGTTGTTGTGTCTTTGCGGGCACAAGTAACGGTGCTTGCGGCCGCAAGTGAGAGTCACAGGTTTACCATATACGGATGAAGGAAAGAATCTTGCGGGTGCAAGCACATAACTTGCAGGCATAAGTAAGCAAAAGAACCACGCTTGCGGGCACAAGGGAATACGCTTGCGGCCGTAAGCCATGGTGGATTAGAAGAAACCCTTGCGGGCGCAAGGAAAACTCTTGCGGCCGTAAGCAGGGTTTAGTAAGTTGTTTGTGGGTGTAAGCACTGGTGCTTGTGGGCGCAAGCAAGTGGTCAAAACACAGGTGAACTAACCAATGATGTACACTTAAAAGTACAATAGAAAGCAGTGATTGTAAAGTGTTGACTAAGCCCGAACCTATTATGTTAGGTACTTCTGAGGAACCGAAAGACACTTAACACTATATTTGCATTCTCTGAGTTTGAGACGAGTACCGGTTTCCATCATACCCAATAAACAGGGCTAACTGTTAATTGTTTAATATGTTATCCATGTATTCACACGTGCGCACACGAGGTATGATATGATATGAAATTTTATGATATATGTATATTATAAAATGCATGCATGCTATTGGATCCTGATTGGACCAGCTATGTGTTGATGTGATATATGTCCGAACACTTGTGGGACTGTTTTACAGTCATGTGGTTGAGGTCAGTCGGGGACTGAATCCCAGGGACCCTTTGGGTCGATTGTGGGGGATTAACGGTACTCGAGGATCCATTCCGAGTCTTGGTTTCTGCAGGACCGCTGTGCCTCAACGTATGGGGTACTTGGCCTTTGGCCGGACCCAGATTGAGTCGATGTGGCTCCGCAACGTGCTGGGTGGACTTCTCTTCGCTCCCCCACCAGCGCGGTTGGGTATGTCTGATTCCCCAGTTAGGGTCGTTGAGCTGAACTAGCTATCCCGCGAGATATGACGCCTACTAATCTTATCAGCGCATCACTATGTGGTAGGATAACATTGTGTGTTGATTCCTATGTTGTAGCATGCTTGTTGATACTTATGTGCAACCTGTGCTCACTAGCTAGTTGTAACTAATGTTGTACGATTCTCCTTTTTCGCAGGTAAAGACTAGGCGGCCTGGCGAGATGCGGTTACCTGTTGGTAGTTGTAAATATCTTTTGGGGAACACTTTGTTGTTATTATTATATTATCTGCTTGATGGTCGGTATGTTGCTTATGGTAACACCTGATTTTGGACTTGGCAACTGTTGTATTATGTGTTCGCCAAGTCAGATAACAGTACATCTTATAATGTAATCAATGGTTTAATTCCGCTGCTCGGTTTGGGTAAACATGTTTTTAAAGGTTTAAATTTTCACTGATTTTAGCTGGTAAAACGTACAAAACGTTTGTTGAAACATTTTCAGATAATTGTGTCTGTTTCAAAGTAGAAAGAATTTCTTGAAGATCTTATCTTAGAAATGGTAAAAGATGGCTTATTTTGGTAGCGTTTAAACTTCTATGCCACATCTTGACATAGAATAAAACATACAAGACTGTACCTCTTATAAAACAAACATCACGTTAGCGTGTGTTGTTATTTAATTGTGGTTATTAATTAAGTCGAATATATGGTTATTTATAACTACTATATAAACAAAAAACAGAAGATTAAAACCAGTTGATTACAAATTATAAATGGCTGGTTACATAAAGCTTAATGTATTAATTAGGGGTGTATAATATAATTAACATCCGAATTGAATATCCGAAAATCCAAACTGAAATTATCTGAAAATTCGGATATTTGAATTTTCGGATAGTAAATTTTTGAAATTCGGATATCTGTAAATTATTTTTATTTTTTATTTTCACATTGCTTATTATTTAATTTTACCAGCACATATTAATCCTTTTGAAGCATACTTGAACTAGTTTTAATGATTAAAGTTTAAAATATGGTTATTTAGTAATTATATTTTAAATTTTTTTTATAAAAAATATGTTTTTGAAATTATCAGATATATCGCATATCCGATATTCAAATCAGAAATTTCAGCTCGGATACTGAAAACCATCTATCTAAATTTTCGGATATCCAATTTTAAACATCCCTAGTATTAATATAGAAAAAAGGATAATCTATTATATACAATAAACAAAGTTTGTTGTAGTGTAGCAAACCTTTTTTAGATACTTCTAAGAGCACAAATGTAATTGACCTTGGTACAACGTACAAATGATGTTAGATGAACTCTAACACACGTGTAAGTTGTACCAAGGTCATCAATTACTTTTGACATTCGTCTTTATAATATCTCTATCCCAAAAAGACAAACGATGACACGAAAATTTATGAAGACCGAGTCGCATTTTTCTCAATAATTCATATCCTTTGCCCGCAAAAACGGATAGATATATCCACACATCTACTATTAATAACAATAATAAGTGAAAGCAGATACCCCTGATTCGTATCCGTTCGGTCTACAAAACAGTCAAGTGCAGGAGGAGTTATTTACCAAAAAAACATGGGTGTCACCTTCAAATTTATAGTGCACCAAAGCTATGTTTATGCTTATTTCAAACACGAAGTACGATTAAAAAGCTAGCCGAAAGCACAAGGTCATTGTTCTTCCCCGAAACGATACAAAACTTAACATTTCTTCACTTCAGCAGCCTTGATGATGTCAATGAATTCCGGCTGCAATTCAAAAGGGACATATGAGATTATAATTATATAGGAGCATTTGCTTTGACCATTTCGACTCATTTGACCGGTTTGAGGTTAATATACAGCCCAAACTGATCCATTCTCAGGTAAATGGGTTCCCACTAAGTAAATGATAAACTAGATTGCACAATTTCAACCAATTTAATTACTAGGTAGTCGATTCAGCCATTCGGGTAAGGTCAAGCCCTAAAGGGTGGGTCGAATGGATAAGAAACATGCCAAACACATCAAAGTCTCCTAAAATGTATGTTTTAGGCATAAAAACTTCCCAAATCATTTTATTCAAAATTGCCTTTAAAAAAAGTAAAAAATGTTTATTTAAATAATCAAATTATTACCAAAAATACATGTTATGCAACCATATTTAAGACCTTAATTGTTTATATAGAATATATAAAATATAAATTACCCGTCTTAACCTATTTGCCTAAGACTATTCTACAATATAATTTGGTCCACGACACATGCACTTATTTGAAAACTCTAATGCCGTCTTAATATACTTTCCCCTTTAAACAGTAATCTAGTTACTTGACTAGCATGTGTGTAGAACTTATTATTATTAAAAGTTTATAGGGCATAGGGAATATGAAGAATGAGAGCCACGGTTTACCTTGAGAGAAGCTCCACCAACTAAGAAACCATCAACATCTGGTTGCCCTGCCAATTCCTTGCAATTGGAACCACTCACGGATCCTACAATGTCATGTCCAAAGTATTAAAATCTATAGCCCATAACTAAATCGTAAAAATTAGAATCCCGGAAAAGCTTTTTCATTTTCTGATCAAAAGCTGTTTCTGGTTCCCTTCATTTTGAAGGTAGAATTTTAGGTGAATCGATGTCATATTGTGAGCATCAACTAAGACCTGAAGTTGGTTATTTGAGAATATTAACATATTTATTTGCCCCTCTGATTTTATCCACATTTTCAGTTATAATAATATGTTAACAAAGATGTATTTGTTAACAATAAAATGAATCTGTTAAAACTTAACTTCTTTAAAAAAATTATTTTCTTATAGTTGTTAAAAAAATTAAAGTTTGATGTAATTAATTTGAATAGTTCAATAATATAACATTCCTTTTGGTAGCTTTACCAATTAATTTACAAAATAATAATAATTTTTCAGATATTAAAACAATTTACTATATTTTGTTATTACAGGTCCAAAAGCAAAAGCATTTTATATAATATAATCAGTTTTCAAAACGCACATCCGAACACCCCTCTGACGTGACATTTTTGCTTGATGGTGATTGTCAGGATGCTATATAACTCATATTTGCAACATTTGATTGCAACAAAACATATTCTTGTTGTGAAAATATCAAACAGTGCCCTTAGCTGAAAACCCTCAAAGGAATATAAAAAGAGCACAATATCACTACATGAGATAAGTATACATATACCTCCATAGATAATCCTGGTTGTAGCAGCAACATCAGCGCTGATGTTTTCCACAAACCATTTCCTTAGTGCTGCGTGTACCTGTTACATTGGAAGTTCAGTAATGCAATATAATTAACTAGCTTAACATCCCATGTATAAACACGGAAATGATTAAAGTTAGTAGTTACTTTCAAACCTTTTTAGGTTTTTTAGAGTACTAATATGTATAGAAAATAAAACTGTCAAACATACAAAGAATATAGAATGTATTTTAACCGACAAATACTAATCACCTAGAAATATGGAAAGTTTGAAAATTTAAAAAACTTTATTATCTAGAAATTTATTTCAATTTTGAATAATCACACTTGATATGAGAAAAGTAAATATATTGAAAGTTAGAGGTTGTTATTTGTAATCATCAAGGAGTTTTTTAAAAATATTGTAAAATAGAGGTTGTGATTGATAAAAAAATCCTACAAATAAGGATGAATATGTCATCATCCTTTTCTTTTAATATGGTTATTAGATTAATGGCAACACAAATAATGACTAAGCAGCACCAAAGGCAAAATCTGTTAATAGGAACACAGAAAGATGGTAAATGATGATTCTTTTATAGCTAAACGCCTAAACTAAGAATAGTGTTGCACATAAATTGATAATGATCCAGCAGTGTATGTCATTTTTATTAGAATGTAGGAACTAATCAAGGGCACTTACTTCTTGAGCCTGAGCTGGACTCGCAACCTTTCCGGTTCCAATAGCCCAAACAGGCTCATAAGCCACAACCACATTATCCCAACTTGAGATTTTGTCTGAAAAAATAGGAGAAAAAAAAAGAAAAGATTAATACTATAAAAAACAGGACACTGTTCAGTTGCTGGTCATGCTCATACAAGCCAATTAAATATGGAAACGTCTAGTGTAATAAAGATTGCATGTTAGACACTAAAACTAAAAGTACTAGCTGGGTAAGTATATAAAATACTAAGTGTACAACTAGAGCTGGGCTAAGTTGTGGGTCAGAATGAACAAAGTCTTTTTGTCCAAAATAAAATTAAATTGTTTATGAACAATTAGTGTGGCAAATATGGTTACAAAAGTATACTGCATCAATAGTTTTTAAACCTTAGAATAAAATGATTTTAGAGACTTCATGCAAAAAGTACACTTTGGAGTTTGGACTCTTCCATTCCTCTAAAGCTAATCTTTTTCCGATTGGACCCTTTATTACACAAAGCTGAATCAACCCATTCATAATAGATAGGTCGAAATTCCCACCTCTATGTGAAAGTAAAAGTGAAGGTAAGTTATAATTATATCAAACAACACCCAAGCTAAAATGAGTTTCTACACATTCGCAAATGCCAAATGCATGATGGTGACAGTTAGCAGCAACTGAAGTTTTTGAAATAATTACCTGCAATTGCCTTGGTTTGTGCAGCAACAACTTCCATGGTAGTTCCAGCTTCACGCTGCTCAAGAGTCTCTCCAACACAAGCAATCACCTTCAGACCTTTAGAAAGTGCATATGCAACTTTGTCTCCAACAAACTGAAATAGGAAAAGGAACAACCATAGTTGAGTTGATTTCTGACTTGTTAGGCTGATTAAAATCTTTGGTAGATAAAGTAATAAAGTATACCTCATTTGTTTCACCTAATAAGGCTCTCCTTTCAGAATGACCTAGGATGACCCAAGGGACTTCCAAATTGACAAGCATCTCAGCACTACACAAAGACAAAACTAACTTCAATATTTCAAGTTATGCTACAAATGACAATTAAAAGGAAGGCTGATGCACAAGTCCTGTATATACTTCAACTACGATTACAAAAATGCAAAAGAAAATCATGAAATACAATTTGCAAATAAAATAAGGAGCTATTACCAGGACAAGTAAACTAACATACATTTAATGTGAAGTTTTACCAAGAATAAAATCCACATGAACAATCCAAATTCATCCGAAGAATTTAAAGCATGCATATCAAAAGTAGGTCTCAAGAACAAAAGCAGCAAGTCCACCCTCTTAATTAAATTTCAGTCAAGATAAAGTTTTTTTTTTTTTTTTTTTTTTTTTTGAGTCGAGATCAAGTTGCTATCTTTCCTTGTGTAAAAGAACTCAATGCACTTCTGGCCGACATTAAATACAGTATAACACATACAAATATGACCACCAAGATATGATGGAACATACCTAACTTCACCAGTGAATGCACCACCCTTCTTAACCCAACAATTTTGAGCTGCAACTTGGAAGTCAGGCCTCAATTCACTTTTAACATAGGTAAGAAACACATATGGAGGGCTGACCACCACCTCTGCAAAGGAATGACAGTTTGTTAAGCGTTGAGTCAACAATGCAAATGCAATAACAAGAACCACAAAGAAACTCATAACATTAGTCATGTAAAGCTAATTACTTTCAAATGGAAGAAGTCTGAAAAAAATAAATTGTGGAAATGATCCACTCGATACAATTGACCAGATTTTCTCATGATGACTACAATAGGTCAATAGCATAGCAACTTACCAACAACATCTGGGGATGGCACATCACCAGCATTAAGTGTTGATACAATCTTCTTCACATCCTCAGTAGTTCCGTTCTGCCAATATAATATCACAAGTGTTTAATATCAGGTTTCAAATACAACAAGCCCATTGCACATCCTACCATAACAAAGTAGATCCCAACGCTAAAAAGAAAAACACAAAATATATGCCAGTAAGTATATCATTCAGCAGAATACACACTGAACTTATTGTATCCTACGATGTTCTATAACTGATTAGTCCAGAAATCATATTCAGAAACAATATTCTCTTAATTTCGAATTCAAAATGTACGTATCAATGATCCACTCGATCAAGCATCGTTGCTACTTCTGTTACTTAACACTAATAACAGATTCATCGATACAGTGAAAATACAAAACTTCCGATCAGATAACAACAGACTATGAAGTCAAAAGAGTGTAATCGGAAACGAATCTGCTTTCTTAACTCGAAAATCAGATTCACCAATACAGTGAACATAAAAATCTTACAATTAACAGAAAAAACAGTACACTACACAGTCAAAAGAGCTGAAAAAACAAATTTGATCAGATCAAAACCGATTGACAAAAAAACACGATCCGATTAGTGTTCATAAGCTTGATTTACTCCAAGAACAGAGATCGGAGACTTACGCATTTCCAGTTACCACCGACGAAGAACTTGCGACCCATTTCCGATCAAAAAATACGACTTGGAGAGAAAGAAATATCAAAAGCTCCGATGAGATTTAGGTAAAGCCCGAGACAGATCACAGATAAGAATCGAGTATTTATATCAAATCTGTGGATCACAGAGTGGTGAAAATACGAAACTACCCTTGGTAAAGGCGAGGGAATATGCTTTGTTGGGTATAAAGGATTCGGGGGTAGATTAGTAAATAAAAAGGCTTACCGGTTTGTGGTTAGCTCACGGGTTTTCTTGGTGGGATCGGAGAACCGGGTTCGGCCACCGTTCGGACTTCGGGTGGAGTAGATGGTGGATTGGGTTTGCTTGGTGGATTTGGGCCTATTTTTTTTTTCCTTCAATTTTGCTTAATTTTTCAACCATGAAAATTATGAGGAAACAGAATAAATATTCAGATATTTTTATTTATTTCATAATAAAATTTAGTAAATTTGAGATTAATATATAACCAAATAATACATGATTTTGTTAATTTAAAAAGTAGATATTTGTAGTACAAACATATTTACACTAAAAATATATATAAGTTTAATTGAGAACTTGTCATAAAATATATACGAAACTAAGGCTCAAACCCATCTTCGATTGTCCGATTTAGCCTAAACAAGTGCTCTAAAATGTGATCACTTTGTATACATCTCTCTCACACACACACTCGGTTCCATTTTAGATGAACCAATCCCTATGAGCGACAACACGATGTGTCTCTGCCTCTGTCTCACACACACTCTCGAAGTATGTTTATCTGAATCCCTATGGGCCACATACACACACAATATGTCATCCATAGTGATATTCCCTAGAATAATATTGCATTGTCTAATTTATTTTTCTAGAAAGTTATCTTTGAGAAACATACATATGCAACTCATTTCATTTTTATCTTTATCTTTATCAAACATACATTCACAAAGACGATCAAACCTATAGTAAAAGTATACGTTATTTTTTTACAACAAGATGAATTTTTTTTAAAGAAAATCACATTTCATTAAACTATATATCAAATGACAAACTAAGTGTGACACCCGTCACCAAAACAGGTTGGTTGACTTTACCTGTAATTCGCCACAAATTATTAAATCATGCAAAACGTTGTATCATCGGCATTTCCATTTAGGGGAAAAACTTATTTATACAAGTAATTGAATATATTCACGGAATATATCAAAAACGTTTTGGCTCTACATATTAAGTATATACATATTGGCAAAATGGAAGGAAATACTTGTATATGATAAGCATAATAGGTGTTATGACTGTTCAAGTATCAAACCGAAGCGAAAGTTGAGAAATTTCGTTATGGGGCCGAAAAATCAAAGAATTTGAAAAGCTGTCAAATCTGACACGTCTCCACTGTTTTGATCATATGTCACTCATACGAACTCGGATTAAGGTGATTCAAAAAGCCACGGAAACTAGACTCAGAGGGCTACAACATACCAAGATAACGGCCATAATGGATAACGGGCGTTATCACAGGCAGCCTCAGACCTAACTTTTGCTTTTCACCTACCCACTAACATAGATAATGCCCGTTATGATAAATAACGGCCGTTATCTGTACCTGGAGCCTCTCTATAAATAGAAATCGAAATTTCATCATTTGACACACCTTCAAACTCTCTCAACTCTTCTTTCTCGATTCTCTGGTCCATTTTAAGTATTTTGGGTCCTCGGTTGGCATTTTCCGGGTTCAAGACTCGAGTTTTGAAACCCGAGTTGTGCGGTAAGTTTTGGAGTCGTAGCACAAGAGGAAGTGCTGTTCAAGCCGGATCTCGATTTACGAGCACTTTAAGAGACGTGTGTGTGTCTAACAAGAAAAAAACCGACCCGTTTTCTTCCTCCTTTGTGGTCGGTCGAACCAACAGGGAGAGGGGAAGAGAGTTTTTTGGTGACTTATTTCTTAAGCTATTTCGTTAACTTATGAGGTAAAATTAAACTAAATCTATTTTAAATACCATTTTATTTAAAATAGATCAAGCCCAGATTTAGGCCATATGAAATTTGGTTCAAATAAAAAGTGAATTAATGTAAAATGTGTAAGAGGCATTCACAAGATGACATGTGGCAAAAACTATAAAAAGGGAAAATTAGACTTTTTATATCGTTTATGATGCATTTAAAAAAATTTAGTTAGTCAAACTAATCCATATTATGTTGGTAAGTATTCCCGCTTGTTTTTATCCTTTTCTCCAATATTTCTTTCTGATTTTCATGAGCACTCTCTAGTTTCTTTATATTGGTTTAATTATGTGTCATGTCTACTTACAAATTGATTTAAAAATATGTACAATGTTCATCATTTTTATCGAACAAAATAATATATTCATCGATTTTTGAATATATGATAATCCATCAATTATTTACTACACAATCATCAATTTTTGAAATAAATTATGAAGTTAGGCATCCTTCAATTTTTGAAATATATGATCATTCACCAATTATTTAATATGCAGTCATCAATTTTTAAAATAAATGAAGTTCCGCATTTTTCAATATTATTGTATATTAAATTAATAACATAAATGAAGTACTCGTACCTTTTCTTTCCGATTAATCATTTCCTTCTGATAAAACAGTCTTCTATTTAACTAATCGTATGAATTCCGTTTTCCAAACAATCGTGAGTGCTAGAGGCCACGTAGCATATTTCTCGGTATTTGGGTAACTGAATTGATCATTTTATTCCAATTTTGCCCTCGCGTCTCAATTAAACCGTCCTTCCATGTCATCAATTTTGACCGACGGAAATTGACTTTTTATGGCAATCCGACGGTTAGATTGCCTCTTACCCTTTTTACATTTTCACACCTTTTACAATAACGACACTTTATATATACATATTATCCCAAAAAACATATTTTAACCTGCCGCATCGCGCGGGTAAAACACTATATATATATAGTGGAAAGTTCAAAAGAGACCAGGAAATAAAAAAAGTACGGGAGACCAAATCTGAGCCGTTGATCTCATCACCGTTAGTGCTGCCAGTTAATACTGCCAGTTATATTTCATGACTAAATTGATGCTGCAAAATGTTAATGCTACCACTTAATGCTGCCCCTTCTCAGTTAATGATATATATATATATATATATATATATATATATATATATATATATATATATATATATATATATAGTGGGAGGTTCAAAAGAGACCAGGAAATAAAAAAAATACGGAAGACTAAATCTGAGCCGTTGATCTCATCACTGTTAGTGCTGCCAGTTATATTTCCGCTTTAGTGAATAATAATTGTGTTATATCTGTACAATTCTAAGTTGGTTCAAACCAGTTTGGTTGTAAATCAGGACAATATAAGTATGAATTGTGACCTGTAAAAACCAACAGTGGTATCAGAGTCTCGGCTCAGTTTATCACAGTGTTATATATATATATATATATATATATATATAGTGTTTTACCCGCGTGATGCGGCGGGGTAAAATATGTTTTTTGGGATAATATGTAACTTTTGAAGTAAAGTTAAAAGAAGAAGAGTGTGATTATCGATAATATGTGTTGTCTATATTAAAACCATTTTAAAAGGACTAAATTTAAGATAAGTAATCAAAATATACTTTAAGAAATCTTTTTTTTAACAAAATTTATGTTGAATTTAATAATATTTAAATCACAACAAAAATTTAATACCTTAAAGAAATATTTATTAATTTTTGAAAACTATTTTAATTAAGTAGTACAATTACTAAAAGATTAGTTACAATACCTTAAAGCAATAAATTATTGAACTAAACTTGAGTTCAATTTAATATGCAATAAATCATAATAATTGGTTACAATAATTTGAAATTAATGTAATTAAGTAGTTTGTTTTGTAACTTACAATTAATTAATTTTTATAACTTTAATGTTTGAAAATGTTGTTTTAATGTATTGTAATATATGCAAAATATGTTGTACTACTTAACTTAAAAAAGTCTTAAAAAGAATAGGCTAAATGGTTTATAAAGTAGTAAAGATTAATTTATAATCATTAGCACAGTCCATAAACTACTTGGAAAAACATTTATTTTTTATGATTACAAGGGATTATATTTTTAATACTCCCCTCAAGATTTTTAGGCCCGAACAAGCCTTAAGGGCCGGATATTATAAAAACTAGTCAAGCCTCTATAATCTCTCATAAATCCGTTTATCAACACGCCCATAATCATAACGAATAGTTAGATCCCGCAACAATGTACGGGCCTAACAAAACCTAGTTTAAAATCAAACCCGTACACTAAGATTGTTTAACACAAATTCACTCAATGAACGACTAAAGCCAAAAGGACGAAATTCCATATCTTCATACCTATATATTCTATAGATGGTTTAACTTATATGTATGAAACTTATTATATTTTTATTTAATAACATAAAATTAATTATTTAATCTTGACCATTTATTTAATCTTAATTTGAATCACAGTTTTGACTTATATTGGTCAAAATTAAATCAAAATTATTAGAGAAGTTTCATATACATACCTCTTAAAACTTAGAATATCATATTTGCCCATCATAATTTACAATAATCATATTTAACATTTATAACAATTCACAATTTCGTCTTTGACCAAATATTTAATTTTATCATTTTAAAATATTCTATAATTATTTTAGATTCTATTTGATTATAACTAATAAATATTTGATCTTATTGTCTTAATTGTAACAATAATGATTCGTTGTTTGCACACAAAACACAATTATGTCTCTTCATATCAGATCTCATGTTTGCCATCACGTGTTCCTCAACCACTTGTCGGCGCCCTACCACTAGTATAGGTGTTGACACCGTCTATCACGATTTTTTAAAATTCTCATTTATTTGTGTTTTATAAATATTTAGTATCTTTTTATCAAAGTTTAAATTTGTTACTTTTAAAATTAACGCATGTATCATACACTAGAACTAGTTTTTTGTTATTTGCATTTTCTCCATAATTTTGCGAAGACTTTTCCCGTAAATAGTTACACATTATTTAAATGTTATTTTTCCTATAAATAATTAAAATAAATTTTTTCTTAGTTATAATTCTATATAACCAATATTAAATCTTTAAAAACAATATAATTAACTATCATAGTTGTCCTATTGTATGCAAACAATTTATATGTGTCTGAGTTATCATTGTGTATAATTAAACATTGCAAGAATTTTCATAGTATTTGTAACATCCTCCTATTGGGCCTAGTAGTTTACGGACGAATGGTAAACTATTTGTTTATTATTTATATTTAATTGTTTATGTTAACTGATTATTTGTTTGTTATTTATTTGATATTATATGATGATTTAATTGGACCGCGAGATAAAAAGGTGAAATATTAGTTTAAATATTTTATCTATTAGTTGATGTCATATGATTCGTTTTTACACGAGGGTCCCAAATAATACCTCGTTGCATGTTAATAAATTAAATAGGACCGCTTTAATTGAGTTCCTGTATGTTAGATAACAGTATTTTATACTGCGTGTTGTTTTAATCCATCCACCAGCCAACCTTAGTTTTTGTTGACTTCAGTAGAGTCAAATTTAGTGTATTACATATGTATGCCTTCTTGGTGGTGAAGCTTACTTAAGAACAAAACAAGTACAGCCCATAATCTCTAAATATTTGTGTTTTCTGCTGCAAATTGAAGGTATGTATGTAAATATTGGTGAAGCTTACGTATGTTTTCTGCCCATAAGAAGTTGTTTTCTGATTAGTTGAATTGCATGCTATATGATGTATTGTGTTTAGTTATTTGTTAAAACACAACCGATTTCTTCCTTGCTTTGTTATGAAGAGTTATCTTCTCATTTTGCGTACAAAAGTATTCAATTTGGGTTGAAATGGAGAAGACAGATAATCTTTGATATTTGAGGGCTTTGGATTACTCAGAAATGTTTTAATGAAAATGGATTTTAGATTGTGAGACATTTGACCTGGCTAACCTGTAAAGAGATTTGATTTGATGGAATGATGAATAGAAGCAGTATTTCAGATTTTGAAATGGTTATCTTGTCAGACACCTATATTTGTACTACTCGATGGATTTGATGATTTTAGTGCGTAGTAATATTTCCTTTGTATGACTTGGAGTTTGCAGTTGTTGTCTATATTAAACACAAAGTATATATTATTGATATGATATAAAATGTGTAATTTGTACTGATCATTCGGGCTTGCGGTATGTGTTTTCTGTCTACAAAGTTGAATATGAGATAAAGATAGTATTTAGAATTGATTTATCACTATGATTGCAAAATTTCGTCATCAACCTTGGAAAGCTAATACAGTAGCCTATGCTTGGAAATGCGATGGAGTCGATGATAATATTTGTTTTATGCAAATTGGGATTGTTTTGACTTAGTGGATAGACTGAAATTGTTCAAATGAAATTGTTGAATTAAGGAAATTTGAAGTCAGAAGTTATATTAAAGAGAAAAGAGGATTTAGTTGATGAATTTCGAGGATTAAAGACTTCCGGGTATAGTGTCTAAGTGCCTTTACTTGGAGAGTTTTGCGATTTGACTTTGACAGGGACTTACCAGTCTAGATTGTCTGTTAAATCAGGTAGCATTAAAATGAATAATAATCTTAAAATGCTGAATTGGTGATCCATGATGAAGACAGATGTTGCATAATTCGTGGAATTTTGATATATTTGTGCCCATGTTATAGTAGAGTGCCACGAACTTTATGAATTTTGAAATAGCCAGAGATTCAAGAATGGAAGTGGGAGCAGATTATGATGGATTTTGTAACCAAACTCCTACGTACTCAACAGAATTATGATGTGACTTGTGTGATCGTGATTAATTGACGAATAATGTTTATTTTCTTGCCACCGGTGAGATAATTTTCTCACAACAGATTAACTTGGCTGTATAGTGATGGGATTGTATCTTGACACGATATTCCATTATTGATTGTTTCTGACAAATATTCTAGAATTGTTTTGAACTTCTAGAAGAACTTACAACGGGAATTGTTAACGCGGGTTAATTTAAGTACAGCTTATCATCATCAGACAGACAGTCAGATGAAATGAATCATTCAGAGATTTGAGGATATGTTACATGCGTATGTGTAGATTGTGGTAAGTCTTGGGATTTGCACCAACCATTGATTAAATTCGCGTATGAAATTCTTATTACCTGAGTAACGATGTGACACCTTACGAAATATTATGCGATCATCACTGTCATACTCCTATGTGTTGGTTAGAGACAAATGAGAAACAGTTGCGGGTTCCGATATTGTTCAGGTAACAGCTGAGAAGGTTGCTAATGTGTGAGACAGAAATTGTACGCAGATCTACTACTCTGAAAGAGAATAATTTGCATTGGGAAGTGCTGGGAGTTATCTCCTTATTATATTTGATCAGTTTTGCATACGATAAGTAGTAAACTAACAGAAGATTACTTTTGATCTTCATGCTGAGTTGACAGGTGTTTAGGATACACTCAATGTCTGTTATTTGCGTAAGTATACAGTATAATATGAAAGTCAGATTCTTTTGATATATAAATTGAAGGTTGACTTGAGAAGTGATCAGTGGAAGAACCGTTGGGTTAGTAACGTGGTGAGATTCCGGGGACGGAATCCTCTTAAGGGGGGAGATTTGTAACATCCTCCTATTGGGCCTAGTAGTTTACGGGCGAATGGTAAACTATTTGTTTATTATTTATATTTAATTGTTTATGTTAACTGATTTTTTTTTGTTATTTATTTGATATTATATGATGATTTAATTGGACCGCGAGATAAAAAGGTGGAATATTAGTTTAAATATTGTATCTATTAGTTGATGCCATATGATTCGTTTTTACACGAGGGTCCCAAATAATACCTCGTTGCATGTTAATAAATTAAATAGGACCGCTTTAATTGAGTTCCTATATGTTAGATAACAGTATTTTATACTGCGTGTTGTTTTAATCCATCCACCAGCCGACCTTAGTTTTTGTTGACTTCAGTAGAGTCAAATTTAGTGTATTACGTATGTATGCCTTCTTGGTGGTGAAGCTTACTTAAGAACAAAACAAGTACAGCCCATAATCTCTAAATATTTGTGTTTTCTGCTGCAAATTGAAGGTATGTATGTATTTATTATTTAGTTCTTGTTAGTTCTTGATGTATTTTAGAAACAAAACCCATTCTTGAATTCTAGGGTTTATGGATAAGTTGGGTATATGAGAAATTAAGCTTGATTATGTGTTTTGCCATGTTCATGAATCATAAACTCACCGATTTCATTTATATATTTTGAGTAATTGCTGTGTTTTGAAGATGGAGCTCAAGAAACCCATTAATGGAGGTGTATGATTAAACTTGAATTGGAGATTTTGTGAATTAATGTTTCTAAGTGTGTTGTTGGTATGTCTTGGTATGTTTAGTTACACATATATACTGAATTTGTTATAAATTTGTGTTTATATATTGTGAAATTCGTTAATCAAGGGTAGAACTCCATTAATGGAAGCATTGGATGAAACTTGAAGATTTGAGATTCAAGGTTTGATGTACTTTGATGTGTTTTGATGTTGTAAAATGTTTCTAGTATGTTAGTTGATGTTATATGATGCTTAGGAGTGTCAAAAGATGAGTTTTCAGACCTGCAAATCGATTTTATGTGTGTGAAATAGCTGTTGGTCGAATTAATGTAAAAACAGATTGCGTCTGCTGCTGTTCGGAATTGTCTTCAAATTCTGGACTGTTTTCTAAAAATCATTAAAAATCAACGAAGCATCGTTAGAGGTCGTATTTTATATCGTTGGAAAGCTGGAGATGTCTACTTTAACTTTTATTTAGAGTCCAGAAGCTAATTTGAGCTGTAAGTTGGCCTAAAAATCGATTTACAGCAGCTGTGTCAGATTGGAAAGTGTATTTGACAAATATAAAACAAGGTTTTATTTAGTATTTGACCTTAAGCTCTTATGAGTTGTTGTTCATTGTTAGTATTTGTTATATGTATGTTTATATGATGTTTATAAGGTGTTTATGATGATGAATCATGTTAAGGAAGACCTTGAATTAATTATGCTAATTTAATGATCAATGCCTACTTTAATTGTATGAAACGGACTTAGATGACTCGGGTTTGTGTTTCATCGATTGCTACATGTTTCATATGATATATTAAGAGTTTCTAAGTTGTTTCACATGTGTTTCAAGTTGATTTGGTGAATTAAGTCTAACGGGTTGGGTTTTGACCCGTTTGTGGATTAATGGGAGATAGATGAAGCTTATGAATGCCTTATTGATTGCTACATGTTTAGTATCTTATATAATGATATTCTAAATGATTTTGAGTGTATTTCTTGTTGGTTATACATGATTAAGTGTAACGGGTAAGCTTTGACTTGTTAGTGAATTGGTTTGACTTTTGGAGTTAATTATAATTTGAGTTATTGACTTACTTATATTGTATTCTCAGGGGACTCAAAGACTCAGTGATATAAGACAACTGAGTGTGGATTTTGGATTGGTCGAGGACGCAGGTGAGTGGACTTTAACTCACTGGTGGTATTAGTTATGATTATGAGGATTATCTGGATTCGTTTATTTAATCATGCGATAGATTGCTTAATCTGATATGATGGTTTGGAGATTGGTATTGTGATTATACGAAGATTGAGATTATGATGGTATGATGGTTGGCACTATGAGTGTGCGATGATTAGAAACTTAGATTGATTGTTTAATTGGAATGTTAATTGATTGCAATCGAGTCCAAGATATGTGCGCGGTGAAGATTACTGTGCACATGTTGTCTTAGAGGGAGGTTAGCCGGTTTGTGTGGGCTAGGCTCGTTTGCTTCTGGTTGTGCGGTTGTTCAACCCCTGTTACATTTCTTGCAGCAGAGGGGGTTTAACTGTGCCAGTTAGCAGGCAGTCTCGGTAAACCTATGCTTGGCCGGCATATGGGTTGCAGGCTCTGCAGAGCCGCCGTGCCTCTGATGATACGTGGTGCCCCGCTCTTGAGTAGTCCTTGTGGGTCTTGTTTCTATGATAATTGTTGTGATTATGCTATTGTTATCTGTGGCTTAAATTCCTTTCACTTAGCTTTGTGCTAATTCCCCACCCTAACTCTCTGTTGCAGGTTTTGGTGAACTTCGGTAGGTGGTTGTTTGTACAGGGGAAGTTTGACCGTCGCTCTGATATTATGTTTTAGATAAGATGAGCGATCTTTGTGAACTCTTTTGTAACACTAAACGATATACTGTGTTGTTGAACAGTATTGATTTTAAGTTTGTGTGTTGCTATCTTTACCATTTTTCTATTGCAATACTTCCGCTGTGATTAAAAAAAATGGCTTGTATTTTACGGTGTTACAGTATTCAACTACATACACATAAACTAAGATTTATAAAAGTTAATTGTATTATTTTTAAAAAGATAAAATTGGTTTGTATACAATTTTATTAATATAAAGTACATTGTGTTTTAATTTAATTTATCCTATTTTATACCATTACCATATTTATGACATTTTCTTTTTAATAGGGACAACCAAAAACATAATCAAATCCCACATATTAGTTACATTCTATATAGTAGTTATACTCTATCAATATGCTTATGCATATAGACTGTCTTGCTTCACAAAACAAACATTCTTTTTAAGTTATAATATTTTTTTCAAGAACACCGTTTAAGCTAAAATAACTTCAAGCCACCCAATTCTTATCTCTCCCAAAAATTGTTTATAATACGTATTATGTTACTTATGGACGTTACAAGGTACAAGGCTTTAAAACCTACATTTTAACACATCAAATTTTCAAACATACCAGTATCATCAACCCACTACTACAGGCAGGGGCGGACCCAAAACTTAAGCAGCAGTGGCACGTGATACTAGCCAAATTTATCCACGTAATGTAAATTTCGATTTTTTCGAAACGGTGCGTAGTGTTAATTTCGATTTTTTCGAGCTAGTGCTACCATCCATTTCTAATGGTGCCACCACCCGTTTCAAATCCTGGGTCCGCCCCCTGACTATAAGTACGTTGTTACTCAATGCCAATATTGTCGTCGTTCAATTATCAGGACGGGTTCAATCATTTTTTTGGCCCTGGGCAAAATCTTATAAAGGGCCTCTAATACAAACATTATGTAAACTAAGACACACTAGCAAAGGATTAAGCGATTAGAATTTAAACAAATAAACAATTTCAAGAATCTGAAGCACTACACAAGGTTTGATTCTCTTATTGGCAAATAAACAATTTCATAATCAAGCAATTTTAGACTTTGAGTCATAATTCCCAAATCACAAATCAATTAAGTAATCACAGTTAAATAACATTAACATAGTAGACATGCAATTAGAGAAATAAACATAAAGATAAAGGGTTAATAATGAGAAAACCCTAAATTCTACTTTATTTTTTGGTTTAAACCTTAATCTTTGTTTTTACATGATTTAAACTTTAAAATTTATTATATTTTTGGTTTAAACCTTAAACTTTATTTTACTTTTGATTTAAACCTTAAATTACTTCTAAATGAATTAAACCTTAAACCTTAAACATATTTCTATTTAACCCATAAACTTTAATTTACTTACTTAAAATGGGTAAAAAGTAAACCTACAAATATTCAATCGGCTACCTCATCTCTACTTAACACACAACTTGTAAAACGTTTAGAGCATAAAAGGGGAGCGGCGGCGAAATCGACGATGAGACCAAGGGCAGCGAATGTTGAGAATGGCAGGACCAAGGGCAACGGCCGACGAAGACGACAACGGGACAACGGGACAAAGGGCGAAGAACGGTGATGACGATGACAGGGCCAAGGGCAGTGACCGGCGACGAGACGTCTGGACCAAGGGCAATATCGTTCGCCCTTGGTACCATCATGGGTTTCACCCTTGGTCCCGTTGTCGGCTTCGCCGTTCACTGCCCTTGGTCTCCTCGTCAATTTCGCCGCCGCTCCCCTTTTATGCTCTAAACGTTTTACAAGTCGTGTGTTAAGGGAAGATGAGGTAGCCGGTTGAATATGTTGTAGGTTTACTTTTTACTCATTTTAAGTAAGTAATTAAAAGTTTATGGGTTAAATAGAAATATAATTAAAGTTTAAGGTTTAAATCATTTAGAAATAAAGTTTATGGTTTAAACCAAAAGTAAAATAAAGTTTAAGGTTTAAATCATGTAAAAACAAAGATTAATGTTTAAACCAAAAAGTAAATCAAAGTTTGAGGTTTTTTCCATTATTAACCAAAAGATAAAAGATTTGGAACTTATACACCTGTAAGCGAGGGAAGAACAACTAGATTGGCGATGAAAACAGAAAACTGAGCTACATAATCAAGTTTTAGATTCTGAAATTCTAATCTCAAGAGAATTCTATGATCAACAAGATTTCAAAAACCTAATTTCCAAAACGGAGTTAACAAAGTAATAAATATACATAAAATTGAGAACGAAAAATATGCTTCAAATGCGATTATAAGGAAGAACAACTACTTAAAATTACTTACATCAATAAGCAATATCGACATATCGTGTTCTTGATTCTACTCTCGATTTTCTAATTGCCGATTGTGACTTGTGAGACTAATGATAGCATGATTCCCATTGCGATTTGTGATTCTGGTTCCGATTTTCGTATTTCCGATTGTCTATTTGTTTGCAATTTTTGAATTGCCGACTTCAATTTTTGATCTTAGAAAAAACGATGAAGGCTAACTGGCTAAAGAACAAAATCGAGATACGAGAGGCTAGAGTTGAGAGACTGAGAAACGTTTTAAGAGATGAAGAGCCCTTGAGACCTTTGATTACCGTATCTTACTCCATTGTCGTTTCCAATTCCAAGGTCTCAATTTCATGCCAAAATCGAGTGAACAAGAGGCGAGATCAATTCCAAGGTATTTTGATTTCACGCCAAAATCGACGGAATCAAGAGAGGACATGAGAGCGGTGTGTGGCTGTGTTTGGGGCCTCCACCAGTCTGCCGCTTTCTTAGTTATACCGATTCTTTGCTAGCAGGCTTAGACACACACATACACATGTAGGCTAAATTTTTTTGAATGGGCCCTTAGAGTTTGTGGACCCTGGGCGACTGCCCTTGTGGCCCATGCCCAGCACCGGCCTTGTCAATTACCTCCCTTTATACTTTATGCGTTTACCACCCGGTGCAGAGGTGCACATCTTCGGATTTTAATCCGATCCGGATCGGATAAAATCCGGACCGGATTTTATCGGTTTTTTTTACCGGATTTTCAGATTGTAACCGGATTTTCTCGGACAAATGTGTAACCGGTTTCGTACGGATTAAAACCGGATTTTCTCGGACAAAAGTGTAACCGGTTTAACTGGTTTCGGATCGGATTAAAACCGGATCGGATCGGATAAAACTGGTTAAATCCGCTCCGGTTTGAAAAAAAATCCGGTTTTATGAAAAATCGGTTCGGATAGTTTTTGCACAAAATCGGATATTCGGATTTTTTGTGCACCTCTAACCCGGTGTGTTTCCTGATTTACAAACACGCCCCTTGTCTAAAAATACAGGACAAACTTGCAATCGGACTCTAAGGATACACATCCACCACAAGAAACCATATATAAACCCTTTGAAATTGAACTGATGCAAATCCCTAAAAACTAAAGAGTTAATTACAAATTTGGTCATTTTAGAATATGGCTTATTGCATGTTTGGTCCTTTAAGGAATTTTGTTACAAAATTAGTCCTTTAAATGAGAATTTGTCACACTTTTGGTCCTTTACTCAAACGACGTTAATTCTGACTGTTAATCCAGGGGTAATTTCGTCTTTTTCTTTATTATACTTGTAATCAAACACTTCTCACCTGTTATACATATTACCAAACATCCATTACTTTTAAACTAGGTACCAAACACACATTTGGTTACCAAATCAAATCACTTTCCTTCTCCATAAAGATAATCAAATCAGATCCCTTTCCTTCGCCTATCTCACTCCACCACCGTCGGCCACCACTGCAAGCCACCACCGCCAGCCACAAAGGTCATCGCACAGGTCTAAACCGTCATCGTGTTCACCAGGTCTGATCATCGTCTTCACCATGCCCGATCATCGTCTGATCATCGTCCTCACCACCGCAAAGGTCATCGCATAGGTCTAAACCGTCACACCACCGCACATGTCTGATCATCATCTTCACCAGGCCCTCACCACCGGCAACTCCTGAAACCACCACCCTACAAAACCATAGCCGCCGCCGAAGAAAGCTTCATCAACCGCTGCTTCAGATCTATAGTGTTTCAGCCGCCACTGTGAGTCTCAGCCGTTGTTCATCAATCTAATGTGTCGAAAACCCTAATCTTGTTCTTAATTTGGGTAGCATTTCACGTCTTGTTCTTGATTAAGTTCTTGATCTATTAATTTAGATAGCTTCAGATCTGTAGACATGTTTCTTGTTTCTTGTTTCTTGTTAAGTTTTAGATATGTAGACATGTTTCTTGTTTCTTGTTTCTTGTTTCTTGTTTCTTGTTAAGTTTCAGATCTTGTTTCTATTAATTTGGGTATCTATTCAGATCTGTAGACATTACTGGTTGATTTGTTTCTTGTTAAGTTTAAAATTCACAGATTTGGGTAAACTCCATATATGCATTTCAAATTTGTTCATCTTATATTCTTTAAAAATGTTGGTTTCTTGTTATGTTTAAAACTCTTGATTTAGGTAGTTCATCTGATGTTCTTAAGTAAAAAAAATTGGAAAAATTTGTAAATTCTTGAAGATAAATATATATCATAAGAACACAAAAAATAAGAAAACATAAGAAATTTATAACTGGGAATGAAATTAGAAAGTTATATAAAATCACGAGTTAATTACAAAATTGGTCCTTTAACAATGTTTGGTAACAGGAATAAAGAGTAAAAAGACCAAATTGTCCTTTGACCGTTAGTCAAATTTAACCTTTGTTAGAGTAAAGGACCAATAGTGTGACTAATTCTTATTTAAATGACTAATTTTGCAACAAAATTCCTTAAAGGACCAAACATGCAATAAGTCCTATTCTAAAAGGACCAAATTTGTAATTAACTCAAAACTAAATCACTAAAGAACACATAAACCTGCAATCAATTTGCACCAATATGTCTAATCAATTTGCACCACACCATATTTGGGCACTTATTTGGTAAAACAATTTTCAAACTTCTTACTATTTTGTAAAAATTTTCCTAATGTTCCTTAGAGGGTAGAAACTTTCTTAAGGTCCCTTTTATTTCACAGAATTCGGAGAAATAATTTGATTTAAATTCCATCCAACTCACTAATAGAATGGACTTTTCATTACTTGACAGATTGTAACATCCTAAAAAAATAAGATTTCATTATAAAACAAGTTTACCAAACGCAATACATCATGGAATTTGATTTCAATTTTTATTTCATTCCTTCAAATCCTACGAAACCATCGAACCTAAGAATTTGTAAATTTACGTTTTTATCCTGAATTTAGTCTTTTACATAGTAGTGTCAATATTTTGTTACTTGTTTGAGAAAACAGAGATATTATTAGCCATTGCTTTGTAGCTAAAATCGAATTGGTAGAGTTAATTTCGTAAATAGAATAAATATAAAGATACAATATTGTTGGCAGAACCATTCATGGCCAAATCTTGTTCTTAAAAGCTTATACTTCTCCATGACGTCTTAAAGATAAAATTACGCAATATCAACACCATTTCATGTTCACTAATATCTCGGCCTAGCGAAGTACAGCCATAGCGCCTACCGCCTTGTCCTAATATGTAAACTGCCGCCGGAACAGTAGGACTAACTCCCTCGGCAGGAACCGCTGGCGGAACCCCGAAAACATTCACATCAAAAGTACCGCCAACGGGACGGGTGGGACCCGTAGCTCCGTCCAATATATCAGGAACATCCTCGACGCGTAATGCAATAACGCGATTGATGATATCAGGATCGGTGCAGCAATTGATCGTTAAACTACAATCTTCAAAGGCACGAAGGGCGGGATCTTCGTTTAGAGTGAGCCAGGCGCTCACGATATCGTGATGCGTGTAACGAGATGGATGACACGTGGCGGTGAAGTCCCACAAACCGTTTTCATGAGTCGGGATGACGGTGGAGAAAAACGAACCCTCGTGACCGCTTGCCTTCACGCCAATTGGTGCAAGTGGTACGCCGATGGCCGCTAGGTTATCGGTGAGGCGAAAGAACTGACTGCGGTCGAAGTCAAAACGTTGACCTCGGCCGTATGTCTGACCCCGGTTTGCTGACGTGGCGTATACTACTACTGTGTCTTCCAAGTCGTCTGTAACACAAAGGGGCCCGATGCTACCTAGAACAAAAGAGACGAAGGCGGGAAATTTATATTTGTTGCTAAGAGGAGATCGGGGGTTCATTCGAGAAACAAAAACGGTAGGCTCGTAATGCTGGAGGAGGTAACGCAGTCGGTTGTAAGTCACCAAAATCGCAGTGTCAACCATCATCTCAACATCTGCGATGATGGTGTTGGTAACCGAGGTCTCGTGATCACCAGTGTAACGATCTCGAAGTTCTTGGATAAAAGGTAAAACTAGGTTAAGACGTTTTTTCATAGTGGTTGCGAGATGCTCTAAATCGATCTCGAGAACGGTTGTCTTCCCGCAATGACGTATAGGCCGAAGTCCAACACGCCCCGATGCAACCACATCAAGGAACGGGTCAACTTCGTTGCAAGGGTTGACTTTATGGTTCTCCAAATTCGGGCGATTAAAAGTATGTCGATTGCACCTGCCAGAAGAAGGGAATTCGCCTTTTCAGATCAAAAACTCCAAACAAGCCGAGCTTTAACGAGGTCGAGCTCGAGCCTAGATTAAAGCTCATTTAACAAACGAGCCGAGCTTGAGCTCCATATATAATATAATTTATATTTTATATGTTTAATTTTTTAATATTTACATATATCTTTTTACAAAATATCAAAATAATAGTCGAGCCTAAACGAGCCGTGCCCAAGCTTCATAAATCTTAAACAAACCGAGCTCGAGCTCAACATAAAAACCTCTAAACGAGCCGACCTCGAGCTCAAAAAAAATCCTAAATGAGCCCAGCTCGCTAAGTGTCTGGCTCGGCTCGTAGTGTATTGTAATAACAATTTTTTGTTTCTATTTTTCTACTCTACAAGAAAGAAAATTCGGAGTGTTTGGCTACACTGATAACGCTAAGAAAAATTATGCTTAAATTAACAAATCTTATAAGTTGATTGTAAAAAATCGATGCATTAAAGATCAATCGAACATTCAGATGAAACAAGAACAGTGAGCCGACTCACCCAGTTGTCTCTTCAGCTTGAGCCTTAGACTCCTCGAGGCTTAAATCTGGATAATTTCGGTAGTTCAAAGAATGCAACCAAACAGCAACTGCTCCTTCTTTATGCTCAGTCGAAGCAATGTGAGAATAAATATGTTTCAATTTAAATTCCTCGGCCTCCTCTGTGTAAGCGTTCATAGACACTTCTTCATGAGTATCTTTCCATTTCTGGTTATATGATGAGAAAAAACACTCGTCCAGATACAAACCCACTTCAGGAGCTGTAGGCACATTGATTCTAACATCCCTACAAACATCATTAACGAGGTTAGAAACCATATAAAATGAATAGAAATATTCCAACAGAAAAGAGAGTAGTATGTATATCTGTATCTGAAAGTAATTAATGAAAGAACTAACTGTTGTAAAGCTGTTTCGATCAGTGATTCTGGAGCACAATTCCTCATAATCGCAACAGCAACGCCAATCATCTTCCGTATTTGGTGAAGCATAAAGCTCTGCCCAACAACTTCACATTTCACAAACTCTATCCCCTCAACTGTAACAGTAGTGTTAGCATGAAATGAGATGATGTAACGATTTGCAGACGGGTCAGCTGCCTTTGTTCTTGTAGTGAAATTATGGAAATTATGAGTTCCTTCATACTGTTTAAGAATCTTATTAAACCTCTGCCTCTCTTTGTCGCCATAACAGAACACATTTTCTTTCACAATGCCGTTCACATTATCAGAACTGGCTTTATAATCACAGTCCTTCCCTAAAGAAGACGAGCTTTCCAATGATTGAGCTTCATCAATCACAGGTTCAGGGATCAAGGCTTCTTTACAATCACTCCCATTGTCTAAAGCTGCTAAATTTCCCTGTTTACCATCAGAATCCGATAATGCACATGATGTGTTCGACGAAATTCCTGACTGAATTTCAGCTTTAGAACTTGATATTTCTCCGGTTCCTTGAACACCCACTGCACCTAAAACTTTCCGGCCTCTCTCGGAGCACTCTAAACACTTAACAAGCTCGTTTTCAGACCCTATGCTAGCCAACACACTCTCCCTGTCGCGATGAGATGCGGGGTCGAGGGCAAAAACAGGTAACAAGTAAACATACCTCCGTCGATCGCAAAACTTTTTCGCACTAAACGACGCTGTCACACGCTTATACCCGAAAATACGAAACTGGGACGGCAAGTTGTTGTTGAGGCGCTCCACGAAGCCAGGCGGGTCGACGTAGAACTTCCCGGAAACCACTTGCCCGACGGCGCTAACGCCCTTATCAGTTCGGGCAGATCGGGCAAAATCGAAACGCTTAGGACAACCACGTTCATTTTCAGGAACGGCGCCGGAAAAGTAAAGAGCTTCTTCTAGGTCGCCTTCGATGGTTTTGGCTCCAGGGTTCTTTTGCATTCCTTGATAGCCTACTCCACAGTAGGCAAAGAGTATGGCGACTTTTCTTCGCTTGTATCTGGGCTTTCTCTCAGTGGTGGATGTGTTGGCTGTGCGGTCTTCGTCGTCCGAATTGTTGGTATTGGTGGTGGTGGTGGTGGACATTTTGAGTTTTTTTGAATCGGGTTCTTCTTGCGGCGGAGGAGGCGGAGGTGGAGGTGATGATGGCGGTGATAGAGAGTCTTGATTCTCCATTGTTGTCAGTTAGTAGCGAGTGCAGTGTTAGATGATCAGATCAGTTGCGGAGTTCAGATGTTTTTTGGGTTTTGTGGACGAGGGTCCGTGAAAAACCCTAAAAAAGTAGGTTTGGACCATCTTTACAATGGGATTTGCACAACGTACAACCCGCAAAGCACTAAATTACACGATAAAATAGATTAACGAAGAAAATAATTGTTCTATAGACGTTGCTTTACTTGTAGCAATGAGAATTTGGTATAGCGGTTTATGATTTATGCTATCGGCATTCATCACATCTTTTACACAGTCACATCAGTGTTATATCAGTATTTTACCATTTTCTCATCACATTATACAAACCACTGCATCCATCACATGGTTCACACAACTTTTCTATTTTTTATTTTTTATTTTTTTATATTTGTTTTAATTAACATTTATTAATTTTTAAAACAATATAATAAAAACATAATAATTCTAAAAAACATTAAATAACAATATAAATTCAAATAATATTTTAAAATTGCAAGACAAACAACATATTTCAAATGACATCAATTTAAATAAAAAAACTACTAGTTATCGTTGTCGTGCCATCTTGGAAGCCGATTGATGTGCTCGATTAGATCCGATCGAAGGTTGTGATGGATTTCCGCACTTCGGACTTCTCGGACGTTAGCCTCAAATTGTCGTTCACTAATCTGTACGTCGTCTTCATCGTTTGGTTGCTCGATATTTTCGTTGAATGGGCAAATCACGCTACCTTCGTCTTCCAATATCATATTGTGTAATATGATACAAGCATACATTACTCTACGTATTTTTTGCGGGTGCCACAATCTTGTCGGGTGTTGTATCATGCGCCACCGTTATTTAAGCACACCAAAAGCCCGTTCCACATCTTTCCTTGCTCCTTCTTGCGCGGTAGAAAACCATACTCGTCTTTGATCAAGAGGTGTTTTGAAGGTTTTGACAAAAGTAGCCCATTCAGGATAGATCTCATCTGCAAGATAGTAGTCGTGTTTGTATTGTACCCCGTTTACTTCAAACGGGCACTGCGGTGCTCGTCCGTTGTATACATCATTCAATAACGGCGACTGATTTAGCACATTAATGTCATTGTTGGACCCGGCCATCCCGAAGAATGAATGCCAAATCCAAAGATCCTGTGATGCAACCGCCTCTAGCATAATAGTCGGTTTACTATGATCACCTCTCATGTACTGCCCTCGCCATGAGTTTGGCAGTTGCTCCAATTCCAATGCATACAATCTATGCTTCCTAACATGCCAGGAAACCCGTGCCTACTCTCATGTGCGGTGTACAAAAGCTGAATATCATGGTAAGAAGGTTTACGTAAGTATCGCTTACCATAAAGAGTGATAATACCTTTGCAGAAGTTTTCTAGGCATAGTCGTGCGGATGAATCCGCCATCTTCAAGTACTCGTCAAATCCGTCAGGGGTCATCCCATACGCCATTTACCGAATTGCCGATGTACACTTTTGCAAGGGAGATAGCCCTATTCTTCCTCTAGCATCGCAGCCCTGTTGAAAAATTCATCCCATCTCTCAAGATCCGTGACTATCCTTGTGAATAGTTGTTTGTCATGCGAAAACGTCGCCTAAACGATTCGTCATTGTAGTTGCAGTTGTCCGCAAAATAATCTGCTACAAGTTGATCGTGTGCAGCTTCACGGTCTCTAACTTGATCCGGGCTTCACCGTCTCGTTGATTGACTCGAGCTAACTTCATCATACTCACGCAACACATCCAAAACCGCATTGGATAATCCAATAAACAAATTGGTTCTCGTTTGACGATAAACGGAGAGATAATCTGCCTCCGTTTGATTAATCTCGAAATCCTCGTCATAATAATCCGACGAACTAGAATTAGATGACATGGTTGTATGTATGTAAATGTTTAAAGTTTGAGAGAAGATTAGAGAAAAGGTGTAAAAAAATTAAGATAATAGGTTGTATTTATAGGGTGAAAATAATTTGAAAAAATAAAAATAAATAAATATATATATATATATATTAAATGCAACGGCTACCTCCCTCTCTCACGTACGCGATGTGGCTCACGAAAGTGACCGTGAGCGCCGGCTCACGCATGCTAGCGATGGTGTGCTGTGGGCGTGAGCGGCCTTCACACGGCCATGGCGCGATGGATGCGCATGGTCTTAGGTGTTTCTTTTTTAAGTCCTCTTATGTAGATTCAGGTGTTTTTTTTCATTATTCCCTACCTCTCGTCGAATGTCAAATCCTTTCCACCACGATATTGCTGCCTCTTATCACACCCGTGCTAATTTCAAACTACTTCCATCTGGAAATGCCACACCTAGTTTGCTTAACACAAACACGATTATGATCAAATCAGATCAATAAGAAAGACGCTTGACATCAGTTGCAAGCATGTCCTTAATCTTAGCTTGCAAGTAACCACATTCTAGCATACTACATCCACACGTTCACGTGGGGACATGAGGCCCTGGTATGCATACTCGCAATCTCATAAGACAACTAAAATCATGTGGTAGGTTGCTAATGAATCTCAAAAGTAGAGAATCAGCATGTGTTAGGCCTCTTACCACACGTAACTTGTTCCTATTGGATAGCATCAATAATAAGGCTATACAGAAACCGCAGACTCATAAACCCTTCGTGAAATTATTTGGCAAAAAGTCCTTTTATGTTCGCTTGTTTAATAAAGAAATGAACATGAACAAATTTTTTGTTTGTTTAATTAAACGAACGAACACGAACAGAGTTCTCGTTCATTCTTCAATGTTTGTGAAGTTCAGTTATCCATTTGTTTATATGTGTGTGTGTGTGTAAGTGTGTGCTTATATAGTGTCTTGTATTTAATAATGCTAGATTTGCATTATAGTCCTTGTTCATTCATTTACGTTCGTTTATCACTTAAATGAACGAACAAAAATATACATAAACTAACCAATCTTTTAAACCGTCTAACACAAAAGCTCGTTCTTTGGTGTTCATAATTTTTTATTTGTCTGGCTAAAGTTAAAAGAATGTTTGATTACTGCCTCTGAATGAAGACTGTGCTGAATGAATCAGAAGAACTGTAACGCCGTCTCTAACGAGCTTAAAATTAGAGTTAATTTAAACTTTTAATCAAAAGCATGCAGCGGAAACAAACGCTATTTACGAAATAATTATCGTTAACTGACTTGGCTGCTTAATTACAACAAAAGAATTAGCCAAGTTCATAACTACAAGCGTTACCTACGAAACCGACCACCGGATCCATATATACAACAAACGTGTTCCCCAAAAGATATATATACAAGTACTACCATCAGTACCCCCCTCACAAGGCCTCTAGCATCAACCTGCGAAAATAGGTAAAACAGGCACCGTTAGCTACACTAGCTAGTGAGCACAGATTTTACATAAGCAACAGTAAGCAGGCTATCAAATTCAGGAACAACACACAGGGCTATCCTATCATATCGCGGTGCGCCAATCATGTCAGCGAGAGTCGTGTCTTGCAGGGTAGCTAGCCCCGCTCAACAACCCTGGCCGGGGAATCAGCTACAACCAAACCGCACCGGTGGGGGAGCGAAGAGCAGTCCACCGAGCACGTTGAGGAATCCGATCAACTCTACTGGTTCCGGTTTACACCAAGAACCCCTTTCGTAACTGGTTCCCGCTAATAGCCGAGAACCCAATTCCATCAAGGAACGGCGGCCTGCAGAGCCAACACCCGAGCGTATACACCCCAGCACCGTTAGTTCCCCATTTCGTGGCCTATGGACCCTGGGAACCCAGCCAGATCATCACTAGTCTACCTAACTGACCTCAATCGTTCGCCAGTCAATGTCTGGACAAAACACCAGTTAACAAGTACGACCCAAACGGGTCCTGTAGCATGCATGCATCATATACACCAGTTAATACAACAAATCAATCAGTAATACAGCATACCTCGAGTGCGCACGTATCAAAACACCAATTGCATGTCAACATGTACAACAGATAACTTACCTACCGAGACTCATGGGAAACCGGTACTCACATTGAGATTACAATAGGCAGATATAATGCCGAGAATCCCCAGAGTCCTCCGAATCACCTAACACAATAGGTTTAGGCTTAATCACCAATCAACAACACTTAACGCAACTTAAAACATAAGGCTACAAAGCTGCCAACAAGAAACCCCTACTTGCGACCGCAAGGGGATACCTTACGGCCGCAAGGGCCATTCCAACCACCCCCTTATGACCACAAGGGATATCCTTGCGACCACAAGAGTCCTTCCCAAACCACCCCAGCTTGCGACCGCAAGGCTTAACCATACGACCGCAAAGGTGGTATCTTGGGGGCTTACGATCGTAAGTTACGTATTTACGACCGCAAGTATCTTTCCTTCGTCCTTAGATGGTAAACCATTTCGCAACATGCTTACGGCTGCAAGACCCAATGCTTACGACCGCAAGGGACATCAAACATGCTTACGGTCGCAAGGCCTTCCCCTTGCGGCCGCAAGCACCAATTACAGTGAGTTCCAGCTCTGTTTTCCGACAGCAGCTGTTCTTCGAGTTTTTACCATCATAATCGACACATACCTCATTTTATCCATTTCTACAGTTTGTTTAACACTCATAGAAGCTAACCAACATGTTTTATTCAAGAAAACTACATCAAAACCCACTTTACCACCATTAAAATGGGTCTTCTTCTTCACAAGACTCAAACTAGGTTTACAATTCAAATTACTAACTTGAAGGTGCTATAGAACAGATTCAAGGCTACTGGAATCACTTGCAATTGATTTGATCTTGCTTCTTTCTTCCAAAAATTCAAGGGTTTGTGTGTGTAAAGTGTTTGTACGTGTATGTGTATGTATGTTATATGTGTTTGTCTGTGAAACCAAAGGATAACCACAAAGGGCCAACATAAGGGGGTCTAATACCCCATGCGGGTATTTTGTTCTCCTATTCAATTTAAAACACAACTTAGGTTTATCCGTTTTAACCAACGGAGATATTTTTAGAACCATTATCTAAAACCGTTCAATAAAACACCAATCTTATCTATTAACTACAATTTTCACGAAACCACATTTTATCTGCAATTAACACCAGTTAACACATTAAACACCAATTAACAACAAGTATACTACATTTAACAACAAGACACCAATTAAGGTCAAAGTACAAACAACAAAGCTACAAGTATGACTCGTTACAACTAGCCCCTATTTCAGGGTGTTACAAGAACGCTGCTAAATCATTCTACCTTATGCTGAATCATTAAAGACTAATTCTTTTACCCTAATACTCCTTTTACATGTTGTCTTGTTAAACATCATATCTTATAATATAATAATATCACTATTAAGGTTAAAATGGTAATTTGCATCATCTAGATTGTTCGTTCAAAACTTTTATCAAACAACATGTCATATTCAGAGGCATATTTATTCAGAACCTTTGAATTATTTAGATCACAGAATCATTCAGTGCTTAATTATTCTACTTTAATAAACAACCCCTAACTTAGGTGTAGAATGACTCCAATTTAAATCTTTTTTTAAAATAAAAAAAATATATTTAAAGGGAAAATGTTGTAACAAACTCTGTAAACAGGGCTTTGGATACAAATCCATGTTTGAACGAATCTAGCATTTGTCTATTCTATCTTCCACAATTCCTTTCATACAATCCTCTCAGAATCACATTCAGAGAACAAAATCGATTACTCCTTACATCAAAATCAACATTAATAGGATGATCGATATCGGTGAATTCAAGTATCGGTCATTGAAGTTTGAATCGAAATCAGAACACATAGAACGTGTATCTACAGGTTTGTCTTGATTTCATCAACAATTAGAAAACATCGCTTTCTCTTCACTCTTGATTTCATCAACAATTAGAAAGCATCGCTTAGTCTCTTCACTCTATCATCTTACAACTATATATGCATTTATGCATTTTATTTTCATGCGACAGGTATGTGACCTTAGGAATTAGGTTCGGGAGTTGCTTTAGCAATTTAAGCTGGATCCAGGTGTCAGTAATAGAAAAAGATTGGATTGGAAAAGACCATGGAGGTTGGATTCAAAATGATGTTACTGCACGAATAGGGATTATAAATTTTACCTTTTTCATCCAGTAAATAATACTTAAGTATTTGAATGTAGCCTGTGGCACATTCCAGATTCTTCACATTACTTGTTTGAGTTTCTGCTTTTCGTTACCTTTTTAATTCAATCGTTCTGTGCTCGAAACGACATGTTAATGCATCTCGTCTGATTATGTATTGATGTTACGGTATTAGTTGTAAATTGTGAAACGAAATCGTGTTTCAACAAATCATCTACTACAGATCTCATGCTTTGTTAATTCATCATGTTGATAGATTGTTAATTATTGACCTTAAAGAATGTAAGTAAACAATCTAGACTCTTGTGATCGATCATGTTTATTCATTCAATTAAATGAATATAAAATCCCGTTCACATTCATTAGTTTAACAAGCTTACGAACTTTTTGCTTAATGGTATACTTAACGTTCGATTCTTTATAACTTTAATCAATTCATTTTTATATATTATTATAGAGGTGAGCACGAAACCGCCTAACCATCAAAACTGAAGTTAAGTGACGGGTGTCGGCAGTGTGAGAAGTATAATGTTAAACCGGTAGTTTGAATGTAAGCATGTATATGGTCAAGTCCATTGGTTTTAGGTTTAGGGCCTAAGGCTCATTTGGGTTTTATATTGTATCTTGTATGCTATATCTTGAGGTGACATAATACGAAAGTATTCACGGGAAAAAAACCATCTATCATGGTATTCCGGTCACTCTCTACCTCCTTACATTCTCTTTCTCTAAACTGTTTCTATATTGGAGCCACGAGCTCTCTCTTTATAGAACAATCTTACATTGAATACGTAAAACCGATTTTAATAGTTCAGTTTATGGTTTGTGTTTATAAAAATATCCATATAAACTGGACCGAACCAATATACGGATTATTATCAAACAAAAACCGTAAACAAAGTTCTTAAAGTAAGTTTTACATATTCAAATACACCTACTTAATATTTCATCTATCAGAAACCAAAACCAGTGACTTAACTTCGATTTAGAGGTTTCAATCCCTTTCAACAATGTGGTGCACAATCATTTCCTTATAAAATCTTATCATTAATTTGGAGGATAAAAATTAAGGCAAAATAAGCCTAAACGTTCCCTATAAATCTCACTATTTTCCTTTATTAGACAAGCTCAAGAACATAATTTTTCTGGTTTTCCATTCATCCGCTAACATCCGGTTCTTGAGTTTTTTTAGAAAGGAAAATTAAAAAAGTTATATTCTCAAGTTTTATTTAACTAAAAAAAAAGGTTTAAAAGAATTTTTTAAAATTATTCTACCTCAGTTCTTATCCTCTAAATAATAAAAAGATTTAGAAAGAAAGAATCCACTTTTTTTCTATTCTTCTCCGAAACAAGAATATGCCGTAAAAAAAACTCGAGAACAAGCTGAAAAAACTTTTCATGCTTTTGACTATGTGTGAAATAAACATAAAAAATTCAAAATATACTTATAGACTTTGACACCAGTTTCCGAAAAATGGGAGATGCTGTTCTCAAGTCACCCTCCCTGTTCTAACTTGAAGTTCCTATCTTTAAGGCACTCGTTAAAATCTCAAACTAGATCTCTTCATAAGCTAAGTGACCCGCAAAGATTTTGTTATCCTTTCGGTAATCATTACGATTTCCATGATCAACATAGTTCAACTTCACTTCTTGAGTCAGTAATAAGGTCTATACGCTTATGTTCTTCGATACCCATTTGCCAGTTGATTCATTCAAGAGTTGTCAAATGCTTACATTATAATGATTTCTTCATTGGCGACAGATTGGTATCCCTTTATGGCAGATTGGGATCTATTAAGGATGCACACAACCTGTTCGACGAAATTCCTAACAAAGATCTGGTATCATGGAACTCCATTATTTCAGTATTTTCTCAAATGGGGAACGTAAGTTTGAGCTTTAATGCATTTTATAGGATGAGACATGAGGATGGGATGAGCCCCAATGAGATAACCCTAATATCTTTGATTTCAGCTTGTAGTACTTTAGAAGGAGGTTACATTCATTGCATTGCAGTGAAAAATGGTTTATTATCTGAAAAAAAAGTTTTAAATTCTCTTATTAACATGTATGGGAAATATGGCAATTTGAATACGGCTTCTAGTTTGTTTGAGATGATTAATTTACCAAATTTGGTGTCATGGAACTCGATCATTAATATTCATATTCAAAGCCGGATTTTCGGGAAAAGCATTTTGTACTTCAATCTAATGCGCAGAGCCGAGATTTACCCTGATCAAGCTACAATTGTGACAGTACTTCGGGGTTGTGCTGATTTGGGTGTAGGGAAAGTAGTAGATGCATTTCATTGTAACATTTTGTGCTCTGGTCTAGAGCAAAATATTCCCATCATGACTGCTTTAGCAAGTGTTTATGCAAAATCTGGAAGATTAACGGCTTCACGTGAAATCTTTCAAGAAATGAACGAACCAGATATGATTGCTTGGACTGCCATGCTTGCTGCATATGCTATCCATGGGTATGGCAGACAAGCTATTGAGCATTTTGAGCTCATGGTTCAGAAAGGCCTTGAACCAGATCATGTTACTTTCACTCATTTGTTGAGTGCTTGTAGCCATTCGGGCCTTGTAAATGAGGGAAAAAGATTTTTTAAGATTATGTCTAGTGTTTATCGAGTTGAACCAAGGTTGGATCATTACTCATGTATGGTGGATCTTTATGGTAGGTCAGGGCGTTTGAAAGATGCACGTATTTTAATCGATAGCATGCCAATGGAGCCTAACTCTGGTGTTTGGGGAGCTCTGCTTAATGGTTGTAAGGTTTATGGAGACATGGAGCTTGGTGAGGAAGTTGCAGGGAAACTTATTGATTTAAACCCCGCAGACCCTAGAAACTATATTATGCTATCAAGCATATATTCTAAAGCAGGTCGTTGGATCGAATTTTCCAAAGTTAGAGTTTTAATGAAGGAGCAAGGTCTTGTAAAAACCACTGGATGCAGTTTTATTGAACATGACAATAAGATTCATAAGTTTATCGCGAGTGATCAAGCACACCCTGAAGGTGATCGTATATATGCAAAATTAAATGAAGTTATGAAAAAAATTGAGAAGGCTGGATATGTGGCCAATACAGAGTTTGTTCTTCATGATGTAGAGGAAGAAGTTAAAGGAGATTTGGTCAGAAAGCACAGTGAAAAGTTGGCGATTGTGTTTGGTCTTATGGTGTGCAATGAGAATATTCCTCTTATAATCACAAAGAACCTTAGGATCTGTGGCGATTGCCATAACATGGCGAAGTTTGTATCACTTGTTGAAAAGCGTGTGATTATCATTCGTGATACAAGGAGGTTTCACCATTTTTCTGATGGGTTATGCTCTTGTGGAGATTATTGGTAATCTTTATCCCTTTTTTATCTTTTTTATAAATGATGCTTGTACCAAGTACCAACTATGATTATGAAAAGACTATTTTCACTAACTTGATAAATCATTTGTTCTAATGAATGGTTTTGGTGGTTGTAAAAATGTGAATACATTTTGGGTAACAATTGACCTAATCGTTTTCATCCTCTAGAGATAGAAGATAACTTCACCTGACCCATGTTTTCTTTTGAGATAGAGGAGTCAACATAGTACAAGGTTGGGCTAAAAATCAAGAGTCGAATATATGCATAACATCTTGTACTTATCTACACCTCCATATCAATGCAATACTGACACAATATATTGTTCTTCTAACCGCAGGTAATATGTGCGTTATCAGTAGCAGAGCGTAAAAACTTATTGTTAGGGGGTGGAAACGAAAAAGTGGTTATAATTTATATTTGCAGTGGAAGAGAAAACTGTAAGTTTTTTTTTTTTGTAAGACAGCTAAATCTACTCCAATTTTGTTCACGACGAGACTTGAACCCTTGACCTTAGGTCAACACCAAAGTGCCAAAACATTTACCACTGGGCTACAACCCAAGTGGCAGAAAACTGTAAGTTATACTTTCATACTAAATTTTGTGGACAATAACTCCAGAAAAGAGAGAAAAAGATTGTTTTTTTAAATCTTTTTGGGGTTGTTGGGGGGGGGGGGGGGGGGGGGGTGCTCCCTGGCTCTGTCAGTTGCTGATCAAGATTTTTATGGCAATCCCCATTGAAGATCATGCTAGGATGGATTTAAAGGAGTTTTTTCAGTTACAGTGGACATGTAAAGTCTTATGTTGTTGTAATGTAGAAAACAAATCCATGTTTATAATGTTCGTGATTTTAGTGTATGACTGTAAAGATAGTATGATGTTATCTAGGAACAAGAAATTACATACTGACACTTGTCTTTTTAATTAATATTATATATGTATATTATTATTCTTTTTCGAAAGAAAGATGTTAAGCATTACAATATCTTTTTAATCATTTTCTGCAACTGCATTATGCACATGTAGACAATACAGCTTAATTATATTTGAGAGGGTTCCAAAAACAGAGTAGATGAATTCATGGCAACACTAGTAATAGACAGTATGAATCCAGAACAAAGAAAACAAATATATATTGAACTCATGGCAACACTAGTAAAAGACTGAAAGTATGATTTTTAATGATATATATATAGTGTTTGTTGAAAAGGCAATGTCTTAATCCAAATTTGTTTTTAAGTATGTTGAAATCTAGCAGTTGTATTTTTTTTTTTTGAACAGCTCATAAGATATATATATATTTTTTTTGAAATCTAGCAGTTGTATGATTCATGCAATATATAAAAAGGTACTTAAGCATATCATTTTAAGCCTTTTGTCAAACACTTAGTTCCTGTTTGTTTTGTATAATTCAAGAGAATGAAATATAATATTTTAAGCGATTGAATTCTTAAGGAATTAATTTTTTACGAAATTAAATTTCTAAGAATGAGATTTCGTATCACATTTGTTTGTCAAAAAAATGGAATTGAATTTAATTCAATTCCAATCCTATATTTTGTTTGGTTTGTAAATTTGTTAGAAAAATTGGAATGGAATTATATCAAATGACCAATATACCCTTTATTCCTTTTAACGTAAAAACTTCATTAGCACACACACATGTATATATACACAAATATGTACTACACCATTGACCGGAGATGTTCGATGGCGGAGGGCGTCGTTTGTTGCAACACCGTCGACCGGTGATGCCGGCATTAGTCGGTAGCAGCAGCGCAACCCGGTGACCAACAGCGGCCGGTGGTAGCGGCAATCGGTGGCGGTGGTGGTCTTCGGTGGTAGCGCTAGGTGGCCGGGGTCGGTGTCGATGGAGGCAGTGATAGTAGGTGGTGGTAGTTGGTCACGATGGTCGGTAGAAGCGGGGTCGACGGAGGCTGTTAGTATCGATGGGGTTCGGCAGTTGGTGGTCGGTGTCGGTGGTGGTGGTTGGTGGCAGCAATGGTCTTCGACGGTGGAGGTCAGTGGTGGCAGTCGGTGGTTGGTCGCTACATTAGTTGATGGTGGCGGTGAGCGATGCCGGTGGTAGTATGTGATGGTGGTCGACGGTAGCGACGGTCGGCGGTAGGAGGTTGCGGTCTGCTGTTGGTGGCATCAGGGGTTAACGGGCGGTGGTGGCAGTCAGCAGTGGTCGTCGATGGCGACAGGTGGAATAGTTGATAGAGTTGTGTGATAAGTTGGATTAGGTTTAAAATAGGTGTAAAATCGTCTTTTTGTCACTTTTCTTATGCAATTGAATATAATTCCATCACTATATGTAAAGAAATGAACATTCCATCATTTAAAGAGTTTTTAAATTCCGTGAAATGACATTCCGATCCACTTTTGTTTACCACACATGATATAGAAATGAATTGTCATTTCATTCCTTTAAGTTCAATTGAATTCCTGTGAAACAAAAGGTACCTAAAGAAAAGATTTTCCGGAGTTCCATTAAAAAAAGAAAACGAACATTAAAAAGATATTTAGGTTTATCTTTAAACTTTATCTTTCTTTAAGTTTTTAATCTTTAATCTTTAATGATTAATCTTTAATCTTTAATATATATTAAAAAATAGAATTATGATATCATCATCCTATTTTTATAATATTTTTCACTAATCATGTCCTTTTTTTAAATGCCATTGAATTAGTTATTTTTACGTCAAAACTGTAATACCCTAAAATTTATAAGAGGTGTTTAAAATGAGTTGTAAAATTAAAGTTGAGGAAAACGAATAGAAGATACAAATTATTAAATGGTTTAAAATAATGGTTCCAAATATATCCTCGTGGGGATTTATGGACATCGTATGAATAATTTGTAAGTCAGAAGGGGGAGCGGGATACCTGTCACCACCAAAGAGGGGCAACCCCTCTGTTTTTGTTTTCCTCTTCTTGTTTGGTTCCTTTTTTTCTTTTCTTTTTCACCTTGGTCTTCTTTCATTTGGAGAATCCACCAAATAACAGTATGGAGGTTGGAGCTATGATTGTTGATTAATAAGAAATATTAATATATTGAGTTTGGGGGAAATCAAGCTTAAGATTGTTAGTGTACTTATTGTTTTGATCTTTAATATATTAATGGGTTTCAAGATCCAAGTCTTTATTTTGGAAGTTATAATTGTTAAGAATGATGCTAATTGATGTTATAAAGTCTCTATGATCATACTAAATGTTTTTAAACATCTAGAAATGAGTTTTGGGTGTTTTGGAAGGATTACCGCAAGAATAGAGTCTGAACTTGCGAACTAGAGCTGTGCTCAAAGGCTAATGGCCGTAAAGGTAAGAGCTTATAGCCATAAGGTGGCTAACGGCTGTAAGGGTTAGAGCTTACAGCCATAAGGCGGCTAACGGCCATAAGGGTTAGAGCTTACAACCATAAGGCGGCTAACAGCCTTAAGGGTTAGAGCTTACATTCATAAGGGTTAGAGTTTACAGCCATAAGGTGGCTAGCCATAAGGGTGGTTTAGTTACGTATTGTGATTTAAACATAGTTACAGCTATACATTAATACCTACTGTTATTACATCTTCACGGGGACTTAACAGAGTATGCATAGCTGCTTACTGACTAAGCTTGGACCACACAAGTGAGTACCTCAATTTGGTACTTAGAGATATTAATTATCTGTGATTTCACACGTTTGATATTAGAACGAGATTTAATCCATGTTTAATATTGTTTGTTGATATTATGAGATGGTCTTTGGCAGGGTACTTAGAGTTGGAGATCAAGTTTGCTTGGTAGAACACTAGAAGAGTTTCAGAATTTGAATGCCTTTCTTTGTCAAGCAGAATATAAAAGAAGAAGGTTCAGATACATGGAAATGGCTATGGGATTTAAAAGGTACCTTCTTTGTTAAAAATTAACAAGTATTGTTTTTAGATATTCTATTGACGGGTTGATAGTAGCAAAATAGAATTTCATGTGGCCCACTTTGGTTCCACTAAAAATAAATATATTTGTGTGGAGGTTGATCAATGAGGCTATTCCCCTCAAGTCTGTGATCATTAAGAGAGGTATTGTGTATCTTGATGGTAGATGTGTAATCTGTGATGGGTATGAAGAAGATGTCAACCACAGTTTTTTTTGCTTGTAAGGCTATTAATAATCTTTGGAGAAAGATTTGGGCATGGTGGGGCAATAAAGTGTTAGACCAGCATCTTTATCATCTCTCAAAAATACTTTATCAACAAGTGCAAGTCTGGAAAAAGTTCAAATGGGTTTTGTTGCTGTATATGCAGTGACCTTATGGTCTATATGGAATTGGAGGAACAACATTTATCATGCAGATTAAGCTGAGATGGCTAAAATAAAACAAGAGGATCTGTTCCCCAAAATCCAAAGAAACTCGATATTTTGGATTCAAAACAGGCAGCGTAATTTGAATATAAATATAGATATATGGTGCTCTAGTTCTAATTCGGCTTTGGGTCAGTCACATAGAAGTTTTGGTGTCTTTAATCTTGATTTATTTGCTCCTCGTTATTTGGCTTTGTTGAGTTGTATTGTAACCTTGGTTGTTCTTGTCTAGCAACTTGATAGAAGCTTCTAATAATACTAAGTTCTCTAAGCAGGGGTGATGGCGGAGCCAAAACTCTTTGCCTATGGTACTTTCTTTGCTATTAAAAAAAAGATAATATGAGATTTCTATTAACTAACTGTTAATAAGTACATAGGTAAATACAAATTCACATTGATGAAAGTAATTGTAACTTAGAGACACGAGACACAGATACATGTTTATGATTGAGATTAGAGTGTTCTACTATTATACTAAATGATGAAAGATGAGTGTGAATAATTGAATAAGAAGTGAGCACCAGCTAAGTATAAGAGGAAAAGCGTGGGGTTAAGATATAATAATTGGTTTTACATATTAAAGAACAGATATAAATAGTGTTGTGTGAATCACAAATTTAAAGAGTATACGATGGTATTGAATAAGCGATGTTGATGTGTGTAATTAAATATAATTAAAGAGAATGCGTTCTTAGAATGATATTTGTTATGAATACACATCTATATACGTAATGAGTATGTGCGGTAACACTCAGAAGAGTGATATCCTTGTGAGATACGTAGCGAGGTGCTAAATATAAGAGTAACCGTACATGTGTAAGTAAGTATGTAACAAATCTTGTACTGATACTTTATACTTAGCATTCTTCAAGTTAGAATTCAAACAACACATGTTCAAATTTATTATGAGTCTTACTGAATATGTGATTTTGTTATCATCTTATCCTAGTTCAAATGTTTGATCAGTTGAGCATTTCATGATTAGCTGAGTAAACACCATTACCTGAGTCTTTCCCATTTCTTTAGTTGAGCAGAAGTATGTCTGCAATTTAGCGTACTTCGTTAGCAGAGTCACGAAATCGCATTATTTGACTACTGTAACTTTGTATTTAATTCTTAAGTCAAAGGTAGAACATGTGTTGTTCTATTATACATTTAGACCTGTCTTTGTAAAAGACACAACACCTTTTGAATATGCAAAGAGACAAAAGGAATTGATTTTATCCTTTGGAAAATATAAAAGATACTTTAGAAGAAGAAGATCTTAAAAATTTGTTTCGACAACTAACGTATGACTGGAAACTCTATAATTGGTATAGTCAAATCTGAAAAAAAAAACATGGTGTCGTTTAAAGTACAAGCATGGAAGGAGAAACTTAAAACTTACAAGGTTAAAGGTATAGGCTTTAATATTATAATATTGTTATTGGGATGTACTTTTGCATAAATGTACATTCACTTTATACATTGTTTGTATAAAGTGCTTTTACTTTTCACTCACTAACTTTATCTAATATAATATTATATCCTATGTACTTTTGTCTCCTTTCTCCTTTGCATGAACCGGATGCCAACTCTCTATATATACTTCGGCATGTTCAATATGCTAAGCACGCTGAAATCTCATTTGTTGAGAACTACACAAGAACTTCAATGTTTAGTTTTAGAAGCAAGTTGTAAGCTTTTAAGCAAAGAACAAACTTTTAGAGTTAGCATTATTTCGTGTAGATCAAACTTGTTCATGTGTTAACATCTTAAACATTAGTTCGTTATGATTAGCTTTGACTATGTGTTAGACAATTTGTTGCCAGCTTTATTGAACTTGGGTTTTTCACATCCAGTTCATGTAATTCTTCATTCATTTTAATAAGAATTATATAAAGTATAATCGTGTGTCTTTAAATTTTTAAAAACTAAAGTTTGTATTCAATCCACACTTCTACAAACATTTATTGTTGTAGTATCCATTCGGGACCAACAGAGTCATTAATATTTGCAATTGCCAAGTAGTCCATGATCAAAGCATCAAGCATGGAATTACAAACAAAGATGTACAAAGAGCATTTACATTAGAGCAAATCTTGCCAGAAAGTAAAATCTATCACCAAAGAGGGGAGTGGGATACCTTCTACAAAGTGGATAACCACCAAAGAGGCGACAACCCCTCTGCTTTTTTCCCCTCTTCTTCTTTGGTTCCTTGTTCTTTTTTACCATCTTTGGTCTCCTTTCATTTGCAGAATGCACCAAATAGCAGTTCGGAGATTGGAGCTATGATTGTTGATGAATAAGAAAGATTAATACATAGAGCTTGGGGGAAATCAAGCTTAAGATTGTAAGTGTTCTTATTGTTTTGTTCTTGATATATTAATGGGTATATAAAATCCAGGTCTTGATTGTGGAAGTTATAATTGATAAAAATGATGCTATTTGATGTTATAAAGCCCCCTATGATCATACTGAATGTTTTTAAACATCTGAAAATGAGTATTGGGTGTTTTGAAAGAATTCTCACAAGAACAAAGTCTGAACTTGCGAACTAGAGCTGAGCTCAAAGACGGTCGTAAAGGTTAGAGCTTATGGGCATAAGGTGGGTAACGGCCGTAAGGGTTAAAGCTTACAGCCATAAGGTGGCTTAATAACCATAAGGGTGTGTTTGAACCTAGACGCGGGGGGGGGGGGGGGGGGGAGGTTGAATAGGTTCTTTTGAAGGGTTTTGTAGGGTATAAAAACATGCACAGCGGAATAAAACCCCCTCCAGTGATCTCATCTAACTCGTACAGAAACTAAAAGAGGAAACGGGTTAGAAAGTTATACCTTTGTTGCAATCCAAAAACTTTCTTTATGCCCCTAGACAGCTGCAGGTTATCCACCGCTACTGCACCACCTCGAACGGGCTGCTAGACCGCCTAAGGATTAAACCCGGATCAAAAACTTGATTCCAATGTGTGTGTGTGTATTGCCGCCGCAGACCACCGCCGCTCGGTGGTTGGTTCTCGGCTATCGCCGCCGGCGATCTCCACAAAAAGAGAGAGAGAGAGCCGCCGATTTAGAGAGAGGGAAGGAGAGATTAGGGCAAAACTCTTTGATCTTGTGATTAGCTTATTGATTAATGAGGCTTAATGAAGTTTATATAATAAACCTTATTAGGCCAAAACCCGTTTAATTAAAGCCCAGCTTTAATTAAACTACTAATCAATTACAGAATATACCCTTGACCTTTCTAATTAATTAATAACTATTAATTAATTGGTCCCGTTAATATTTAAACTAAATATTAACTTCTCCTTTTAAATAATAAATAACTTTTATTATTTTTCTCTTTCTCAATAATTAATTAAACTATTAATTATTGTGATACACAAACATGTAAAATCCAGTAGGTTCTAATTGGGTGTGCAGCGGTGTGATCCTTTAGTGTCACATAGTATTGGACACGATTGTACATGTTATTAATCTCTGCACAGAATCCAACAGACTCCCACTTGTGCAAGATAAGTAACACTCCTTGTACATCGTTGGCCTAAGGAGGTCCCTAGCCAGACGCTTAGGTTTACCAGACTATGAGATCTCTTATATCTAGAGACATAATCCACGCCTTGGATTATCTAGGCTTTTCCTTTTGCATCGCGATATTTCGTAATGTGAGTATTTGACATGGAGCAGGGATCTTATTAAATACTCAGATTTTCTAAACTCTGATTTCGACACTCTGCAGTTACAGTTTACCGAATGAAGAACTATCATTCTAACCGAGCGCAGCCACGCATTTTCAGCAGTCGTAATCGTCGAGGAGCTCAGAAAATATCTCTCCTAAAAAGGAGGTGCAAATCCCATCTTGACTATTTGCAATTTGAGCACATGGCTTCCGCTGCATCTAGACAAGCCCCTTATGATCACCCTGTTACGGCGTGACGTTAGAACATGCTAAAGTACAGAAGTTACCACGCCTCAAACCAAATATCTCAGGTCTAAGGACAACCTATCAAGTTTACTTATGTTTACGCTCCATGAAGTAAACTCGATGCGGATCACCCCAATATTTATCCCCTGATAAATATCTATGAACATTTGGTCACAACCTTGTGCTTTTATTCATACCTGAATAAATCATCAAATATCCATAATAGCGTTACCTCCCTAATGTAGCTCCCACTACATTAAGTAGCTACGGGCATTTAGACAATTCATCACTTGACTTGTCATGGATAGGTTAAACATGCTAAAAATAGACAACTAGAAACAATTATGTAAAAACCTCCTATTTCAATCCCATGATATGTAATTACATAATAAACGAGTTTCAAGTTACAACTATAGTAATAATCAAAAACATGAACTAGCTGCTATGTTCCAAGTACTGCATTCCTATGGAACTCGCATGCCTCTCATGCTTAGCCCTAGCTAGCGGCTTCGTCAACGGGTCAGCAACGTTGTCGTCCGTCGGTATCTTTTGCAGTCTAATATCATCTCTTCCAATGATCTCTCGGATGAGGTGATATTTCCTGAGTACATGCCTAGTCCGCTGATGATCTCTAGGCTCTTTAGCTTACGCCACAGCCCCTGAGTTATCACAGAATATATCGATCGGTCTAGAGATACCGGCAACAACTCTAAGATCCGAGATAAAATTCTTCAGCCAGACAACTTCCTTTGCCGCATCACTTGCCGCAATATACTCTGCCTCTGTAGTAGAATCTGCTATTGTATCTTGCTTCTGACTCTTCCAAGATATGGCTCCTCCGTTTAGGGTAAAAACAAAACCTGACTGCGACCTGAAGTCGTCTCTGTCGGTCTGGAAACTAGCATCAGTGTAACCAGTTACACTGAGCTCATCCATCGAACCTCCATATACTAGGAATATGTCTTTCGTCCTTCTCAGATACTCGAGAATATTCTTGACGGCTACCCAATGGGCTTCACCAGGATTTTGCTGATATCTACTCGTGACACTGATAGAGTAGGCAACATCGGGTCTAGTACACAGCATGGCATACATGATTGAACCAACTGCCGAGGCATATGGTATCAATTTCATCTTGTCCTGATCTTGACTAGACACAGGACACTGAGCCTTGCTCAAAATCGCGCTAGATTGCATAGGAATAAATCCTTTCTTGGATTCATCCATCTTGAATCTTTTCATGACTTTGTCAATATATGTACTTTGACTAAGTCCGATAAGCTGCTTAGATCTATTCCTATAGATCCTTATACCCAGTATATAAGCAGCTTCTCCCAAGTCTTTCATCTGGAAACATTTACCTAACCAGGATTTCACTCCTTGTAACACTGGTATATTGTTTCCTATTAGCAGTATGTCATCTACATACAAGACTAGGAAGGTTACCGCGCTCCCACTGAATTTAGTGTAAACACACGACTCGAACTCACTTTTGGTAAAACCAAACTCTTTGATGCGCTCATCAAAGTGTAAGTTCCAGCTTCTAGATGCTTGCTTTAGTCCATAGATGGATTTAAGCAACTTGCATACTTTATTAGGATTCTTTGGATCCGCAAAACCATTCGGCTGTATCATGTATACATCCTCTGTCAGTTTCCCGTTAAGGAAAGCGGTTTTGACATCCATCTGCCATATCTCATAATCAAAATATGCTGATATGGCCATAAGGATCCTGATAGTCTTAAGCATTGCCACTGGGGAAAAAGTTTCATCATAGTCAACACCATGAGTTTGCGTGAAACCTTTTGCCACCAGCCTTGCTTTAAAAGTATGCACCTTTCCATCCATGTCTGTCTTCTTCTTGAAGACCCATTTGCACCCAACAGCTTTACTGTGTTGAGGCAAATCCACTAACTCCCAAACTTGGTTGTCATACATGGATTGCATCTCTGCCTTCATGGCTTCAAGCCATTTCTCAGATTCTAAACCTGAGGCAGCGTCTTGGTAGGTAGTGGGTTCTAAAAGATCCCCTTCGTCTTGAGCAACTAGGAATCCCAGATACCTATATGGCTCATTACGAGGCCTACTAGACCTGCAAAGGTCTTGTGTTTGCACCTCTTCCTCAACCACAGACTCTGGTTGAGGTTCAACAATTCTTTGTTGAAATACAGGTTCAACTATTGGTGGTGGTGTAATCTCCTCCTCTTCAATTTCTTGAAGCTCTATTTCTTTTCTTGGAGTTTTTGAGTTAAGAAACTTCTCCTCCAAGAATACCCCTTTACGAGCAACAAAAACTTTGTTCTCATCTGGGTTGTAGAAATAGTATCCCATGGTTTCCTTGGGATAGCCCACGAAGATACACTTATCTGATTTGGGATTGAGTTTATCCGTGAATGTTCGCTTAACATACACCTCACATCCCCAAACCTTGAGAAAAGACATTTTGTGTTTTTTACCCGTCCATACCTCGAACGGTGTCTTTTCAACCGATTTGGTTGGAACCCGGTTCAGCATGAACGCCGCTGTCTCGAGTGCGTGTCCCCAAAACGACAATGATAATGAACTTCGACTCATCATTGATCGTATCATGTCAAGCAATGTACGATTCCTCCTTTCTGATACATCATTCATCTGAGGTGTATACGGAGGTGTGAGTTGTGAAACAATCCCACATTCCTTCAAATGATCGTCGAATTCCTGACTCAGATACTCGCCACCTCGATCCGATCGAAGCGACTTTATCTTCTTGTCCAGCTGATTTTGTACCTCATTCTGAAACTGTTTGAACTTGTCAAAACTTTCAGATTTAAGTCTCATGAGGTAGACATAACCGAACCTACTGAAATCGTCAGTAAAGGTTATGAAATACCGGTATCCTCCTCTAGCCTCCGGAGTAAAGGGTCCGCACACATCTGTGTGTATAATCCCTAATAACTCGCTGGCCCTTTCATTCTCACTGTTGAAAGGCTGCTTTGTCATTTTACCAGACAAACAAGATTCGCAAACATCATATGACTCCAAGTCAAATGGTTCTAGAATTCCGTCATCTCGGAGTTTCTCTATGCGTTTCTCGTTTATATGTCCTAAACGACATTGCCAGAGGTAAGTCTGATTCAAGTTACTCTTGGATCTCTTACTTATATGATAGATGTCATTGTTATCTAAATTTAGCGTATATAGACCGTTTTCTGGAGTGGCTTTGAAAAAGAAAACATTGTTTCTAAAACATGAAATAACTTTTTCATTAAAAACATAAGCAAAACCACAGTCTATTAGCAAATTGAACGAGATAACATTCTTGATAAGTCTAGGAACATAATAACAAGGTTCTAGTTCTAAGACCATGCCCGAGGGCAAACTAAGACAATATGTCCCTACAGCTTCGGCACCAACCATGGAGCCTTCGCCTACCCGCAGGTCCATATCTCCTTGTCTCAGCTTCTTACTTCTCTTGAATCCCTGCAAATGATTGCATATGTGATGACCACATCCGGTATCCAATACCCATGATTCATAAGAAGTACCAAGACAATCTATCATAAAGATACCTGTATCATTGGGCGAACCAATGTCGAGCTGATCTATGTCGAGTGAGTGCTCGCATGAATCCTTGCTATCACAGTCTGGGCAACAAATTTCTCCAAGTTCTTCCAGCCAGTCATCCTCCTGCATAGGGTCCACAACTGGTGACTCTAGCTGCTTCGGGTTCAACTCGTCGCTAATGCACATGAGGATTTCGTGCAACCCTGCGACAGTCATCTCAAAATCACCGAGGACATACATTACTCTTTTCTGGTAATAGTCCGATAAGGAACCGAACAAGAGCATAACTTGCTCATGTGGTTTTGATTTTGACCCCAAGCTCTCATAGCAATCCAAGGGCCTTCTCATATTAATGAGATGATTGCTAATAGGCTGACTTTCTTTCATCTTGGCTGAAAGAATTTCCCTCATCAGTAGCATGCGACATATCCGTTCACTAAACTTGAACTTTTGCTCCAATCCCTGAACAACCTCATAAGACGACTTCTCACGGAGATCTTCCGTAAACTCGGATGATGCTGTGAGAATAAGAATCGACATGACGTCAGACTTGTCATCCAGATACTGATAGTAAGTGTCATACTCACTATCCTGGGCATCTACTCCTGGTCGCTCTGGAGGCAATGTCTCAATGATGTGAAGCTTTCCCTGTGCACCCAAAACATTTTTCAGATGCAACTTCCAAACAGCAAAGTTTGGACCTGAAAGCTTCCACTTGCCAGTGATGAGACTTAGAGATTCTCTTGGTGAATAAAACGGAATAACAGATAAAAAGGACATCTACAGAAAAAAGAAAAGATAAAACCAATTCAGTATTGATTACATCTTCTAATAATTATTACCTTTTAAACAATAAATTATTAGACTAGGATCCATATTTCACATTTCCCGATGCAAGGTTTGGGCACTTCCCACCGGGACAATGCTATTTCTGGTAGGTAAAAACTATACCAATCGTATCCTAACTGGATACGACTCCTAGATCCGCGGGACATCGATTACAAGAACCGTGCATGTTTAGTCCCTCTAGTGCATTTTGGGCCGGGACTCCCGATTATCACCAAAATAGATCGCACCACCTAAGACATCATGAATTCTGGCCGGGACTCCCGATTATCGCAGAACCTTTCATGCCCCTTCCCGCAATGGTTTGAACCCGGATGCCCAAGGTTTGGGCACTTCCGACACCCGAGTACCGTTTAACAGTTAGGGTGTACCATTAGGTGGGTACCAAGGTTTGGGCATTTCCAAGTTTTTAACGAGAAAAACTTAAATGCCAGTTTTCTTTTAAAACATCTGTTTAATAATTAACTATTATTAAAACCCTTGTTTTATTTCATCGTGTTAATCACAACCACGCATATATAAAATATGTAAAGAAATAAAAAAACCAAAAACAACTATGCCTTAGCCTTGCCCTTAACTATTATCGGTTTCGTGAGCCACACGAAAAACCCGACGGTCAAAACCTAAGTGGAAAAACACAACACACATGGCATGGCATTCTGAAGCTCCCACTGGTTCCAGCATCCAATCCTCCTTTTGGCCCCTTGCTTCTTGGTCTAGATATATATACGATCTATAAAACTATTCTATTCTATTCTAAAAACTAGAAATATAAAAGTACAAGAAGTTCAAAAGGCACGCAGGCCCGCTAATCTAATACTTTTACAAAAAAGAATAGGGGTTGTAAGTGGCACGCAGGCCTCCCCACACCATAGAATAATAAAGCAATCACAACCACAAGTACAGGAAATTAAAACAATCCACAAGGTCTAGGACTCGGCTATGACATCCCAAACATGTACTAAACTAATACATGAAAGCAAAGCAACTGATTTCTAATTATTCACCTTGATAAAAAATTACTGATTTTAACAACCTGTTAAAACCCCTATATTGTTTTCCTTTATTTGCAATAAATATATATTTCAAGTTTTATACTTTGATAATTAATCAAAAACTCAAAATAATATTCAATCCTTAAATTAAAATAACAACTGTATTTCAATTTAATATTGACCACAAAATATCTGAACCGCGAGCTGGGCCAAATATTTAAACTGGGTCATAAAACGGAAACAGACCGGGAAAACAGAAACTGGGCCGAGGCCCAAAAAGGCTTTAGCGCCGCTAACCCTGCCACTAAGCCCTAACTGGGCCGCAGCTATTCTGGGCCGTGGTTCACTGGGCCGAAAACCCACCACGCTTCTAGCGCCGCTAACTGGGCTGCTTTAGCGCCGCTAACTACATCGCGATAGCGCCGCTAAGGCCGTGTTCCACGGTCGACCGCCGTAAAACCGACGCCTATCACAGCCGGCTTGCCACCTCTCCTCGGGACTGCCGCCGACCAGCTGACGCCCACGACTGGGACGCCGCCGACCTGACCACAGCCACCGCCTGAGGCTGCCGCCGATGATGGTGGTTTCGGTTTTCTCGGTTATCGCAAATAGTAACAATAATAATAACAAAAACAGATTTAAAAAATAAATCTAATAATCCTTTTATCAAAGGTTTATTCAATAAAAACCAAAACTTGATTTTTATCATTGTGGATAATTTAAAACCTTTTTTCTTGATAAAAGATAAACCTTTTTCATCAGAATAAAAAGAAACCTACCTAGTCTACTACAAGGTTAGAAGTGGCTCTGATACCATTGAAGGGTTTTGTAGGGTATAAAAACATGCACAGTGGAATAAAACCCCCTCCAGTGATCTCATCTAACTCGTACAGAAACTAAAAGAGGAAACGGATTAGAAAGTTATACCTTTGTTGCAATCCAAAAACTTTCTTTATGCCCCTAGACAGCTGCAGGTTATCCACCGCTACTGCACCACCTCGAACGGGCTGCTAGACCGCCTAAGGATTAAACCCGGATCAAAAACTTGATTCCAATGTGTGTGTGTGTATTGCCGCCGCAGACCACCGCCGCTCGGTGGTTGGTTCTCGGCTATCGCCGCCGGCGATCTCCACAAAAAGAGAGAGAGAGAGCCGCCGATTTAGAGAGAGGGAAGGAGAGATTAGGGCAAAACTCTTTGATCTTGTGATTAGCTTATTGATTAATGAGGCTTAATGAAGTTTATATAATAAACCTTATTAGGCCAAAACCCGTTTAATTAAAGCCCAGCTTTAATTAAACTACTAATCAATTACAGAATATACCCTTGACCTTTCTAATTAATTAATAACTATTAATTAATTGGTCCCGTTAATATTTAAACTAAATATTAACTTCTCCTTTTAAATAATAAATAACTTTTATTATTTTTCTCTTTCTCAATAATTAATTAAACTATTAATTATTGTGATACACAAACATGTAAAATCCAGTAGGTTCTAATTGGGTGTGCAGCGGTGTGATCCTTTAGTGTCACATAGTATTGGACACGATTGTACATGTTATCTATCTCTGCACAGAATCCAACATCTTTTACTTAGTTTACCAATTTTTACACTTATAAAAACTTGTAAGTTGTGTTATAAGGATAATTCTTGAAGTTTATAACAACACAACAAATATTTGCAAGAATTTAAAGGGAGTAGAGATAAAAAGATATCACCAAGAGTAGACAAGAGATTTATAGTGGTTCATGCAAGTGTTAACAAACTTGCACTACATCTACTCCTTGGCCTCACCCACCAAGAGTTTGCTCCACTAAAACTTCTCTCTTTGAAGGTAGAGATAAACCTTTACAACTTCTCTCTTTAACTTACAAGAAATAATTTTCTCTCTTGCAAACAAGGCTAAGATAAGCCTAACTTCACTCTAATTGTGTTGGCTAGAGATAATCCTTACTTCTCTCTAATTCTATAGGCTAGAGATAATCCTCACTTCACTCTAATTAGAAAGGCTTGAGTTGATCCTTACACTATTACAAAATATGTAGAAAGATGATGTAGTGTTTAAGCTTTGAAGGCTTTTGCTCTTGCTTGAATCTTGATCTTGAATGATAGATGAATTATCAAAGAATATGAGCTCACAAGATAAGAATATAAGTTCTGTGTTTTTGTTGTGCAAGAGGTTGATAAAACACAAGACTTGAGTTGGTTTAAATAAGGAAAAAGATGCAAGCTCAAAAAGTGTCCAGATTGCCCACGGTCGATCCACGGTCGACCGTGTCATCTTCCGTCAGCATTCTGGAACTTTTTGAGCCTTGCAAATAAAGACGTTGGCCTTTTACCAAAATCACACACAACCCATTTTTACCATTAAAATGCACTGAAAAGGAGTCTTAGAAAAGTTGGGTTGGTGCCATACTTCTTATGTTTGAATTTAAACACCAAATAGGAAGTTTAGAAGCCAAATGCATAAAACATGTTGGAAGTTTGCTTCTTTGGGAGATTCCTTTTCCTATAAATGGTGTTGTGTTATTTCAATGGAAGATCATGTTTGGTATTTGCCAAAATAAGAAGTCTTATACTTTTTCAACCAAGCTTGTGATTTATATAAAAAATATTTGAATTTTTTATAAAAGTTTTTATAAAAATTATTTTGTAAAAACTTAAACTTCTTTAATTAATTATTCTTGTAAGTTCATATTTTCCGAATACTTGTTTGTAGATTTCTTCGTCATCGGCTTTGAAGAATTCATCTTCACTTGTTGAGTACGAGTTCGGCTGACTTTAAGAAAGACAATGTTTAAGAATTGTGAGCTGTGTAACGACGGATGATTCACGGTCGACCGTGGGATCGACCGTGAAGACTGAATGTTTCCTTTTATCTTGTTTTCTTCTTTTCTTGTTGATTTGAAGTCTTCAATTATTTGTACTTCACTTGATCATTAATTTTAGGTTTGTGAACCTTTAAAAAATGTAGCATATGAACATATGAATAAATTTGATAAGCAATAATATTACTTGTTCATATTTTTATCATCATCAAAATAAGGAGTGCATTTATTAATGTGTGACCATGTATGCACTAATAGGGTGGTTTAGTCATGTATTGTGATTTAAACATAGTTCGAGCTATACATTGATACCTATTGTTATTAGAGGTTTGCCGAGACCTTACAGTTAGGGGTGGCAATCGTGTCGTGTTCGGATTGGCGGGTCGCGGGTTGGCGGGTCAGTGGGACGTGACCCGAACACGACCCGTATAATTATTCGTGTCAATGTGTGTGACCTGACCCGTATAAGTTGAAACACGACACGACCCGCGTAACCCGTTTAAATATACGGGTTAGCGGGTTCGCGGGTCATTCGCGGGTCGGCGGGTCATAAATGGGTTGATGGGTCATAAACGGGTTGGCGGGTCATTAATTGGTTGACGAGTCAGCGGGTCTAGTTTTACAAATTTTGTTCCTTGTTTGTCAAAATATAAAATTTAAATGCAAGTTAGTAAAGAAAATTTAACCCTAGTTTAATTTAAATAGAAAAACTTGACGATTCTAAGAATAATTAAGCTACGAGTGATGATGTCAACTTTTAGTAGTTTCAAGATGGTGAAGGAACAAAAAGGAGACGATAGATTTGTTTCTAATTAGGTTTGGGATGACTAAGGAATACGATAAAAGCCTAGTAACCAAATAAGAAACATGAAATATATAAGGATAAATAAAAAATAAAAAAATAAAAAATATATATACGGGTTGACGGGTCGACCCGCGAACCCGCAAGCCAACCCGAACATGACCCGTTTATTTATACGGGTTGGCGGGTCAACCCGTATACGACCCGAACCCGTTTATGCTCAACCCAAACCCGTTTATTTGCGTGTCGTGTTTCGTGTCGTGTTGATAATTGACACCCCTACTTACAGTATGCATAGTTCCTTACTAACTATGTGTGGACCACAGGTTAATACCTCAACCTGGTACTTAGAGATATTAATTATGTGTGATTGCACGTGTTTGATATTAGAACCAGATTTAATGCATGTTTAATGTTGTTTGTTGTTATTTAGAGATTCCTATTAACTAATTGTTAAGTACAAAGATAAATACAAATTGACACAGATAAGAGTAATTGTAACTAAGAGACGCAAAATAGAGATAAAGAGATTAGAGTATTCTACTATTACACTAAATGATAAAAGATGGGTGTGAATGATTAAATAAAAAGTGAGTATCAACTAAGTATAAGAGAGAAAAGAGTGGGGTTAGTATTTAATAATTGGTTTTACATATTAAAAAACATATAAATTAGTGTTGTGTGAATCACAAATTTAAAGTGTATACGATGGTATTGAATAAGCGATGTTGATGTGTGTAATTAAATATAATTAAAGAGAATGCGTTCTTAGAATGATATTTGTTATGAATACACATCTATATACGTAATGAGTATGTGCGGTAACACTCAAAAGAGTGATATCCTTGTGAGATACATAGCGAGGTGCTAAATATAAGAGTAACCGTACATGTGTAAGTAAGTATGTAAATATAAAATTATGAGAAAGTATAATAGACTATGTCTATATACATGTATATATTCATTAACAGAAAAAGAGAAAGGAATCGGGTCAGAGGTATGAGAACTATGTAGAGAGATGCTTTAAACGTCTAATAATATGTTCATATGATATACGATTCAGCCTTGCCGAGTAAAGAGTAAGAGAATAATTAGAGTTATGAACATTGTGTGTGAAGCTATAATTTTGTTAATTATAACTTGTCAAAATGTGACTATATGCGAGAGTACGTATTATATATATATATATATATATATATATATATATATATATATATATATATATATATATATATATATATATATATATAGACACACACACACATATGAGAGATATGACGTTTAAGCAAATACGACTATATGCAAAATGTGCATGTGTGATTTTTATCTAATTCATCCTGTCGGTGTTTTTAATGAGATTGTCTGAGTGACAAATAAGATGTCTTAGTAGCAAAAGAAATTCCTGAGTGGCAAATGAGATGTCTAAGCAGCAATATATGATGAGATTACATTCATGTTAATTATTATCACTTGAGTATTTCGTGAAGCCACTCACTAGGCTTTTTTATTGTTTACTCTTTTCAGGTTTTGTGGCAGACGAATCTTTTAGGTGGACATACGAGAGTATTTTGTGCAACTTTAAAAAAAGCTATTTTTATATTACAAGAGCTAGTTGTTGTCATTTTTAGTAAAATATTATCGTATTTCCTTGTTGCACATTAAAGAAAACGGGCGTTACAAAAACCTAAAGTGTTGCATATTGTTCAAGAGTTTTTTTAAGCGATTTTAGTTTATTAACTTTAAAAATATTTTAACAAAAAAATTATTAAATCATTTAACAGATACATTTTTTATGAATATTTATTAAAACACGTAGACCAGTTTGATTAAATTAAACATTGAATTTTTCAATATCCGATTTATGATATTATTTTATTGTGGGAATCAATATTCGAATATAGCACCATAACATATCATTTTCAGTGTCTTCTTTCTTTGTTACATTTGATTTCTCTCGTGGAGATAGACGAAGATGATCACTATTCAAGCTGCTTCGATAAAAAACAATATCCGTTATATAAGAAAACAATATTGGTAGAGACAATGCTTATAATGTTCATTATTGTGATACTTTTTGTATAATTTACAATTATTTTATTATACATATTAATATTAATAATATTTAATACGAAAAATCAGAAATATTAAAATTTTATTTTAAGATGTTAAGCTAATTTTATGTTCAAAGAAATATCATCTGGACCAGTCAATAATGTGATCAGTTGAATTATTGGAGAAGAATTATCACCCAAAAATCCAAAATATATAATCATGCCTTCCCCTCTGTACCTACTCTCATCTCTTTCCCTTCACAAATCCATCATCTTGAATATTGACTCTGTCGACACAGTCAATTTGGATTCGAGATTAGTTAGCTTTCTGGTGGTTCCCGACGACTTCCCGTTGACCTGCCTCTTCGCTATTGAGCTCCTTCACTCTGTGAGTCGTCGTCCCCATGTTTCAAATCATCATATGTTCTGATTTCAAATCCCTACTGATGGGTGCAAATTGACCCATAGCCTCTGATTAATCACAAGTTTGATACTCATTATACTCTTTCTGATGTGTCTTGGTAGCAAGCATGCATTTAGTCTTACACTCTGAACCAACACACTTCATTTCAACCTTCAATTATGATTTTATCAATCTTTCATGCCTTTGCGTTTGTGTAATTTTCTTAAACAAAATGGACTAATTAATCAGGATTAATCATGTAATTTTCGAAGATCAACTTGTTTTTTATTTTTAGTATACAACTCTTTGGTTCAAAATCTTTTTTTAAGAAGACTATGATTGTTATAAGTATTAGAAAACACTGAATAATTATATATTTATATGGAATCTCAAATATTCGATCTTTAGTATGATTGTATATTCATATATATAAGAATGATACCAATCACGCAGAACTGTTTAAAGAACACTCAGAATATTTTGAGGTCAAGTAGACATGGCTGTTTAGCAAACACATCTGGCATAAACAGAGGCTAACTAAACTTTGATTTATAACAAAAAGAGTTGAGATATTACGAAGTTTAAATTCTAAGTAATCAATGGAAAACGACGACTGTTTTCTTGGTTCATGGACACATATAGGCGAATCTAATACAAGAATAGTTAGTGTGTGTGTTTACTAAGGTCTATGCAAACAACCTTATCTAACGAATTAAATCGTGGTTGCATGTAACTGATCTTATTATATCAGTTATATATTTTTCCATGGTATTATACTGAATTTGCTTTGTCAATTTGTTGGCTACTATGTAGGTGTTACCAATATTGATTGAGCAATGGATGTCATTAATGCCATTCTTAAACCTGTTGCTGAAACTCTCATGATTCCAGTTAAGAAACATCTAGGATACACAGTTTCTTGCACAAAATTATTGAGGGACATGGATATCAAAATGAGGGAGCTGGAAGCTGCAAGAATTGGTGTTGAAGACCACATGAAGCACAACAAATTAAAGAGACTTGAGATTCCATCCGAAGTCTATGGTTGGTTGCAAGAAGTAGGAGATATCAAGGCATATGTGGAAAAGACACCTACTGATGTTGGCTGTTGTTTCAATCTCAAAATTAAGCACAAGGTTGGAAAGGAAGCCTTTAAGATAATTGAGGAGATTGAAAGTCTCAAAAGAAAGCATTCGCTAATCAATTGGTTTGATGATCGAATTCCTCTGGGAAAAGTTGATTCCATGAAGGCATCCACTTCCACACCATCAACTGATCATCATGACTTCGAGTCAAGAAAGATGACTTTCGCCAGAGCATTGAGAGCACTCGAGCAAAACCATAAAAGCCATATGATAGCCTTATGCGGGATTGCTGGTGTGGGGAAGACCACGATGATGCAAGATTTGAAGAAGGTTGTGAAAGAAAAGAGAATGTTCAGCTTTGTCGTTGAGGTGGTAATAGGGGTAAAGACTGACCCCATTGCTGTTCAGCAAGCTGTAGCAGATTACCTTACTATAAATCTAGAAGAAAAAACTAAAGCAGCACGAGCTGAGTGGCTTCGTAAAAGTTTTGAGGAGCGTTCAGATGGTGGTAAGAATAGGATCCTAGTAATATTGGATGACGTGTGGGATCTTTTTGATCTGAATGATATTGGTTTAAGTCCTAATCTGCCAAATCAGGATGTCGGCATCAAAGTCCTCTTGACGTCACGAAATAGAGATGTTTGCAGTAGGATGGGAGTTAAAGCTGATTCGATGTACGATGTGAAAGTCTTAACCAATCCAGAATCTCAAAGTTTGTTTCGCCAATGTATAACAGATTCAGATGATGCAGATCTGGATCGTGCTTTTCATGAGATTGGAGATGATATTGCAAGTAGATGTGGGGGCTTGCCCATTGCCATAAAAACCATCGCTTATAATCTTAGAGGTCAAAGTAAGGAAGTATGGAACAATTCACTTTCTTGTTTAAAGCATGGTGACATTGACGAAATTGTGCATGATGTTTTTGAAATGAGCTACCAGAAACTAAAAAATGAGACTCGGTCGATTTTTTTGTTATGTGGCTTGTATCCTCAAGGCTTCAATATTCCTAGAGAGGACTTGATGAGGTATGGATGGGGACTGAAGTTGTTTCACAAAGTTTATACAATAAGAGAAGCAAGAGACAGGCTCAATACATATATTGAGCAGCTTATACATGCAAATTTATTGATTAGAACTCGTGTTGCATGGGTCAAGATGCATGATCTTGTCTATGCTTTTGTTTTAAGCAAGTTCTCTAAAGGTGAGCATGCATCAATTGTCAACCATGGTAACATGGTAGAGTGGCCTGCTAAAGATACATGTAATTCTTGCGAAAGACTTTCGTTAACATGCAATAGTATGTCTGAATTCCCTCCAGAGTACATTAAGTACCCAAACCTCACACTTTTGAGGCTAATGCATGGAGATAACTTACTGACGCATTCTCAAGATATTTATGATGGAATGGAAAATCTTCAAGTGATTGCCTACGCAAGAACGCATTATCCGTTTTCCAGATCACTTCAATGCTCCACCACCCTTCAAACGCTATGTCTTGAAGATTGCTCATTGATGTTTGATTACTCTTTTATTGGAAATCTTCAGAATTTGGAAGTGCTCAGCTTTGCTAATAGTGGCATCCGGAAGTTACCATCCACGTTCAAAAATCTGAACAAGCTAAAGCTACTAGATGTGACTGGTTGTGTTAATCTTCATATAGATAATGGCGTATTAAAAAATTTGGTTAAACTTGAAGAGCTTTATATGAGAGTTGCTAACAATCATGACAAGAAGGCGATTAGCTTTACAGATGGAAGCTGTAACGACCTCGAAGAATGTTCAAAGAACCTCTTTACATTAGAAGCCGAGTTCTTTGAACACAATGCTCAATTGAAGAATATGTCGTTTAAGAAACTTGAAAGATTTAACATCTCAATTGGATGTTTTTCAATGAGTACGGGTGAAAACTTGCTCCCATTTGAAAACAAGATGATGCTGGTGACCAGCAAAAGTGAAATACTAGGATATAGAGTGAATGAGTTGTTTGTGAAAACAAATGTTCTTTATTTACAAGTGAGTGATATGAATGATCTTGAGGAGATTCATGTTGAATTGGAATCGTTACATTCTCCTAAGCAACAATTATTCTCTAATTTAAGATTCCTTAGTGTTTCACACTGTAGAGAGTTGAAATATCTTTTCACAGCGAGTGTTGCATCAGCCTTGTCAAAACTTGAGGATCTTCGTATTGGCTCATGCCCTATTATGGAAACAGTTATATATGTTGAGAATAGTGAATCACAGACGATCAGATTTCCTAAGTTAAATTGTCTATTTTTGGGAGATCTTCCAAAGCTATCAAGTTTGTGCCATACTGCTAATGTCGTTGAGCTACCAGAGCTTGTGGTTTTGGAACTTGACAACCTTCCAGAGATAACAAGCATTTATCCCAGGAATCGACTGGCAACATCTTTTATGTCCAGGAGCAATTCTATGGCACGACCTTTGTTAAAAGAAGAGGTAAATATGTTTTATGTTGACATCTGCTATGCATTTTAGTTTGAATAACTTGTTTAATACTTATTTGGGCCCTTAATTTGTCTAAAAGAATGTTTTCATCTGTGTTGTAAGACACTATTGATAGATAAAAGTGTGTAATCTCTTGTGTAGGTTGTCATTCCAAAGTTACAGAAATTGTTTATCTTTCGTATGTTGAAGTTGGAGGAAATATGGTCTAGTAGCGATGATGTCAATTTGTCCCTGCTGAGAGAGATTAGAGTGATGAGTTGTTATAGTCTTACATGTCTGTTTCCGAAAAATCCAATGCCGCTGTTGCGTTATCTAGAAGATCTTGTAGTTGAAGACTGTCGTTCCATCGAAGTGTTATTTAACTTGGACTTGGGATGTTATAGTGAAATCGAGGGCAAGAGCAGCTTGCAACGTATTGTGGTATCTCATTTGGAGAAGCTAAAAGAAGTGTGGAGGGTGAAAGGTGTAGATAACTCTAATCTTCCCATCCATGGCTTTCAAGCTCTTGAAAGCTTAAAGATAGAAGATTGTAGGTGCTTTAGAAACTTATTCACACCTACCACTGCTGGTTTCGATCTTGCAGCACTTGCGAGCATTTCAATGGAAAAACTAGGGAGAAATTATGAATTAGCTGATATTAGCCAAGAGCAACAGGTCTGTATTGTCAATCTGCCGAAGTACTACCCGATTCCTTATCCATATCCATACCAGGAGGTATGATTGTCTACACTTTACCTCCCCCATACCCTGCTGTAGCGGGATTGGGACAGTGGTTGTTGTTGTTGTTGTAAAATAATTATAATGAATTACTAATTTCGGCTTTTCATTTCTCCTAAAACAAATTTTGAATACTTAAGACTAACAGAATTGTGCTTTGCTTTTTGTGTGTTCTTAATCTTAAAAGATTCTTATGTGTGTTGTATGCGCACATAATCAAACAAGTCATCCTTCAAAAGTTAACTAGCTACAATTCATACAATCTTGTTCAAGTTTGAAAATCATAGAAACAAATGTAATTTAGTATAGTGGTAGGCCTTTCAAAAAAGTAATTCAGTGGTAGTCAATAACTTTTCTTAATTACATTACTTTTTGGGTTATGTGCAGATGTTTGCTAGATCCAGGGAAAAGACGGTGAATGTGATTGATAATATTCCTAATGTTGCACTCATGCTCACTTTTCATCACCTTCATACTCTTTATTTATCTAGATGTAAAGGAAGGGAAGTGATGTTTGAGTTTGGGATAGCCGGTGCTGAAAGTAGTAGAGAATCGGGAAATAATCAACAATCACAACTACTTCCCTACCTTAGGAATTTAGATCTAAGGGGGATTGAGGAGATGAGTCATGTGTGGAAGTGTAGCAACTGGAATAAATTCATCATTCTTCAACAACCGCAACCAAAATCATCATTCCACAACCTCACTACGATAACTTTGTATCAATGCAAAAGAATAAAGTATTTGTTTTCACCTCTCACACTCAAACTTTTTATCAACTTAAAGGAAGTCATCATCCAATTCTGTGATGGTATTGAAGAAGTTGTTTCAAGTAGAGATGATCAAGATGACAACATGACTTATACATCTATATCCACCGACACACAGTCCACATTTTCACCTCTTCTTGAAAAATTTGAACTTTGGTCTCTAGAGAGTTTATGGCATATAGGTGGTGGTGGTCCTCGTAGAACTGCAATCTCCTCCAATGATAACATTGCCGCCACTTCCATAGATCATGAATTCCAGGTATGCTTCTTTTCTAAACTGTATATCATATACATACTAGAGTAATCTTACATTTACTTTTTAGTATCCATTTTCCATTACCTATTTTAACATTCTCTCATAGAACATTTGCTAACATAATTATTCTAGAGTAGTAAGATACAATGGATAAAGTTGTTGTTGGATAGTCGTATGGTTTTCTTGATTGCTTAATTGAATTAAAAATAGCTAAATTGAATTAAAAATAGCTATAAGTTACGTTGTTATGACTTATGACCATCCTAATTTGATATATATAGGTTTTAGTTTGATTTTAGTTTGAGTCTGATGGTGATGGTGATGGTGATGGTGGTGGTGGATGAACACCAAGAGCGTTAAATGGTGAAACCACCGAAACTAAGGACAAGTTAAATAAAAGTAAATAGTGAAGTTAACACTTTAAGTATTCAACACCGAATAATTTTTAAATTTGCAAAAATAAATTTAAAAAGGAACTGAAAAAAATAACTATCAGCATATTGGGTATGTTTGGCGACGGGCTTATAGGGGATTATAGGGGTTTGGACTTCTAGTTTTTATAATCCTCAGCCCTCTAGCCTCGTTTGGTAGAGGGGATTATTAAAAACATAAGCCTCCATAAGCCCCTAAAATAAAAGCTTTTTCAAGTAGCTTATGGTTTAGGCTTGGGATTATCAATTAATAAGCCTCAGCCCCAGCCCCAGCCCCAGCCAGTTTCACCAAACATACCCATTGTAACTAAAGTTTTAATAATAGTGGAGGTATAATGTATTACTTTGGGTGCTAACAAACAACTTCTAATGTCTTACACAATTATAAATTAAGGAGTCTCTCTATCTACGGGTAGAGTAGAGGTTTGATTAAATTCAACACATTTTTAAAATTCAACACCTTTGATCAATATGTCCCTACAACATTTAGAATCTATTAAAATGACCAATATATTCCTAAAACCTAATAATATCCTATATAAATGATATATATATATATATATATATATATATATATATATATATATATATATATATATATATATATAAAAGTTCAAACAATATAAAAATAAGAGAAAACAATAATCGGTTAACCTCAGATATTTTAGGAGCAAACCATCTCCATGGCTCCCTTGTTCCTGGTCCAAACCCCTTACCATAAGACATTGTTCTCTTATACCCATGTTTGTTTGTGACAAGATAATCATTGATTTTATATTAAATTAATCATTAGTGTTAAGGATTATGAAACCTTAAAGCTTGTCATTGATCAAACGAGATTGATATCGAGATTACAGTAGCTACGGGCCTTAGGCTGAATATAAGACTACCAACTAATCCACAGGATACAAATAATATACAGCACTAAAGCATTCTAAAACGCCCTCGCACTTCGAGCAGGAGGTGGTAGAATGCTCAAACTAGTTCGAAATTCTATATAGAGTGTAGATGATAGCTCTTGTTAAAAGTATTAGCATACTGCGGCGCAATGGGGACATGTAGAACGCGAATGCGACCCATGACAACTATTTACGAACAAAATCAATATCTATTTTAATGTGTTTGGTTAGATGATGTTGCACTGGGTGTTGCACATGTAGGTAGCACTAGCATTAGCGACACCATAATATTGGGGTTCGGAACCGGAGCACGAAACAATGTGTTGCCGTTTGGATGACTAGGAGATAAAAGATTATTTCAAGATCCGTTTTAAAGCACTGAAATGCGGATCGTGCATGAAAATGAAAATCTACATGATATATATATATATATATATATATATATATATATATATATATATATATATATATATATATATATATATATGGGAAGGTTCATTTGAGAACCAATGTTAGTGCGAGAACCAATCTTACCCGTTGATTTAATAAGTGGAATTCATGGATGGAGAGCGTGGGGGATCAAGTGTGGCAGAGTGCATGTGAGGAATTCATTGGTGGGTGATAACATTGAAAGAGGGGAAATTGGACGGCTCAGATTGGTTCTCGCGGTTCTCGCATTAACAATAGTTTTCAAATGAACTTTTCTCTCTCTCTCTCTCTCTCTCTCTCTCTCTCTCTATATATATATATATATATATATATATATATATATATATGGTGTAGTACAACTGAGATATTGAAGTGCCTTAACAAGGCTTTGATACACCGTAGTTGCAACTCGAGTACTGCCTAGTAAGTTTCACAATATTGCCGGAAAGTATGATTTTGCACAAGTCTGACATATAACCCTTTGCTAAGAATTATGATTATCCAACATAGTAGGTCAACTGAAGATGTATATACAGCAGAAGATAATCGGTCGACTGAAGAGAGGAATCGAAATTGGAAACACAATGTCATACACATACAAAGTTTCTACATGCATGTCGAAATAATGATACGTGAAAAAAATCGACCGACCTATTGACGATTCGACTAGTTCGGTTTGGGTAAATTAGTTATTAGGTTCACCTTTTCAGCTATTTGATTTACTTAGCTTTAATTTAGGTTTGGGTATTGTTAAAACGAGCGTCGGTCAAGGACTAACGTGCTTCAACAGACGAACGTCCGGCCACTGGAGAAAGATGAAGGTTCCCTACAAAACAGATCACCGTTAGTCTCGTCACGAGGAGGGGTATCCTCGTGACCAACCTCCGGCGTGAGAATCAGTTTCTTTACGAATAATGAGGGTTAAAGTGTATAAGTGTGAGAGAGAGTTTAGAAGATGAGAATTAATCTGAATACCTTGGTCGATAGTTTACTTCTTTTTATAACCGTTAAGCTAGAAGGTCTTTCCTATTATCCGTTGGATAATGGGATGTCCTTCTGATGTCTGCTTCTTTGATAAGGACTGCTCCTTATTTGTCCGATTCTAATGTGATCGACCTCGGGATGAGGCATTTGTCTTGTTCTCCAGGTCTTACGTATTTGATCTCAGTTGTGCAGAGTAGAGGTCAACCATCGTCTGGTTGGTTTGACCTTCTGCACTGGTTCTTGTCTTTTTCCCTTTTGCCTTGTTACAGCCTACGCCTTTGATAAAAGGTCCTGACAGGTTTGCCCATTCCGGAGGTCGTGGTTCGGACGTATTGTTGGTAGCTCCAGAAATGGAAACATCCGGCCATATCTCAACAAGTCCCCCCAGTCTATGTTGATATTAGAATAATATTAATATAGACTTAATGTCTTGTGATTTTCGTGAATTTTGCTTTGTAAGTCGTGTTATGGAGTTGCTTCTCTCTTGTTTTGTTGTATACGTCGGTTAATAGATAGCTTTCCTTTTTTCATTGATTTGACATTTTGATGCTTTTATTATATTAAAAATGTGCACGCATCGAATGAGCTACCTCCGGCCTATGCAGTTATCGCGGTGGGAAATCAAATAGCGGTCAAGGTCCTTGATTTGGGATAGCGGTTATCGCGGTGGGATAGCGGTTTTTAATATTACGTAGAATATATATTTATATATGTATATATATAATTAAAATCATAAAACATTGATTAAATGCATTGTGTAAAACTTAGTAAACTAATATATAAAGAGTAATACGGGAATCGACCGTGGAGTGTAAACCGAAAACAAGTAAGTGAAAACCGCTATCCCACCGCTATTTGACCGCTATTTTACCTCAAATAGCGGAAATAGCGCCCAAATAGCGGAAATAGCGGCGCTATTAGCGCCTCCACTATTTCCCACCGCTATTTGAAACCGCTATTTATCCTAAGACCGCTATCCGCTATCCCACCGGTATCCCACCTGTATCCCACCGAATTTTAACTGCCGAGCCTCCGGCTGCTAGGTAGCCCTTGTCAGTTTGATTAGATGGCGATTGCAATGTGATGATTGTAGCTTCATCCGACGGTTATGAGAAGGTCTTGTAGGGACACGTGTTGCCTTCTGCTTCGACCTAGTTTCCGCTATTAACGGGGGTTTTGAATTTTGAATTTAAAAACCGTTTCTTCTCTATTTCTTTCATCTTCCATCACTTTTACTCCTTTTTTCTTTCTAAACCGATGAACTGCTTCTTTCTTTTATGTTCTTGCTGCAAACGGAGTTGAGGGTTTTTCACGGTCATCTATTTTTGATTGTCCTCGTCTTCTACTGGTTCGAACAGGTTTGAATTCTTTGTTCTTGTATTTTGTTTTTCCAAGAATGCCTAAGAACGATCTGCACTATACATACTTTGTCTTGGATGAAGAAGCTATTAAAATTTTTTGCTCCTTGTATGATATTGGGGATGAGTTTCATCCTATTCGTCCCAAATAAAAACAAAATATGGGGGATTTTCCGAAAGGGTATATGACTATTTATGCCAAGTGGTTTGAATTTGCAACTCTTCGGTATCCTTTTCCCAAATTTCTGGTTTCTGTTGTTAAATACTACAAAGTTTATCTTTCGCAACTATCTCCTCTTGGCATTATCAAGATTACTAGTTTTGATATTCAGTGTCGGGCCCTTGGTAGCGAGCATTCTCTTCGTGTTTTCCGGAAGTTTTATAAGTTAGGCAAGGCCGGTGACTGGTATACGATAGAAAAGCGTAAGTCACGGGCTCCGGTTTGCATCAATGGTTCCCCTTCTTGTTTAAAACATTGGAAAGAGAATTTCTTTTTTGTGAAATCAAGTATGATGCCTCTTAGAATGATTTGGCGAATGTCAAAGGATGATATCTCCGATCTTGTGCCTCTTGATAAGGAGATAGACATGGGTTTGTTTAATAAGCTTCTGGAGAATCGGACAATTGTTCGTCCTTATGATGAAAGTATCTTAGTTCTTGGAGGGATTAGCTGTCGATGGGAACATGCTGATAAGCGACCCTTGATTCGTCATAATGGACAGGGTATGATATAGTGAAGATAACTTCCTTTGTTCTTCCCTTTTTGTTTTTGTAATTGTCGATTGTCTCATCCCTTATGTTCCTTCTCTTTTTTTTTTTTTTTTTTTTTGCAGAAATGAGTTGCCTGGAATTTGTTTTCCTTGAAGATGTCGAGGATCTTGAAGTTGGTTTGGCTGATTCCGATGTGAATCTTGTCGAGGAGAACAAGAAGAACCTTATTGGTCAAGAGGATGAGGTTGATATTGATGTTGTTGATGCTTCTACCCGACCTCCGGTGTCTTCCGCCAAAGCTTCGTCTGGAAAGGCGACTACTGTTTCCGAAGGTTCCACTGTGGGTGAGAAAAGAGGGGCTGGAGGATCGGTTGGGGAACGTTTGTCAAAACGTAAGAAATTGGCTACTCAAGGTGGCTTCTGGTTCGAGCTTGGGGACGTCCGACACCGAGGCTATTTGTTTAGAAGATGACGGACCTTTGGAGTCCGGTGGTGCTATTGTGACTGAAGCTCCTATTCTAAATCCTGCCACCGATCCTTCTCCTCAAATCGTTGAACCTTCGTCCGTCTCAAGGAAAAATAAAGGTAAGGAGAAGGTTGATGAGACCATTAAGGTTCGGAAGATAGGGAGTTCCCCTTCTTCTGCTGATGAGCTTATGCAAATCGAGGATGGTCCTTTTGTTCCCTCCCTGCCTTTGGTACGTACTACCTCTTCTTTTGATACCCCAGCTATTTGCAGAGAGGTGGTAGATGGTATCATCACCCCCAGGAGCTTTACAAGATGTCCCGTGGGCCGTGGCAATGATTCCTACGCCGTTGATCGGTTTTGTCGCCATATCCTTAAAGCTCTTGCTTTTGGGTCTGAGATTATTCATCGTTGGGAGAGCACTGATGAAAACATGGAGGGTTTAGAGGAGCAAGTGAAAGCTTTGTCATCACATGTTGATAACTATGAAAAGCGTGTGCTGGAGTTGGAGCAAGAGAATGGTAGGCTCAGGGAGAACAAACGTTCGTTCAACGTGGGGTAAGAGGGTTGACTGAAATTCTTCATGGGAGCTCATGCCTTCCACGGGGAAAACCTTGATCCGGACGAGGTTTTTCGAGCTACCTCATCAAGTTGTCCTGCGGCTTCCTTACCTCTGATGAACGCCCTTGCCATCTCCATCATTTCGTCGACGGATTTTGGCACGTCGTTACAGTATCTCTCTACTAACTGTTTAGACCGGATTCCGTGAATGAATCCTGAGATCCTCATCTTTTCATCGGCACCTCCTATCTCTTGACTCTCTTTCAGATATCTTCCAATGAAGGCCCACAGTGTTTCCCCTTCCCGCTGTTTGATGTTGTGTATTTCTACCGGGTCCCTCATGTACCTCTTTTGTTGCATGAAACTGGAGAGGAAACCTTTTCGAAGTTCTTCAAAAGTGTCTATGCTTTCCGCAGGTAAGTGGTTGAATCATATTCTAGCTGCCGCCGTGAGGGTCTGTGCGAACATGTGGCACCACACCGGCATGGACCACTGTTCTACTTCGGCCGCCCCCATGAAGATCCTCAGGTGATCTTCCGGATCCGTTGTACCATCATACATTTTGACGTGAGACGGCATTCTGATCCTTCCCTGAAACTCAAAACGTGTGATGCGCTTGGTAAACTTGGTTGCTTCAGAGGGGCGATATGGACGCATCAACTCTTCTTCCTCCCTGTGATTTCTTTCGACGGTGTCCTTTTCGTAATTCTGTTTTTTCACAGGGGGTGGTACAGGTTGGGTGACTATTAGCTCATCGTTATCGAAGTGCAACTTCATTTGCACTTCTTTGAGTTTCGCTTCTTTTTCATGGTTGTCTATGAGGGTTTTGAGTAACGGGTAGTTTTGGCGCACGATTTCGGGAGTAAGTTGTATTTTGTTTTCAGTAGTGTTGGAGGTCTGTCCGGCTATGACGACGAACTCTACAACGGGTGTGACAGGGATTGCGGTGGTATTGACTCCGAACGTTCTACGAATCAAAGTTTCAAAGGGTGGAACAGGGGACTCTTCCATTACTGAAAACGTGTCCCACGGATGGCACCAATGTTAAAACGATGTCGGTCAAGGACTAACGTGCTTCAACAGACGAACGTCCGGCCACCGGAGAAAGATGAAGGTTCCCTACAAAACAGATCACCGTTAGTCTCGTCACGAGGAGGGGTATCCTCGTGACCAACCTCCGGCGTGAGAATCAGTTTCTTTACGAATAATGAGGGTCGTTAAAGTGTATAAGTGTGAGAGAGAGTTTAGAAGATGAGAATTAATCTGAATACCTTGGTCGATAGTTTACTTATTTTTATAACCGTTAAGCTAGAAGGTCTTTCCTATTATCCGTTGGATAATGGGATGTCCTTCTGATGTCTGCTTCTTTGATAAGGACTGTTCCTTATTTGTCCGATTCTAATGTGGTCGACCTCGGGATGAGGCATTCGTCTTGTTCTCCACGTCTTACGTATTTGATCTCAATTGTGCAGAGCAGAGGTCAACCATCGTCTGGTTGGTTTGACCTTCTGCACCGGTTCTTGTCTTTTTCCCTTTTGCCTTGTTACAGCCTACGCCTTTGATAAAAGGTCCGGACAGGTTTGCCCATTCCGGAGGTCGTGGTTCGGACGTATTGTTGGTAGCTCCAGAAATGGAAACGTCCGGCCATATCTCAACAGGTATCGGATTATATACTTTGAATTCAGGTATCTGGTTTTTTCTTAAAAACTCGTCAAAACCGAGTAACCCTTTACCCAGCCTTTTCCTCATATCACATGGAACCTCCGTTAAAATGAAAACTATGTTTCGAAACAAGAATTGTTATACCAATCTTAGCCTTTGATTGAAGTTAATCAATGGCTAATAATTTTGGCTGTTCATTAATGAATTATTAATGACTCATTAATGACGTATTAACCAGGGTATTTTGAAAAGATCAAGCCTCACAAATTAGTGACGGCATACCCAGACATAGTTCATGGTTGGGTAAATGTATAAATAACTAAAATACCCTGTTAATGAGTCATTAATTGTGTTACATACAGTTCTAGCCATTCTCGTACAAAAAACAGTTCTCACCATGAATTGCATCCGGGTGAGCCGTCATCAGTGTTGTAAAACTCGGCCTACTCGGCCGAGTACTCGGCGAGTAACTCGGACTCGGTGCTCAGCCGAGGCGTGGAATCGTAACTCGGTCAAATTACTCGGACTCGGTCAAACTCGGTCAACTCGGTCAAAACTCGGTCAAACTCGGTCAAAACTCGGTCAAAGTCAAACTTTTTTTCTTTCTTTTATCCGATTAGGTCATTAGGGAAGCTTTTTATCGCCGTTTTGTTCTTTGAACAAAATGGCCAAGACGATGCGTGACAAGGACGTAGATGAAAATTATGTTTGAATTAGTATTTTAAGTCTTGAACAATTTTATTAATGTTTCTAAACACATGTTTTGGGTCTATGAACAATTATGTTTATGTTTGAGTTTTTATTAACATGTAGTTTATATAATTTTTAAATTTTATATAAAAAGTTCCAATCCGAATACTCCCCGAGTACTCCCCGAGTAATCCGAGTACTCGCTACTCCCTCCTACCGCCTAGCACCCGCCTAGCGAGTTCTGCAACATTGGCCGTCATTAATTAATTTAATTTCTGAGACTTGATTTTTATTAGCCATTGATCCTTTTTAATCATGGGCCAAGACTAGTTCTCTTGGTACTCGCATTAAAAATGGTTCTCAAATGAACTCTCCCATATATATATATATATATATATATATATATATATATATATATATATATATAGTGAAAGGTTTAAATGAGAACCTAAAATTAATTGAGAATGTGAGACTCAATCCTAGCCGTCCAATTCCCCATCTTTCAATGTCATTGCCCACTCATTAATTCATCACATGCACCCTGCCACACTTTATCACTCCACGCTCTCCATCCATGAATTCCACTTACAAAATAAACGGTTGAGACTGAGTCTCCCATTTTCATAATATATATATATAATGTAAAGTAGGTTTATTATGGTAGGTGTTCAATAATGGTCCTGGTCACTTAGAAAGATGATAATCCCCTTCTCATTTTAATTTATTCTTTTATTTTAAATTTTATTATTTAAATAGTATTAAGTTATAATAAATAATATAACAAATGTTAATTATAACTTAAAAAGTTAATTACATATTTGGTCGTGTGACATGTCACTTATTACATTCTTGGTCCTAAAACTGCGTTTATTACACCAGACTCCCTAGCGTTTGCATTTTGTTTCCTTTATAGTCCGTGATGCAACTAAAAAGACCAAAGTACCCTTACTTTTTTAGTTGAAAAGGCCATTATACCCTTGTTTCTTTTTTAGTTATTTTTTATGGCTCGGCTCATTTCGACCAAATATGTAATACCACCACCATCAACCACCACGAACCACCTTCTTGCACCTAACCACCACCACTGTCTACCAACAACGACCACTAAATACCATTAAACCAACTAGAATGCACCACATGTACGACTGTTAAGGGAAAGGGAAGAGGATTTTTGAAAATCGAAAATGAAGAACAAGAACACGAAGACATCAAATGAAGAACACGATCTTAAAACCATGAAGATCAAGAACAACACGAAATCCCAAATCGGAATTCACGAGGATCTAAATCAAGAGAAAGATTTTAAAAAGTAAGAAAACATGACTGAACAAACCCTAATAGCATGAACAAACCCTAAATTGAAATACAACAGTGACGGTGATGATGCGATGGTGGTGATGATCCGGATATGGTCGTTGCAGGGGGAGGAGAAATCCTAAATCATCTCCTTGCCCTCCACCGATCTGAAATTGCATGTGGAGGGGGGGGGGGAATTCATTTGAGAAGCGTTTTTATTGCGAATACCGAAAGCACCATTTCTAGCCACCATTAATACTCATTAATTGGGGTATTTTGGTTCTTTATATATTACTTAACCGTGAATTACGTCCGGGTGTATGAGTTCTATTAGATCGCCTTAATTATCCCAAAATACCCCTAATTAATAACATTAACATTGTAGCTATTTATCTAGTTGAATCAAGGGTCAAGATTGGTGCTCGTGGTAGTCGCATTAAGAACGGTTCTCAAATTAACCCTCCGTTATTTATATATGTGTGTGTGTGTATATGTGTATATATATATATATGTGTGTGTGTGTGTGTGTGTGTGAGGGTTCATTTAAGAATTATCCTGATTGTGAGTGCCGCAAGAACCAATCTTGGCCCTTAACTAAAATTAAAATAATGGCCAATAAAAAGGACGACTCATTAGTGTCGCATTCCTCAGGTATATTTTGGAAAAATCAAGCCTTGCTCTTTAACGACTGTCAACCCGGACGCAATTTATTGTTGGGAAAATATATTAGACCAAAATACCCCTATTGATAAGCATTAATGATAATTACAAATGGTACTCGCCCATACACCGTGCAAACGGTATTGGGACCCATAACCCGTGGAAGACGGTATTGGGTGTTACTTTACTTTACTTTTTTACAAATGGCACTCGCATTAAAATCAGCTCTCAAGTGAACTTCTCCCATAGGGGAGGGTTCATTTGGAAACCGTTAACTAATCTTGGCCCTTGATTACTATAAATGAATGGCTAATAATTTTGACGGTTCATTAATGATTAATAATTGACTCATTAATGACTCTTTAATATGGTTATTTTTGAAAAATTAAGTTAATCTAATGACGACTCATCCACCGGATGCAGTTCACGGTAGGGTTAATATCTAAATGACCAAAATATCCCGGCTAATGAGCATTAATGATGGTTACAAACGTTACTCGCGGTACTCGCAATAAGAACGGTTCTCAAATGAATTCTCCGTGTGTGTGTATGTGTGTATATATATATATATATATATATATATATATATATATATATATATATATATATATATATATATATATATATATATATATATATATATCATATGCAAAAGTTCAAAGGAGAACTGTTTTTCGACCAGAACCATTTGTAACATCGTTAATAAGGGTATTGGTCATTTAAATATTTACCCGACCATGAAGTGTGTCTGGGTGGACCGTCATTAATGATTGAGACTTGATTTTCCGGTGGAATTCGGTGGCTAAATCACCGGTGGTGGATCGACTGTACATGGTGCAGAGGCGGGAGATTTAGGGTCGCAGGGGATGGCGGAGCTTTAGAAAGCCTAGTTTAGGAGAACGTGGGTTGGAAGTTATATGGAGAGAGAATTTTTGTTTTCAAGTTCTAATTTTACCCTTCATTATTTAAGGACACGTGTCAGCCTATAATTTCACCGTAGTCTTTTTACCTTAACTTTCTTTTTAGTTGAACCTGATTCTATATACATATATACATGTCCCTCCATCCCAATATTATTGTCTACTATACTATTTTAGCGTGTTTTAAAATAATTGCCTACTTTAAAAAAAATGTCATTTCATCTTTTTACAAATCAAAGTAGTATTAAATGTAGTGGTAAATATGACTTTTTTAGTGATGAAACATTGCATTAATTGCATGGTTATAATATATGGTTAACCGAAAAATTGGTTATAGATTAGGTTATGCACACCTCTACCTCAAAGATTATCATTCAGTCATCATGCGAGATTAATATAAATGATTATATAGGGAATGGGCCTTGGGTCGTATATAAGCCTATTAATTAATCTTACACAAGATACAGGTTATATACAACACTAATAACAAATAGCCGTTTTGGATCTAAATTTTATGATTTGGTCGTCTCAAGATTGTATTTTCACATGTAGGATAATCTTAATGGTTTATGGGTCATGGAGCACGTCAGCATGTGGAGCGGGTTAGTGGATAGTATGCTCCATGTTAGTGGCCGAATAAGAGGTAGTGGGTTTACCAATTATGTGTGTTTGACCGTGAATTAAGATAGTCATGGGGAAACGATTTGCATGGCAGTAAAATAGGACCATGCACCCAATATTTGGTTTCTGTTAGGAGTACGTTGCTAGTAGAGTTTATTCTAATTGTTTGCTTTAGTAGTATAAATAGGCACTAGGTAAGGAGATGTAAATTGAAAAAGAAGAGAAAAATTATCAAAAATCTAGTCCTTTGGTTTCTTTCTAGAGCAGCCATGCTGCGTTCCTTCTTGTTCTTCAATTGGATTTGAATGAAAAGAAGTCAAGGAGATGCAATATAATATTGTTTGTCGTTGACCATGTTGACCAAGTATGAGCAAAGAACTTATAAGAGAAGGAAATCAATGTAAATGATAAAAAATTTGTTTGACTTTGACCATATAATCAAACAGAACTCAAAAGCATTCTCATCTATCTAATCTTGCCCTTTTGAATGTTTATGTAAGAAATCACAAGCTATCGATTTTATGTTATATATATTTCACCTTGACTGTTTCACACAGATATACATGTATAGGATGCATTTGCCAAACCTACATAACACACTTTGCGTGCAACTTGATTTACTTTGTGAATGTTCCTTCTTATGGAGTATATTTATACTTGTAAGAAAAATAAAGTGCATTATCTGTTAGATCCATGACCAAATTTATTTGTTCTTAACAAAATACGGGTTACTAATTATTAACTCATGAATGATTTATCATGTGTAGTGGCATAGTCAAGTAGGTGTTGCTTTGTGGTCCTTATGCCAATACTCAAGAAGGATAGAGGTAAGTCATTGCGGAGCATTGTCAAGCTTGATTCCATATAATGCTGCAAGGCACATGCAAAATCTTGAAGAATTGGTAGTAGAGTCTTGTGACTCAATGACAGAGGTATTTGAAACCGAAAGTGCCAATAACACTACTAGTACTTACAGTAGTGAAAGCAGTGGCAATGTTGGAACAAGTCAAAAGTTTCCAAATATGATTGTTGTGCCTCAACTATGCAATCTAAAGATTTTGGTGATCAATGGTTGTGGACGTGTTAGAGATTTATTCATTTTTTCTACTCTTGAAAGCCTTAAGCAGCTAAGAGAGTTAGAGATTGAGGATTGCAAAAATATCCAAGTGATTGTGAAGGAAGAAGACGGAGCAGATACATCGAAAATAGTGGTCTTCCCTTATCTCAAATCTGTGAAATTACTACATTTACCGAATTTCAAGGGTTTTTTCTTGGGTATGAATGAATTTCGGTGGGATTTACTGGAAGTAGTTGAGATCAGAGGTTGCCCAAAAATGAGAAGGTTCACGCATGGTCACTCAACTTCTCAAATGCTCAAATACGTGCACATAGAGTTTGGCAAATATAGTCCCAAATATGGCCTCAACTTTCACATGACCAATGATTTGCAAGAGGTATGTTTTTAGTTTACCCGAATCATTAATCTTATTTACTTCATTTGATGGTTACTAGTAATAATCTAGCATAGGAGATTGAAATATGGTAATGATGAATGTCTCCATGATGGTAGCGTAGTGTTGGAGACATTTAATTTATTGTGGGGTTCTAGGGAGCAAACCCTAACACGTGCTATTGTGTGTATCGGACTTTAAAATTTCTATTGTGTGTATGAAACATATAACTAATTTGTCCCTATCATGTGTATTAAACTTTCTATTGCATGTACTATACTTGTATATTTTTTACTTTTTTGTGTAACCAAAATATATACAACAGTAACAAATTAAAAGTTTGATACACACAATGAAAACTTCTAAAGTTTGATACACACAATTGCAAAACGTGACAACTTAAGATACATTTTAGTGAACTAAACCCTATTTCATATTTATATATGTGTATTTGGTAATTTATACCTAAGTACAGTTTTTTTAATCCAGTAGAAAATAATGAAAAATCTAGACAATACATATCATACACTCACAACTACAAACTAATGTGGAATTTCTAAGATGCTTCTTTCTTTTTCCCTTTTTTTCTTTAAAATCTTTTAACTCTTATTGACTACTTGATTGTTTTTCTTCATATTACAAATTGAGGGTTTAAACCTCTTGAAATCTCATTTTTCTTGTGGAGGTGTCGTGTGTGTGTGTGAGAGAGATATGAATCAAATTGATAATAAAAAATTATTTAAAATAGGCACCCTTAAATCTTAATCGGATGCTTGAATAGATAACCCTGAAATTCGAGAACTAGGAGGTCTCCTTGGAAAATAGACGACAAAACAAAACAATATTTCTCCTCCCTAAACCCTAATCGGCCCTAGGCTTTTAAAGACTCCTAAACCTTACTTTAGGAAACTAAATAATAGATAAAGGACACCAAATAAAAAAATGAAGGACATTAAATAGAAGGTAATTAATTCAAATATCTCATTTAATCCATAGTGGGGGGCATATTATTACCCCGCCTTGAAAAATTCCACCTTGTCCTCAAGGTGGAGGGCTCATAACCTACTCAGCATGTAGGTGACGGTCTTCCAAATCAGTATCTTCATCGTCAATCAGTAGATCATAGATTGTCTTTGGTGGGCAGCGATGTCCAGGTGTAAACTTGCCGTCACAACGGAAACAAAGCCCCTTAGCTCGTTTATCGGCGAGTTCTGCCTCTGTCATAAAGAGTTTCTTCAGTCCGCTCGTATTGGCTTGCGGCACAGTCGAGTTCGGTAACTCCTGCGTGTATAGTCCCCCTTCCGCTGTTCGAGTCGGTTGAATCTTCCCCTCTTCCTTCCCTTGTTCTTTCACACTCCCAGATTGGTTTTCATCCACCATGATTGCAATTTCACTGCTTGACTCAGTCCTTTGGGCTGCAACAATCTGACGAGTGTGCGAAGTTCCTGTTTAAAGCCATTGATAAACGTACCTTCCATGATCTTTTCAGGAATACCATCCAACTGGGCAGCTAGTGTTTCAGACTTGCCAACATACTCCCGGGCCATACCCTCTTGTTTAACACCTAAAAATTGTTCATAAAGGTTACCTTCGTGAGACGGCTGGAATCGGTCTAAGAGACGACTCTTAAGCATCCCCCAATGACGAAAAAGATCCCATTTATCACTGCACCTGAATGTCCAAAAACCACTCCATACGATAGACCCAACCAATTGCATCCTCCCCATGGAATAAAGGCATCTTTAATTTACAAAGATGGTAATCAGCCCTGGCACACAAACCTGCTCTCCTGATGGGCTGGACCCTCCCTCAGAACCCCTGGCCCACTGTGCCATCCCCATAAGACCTGTATTAACATGCGCATGATTCGACCAAAATGTACCTTGGCTTGTTATAAAGTTCTCTGAGCCCCAGGTGGCGCTACTCTCACCGATAATCGGGAACCCATCCTTATTAAAGATCGGATGTGTTAGGGACTGTGACTGGCGGCTAAGTTGAACCAGTGAAGTGGTAGGTGGTGCTATGGATGGGCGGCGGGAAGGCGCCGCTAACAGTTGCTTGGTGCGGCGGCGGTGGCTGGTTTATCTCCGGTTGTTTTTGGTCAGCTTGTTTCAACAAGATTTGCATCATCTCCATATGCCTTTTCTTGGATTCAACATGTCGTTGCTTGGCTTCTTTACGCAGTGCCTCTACCGACTTCTCGGTTGGTCAAGTCGTTTCACCGTGGCGGCCTTAAACTAAGCCAAATCTGTCTTTAAATCCTCGATCTCAATCATGGTTATAGATGTCTAATCGATTGCTCAACCCAACAAAAAAAATTTCTGTGAACCGTAGCGTGAACAGTATGTCGGGTTTTTTTGTGCTCAAAATCGATACGGCTCTGATACCAATTTGGTATGAATCAAATTGATTATCGAAAATTATTGAAAATAGGCATCCTTAATCGGATCCTTGAATTAATAAACCCTGGAATTCAAGAACAAGGAGATCTCCCAAGAAAATTGACAACAAAAGAAAACAATACTTCTCCTCCCTAAACCCTAATTGGCCCTAGGCCTTTATAGACTCATAAACCTCTACTTTAGGAAACTAAATAAAAGGTAATTAATTTAAATATCTCATCTAATCCATAGGGGGGGGGGGGGGGGGCGTATTAGTGTGTATATGTCTTCAGTCTGTGAAAGAGAGAATATTTGGTTTAATGTCTTCATCACTTTGAAATTACTATATTTCCCTTTATATCGATCTAAATGGAAACCAATAAATTGCGTCAATTAGATGCTTATATACCATCTTACCAACTAAACTTTGTATAATAAAAAATCTTTTTTGAAATGAAGTCAACACAAAATAACTCCCAAACTTTAAGATAGTTAATACAATGAAATATCAAATTAAAATAATATCAATTAAAAAGCATTTAAATCTTGGTATAATCAAAATAAAATAGAATATGTTGCTTCTCAGCCATACCATGAAGTTGTGGGAGAGGGTGATAGAAACAGGTTGTGACGGGAAACAAAAGTAACAAAAGTATCTGAAAATCAATTCGGGTTTATGCCAGGTAGGTCGTCGATAGAAGCAGTTCATTTGATTAGAAGCCTAGTTGAAAGGCATAGGGAAAAACAACGGGATTTACATATGGTGTTTTTAGATATAGAGAAAACTTACGATAGTGTCCCGAGGGAGTTTATTTGGAGGACTTTAAACGCTAGAAAAATCCCAGGAAGTTATATTAGGGTTCTAAAAGACATGTATGAGGGCGCAGTGTCGTGCGTGAACACTCCAGTAGGAGATAGTGAGTACTTTCTTGTGCTTCGGGGGGCTCCACCAAGGGTCTACGCTTAGTCCTTTTGTTTTTGACATCATTTTGGACCAGCTAACGAGAGGGATCCAAGGAGGAGTTTCCATGGTGTATGCTATTCGCAGATGACATTGTTTTGGTTTCTAACTCGAAAGAGGAATTGAACAATAGATTAGAATAGTGGAGGGCAGCGTTAGAGGACTCGGGACTTAAGATTAGTACTAGTAAGACCGAATATCTGTTTTGCGACTTTAGCAAGTCCGGAATTGACGAGCGCCAGATATCCGCCTAGGGGAACACGTTTTGAGACCACATGAGTGCTTTAGTTATTTAGGCTCCATATTACACAGACCGGGGAATATTGACGAAGATGTTACCAACTTACCAATCGTATTCAGGCGGGATGGCGAAAGTGGAGAGCGGCAACAGGTGTTCTATGCGACAAGAAAGTACCTTCCATTATCTTTTCAGGAATACCATCCAACTGGGCAGCTAGTGTTTCAGACTTGCCAACATACTCCCGGGCCGCCCTCTTGTTTAACACCTAAAAATTGTTCATAAAGGTTACCTTCGTGAGACGGCTGGAATCGGTCTAAGAGACGACTCTTAAGCATCCCCCAATGACGAAATAGATCCCATTTATCACTCCACCTGAATGTCCAAAAACCACTCCATACGATAGACCCAACCAATTGCATCCTCCCTATGGAATAGAGGCATCTTTAATTTACAAAGATGGTAATCAGCCCCGGCACACAAACCTGCTCTCCTGATGGGCTGGACCCTCCCTCAGAACCCCTGGCCCACTGTGCCACCCCCATAAGACCTGTATTAACATGCGCATGATTCGACCAAAATGTACCTTGGCTTGTTATAAACTTCTCTGAGCCCCAGGTGGCGCTACTCTCACCGATAATCGGGAACCCATCCTTATTAAAGATCGGATGTGTTGGGGACTGTGACTGGTGGCTAAGTTGAACCAGTGAAGTGGTAGGTGGTGCTATGGATGGGCGGCGGGAAGGCGCCGCTAACAGTTGCTTGGTGCGGCGGCGGTGGCTGGTTTATCTCCGGTTGTTTTTGGTCAGCTTGTTTCAACAAGATTTGCATCATCTCCATATGCCTTTTCTCGGATTCAACATGTCGTTGCTTGGCTTCTTTACGCAGTGCCTCTACCGACTTCTCGGTTGGTCAAGTCGTTTCACCGTGGCGGCCTTAAACTAAGCCAAATCTGTCTTTAAATCCTCGATCTTAGTCATGGTTATAGATGTCTAATCGATTGCTCAACCCAAAAAAATATTTTTCTGTGACCGTAGCGTGAACAGTATGTCCGGTTTTTTTGTGCTCAAAATCGATACGGCTCTGATACCAATTTGGTATGAATCAAATTGATTATCGAAAATTATTGAAAATAGGCATCCTTAATCGGATCCTTGAATTGATAAACCCTGGAATTCGAGAACAAGGAGATCTCCCAATAAAATAGACGACAAAATAAAACAATACTTCTCCTCCCTAAACCCTAATTGGCCCTAGGCCTTTATAGACTCATAAACCTCTACTTTAGGAAACTAAATAATAGATAAAGGAAACCAAATAAAAAAATGAAGGAAACTAAATAAAAGGTAATTAATTTAAATATCTCATCTAATCCATGTTGGGGGGGGAGGGGGGGGGGGGGGGACGTATCAGTGTGTATATATCTTCAGTCTGTGAAAGAGAGAATATTTGGTTTAATGTCTTCATCACTTTGAAATTACTATATTACCCTTTATATCGATCTAAATGGAAACCAATAAATTGTGTCAATTAGATGCTTATATACCATCTTACCAACTAAACTTTGTATAATAAAAAATATTTTTGAAATGAAGTCAACACAAAATAACTCCCAAACTTTAAGATAGTTAATACAATGAAATATCAAATTAAAATAATATCAATTAAAAAGCATTTAAATTATGGTATAATCAAAATAAAATAGAATATGTTGCTTCTCAGCCATACCATGAAGTTGTGGGAGAGGGTGATAGAAAACAGATTGTGACGGGAAACAAAAGTAACAAAAGTATCTGAAAATCAATTCGGGTTTATGCCAGGTAGGTCGTCGATAGAAGCAGTTCATTTGATTAGAAGCCTAGTTGAAAGGCATAGGGAAAAACAACGGGATTTACATATGGTGTTTTTAGATATAGGAAAGCTTAAGATAGTGTCCCGAGGGAGCTTATTTGGAGGACTTTAAACGCTAGAAAAATCCCAGGAAGTTATATTAGGGTTCTAAAAGACATGTATGAGGGCGCAGTGTTCTGTGTGAACACTCCGGTAGGAGATAGTGGGTACTTTCTTGTGCTTCGGGGGCTCCACCAAGGGTCTGCGCTTAATCCTTTTATTTTTGCCATCATTCTGGACCAGCTAACAAGAGGGATCCAAGGAGGAGGCGTTCCATGGTGTATGCTATTCGCAGATGACATTGTTTTGGTTTCTAACTCGAAAGAGGAATTGAACAATAGATTAGAATAGTGGAGGGCAACGTTAGAGGACTCGGGACTTAAGATTAGTACTAGTAAGACCAAGTATCTGTTTAGCGACTTTAGCAAGTCCGGAATTGACGAGCACCAGATATCCGCCTAGGGGAACACGTTTTGAGACCACATGAGTGCTTTAGGTATTTAGGCTCCATATTACACAGACCGGGGAGGATTGACGAAGATGTTACCAACTTACCAATCGTATTCAGGCGGGATGATGAAAGTGGAGAGCGGCAACAGGTGTTCTATGCGACAAGAAAGTACCACTTAAGCTTAAAGGAAAATTTTACAGACTAGGTGTAAGACCAACAATGTTATATGGATCTGAGTGTTCCCCTGAAAAAGGCCCAAGCGGATAAGATAGAAGTGGCTGAGATGAGGATGCTTAGATGGACGTGTGGGAAGACTCTGCTGGATAAAATCCCGGTTAGTGTTTTTAGAAATGTATTAGGAGTAACATCGATTGTCAACAAGTTAAGAGAAGTGAGACTTCGGTGGTTTGGTCATGTTAAAAGGAGGCAACCAACAGAGCCAGTTAGGAGAGCGGAATCGATTAATGTGGATGGAGCTAGGAGACGGGGTCATCCTTATCTAAGGTGGGAAGATAGAATTAGAGCGGATTTGGAGTAGCTTTCTCTGTCGGAGGACATGATCTGAGATAGGCTCTCTTGGAGAAGAAGGATTACGATAAAGGAGTAGGTACTAGTGAGGTTGCACTCTGCAGCATAGGGTTTAAGATCTCGATAGACTTTTTGCGTTAGATTTTACTTCTCCCTAACCAATAGGCCCTTTAGCTTATTAAGTTTTCGGACTTATTCTCTTTTTTGTTAGTGTTAGTGGTGTGGGGGTGTCTGTTATTCCTATTAGCTTTTTTTCGTAAGTGTGAGTGGGTGTAGGGGCGTGTGTGCGCTTCTTTCTTCTATTTTTTTTATCTTGGTTAAATTTTTTTTTATTTTTTTTATTTTTGCTCTAAGTTGACGTGTATGTCTTTTTCACGAAGCAATCTCTCTAGCTAGGGGTGGAGGTAAGATTGTCTACATTTCACCTCCCTCATACCGCGCTGCTGCGGGATTGGGTATTGTTGTTGTATGTGTGTGTACTAGAAAACTATATATAAGTACAAAGAAAAATACAGGTCAAAAATTTTTTTTCGCTGTTATAACTGTATACAAAGTTATCTGCACTATACGGGCATACAAACATAAAAAGTTGTCTACAAGCTTAAAGTTGTAGAGATTAATTCATTAAAATCAATTTCTTGTGAAGATTTATGATACAATTATCAGCTTGAAAATCTTTACGATTTTTTATATAAGTTTCTTCATAATTATAAATGTAAAATGTTGTGCATGTTAAGTAGTACTATAGATTGACAAAATATTTTACAGTTCAAGCTTGTATGGAAAGAGAAAAGGTATAGAAATAAGATATTTTGTTGTAGTGTAACCATGTAAGTTTGTGGGGTTCCAACTCATAACAATTGGCTTTGAGTGGAGTAGCCCAAGACCCTTATTAAGCATATCACAAAGTCACACTTTTCGTCTAATTTGGAACATTACTCAACACACTCCCTCACATGTGGCGTTCTTTTTTGTGCCTAACACGTAAATACTTATGAGTTATGTGGAGTTCGTGTGACCTTTGACCAACTACGGATGAACCTCGCTCCGATACCAGCTGACAATTTGGGTCGGGCTCGTGTTATCGGGTTCGGGTCAGTTTCGTGTCGACCCAATTCCGACCCATTTATTTTCGTGTCAGGTTCGAGTCGTGTCACATTACTTTCGTGTCGGGTTCAGGTCGTGTTTCGTGTCGACCCATTTCGTTCAAACATATTTGACGGGGTTTTTTTAAATAAGATTTTCGAATACGGTTTTCGGATACGGGTTTCGAATACCGTTTTCAATTACGGTTTTCAATTACGGGTTTCGATACCGTTTTCGATTACGGGTTTCGAATACCGTTTTCAATTACGGGTTTCGAATAAAGTTTTCAATTACGGTTTTCGATTATAGTATTCAAATTCGGTTTTCGAGTACGGTATTCAAATTTGATTTTCGTTATAAAATTTTCGAATTCCTTGTCTGTTTCCAATTTTCTCTACTAACTAGTGAATAAACCACGGATTGAAATATCGAACACCAATAAAATTTAGTAGCTTTAATACAAAAGTACTAACTAGTGAACAAACTATGGAAACCTAAAGGAAATTCTCCAAATTCAAAAGGCAAGTCTTTTTTCCTCTTTTCCACTGTATTCTCGGATTTAAACCATGACGTGATATTATTTAGGTTTAAATCTTTTATTGTTTATTTAAGTTTTTAGATTTTAAAGGTTTTGTACTTTTGTTTATCAGATTCATTGCCTAAGATGTCACTCCCTTATTTGAATTTACAATCTCCTTTTTGAAATTAAATTTTTAAGTATTAAACAAAATTCTATAAATTTTAGTTTTACCCTTATACGGGTCAATTTCGGGTTGTCCCAAACCCGACCCATTTATTTTCGTGTCAACTTCATGTTGACCTGCTTTTGACCCATTTCGGGTTCGTGTCGAGTTCGTGTCACTTTTTTCGTGTCAGGTTCGGGTCGTGTTTCGGGTTGGGTCCGGAATTGCCAGCCTTACCATATAAGTTTGTATGGTTCCAACTCAAAACCAATAGGCTATAAGTAGAGTAGCCTATGACCCTTATTAAGCACATTGCAAAGCCACTTTTCATCCGTGGGACATTAATTACTCAACGGTGATGTAACTATGTATTTCTTGAAATAGGGATGGAACAAATATTGTATGAAAAAACTTGACTTGTCATGTAGCTCAAAAAATAGATATACTTTTTTAACAGTATAAATCTAAATTGCCCAAGTCTATAAAGCACAAAATTTCAATAATTGGTGTTCCACATGCTACTAGAATTGTTTTGTATATAACATTAATTGCTATCCATTTGCACTTGATTTTATATAACATACAAATATCTTTTAAGGGCAAATTTCATCAATGTTTATAAATTTATTTATTTGGAACTTATCTATAAGGCATATGTACGTCACCAATGTAACTCTAAAATTGTCTCGGTTTCACAGACTTCAGTTTCAAGTTTAGACGGTTCAAACTCGACTCCTACTCTGGAAACAACACCGTCATCTTTTCCTGACTTGATTGAAATTGAAAACGATACCCCATGGATAAAAGTTGGGGATGGTATGAGAAATATTGTTCCATATTATGAATCGCATCAACCGGAAAAACTTGAAAAGATACGATTATGGGGGCAGGATCATGTTGAAGATCATGTCGAGTACCTACTCGAAGCATTGAGAACAAATAGTGGTTCCAATGAACCACTGTCTGTTATAAAATTTCCAAACCTAAGGGAATTGGAGTTGGGTATGCTACAAAGACTCAAGTTTATATGGAAGAGCAATCAATGGACGGTATTGGAGTTTCCAAACCTAACAAGACTATCTATTCATAAATGCAAAAGTTTAGGACATGTTTTTACTTGTTCCATGGTTGGTAGTCTGGTGCACCTCCAGGAGCTTAAGGTAAGTTATTGCAGAATGAAGGCAATTGTCAAGGAGGAAGATGACGAAGAATGTAATGCTGAAGTGAATGAGATTATATTTCCTTCTCTGAAGTTCATAAAACTTGAACGCCTTTCACAACTCCAAGGATTTTGCTTAGGGGGTCAGGACTTCCAATGGCCATCATTACTTACTCTGGAAATCAATAATTGTCCATCTTTAAAAGTTTTCACCAATGGAAACTCAATTGCACCACAACTGAAGTTAATAGATACAGATTTTGGAATATTTAATGCAAAGGAAGATCCCAACACACTTAAAAGGATACAAAAAACAAGAGGTTTGTCATGTTATTTCTCTCATGTATCTCTGCATTCTTTAAGTAAACTTGCAAATTCCATTTGTGGTTAATTTTTATTTACTTTTTAGTATGTAATAGTCTTTAAACTTCTATTACAGGGACTGTAATTTGGGAACCAGATGAAGATAAAAGTTGTTCCATACAATGAGTTGCAACAACTGGAAAAACTTGAGAAGATTCAAGCACAGTATCAAGATGATGCAGAAGTGGTATTCCAAGTTGTAAAAACAAAGTGGTTCCAATAAGCCACTAGCTCCAACTGTTATTAATATTTCAAACTAAGAATTTTACTTATCTGGTGTATCAAGACTCAAGTGTGTATGGAAGAGAAATAATGGTATTGAAGTTTCCAAACCTGACAAGACTGTGTATTTATCTCGTGTGAGCTGCCCTAATCCTCCTCCACTGAAGGTTTTAGGTTGTCAACTATATATGTGCTTCAGCTAATTTATTCTAATTGAAATTGCTTCTGGTAATTTGCATTTTATATGAATCATAACCTTAGCATATTCAAACATAATAAATGAGTACAGTTGTTTTTTATGTGTTCTTTGCTGAATCACCATGTGTATCTGCTTCATGATTTGTGTGATTGGTTAAAGCTTGTAGTGTATAAACATCATAGTAACTGAAATACCTCGTTTATAATTGCTAATTGCATCTGCATGCTGGTATTTGAAAACCAAGAGATGAACAAATATAGAAATTGGACACTTATGGTGTTATGGATGTGATGTAAAACAAGAAACGGAGATGATTAATGAAATTATGATTCACAATTTGAAGTTTCTAAGGATTCAGACTGGGAAGATATACCTAGTAAGGACACTCGTTGTACATCACTCCATGGCTGTGAGTTATCCCAGGAACACCATTACCTGATTTGCGGGTACCTCAATCGAGTAGGTATACCGGGTCTTCAAGCTCGATCGAGAAGATCACAACCCTCCACGACCACCCTTCTCAAAACCAATCACACTCACACATATTTTATTTATAAATATAAAAATATAAAATGGGAGAGTTTTAAGAATAGGTATAACACTTAATTTATGTAGGGAGAAGGAGAATGATGTGACGCTATATGACATTAGGTAAGAGAAATGGGAAAGGAATGTATAACTAGTGGCCTAATAAAGAAAATTTATAAACTTTTAAGACAGAAAATTAGTAACATATTTTTTTCCATAAATACAAATAAAAAAATAAGTCATGCTATGGCCTAAATCCTTTCCAATATTTTCCATAAATACAAATAAGAGACACATGTAAGTAAGCAGACCCCATTTACAGAGGTTAATTGCTACGTGAGTTAAATAAAACCATAAATCAAGACATTTTTTATATGGTGGAGCAGTGGGCTGCACTGAAGTCCACCTAATATTCCCTATATTTATACTATATTATAAAACATTTAAATATTTTACTTAAAACTCTTAAAATTTAAGTAAGTTGAAATGTCTTTAATATCCCTCCTTAACCCTTTCACATATCTACATAATTAATGATTTTAATTAATTGTAACTAAGGAAAGTATACTGGTGTCATTTTTATAAAAAAAATTAGTCTTACGTATGGTTGAAAACTTGGAATCCAATTGTTTTCAATGAAAGTAAATATATATATATATATATATATATATATATATATATATATATATATATATATATATATATATGTTCAAACGAGAACTGTTTTTCGTACGAGAACTGCGAGAACCAATCTCAGTCGTTCCTTGGAGGGGGAATTGGACGGCTCGGATTGGTTCTCGCGGTTCTCGTACGAAAAACAGTTCTAGTTTGAACTTTTGCTTATATATATATATATATATATATATATATATATATATATATATATATATATATATATATATATATATATATATATATGATGCGTTTCAAACGAGAACTGTTTTTCATACGATAACTGCGAGAACCATTTATAGCAAATCATTTAATTTCCTGTCTTTTATATTTAATTTAAATAGGAAAGGGTATTATAGACATTATGACATTACCCCCATTTTTTTAAAACTAATATATCTATCAAACAAGAAGGTGTAAAATTATGAAAAATATATCAGATTAACGAGAAAATTATGGTCTTTAATTAAAGACCGATCTTGATATATTTTTTTGAAAGAAAAAAAAAATCATGATTTGCTGGGTTTTTTTCAGTACAGCGACATTTCCACAAGTGCAAAATTTTGCACATGTGCATATTTACATCTGTCCTGAAAAAACTAGGGGAACTTGTGCATATGCACATGTGCAAAATTTTGCACTTATGCAGAATTTTGCACTAGTGCACATGTCGCTATACTGAAAAAAAAACCAGAAAACACACAAAAAAAAATTCGAAAAAATAAATCAAGACCGGTCTCAAATTAAAGAGCATAATTTTCCCGTTAATTTGGTATAATTTTCGTAATTTAACACTTTTCCCTTTGATGTATATAGTAGTTTAAAAAATACGGGGGTAATGTAAAAATGTCCAAATCACCCTTAGTTAATTAAGGATAAGTTTGATTAGTTTAAGGTTATCCATTAACAACTCTTAAATCTCAACCCTCCATCTCTTTGATCAATTGCTGTAATTGGTTTCCGAAGTTCTCGTACGAAAAACGGTTCTTGTTTGAACCGTCCCCTATATATATATAGGGGAGGGTTCCACTGAGAACCGCGAGACCCAATCTTAGCCGTTGATTTGATAAGTTGAATTCATGGATGGAGAGCGTGGAGGGATCAAGTGTGGCAGGGTGTATGTGAGGAATTCATGGGTGGACAATGACATTAAAGAAGGAGGAATTGGACGGCTCAGATTGGTTCTCGCGGTTATGGCACTAAAAATGGTTCTCAATGGAACTTCTTCCTATATATATATAGGGTTCCATTGAGAACCGATTTTATTGCGAGAACCGCGATAACCAATCTTAGCCGTTGATTTGATAAGTGGAATTCATGGATGGAGAGCGTGGGGGAATTCATGGGTGGCAGGGTGTATGTGAGGAATTCATGGGTGGGCAATGACATTGAAAGAGGGGGAATTAGACGGCTTAGATTGGTTCTCGCGGTTCTCGCAATAAAAGTGGTTCTCAATGGAACTTCTTCATATATATATATATATATCGTCATTGTTCAAAAATAATACGGAGTATCTATTATACTAATAATTAATAATTAGATGTAACTACAAACGACTATAAATTAAATTTAATAAAATTAAACTAAAAAATTAGTATTAATCGAATTACGAATAAGATTAAATTATTTAATTTATAAAATAATAATTTATATATTAGATATCTACCATTCTTTTTTTTACTTTACTTATAAACTTACAACTAAAGAAAAATGACAAATATACTCTTAAATACCTTGAATTTTTTTATAACATTTAGACTCAACAATACACTCTCTTGTATCAACATAATTACTTATCCACATCAACACGATTTCTAAAGTCATTATATGGTTTTATTATCATATGTTATAAGTAGAATTTTGTTTAGTTTACTATTTTTTAAAAGTTATTTGAAAATTAATAAAAGAGTTGATAGATAAAAAGAATAAAGAAAATGAAAAAAAGTAAAGATAAAAATGCACATGTACGAAATGAAATTATTGGATGTTATCATAGTGCATAAATGCCATACTTATACGTTATCGAGTAGAAAATATTCGTCGTCGCCGCATTGCGCGAGTACCAACAATTTGAAGATTAGTTTGTTAAAATATTCAATTTAAAACCTCTATTGTCAAATTTAACCCTTAGAAATAGAGATTACCAACAAAATCGTGTATCCTAATAATCATTAGGTGTATCTAAACTACAATGATGCTCCACACAATTCGCATAGAAGTTTCAAAATTTGAAATTTTAAAACATAATCCAAATATTAAATAATATAATCTTAACTAATTACAATATTATCCTAACTAATTTGAAGATCAATTTGTTAAAAGATTCAATTTAAAACCTCTATTGCCTTTCAAAAAAAAATTTAAAACCTCTATTTTCGAATTTAACCCTTGGAAATAGGAGATTAACAACAAAATCGTGTATCCTAACTAATCATTAAGTGTATCCTAACAAAATCAGTCTTAATAATATATATTTATATAAAATACGATATGACGTATCTTATTTAATTAGATTTACTAATTTTTAATATATTTTTAATATTTTTAATAGTTTTATTTTTAATGCATCATAGTAATATAAAAAATAAAAAAAAATTAAAAATACATTTAATCATACCCCGTGTTTATACACGTGATGCTTAGCTAGTATATATATATTAATTATATATTAGATTTCATATTTAGATCTTAAGTTTTTATTATAAGTTAGTAAGAAGACACAAACGTGAAGAAAAGAGATCATTTGCGAACGGCAAATTAAATGCGAACGTGCGAACGGTCCATTTGACGGCAAAAGGTGGTGGGCTTTGGATGAGCTTTGGATAAATCGCAAACATTGGACGGTGATTCATAATATTTGATGTCTCCTTTTATTATATACTAGCAATATACCCGCGCAATGCTGCGGTGGCAATGGTTTATGTTTTCTTATACGCCGTTTTCAAAAATATAATGATATGTCATTCGCACGATTTAATGTCATGAAATTTTTTCCAGTAACATGTCCGTTTTTTCAAATTTTTTATATTTGTATCAACTATTTTTTTTCATAAACTATTTTCTTTTTTTAAATAAATTTTTAAACATATAATCAAACAACTTTTTTTTTTAATTTAGAAAGTTTTTCTTTTTTATTTCACTTTTTTTCATAAACCATTTTTTTTATAAATATATAATAACTTTTTTCTTAATTTAAGAAATATGTAATTATATAATAATGTTTATTGGTGAGTGTGTAAAGTAGGAGAGAGAGATTGATGTTAATTTTTATTTATAATTTTGAAAGTGTTTATTGGTGAGTGTGCAAAGAAGGAGAGAGATTAATATTATTTGAGGGGTATTATTGATAAGTGTGTAAAGTAGGAGAGAGACAGAGGTTATTTGAGGGGTATAAATAATGTTTATTGATGAGTGTGTAAAGTATGAGAGAGATGGATGTTATTTTTTATTTGTAATTTAGAAAGTATGTAATTATATAATAATATTTATTGGTGAGTGTGTAAAGTAGGAGAGAGATGGAGGTTATTTGAGGGGTATAATAGTCTTTTCAAGTGACTGAAATTTTAAGAGATTAAGAAAAATGTGTAAATGTATTATATAGTAGTATATATATATATATGTATATATATATATATATATATATATATATATATATATATATATATATATATATATGTATATTATATATATTTGTATTAATAATTAAGATAACGGTAACTTAAATATGTAGCCGCATGTGTCTATTATATATTATATATAATTATTATTATATTTATTATTATTATTATTATTATTATTATTATTATTATTATGTGTGTAAAGATGAGATGCAGTGTTTTTATATAAGATGCAGTGATTTTATATTAGATGCAGTGATTTTTAGACAAGATGTATTGGTTTTTAAATAAGAATCTATCGATTAGTTCACGCATGATGGATTAGTTTAAAGAGAAATCCATGTTTTTTAGATATAATGTAATGGTTTAAGGTTAGATGCAGTTATTTATAGACAAGATGTAATGTTCCTATACTAGATGCAACGTTTTTACAATTACACACTATTTATATTGGATCCTTACCCTATTTTTTTTCTTAAACCTATTGATTTAAATAAAAATAGCATATTTCAAGGCAAATCATATTTTACTATTGTCAAATGACGGTCCTTTAAGTGTTTTGCACTAACTTATACTAGATGCAATGTTTCAACTGTTGCGCATTTTAACACCGTTTCTATTGGATCCTCGCCTTAGAAACCATTTTAAGAAAAGCTTAAAAAATTTAGGAAATTTTCTTAATGAGAAGTTAATATGTCAATTATTAATATGATCTAAATTGTTTCACCGTCTAACTTTGCAAATTAAATCAAAAGCCACCGCCATTGAAATCTAATATTTAAATCCTTGCAAAATTTTCAAATAAAATTATGTTAATCATCCAATTGAATTCCTCCACCATTGTTACTTCATATTCATATTAACAAGTAAATATTACCCGCGCTTTGCGGCGGGGTAAAAATAATATCTCGTCTACTTTAAAATTAGAGTTAATTGTCCAAATGGTCCTTTAACTTAGGAGTTTTTGCCATTTTGATTCTTTAACTTTAAAAGTGGTACAAATCATCCTTAAACTGTCACTTTCATGCCGTTTTGGTCCTTATTAACGTTAGCCATTAATTATATATGTTAAGTCAGGGGTATTGTAGTCTTTTTACCATGTTTTAATATTTTAATTGCCTTTTAATAATATATATATATATATATATATATATATATATATATATTAATAATAAAAAAATCATTAATCAGAATTTCTTTTTTTTTCTTTTTAAACACACACACTCTCTCTCTCTATACATATTCTCTCTCTCTCTCAACCCTAGGAACAACATTCCCCACCTCCGCCGTCTTCATCTTCGCCTTCATCTCCGGCGACACCTCCACAACCTTCATCTCCGGCGACCACCTCCCCGCCCTCAACCACCTCCACCACACTCTAAATCTCTCGCCTCTCTCCTATCTACCCATTCCTAGAACTAAACCGAGAGATCGGAGCACACCGCCACCACTGCCGCCTTCTGAGCAATACCCACCACTGCCGTCTTCATCTCTGGCGACCACTACCGTCGCCACAACTGGATCTGAACACCGCCACCCATCTGAGCAATACCCACCACTACCGCCTTCGATTGAGTCATCGGTATAAGGTTATTTTTCAGATCTAAGTAGTGTGTTTTCAGATTTAGGGCTTGCACTCAAGGGTTTACTATAATTTCAGATTTCATTGATTGTTCAAAGATTTTCGATTTAAACTGGGTATGTGTGTATCGATGTGTGTATGTAAGTGTCTCTGTGAGTATGTGTGTGTATCGATGTGTGTGTGTATGCATTTTCAAATGTAGTCATTTTTTATAGACATTGTTGATGGTGGTTGGTGGTGGTCGGATGTAGTGGGAAGAGAGATAGAGAGAGATACGAGAGAGATAGAGAGAGAGGGGCGGCGGTGGGTTGTGGTTGCCGGCGATAGGGGGAAGAGAGATAGAGAGAGATACGAGAGAGAGAGATACGAGAAATAGAGACTCTGGTGGGTTACGGTCGTGGTGGTGGTAGACAGAAGTCTGAGAGAGACTAGTGGAGGAGAGATAGAGAGAGACTTGTAGAGAGAGGGAGGACAGATGGAGAGATGTGGAGAGAAATGAGACACGTGGAGAGAGAGAGGACACATATGAACTGATGTAAGAGAGGGGACATATTGACTTTAACTTTGACAGATATGAAATTTGACATGGAATTTGACAAAGTTGACTTGACCTTAATTATTAATATTTATAAAATAAGTGAAAATAAAAAGTAAAACAATAAAACATAAATACGAGGGTAAAATGGTCATTTTACCCGTTTTAACGGAAAAAGTTAACAGCTAACGTTAATAAGGACCAAAACGGCATGAAAGTGGCAGTTTAAGGATGATTTGTACCACTTTTAAAGTTAAAGGACCAAAATGGCAAAAACCCTTAAGTTAAAGGACCATTTGGACAATTAACTCTTAAAATTATATTGTTACTTTAATTTTTAATGAAATTCATCTAAACGACTCTATAAATTTAATTTAAAAAGATTCGAAATTTTAGCCTTGACTTTAGTCACTAATATTAATATAAATAACTATTGAATTTTAGCCTTGACTTTAGTCACTAATATTAATATAAATAACAATTGAATTAAACTAAATTATTTTTAATGTAAACAATAAAATATAATAATAATAATAGGTTTTGATGATAAAAGATGAAATATAAAATATTTAACTATTTACTATAACTACCATTGCAACTAATAATAATAATAATAATAATAATAATAATAATAATAATAATAATAATAATAATAATAATAATAATAATAATAATAATAATAATAGTAATAACAATGCAATAATAATAATATACTAATAATAATAGTAAATAATAATAATAATAATATTAATATAATAATAATAATAATAATAATAATAATAATAAATTCTTACACTAAAATTTAATAAAATTCGTCTAACGACTCTATAAAAATAATTTAAAAAGATTCGAAATTTTAGTCTTGACTTTCGTCACTAATATTAATATAAATAACTATTGAATTAAACTAAATTATTTTTAATGTAAACAATAAAATATAATAATAATAATAGGTTTTGATGATAAAAGATAAAATATAAAATATTTAACTATTTACTATATTGCAACTAATAATAATAATAATAATAATAATAATAATAATAATAATAATAATAATAATAATAATAATGTAATAATAATAATATACTAATAATAATAGTAAATAATAAAAAATAATATTAATATAATAATAATAATAATAATAATAATAATAATAATAATAATAATAATAATAAATTCTTACACTAAAAGACAAAATAGACTAAAAACAAAAATCTTTCCTCACAAATATATGTATTTATAATTGGTTTCCTCCACCATCGCAGGCTATGATGTATGATGAGATCACAAGTGAAATTAAAAACCAAAGTCAGCCTACAATTGTTGACTAAAATTCACCGCGCGTCCAAGAAGTTAAGGGGAAGTGTTCGCAATGTAAGCCATTCGTAACGGAACTCTACCCCTAACGTGAATATATATATATATATATATATATATATATATATATATATATATATATATATATATATATATATATATATATATATATATATATATATATATATATATATATATATATATCTTACTCCTGTATAATACATTTAACACTCTCTCTCCTTTTTAAAATTGAGTAAAAGAAAATTACTAATATATACTTCAAATAACTTGCCGGGTTAGCTACCTCGCAAGATGTGACTCCTGCTGACTATACCGGTGCATCGTGAGGTGTTAGGATAGATTTGTTTGCTAATACGTGATATATTATTCATGATATGATATTCTTGTTATGATACTTATGATTAACTGTTCCTCACTAGCTATTTATGATATTCTTGGGGGAACACATTTGTTCATGCTTTCGGTTACGTTATTTGTATTTTGTAATGGTTGGCCGATATTTGGTAACACCGGTGGTTTCTTTTGTTGCAACTTATATTATAGGTTGTAATTATTTAATTAGTTTATGGGATGTTTCCTCTATTTCTGGTATACAATATTTTGATAAAACATGTTACGGGAAAGTTATATTTACACACGTTACCACGCAGTTTGAAAACTCGAATTTAATAAAAATAGCTTCTAAAATCACGGTGTTACAACGCCCACTTTCTTGTTCAACGTTTTCTATTTGGAGTTGAGTTGGTGGTTCGTGCGATGAGTTTTTCCCGTTTCTTTGTGGAAGTAATCCACAACATGGTTAAAAAAAAGTGTTTTATTTTTGTGAGTTTCCGACTTGGTTGTCTTCGGAAACATGGATCCACCCTTACCACAGCTATCTCCTCCTTTGGTGTTCCATTCACGTCCTTTTTCCCGTTTCCTTGTGTTGCGATCGGGACGCGTGATGGGTGTAGGGAAGGGGTTGGGTCTCGGGTTTGGTCTCCGGTATGGCATCGAGACCGGGTTAGGTGTCGGGTTCGGGTTAGGTTTGGGAACGGATATATGCTCATATCTAAACTCGTTGTATACAAATTGGGTGGGAAGATTGGGATTGTGGGTAGAAATTTGATTGTATCCATGTTGTATTGAGGGCTAGGGTGGTTGAAGAGTAGTGGTGGAGCAAACATCGGGTTGACATTGGTTGTGACGTGTCGAGTCGGAAAGGGTTAAAAGACGAAGATCGTTGACGGTTTTTTGATCAAGATGAGTTTGCTTGTTTGAAGAGGACTCCATTTCAAGTGAAAATGTAAATAAGGTAGAAGTTATATAAAGTTTTTAGAGAGAACAGGTAGAAGTTTTTGGTGTAAAATGGTTAAAGATGAAGAGTTTATGTAAATAGTGGATAGTTTTATTAAAATTTGGAACGGTGAAATGACCGTTAGTAGGGATTAAACGCGCTCTCTCCTTGGTAGCATAGGCATTCAAACGCCGAGAGAATTAAAAATTCTGGAAGGCACCAGGGTGGTGTTCCTTGTGGTACCAGCTAATCTATGTTGAGCCGACGCCGATCCTACACCCCATCCTCTTTGGATTGATTGTTTCGCAGGAATTTGTTTTCAATCCAATATCATGTTTGATAATCAAAAGCTTATCGGAACATCATTTTACATAATTTAAAAATTCTTTAAATGACCGATTGTTGAATTCTTTACATAGAGGGACAGAATTTTACATTCCATTGCTTATGAAAAGTGACAAAAAGATGAATTTACCCTAATTTTAAACCTAATCTAACTTATCACACATCTCAATCAATTATTTCACTGGCCGCCATTAACGACCGATGCTGACCGCCACTACCGAACGTCAACCCCCGGTGCCACCAACTGCATACCACCATCACCACCACCTACCACCAACAGTCGTTGCTGACCCAACCACCACCGACCACCATTTCCAGCTACCGTTGCCACCGATTGCCAACCCCCATCGACATCGACCGCCTCTATCCATCGACCCCGCTACTCCCTACCATTGCAGCCAATTACTACCACCTACTTTCGTCGTCGCCATTGACACCGACCCGGTCACCTACCGCTACCGCCAAAGACCGCCGCCGCCACTGATCACGCTCATTGACCACAAACCGCCACCACCACCCCCTATTGGTCACAACTTGCTCCGTTGCCACCGACCAATGGCATCTCACCGGTCGACGGTGTTACGAACACGGACACACGCACTCCGTCACTTAACATCTCCGGTCGAAGGTATATATATACACATATTAATATATATACATGTGTTTGTATTAATGAAGTTTTTACATTAATAGGAATAAAGAATATATTGGTCATTTGACATAATTCCATTCCAATTCTTCTGACAAATTTACAAACCAAACAAAATATACCATTGGAATGGGATTTAGTTCTAATCCCTTTTTTACAAACAAACGTGATACGGAATCTCATTCCTAAGGAATTCAATTTCTTAAAAAATTCATTTCCATTCTTTTGAGATTTATGAAACAAACAGGAATTAAAGTCTACGGAATTCGAATTAATGGAATGGAATTGAAATCAAATTTCGTGTTGAATTGGTTTGGTAAACTTGTTTTTGAATAAAATCTCATTCTTTGGGATATTTATATTCTCTCAAGTAATGGAAAATTCATTATATAGTTGAGCTAGATGAAATTTAAATCAATTCAATTCCTTCAAATTCTGCGAAACAAACTGGACCTAAATGTTTGGCAAAGACTTGTAATAATCTTTAAGTACCTTTTTATATATTGCATGAATCATACAACCGTTAGATCTCAGCGTACTTTGAAAACAAACTTGGATTAAGACATTGCCTTTTCTGATGTCTTAATAATAAAAAAATAGCACCATTAACGAAAAAAAAACAATATATATATATATATATATATATATATATATATATATATATATAGGGAGATCGTGGATCAATGAAGAAGTTTTTTTGGGGGAGAAGTCTAGGAAGCAAGGAGGAGATGACACATGTCCCCATCTTGTGTCTTTCCCCCTAAAACTTTAACATACCATAACTTTTATATACTAAAGTTTTTTTTTAAAAAAATTGCACCACTTTAAAGATAAAATTATGCTCTTTCATTTGATACCAGTATTGCATATTTTAATTTTTTTGAACTATGTTGCACAATATTAAACTGTGTTGCACCAATTTCGCTCTGTAAGTCATATCACTATGTTGCACATATTTTGCGCTCTATTACACAACTTTACACTATTTTACACAACATTAATATGTTGCATAGCATTCGCACTGTGTTGCACATCAAATACACAGTTTTTCTATTTTTTTCACTATTTTGACCCTAGTTTTGAACAAGATCGAGTTTGATTCGTCAAAAACTTAAAACATAAAAGTTGTAGAGCTTAGTGCACACTTTCTACAGTTTTTCGAATCATTTAAAACGGATGTAGTATGAGCAAGATACGAATTTTTTGGTTTTTTTCTATTTTTTCAACAATTTGACCGTAATTTTGACCAAGATCGAGTTTGATTCGTCAAAAACTTAAAAAATAAAAGTTATAGATCTTGATGTATACTTTCTACAGTTTTTTGAATCACCCAAAAAAAAACATGCAACACAGTTTATAAAACGTGCAACACAGTAAAAAGACGTGCAACACAGTTCCGAAGCTGTGCAATAAATTAACGTTGTGTATATAGTGTAAAAGTTGTGTAACACAGCATCAAATGCGTGCACCAAAGTAATATGCCTTATAGTACGAAATTGGTGCAACACAGTGTAAATTTTGTGCAACATAGTTCAAAAAAAATAAAAAATAAAAAAATATATGCAAGACTGGTATCAAATGAAAGAGCATACTTTTATCTTTTTAATGGTGCAAATTTTTTTTAAAAAAGTTTACTATATAAAAGTTATGATTGGTTAAATTTTGAAGGGGTATTGGGTTTTTTTACTCAGCCCACTCTCCTTTCAGGAGAGTGGCTGCCACTCACGCGCGTAATGACTTAAATACCCCTCCAGCCACTTTTTTTAGTGCCCCTCCCACTTAAAGTTCATTTTATTTACTAAAATGCCATTAATCATCCTAACCTTAGATTAAATTTGATCAAAGGCCTAGATTGCTTCCTAGGTTTCTCATTTTTAATTCCTTCTTCCTATATCCCTACCCTATATAGGGGAGGGTTCCATTGAGAACCAAATTTATTGCGAGAACCACGAGAACCAATCTTAGCCGTTGATTTAATAAGTGAAATTCATGGATGGGGAGCATGGGGGAATCAAGTGTGGCAGGGTGTATGTGAGGAATTCATGGGTGGGCAATGACATTGAAAAAGGAGGAATTCGACGGCTCAGATTGGTTCTCGCGGTTCTCGCAATAAAAATTGTTCTCAATTTAACTTCTTCCTATATATATATATATATATATATATATATATATATATATATATATATATATATATATATATATATATATATATATATATATATATATAGGATCAAATGAGAACACCTATTAATGTGAGAATAGTGAGAACAATTTATAACCCTTGGATTATCTTTATTTAATGGTTTATATTAAATTGGTGCAATTAAGGTAAGTTAATTTTAATAATTTGGTTAAATTAGGTAAGCGATATAAACTCAACATGCCTTAATTAAACAAAATGCTTAGCCTACAAGTGTTCTCACCGTTCTCTACTTAAGAAGTGTTCTCACCGGATCCCTCCTATATATATATATATATATATATATATATATATATATATATATATATATATATATATATATATATATATATATATATATATATATATCATCTGAATATCATACTTTTAATTTATAGTGTTGCCTACTTGTAGGCTGTAGCTATTTTTAATGTACATAGCCTGAAACAAGATTTGCATAATGCAGTTAATTAGCTTCAATGAATCTCAGCAGCAAGACTAGGGCTACCTCCTCTTTTGTACCGGTGGATAATATCTAGAAGCGAACACAAAGGTTAGCCTTTTCATGAGCGGAAGCTCGTGACCAAGCTCGGGTGTAACAGTAAGTAATGGATGAGGGGAGAATATTACATGAGGGGAGTAGAGTCGTAAACCCTAATGTGTAGAAATGTAGTATGTATTTACAGTAGTAAGAGTGGTTATTGGTCATCCTACCAGATCTCTAGTACACTGTACACCTAATTTGGTTAATTAATTATCCCGATTTCATTCTTTGTGTTATTTCATGGTTATTCAGTTAATAAAATATTTAATCTTGACTATTCATTTACTTAAAAATAAAAAAATAAAAAACAATTTTGACCTTTTAGAGTCAAACTATCAAATGAAATTGTCAAATCTTTTTTTAATCTTCAAACTTCTAACTTTAATCTTTAATCTTCTAATATATATAAAAGACTAATTTGAAAAAAATTATTAGATGATCTGGACTCTTTATTTATTAAAATACTAGTTTAACACCCCGTGTATAAACACGTGGATGATTGAAGTTAATTTTAAATGGTTCTGTATAGTAAAACAATTGTAAAATTCAAATTTGATTATAAAGATGTTATACAATTTTTTTTGATAATGGTGTTATGTATAAATTCCTGTTTTTTAAAAATATTTACCTATTTTCATGAGATTTTATGTTGCTAAGTATGTGTTACAATTGTTAACTATATATACTAATAGTTTTTATATATTTACAAATATATAAAAGTGTTTGGTCCTTTTGCATTTAAGTGAATAGTGACGTTCGGTATTCCATAGTCAAAATAAATTAAGATAATTGGTATGAAATTTTTTTTAAAGAATATCATAACCATATTCTTTTAATATATATTAATTAAAGATAATTTCCATAAACATAATTAAATGGGTGTTATAGTTATCTCTAACTAAATAGAATATTATTCAATTAAGAAGGTTTATCTTAACTATTATTTAAAATATAGTTTATTTCCACGTACATACATATTAGTAAATATAGATAATATCAATTAGTAAATAATATTAGTAAATATTAGTTTGACCCTAAAAAATTCAAAATTGATTTATTAGTATTAAAGAATGAATGTTTAAGATTAAATCTTTTATTAATTAAAGGGTCCAGATCATTCAATAATTTTTTTGAAATTAGTCTTTTATATATATTAGATTAGATTTAATCTTAGCTATTAGTTATTTTAATTCTAAAATTTTAATTTTGACTTCTTAGAGTCAAACTAATGTGAATTAGATAAAAATTAAGATAACACTTGATCAAATTAATGATAAATATCAAAAAGTTATAAACAATCACGAAGTTTAATTCCACCACAAATCCACAACATAATCGAACCACTCCATTCTCAAACTCCTTAATCTCCACATCTATTTCGCCATCATTCAAAATCATTGTTGGAAATTCTTTCTGTTTTTTAATTACATTTTAAAATTTTTGATTCTTATTGATTTTTTTCTTTTGACTAACTTTACGCATTTTTTTACAAAGTTACAAGAAATTTAATCACTTCTTTTGGTATCATGATATCACATTTCTTCAATAACGTCTACTCTCTCCTTTCGCGATACCCGTCCGTTGTCATTTTTTTTAACTCTCATATTTTTTGCGTTTTATAATTATCGTTTATTAATGTTTAATATTTATTACTTTACTAAAATCATCATGTGTGTTACACGGATATTTGAACTAGTTTTATATTAAAATAATAGGATTATGATTTCATAATTTTAATTTTAGAATATTTTTCAAAAAAAAAAGATTTAAATCTAAACAAGATTAAAAATACAATCAAGATTAAAATTTAATATATAATAATAACAATAATAATTTTATTTTTGTCTTTAGAAAATTTGCATTTTAAACAAGATTAAAATTTAAATTAAAGGATAACTTTCAAATAACATATACGACCAATTAATTAAATTTAAAATAAAGTTATCTTATTTTTTAATTCTTATTAAAGGAATATGATTATAATGTCATCATTTATTTTTAAATATTTTTCATCAATCACGTCTATTCTTTTTCTTAAATGTCTTAAAATTATTTGTTTTTACGTCCAAAACTTTAAGACTTGCATATTGTTCAAGAGTTTCATTTTTTAAAACAATATCATGACGTTTATTATTGCGATACTTTTTGTTTGATTTACAATTATTTTACTACATATGTTAGTATTGTTTAATGCGTCAAACATTCAAAATTTATTTTAATCATCCCGTAACTATACACGGAGTGTTAAACTAGTAATAATATACATACAGTAATATTAAATTAAAAGACAAATGTCAGTAAGTAATTTCTAGTTCCTAGATAACATCATAATATCTTTAAACTCGTACACTAACATCACAAACATGTATAAATATGGATTTATTTTTTCTACATTACAACATCATAAACCATTACATGTCCACTCTAACTGAAGGAACTCCTTTGAATCCATCCTAGCATGATCTTCAATGGGATAAAGATATATAGAAAGTGATAAAGATTACCAATAATCTCCACAAGAGCATAACCCATCACAAAAATGGTGAAACCTCCTTGTATCACGAATGATAATCACACGCTTTTCTACAAGTGATACAAACTTCGCCATGTTATGGCAATCGCCACAGATCCTAAGGTTCTTTGTGATTATAAGAGGAATATTCTCATTACACACCATAAGACCAAACACAATCCCCAACTTTTCACTGTGCTTTCTGACCAAATCTCGTTTAACTTCTTCTTCTACATCATGAAGAACAAACTCTGTATTCGCTACATATCCAGCCTTTTCAATTTTCTTCATAACTTCATTTAGTTTAGCATATATATGATCACCTTCAGGGTGTGCTTGATCACTCGCGATAAACTTATGAATCTTATTGCCATGTTCAATAAAACTGCATCCGGTGGTTTGTGCAAGACCTTTCTCCTTTATTAAAACCCTAACTTTTGAAAATTCGATCCAACGACCTGCTTTAGAGTATATGCTTGATAGCATAATATAGTTTCTAGGGTCTAAGGGGTTTAGATTAATCAGTTTCCCTGCAACTTCCTCACCAAGCTCTGTGTCTCCATAAACCTTACAACCATTCAGCAGTGCTCCCCAAACACCCGAGTTAGGCTCCATTGGCATGCTATCGATTAAAACACGTGCATCTTTCAAACGCCCTGACCGACCATAAAGATCCACCATACACGAGTAATGATCCAACCTTGGTTCAACTCGATAAACACTAGACATAATCTTGAAAAATCTTTTTCCCTCGTTTACAAGGCCCGAATGGCTACAAGCACTCAACAAATGAGTGAAGGTAACATGATCTGGTTCAAGGCCTTTCTGAACCATGAGCTCAAAATGCTCAATAGCTTGTGAGCCATAGCCATGGATAGCATATGCAGCAAGCATGGCAGTCCAGGCAATCATATCTGGTTCGTTCATTTCTTGAAAGATTTCATGTGAAGCCGTTAATCTTCCAGATTTTGCATAAACACTTATTAAAGCAGTCATGATGGGAATATTTTGGTCTAGACCAGAGCACAAAATGTTACAATGAAATGCATCGACTACTTTCCCAACGCCCATATCAGCACAACCCCGAAGTATTGTCACAATTGTAGCTTGATCAGGGAAAATCTCGTCTCTCCGCATTAGATTGAAGTACAAAATGCTTTTCTCGAAAAGCCGGCTTTGAATATGAATATTAATGATTGAGTTCCATGACACCAAATTTGGTAAATTAATCATCTCAAACAACCTAGAAGCTGTACTCAAGTTGCCATATTTCCCATACATGTTAATAAGAGAATTCAAAACTTTTTTTTCAGATAATAAACCAGTTTTCACTGCAATGCAATGAATGTAACCTCCTTCCAAAGTACTACAAGCTGAAATCAAAGATATTAGGGTTATCTCATTGGGGTTCATCCCATCCTCATGTCTCATCCTATAAAATGCATTTAAGCTCAAACTTACGTTCCCCATTTGAGAAAATACTGAAATAATGGAGTTCCATGATACTAGATCTTTGTTAGGAATTTCGTCGAACAGGTTGTGTGCATCCTTAATAGATCCCAATCTGCCATACAGTGATACCAATCTGTCACCAATGAAGAAATCATTATAATTTAAGCATTTGACAATTCTTGAATGAATCAACTGGCAAATGGGTATCGAAGAACATAGGCCTATAGATCTTATTATTGACTCATGAAGTGAAGTTGAGCTATGTTGATCTTGGAAATCATACTGATTACCGAAAGGATAGCAAAATCGTTGGGTATCACTTAGATTATGAAGAAAACTAGTTTGAGATTTTAATAAGTGCCTTAAAGACAAGAACTTGAAGTAAGAACAAGGGAAGTGAGTTGAGGACAGCATCTCCCATTTTTCGGAAACTGGCGTCCACGTCTACTGTATATTTTGATGCTTATTTTACCCATAAAACGATAGAAACGAGAAATAAATAAGTAGTTTTTTTTAGCTTTTACGTTCCCTTTGATTCGCATAATATAAAAAAATGAAATTGTATTTTTAAAGAAATTGAGTTTCTTAAAAATGAGATTTTATCAGTCTTTTCATAGAATGAAATTTAATTCTATTTTAATTTTATTTTCTGTTTTGTTAGTAAATATGTCCAAAGAAGTGGAATAAGGTTGTATGGGGAAATGATATATATATATATATACTAGCAGCGTACCCGTGCAATGCTGCGGCGGCAATAGTTTATGTTTTGCGCATGTCATTTTCAAGAATGTATATATGTTATTCGCGCGATTTAATTTCATGAAAAAGTTTTCAACATCTTCGTTTTTTCAAATTTTCTTATATTTGTAGCATCTATTTTTTTAATTTTAAAAATAAATTCTAAAGACATTAAAATAAGAACAAATATTTATATTTATGAAATAAGGATAGAAAAATTAATAAGATTTTGAAAATAATATTGATGTAGTTGGATAATTATGTTTGTGTGAAAATGTGTGTTAGTGAAATAGTATATTTTAAATAAATAAAAAGTTAAAGGAAATTAAGAGAGTGAAATAGTTAAATATTGAGTGGATGATATTAATTTATATGAAAATAAGGGTGATTTAAAGGTTGTACATTGTGCATAAGTGTTTGAACTACTTAAATTTAAGTAGTCTTAAAATTTGAAAAGAGAGTAACATAAATGCATTATATAGTAGTAAGATAAGATATATATATATAGTCAAGGGATCATTTGCGAACACTATATTTCGTTCGCACGGTGCGAACAGCTCCAAACAAAAGCCTGCATTTTTTTTTCAAACTTGGTCAACTATTGTAGGCAAATAGTATGTGTATATATATATTACTTTATTCACTTTTGAACAGCTATGCATATATTTTATTATTATTAGTATAGTATTATTATTTTTTTATTATTATTATTATTATTATGTGTGTAAAAATGAGATGCAGTGTTTTTAGATAAAATGCAGTGATTTCATATTAGATGCAATATTTTTTAAACAACATGCATTGTTCTTAAATAGGAATCCATCGATTGATTCACGCATGATGAACTAGTTTAAAGAAAACTCCATGTTTTTAGATAAGATGTAATGATTTATAGTTGGATGCGGTGGTTTATAGAAAAGATGCAATGTTTATACTAGATGCAGTGTTTCTACCGTTGCGCACTGTTTCTATTAAAGGATCAAATAGAAACGGAAAAATTTTACGAACGCTGCGAACGATTTAGGATGGTTGGATTTATATTTTGGACGGTGGCGATGGATTTGTTGATTGTGGCGGTGGAACTCCTAATTAATTCATACATATCACTTGCAACAACAAAATAATAGTGTGGAGTTCAAAAATAATTAATGTAAATTTTAATTAGTTAAATAGTAAATACGGTGATGGAGTATTGTGTCATTTATTTTTTGATGTAATTAAAAAAATATTAGTTTAAAATATCTAATATAATAAAATTATTTAAGTGTGGAGATGGGATGTAATGTTTTTTACACAAGATGTAATAGTTTTAGAATAGATGTAATAATCCTTTTTAATGAGAAACCATTAATTTGAATATTCAACTAAGATGCAGTAATTTCAAGCCGGATGCAGTGTTTTTAAATAAGATGCAGTGATATTTTAAATGAGTAATCATCGACTCATTCATTCAAGATATAGTAGTTTTAACAAGATTGTATGTTTTTTTAGATACAAGTCATCATCCAAAACACTACTCCACGTCATGGACTAAAACCCCACGATGTGCGAAAACCAACAAGATCCCATGCTATGCTTAACATCTCAACGTCATGCACCATTCTTAAATTTATTTCTATGTAACTAATTCTTCCATGTGTCAAGATATAATAAATTATTTAGCGCTGAGTCAAAATGAAATATTTTTAAGTAACATATAGTAATTTAAAAAATGTAAATAACTATGAAATATTAATGTTTTAAAATGAAATGAGATGCAGTGTTTTTAAACGAGATGCGGTATTCTTAGAAAAGATGCAATGGTTTAAGACTACAATTACTTGTTTTTTTAATGAAAAACCATTGACTGCTTCAATTAAGATGCATTAGTTTTAAGTGGATTTTATGTTTCTTTAGACGGGATGAAGTTATTTTAATCGAGATAAAATTATTATAAGGAATCGATGGGTTACACAGACGGCATCTCGCCTATAAATACAAAGTCCTCATAAAACTAGTGCATCTTGGTTAAGTATTCAATGGTTTAAAACAACTACATCTTGCCTAAACGTACCGTGTCTAGTGCAAATACGCTACATGTTGAGGATTCAATCGTTTCTTGTTTAAAAAATCCCTTCATCTAGTCTAAAATAACTGTATTCCGTCTACAAACATTATATCCAAAAACACTAATCTTCTCATTATATTACGTATTACACATAAATATAAGTTTAAAACATGCATATAATAACATAATAAAAAGGATAAATATAGGATGATTTAAAAAAGAGAATAAAAAAGAAACTTAAGAAACAATATATATGTATCTATTAGCAAATAGGAAATATCATGGTGGTGCAATATTGCAAATAAAGAAAATAAATACTAGCAAATAGGAGATAAATATGGTGGTGGAATTTTGCAAATAAAGGAAATAATACCGCCGCAAGAATTGACTAATTCTTTCCCATCGTCCGAAGTTTATAATCTAAACACACAGTTCATACGTTCGCATTTTAATTTCCGTTCGCAATCGATCCCCACCCTATATATATATATATATATATATATATATATATATATATATATATATATACTTACTATATAATACATTTAACACTCTCTCTCCTCCTATCTTAAAACTTCTTAAATTCAACCAACAATCAATATCCACCCTTCTTTTATCTATATTAATCTCACCCACTCAATTTTTAAATATTTCTCTCTCCTAATAAAATGTAACTTTTTATTTACTTAAAATATATTCCCACACTAACAGCATCTCTTACACAAACACAATATAATTTTCAAAATCTTATAACTTCTCTTTTTCTTATTTCATAAATATAAATCTTTTATTATTTTTTTAATGTTTCTTAGAATTTATTTTTAAAATTAATAAAATATTTGATACAAGTATATGAAAAATTGTAGAAAAAACGAACATTTTGCAGAAATTTTTTTCGTGATATTAAATTACGCGAATAACGTGTCATTAAATCATTGAAAACGACATGTTGCAAAACAGAAACTATTTACCGTCGCAGCATTGCGCGGGTACACTGCTCTCGTTGTTAGCGCGAGAACCGCGAGAACCAATCTAAGCCGTCCAATTCCCCCTCCTTCAATGTCATTGTCCACCCATGAATTCCTCACATGCACCCTGCCACACCCTATCCCTCCACGCTCTCAATCCATGATACTTCCTATATCCAAGGAACGGCTGAGATTGGTTCTCGCGGTAACAACGGTTCTCGCATGAACTTTTGTCTATATATATAAATATATATATATATATATATATATATATATATATATATATATATATATATATATATATATAAATATATATATATATATAAATAAATAAATAAATAAATAAATATATATATATATAGGGGAGGGTTCCATTGAGAACCGATTTTAGTGCGAGAACCAATTTTAGCCGTTTATTTGATAAGTGGAATTCATGGATGGAGAGTGTGGGGGAATCAAGTGTGGCAAGGTGTATGTGTGGAATTCATGGGTGGGCAATAACATTGAAATAGGGGAAATTGGACGGCTCAGATTGGTTCTCGCGGTTCTCGCACTAAAAATGGTTCTCAATGGAACTTCTTTCTATATATATATATATATATATATATATATATATATATATATATATATATATATATATATAGGGGAGGGTTCCATCGAGAGCAAAAAAAAATGCGAGAACTGATCCCCATCTTTTTAAAACTAAAATATCTACCAAACGGAAAGATATTAAATTATGAAAATTATACCAAATTAACGACAAAATTATGCTCTTTAATATGACATCTATATTGCTATATTTTTTTCAACAAAAAAATTCGTTACATATATGTAACATACCTTATAGTACTGATTACAAATATGTTAAGTACTGATTACATATATGTAACATACCTTATAGTGATAGAAAAAAAACTCGACAAAAACGAATTTTTTTTGTTGAAAAAAATATAGCAATATGAATGTCATGTTAAAGAGCATATTTGATATAATTTTCATAATTTAATATCTTGGCGTTTGGTAGATATTTTACGGTTTCGGTTCTCGCAGTTCTCGCATTTTTTTTTTGGTTCTCGATGGAACCCTCCCCTATATATATATATATATATATATATATATATATATATTAGCATTGTACCCGCGCAATGCTGCGGAGGCGAATAGTTTGTACCCGATAACATACCATTTTTTATATAATATATGAGTATGATAAAATAATTTTTACTCGGTAATGTGTCATTTTATTTATTTTTTCTTTTTTTCATAAACTATTTTCTTTTTTAAACATATTTTTAAAAAATAATCAAACAACTTTTTCTAATTTAGAAAGTTTTTATTTTTCATTTCATTTTTTTATTTTTTATAAACTATTTTTTTAAACATATTTAAAAAAACAAGCAAACAATTTTTTCTTAATTTAAAAAATGTGTAATTATATAATAATTTTATTGGTGAGTGTGTAAGTTGGAGAGAGAGATGAATGTTATTTTTTATTTGTAATTTAAAAAGTGTGTAATTATATAATAATGTTTATTGGTGTGTGTGTGTGTGTGTAAAGTAGGAGAGAGATGAAGGTTATTTTTAGGGGTATAAAAGTAATTTCAAAACACTTAATTTTAAGATATTAAGTAAAATAGGAGAGAAAGTGTTAAATGGATTATATAGTAATATATATATATATATATATTGTTAGGATCAAGGGAGAACCCTCTTAAATAGAGAACAGAGAGAACACTTTTGAAACTTTGATTTCATTGATCAGATGATTCAAAAATTGTCACAATTTATTTAGGCATTTGATTTCATTGATCATAAGATTTAAAATATGTCACGTTATTTTGATAATATGTTCGAATATAATCCTGATGCATCGATGCATACAAAAGTGTTATTTGATGCATCAATGCATACAAAATTTTAAATTGTTAATAATTATATACATAATTTTGATTTTAAGATTTAAGATGTAAAGTTGACTTTTGGGTAGCTATGGGTGAACATGAACGTAAATAAGAAATACTAAATTACAAGTTTACACTTGTTCTCTCTGTTATCTATTTAAAAAGGTTCTCCCTTGATCCTCAACCTATATATATATATATATATATATATATATATATATATATACTAGCAATATACCCGCGTAATGCTGCGGAGGCAATGGTTTATGTTTTTTTATACGCTATTTTCAAAAATGTAATGATATGTCATTCACACGATTTAATGTCATGAAATTTTTTCAAGTAACATGTCCGTTTTTTTCAAATTTTTTATATTTGTATCAACTATTTTTTTTCATAAACTATTTTCTTTTTTTAAATAAATTTTTAAACGTATAATCAAACAACCTTTTTTTAAATTTAGAAAGTTTTTCTTTTTTATTTCATTTTTTTATAAACCATTTTTTTATAAAAATATAATAACTTTTTTCTTAATTTAGGAAATATGTAATTATATAATAATGTTTATTGGTGAGTGTGTAAAGTAGGAGAGAGAGATTGAGGTTATTTTTTATTTATAATTTAAAAAATGTTTATTGGTGAGTGTGTAAAGTAGGAGAGTGATTAGTATTATTTGAGGGGTATATTAGGAAGTTTATTGGTGAGTGTGTAAAGTAGGAGAGAGATGAGGGTTATTTTTTATTTGTAATTTAGAAAATATGTAATTATATAATAATATTTATTGATAAGTGTGTAAAGTAGGAGAGAGATGGAGGTTATTTGAGGGGTATAAATAATGTTTATTGATGAGTGTGTAAAGTATGATAGAGATGGAGGTTATTTTTTATTTGTAATTTAGAAATTGTGTAATTATATAATAATGTTTATTGGTGAGTGTGTAAAGTAGGAGAGAGATAGAGGTTATTTGAGGGGTATAATAGTTTTTTCAAGTTACTGAAATTTTAAGAGATTAAGGAAAATGTGTAAATGTATTATATAGTAGTATATATATATAGAGAGAGAGAGTTAATTACAAAGATGGTCCCTGTGATTTGCGTTAAATTTCATATTTAGTCGTTTAAACTAAAAAATTACACTGGTAGTACTTATGGTTGACATGTTGTTTCACTTTTAGTCCTTTAGACTAACTGGTGTTATCTTTTACCGTTAGTCAAAGGAACTCCCTTTCTTACCTTTCTTTTTAATTTAACTTTTCAATTACATTTAATTATATTAGATATATTATTTAGTAAAATAAAATACAAAATTAGTATTATAATTATTTTTTAATAGTTTATTTGTTTTATAATCATTAATTCTAATTATTTGAAAAAATTATTTTTCTTTTTAATTATGTTCTTTGTTATTATTAGTGTTATATACTTGTATTTTCATAGTTCTTTTAGGATTAATGCTTGTTAATCGTCTTCATCTTCAACAGTTTCAGGATGACCCAGATTACAAAATACCTGGACTATACAAAATTACAAACTACAAACCGAACTTGAAGAGTTTTATACAGATTACCAAAAAATTGTGTAGAAAGAACCAGAACAGAAAGAACTTAACAAGAAAGAATCAGAACATGGTCATGGCGTTTCGATTACTTGATCCTTCAATACCTTGAATTGTGGGTTCACTTTGTACCAGAACATCATTCTTTCTTGCATCACAAATAACTCGCAGACGTCTTCCCTTGCCTGGAGCTGTTACCCTCAAATCCTCAATCCTCCACACAATTCCGCAAGTGGATCAAAATGAAGCGCTGGCAGCAAGCACAAAGACTGGGAGTCTAGAGCTCTCTTTGAAAAACAATAAGGAGTCTTGAATCCACACAAGTGTGTGGTTGTCGCCATTGAAACAATCCACCAAAACAAACAGGGGACAGGTAGCTAAGAGGTAGAGCTAACAGGTGGACTTAGCTCTCCCTGCAACAAACAAAAAAACAGAGAGGCTCTTTATGAATTCCCGAATTTACGAAGGACCTGCAAGAACCAGAATATCGAGGTTGTATTAGTGGCAATGGAAGCCGATGCAAGAAACCCTAGTTTTGACGGCGATGCAAGAAACCCTAGTTTTGACGGCGGTGGTTTAGATTTCCGGCGAAGGGTGAGGGAGGTGTTTGAGTGAGTCTTTCCGAGGGAGTTGTTTGAGTGAGTCTTTCCGGCGAAGAGTGAGCGGCGGTGGTTCAGATCTGATCTACGGTGGCGGTTCAGATCTGATCTGATCTACGGACGGTACTGGTGGTCGTACTTCTGCTATGGTGCTCCGGTGAGAGTGCTCCGGTGAGGTGGTTGAGCGATGGTGGTGGCCGGCAGTTATATGTGGCTGTTCTTGTATAAAGAGATATGGAGAGATGGTAGTTGAGAGAGAGAGAGATAGGAGGTGATATAAGGGGAGGTTAAAAAGGGTGTTTGGTACCAAGGTTTAAAGAAAAGGTTGTTTGGAAATCATTTTAATAGGTAAATTTATGTTTGGTCACGAGGATAAAATGATAAATGATTAATTTACCCTTTAAATAACGGTAAAAGATAACACTAGTTAGTCTAAAGGACTAAAAGTGAAACAACATGTCAACCATAAGGACTACCAATGTAATTTTCGAGTTTAAAGGACTAAATGTGAAATTTAGCGCAAACCACAGGGACCATCTTTGTAATTAACTCATATATATATATATATATATATATATATATATATATAGGCAAGATCAAATGAGAACACCTTTTAATGTGAGAACGGCAAGAACAATTTATAGCCCTTGGATGATCTTTATTTAATGGTTGATATTAACTTGGTGTAATTAAGGTATGTTGAATTTTAATTATTTGATTTAATTAAGGAAGGTATATAAACTCAACATACCTTAATTAAATTAAATGATTGGCCTACAAGTGTTCTCACCGTTCTCTAATTAAGACGTGTTCTCACCGGATCCCTCCTATATATATATATATATATATATATATATATATATATATATATATATATATATATATATATATATATATATATGAGTTAATTACAAAGATGGTCCCTGTGGTTTGCGCTAAATTTCACATTTAGTCCTTTAAAATCGAAAATTACACTGGTAGTCCTTATGGTTAACGTTTTGTTTCACTTTCGGTCCTTTAGCTTAACTTCTGTTAACTTTGACCGTTAGTCAAAGGGTATTTTGGTCTATTCTGATCTTATCCTTGTTACCAAACATATGTCACATATTATTGTTATTACCAAACACTCATTCCCTTAAGCTTATTGCCAAACACCTATTTTCCTCTCACTTAAATCACCTCTCTCTCTCATCTCCCTATTCTCCATCCTTCAAGTTTCTCTCTCTATGCTTTAGTCTTAACAGCCACCATCCGGAACCCTTAGACTGTCGGCGCCACCACCGCCACCCGTACGACCGCCGGTCACCACCAACGCTCCACCACCTCCGTAGAGCTCTCTCTCTCTCTCTCTCTCTGTCTCTCTCTCTCTCTTTAATTAACACTAGCCGCCGCCTTATTCTCTCTCTTCTCTCTACCCTGGCCACCACCACCGCATAAACACCACCACCCTCTTGACTGCCGGCAACCACCACCGCACGACCACCCCATTGCCAAAGCAACTCGGATAAGCATCGGCGCCGCCGCAGATCTTATTCAGGTTTAGGGTTTTCATTTCCGGATAAGCATCGGCGCCGCCACAGATCTCATATGATTGTGTGTTTATTTCCGATTTAGGGTTTTTACTAGGTGTTTAATCGAGTTATTACGACCAAGATCTTCTCATCTTCCTCATCCTTTTCTTTTCTTTTTTTAATGATTTGTCCCAGATCTGATTTCCAGATCTGATTTCTACATCGAATGTGCAACTGTTGTTTGTTCCAGATCTGAGTGTTGTTTGACCATATGGAAGGTGAATCGAGTTCTTTTTTCCGATTTAGGGTTTTTACCATATCTGGGTAAATCCTTTGTTCATGATGTGTTCAGATCTAGGTTGTGTTCTTGGTAAGCAATAAGAACATAAACCCTAAAAAAACGACGATGAACATCAAGAATATCAAAGAATAATGCTGAAAAATAATTAAAAATAAAAATTAAATTTTATAAATGCAAACCACATAATAAAATTTACTTAACATTATTAATTATAACGTGTTAGTCTTTTTTTATGACAGGAGCTAAGTATTGTTTAAATAATACAAGTTTGTAATTTATTTTACTAAATAATACATTTAGTATAATTAATTGTAATTAGAAAGTTAAATTAGAAAAAAGGATAGGAAAGAGGCATTAGACTGTTTGGTAACAAGGATAAGATGGAAAAAGACGAAAATACCCTTTGACTAACGGTCAACTTTAACACCAGTTAGTCTAAAGGATCGAAAGTGAAACAAAACGTTAACCATAAGGACTACCAGTGTAATTTTCGATTTTAAAGGACTAAATGTGAAATTTAGCGTAAACCACAGGGACCATCTTTGTAATTAACTATATATATATATATATATATATATATATATATATATATATATACACTAGTAAAGTACCCGCGCAATGCGGCGACGGCTACAAATAAAAAGGGATGGTGGCCGTTTGTCGTGATCGTTTGCGATAGATAAGATGTAGGAGGCAATGATCATTTTCAAATCTAAAATTACATTAAAAGTAAAATATTCCAATATTAACTAAAATTACAATCAAATAAACTCAAACTACATTAGAGCACTAATAAAAAGAAATAGACTTGGTGAGGCTAAGGTAAGTAGATGCCGATCCGGATGAAAACAAATACTATATATTTAAAAGTAGGAAAAATAAATATCAACGCTGCCAAGTCTATCCGCAAGTTCAATAATTGATTCAAAGTTATAGTCAAATAGCAAAAATGTTTTTTCCAATAAAGTCGAAGGGGGCACAAAAAGACAAATACGTAAATTTGCTGAACCTCCAACACATGAACTTAAAAAAATCTAAAATATTCCAGCCAGTAATATCAAGATTCTCAAGTCTATACATCTTTCCACCTTAAAAATGAGGGAACAAATTTTTCTTAACATTACCACAATGATAGCAATTCACAGTGATAACTTGACGAGCCGCCAAAATTATCTGTGGAAGATTTATTAGGTCAATATATTACCAAAACAATAACATAGATTAGTTCTAATTAATTGTAGGAAAGTTAATTATGACAAACATAACCACGACTCTATCCCTCTAACACGCAAGCTTTTTGATAATTCGAAAATAAAATAATAAAACCAAATTTAATTTGTATATGGAACAAACTCTTAAAAAATTGAATCATCTGTAACATCCTGAAAATGAGCCTAGTCGTATATACTATTGGTGATTTAGAATCTCGAATTTAATAATAGATATTAGAATTTATTTAATTAAGTTAATATTAAATTATTATGAAAATGAATAAGAAATGGTGATATTAGAATAATAACGAAAATGAATAAAATTAATATATTAGTTAACGGTTTTGAATAAGGATTTCGAAAATATCCTCGTTAGTTGAAACGGGCAAGCGGGTATTAAGTTGTAAGTTGAGAAGGGGAACAAAATACCCCATTTGGATAATATTGGAGACCAAAGTCGGTCTCCTCTCTTCTACACATACACATGTACGTATACACGCTTGACACACACACTTCACTCTCTCAACTTGTGTTCTTGAGCATTTGAAGGAGTAATCACGGGAGACAATCATCAAGACTAAATTTCGAACAACAAATCCAAACCATAATATGTTTCTAGTCCAAGATTCATCATCCTCTCATCTTTTGTAAGTTCATCTTCATCTTCTCATCCTTGTTCTTGAGTTTTAAGCTTTAGGTCAAAAAATGGTTAAATCCAAATTAGCCATCAACAATTAAGTTCAAGTGTTCCAATCTGTTCTTACATCATTTCTAAGTGATTAGGAATCAATTTTATGAATTAAAATGATAGATTGGTCTTGTTTCAAAGAAATCACCAAGTGGATCAAAGATTGAAGAATTTGATCCCAAGCCTTCAATTCTTGATTAGATTTTGTTATATGTATGTTTTTGGATTCATTATGATGCCTTAGATGATATGCAAACACTGGAAATTGAATCGGGAATGCTGGAAATGAGTTTGGGTTGAAAATGGACTGAACAGGGGCTGTTTCTCGCACACTGTCTGCAGGATGGTTCCTACGGCCGTAGTAGGTTTCCCCTACGGCCGTAAGAGGGTGTTCAAAGATAGTCCTACGGCCGTAGGGCCTTTTTACTACGGCTGTAGGGGGCTGGTGTTTATGAACAGTGCACTGTTGTACAGTTTTTCGACGTTTTGTTTCACGGGACAATTGTTTAGGGTTCTAAGTAATTTGAGGACATTATTAGGGGTATCATATGAGTTATATTAGTTAATGTACTTGTGTGAAGTGACTAAACATGAGTATTATTTTATAGGTGAGCCGAACGACCCAGACGATTGAGACGATCATTATATTTGTTTGCTTTAGTCTCTTAGGTGAGTATAGGATAACATAAGAATTAATATAACCGTGTTACATGTTATCAATATGTGTTAGAAATTCCATGAAATGTAGTTAACGTTGATGTATGCTATGTTTATGTATGACACACGTAGAAATTGAATCATGATTATGATGTGATATGTATGCGCGCTATGAGGCCCGGAATGGGTCAACTCTATGTTTATGAACGGATCCGAGATATGGGGGCTGGTTATAGTCCTTGAACGAGGCCAGCACGAGGTCTGGGATGTTTGAGACCTATGGGTCGATGATACATCAACTACCTGGGGTTGCAAACCCAGCGTTCCTCGAGCAGGATGGGGATCGACTTATTGTTGTACCCCATGAAGGCTTTGGCCTGAAACGCAACGGTGGACCGCTAACCGCTCACCCACCCGCGCGGTTGATTTGTCTGGTTTCCCCAGTTAGGAGTGTTGAGCCGGGCTAGCTACCCTGCAAGATTATGCTTCCTTATGGCTGTGCCAGCTCATCGTGAGATGCTAGGATAGCACTATCTGATAAATTGATATGTAATATGTAATATGTGATATGTGATATGTTTATATTACTGATTATGCTATCTTATGCTCACTAGCTTTAAATAGCTAACAGATACTCTCCCCATGATTACAGGTGATACTTAGGCGTGTGAGCTTGGGTACCTGCTGGTTGTTACTTGTCTTTTGGAGGAACACTTGTCTTTGTTACTCATATTTACTGTTTATGTTTGCATAAACTTGTTAATGTGGTCGGTGAACAGTTTTAGTAACACCAACTAATATTTTGTATATCGTGGCAAATTTTGTATGTAATTAATGGCCACTTTAAAATGTTTTCCGCTGCTTATTATATTTTGAAAAATAGGTTTGGTTAAATTTGAGTTTACAAACGGATCCACACAGTTTGGATTCTTGAATTACTAATTTAAAAAGTAGAAATCTGGTTTTCGAAAAGCGGGGTGTTACAAGTCTAAATCCAAATGTAAAAAAATACTTATTCTAAAGGGTCAATATAACATTTTTACATGTTAAAACCAAGTATTAAAAATCTAATTTTTCATTTTAGTATTTTACCCTAAAAATTAAACATTTGGGAATTTAGCTAGTTAGCAAAAACCGAATCGCTTTCTCTCCCGTATCTTGTTCTCTGCCGCTTCATGAACCACCGAACAATGGTTTCACGATCGATGATTGAACTCGACATTTGGCTGCTATATTACGTCCTACTTACCCGGCTTACCGTCGTATTGCAGCAAAAACCACAATCTTTGGTGACTTGGGGACCGATTTTGGGTGTTTTCGGTCGGGACTACACAGCCATACATGGGGCTTGTGCGACGGCTGCCATTCGAATTGGTGGTGGTGGTGTGGCTGTTGGGGGTCGCCTTAGGCCTCCTAACACCCATGTGGATCCTAATAATTCGATTAATCAAACTTTGGGTTTTGTGGCTGTTAATCAACAACCGCCGACAACCCACGGTTTTTCTGCCACCTGCGACGATGGGGGCATGGAGATAAGCATGGTGATCGATTTTAGGTTAAGAACAGCTCTAATGAGTTTTTTTGTTGAATTCCCCTAAGATTCTTGCCCCATTGTTCATTCTACTCATTCGGTAAACCCTAACGGTGGTTCTCCGGCGTATTTGCCGGCTGGTCAGCCGCCGGTGGTGGGTGGTGGTGGTTGTGGGGGGGTGCTTCTAAGGTAGGGTGTGTGGCTAAGATCATCTCCAACCCAACACTCTATATTTGACGCTCTGTCTCTAAATTTTGTGGGCCCTTTCACTCTAAATAATCTTTCAACTCCAAACCAACTGGGTTCCATGTATTTTATTGTTATATTTTATTAAATACTTACTAAAATTACTAAAATCTTACTTCATTAGTAAATGAGTAAAAATTCCGCCACATGTCTGCTCCTCATCAACCCATTTTCATATGTTCCCGCCTCTCTCTCTCCACTATTTTATTATCCCTACTATTTCTCTTTTCAGTTTTCACCCTCTATCTATTCTCTCCATCTCTCACTGGAGTCTTACGAATAGCCACATCTATGCCCTAATTTCTCTTTTTCCCTATTTACATCGCCATTCAATTTCAGTAAATGTATTTGTCGGAAGGTATGTAACACAAATTTCAAGCTCCAGTAGTGATACAAGCTTCTTTGAAGTTTTCTTGATTGTGTTAATGATGTTATGTTACCTTTGATTCAGAATGTGATTGTGATTTTGATTTTGATTATGCTTCGTAGTTTTGTATCTCTAATCCACATGATTGTGTTTCCAGCTTCAAGAGTCGTGTTTCTCTTGTATTTCAACTGATAATTTGAATCGGGACTTAGTCGATCTTTATGTGGATGGTGCTAACAGATACAAATTTACAATACTTTGCCGAATTTGAGACAGATGTTTGGAGAAGCTTTGCTCTTTCTTCTGATATTGATGTTTGGATATATTGATTCTCAACGTTGATTTAATACATTTTCTTTCTTGGTTCATAAGGTAGTCTGTAGGTTAATAGAGCCTTTTTTGGTTCCCTTTTCGATAATGAAATTTATAAGTTTCAATTTGCTTATTAGATGATGAGTGTATGATATTATTTTTGTTAAAAACATCATGATTTTGACTGCATGAAAGCTATTTGAGAAAATGTTTGACATACCATTGCAACATAAGTATGTGAAATATACATGTACTTGGTGTATATCATTTCCCAATTTAATGATACAAACAAAACTTTAGTCTGACTACGTTTACCGCAAACCCGAGAACCAACAAGCTACCAATTAAGAAAAAGAAGCAGAAAACCAAAAAACCACTCTACATTTCGCTCACAATTGTTTTTCAAGTCCATTCTCATAGTATTTTCACTCAATCAGAAGCATAAATAGGGAGATAAAGTTTGTTTACTATTGAAAAAAGCAAAGATGAGTTCATATATATATCTATAGTGCTTCTTAGTAGGAAAGGATGTCACTGTCATATCTGATTATGTTTAGCATTTTTATGCAACTCTTTTAGGTAGAATGGATGGGTAGAAGCAAATGCTTTTGATGTGGAATGGAATTCAATGATCAAGATATGATTATTTTAGCCTACTTAGAATGGTTTGACAAAGTTAATGATTAGCAATGGTTTTTGATGATCAAGATTGTATTAGAAACTCTGTTTTGTTCTTGAGGACTGGTTTTAGTTTGCTTGGAGTATATTGACAAAGTTCTTGTAAATAGTAAAGGATTTTAATGATCACGATTGATTGTTTCGGGAACTGTTTTGTTATAAAGGATTGGTTTTACTTTGCTTTGGAACGGATGTGTTAGTAAGCTGACAGCCAACAACTTGGTGCATAAGTTTGGTTCCAGTTCTTATCGAGTAGATCTGCCACTTAATATTCTGGAGGAAGGAATAAAATTAATGACACTGCTTTCTGGAAATAAATTCGAAGAGGGCTCCACTATCTCAGAAGTTAGAGGATGCTTATTCTACTTGCTCCATCTACACAGGGTTTTGGGTTTTTAGTCTGTAAATTTAGCATTGGTTATCATTAATTTGTATTTACAACTTTCTTTGTTTGGTGTTCTTTTTACCTTGAAGTCTCAACCTTTGAGATACATACTAAATTAGTTGCTTTGAAAAAAAAAACGTAAATGGTTTTTTCATTTGCCAACTATGATGTATTGTGTCTAATACCATCATTGAACATATATCATTGTTCAGTCCTTATGGGTATTCACTATAATGAATCAATAATGATATTTTAGGAAAATTTACCATTTAGTTGGATATACATGTATTAACAATTTATCTTCTGAATTTTATTTTATAAATATAATATATGATGATTTCACATGAGATAAAATCATATGATGAAAAACAAATTACTATTTTCAAGTTGATATATTCATCATTCAGAATTAGCTTAGTGTTTTGTATAATCGATGATAAACTATAATGATGATTGTTTATAGAGGGTTGAATAAAGAGGTTTCATTAAAGAGGTATATATAAATAAATGAGTTCACGTCCAATGTTTTATATAAAAAGGTTTTATTAAATTAATAAATAATAATAGTATTTTTCATTTATTTATTAGAAATGTTTCATATATTTTTTAAAGATTTTACTATTTATAAATTATATAAAACCGACCCGTGTTATACACGGGTCTCTAACCTAGTTAAAGATAAATTAATAGATAGGAGAAAAAATTAAATAGAAAGTAATTAAATTTAGTGGATCTCATGGATAGAGTGTTGGTTTTGACACTTCAAATATAGAGTGTTGGTTCTCAACACTTCAAAATAGAGGGAGGGATAGAGTATGGGTTGGAATGGCCAAACACTTCAAAATGAGAGGATAGAGCGTGGGTTGGAGATGCTCTAAGGAGTCAAGGTAGTTTTTTTACTCCTAAATTAGTTATACACACGTGTTTGTTTATTCAATACTGTAGAATTTAGATGCCTAGGGTTTTCTTCCTCTTTTGATAATTCTGTTCCACTTCGAATACAGGTTTTGTTCTTAAATTCATTAATCGTTATGCTAATAAGGAAATCATGAAACTTTAAGATTTGAATTGTTCGTTGCTGCATAATATGTTGAAATACTGAATCTTGCATGAGAAAATAGCTTCTTCCATTTGGCCGTTGCTAGAAAAGAGTTGGCTTTGGCGACAAATGAAGAAGTAATGTTCATAATAAACATGCTACAAAATCCATATTTATGCGATAACATGTAGCTTGTTATCTGAATGAGTCTGCTGGAATATTATATTATAAGGACGGGCTGAATCGTGTGAGCTGTCTAATTCAACAACAGGGGATTTAAAAGAAACTTTCATATTGGTCCTTTAGAAGGTGAAGAGAGTCATCTAAATCAATGGCCCTCTAAAGGTACTGACATTGTTATGCTTGTTTTTTTTTTCTTGAGCTCTGTTCTTACTATTTTTTTAAAAATTTCACAACCATTATCTTCTTGGAGATATGTAATGGAGAAGTACTACCAAAAGGTCTGGTAAGTGTTAAATATGTGAAGTTATCCTATATCTGTTTATTTACAATGTTATGCCTTAGATGCATCTCTAAATACCTTTGAGAATGTCTCCTTCCATTCAATTATAAGAGGTGTATAGTTTCACTTTTTATGTCAAACAGTACAAACTTATTCCTTTTAGCATCTGTATTTGTTCTTTTTGTGTGTGTGTGTGTTTTTTTTTTTTTTTTGGGAGGGGGGGGGTTCTTTTACTCTACTGGCAACCGACGGTGTTCCTGGCCTCCAGGAAATATAAGCTTTATCAGTGTTACTTTTATGGTAAGGAACTTTATCTCAATATTATAGACACTAACAATGCATTAGAATCTGATTGAAATTTTTCTTGTTTCCTTTACCCATGGAAAAAGTAAGCTCAGGAAATTGTTAGCAGTGAAAGAGTACCTTGAAAATGAAGTTCATCTTCAGTGTCAGAATTTGTTGAAGAGATCCTTGAAGGTATCAATGCCTATAATTCAGGTATTCTTTTTGTTACCCAAAGTTTGGTTATCTGAATGAGTCAATGAACTTAGCCTAAATATATTCAAAAAATTTATATGTATTTCTATTGTCTAGAAGTTCTTTTTTGAACCTAAAGTTTTATGAGCTTTAAGAGTCATTATTTTATAAATTCGTGGAAGAATATGATTATTTTGAGGTGCCTACAAAAACTTGCATACTTTCTCACCAAATACTATTTTGATGATTTTGGTGGTAGATTTGATGGTTTTTGTAGATCTGTCGCTATTTTGAGGTCTAAGATCTATTTGGATTTTATTTTCCTTTTTTTTAATGCAACATTGGTGATTGAGAGTGAGATTGAGAGTGGTAGTTTTGAAAATGACAAATTGGTCAAAGATTTTAACAAACTAAAGACCACGCTACTTGCAACCATGCCTTAGAGATCATTTATCTGTGTGAATTTCAGTCTTAAAGAAAACATATGCACTACATTACTTGGTAGCATGATCTTATTCACCATCTGAAAATTCAAAACCCATATCCAGAGGTCATCCTAAGTTTTATCATGCAGTATGATGCAAGTCGCATATATTAAACTACAGATAACATTGACAAAATCAAAGACCATAAGTAGTTGGTCTCAAATGTCAAATTGGTAGCTTATAATTAAGTTATTTAGGACATAGATGAATACTGCTAGCGAAATTAGTATTATAATTTATAAAGGCCCAAATGGCTTTAAAAAGGGAAGCAAGTTACAATTTTTAACCAGTGAATGCAACTAACTGGATTTGTGACCAATTTAAATATGGTTCAAACAATTGGTAACAAATCCACTTAGGTGTGTTTATTGGTAAAAAGTGAATATTTGACGCTCTTTTTAGCCATTTGCCCTATTATAAATTATAACACTCATGTCAATTGCATCAAAGTGTAAAACAATTGAAGTTTGTTGTGCCAATGGTAAAGGCCTAAAGTGGAATATTCAGACCCTAACTATAATTATCTATCCAGATTTCAAATATGTGAAGAACTAAGTTTGAATCATGAAAATCTAAAGAGGGGACTTTGATTATCTATAAGTTGTTAGCAAAGCAAAAGGTTAGCATGATGAAAACCTAATCAACTTTACAATATCAGCATCACCATGGAAGCTATGAACAATTTCAAATTAGAAGTAGAACAAATATGATCACAGCAAACAACAACCAGGAAATATCACCAACTAAACCAAACTTAACCCTAGATCAACTAAAAAGTGTGGATAGAATTGAAACTTACAGGATCAAGAACATCAGGTTCGGGGCCATAGTCGGCAGTTAGAAGAAAATAACCAGCAGTGACAGTGGCAACCATCGTTGTTCTTCTAACCAATATATCAGTGTTGGGGTTCTTTTAATATTATCTTTTAATCATTTGATGTGTCTTAACAATATTAAAATATCTTTTAACTTCTTTTAAACTATATATTCTTCTGTCTTTTATTTTCTTGAAGACTAAGTATAACATTTATTTCAATTTTCTATCCACATTCATCAATTTGAATTTAAAATCGTCATGAATTTGGGTCTCCATTGCCAAACCCAAATTTGGGTGACATGGGGTAGGTGAGAGAACTGTTGTATGGGGGAACTTAAAATATATGGGAATTTGGGTCTCCATTGCCAAACCCAAACACATGCCTCAACTTCTGCTATTTGCTATCACTTAAAACATATGGGAAGTTAACAGAATTGTTGTATGGGGGCATGGAAGTTAACTGAGACATGCATGTTGTAGTTGATTTCAAAATTGTTTATTCAACTGTCAATTTTCTGATCTGTTTTCATGATAAAACTTAATAAATACTTGGTATTTTTATCTGATGTTATTTGTTTTGGGTATTGGCTTGATTTCTTATAATTTACCTTAATAAAACTTAATAAATACTTGGTATCTTTATCTTTATTACTTGTTCTTATTCTCAATATTAACTGTCTAAATGTATATATGTCTACACTTGGTGTCTATCATTACAAATATTTATACATTACAACTTTTGTCTATGAAAAAGCATATGACAATATAAATTAAGAAGAACACTCAAGACATAAGCCAAACTGTTCTTATATTTGTTGTTGAATTTAAATATGGCATGTAACATAGAGCAATCAAGTTATCCATTGTTGATCATTTCTCCTATTTCAACCATTTCTACAAAGTTTATAGTATCTTCCAGGTACCATTGCTCCAGGTAACATGCAGCAGCCGTGCTTATGGCTGGCACAAGTCTTGATCTTAGTTTTTTTTGGCTTTTTCTTTAAAAACATTATTTTCACTCATGGTTGAAACTTAATATAATGGGACCACATTTTTTCATATTTTTTACTTCTTTGTGTTGTTTACGTAGAATACATGGGACGCTGATAAAATAATTCACTATATTTCTGAACAGGTCGTTTTATAATAGGCTATAATGTTAGATTAACACTATAATTTTATCTGTTTTTATAGAAGATAGGATATGATTACAGCAAGTAAACACATAATTATAATATTTTGCAGTGCTTTCTGATTTGTTATTACTGTAAAATTTACCTCATTTTGGTTGACAAGATCGACCTTCATTTCAGTGTCCATAGATGGAGGAGTGTTGGCATTGATTGCAATGATTTCTAAGCTCCTATTCTCATGCTGCAAATTGTTAATATGGTTAGTCTAATTAAACTGTTATTGTTGAATGATAATTGATTAATTGGTCATTGTTTGAGTCTAACTGTCTAATTGTGTGAATATACAGTTGCTTAGAAGGGTTGCTGATTTAGCACGAGAGATGAAGACAAGATAAGAATAGTAAGCACCTTCAACATTCATACTGATTGTACACCTATTAAACACCTATTTGGTTCATATATATATATATATATATTCAAAAATTGATATCACGGTTCCTTAGGCTGTCCATATAAAGAAAACAATTTGAAGGATTTTGTAGGTTCATTATATAATGAAAACAGGTTATTTCAAACTAAGGTAAATAAGCTTATTTCAAAATCGATGGCATGATGGTGTGATCTCAAAAAGAAGATATATCATAAATCAGAACATTAATAAGAACATTAATCAGAACATTGAGTATTTCAGAAAGCAGAACATTAATAAAGTTATATAATGTAAACTTTACCTCATCTTGGCCACCAAAATCGACATTCATTATTATGCTCATAGTTTATTGCTTGATATACAGGATATTGGGTGGAGAAGAATGGGTTGCACAGTGGAACCCTTATTAAGTATATATAGTGGTTTTTTTATAATCATTCCTGTTATTTTGCAATCTTCTATTGATTTCCAGTGATTGTGTAATTATTTATTGCCTTTTTAATAGGAAAAGCTTCCAGCAAAGAGATATAGTCGTAGGTTTGATGTAATCTTTCATTGCCTTGTATTATAGGCGTAGGTTTGATTTCCAGCAGAAAGAGATATAGTATATATTTTACAATCTCTTATTTATTTAAATTTGTCATTGCCTTGTATTGTTTTTATTATTTGAATCAATTTATTTTTGGTATTTGAATCATTTGTTTAATGATCCAGCTCCATGTGAGTTGTTATTTTTGAATCAATTGTTCAATGATCGTGAGCTGTTATTTGGTCCTATTTTTTTGCCTGAGGCTTTTTGTTTGTTTGAGTTAAGGGCATAGTAGTAATTTTAAGTGACAGTTTTAAGCAAAAAAGCTTAAATGCTTTATATAATACTAGCATATTACCCGCGCAATGCGGCGGCGTCAACTAATTTTTACTCAGTAACCTACTTGTTTTCGGTGTTCATCAATACAGTGATTACAAATAATTTTCCTTTGTCAAGTGGCAACATGTCTATTTTCTTTATTTTTTTCTATTTTCTTTATTATTATTCTATTTTCAATCAACTCTTTTATTATTTTAAAATAAATTTTGAGAACAATTAAATAAGAAAAACGATCTCTACTTATAAAGTATGTTAAATTAAATGACAATACAGAGCGTAAGTTAGTAATTTGAAACTATTAAAAATTAAGAGATTAAGATTATAGAATAAATTAATTTGAAACTATTAGTTATATGAGCTATTTAAAAAAATTAAAATATATGTTTATAAATTCTAATTATATGTTATTCACATTTATAAGCTCTACTTAATTATACATATTTTTTTGATAAATAAGTTAAAATGTTTATAACATAATTGAATATTTATTATTTCATTTTTTTAAGTATGGAAGGTTTAGTTATTAAAATGGAATATAAGAATCTTATTAAATGCATCTAGTAGTTACTTTATATAATAGTTTCCATTTATTTATATGAAGGGTAATTTAGTATATTCACCTTACTTAAAAATTTAGAGTTTTTAGGTTGTAAATGCTTTATCTAGGAGTAAGATAGTAAAGATATCTTCGTAAATCATGAAGCAGAAGTACTAGTTTAATATATTATATATACACATATTAGTTGATTTTTACTCATAAAGGTTAACTAATAACAAAAAAGCTAAACGGTTTAAAGTTAACAGTAAAAAAACTTGAAATCGTAAGTAGACATGCATACATTTTTGACACTAGCATATGATTAAAAAATAAGAGTTCGTTGACTTCTTTTTTACAAACAATAATCATTAACCATATCACTAACGATAATATTTCAATAATTAACCATATCACAAAAAATAATAGTTCATAACCAACCATATTACAAATACAAAATCACAAATCAATCGGTTTCGGTTCTAAGACCGAATTACCCGATAACCGGTGGAACCGGAACCGAAAGAACCGAAAACCGAAAATGAGATTTTAAGAGAACCGATAACCGGACCGAATATTACGGTTCCGGTTCCGGTTCGGTTTTTCGGTCTAAAAGCTCATCCCTACATGCAGCTAACATCACCTAACATACCACTTAATGAAGGGTATTAAGGTCATTTGAGTGTTTAATGATTTAAATGATATGCAAGAGCAACATCACCTAACTTAGATGATGTTAGGTGCATGTATCATTTCTCCAAGATTGTATAAATGACTAAAATGCTTTTTATTTATTTTATATAAAACAACTTTATTATTACGCACATAAACGCACAAACATGTATATATACAGAACGGCTATTTATCAAATAACGCTTATTATGATAAGTAGCAATGATTCTTCCATTTGATTTGTAATACTAGTTGTACCTTCATTAGGAAGGGAATTAATTATAAATTCATGGATTTGGTCTAATACTATATATGTAATGGGCTAAGAAATCTGTAATGGTGGCGGTGCCGCAACCAATGGAGTCAATGGTAGCGCAAGCCGGGGGCGATCAGTGCGCGGTGGGCCATGTCCAATATTATCAGTAGAGACCGGAGGCGGAGACGTTGACCAATGGCGGCAGTGTTAAGTGGTGGCGTGCCGTGATGGACATCAACGGTTGGTGTTCATAACACTGTCGACCTGTGATGATCAATGGTGGTGGTGGCGGCAGGCGTCGACCTTGGTGCCAGCAAAGACCGTGGTGGTGAATGGACGGACCTAAGAGTAATGGAGGGGGGTCACGGGACACCGGTCTTTTGACGGTTCGTATTGTTAATTTTCGATTTTTTGAGACGATGCTACGGGTAAATTTTCAGGGTGCTACTGGTGATGTCACAAAAATCAAAGGAAAAATGAAATTTTTTTTAAAAAAATGATAAGAAATAGTTTAATCTTTCAATTTATACCTTTAAAATACTTTAGTTTACCTTTAAAATAGTCTATTAGTTAACATGGCTTCATATAAATTGTGTTTTGTTTTAAATTTTGGCCCTAAAATAACAGAACAACAGCCAAAACGTGGTTAATCCGACCCGATTAACCGGAAAACCGAGAAAAAACCCAAACCAGATCCGCTATTTAATTTTATTTTATTTTTTCGCATTATATGGTGCTACCGGTCAAAAAAATTCCTGGGTCCACCCCTGTGGTGGTGGTAGTCAGTGGCCAACGACATTTGTTGACCGGTGGCAGTAGTGGTGAGCAGGGGGTGGGAAATTGGTACAGATGGTGCACGGTGGCTACTAGGGTTGGTGACTTGGTGGTGGTGACCGGTGGCGGCAGTGGTCGGAAGTGGTGGGAACCATTGCGGGCAGTGGTCAGCAGCTGTGGTGGTGACCCACGGCAGGCACCTGTTAACAGAAGGCGGTGGTGATGGCGATTGGTGGGCCGATTAGGACGTCCGGTATAATATTTTTTTTTACCAAGTTTCTTCAAGGAATGGAATGTGAACCCATCTCTCTATGTCAAGAAAAGATCATTTAAAGAATGTCTAAATTCTTTGGAACGAAATTCCAACAATATAGTAGAGGAATATCATTCCAATTCATAGGAAGTCCTTGGAATTTGTGCGATATTAACAGCACCTTAGTGTTTAGCATGGGTTGAGTAACAAACTATCGTAAGTAATCGAACTGTCCAAACCAAAGTTAAGTGGTAGGTTTAAGAAGTGGATTGTTTTCAAACATAAACTGTAAATTGAAGTACTGAACCATTAAAGTCAGTCATACATAAACCAAAACAAACGGTTTAACACTACACTTCAAAAACCGGCCATTAACTTCTGTATAGACAGTTTCGTTTCGAGGGTTTCATGTATAAAGCAGAAAGTTCGTATGCTTTTTAAACAAATGAAAATGAATGGGATTTTATGTTCATTTAATTGAATGAATAAACATGATCAGAAGAGTAAACATGATGAATCAACAATGTAGAAGACGATTTGTTGAAACACGATTTCGTTTCACAATTTACAAAGTAATACCGTAACATCAATACATAATCAGACGAGAGCACAGAACAACTGAGCAAAAAAGGAAACGAAAAGCAAAAAATCAAGAAAGTAATGTGAAGAATCTGGAATGTGTCACATGCTACATGAAGATGATAGAGTGAACAGACGAAGCGATGCTTTGTAATTGTTAATGAAAATGAATACAAACCTGTAGATACACGATCCATATGTTCTGATTTTGATTCAAACTTCAATGGCCGATACTTGAATTCACTGATATCGATCTTCCCATTGATGTTGATTTTGATGCAAGTAGTAATCGATTTTGTTCTATGAGTGTGATTCTGAGTGATTGTATGAAAGGGAGTTGTGGAAGATTGTTGAGAGAGACGAATGCCAGATTCGTTCAAATCCAAAACCCTATTTTACGGAGTTTGTTACAACTTTTAATTTTTCCAATTAAGTTATTTTTTTTAATTTTAAAAAGAAGATTTACTGTCTTCATGTTCTTCCGAAGGTGCGAGTCTTTGGATGCTGTGATATACGTGATCTAAACAGTGTTACTGGTGGCTGTTTTCGAAAAAACCCATGGACAAATGGACTATATATCTAGCATGGAGAGTGTTCATGCGAGAACCGTTGTTAGTGCGAGAACCGCGATAACCAATCTCAGCCGTTCCTTGGATATGAGAAGTATCATGGATGGAGAGCATGGAGGGATAGAGTGTGGCATGGTGCATGTGAGGAATTCATGGGTGGGCAATGACATTGAATGAGGGGGGAATGTGATGGCTTAGATTGGTTCTCGCGCTAACAATGGTTCTCGCATGAACTTTTATCTATCTAGCATAACCAGATATAAAACTTCGTGGATAAGAAGAGAAAAAAATGATTAATCATAATTAGGGATATAAATGAGCCGAGTTACTACTCGAGATCGAATCGTTAAAAGCTTCATACGAATCGAGCCTAAACTAGCTCGAACTCGAGCCTAGATTAAAGCTCATTTAGAAACATGGGTGTTGCTTGTTGTTTTGTTCGGGACTGTTCTAAGACTATTAGTTAGCACCAGTGGCGGACTTGTGTATGGCTGAGGGTATGCACTTGCATACCCTTTAAAAAAAATACTAGTGTTAAATTATAAAAACAAAAAAAATTTAAAATAAAATTAGTAACAATGCTTACCCTTTATAATTAGGTGACTACCCTCATTTTAAGAAAAAAAGAAATTACAAATAAAAAATACCCAAATCTCAAACTTCAGCCCATACAATAACAGATTATGTCTAAAAATTAGCAAGCCCATTTAATATTCATGGATTAATTAAGATAAGATTACAACTTACAAAATCCAAACCCATTTTACATTTTACCTAATGTCGTAAATCGTGAATCATACATCATAAGCTCCAGGATTTGCGTGGGTTTTTGAACAGGGCATACGCCATACGGTGGAGGGTTTGAGCAATCGGCGATCTGTACTGGTGTTTCCCGTCTTTCATCTGCATCTTTCATCCAGGTAACCCTAAAACTTCAACCTCTTACTTCCTCAATCTTGCTTTGTTTGATTTAAGAAAGAAAAAAAATAAAACAAAAGAATGGGACTTGAGAGATTGAGAGAGATGAATTCTCTGTTATGGAGAGAAATTAGAGAAGAAGACATGAAGTACATACACTTTATTGTGTATTGCATAAAGTATGGCTTTAAAAAGAAAGTTATTGTGAATTATAATATTATATGATTTGTTTGTTTTGTGTAGTACTGTGAAATGTGAATTACTGTGAAAGTTGTTGTGAAGTATGGATTTATTTGATTTGTCTTATACTAGTATTTGTTTGTTTGATTTGTCTTGTATTTTTTTTTTAGTTTAAAGACAATTATTGATGAAAGCAAGGAAAGGAGAAACACTAGATTGGTTTGTGAGCAAGAAAACCAAAACCCACGATGGTTCATCCTCATCTTTAGCCAATGATTCAACACAATTTCCATCTAAAGAAAAAGAAAGCCAATTTGATGTCAATTCTCTTCCACATGATCCGGGATTAAGAAGGGGTATAATTGATTATCATCCTAACATACAAGATGTGGTAAGAATTGAATACATAAGAAGGGGTCCTTGCCAACCGCGTGCCCATGAGTTTCCACAAACCAACTTCGGAGGTAAATTTCGTCGTTTTAATTCCATGTGGTTTCAAAAATATAATTGGCTTGAATATAGCATTGAAAAAGATGTTGCATTTTGTTTTGTTTGTTACTTATTTAATCACAAAGACAAGTCCAATGGAATGGGTGGAGATGCTTTTATTAGGAATGGATTTAAAGGTTGGAATAGACCAATTGGGTTTGATAAGCATGTTGGAAAGGTAAACAGTATTCATAATCAAGTTAGGGAAAAGTATGAGTCTTTGATGAAACCAAAAACATCAATTCAAAGGGTTTTTAACCATCAATCTCTAAAGGTTAAAAAAGAATATGAAGTTCGTTTACTTGCTTCTCTTCATTGTTTAAGATATCTTCTACATCAAGGTTTGGCAACTCGAGGTCATAATGAAGGGCAACAATCAAGAAATAAGGGAAATTTTCTTGAACTTTTAGAATGGCTAGCCAATCATAATGAAGATATTGATAGAGTTGCATTGACAAAGGCTCCTAAAAACCATCGATTGACTGCTCCTTCCATTCAAAGAGATCTTATCCGATCTTGTGCAGAAGAAACAACTCAAGCCATTATAAGAGAACTTGGTGAAAATTATTTTGCAATATTAGTAGACGAATCTTCGGATATATCTCAAAAAGAACAAATGTCTTTGTGCTTGAGGTACGTTGATAAAAAAGGAGAAGTAGTGGAGAGATTTGTTGGTGTTGTACATGTTGCAGATACCACCTCTTTAACTTTAAGAGATGCGATTCATTCTTTGTTAGCCAAGTACTCATTGAGTCCATCTAGGATTCGTGGTCAAGGTTATGATGGAGCTAGCAACATGAAGGGTGGCATTAATGGTCTCAAAACTTTGATCTTAAGAGAAACTCAATCGGCATATTACATTCATTGTTTTGCTCACCAGCTTCAACTAACACTTGTTGCGGTTTCTAAAAAAAGTGTAGATTGTGGTTGGCTTTTTGACAATCTTACAAATTTGTTAAATGTCATTGGAGTTTCTTGTAAAAGAAAAGATATGATAAGAGAAATTCAAGCTCAAAAAGTTAAAGAAGCATTTGATGATGAAGAGATTGAAAGTGGGAAAGGTTTGCATCAAGAGCTTGGTTTAGGGAGGCCGGGTGATACTCGTTGGGGATCTCACTATAAATTAATTTTGAATGTCATTGCTTTATATCGTGTCATACGTGATGTGCTTGATAAGATTGGAGATATGTCTTCAAGTTCAGATCATGATAAATTAAAAGCCGATGTTGTTAGTTTCGCACTTGAATCTTTTGACTTTGTTTTCATGGCACACTTGATGAAAACAATTTTTGGTGTGGCAAATGAGTTAAATGTTTCTTTACAAAAAAAGGATCAAGACATTATCAATGCCATGTCATTTGTAAAGTCGACTAAAGAACAATTGCAAAAGATGAGAGATCATGGATGGCAAACTCTATTGAGTTTGGTCATTTCTTTTTGTTCAAAAAATGCCATTGATGTTCCTAATATGGAAGATTTGTACATTCCCCATGGAAGAAAAAGACGTGGCCAACAACAAATCACAAATGATCATCATTTTCGAGTTGAAGTGTTTTATATGATCGTTGATTTACAACTTCAAGAACTCAATACTCGATTTGATGAGGTAAGTACGAACTTACTTATATGTATGGCTAGCTTGAGCCCTCTTGATGCTTTTATCTCATTTGATAAACAAAAGTTGCTAAAGCTTGCGGAATTTTATCCTCAAGAATTTTCGAGTGTTGAATTGCTTGCTCTTGATCATCAACTTGGCACTTACATTCATGAAATGAGGAAGGATGAAAGATTTTTGGGATTGAAGACCATTGGAGAACTATCTACAAAGCTTGTGGAATCAAACAAACATAAATCGTTTGATCTTGTCTATCTACTTATCAAGTTGGTGTTGATCCTTCCGGTTGCAACAGCTAGTGTTGAAAGATCTTTCTCGGCAATGACTTTTGTGAAGAATAAGCTACGAAATAGCTTAAGCGATCAAATGTTAAATGATAGTTTAGTTACTTTTATAGAAAAGGACGTGTTTTCCAAAGTTAGTGATGATGTTATTGTAAATCACTTCCAAAAAATGCAAGATCGTCGAAGGGAGTTGTAATTTTGTAATTATGGAAATTAAGTATGCTTTTGGTAATTTTCTTTATCTATAGTTATAGAGTATGTGACTTAGTTGATGATCAAACTAAAACCCGACCCGATAATCCAAATAAAAAACAAAAATTATTGATTTAACTTGTCCAAGAATTTTTTTTAGTGCATACTCTCAAACAAATTTCTAAATCCGCCACTGGTTAGCACCAATGAAATATATATTTAAATTACATAACATAAGTACTTAAATAGTAAATTAGTGTGATCTTATTAATTTTTACAAGCTATGTGTGCAAAATCTTTTTATTTAACAAGAAATAAACGATTTTAAAAGAAAGCATTAATTACACAAACATATCAATCAAACATGTTTAAAGATTACATTCAAATAAATATAATAAGAGTTAATTTTCAAAATGTTCCTTTAACTTTACTGTTTCTTTCGATTTGATCATCTAAGTATAAAACAGACCAAAATGATACTTTAACTACCACTTTGTCACCAACTTGGTCCAAATTAACAATGGACGTTATCCTTCCACATTAAATCTGCCCACGTGAGTTGCACACGAGGGATTTTAAGTCATTTTACCCTCTCCTTCTTCCTTACGCGCTTAAATAAACTACCCTTTTTACTTTCTTTTCTCATTTATATTGAAGAACACGAAGAGGAGAGCAGTGTGGTTCCATTCGATTTTGCAAGATTAAGCTATATGTTTTGTTCTTGTGGTAAACTAGCTATGATCTTCACTTCATGTACCTCTTAAAATCCCAGTAGAAGGTTTTTTTCATGTCCTCATAAGGTACTTATTTTCTGTTTTGTTGACCTAAATTCAAGGTTAGAACACAAAAATTAGATGTTTAAAGTTAGTTTTTATTCCATTTCAGGATTCAAAAAGTAGGTTTCTTGGTTGGTTGGACCCTGTCACGTGTGCAAGATCAACTATGATCATTCCTGGGTTGCTACGGTCAAAGAATGAACTTGAAATACAATTAAAGGAAAAGGAAGCATTTTGTTGGAAGTTAAAGTTTTATTTACTAGTTAGCTGGATAGTCTTCTTTATTATTGCAATTTCCTATATGTAATTTTGATTAATGGTCAAAGATTGGATTTTTTTGGTGAATTTTGGTAGTTGAAGTTAGTAAGGAACAAGTATTAATGTAAGGACTATTTTTTTTTTTAGTTTTGGGTTGTTGCAATTGAATGAACATGTATTTATGGATGAAATTAGTGGTTTGGTGGTGTATTTGATAGCATATTAAATGTTCATCTGTTTATATGAGATGGTGTGGGTTCTTGTGTTTGTCACAACAACACACATAATACAAAATGATGAATGAGAACAATCCCTCTTCTTTTTACATTCAGTTTCAGAAACATGTTGGTAAGCTTGGCAGATTGGTAAGTGTCTAATGTAAATTGTGTTACTATTGTTAGTTTATTTGTAAGTTCGTGACCATCAATTTTTTATTTTAATAACAGACTATCCCTGCTGAGTTTGTAAGGATGCACGAGCTAGAAAACAATCGTGCTGTTTTTCTTAGGATGGATAACATTGAGCATGTGATGGAAATGAGGCTCTATGATGATGCAAGGAGGCATTACAATTTCCTCGATCATCTGACCATCAAAAGGTGACTCTGAGTATTTCAAACAATCACACAAGCTTGCATACAAGAAGTGGTTGAAGTTTCAACTTATTCGTCGACATGGATTTTCATCATGTGCTTGAGTTTCCATTTGGGTTGGTTCAATACTTGGGCCATAATTGCAATTGGTATCAATATGGATTGTTTCAATATGGGTTGCACACTTGATTGACTAGTTTGAACATGGGTTCTTTCAGTTGGTTCATCATTGTTTACCCATTCTAACAAAAGCCTCCTACTGTTTTGGGGTCGAGTTTCAATTGAGTCAATTTCTTTGATGAACCCATTCTAACAAAAGCCTCCTACCTTAGATGGTGATGTGAAATAAGTGTGCAAGTTGGTTCTCCCTATTTTAGTTTATACTACCATCAATTTATGAACATATACAAACTTTGTCGTGTTTAAAACATCACTATCGCTACCTAAAGCTTGTAGACCAAAGTCTAAATCACCTCCAAGAGTTAGGAAATGATAATACCTTTTCACATTGTACTCGTATCCTAACTCCTCTAGAATATCATTCAACTCATGCACATAAAACCTATTGATTTCTACTTTATCAATGTAGCTAACTTTACCTTTCAAATATCTTCTCCCTGGAAAATTCTTGAAGAAACCACCATGGTGAAGTTCAATAGAAAACATGTTAGGAATACCACCTACAAAATCAAACATCTAACTCAGTGTCTTGTTCTTGGTAAGTAAAATTAGGTCAAATATACACAATCAATGTCACATACCGCATGATCTCTCTCCAACAACATCGTTTTCAAAATGGGTGCGGATGTAAGTCATGATCTTCATATGAATTCGTCGAATACAGGAATGGTTTTGCTTAACTGCTTGTGTTTGGGGATGACAAGAGTTCAGGGGACTAACTGTTGAGTTTAATTGAGAGGAGATGGTAAATGACTTAAAAGCCCTCGTGTGCAACTCACGTGGACAGATTTAACATGGAAGGATAATGTCCATGTTATATTGGACCAAGTTGGTGACAAAGTGGTAATTAAAGTACCATTTTGGTTACTTTTGTAATTAAAGGACCAAATCGGAAGAAACATTAAAGTTAAAGGACCATTTTGATAATCATCTCATATAATAATAATGACCGGACAAAATAGAACTATATAAAGATTTGGTGTTATAGTGAATTAATATACCAGGGTAGATGAAAGAAATAGGTCATTAGTTTTAACTTTTAAAGTGCTTTAAAATGACTAACTTAAAATAAAATTGTGTGATACAATAGAATTTTATCACCTTTTGATCCCACTCTTCACTCAGATACCATGTGTAGGTTCCAAGTTATCAAGTATCAAACATATATTGAACCAGACATGCACTGACAATGTCTTGGTAAATGTATATAAACAAGAGAAACCAAGAACACAAATTTTAGGCATATTGACTGCTTCATCCAATTAGGTTACAGTACATTGTTTGTATGCCCACTGGGTAGCTACATAATATATCATATACTATCACTTTTGTAATATGAAATAACAAACTTTACTAAAATATATGAGTTAATTATCAAAATGGTCCTTTAACTTTGTTGTTTCTTCCAATTTGGTCATTTAACTTCAAAAGTGACCAAGGTGGTCCTTTAACTACCAATTTATCACCTAATTGGTCCATTCGTTAGTTGACTGTTAGTCAACTCCGTTAACTTAAGAGTATTTTGGCCCTTTAGTCCTTTTTTTCCTTTTTATTAAATAAAATAATATTTAATCATTTTTAAATATATAAAATTATTATTATAATTAATATTTATTCATCTCTCTCTCTCACCATCGTCTAAATTTTTCTCTCTCTCACTCTTACTCCGCCATCGTTTAATCATTAAAGAAACAGATCCGAGAGAGAGAAATGTCGAGAGAGAGAAATATGATAGGGTTTTTTTTTGGGGGGGGGGGGGGGCGGCGGTGTACTTCGAATAGATACGGCGTAACCATCGTAAACAGATAGTGGTTGTTTGGGGCGGTGGCGTAACCATCGTAAACAAATCTAGGGTTTCGTGTTCCTTCACTTCAGATCTAGGGTTTTTTTGGGGCGGCGTCGGTGTTCTTCACGTTTCTTCACTTCAGATCTAGGGTTCCATGTAACGACCTGAATTTTACATTTCTCGTATTGTAATGTTATTATGAGTATTAATAATAAGTTGTGTATGTTGGCTTTATTTTGGAGATATTGAAAAGAATATTCCTTGGAATTTTGATCGAAAGTGCAAGTATACGTGACGCGGCGCGGGATTAGTTGAGTCCGCGACGCGGCGGTTCCGCGGCGCGGGAGTATTTTGATGCGCGACGCGGTGACGTCACAAGATCTGAATTATTGAGGCGGCGGCCGAAAGTTTCCACCCATAATTATATATTAATTCTTTATTCCGCGGCGCGGTTTAAAGATGGTCCCGCTGCGCGGGAATCGAGTTTTCAGTCTCTATAAATAGAACTCGAAATTTCCTCATTTCACACACCAAAACTTGCAACTGTCTCTCAATCTCGAATATTCAACTTCTAAGGGCTTTAGTAGGCGGTCTCGGGGTAGTACGTAGTAAGCACGCGGTTAAGATATCGAGGGAGCCTTCGGGACTTCGACAATATTCTGGACCGAGGTGAGTTCAGTTATTTGTAAAACCGAATACGAAGACAAAAATATTATTTTAATATTATGATGATTTTTTTAAGATGATTATCGATGTGTTACATTATATAGGATGCATGATAGATATTATATAATGTTAATGTTACGAGATGTGTATATATATATATATATATACATATATATATACATATATTATGTGGATATACGATTGATAATTATGATGTATTTAGATGATATTAAGATGATGTTATTATGAGGTTATGATGACTTGGGGTGGGAGTAGATACACTCCTATAGATGATGCCTAGTAGGAAAGTTGTGCCTTCTAGGATATGCTAGCAGTACGATGATTAGTTACCGGGCTTCTAGATAACCTTGGTAACACAGGGTATGTGAGTATCTTGGTACTTGTATACTGGAGTGATGTATTGACCATAAAGGTTGGGTCATGTGCAAAACATCATGTTGGTGAAAGGAGGGCCTATCGGAGATTTTGGGGTACCGGTTGTACTTTCACCTGAACGACTTATGTCGAAGTAGCTATAATGGACGGACTACGAGAGCTTATGTACAAAAGGGAGTCGCGCCCCACTTTGTACTAAACTTGCCGGGCAGACTATAGTGAACTTATGCCAATGTGGACGGACCTTGGAACTCTAGTGGTTGCCAGGCACGCATATGGTATTTGGGGTAATGATGATATAAGATGTTTATGATAGACCCCAATTAAGATGATTATGATGATACAGATGTATAGGATGATAAAGATGTATAAAGATGATAATGATGTATATGTTGATAATGATGATTTATGATGTTTATACTTGACTATACGGGGTATTATGATGACATGCGGGTGGGTCAAGTATTGGATTGGGATTATTATAATCTAAAAATGATAATGTTTTACAATTATTTTAATTGGTGATTTTGTCGATAACTAAGCTGACTCACGAGGCGTAAAGCTGACACTTGTTTTCTTGAAATGTGTCTTGTACTCGTTCAGGTTGCTTAGGTATGCATGGCCTTGTGAGATTGGGTACTGATGGGTAGTATCTTTATTATAATGTATCTTAATGTCAACTTGTGGTTGTACTGGTTTTAAGATGGTATGTTTTGGACGTAACGGGTGGTTTTTAGGATGTAAGTTTAAAACGGTTTCTGCCGGTTTTAATAAAGTGTGTTCTTAAGTCTTCCGTTGCGATGTTTCTGATTATTTAGAAAAGTTTTTGTAAACCTCAAATTTTAAAAACCACGGCTGTTACATTCCACGTCCTGATCCGTTTGTGGGGTGGTGTCCGGTGGTGGTGTTGTTAGATTGTACATGGAGATATAGGTAGTTGTGGCGGTGGTTGTGTCATTTGGTGGTGGTTTGTTTGACTCTTTAATGGATTCATCGACTAGATTGTACGTGGAGATGGTAGTTGGCGGTGGTGGAGAGAATAACCAAAAAACCCTAGAAGGTTGGCGGTGGCGTGGTGGTTTGATAGTGGCTCCGGCGGTCAACTCTTTCACTGTGTGTGGTAGAGAGAGAGAGAGAGAGAGAGAGAGAGAGAGAAAGAGAGAGAAAGCAGGTTGGCGGCGACGTGGTGGTTTGATGGTGGCTCCGACAGCGAAGACACCGTGAGAAAGAGAAAAGGGAGATGAGAAGGCGGTGGTGGGGAGACGATGTGGTGGTGTAAAATGCTAAAAATAAAAATTTAATAATATAAAAGTCTGATTGATTATTATATATTTAAATAATATTTAATTATTAATTAATGTATAAATAAAGAATAATTAAAATTAAAAGAATAAAATAGAAAAAAGGGTATAACGGTTATTTTACCCTCACTTAATGGAGTTGACTAACACTCAACTAACGAATGAACCAATTAAGTGATAAAATGATAGTTAAAGGACTATCTTGATCACTTTTGAAGTTAAAGGACCAAATTGAAATAAACGGAAAAATTAAAAGACCATTTTAATAATTAACTCAAAATATATTTAACAGAATTTTGAACACCTAACACATGGGTCCCATATCTCCCCCATCGTGATGTAACAAGTAAGCAAAGGATCAATTCATTTATGTATATTTTCTTTTGTAGATTCTTTCTTGAAGGAAGCTTTCTTGAGCTACAAGTATAACATTTCTTTATCACAAGGTTCTTTTTCATAAGCTCTCACTCCTATAAAATTAAGGTTTCTCCTAAATAAGCTTGTAACCTTCACAATTAATTGTTTTTCACAAGCTCTCATTCAATTCGTGTGAAATCTTGAATTTTCACTGCTGCAAGTTATCTTTACCAAGAATTGAAGAAAATCTACTGTTACAGGTATGTATTCAATCAATTCTCGTATGTATGTATGTATGTGTGTGTGCGCCACTTACTTTCCAAGCCTGGCCCAAAAATGACCCAAATCGTTTTTCTTTTTAATAAGAAGCCAAGATTTTTATAAAATTAGTGAGTTTGGATTTTAAATTAAAGTATGGGATGCTAGGAACGTGAATAAAACCTTAAAATAACATCATAGGAAAAAGAGATTTCGAGTTTAGCTTCAAAACCTTACCTATTTCACTTGAAACTCCCAAGATTTCTTCACGAAAATTTCCTGCTATGCTTCCTAATCCATACAACATACTTGAGGGTGTTGCTTCCTAATCCATACAACATACTTGAGGGTGTTTTATTTCACACACTAGCCCCCAAATGTTATCCTTAAATGCATAAAACATTCGAATAATTAAATGGGTTAAAACACCATCTTAAGAAATTAATTAAAGAGAATTTTCACGTCGTTACAAAAAGCCATGTGTGATCGTTAGGGTTCTTTCGTGTGGGTTCGTTCATCATTTAGGCATAATCTACAGGAAAAGTTACTCTCTTGGAAAATTACAATGAAAGAATAGTTGATCTTCTTACCACACAAGAGTGCTCGAGATATTTAGAAGAGAGGCAGCCAAAAGGCGTTCAAGAGACACATTCTTCAATAAGCACATAAGGTGGATCTATTTTCTAATTACACTTGAAAAATTCATTTTACAAATATATATGACTTGTTGGTGCTTAAGTACAATTTGTTTTAAACAAGTTGTGTAATGCCTACGCGTTGCGTTGGGATCGACGTAAATTTATATGTTAGTTCTTTACTTGTCTTCATTTTTTATAAAAATTATGTCACCTAATAGTAATCAACTTTAATATTATTGTTATTCATATTTTATACACAATTTATCACATAATAGTAACCAACTTTAAGATTATTACGTTTTAACTATTTAATAAATTATTAAAAAAACTTTAATAACTCCCTATCGATCTTGACAACAGTTAGAAGAAAACTTGATCCGCAATGAGTTTATATATATAAGTTTATAAATATTCAGATGAAATGTAAATTTAAAATTAACTCACATATAAAAGAATTGAGGTTAATAATTATTTTCGTTGCATAAATATGTTATTTTACTAATATTTCTTAATTTAAATATATCGATAATGAATGTGGGGACATGACTTTAAGTTTTAAAATTCCAATATATATTTTAGAGTTGTGTTCAAAGTCCATATAAAAAACATAGTCTTGGAATTTTAATATTCAATCATATGTGATTGTAAAAGCATCACATGTTAATTATGAAAATATCACTCCGTCCAAAATTTTAAAATTCAATCTGGACCAATGATAGAGTTGATACAAATGCTAAAATTAGTCCGACTATACGTTAAGTATGTATTATATTAAAAATTATCACTAATATATTTTTTATTTATTTGTAATATGTGCGGTAACGAAGCTTCAGTGAGTTTGCAACTCTGGATACATTAAGCATTATATATAAACACACGTAAACTAGTTGGTTCTTTTCCTGTTGGCATTAAGCATTATATACGGTCATACACTTCTTAGTTTATAAAGCATTTAACTTTCTCTCTCTTAAAATTTTTAAGACTACTTAATTTTAAGTAGTACAAGTTTTTAAGCTTAAGATACAAAACATTAAAGCAATAGTCTAACCAATCATCCCTTAATTGTTTCATCTAATTTAAGACAACTATTACTTTAATAACTATTTAATATATCGTTAAACGTCACAACAACTATTTAAATTATCTAATTTTGACTAAATTACTTACATCAATACAATTTCAAGGCTATAGTATTTTTTTCTCTAATTATTTAATAATAAATTTTTTAATTGTTTTATAAAAGCTGTTTTAACAACTAATAAAATGTTTGATTGTAAGAAAAAAGAAAACAAATCAAGAAAAAAGGAGAAAAAACATGGATATGTTGAATAACACCGTATTCCACACATACCATACCTTACTTTTTGAATCAAGCATATCGAGCACTAACTATTGTCATCGCCGCCGCATTGCGCGGGTGCAATGCTAGTTAATATATAAAGCATTTAGCTTTCTCTATTTTAAAATTTTTAAGACCATTTAATTTTAAGTAGTACAAATGTTTTTGCTTAAGATACAAACACTCAAAGCAATAGCCTAACCAATCATTCCCTTGATTATCTCAACTAATTTACGCGCAATTATTACTTTAATAAATCATTAAACATCACAAAAATTATTTAATTTATCTCATTATAGCCAAATTACTTACATCAATATAATTTTAAGACTATAATATTTTTTTCTCTAATTATTCAATAATAATATTTTTTTGTTGTTTTTCAAAAATATTTTAACAACTAATAAAATGGTTGATTGTAAAAAAAACAAAGTAAAGAAATGTGGAAAATGTAGAAAATACATGGATAGGTTGACTAACATCGCATTTCACATACCATACCCTACTTTTTAAATCAAACATGTTATCGAGCACAAACGATTGTCATCGCTGCCGTATTGCGCGGGTGCTATGCTAGTATTTGTTAATTTGTTTGAGTAGTTTTTAGTATGTAAGTAGGTGTTGTAGAGGGGCGGAGTTTAGATTATTAGTTGAGGGGGGCTATTAACACGTACTAATGAAATATAGTATGTAAGTAATATAACATAAGTACTTCAATAGTAAATTACTGTGAGATTAACTTTTTAAAGCTATGCATGCAAAACATTTTTGCTGAATAAGAAATAAACGATTTTAAAAGAAAGCATTAGAATTAGAAAAGTAGGGCCGTCAATGGGTCTGATCATGATCTAGATCCGATCCGATCTACTCAATTTAAATGATTTAACGGGTCCAAAATCCGATCCATTGACCCAATAAAAGATCCAATGGATCGACTATTTAATTAGATTACTACATGAGTTAATCCAAGATCTATCTGGGTCGATCAATTTAACCTACTAAATAATAAATTGTATATATTTATAAATATACCTCAAGACCTCTGGTAACTTTACGTGAATTGTGACCTAATCTTAGACAAAGACTTCAAACTTTCAAAGTTTACCACCGTCGTATAACCACCGCAGCTCCAACCTTCACACCTTCACTCACCCAGATAAAAAGGTATATATAATTTATGTTGAGAGTCCACGAGATATAACAGTCACACACAAGGCCCTTGTGTGTGACTGTTATATCTCGTGGACTCTCAACATAAATTATATATACCTTTTTATCTGGGTGAGTGAAGGTGTGAAGGTTGGAGCTGCGTCTTGTTATCTGGGTGAGTCAAGGGATCAGGTCAATAAAAAGATGCAGACCTGAGAATTATATCAACACTTATGCTAGGTCTTGTTGGCTTTTTAAAAATAATTGTTACATCTGACTTCTTTCACTATGATTGTACATAACCAGAACGTGTATAGCTATTTGTCTTAATGTTCATTGAATCATGCCCGGTCTGAATGGCTGAATAAAAAACATTTACAAATTAACCAGGATTTTGAAAGTGTGAACTGTGAACATTACGAACCAAAAACATTTGGAGAATATATGTACTCGTGCTGCTGCTCGTTTATGTGCTGCTCCTTGTTCATTGGTGTATAATGGTACAAGGTTTCAAACTAAGAGTACTAGTGGATAATGCATATTATCATATATAACTATATAAGTTGTGTTGTGCTTACACAGCTGCACACTATTTCGACAATACATGAACAAAAAAAGATCCAATGCTAAACCTTCACATATATTTGCTTTTGGGCTGTAATCTATTTATTTAGGCCCACCAAAGAGAATTAATCCAATCTGCTGTTGAGCCCATAAACCTCTTCGATCTGTGTAACATCCATGAGTATGCTTGTGGTTGAAATTCCACAAATGGTGCCACCACATCCTTTTTTGCATTTTCAAATACTATCTTATTTCTATTCCTCCATATCAGATACAGAAATACCCATATGCTTGCACGCCATTTGTATCGAACTCTCCCCGAATTCCAGTTTGCATTATCAAAAGTTAGTAATTCCTCTACTGTTGTTAATGTGAGATCTCCACATCTCCACCATCTAAAAACTTCTTGTCATATTTTTCTAACATCCACACAAGAGACCAAAGCATGATTTATATTTTCCACTATTTCCTCACATCTAGGACATAAAAGCGAGTGAATATCGATCTCACCAGGATTCTTCCTTGCTTTACCCTCCAAATACATATCGATACTTCTTTGGGAATTTCTTTGATCCTTTTTGTTTCCACAGCACTGGATTCAATTTGCAGAATCTTCTCGTCAATCATGAGTCTAAACTTTTTCACTGAGAACTCTCCATTTGAATCTAACCACCAATGAGGTTTGTCTTCCCCGAATTGCTGTGGTTTCGTGTCTCCGAGCAGCGCCATCAGACTCTCGAACTCTCCTCTTTCCCTCCCTCGCAGTTCTCTTCTCCACCTCCATACCCATTCCCATCTTTCTTCTACAAAGATTCCTTGATCTCTTCCAACATGAACAGATGCTTAAACTTGTCTTTTAGTCGAAATTGCCCAAGCCACCTATCTGACCAAAATTTAATTGCTTCTCCACTTCCCAGATTCTTACCCATCGATGATCACACGTTTATGCCAAGCTGTTCCACTTGTGATCCTGCTTTCATAATGTTTCCCGAGGTGCTATTTTTCTTAGACGCATTACTTTGTGTTTCCAGTCCACCGTCTTCTCCATAAATGCTTTTTATTACTCTCACCCAAAGCGCTTTATCTTCTGAAGCCAATCAGATCCACCATTAGTTAGCAAGCTTAAATTTGTACGTGGAAAAGATCCAATTTGTAACCCCCCCCCTCCCGTACGTGCATGTATTTTATCCCAATTGACCCAATTGATTCCCGATTTTCCCCCACCCCCATGCCCCAAAAAAAAAACTCTCTTCTCACCCTCTCTAGGCTATTAAAAAAAAACTCTTCGGAGCACGAAACAAAGAAAAGAGTACAAAAGAATACTACTCAATACCGATTTCACAAGTGTTAACATGCCTCCACTTGAAAGCATTTTAGACTTTCAATTCAAGAGCTTTTCTTTCGGTTTATCCACCACTCCCTAGCCGTTCATAACAAAACTCATTCGAAGACCTATCGCTAGACCAAGATATTTGAAAGGCAGCCCTTCAATACCACAACCAATGGAGTTAGCCCAACTTTGAACTTCACTCTCCACAACTCCAATACCGATCAGTTTACTTTTATTGAAATTAATCTTCAATCCCTCTGCCCATTCAAAACATTTCAATGTTTTAATTAAGTTTGCAAGGTTATTCGCTGTACCTTCTCCGAAGAACAATGTGTCGTCCGCATATTGAATGTGAGACACCATTGTCATCAATCGTTTCCCCACTTCTATTTCTTTAAAAAGGTCTCTACTAACAGCTTCCTTCATCATAACGTTTAACGCCTCGCCTACTATCACGAACAAGAACGGCGACAACGAGTCACCTTGTCTTAGACCCATTGATACTTTAAACTCACTAGTAGGTGATCCGTTAACTAATACAGACACCCTACTAGATTTCAAACAAGCTTTCACCCATTTGATCAACTTCTCTCCAAACCCCATAGACTTCATTGTGTCAAACAGAAAAGTCCAACAAATGCAGTCATATGCTTTTTCATAATCCACCTTGAAAGAAAACATTTTATTTTTATTTCTTTTTGCAAAATCGATTACTTCATTAGCCACCAAGACACCATCCAGGATGTACCTGTTCTTTATAAACGCATGTTGTTCTTCACCAATGACTTTACCTATTACCTTCTGAAGTCTTCCTGCTAGAATCTTTGAAATTATCTTTTAATAACTTATGATCAGACTTATAGGTCTGAATTCGTTCAATCCCAGTGGATTCGCTACTTTTGGAATCAGAGATGAGATACGAAGGAGGAGTTGCATCCTTCATTGATCTTCTCATTTTTCCAAAACCATTGTATACTCCGTATGAAATCTTGTTTAAACAAAGGCCAAAACCGTTTTACAAATGGGGCTTTGTTATTTTCACAGTTTTTAATCGTCGTCCATATTTTTCTTCGACAACTAGTTTTTCCAATTATTCAATATCACGAGGGGTTCGTTTTAAAAATTTTGAACTTCTGAACCTAGGCCTGTCTTTCACTTCTTCTAAGAACCTATTTTCGAAAAATCTTTTTGCTTCCTTCTTTATTTTCTCTGGATCTTCTTGCCATTGTGCTTCCACCATTAATCCCCTGATGTTGTTTCGTCTTTCCCTATAACGAATAGATGAATGAAAAAATCTCATGTTTTCTTCTCCTTCAACTTGCCATTTCACTCTCAATTTCTGCTTCATCATAAGGTTCTTTTCTCTGTCCAGTTGAATCCAATCCAATCTTTCTTTTTTCTATCTCTGTAATTCATCATCTTCCAAAGTTCTGGTTTCAGCTGCTTCTTCCCACCATGCCACCTTTTTTCTTCTCCTCTATCTCAGAACCAAATCTTTCTGCACTCCACTCTTTCAAAGCTAGCTTCACATTTTTCAGCTTGTCTCTCAATCTTCGATCCGGTTCTTTCAATGTTACTGGTTTCTCCCAAGCCAAATGTACAATCACCTCTATATCTTTTTCCTCCAACCATACATTAAAGAACCAAAATAGAATTGGTCCAAAGTTCATCTTCTTATCCGATAGCATAATCGGGTTATGGTCAGAATATTTTCTTTCTAATGTGATAGTTCCCAAGTTTCTCCATATATCATAGAAACAAGGAATCTATCCAATTTACTAAACTTTCTTCCATCATCACTCACCCTTGTAATCTTCTCCCTCCCAACGGTACAACAATCAGATTATTGTTTGTTATAAACGTGTTAAAAGTCTCTGGGCTATGCCTGTTGAACTTTGAATTTAATCTTTCAGATTCTGATCTAACTTTGTTGAAATCTCCCCATATGCACCACCTTCTTCATTTCAGATAAGTCCACTAAGTCTATCCCATAGTTCCTCCCTTTCTCCCCCCCCCCCCCCCGGTTTACCATAGATATTAACAAATCCCATCATTGCTGTATTCCCATACCAGTATCCCAAGATCGCTAAAAATCCTTCCCCTTCTACCTTACTCATTATTGACAGTTCTTTACTATTCCACATTGTGATTAAACCCCCCGATCTACCCTCGGAACTTTTAAACACAAATTCTACGTCATCACTGCCCCAAATTGATTTTATAACTGCCTCATCTATGAATTTTAGTTTAGACTCTTGTAACCCCATTATCGAAGGCCTTTCTTTGTAACATAATTGTTTAACCCACCCCCTCTTTTCTTCTGTACCTAAACCCCTAAAGTTTAAATATATTATCTTCATTATAAACCTGAGATATCAAAAATTCCCTTGGCTCTACACAATGAAGCTTGTGCTCTTCCTTCCCCAAGTGAGCCGTAAACTTTCTCCGTGCTTTCGCAAGCTCTCTTGACTTTCTGTTGTCGAAATTTCAATGAGATCTCCTTTTGAGATTCCTATCTTTTCTTTCCGTTTCGACTTGTCTATCGCTCCCGTTGCCACATCTCTTTTGGAATTTTGAGACAATCTTGAATCCGCTTGTTCCTTCTCGTTATTTCCCTTCTTCCAAGAAAATTTCTTTAGCAAATGTAAGCTTCTTCTGCCTTGTCGAACCACCAAATCAATCTTCTTTTCTCTCATCCCCTTTCTCTTTTGACTGATATTCCTTTAGGCCCGGTTTTTTAAACTAGTGACTTAATAAGTGTTTACATTTAACGAGTTTCTTGTAGTAACTCTTAATATATACGATCATTATTTTATATATATATATAGGGAATGGTTCATGCGAGAACCGTTAGTGCGAGAACCGCGAGAATCAATCTTAGCCGTTCCTTGGATATGGGAAGTTTCATGGATGGTGAGCGTGGAGGGATAGAGTGTGGCAGGGTGCATGTGAGGAATTCATGGGTGGACAATGACATTGAAGGAGGGGGAATTGGACGGCTCAGATTGGTTCTCGCGGTTCTCGCACTAAGAATGGTTCTCGCATGAACTTTTTCATATATATATATATATATAGGAGAAGGTTCATGCGAAAAGTATCTTATTTGCGAAAAGTGCGAAAAGTAATTTCAGCCATTGATTTGTTTTTTATTTTATGGCTTATATTAATCATATTTAATTCAAAAGGGTAAATTTATAAAAAAAAAATTCTCTTACCTAATTTTCTCCAGATTTATAAAATTTATTTCGGTATTCATTACTGAACACAACGTAGGTATTCATTACTGAATTCAATGTATGATTTACAATTTTTTTTCAAGATTTATAAAATTTATTTCGGTATTCATTACTGAACACAACGTAGGTTTTATAAAATCCATTTTGGTATTTATTACTTAACAAACTAGTGGTCCGGAACGTTTTTTCGCACTTTTCGCAAATAAGACACTTTTCGCATTAACCTTCCCCTATATATATATATATATATATATATATATATATATATATATATACTATTATATAAAACATTTAAGCATTTTCCTTAAATCTCTTAAAATTTCAGTCACTTAAAATTACTATTATACCCTTAACACAAACTTTTAATATCTCCATCTCTCTTCTACTTTACAGACTCATTAATAAAAATTATTATATAATTATACATTTTCTAAATTACAAAAAAACAAATAACCTCCATCTCTCTCTCTCTATCTTACTTTACACACTCATCAATAAAAATTATTATATAATTACACACTTTCTAAATTACAAAAAAACAAATAACCTCCATCTCTCTTTCTCCTACTTTACACACTCACCAATAAACATTATTATATCATTACACACTTTCTAAATTACAAAAAAATTTATTTGATTGTTTTTATAAATATGTTTAAAAAAGAAATAGTTTATGAAAAAAAAATGAAATGAAAAAGAAAATAGTTTATGAAAAAAAAATGAAATGACATATTATCAGGTAAAAATTATTTTATCATACTCATATATTATATAAAAAATAGTGTGTTATTGGGTACAAACTATTCGCCTCCGCAGCATTACGCGGGTATAATGCTAGTATATATATATATATATATATATATATATATATATATATATATATATATATATATATATATATATATATATATATATATGCAAAAGTTCAAACCTGAACTGTTTTTCGTACGAGAATTACTTTTAACGCAATTAATGACTCATTAATAGAGGTATTTTGGTAATTTATATATTTACCCAACCATGAATTGCGTTTGGATGAGCCGTCATTAATTTGCGAGGCTCAATTTTTCTGAAATAACTCTCATTAATGCATCATTATTGAGTCATTAATGAAGCATTAATGAGCTGCCAAATAATCTTAGCCATTAACTAATTTTAATCAAAGGCTAAGATTAGTTCTCGCACGAAAGACAGTTCTCGTTTGAACCCTCCCCATGAGAACTGTTTTTCGTACGAGAACTACGAGAACCAATCTGAGCCGTCCAATTCCCCCTCATTTAATGTCATCACTCACCCATGAATTCATCACATGCACCTTGCCACACTTGATCTCCCCACACTCTACATCCATTACTTCCACTTATTAAATCAACGGCTAAGATTGGTTTCCGCAGTTCTCGTAGGAAAAACAGTTCTCTTTTGAGCTTATCATATATATATATATATATATATATATATATATATATATATATATATAGAGAGAGAGAGAGAGAGAGAGAAACAAAGCAGTTACCATTATAAAAACAAATAGTCCTTTAAAATAAAAACTATGAAACACTTTAAAATATTATTACTTTTTTAAACGACAAAAACACACCTTATAATATACACATACATTCACACAGAAACTTGAACATCTTAAACAAATATTAATTCGTAAGTAAAAGAAACAAAAAGGAAAAAAACGTATAGTTTCTTATAATAAAGTAGTTGAATATATATCCATAAAAATCGATGTTGTAATTAAAGATAGAGACAAAAGAAGTAATAAAAATATATACTTTATGAAAAATGAATATCGTAAAAAAAAGTTTGTGAAAAGAAAAAAATAAAATGTAAAAACTTTGATCAAAATAAAAAAGAATAGGCTGACTGAAAATAAAAAGTGCTATTAAATAAGAATACTCTGGTATGCAACAAAGTTTCATATGTAATTTATATTTATAGTTGTGCACCTGACCATTTACATTTTTTATGCATTTTAAAAAATTAATTGGCAAAGGGTAAACTCCCAACCATTTCTTAAAATGACATTGCCTTTCCTATTGGATTATAAGTTCTCGTTTCTTTCATCGTAATACTAAATAACATAAATGATTCTACCTCCGTCCCAAATTAATTGTCCAGTTTTGACCTTTTAAGTCTTTCTTTTTCAACTTTGACCTTAAATATTTTTATTTGTGTTATATATTACTTAATAAAAATTAAATCAAATAAATATACGTTTAAAACACAATCAATTCATATATTTTACATCAAGTACTATATAACATAAATAAAAATACTTAAGGTCAAAGTTGAAAAAGAAACACTTAAAAAGTCAAAATCGGACAATTAAATTGGGACGGAGGGAGTAATAATTACATCTATGTTATTTATAAAATGACATTCCTCTGCATAAAAGAATATTAATACTTTAAAGAATTTAATTCTTTTTAAATAATGTTAACAAATGCAATATACAACCAAATTTGATTTTAATTACAGTACATTCTTTCACATTAAGACGAAACAAACTAGACCTAAACAGTTGTTGGATTCTTTGAGCCAGTAAAATACATAAAACGTAATCGGCGTATGTTAGCATTCATAGCGCACTTTTAAGACTTTAGAATTGTATATATTCATAATTATAATTATAATTATAATATAATTAGAAGGGGCCGATAGTCACTATAGTAGCTCCCTGTCCCTAGTTTTATGAAAAAAATTTAAAAAAAATAATAATGAAGAAAACACGTGAGACCCATATCTGCGTATACCTAACACAGCAAATACACCAATAATTGAGTTAATAAATAATAATAATAATAATTCTTCTCCTGTGTTACTTTATCACTCACTTCCTTATCTACTAGAACTCTCCTCCTCTTCTCTCTAAAATCTGCAATTTTGCAAACAACTGGAACTGAAGATCGATCGCGAAGAAACAACTAAACTTACTTAATTACAGGCCAGTATTCTCTTCTATTCTATTTATTCTTAAAAATATGTATGTATTCGTTCTTTTACTTATATATGTCTGTAATTAGCAACTGTAATACTCCATCGATCTGTGTGTAATTAGCATGATGATGAGATTGATTTAATTAGCGAGGATATGATGTGGGTGTAAAAACCATCTGCGATTTTATGTCATTTTTCATCCTCTTCATCATCGTCGGTCTGACTCGGGCAAAAGATACATACGATTTTTGAACAGGAGAAGCAGAGTGAGAAGAAACAATGTTTTAATTCGTGAATCTCTCTTCATATGTTAATCGAACAAACAAACTGCACTTCTTAATTCAATCAATTTGATAATGCGAAAATGAAGAAAGCAATACACGAATGAATATACAGGAAAACGATTACATTAATTCAATAGTGTTTACACACATATATAGCAGTGGTTTTGGCGGTTAATTACGCGCCAAAAAAACCACCTAACAGAACGACTAAACGTCTGTTTGGTCAGGGCATCAATACAAACGATAAACAGCCCTTTGAGTTTAAAGACCAAACTTATTTAACACACAAAATAACTAGCTAATGTATATACAGATTAATTGTCTTTAAAGATCCTAAACATTAATGTCTAACAAACAAACGTATAAAAACATCTTTTCTTTTTTTTAACCTTAAAATTAACAAATGATTCTCCTTCGTAAAAAAAAGACTTTCTCTTGTTGGCAATTAAAAGATACATACAATTTTTGATGTTGCCTCTATGAAAACAAACACTACCGGTAGTTATGGAAAAGTGTTAGCTAATTAAAAGAGCTGGAAAATTTTAAAATAAGGTTTGTGGATGAAACAACTAAAATTTTATAAAGGAATTATAATTCATTAATTATTAAAAAAAATACAAATAGGTATATGTTTATTTCACTTTGTTGCATTATTGTTAATTTCTTCAGGGTAATACGGTAACTTTAATTAATCAAAATCAAACCCTCAATCGATAGCAATTAATCATAAATCAAGCTTCCATAATCTTTCTATTAAGCACACACATTTGTCTCTTTGGGTTCGGTATCTAATCCTTTCGAGTGACCCATCGCAACAGTTGATTGTGTTTGTATGTATTTCTTTTTTAAAACAAAACCTATGTCATATAGTTATCTAAATTGACCAATTTCCTACAGCCAACTTGATTCTTACATTTTATATAAAACTTTTTGTAGAGTCCATAGTATTTTCTTTTCACTAAAAAATAAAATATTAAGTAAAATATCCACCTTCATTTATTGTATGGTATTGAATTCTCTTAACTTCAATTTTTTTTGTCACTGTGTAGGTGCTATCAGAAGTAAGAACAGTGAGCAATGGATGTTGTTAATGCCATTCTTAAACCTGTTGCTGATACTCTCATGGTTCCTGTTACGGAACACCTTGGCTATATGGTTTCATGCACAAAGTATGTGAGAGATATGAATCTCGAAATGAAGAAGTTGGATGATACACGAAAGAGTGTTGAAGAGCACGTGAAGCGTAACAAATCCAAGCAACTTGAGATTCCATCTGAAGTCGATGGTTGGTTGAAAGAAGTAGGGGTTATCGAGACAAAAGTAGAAAATAATCGTACTGATGTTGGCGGTTGTTTCAGTCTTAAGATTAAGCACAAGGTCGGAAAGGAAGCCTTCAAAATAATCAAGGATATTGATGTTCTCAGAACGAAGCAAGAGCTGATCAACTGGACTGATGATCCAATTCCTCTGGGAAAAGTTGTTTCCATGAACGCATCTACCTTTACACCATCAACTCATCCTCAAGACTTCGAGTCAAGACAAAACAACTTTATGGAAGCACTGAAAGTGCTTGACCCAACCCACGAATCCCGCATGATTGCCTTATGCGGGATGGGTGGTGTTGGAAAGACGACAATGATGCAAGATTTGAAAACGGTTGTGAAAGAAAAGAGAATGTTCGGTTTTATTGTTGATGCAGTAATAGGTGAAAAGACAGACCCCATTGCCATTCAAAAGGCTGTAGCAGAGTGCTTTAGTATAACTCTAAAAGAAGAAACTAAACAAAAAAGAGCTGACAGGCTTCAGAAATGTTTTGAGGGGAAATCAGAAGGAGGTAAGAATAAGATCCTTGTAATACTAGATGATGTATGGGAGTTTGTTGATCTCAATGATATTGGTTTAAGTCCTTTTCCAAATCAAGGTGTCGGCTTCAAGATCCTGATGACATCACGGAATACCGATGTTTGCCGTCGGATGGGGGTTAACGCTGCTTCAATTATTAATGTAGAACTGTTAACATATCCAGAAGCACAAGAATTGTTTCTGAAAAATGCAAAAGATTCAGATGATGCTGACCTGCATCCCGATTTGCAACGGATAGGAGATCAGATTGTACGTAGATGTCAGGGTTTGCCCATCGCCATCAAAACTGTTGCCCTCAATCTTAAAGGTAAAAGCAAGGATGCTTGGGACGATACACTTTCTTGTTTAGAGCTCGGTGACATTGACGACATTGTGCATCAAATTTTTTCCATGAGCTACAAAAATCTCAAAAATGAGACTCAGTTAGTATTTTTGTTATGTGGTTTGTATCCAGAAGACTTTACTATTCCTACAGAAGACTTGGTGAGGTATGGTTGGGGCCTGAAATTATTTAACAAAGTGAGTACAATAAAACAAGCAAGAAACAAACTCAACACATGTATTGAACAACTCATACATGCAAATTTGTTGATTGGAACTCATTATTTTGAACGGGTCAAGATGCACGATCTTGTGCGTGCTTTTGTATTGAGTATGATCTCTAAAGGAGAGCATGCTTCGATTGTCAACCATGGAAACATGGCAGAGTGGCCATCAACAAGTGAATCTTGCAAAAGACTATCTTTAACATGCGATAATATGTTTGAACTTCCGGGAGACAACTTTAGGTACCCAAACCTCACACTTTTGAAGCTAATGGATGGTGACAACTTGCTAAGGCATGCTCAAGATTTTTATGGAGGAATGGAAAACCTTCAAGTTATGGCCTATGAAAGAACACATTATCTGGCACTTCCCATATCACTTCAATGCTCCAATACCCTTCGAACGCTCTGCCTTGAACACTGCTCGTTGACGTTTGATTATTCTATTATTGGAAATCTTTTGAATTTGGAAGTGCTAAGCATTTCTCATAGTTCTATTCAGAAGTTACCATCTGTAATCGGAAATTTGAGAAAGCTAAAGCTACTAGACTTGACAGGTTGTGATAATCTTCATATAGATAGTGGTGTGTTAAATCATTTGGTTAATCTTGAAGAGCTATACATGAGAGTTAATGATCAAAATGCCATTGGCTTCTCTGATGGCAGCTGTAACGACCTCACAGAATGTTCAAAGAGGCTTTCTTCTTTAGAAGTCGAGTTGTTTGAAAGCAATGCCCAACCTATGAATATGTCATTTGAGAAACTTCAGCATTTTAATATCTCTCTACGATGCTTCTCAAGGGATATGGGTGAAAACCTGCTCCCATCTGAAAACAAGTTGATGTTGGTGACAAGCAAAGGTGAACTACTAGGATCCAAAATGAATGAATTGTTTAAAAAAACAAAGGTGCTTTATTTACAAGTGACTGATGTATATGATCTTGAAGAGGTTGATGTTGATGCCAAACCCGTACATCCTTCCAATCAGTCTTTGTTTTTCAATTTAAGATTCCTTAGTGTTTCACAGTGTACAGAATTGAGAAACCTTTTCACTCCTCATGTCGCAGTAGCTTTGTCAATGCTTGAGGATCTTCAAATTTCCTCATGTCCTAATTTAAAAATGCTTATACATTTTAAGAATAGTGAATCAAAGAAAATCACATTTCCAAAGTTGAAGCGTTTAATCTTAAGTGATCTAGCAGAGCTAACGAGTTTGTGTCATACTTCCAATGTTATTGAGCTACCACAACTTATTGAGATGGAACTCTATAGCCTTCCAAAGATCAAAGATTTATATCATCAAAAGAATTTGGCAATGTCTTATATGGCTGGTAATATTTCTATGGTGCAACCTTTGCTGAAAGAAGAGGTGTGTATTCTAGCTTCAGTAATTTATTTCAAAGTCTACTAATTGTTTAGGCCCTTTTTCTTAAAAAATGTTTGCAATTTTCCTTGTTAAATTTGATTGCAGATTAAGATTTCCATGTTGAGAAAGATTATAGTGCAAGATTGTGGTAGCCTTGTGAATCTATTTCCGATAAACCCAATGCCAATGATGTGTAATTTAGAAGATCTTCAAGTTAGATATTGCGATTCCGTTGAAGTGTTATTCTACATCGATCTGGGATGTTTAAATGAAATCGAGGGCAGCAGCAGGTTGAAAAGTATTGAAGTAAATGGATTACATAAGCTAAAAGAAGTATGGAGTGTGAAAGGTGTAAATAACTCTATTCTTCCCATCCATAGCTATCAGGATCTTGAAAGCTTAGAGATAGAAAATTGTAGTAGTTTTCAAAACTTATTCACACCTACCACTTCTCGTTTTGATTTTGGAGCACTTACAAGCATTTCAATGAATAGAGTAGGGGGAAATAATGAACTGGTTGCGATTAACCAAGAGCAAGAGGTAAGTTTTGTCACCTTAACTAGCATCTAATTTCTATTTAGTTACATTTATATATTAGATACGAAGTAAACAACTGATATTGGTTTTTTAATTCTTTTAAAATATGATTTTTAATACTTAAAAAGTAACATAAATCTGCTTGGTATTTTGCACATTGAAGTCCCAATGTGCAACGCATAAATTCATCCTTCTAAAATGAATTTGGTAAAATACGTATAAATTCATCGAGGAGAAGTTTAAAAGTTACAAAAACAAAAGTGAAATAATTTTTTAATTAACACAATTAGTTTTTTGTGTATTTGTAGATGATCGATGAAACGAAGGAAGAGATATTGGAAGTGAATGAAAGGATTCCTATTTTTGCAATCACATCTAAAGTGATGTTTGATTTAGAGATGGAGTGTGCTTCAAATAGTAGAGAATTGGGGAATAATCAACAAGCATTATTGCTCCCTCACCTCACGAATATAAACTTAGATGAGATGGAAGAGATGAGTCATGTATGGAAGTGCAGCAATTGGAATAAATTCTTCATTCTTCAACAACCACAAAACTCCTCGTTCCACAACCTCACGAAAATATCGTTGTACAAGTATAAAAGCATAAAGTATTTGTTTTCACCCCTCATGTTCAAACTTCTCATCAACTTAAAACAAGTCGACGTATGTGATTGTGATGGCATTGAAGAAATTGTTTCAAACAGAGATCATGAAGATAAAGAAGTGACATGTACATCTATATCCACCCACTCAAACTCATCGACATTTGTGCCTCTTCTTGATTATCTCGAACTTAATGACCTAGAGAGTTTATGGCATATAGGTGGTGGTGATGGTGGTAATGATGCTGGTGGTATAACTGAAGTCTCCTCAAATAATATGGCTACCACTACTTCCATAGATTTTGAAGTCCAGGTATACTTCTTTTTCTTCTTTTTATATCACATATTAGATTATTCTTCCATTTCTTTTATAATTTTCTTTTTTTTCATTACTTGTACGTTTATATCATTCTCTTATATAAATTTTTTGTAAGATCATTTTTCATACATATAGATAAGGTATAAGATATAAAAGGTAAAGTTGTTCTTAAACCGTCAAACATGCATCTTATTACATATTTGAATAAACTAAAGCTGGAAAAATCAAAATAATCATGTATATATCGATCATTTATTTTATTTTAATATTACTATCCAATAATAATTATTAGGCAATTGATTTTTGGTTTGATTTATATAATCATGATACGGAATTGATCATAAACTAGGTTACGATAGCCTGTGTTTCGCGTCGAGATGATAATTTTTGTTTATATTATTTCTATATCTACGGTTTCACTTCAAAATTACATTTCCTATTTGATTATTTTCTAAATGTGTCCTTAATAATGCACTTTGATATTTGAAGTCATCATTTACATATTTTATATAGATTGATTTCTATTCATATCATGAAAAACAAAATTAAAACTACTTTCCGTAACATTTCTTCAAAAACATGTGAAAAAAATTATATTTGTTAATTAGTTCATTTCTAATTTCAAAAGTCAAAAAAATCATTTAGATAGTAAATATTAGAAGAAAATCTCACTTGTAAAAGATAAAATATATATACACTGATTAGAAATAAATGTTATAAAAGTTTATTTGTCATCAATCATATTTTGGCTCCAAAATAAGTGCTTAATTTTAAAATAACAAATAAAATATACATCTATGTAACCAATTTCTTTTTTCTATAAATCAATCAAATTTATTAATAGGACTTGTATTAGTGAATTACCTTGCGCATTTTACAAAGATATCCTCAATTGAGGCATATGGGTACTTAATTGATAGCTACATTATCTCATTAGATTTTGATTTATCATGTTTTCTTTTTTGCAAATTTACCAAATTAGTCCTAATATATCATGATTAAATGGCAGTTTACTTTGTCAATTGATAGATATAAACACATTAACATGATGAATCAAGTTCATTCCATGTGATATATACCACTACTTGTCTACTTGTTATCTTTTGTTGTAATGATAATTCTATTTCTCATCTTAAATCAATTAATATCACGTGCGAATATTGGTATCTATCCCCCTTAATTTTGTTGTAATATTACTTTTTTTCTTTCATCCGATTCTATCTCACAAACATCAAAGTTCGTCCCATATAATATATTTTTTTAAGTTGAAATAAATAAATTTGTATTTTCATTAAAAAATCGCAGCCCTAAGAGTAAGAGGTAACAAATGTTTCTGGTGAATTGTTATTATTTATTTAAAATTTTCACATTAGATGTTAAATTCTTGATTTTTCTAAAAAAATTTACCAAAATTTTTTTAATGATTTTTTTATTAGTTATACAGAATTTAACTTTAATTTAAAATAATCATTTTCAAAAAAACGTTAAAAAGAAATAAATAATTAAATTAAGGACCAATCAATCTATTCTAGTGTTCCATATCTGTTTTTCCTTCTATTACTTCTTTTGTTTTTCTCCATATTTTTTACTCTCACTAAAAAATAATAAAAGGCAACTAATAAAAGGAGAAAATGAAGAAAAACTATTGGAAGCATCTAACTTGAAAGTGAGGTGATATTAATTAAGAGAGAGAAAGAAAGAAGAGAGAAAAAAAGAAAAAATATATAAATTTAGGTGTAGTATTATATATATATATATATATATACATACATACATATATATATATATATATATATATGGGAGAGTTCCATTGAGAACCGATTTTAGTGCGAGAACCAATCTTAGCCGTTAATTTGGTAAGTTGAATTTATGGATGGAGAGCGTGGAGGGATCAAGTGTGGCATGGTGTATGTGAGGAATTCATGGGTGGACAATGACATTAAAAAAGGGGGAACTGGACGGCTCAGATTGGTTCTCGTGGTTCTCGCACTAAAAATGGTTCTCAATGAAACTTCTTCCTATATAAATATAGGGGAGGGTTCATTCGAGAATCGTTGTTAGCGCGAGAACCGCGAGAATTAATCTCAGCCGTTCATTGGATATGGGAAGTTAAACGGATGGAGAGCATGGAGAGATAGAGTGTGGTAGGGTGCATGTGAGGGGGTGGGCAATGACATTGAAGGATGGGGGATTAGACGGCTCAGATTGGTTCTTGCGATTCTCGCACTAAGAATGATTCTCGCATGAACTTTTTCATATATATATATATATATATATATATATATATATATATATATATATATATATATATATAGGGGAATGTTCATGCGAGAACCGTTGTTAGTGCAAGAACCGCGAGAACCAATTTCAGCCGTTCCTTGGATATGGGAAGTATCATGGATGGAGAGCGTGGAGGGATAGAGTGTGACAGGGTGCATGTGAGGAATTCATGGGTGGGGCAATGACATTGAAAGAGGGGGAATTGGACGGCTCAGATTGGTTCTCGCACTAAAAATGGTTCTCGCATGAACTTTTTTCTATATATATATATATATATATTCAGATAATTAGTTTTATATGTTTTCTATTTCTTTAATAACTTTTAACAAATAACGTCTATTGCTATATATATATATATATATAGGGTACGGTTTAAACGAGAACTGTTTTTCGTACGAGAACTGCGAGAACCATTTCTGGCCAATAATTTAATTTCCTGTCTTTTATATTTAATTTAAATAGAAAAGGGTAGTATGGACATTATGACATTACCCCCATTTATTTAAACTAATATATCTATCAAACAAGAAAAATTATGTTTTTTAATATAAGACCGATCTTGATATATTTTTTTGGAAGAAAAAAAGTCATGTGATGCTGGGTTTTTTTAGTACAGCTCAACTGTGCACAACTGCAAATTTTGCACATGTGCATATTTACATCTGTCCTGAAAAAACTGGGTGAATCAGTGCATATGCACATGTGTGCAAAATTTGCACTAGTGCACATGTCGCTGTACTGAAAAAAAAAACCAGGAAACACACAATTTTTTTTTTGAAAAAATATATCAAGACCGGTCTCAGATTAAAGAGTATAATTTTGTTGTTAATTTGGTATAATTTTCGTAATTTAACACATTTCCGTTTGATGTATATAGTAGTTTAAAAATTTGTGGGGGTAATATAAAAATGTCTAAATTACCCTTAGTTAATTAAGGTTAAGTTTGATTAGTTTAAGGTTATCCTTAACAACCTTTTAATCTCAACCCTCTATCTCTTTGATCAATGGTTGTAATTGGTTCTCGCAGTTCTCGTATGAAAAACGGTTTTCGTTTGAACCGTCCCCTATATATATATATATATATATATATATATATATATATATATATATATATATATATATATATAAGGGGAGGGTTCATGCGAGAACCGTTGTTAGTGCGAGAACCAATCTCAGCCGTTCCTTGGATATGGGAAGTATCATGGATGGAGAGCGTGGAGGGATAGAGTGCGGCAGGGTGTATGTGAGGAATTCATGGGTGGGCAATGACATTGAAGGAGGGGGAATTTGACGGCTTAGATTGGTTCTCGCGGTTCTCGCGCTAACAACGGTTCTCGCATGAACTTTTGTATATATATATATATATATATATATATATATATATATCAAAAACTTATAAGAAAAAATATATTAGACATGATATGAAAAATAAAATGTACATCGGTTTAAATATGAACATTCTAAATGTTTAAAATTTTCATGTTTAATTTTGTTTCTATGTTAGATTTTATATTGACATTCAGTCGCAGCGTGTAGAGAAATTACAACTCGTTTAAGTATATATATCACGTGCATGACCTTATGATAAAACACGTGACATAAATTGATGGACAATATATGTTGCGATATCTATTTAATCTATAAGACTATAAATATAGTCTTTTTCTTTGTTTTAGTTAGTTATTTCTAAGTTAATTAGTGATGATGTAATTATGAGTTGTATCTAATAAAGTCTATATAAAAAATACAGTCTTAAAATTTTAACATGCAATTATATGTGATTCAGTATACAATCACATGTGATTTGTAAAGCATCACATGTGAATTACAAAAATACATATCCGGACAAAATTTTAAAATTCAATATGGACCAATAATGCGACTTATAACGCATAAATTACATTTTATTTGTTTTATTTATTTTGATTGTACTATCCAAATTGATATACATGGAAAATCTATATAATGTACAACTAATTGAGCTAGTTGACACGTAGCAGTAAAGTAAACTATCTGTCTTTAACAATATGCATGAAAAATCTATATATGTTTAAGCCTACAAAATATATGTTAATTAGTGCACTTGATTTTACTTTGTTATATAATTAAATTAAATGCCCTTAATTTCCATCATATGCGTTGACATATTAACATGAATTATATATCAACGTACTATTAAATAATTCCATGATTTATTTTTTTATGTGTAGCAGCGTACGCAAGTGGACGTTCCTTTGTGGTCATTATGCCAATACTCAAGAAGGATACAAATAGAAGGTTGTGATTCACTGTCAAATTTGATTCCATTTCATGCAGTAAGTCACTTGCAAAACATTGAAGAGTTGGAAGTATGGGATTGTGAGTCAATGACAGAGGTGTTTGAAAGTGGAAGCAATGTTGTAAGTGAAGGCAGCAGCAATGTTGGATCAACAAGTCATGAAAGGTCAATTCCAAATATGATTATTAATGCGCCTCAACTCTGCAATCTAAATAAAATGAAAATCTCCTTTTGTTCCCGTTTAAGATATATATTCACTTTTTCCACACTTGAAAGCCTTGAGAAACTAAGAGAGTTGGAGATATATAACTGTGATGGTATCCAAGTGATTGTGAAGGAAGAAGATGGAGCGGACACATCTAAAGTTGTGGTCTTCCGATGTCTCAAGTCTCTGACACTAGACAATCTACCAAATCTCGAGGGATTCTTTCAGGGTGTGAATGAATTTCGATGGGATTTACTGGAATATGTTTGGATCAAAAATTGTCCAAAAATGAAAAGATTCACGCATGGTCACTCCACTTCTCCGATGTTGAAATACATATGGAAGGAGTTTGGAAAATATAGTTCGGAATGTGGCCTCAACTTTCACATGACCACCGCCTTGCAAGAGGTACGTACGTTTTTACTTTACTCGAATAAGTATCTAATTAAGAAACCATATATACTCAAATTGATGGTTGGGGGGAGGGATATTGCAGCTCACCGATGTCACCCTGTGTCCCCATTCGCATTTTCATTTAATTGGACAGAGTGTAATTATTTCTTGATATTTCATAATTCATATATATGATTTACTAATAATCATTTAATAATCCTAGCCCAACAATCTATTTAATGCCCCAGCCCAAGAACCTTCTTCTACAACACTAAGCTATTCAATACAGCCCAAGTATAACCATAAAATTAAGTATTTTTATTCAACAATTAAAATTAAGTAGTTTTTTTCAACAATTAAAAAATTAAATAAAAATATTGATATAACATAACTAAATCAAAATTAAAAATTTTTAAAAATTAAACTAGAAGAAACAATTAAAAATAAAAAATTTATAACTTTTTACTTCCCCACTTTTAAACACCAACCCAAAAAAAATAATTAAAATCATAATAAGATAATAAATTAATTAAAATTACAAGTTAAAAAAAATTAAAATTAAAACAAACAATAGAAATTTAAAAAATAAAAACTTATATATCTTCCGCTCTTTTACACCATCCAGAATCCCTACAAAAGTATATCTGCATCTTTTTCTAAACATATCCTTCTCACTCTCCACTCCCCCCCTCCCAACTGCCGCCAACCTCCACCATCGGCGACCGCCGAACCGTCGTCGCCGTCATAGTCCGTCAAGCTGCCGCCGCCTTCGTAGTCTGTGAAACCGCTGCTGCCTTCACCGAGACACCGACTACCACACCACCACAACCTTCGCAATCTACCAACGCCGTCGCCAGTCCGCCATCTGCTACTGTCGCTGCTTCAACGACTGCCAACACCGCCGCCGCCTCCACTTTTAGTCTTTTATTTTTTATATAAAAATAAATTAATTAAATAAAATGTATCAAAAAGTAAATAATTAAATTAAAAACAAGAAATGAAGCACATCATTTGTTAGTAAAAAAAAGCTTATGTGCTAAAAAAATAGCTTAACCCTTTTCCAGATAAAAGTTGACTAGATCCAAACCAAATTACACATTTTAAGGCGTAAGGTACCAGTTTAATTTCAAGGGCTGTGTGGGGCAACACATGTTTATAATTTCGAAATTATTACGGTAGTTAGTTATTTTGACTTTTTCTTCGAGGGTGTCTATTATGGATTTAGGGGTGTCTATATAGCATCACCCTTTTCTTTTTGTGTGTGGGATGATATGATACTGTACGAATCTAATATAATACGTGTGCGATTCTCATGTGATATTAAAAAAAACTAATTAATTGGACAGAGTGTAATTATTTCTTGATAAAGGAGATCGAAATATGCTGATTATGAGATATTTCATATATATGATTTACTAATAATCCTAGCCCAACAATCTATTTAATGCCCCAGCCCAAGAACCGTGTACCCCTTCCCTTCCCTTCCCTGGAATCACCTTCTTCTACAACACTAAGCTATTCAATACAGCCCAAGTATAACCATATATGTTTGCTACTAACATAAGACAGTCAATTTATTCTTCCTATTGGCCATTATTTTATTTATAATGCAGTTTTATAATCAACATTGTATAATACAATTTTCTTTTTGTTTTACAGTCACCATTTTCTAGCTTGATTGAATTTAATCCTGGTGGTTTGGGAAATAAGTATCTTGTTCCATACAATGAGATGCAACAACTTGAAAAACTTGAGAAGATTCAAGTATGGGGTAAAGATGATGTAGAGGAGGTATTCGAAGTATTAAGAAGAACAAATAGTGGTTCCAACGAACCACTACCACCTGCCGTTATTAATATTCCAAACCTAAGAGAAATGAACTTGTCGGATCTACGAAGGCTCGAGTGTATATGGAAGAGCAATCATCTGACAGTACTCGAGTTTCCCAACCTAACAAAACTCACTATTGGATTTTGCAAGAGTTTGGGAGATGTTTTAAGTTGTTCCATGGTGGGTAGCCTGTTACAACTCCAGGAGCTACGGATAGAATATTGCTCAGCCATGAAGGTAATTCTGAAGGAAGAAGAAGAAGAAGAATGTAATGCCAAAGCAAATCATGAGATTGTATTTCCTTCTCTAAAGTCCTTAAAGCTTCGTTATCTTCCAAACCTTGAAGGATTTTGCTTAGGGGGTCATGACTTTCAATTTCCATCGTTACTTACTCTGATAATCTATGAATGTCCAAAACTAGAGGTTTTCATCAAAGGGAAGTCAACTGCACCAAAACTCAAAGTAATAGATACAGAATTTGGGGCATTTGAAGCAAAAGAAGATCCCAACACCATTATAAGCATACAAAAAGCTGCAGGTATAATTAATTCTCTCATCCATTTGTGCATTTCTTTAATCAATTACACTTGGCTTGCAGAATTTAATTTACTTTTTCAGGTGTATATATCTTAATTGTTTATTTACTTTTTAATGTGAAAAAGTCTTAAAATAAACTTCTATTACAGGGTCTGCACTTGGGGAGCCACTCGATGATTATAAAATATGGAGCGGTTATTCTTGAATTCGCAATTTGGGGATCCGTCCGAAGGTAGCTAGTCAAATTGAGGGCAACGAGTGAAGGAGAAGTCGAGATCTAATTAAGGGCCTGCCTGGCTGCCTACTTATAAGTTGCTAATTTTAGTCTTGTTAATGATTAAACCAAATGATCTATTTAGTGAACATCTTTGAGGCGCAACTCCTGCAGACATTTGATCATTTTCATGGTTTGACCCATTTATATCTTAATTGTATTGACCTGAAGTATGTGTATGAAAAAAATTAAAAAAATAAAAAAGAATTCAAGGTTATTACTTGTATTATTTTTATTCAAGGCCGGGCAAATGCCAACAAAGCATGCTTATTACACGTGTTATTTTTCTTTGTTCTTGCCTCAATAATCAATTAATTCATGTTTTTATTTATATATCATCTAGATAAAAAATATATATAAGTGTAAATAGTTGTAGCTAAAAGGTGTGCATTTTTCAACATATATATGCACTCTTTAACATTTTATCTTGAGGTGGTATCTTCTTGATATGAAATAGTTTTTAATCTACTCTATAAATAACCTTAACAATGTTTTACACTACATTCTTTACTTATTCTCTCTATACTTTATAAAATTCTCAATATTTTTTTTCACTAAAATGGAGTTTTTTTCCAACACCCCAAACTACTCTCAATTAAAAAGCCATCCAACAACACGCACCTTACTGACATTCAAGAATCATTTGCAAGAAGAAAAAGAAAGGAGAAAGGCGTCTCAAACTCTAAAAAAATCCGGCGAAGATTTGTAATCTAAACATCTCGAGATCGTGTTTAATGCAAAATAAGCAATTAGGAAAAAAGATTATCAAAAAAATAAGTTATATATGTAGTATTAGTTGTAGCTTTTTTTCTATGTTATTTGTAATTTATTCTATTTTCATTAACTAGATGTAATTTTTTTTAATTTAATGATAACTAGTTGTTAATTTTATTTTTTATTTTGTTTTTTCGTACTCCATAAATATTTATAATCTAATTTTATTAATTCTCATAGTAATAAAAGTAGAATAAATACATATAATTAATTTAAAATAAAATAGTTTGAAGCATGTGAAGCGTTTGTGTTTCATGGGTTTAAGCATAGAGAAGTAACGAGGGAGTGTTGGTGATGTAGCGCTAACGTGGAAGTAAAGCATGAATCGTGAAGTATGGGTACTCATTTGCTCTTAGAGGGACTTGTTGTACACACATCCATCCATGCGGTGGAATTGACAATGGAGGGATCTGTCGAGGAACTAAAATTAAGGACAAAGAGACAATGAGTGCCGGAGAAGTCAACGCCTAAGAGCCGGCAGGCTAAATTGCTAATCTCTTTCTAATATCCAATCTATCTTCAAGATCTCAGAGATGTTATGTAAAGTCAGCCTTTCTTCGATGGCTTCAATTGCTCGCACAATCAAGATGCGAAGCTTTGTATCCATGTGATGATCAAAGGATTTTCGAGCATCCTAACTAAGGCGCTTATTAGCTCGAACTGAATTTTCTTGAGCATACGATCACAAAATTAAGATATTTCACTAATACGCGAAATCTCTTAGTCTTGAACAAATCCATGTACACAATACCAAGTCTTTAACATCTTGGTTAGCGTAAGTCACGTTAACTTTTCTCGGCTGACTCTCGAGTGCCATTTGTAGGTTGGATACGTCATAAAAATCTAACTTGACGGAATATGAATCTCTTCAAAGCATCAAATCCAATATGAAAATCACGATTCTTGGATAAGATTTAACTTTGTCTATAGCGGATGGATATCTAAAATGTCTTGTAGAGAGACATACTCTAGATCACTCTCCAAAATATTATATTTTTGGCCTCTTCTCTCAACTTCATATCTCGCGAAGAATAACTTAATGTACTTTCCGCACTCCACTTTGAGAATTTTTAGTTATGAGAAAGTTTTACTTTAAGCTATCTTTGTCTTTTATACAAGGGTATTTAGTCATGAACCTATATTCATTAGCTTTTGGAGTACCAACAAGATATTCTAGATCTTTGAAAGTTCTATTTCCTCCTATTTTCTGATTTTGTCCGGATGTCTCGAGATCTAGCCAAAACACTCTTTATAAGGAGTTCAAATTGTCCCATTTACGTTCAACATGTACGATGTTGTATGACTTTGTGACAGTTTAAACACGGGCTACGACTTCCTTAGAAACATTTAGCTCTTCTCATTGTCCTACATCATTAACAAAGTCAAACCGTTTCTTAATTTCTTCCCCACTCTTTGTTCTTACAAGCTCAATGTATAACAAATCAGCTTCTGTTTTAGAATCTACATATTAAGCATGCTCGGGATTTACTGTAGGAACTTGTAGCCTCCTAGCAGTTTTGGCAACCGTAACCTCATCTCGATACAGAGAAATCTCTAAGGAGATGTGCTTGGTAACTGCTAGTTCGGATATTTCGGATTACCGAATTGTCCGAAAAATGATATCCGGATTTTTGGATCATTCGGATAGGATTTTTTGGATTAGCGGATTTCGAATCGGATACGGATATTTTTTGAATACCCATACGTCACATAGTCTGTGTTCTTCAGCAATGGAATGCACCATTGACCAGCACCAACGTCATTGGTATTGACCTCTCTCGAGCGTAAGCGTTGTCCATACTTGGAGCTTTTCACGATGCTAAAAATAACTTCGGCCAAAATTTTCTTGTTGGGATCCTAACCCCTTGACTCTCTCCAGGACACTACTTACTAAGTCTCTTCAGTGGCAATAAAATTAATTGGTGAGATCACTCAACAAATATATATTATATAAAAACCCAACAAAGATCTTGGTTGCTTTCATGGGGCAAAAAAAAAAAAAATTTTTTTTCCCCTTTTTTTTAACAATTTTTAGTCAATACTTAAATCATAGTTTTAAGGGACTAATTTTAATCTTTGGCTCAATTACATCAACGGTCCAGATTAAATTTTGAAATATTGAGTGGAGGGGCATTTGCATAATTCACATGTGATGTTTTTACAAATCATTTGTGATTGTATACTGAATCACCCGTCATTGCATATTAAAATTTTAGAACTATGTTTTTTATATAAACTTTATTAAACAAAACTCTTTTAGTCCATAAACTTAACTGGACAAAAGAAATGAACTTCATCACTAAGAATCCTATATATTCTTCATGAAATCATTAAGGAGGTATTAACATATGCATCAAGTATTCTCTACCAAGTAAAAAGTGTAATAGTAACAAGTAATGAAAGCTACACTAATCATTTCATTAAGAAAGAAGTTTAGATAGTTCACCGATAAGGGAACGATCAGTTTGTGCAAGCGCACCAATTCATCGGAAGCCGATTTGAAGCCAAGGAAGGCATGTTGCGAACGTTAATGTCAACAGGGAGCATACGGTATTCAATATCGAGGTCTCTAAAGATTTTAATCATCTCTTCAACTAAAAGAGCTCTTCTTTGTCATCTTTCACCCATGTCTTCGAAGTTCATACGATATGAAAGCCAGATTGATATTTTCAGCTGATTTAAGTCCTCGACGTCTCTAATCACGATCATAGGTGCAGGGTACCAATGATCACTCTTGTTTTCAATATAACTACAATCACAAGAAACCAGATAAAATTTGATATACGATTCTATGAAAAAAATGACCGTGATGTGGTGCAAATGGTTTATGATTAGAAAGGTGAGCATTGATCCATACCTTGTTATCCTCTCCTTCATCAAAGCAACCTTTTCTATAGGAGTTGATACATGTATACAGAAATCATTAGCATCGCCCATGTCGGGACTTCGGTAGTAATTAGCAATCGGTTTTGTGGCCAAGACGCTATTTGGGTATATGATCTTCTGGATATCGTATCTCAAAAAACAGTTGTTAATATATTCATCTCTTCAACTACCATCTGCCATAAGGACGGTTAAACATTACAACGATGAAGAAGAACAAACTTATGATGGAAAATAATATATTGAAATATATACCTGAATACCTTCAACCTCGCAACGATCGCCGACATCAAAAGGGTGCATTACGAATAAGAAAATAATTGCCTCGAATGTAGTCTTGCATGTGTTACCGAACCCAAAGACGACCAAAAGCAGCTGGGAACTTAGGAATATGAAGAAATGTGTAGTTGCAACTTTTAGTATAAGAAGCCATATCACAATTATTAGAATTCCTACAACTATGTTCAACATTTGGTGGAGTTTGTTTACGGCTGTTTTTGTGTCGTTGAGAGACAGTGCAAGAGCTCTTCGCTCTCTAAATACATTAACCTGGGAAAAAAACAAGATAATTTCAGGATTCCCATGTACAAAATCGTTAATCGAGGCAAAATGATGATTTTGAGTAACATGTTTTCTAAAGATTCGAGTTGACCTTAAAAACCTTCTCCAAATTCTTTAATAATAATGAGTATGCCACATATGAAAATGAAGTTGTGATATTACAAATTTTTTAATATAAATCTGACTTTTTGAATATTCAGATTCATGAGGTTGTATGTGTTGAAAACACGTTTGGGACTTAACCTGCCTTGACCCATTTGACTCATTCCTTTTTAATTAATGTTTTAATTTTGTGCATATAACATGTTAGAGATTAAAAACTTGATGAATAGGAAGAGAAATAGTCATACCACCCAGTTTTTGAGAGCTCGCTTGCTAATACCTTTGGTTTCACTTTCTCCGTCAAAGAGTCGTATTGCCTTCACAACTTCATCCTCCCTCAAAAACCGCATCAAGTCGGCTAAATAAATGCATCTGTCGATGCAAAAACATAAAGTATACTGAAAAAATTGATAGATACAAATATAAGTTATAGCTTGTGAATACTGGCTAGGATTTTTCAACAAAGGACGATCCAATATGACAGTAAAATGTAGAGGCGAAAAGTAAATGGGTCACGTTTTGTCCATGTTTCTATTTTCTAAAGCTTATTAATGTCGAATATTATTATAAAAACTAATTTCTTAAGAAAATAATCCACATTTAATAGAGCAATTCAAAGGTTGTTATGCATTTGAATACAAGTCACAAGATTTTCAACCCAATTAACTCATTTTCTAGTTAGTTAAATATGTGGCTCAACCCATTTGACCCGATTGAAATAATATATAACCTAAATGTGTGGGTTGAAATTACCACCCATAGTAATATGGAAATTTCGGGCCGCTTCTCCATCTATAACTCTTACACTTTATGATTATAAAACCCTAATCCAAAATCCATAAGATTGACTTGTTAATGTGGTTGTAAACAGGGGTAACTTCTTGGGAACCAGTATGTTCTCATGTTCTTATTTGTAACTTAATGAACTAGAAATGTTAACAATAAGTATATTACTAACTATTAATATAAATTATCTAAACATGAAATAATTTAGAAGATAGTAAGCATATGGATACACATTAGACAACTTTTGACCCAGGAAAACCATCTGCCATTGACCATTTCGGTTTTTCTAATTTTATTTAGTATATTATTTTACTCATTACCAATGAACTACATTCCAAATTGACATTGGTACCGTACAAATAGGTTGATATTGACACCTTACTATTTACAACACAAACAAGAACAAGTCAGCTATATTGATAAGTTCTTCAGCAAATTTGAACAAAATGTATTGATTATAAAAGCATCAAATTATGTTGGCAAACTTACTTGGAGCCCGGTTTAGCTACATTGCTGAATATTCTCTTCGCTGCAACCTTAGCCTGCTTTTCATTTGTGATTTGAACCGCAGACTCATCCTTGTCCCCTGTGGTACCCTCCAGTTGCTCATCTAGAGTAGATAATATCCCCGTACGCACTATATTCATTAACCTTTTCATATTCCAAGCCGATATATTTTTCTGGTTTAACCTATGCAAATGATCAATAGTAATACCATCATCAACCTTTTTAGGCGTAGTGTTTTCAGAAAACTTGCCACTTTTACCAGCCATGGGAGTATTGGTTCTTGGAGTTCCAATAAACCTCCCGCTTTTCTTGAATACGTTTGCCTTTAGATCGGGTGGTAAAGTGGCCCCCGCGTTCTGAAGCTTTTGAACTTCTTCTATCACCCTGTCTTCCTCTTCCCGTTCTTGCTGAATCTCAATCAATGGTGGACCCAAAAGTGTCTCGATTACATACCGATTAAACAAAGATTCTTGAATTCGGTCAAAGAATGTGCTCACATGGAAAGAAGAAGCAAGAACTTTAACTAGCAATGTTTTTAGTAGCCAAACAATTGTGCCCACCAAAAGACATATCCAAATCTTGGTTACAAAAGGCAAAACATTGCCACCATGTGTCATCCTTTCGACTTTTTGATCTAATATTAGTTGCCAAGCAAAAAGACATATCCAAATCTTGGTTACAAAAGGCAAAACATTGCCACCATGAGTCATCCTTTCCACTTTTTGATCAAATATTAGTTGCCAAGCAATCAAAACTAATGTTAACTTGACACAATTTTGAACTGCTTTGCGCAGCCCGTAAACGAAGTACAACAACAACAACAATATCCAATCCCGCTATAGCGGGGTATGGGGAGGTAAAAAGTAGACAATCATACCTCCACTCGTAGGTAGAGAGATTGCTTCCTGAGATAGACCCCGGCGGAGCAAAAGAAAATAAAGAAAAAAAGGACAATAAAAAGTAAAATAATTAGCTAATTAGAAAACAATACAAAAAGAACAAAGATAAGAAAATATAGCTAATTAAGTAGAAGCATAAAATAATAATAATAATAATAATAATAATAATAATAATAATAATAATAATAATAATAATAATAATAATAATAATAATAATAATAATAATAATAATAATAATAATAATAATAATAATAATAATAATAATAATAATAATAATAATAATAATAATAATAATAATAATAATAATAATAATAATAATAATAATAATAATAATAATAATAATAATAATAATAATAATAATAATAATAATAATAATAATAATAATAATAATAATAATAATAATAATAATAATAATAATAATAATAATAATAATAATAATAATAATAATAATAATAATAATAATAATAATAATAATAATAATAATAATAATAATAATAATAATAATAATAATAATAATAATAATAATAATAATAATAATAATAATAATAATAATAATAATAATAATAATAATAATAATAATAATAATAATAATAATAATAATAATAATAATAATAATAATAATAATAATAATAATAATAATAATAATAATAATAATAATAATAATAATAATAATAATAATAATAATAATAATAATAATAATAATAATAATAATAATAATAATAATAATAATAATAATAATAATAATAATAATAATAATAATAATAATAATAATAATAATAATAATAATAATAATAATAATAATAATAATAATAATAATAATAATAATAATAATAATAATAATAATAATAATAATAATAATAATAATAATAATAATAATAATAATAATAATAATAATAATAATAATAATAATAATAATAATAATAATAATAATAATAATAATAATAATAATAATAATAATAATAATAATAATAATAATAATAATAATAATAATAATAATAATAATAATAATAATAATAATAATAATAATAATAATAATAATAATAATAATAATAATAATAATAATAATAATAATAATAATAATAATAATAATAATAATAATAATAATAATAATAATAATAATAATAATAATAATAATAATAATAATAATAATAATAATAATAATAATAATAATAATAATAATAATAATAATAATAATAATAATAGTAAATGACTAAAGGATAAATAAAATAAGAAAAAGATATTATAGAAATAAAAGGAAGTTAAAAAAAGGAAGTTAAAAAAAATAAAAATAAGACAAGATAACTAAAATAGATCTAAAAGGACCATAATAAGGAGTAGAAAGACTATGGACTTACTGATTAGAACTTGGAGGAAGTTCTGACTTTAAGTCGAGTACGGTTTAATAACAAAACCAACATATAGTTAAGCTAAAATACTAAGCCTAAGCCCAAGGCTTTCAAACTCTCGCCTACTTATCCTAGTATCTTAATCCTCCTCCTCTAAGAGGGCCTGTCTGAGATCATGTCCTCTGAGAGAGAAAGCTCCTGCAGATCTCTTCTAATTCTATCTTCTCATCTCAACATAGGACGACCACGTCTCCTAGTCCCATTAACTATAATAGATTCCACCCTCCTAACTGGCGCTGTTGGTTGTCTCCTTTTAACGTGCCCAAACCAACGCAATCTCCTCTAGCCCGTAAACGAAGTACAAAACCCTTTTTCTCAATACGAAATTTCTTTTGATCAAGATTACTATAACCCTTATCCCCCAACCAGAAACCAGTCTTCCACAGATCAAAACCAGTATCATAACACCCCATTTACACAATTCAAGATCATACAAGGTCTTGTGCTTCAAAAATGGAATTGTGAGTGTGCAGATTAAAGCACCAAGAATAAGGATTAAACTGAACAACTGAAGTAAAGTCCATTTGCTAGACCTCAATTGCTTGTATTCATCTGGTAGATCATCATCTAAAAACGGATCATCTTCATCTTAATCTTAATTCTCTATAATTCAGTAAGGAAATTTGTTGTCTTGGCATTCTTAATCGTGGAGTTAGCCCCGAATTCTGCGATTTCGTGTTTGATGATTTCATTACGTGGCGTAAATTCAACCTTCCTGAGATTCCAATGAATGTCATATCATCCTTCCCTCTCCTCAATTCAAGAGTATAATCATGGAGCTGTTGTTCGACTTATGGAATCAACATATAGAAATGAAGCCTATCGGGTTGAGTTGTTTCAGGCCATTCTCGTGTGTGTAATCTGACACTCTGTTCTTTTTTATATTTTTGCCCATGTTGTTTCTGAAGCTGGCAATTAAATGCACACCAGGTGTTTGGGTTTATGCCTCAAAGAGCTTTAATTTTTGGATGACTCTCTTCCTTATACTAAAAAGAAGATTTGATGGCTTTACTAAAATTTGGGCTGTGTAGAAATAGGTTAAATCCTTCAATGTGAATTTTCCTGGTGTTCTTATGAATATGCTGAACCCTTCTATTACAAAAGTTTCTTGTAGTTTATTATTTGATGCAACTTGTTAGACTTCTTTCTTTTGGATAGTGCTAAATTATTTAACTTCTAATCATGTTCTAAATTTTGCAATAAGGCAAATAGAATGAGAGCCATCATGCATAGGTTGAAATAAAAAACCAAATGGCTTTCATTACCACCACAACAACATATATTCATAAGATAATGATCCCATATATACTTCTTTTGTAACCAAATATGAAATTTAATCCCAAATACAGAACACATATTACAGTATCAAAACACATAAAAGTGCATTTGAGTAGTAAGGATTAGGCTCAAAGACAACTCGTAAACCCATTTGATCATTGATTCGTTGACGAAAATTTGAAACCGGCCCCTAATTCCCGATAATCATATGATTGACAGCTGTGGGTCTTCAAAACTATAAAGGTTAAACAATCAAACATCGAATGACGTAGTGATGATTGGTGATTCATTGACGGCTAAACTTCCTCCAACCTTCGTTCAAAAAGTGTCTTCCTCCGACCTCCTCCAGGTAATTTACTCCCGGACTTGATTTCTTAAGATTGTTTACTTTCAAAGAAGCTTACCAGTCATTAAAATGACATGCAGGAGAAAGAAGCTTATCAGTCATTAAAATGTATGATACCCATGTTAATTTTTTTTAGGGACAATATTATTAACAGACAAAATATAATTTACATAAAACCTTATACGAGTAGCAGAAGCAGCCCACTTAAAATACAACATACAGCTAGAATTAGTCACACCATAAGGCCTTCATGGACTGTGTTTGAAACTTGGTATTAAGCTAAAAATCACCACTCTTACTAATTTCAATAGATGGTACTGGGCAATGTTAATGTTTTAAGAGTTACATGGATTTATTTTATGCTTTTCAAGTTTATGGTTAAACTTTTAAGAACATGCTGGAAAAAACAATGTCATCTAACCTTAATATACTTCTCTTGGCAGTGGCGGACCCAGGATTTCTCGGGACCGGTAGCAACATATAATGCGAAAATAAAATTAAATAAAAGTGAGGGTGTGGTTCGGGTTTTTTCTCGGGTTTCCGGTTAATCGGGTCGGATTAACGAGATTTCGACTGTTATTATGGTATTTTAGAGCCAAAATTTAAAACAAAACACAATTTATATGAAGTAATGTTAACTAAAACTTGATTTTAAAGGTATAAATTGAAAGATTAAACTATTTTTTATCATTTTTTTTAGAAAACTTTCATTTTTCCTTTGATTTTGGTGGCATCACGGGTGCACCCTCAAAATTTACTGGTGGCAACGTATCAAAAAGTCGAAAATTAACACTGCAAACCGCCAAAGGACCGGTGGCGCTTGACCCCCCCCTCCCCCCCAACAAAGGGTAGGTCCGCCACTGTCTCTTGGGGTAATACTCAGTGTGGATGTAAGAATCTATTTTACTATCATAGCAGTACTAATTGACAACTAGTATGATAGGATCGTAATCTTCAAACACAAATCTCTCAAACTTCAAACTTAGAAACTGCAAATCTTTTATAAACTTATAAACTGAAATCTTTACAAAGCCGGCACCATATAGGCACCAAAATCCCACTAAAAATGTACATACTTGTTACATATATATAGAACTCCGGTGAGACGGTTTCTTCGGCAGTTACATATAAATTGTAATATATAACTTTAATATATTAACCTTAATTGATGAATAAAAAAGTTTACAACAAAAACAGAGTTGCTGATTGCAGTGTCCCGAGAAATACTTGCACACAAATTATAAACTGCAGCGGGAATGAAGACAGTTCCTAATTTGGTCTCGGGTGTAGTTGTAACAACACCACCAGCTATCACAACCACCTGTAACAAAAACCAATAAAAAACTTTCAGCCTATCCAGTCAATCAAGAAACCATTGAGGATGTACAGCAATGAAAAGAGGATAGCAAGGACATTTGAAGCTGAAATTCAAATTGGAAAACATAATTGAAATATTCAGATGATACGTCATTAATGTAGGTTCTCTTTTATATAGAAGGAGGGTTGTTATATGTAGGACCTGATGTCTTTCTTTTTACCATTGTGGGATTAGATTTGCACCCAACATAATTAAGATAGTTAAAATCAAGTAGAGATGATGAAAAACGAGAAAAATTGATCTCAGGTAGCTTGTGTAAGCAACATGGCTGAAAACGGGTTGAGATTACGATGATCAATGTACATATCTGACGTTCAACTAAAAGCCTTAATATAGCCTTAAGATGATTGATTATTGAGAAATCAATAGACCCATTGTCATCCCTACTTCTATTTTAATTCAGAAACTTAAGGCAAAGCAAGTCTTCGATTTGTTTACTGTGGAATGAAAGTTGAACTTGTACTGCCAGTCTGCCCTTTCTCCTAAAGGTTCTATATCAAATTAGACTTGGTGCTTAAAATATGGGTAACCTATGTTCTTATTTTTTCTTTATATTCTTGGCGCTGGATATGTTCAGCAGCTTTTTCAGCATTGTCGCGTATAAGTGTTAAAGTGAAGTGAAATAAGTTTGCTTCTTGTGATGGAAAAGTGGTGTCTTTACATATGCAATGATCAATTTTAAGGATTCCTTTGTTATGTACAATCACTAACAGAAGGGTTATAAGTAGAGTGATTGATTAATTTGTTAAGTTATTGCGTCAAACTTTTTTCTACCTTTTCAGGTTTTTGATTCATTTGTAACACATAGGTCTCACAAAAAGTTACCAACAAGCTCTCCGTGAAGTTTACGTTTACGTACAGTAAGGTTTCCCAAGAACTTTCTTGGTGATTAGGTACTTTAAAATTCACTTTATTCTTGGTTAATTCTCGTCATCTTTTTTCTTCGTTAAAAATTTTAATTAACCCTTCGGCCACTTTTGTCAATTAGACTTCGATATTCGGTGGTGTTCACGTATCTTCCTTCGGCTACTTTTGTCAATTTTTTAAACGGTTCCATAGGTATTTTAGCTTCGTTGTAATCTAGCATCTTTGTGTCTTTGAGTATCTTGTATGCATATCCAGTTTGCTTGATTGAGATTTCTTCTTGACTTTGTGTGACTTCAATTCCAAGATAATAAGCGAGAACTCATTCAGGCTCATTGTCAAACACTAGGCTTAGTGAGATATATTAATCAACACTATAATAACTCTTGTAAATTATCCATATTAACTTTTAATAATTCAAATATAAACGCATTATGTCACTCAGGCTCATTGTCAAACACTCTAGCTTGATTAATTAATCTCTATATAAAGCACGCCACTCAGACACATCATAATACTATTTAAGTATTTTCTTTTGCCACTCAGGCAACTCCAAAGTCACTCTGACTACTCTTTCTGTGCCACTCAGGTATCAATCTTACCTTTGTATACACAAATCACATTTATAAGAACTCATTCATACATAGCAATAGTTCACAAAACATAAGCATAGATAAAGAATAGTGAAACTCACATATATTTTGGGATGTTACACTCTCACTGGTCAGTCTGTTGTTGGAGGTGCTTCTAGTTCTAAATGAATATGAGATTGTTGTGGAGTAGTTGGCATTTCTTCTTCTCGACCATCCTCAATACGCCCGTTTGAGGTTTCATTATCTCCAATGATGAATTCTGCCCATTCTGGTCTATCTTTTGTAGTATTTTCTTCCCAATTCCAAGTTTCATCGTACTTCAATTTTACATCCCGAGTAATGAAAATTCTTTTCTTTATTGGATCAAATACATGATATGCTTTTGATACTGTTTTACTGCCCAAATATACTAAACATATACTTCTGTCAGCTAATTTAGTCAAGTGTTGTGAAGATGCCTTAGCATATGAGATGCAACCAAATAGTATAAATATAGCATGTTTGACTGCTTCTGACCAAAAGTTCTATGAGAGATTCGTTGCTTTCATCATACATCTTGTTGCAGAGAGTACTGTTGTATATTTTGGTTCAACAACTCTATTTTGTTAGGAGAGTATGGTGTGGTTAATTGTCTTGCAATGCCATTGTTTTTGCAATATTACTAAAATTCACTTGATGTGAATTCTCCTCCTCTATTTGTTCTTAACACCTTTAATTAGACTCCAAGTTCATTTTAAACATTTTGTTTGAACACCTTAAAGATCTTAAAAGTTTGATCTTTTGAATCCAAGAAATATTACCACATATATCTCAGGTAGTCATCTACTAAGAGAAATATGTATCTCTTGCCTGCGTAGGTGGCTATGTCGGACCACAACGGTGCTTCAAATCTTGATTTTGCTTGTTGTGGAAAATGTGCTCTACTTTGCTTTCCTATTAAGCATATATCTCAAACTAGTCTTGTATATTCGATTCTTCGATCTTTTGACTCTTACCGGAATCATATAGTAATATCAAATCTTCTTTCATACCTATCTTGCAACCACTTTTGGTTAACTGTCCTAAACTCTCTATATTATTCCTTAAGTTTGGGATATAATATACCCGTGAGATAACCCATTGTTCTTTGTTTTTGCTTTCCAAGAGAATTGAACATTTCCCTTTGATTTCTACGTATGATTCATCACCGAATCGTACGTTTCGAGAAATGTTTTCATCAATTTCCTTGAAGTGATCTTTCACTCCTGTCATGTGATTACTTGCACCATTGTTTAATACCATAGACATTCAGCACTTCCGGACGACTTAACTAAATTAACTTCCTTGTGTGGTGAAGTGCTTTGACTTTTTCCAATTGTTTCCATAAACAGTGTCGGTTCTAAATCTTCTTCTATGAGATTGGATTTCTTTTTGTCATGATCCTTCGGTGGACATTTGTTTGCAAAATGTCCAAACTTCTTGCATTTATAGCACTATGCATTCGTTTTGCTCAAGTGGTGTAGTTTGTTAACTTCAACATCGGGCTTTGAAAATGAGTTATTAACCATGTTTCTTTAATTTTGGAACTTTCTCCGTGTTCTAGATCATCCTTACCCATTTGATTTTTTTATTAAATAGAATTTATCCTTTTATATATTTTGAAAACAAAAACTTGATTATTTATTTATCTATAAAATACATTTGTATCTTATATCTGTAAATTAATATTTAATAGTAATAATAGTTTGTTTTTTAAAAAAAAAAATTAAGGAATAAAGTTCTTTTTATATTATAAAATTTGAAAGTGTTGGATTACTATTTTTAAAGAAACAAACTAGGGTATGTATACCCTTTCCTTTCTCTTGTGTCGTTATCGATAAAACCCTGGATGGTTTTTCTTCTTCGGCATCTTTCGTGAAAACCCTTCTAGTTTCTTCCTTCCGATCGATGATGATGGCTTTTCTACCTTTTTGAACTCGACACACCGCTTCGAAGGTTTTGTGTCTTTCTTCTTGATGCCTTCAATTGTTTTTCTTTTTATCCGGTTGACACCACGGGTACCGTTCATAGGTTAGTGCCCTTTTCTTATGGTGGGTGCCAGTAGGTGGTAGATCTACTTCTGATCGGTCGCCTTGTGTATACCCAATCAATCTTCAAGTGAACCCCAAATGATTTCTTGATGATGGTTCTGTTAGATTTGAAATCGATGGTTTCAAAGAACAACATTATAGTACCAAAGTTTAGATCTCTATTAAAATCACACACTTGATTTTACAATCGTTTGAATACATATATATAGGCCAACAAGCGGCGGTTTTCTGTGGCAGTTACATATGGAGGCGGCTAATGGTGGTTATAGGTCGGTTTTGTGTGTGTGTGTGTGTTATACGATACATAGTAGTGAGAATAATAACTATTGTTTTCTAACTAAATGTAATGTCGAGATTAACTTAACAACTCTTTTCATACAAAAAAGTTGAAAATCTTCCTCATTTTCTATATAAAAAAGTTAAATAGCTTCTTCAACCTCCCGGTTTGTGGTATGAATGTTGCAAATCATTTATAACAGATTGTTATCTTTAATACTTGTTGTAAAGCATCAACTAGAATTATATTGTTAACTCGTAACAAAATTATTTAATTGGGTTGACCCGAACCCGAATGAAGATACATAAATCAACCCGAAACAGGATCCTATATATACTTCTAGCTTGTCGGTCAACTTGATTAAGCATTTAAATCCTAGTAAGCTAATTCAGTCTCTAAGTCGAGTTCGGGCACTATAAGGGGCTGTTTGTTTCATTGAATTCAGGAGGAATGGAATGGAATTTAATTCAACTTCCATTAGATAGTGTGTTTGGTTAACAGCTTCTGCATGTAATTCAATTCTCAGGCGTATTTAAATTCCTTTCTGTATATGAAAGTCATTCCTTCAGTAGCATCAAAGTAATTAAAATCCTTTCCTTAAGTAAACCTGACAAAAGACCTATTTACCCCTTTAAACCCTATTCTATATCACGCCATTTCTCTGTCCTCATTTCACTATTTCACTTTCACCGTCAAGCGAAGAGACAGTGAGACGCTGCCGCAATCGGTGCTTCATTCCGTCGTCATCGCCGTCGCCGTGGCCGCCGACGTTGTCGTCGCAATCGCAGATCTGAATCACGTTCACCGTTTCACAACACAGAACCTTCATCTTCACAAATCAGATCTGAACTTAAGGTTTGTATTCAACTTCAGTTTTCGATGTTCGATTTTGATTAGGGTTTATGTTCAAATGTTGATTGAATTAGAGTTTTTCTGGGGGAAATTTTTCAACTGCCATGGGGTTAATGTATCTCATACCTTGACGTGCATCATATGCTTGCTCTTGATTGTAGTAAATCCTCGTTAACTCATTGTGATGTTTTTTTAATGCTTTTAGCTTGTGGTTCGACCATCATATGATTCATGTCAGGATCGGATATGTCAAATATCAAAAACAAGAACTATCTTTTAAATTGAATCAAAGTTGTTTTAAAGATAATCTTAAAGTTTGATCACAATCAACTAAGAAGTTGCGGAATCACACTTAATCGATTAAAAGGTTTTTAACACAATAGCAATTCAAATCAATCAACACAATAAGAATACTTTCAACCGTCAGATGTTTATTAATAACCAATGATGATTACAATATTCACCTACACCTCTAATCTAACTTTTGTGTTAGACGAAGAACACAAACTGTTCTTAGGATTCAATGAAACTTAGAGGCTAAACACTTCCAGAAAATAAATAACAATAAGAACAAATGCTTTGAATAATAAGATCAAGCCGTCGTACTAAATTGATCATCTAATGAAGTATATATAGACTCTTGATCCTCCTTGAATAGGTAATCTTCTATCTTCCGAGATAATCTTGATAATCTTCAATTCTGATAACAAAGATCCTCAAAGATAGCATCTTCCATGATTCGCTCAACAGAAACTGTTTGTTGATGAAACAGTTCTGCATGTCTTCTAACAGTCTTCACTTCAAGGCCTTCTAACAGTTTTGACTTTGTAAACTAACAGTTCTGAGCTTTTGTACTAACAGTTGTAAACCTTGCAGCAACTGTTAGTTACAACTGTTTTCGTATCCATCTAACAGTTTTCAACTGTTATCCCCAAAATACTCTAACAGTTTTACCTTTGCATGTTCAACAGTTTCAATGACTTAGCAAATTTCCCAACAATCTCCCCCTAACTTAAAGTATTGAACAATACACTTAAGTTGTTTTATATGGTTCAACCATAGAAACATTCACATAAGCAGAGAACATATTAACATTAATTATGCAAAGTAAAATTGTTACAATCAAAATATGAAAGAAAAATTACATTTTCTTTTTCTCTATCAGCTCCAACCTTTCTTTCAGTCTTCTTCCCAGATCTTCCCTTAACTTTACAGGACCATAATACTTTGCCTTCACCATGTACATCAACTTGGTCTTACTATGATCAACAAAATTAAGATCAAACCATTGGGTTTTAGCATTGTTTGTCACAAGATTATACACCCTTGATCTTTCAAAAACTTTCACAGTCAATATTGGAAATCTTTCACCATTTGTCAGTATTGACATCACTCCCTGTGGATTGCATATACTCGATAAATGCACCAAAAATACTTTTATCTCAATTTCAGCATCCTTTCCAAAATGACTTACCCCATATTCATACATTTCTTGTACATCTCTCCTGGTCACACTATCCATCAGTGCAGTGAAACTGACATAGCTTTCAATTGGTTCCACCTCTCTAACAATGGTGACTCCCTGCTTTCCAGTTTCCACTCTCAGCATTTCAAACCTCCATTCTTTGATATGTGACTTTTGAGCTTCAAGTTTGTCAATTCTTTCTTTTATCTCCATTGAGAGTCTATCTTGCAAAATAGTTTTGACCAAGTCTGTTTTGGCTTTGTCTTCAGACTGTTGGGGTTTTTGGACTGGTTGGGGTTTCTTCTTTTCCACTACTGGCTTGGGAGGGGGAACTGTTTTCTTCTTTACAACTCTTTTTCTTTTTACTCCCTTACCAGCAGCTTCCTTCTCCTTTTTCTCTTCTTCTTCTAAATCTTTTGTCATTTGAGCACCTATCTTTTTTAGCTAGTTCAAAATCTGATTGTTCTTGCAACTCAAGCTCAGCATTCAATCTCTGTGCATATTCCCTATCCCGTTCTTCTTGCTGTTCTTTAGAAAGTTTCAGCTTGGGAATATCAACCATCACTTCCTTTCCTTTTACTGATACATGGGGCATCTTTTCTTCTTTCTTTTCTTCTTTCTGTTTCTCAGCAAAAGCAATGCCTTTAAACCCTGCTTTAGGAGGAAGTGGTTCCAACTTCTTTACCTTCCCTTCTAGCCATCCATCATCGATCCTTTGAGCCATTTTAAATGTGCTGATGTTGAGAGTTTGAGCACCTATTTCAATTAAGTAATCTTGTTTGACTTTGGACCATGACCTGAAAGCTTCAGTGGTTGGATAGTCACCTTGCATAACCATTCTGTTAATCATCACTCTATCCACCGCTGATAACCTTTCTTCTTTAACTACAGCTGTTTGCACACCTTCAACAACAGTTTCATCAACTTCAGCAACTGTTTCAGCAACTTCAACAACTGTTTCAGCAACTTCAGCAGCTGTTTCAGCAACTTCAACAACTGTTTCAGCAACTTCAGCAGCTGTTTCAGCAACTTCAACAACTGTTTCAGCAACTTCAGCAGCAACTGTTGGTTCATTCTGCACAACTGTTTGTTTAGGTTTGGCAACTGTTTTTGGAATGGCAGAAGTTCTCTCCCCCTTTTTGATTGGAACAGTTTTAGAGGGAGGTCTGACAGAAGATTTGGACTTTTGGAGGAATTGATCGTGAACCTGAAGAACATCAGTTGCCTTCTTTAAGGTTTCTGTACAGAATCGAATTTGCCTATCTTGCTTGATGAGTAGTTTGTTGTGTTTGGCAAGAAGCTTTTCCCGTTGAGAATTCTTATGTTTGAGATGAAGAAAAGCAGCAACAAATGGTACCAATTCAGGATTCGTCAATGCTTTTTGTTTCATGCTAGCCTCAATGTCATCCAATGTTGCCATTGTAAACATATCATCAGCAGATTAAACTAGTGGATCACTTGTAAAAGTTCCCTCACTAGCACCCCTTTGTTCTTGGTACTGGGGATTTCCAGAAACTGTTTTACCAGTCTCTGTTGCCGTGGTGGAGGTCTTAATAATGTTGGCACTGTCCTGCTCATCCCTTGCGAATGAAACAGTAGTGTCAGCCTCATGAACCACATGATCACCCTCTTGAGGAATGATCACCTCCTCATTGTGCCTGGGAGACAGCACCAAAGGTTCCCTTTCGATATTCTGCACAGGTGAATGCACCTGTGCAGGGCTAACAGTTTGGGGTTCTCTAACGGTGGTGGAAGGAGCACCAACAGTTTTCCTCTTCTTTCTAAATGTTTTCAATGTAGGGGCTTGTGTTGTAGCTATTCGAATGGTAGCAGAAGGGGATGATTGTGTATCTTGAGTTGTGGGTTCCAAAGGTGGTGGTGTAGCAATAGTGTGGGCTTCATGCTCACCCCTGGCAACTCTGTTTCTTGACAAGAACTCCACCATTGCAGAGAGTGGTGGAGTTATGGCGCCTGAGAAGTTCTTCCCATTAACCAACAACTTGCTCAATGTGGAAGCCACATGAGCAGAGGGAATAATGACCCTCTTGTGTATTTTTAGATTTGGCATCAAAAAGTTTAACAAAACTTGCACAAATCGAGGATACATCAAAAAGAGACCATACTTGGTCCCTAGATGTTTTACCATGCCATTGAAAATTAATTTTGAAAAGTTGAAGCAACGATTGTTGGCCAAACAGATTAAGGCCAAAGCAATGTTGCTTCCAAACTCGTTCCATCCTGTTCTTTTAGGACTAATGCACTGCTGGAGAGTATGGATCAAATACTTCCAGTGAGCACAAAATTGTCCCTTATAGAATGTACCCTTCCCTGAAGGGCCCTCATACCCAAGCTTAACAAGCTCGGCATGCAAAAATCTAGTGAAACTGAATCAGAATACTCACCCTCACTATCATTGAGTTGTAGGAGGTGGCGAATGGTGTCCTCAGAGATCGAGACAGTCAACTCATCAATGGTAGAATCAATCCATTGCACGTCATCAGTTGTTCGAAGTTGAGCATGTTTCCAAAACTGATCAATGTGGGAAGTGTATATGGTAGGGTTGATGGTGAGAGCAGTGTTGAGATTGGACATTGAGAGATAATCAATCATATTGTGAAACGTGTGAAGATCATCGGGTTTTGAAAGAAAAGCAAGCATGTTATGTTCCTTGACGAATGGAAGGGGAGCCATGGCGATTTGATAGCAAAATTCTAGGGTTTTAGCGTTCAAACGAAGTTCAGTATGCGTAAAGACACTTCTGAGGAGGGAATGGTTTATATATGTTTCGAATATTAAATGCATTTCAAACATCCTCAGAGTTGTTGCAAAGACTAAAATACCCCTAACAGTTGAAGACAAGGAAGAACTAACAGTTGTGAACTGTTTTTGAAATGAACTTCAACTGTTATTGAAATGAAATACTCCCCCTCAAATGAACATACAATTTGCTTAACAGTTGTGGACTCCAAGTACTAACAGTTGAGAACTGTTAGTTGAATCACTCACAGCTGTTCCCTGAATACAAGCACAAGCAGTTGTTAGACTTAAGACTAACAGTTGCAAACTGTTAGTGAGAAAAAAAAATTTAAAACACACAACTATTATTCTAAGTTAATTATTCCAATATTTGAGATCAGAAAGGTGAACCTGCTCACATCAAATGCTTTTGTGAACAAATCAGCCAACTGATCATCAGTATGAACTTTTAAAACATGGATTAACTTCTTTTCATTGCAATCTCGAATGAAATGAAACCGGATTTCAATGTGCTTTGTTTTGGAATGCTTCACTGGATTGTTGATAATGCTAATAGCACTTGTGTTGTCAACAAAAATAGGTGTACTCAAAAGATTCAAACCGTAATCCAGAAGCTGATTCTGAATCCACAACACTTGTGAACAACAACTCGAAGCAGCAACATATTCAGCCTCAGCTGTTGAAGTTGAAACTGTTGTTTGTTTCTTGCACTGCCACGAGACCAACCTTGAGCCAAAGAATTGACAGCCTCCAGAGGTTGATTTTCTGTCCACATTTGCTCCTCCATAGTCACTGTCAGAGTATGCCACCAAATCAAATGGTGAATCCTTAGGATACCAAAGACCCAACTTTTGTTGACCTTTGAGATACCTAAAGATTCTCTTTACAACAAATAGGTGTGACATCTTTGGACTGCATTGAAACCTGGCACAAACACACACAGCAAACATTATATCTGGTCTAGAAGCAGTTAAGTACATTAAAGAACCTATCATAGACCTATACAAGTGTATGTCTACATCCTCCCCCTCAGGGTCTACTCCCAACTGTTTGTGTGTTTCCATTGGAGTACTGGCCAGCTTCACATCTTGATAACCAAATTTGTCCAAAATGTCTTTGACATACTTAGACTGACTAAGGAATATACCTGTTGGCATCTGCTTAACTTGTAATCCCAAGAAGAAGGTAAGTTCTCCCATGGAACTCATTTGGAATTTCTTTTGCATGATACCTTCAAACTCTTTGCACAAACTGTCATTTGTTGATCCAAAGATTATATCATCAACATAGATTTGAACAAGCAAGATCTGTGTTTTAACAACCTTTGTAAACAAAGTCTTATCAATGGTGCCTCTTTTGAATCCATTCTCAAGTAGATATGAGGATAATGTCTCATACCAAGCTCTAGGAGCTTGATGTAGCCCATACAAGGCCTTATCCAACCTATACACCCTATCAGGATATTTTGGGTCTTCAAAACCAGGTGGTTGACACACATATACCTCTTCATCGATAGTACCATAGAGAAATACTGATTTGACATCCATTTGATAGACTTTAAACCCTTTAAAACTTGCAAAGGCAAGAAATATTCTGATGGCTTCTATCCTTGCAACTGGTGCAAACACATCATCATAATCAATGCCTTCTTCCTGTGTATAACCTAGTGCAACTAGCCTAGCCTTGTTCTTGATGACAATCCCTCTCTCATCCTTCTTATTTCTGAACACCCACTTGGTGCCAATTGCTCTTTTGCCTCGTGGAAGTTCAACTAGCTTCCAAACTTGTTGAATTTGGAACTGTAACAGTTCCTCTTGCATAGCTTCCACCCATGAAGGGTCTTTTAATGCCTCTATTGCTTTCTTTGGTTCTATCTGAGATAGAAAGCAGGCATTCACATCAAATTGGTCAAGATTCACACCACTACCTTTACTTTGCAGCATACTTCTAGTTCGAACAGGAGTGATTGGATCACCATTGATCTGTTCTATGGGATGATTCTTGTGAACTCTTGAAGTAGGGATGTTTTCTTCAGTCAGTACATGCCCTAAATTTGAAAGATCAATTTCAAATTCACTATCATTCACAGAAGAATTACTTACCTGATCTGCAACTGTTTGATTTTCAGGTTCAGTGCATTATTGAGAAACAGGAGATTCCAAATCCTTTGAAGAGTCAGCAGCATCATTCATTGGATTACCAGCATTGGACAGATCATTTTGAAGCACAGGGATCACTACAAAGTCTTCAGTGGCTTTGTTTTCACCAACAGTTGTTGGTCTTGTGCTAACAGTTGCAGAACTGTTAGGAACAGTTTGTGAATTTTCACTAACAGTTGTAAGAGTACCTGCAACTGTTTCTGTAGAATACTCAAAAGAAAGAGATTTAGACAATGCATCAATATCAAATAACCAATCAGGACCATTACCTGTCATATTGATCCTATTCTCATTGAAGGAGACATTCATACTCTCTTCTATGATCCTAGTGACATTGTTAAACACTCTATATGCTTTACTTTGAATGGAGTATCCTACAAAGAATCCTTCTTGTGCTTTACTCTCAAACTTGCCTAATTGTGATTTGGTATTTAGTATAGTGCATGGACATCCAAATGGTCTGAGGAAGTTAATCAATGGTTTTCTTTTGAGAAACAACTCATAAGGAGTTTTGCCTTTGGACTTGACTACATGTACCCTATTCTGCACATAGCAGGCAGTGTTCACTGCTTCTGCCCAGAAGGTCATTGGGAGCCTAGAATCAGCTAACATTGATCTAGCAGCCTCTATCAACGTCCTATTTCTTCTCTCAGCCACTCCATTCTGTTGTGGAGTCCTAGGTGCACTAAACTGCCTTTCAATTCCTTTTTCCTCACAAAAACTGTTTAGCTCATAGTTCTTAAATTTAGAACCATTGTCAGATCTAATGACTTTCACTTTCAAATCAGATTGATTCTCTATTCTAAGAATAAGGGACTTAACCAACTCAGCAGTCTCATCCTTAGTTCTAAGAAATTGAACCCAAGTAAACCTGGTGAAATCATCAACTATGACTAAACAGTAGGCTTTCTTCCTTATACTCACTACAGAAGTAGGACCAAAAAGATCCATATGCAATAGTTGTAAAGGAGCAATAATGGAAGAAATCTCTTTGGACTTATAAGAAGTTTTGTGTTGCTTGCCTTTAAGACATGCCACACAATGATCATCACAGGAGAACTCTTTTTGGGGCAAACCTCTTACCAAATTGTTTTTAGCTAACAAATTCATGGTTTTAAAATTTATGTGACACATCCTCCTATGCCAAATTGCAGACTCATCATGAGATGCCTTTGAGAGTAAGCAACTCAACACATTCTGTTTTGCAATCTTTTGCGTTTCAAGACAGTACACATTATCCTTTCTAGGTGTTCTTAAAAGAACATCCTTTTCATCAAGTTTAAAATCTTTTGCAAGGATAATGCATTCAGTATCAGAAAATATGACTTTGTTTCCATTGTCACAGATTTGAGATACACTCAACAGATTGTATTTAAGCTGTTCAACAAAGAAAACATCATTAAAAGTAAGTGTACCTGCCTCAACAGCCCCTTTACCTGTGATCCTTCCTCCCTTTGGATTTCCTCCAAATGCTACAAATCCTCCATTGATTCTTTTGAAATCCTTCAAACATTGTGGATTTACAGTCATGTGCCTTGAGCATCCACTATCCACATGCCAAATTCCTCCTTGATTGACCCTATGAATGCTCTGCACAAGTAGACAATTAATTAGTAGCAGGAAGTACCCAGGCCATGCAGGTCTTAGGTACACCATTTGAATCATAATATTTAAACATAGTTCGAGTTTGTTTGATTTCATCCCAATTAGATTTCTCTAAATTGTGGGAAGAATATTTAGTGAGAACATGTGGTTTCCAACTGTTGTGATTGACAGTTGAATCTTTGAAACAAACAGCATTTGAATCATTGAGAATAACAGTTTTTGGTTTCCAAGCAAGGCCAACAGTTTTTGGTTCAACAGGCACAACAGTCTTTGGTTCTGGTCTAACAGTTGTAGAACTGTTAGGTTTTGGCTGAACAGTTGTGGAACTGTTGGGTTTTGGCCTAACAGTTGTAGAACTGTTAGTCTGTTTTCTGTGTTTTGGCTTCTGGGGGCTATAGACCTGTGGGTTATGATAACAGTTTTGAGCCAAATGATTTGTTCTCCCACAAATATGACATCTTTTGGTTTTGACAATAGGCACACCAGTTCTTTGTGCCCACAGTTGGTTCCTGTTTCTTTGATTTCCTCTCACATGAGCTGAAGAATGAAATTTTTGCACACCATGCTGTTTGCATGTGCAAATAGGCTTTTCAGTATGCCTTTTTGCTGATTTGGGTTGAACCTGTGGTTTTGAGGCTTTCAACCTTGGTTTCTCAACTTCAAATTCATTCACCTTTTCTTTTCCCTTGGTTTTCATACCAACAGCTGAGGGTTTTGGCTTAGAACTGTTTGGGTTCTGTTTGGAACTGTTAGTGTAAAGTTGGGGACTGTTTGCAACAGTTGTAGAACTGTTTATAGCAAACACTTCTTTGAATGGTTTTGGTTCACTGCTGAATGGGTTAGAGGATGCTTTTACAAACATCACAGGTTGTAAAGAGGATTTTGGTGCTTCAGGTTCCCAACAGATGTGATTTTCATAAGGAATGACTTCATCTTTCTTCACAACTCCCTCATCATCACTTACATCATCTACTGACACTTCCTCTTCACTTTCAAATTGTGGATCAGCTGACTTCAATCCATCTTCCAATGGTTCATTGACATACCTATCAGCTATATCAAACATGGGTGTGATGTAATTGTGGTTGTATGGAGGTGGGGTTTCTTTGTATCCTAAACCTGTCTTAACTTTATCTCTGATTTGAGATTGTAGCAAGGTTTCAAGCTTAAGATTTGTAGCTTTAAACATACTCAAGTCCATATCCACACCATCCAACTTCTTTGTTAGCTCCTCTACTTTACTTTCTTTCTCAATCAACTTCTTCTTAAGGTTGTCAATCTCTTCTTGAAGTTGCTCCTTCTCCCACTTATGATACTTTCTATCATAATCCATCTGCAGTTCATTAGCTTGATAATCTTTGATTTTCTGTTCAAAGCTTTCAATAACAGCACTTGTTTCATACCTTCTTTCCTCCATTTTGCTTAGAGCAGCACACACCTTTTTATTATGCTCCCTAAACCTTTTAACAATAGCCCTACATTCACCTGGACATAATTTAGAAGATACCTGTATTTCTTCTGATTCTGATGAATCCACTTTGATGGAGGAGTCAGTCAAAGCCATCAAAGCAGCATTATGAGTAGCTTCCTCTGCTTGATCACTCCAATCAAATCCATGACCTTCCTGTGAGACCAATGCAGTTGAGGTTTGATTTGGCCTTTGTACTTGATTCTGACCTTGTCCACCAGATTTGCATTCTCTTGCAAAGTGACCAGGTTGTTGACATTTGAAGCATTTGACCTTGGATTTGTCAAACCCAGCCTTACCATCAGCCCTGAAGTTCATGTTTTGCCTGCCAGTTCTTTTAATGAACCTTTTTGCTCTGACAGTTAACATGGCCATTTGCCACTTGAGGTCCATCTCCTCAAGATCATCAGGATGCACTTGCTCAAGATCCTCATTGGTGAGAGTTGAATTTGCATGGCTGGCAAGGAATGCTTCAAGCACAGCATCAGGGGTATTTACATCAACAGCTGCAGAACTGTTACCTGCACACACATCAACAGTTTTAGATAAAGAATGGTTAGAGTCCATACCTGAGGATGAAAGGAGAGCAGCATTGTGATTTGAAGTCATTGACTTTCTTTATCCTTCTATCTCTCCCTCAAACACAATTAGACTGTTATATAAATCATCTAACTCTATATCTTCCAAAGAATCTTTGGTTCTCCATTGTGCAGCATACACAGTCCACTCTTCACTCAAAGACCTAAGGAACTTCCTATTAATCTCATCTTGTTCTAGCCTAACCTTAGCACTTTCAAGTTGGCTCACCAGCTTATAGAACCTATCAAAAATCTGAGTTATACTTTCATTCTTTCCACTAGCAAAGTTCTCATAAGCCTGTTTCAGAAGATCCTTTTGGTTCCTTTTGGAACTTGCATTCCCTGCAAACCTCTTCTCCAATGCATTCCACATTTCATGAGCATTATCAAACTTCTTAAACTGATGTTGATACTCATTTGGAATAGCAATTTGAAGGATGCTGAGTGCTTTCATCTCGATCATTCTCTCTTTCTTCTCAGCATCAGTCTTTGGTGGTGGTTTCTTCTTTGGTTTTCCTGTTTCATCAAGATCAACAGTAGCAGTAGGAACACTCTCGATGATATCCCAAACAACATAGTCCATTAATTGGACATGCTGCTTGATCCTCAACTTCCACATCTCAAAGTCAGTTGGTTTGAGCATGGGAACACAAATGTTTGATCCAGATCCAATGTTATCAGAAGATCCACCGGATTCCATTGCAGTAAATTGATTGAAAAAGACAATTGAAAAACAAACACAGCAGATCTGTAAAAAACCTTTAACTGGTGATCAAAGGAACCTTAATGATAAGGCTCTGATACCACTTGTCAGGATCGGATATGTCAAATATCAAAAACAAGAACTATCTTTTAAATTGAATCAAAGTTGTTTTAAAGATAATCTTAAAGTTTGATCACAATCAACTAAGAAGTTGCGGAATCACACTTAATCGATTAAAAGGTTTTTAACACAATAGCAATTTAAATCAATCAACACAATAAGAATACTTTCAACCGTCAGATGTTTATTAATAACCAATGATGATTACAATATTCACCTACACCTCTAATCTAACTTTTGTGTTAGACGAAGAACACAAACTGTTCTTAGGATTCAATGAAACTTAGAGGCTAAACACTTCCAGAAAATAAATAACAATAAGAACAAATGCTTTGAATAATAAGATCAAGCCGTCGTACTAAATTGATCATCTAATGAAGTATATATAGACTCTTGATCCTCCTTGAATAGGTAATCTTCTATCTTCCGAGATAATCTTGATAATCTTCAATTCTGATAACAAAGATCCTCAAAGATAGCATCTTCCATGATTCGCTCAACAGAAACTGTTTGTTGATGAAACAGTTCTGCATGTCTTCTAACAGTCTTCACTTCAAGGCCTTCTAACAGTTTTGACTTTGTAAACTAACAGTTCTGAGCTTTTGTACTAACAGTTGTAAACCTTGCAGCAACTGTTAGTTACAACTGTTTTCGTATCCATCTAACAGTTTTCAACTGTTATCCCCAAAATACTCTAACAGTTTTACCTTTGCATGTTCAACAGTTTCAATGACTTAGCAAATTTCCCAACAATTCAATGTTAAATAGACGATTTTTGATAAAATTATGTTAGATGCATTTCGAAGCTAATAAACTAGAAACGCTGACATTCATTTCAATTTTAGTTTTGAGATCGAGCTAGGATTTAAATTTAAAGCCAGATATGGACTTTGTGATGTTGGGAGCAGTATAGCTTACTAGATCCTATTAGCCTGCATTGCATTGTTAATTTGGAATGCAAGATTCAAATGATTTAAACTTTTGAAGGGGTCCTTCAAGTTGGTGGTTATGTTATAAAAGTTATTTTTCAAAGGGAGATAGCAAGTTAAGGTTCTGGAACATAACCCACTTGTGAATTTGTTAATAAATAACCAACATTTTCATGATATCTTGTTTCATTACAGTTACTATTCTACACTACTGGTTTTGTTGATCCACTAATACGATTAAGTGGAAAAAGATAGGAAGGGGTCCTTCAAGTTGACAAAAACAAATGATTTTGCGTTGGTTTAGCAGGCCTTATTATTTTCCTTTATCCTTGTAGTTAACCATTTTAAACATGAAATAAAACATGAATTCTTTTGTAGCACATTTCACCCCATTTATAAATTAAAGTGGTCTCATCTGTTATTGTTGTGCAGTTAAGATTGGTCGGCCTGGCTACCGAGTAACGAAGCAGTTTGATCCCGAAACCAAGCAGATCGTTGCCTTTGATCTACTTTTGTAAGCATTGTAAGTTCTTCGATACTTGTTTTTTTGGTTATTTGGTTGGTGGGTTTTCTTAATTTTAGCTGGTTGTTTCTTGATTTAAATTCAAAGCTAGTCGAAAAATAATGCGCGAGCCTAAAGCAGTTTTAACTTTTTGGAACTTGGAAGGAAACGAGCTAGAGGATTTTGTGAAACTTATGTTAGAGGAGTGATATATTTTCGAGCTATTTTGTAGTTGGAGAATTATATGTCGAGTACTTTTTCTAATTTAGTATTTTAGAAGTTGATGTGTTGCAAATATTTCATTTTAATGTGTTGCATATATTTCCTATTTTAGAATTATATGCCGGACATAATCGATATGATCTCATAATTCCATTTGGTAGATTGGTTATATCTGTGCCGGGGAGGGGGGGGAGGGGGAGGGCGGTGGCGGGGGGGGGGGGGGGGTGGGGGGGCGGGGGGTGGGTGGGCGGGGGGGGGGGGGATACAAACCCAAAACGTTAAAACAAGTGTAACATCTTCAAAAGGGCCTAGTCGTATATACTATTGGTGCTTTAGAATCTAGAATTTAATAATAGATATTAGAATTTATTTAATTAAGTTAATATTAAATTATTATGAAAACGAATAAGAGACGGTGATATTAAAATAATAACGAAAATGAATAAAACTAGTATATTAGTAAATAGTTTTGAATAAGGATTCCGGAAATATCCCCGTTAATTGAAACGGGTAAACGGGTATTAAGTTGTAAGTTGAGAAGGGGAACAAGATACCCCATTTGGATAATATTGGAGACCAAAGTCGGTCTCCTCTCTATACACATACACAATATACGTACATAACACACACACCTCTCACTCTCACTTGTTCTTGAAACCTTTGAAGCTAACTCACGGGAGAAATCATCAAGGCTAATTCTAGAAACAAATCCAAGTTATTATCTGCTCATAATCTCAGAATCATCATCTTCTTCATCTAGCTTCAATTGTAAGTTCATCCTCTTTGTTCCTTTGTTCTTGAAGCTAGGTCAAATTTAGTCAAATCTGAAACTGAGTTTAGGAGGTGGATTCATGTATTGTAATCTGTTCCTACATCATTTCTAAGTAATTAGAATCCAAGTGTATGAATTAAAATGAAGGATTTGCTCTTGTTCCATGAATTCTTCAAATGGGTCAAAGAATGAAGATTTTGATCACATGCCTTCAATTCTTGATTAGAGATTGTTATATGTATGTTTTTAGATTCATTATGATGCCTAGTATGATATGGAATCACTAAAAATTGATTTGGAATGTTGGAAAGTAAGTTTGGTGTGCATAAGGACTGAACAGGGGCTGGAAAAACGACACTGGGCTGTTCTGCGGGGCTTTGCGATCGCATGGCTTTCCTATGCGGTCGCATAGGGTGCCTTGCGATCGCATGCATATCCCTTGAAATCGCATGGGGCCTAACCAGATCACACGGGGCCCCACCAGCCACAGTGCGCGGTTTGTTTGATGTTTTTCGACGTTTTATCGTACGGGATGTTCGTTTAGGATTCTAAATAGTTTAATGGCAACATTAAGGGATTTATATTAGTTATATTAGTTATTGTACTCGTGTGAAGTGACTAAACATGAGTATTATCTTATAGGTGAACCGAACGACCCAGACGATCAAGACGATCATTATATTTGTTTGCTTTAACCTCCCAGGTGAGTATAGGATAACATAAGAATTAATATAACCGTATTATATGTTATCAGTATGTGTTAGTAATTCCATGAAATGAAATTAATCTTGATGTATGCTATGTTTATGCATGACACACGTAACAATTGAATCATGATTATAATAAGATTATGAATATGCAAGAAGCATGTATGAATGGAACCATGGATATTATATGGTTATGATATGCGCGCTATGAGGCCTGTAATGGGTCAGATTTGTGTTTATGATCGGATCCGAGATATGGGGACTGGATATAGTCCTTGATCGGGGCCAGTTTCGGGCTGGGGCGCTTTGAGACCTGCGGGTCGATGATACCGTCAACGGTTTGGGGTTGCAAACCCAACGTTCCTCGTGCGATTTGGGGATCAGTTACCCGCTGTATCCCATGGAGTCGATGACTTCATAACGCAATGGTGGACCGCTACCCGCTCACCCACCCGCGCGGTTGATGTGTCTGGTTTCCCCAGTTAGGAGTGTTGAGCCGGGCTAGCTACCCTGCAAGATTATGCTTCCTTCTGGCTGTGCCAGCACATCGCGAGATGCTAGGTTAGCACTGTTTGATACTATTATTGATAACTGATATGTTTATATTACTGATTGTGCTATCTTGTGCTCACTAGCTTTAAATAGCTAACAGATACTCTCCCCATGATGTAGGTGATACTTAGGCATGTGAGCTTGGGTGCCTGCTGGATGTATTTATGTTTTGGAGGAACACTTTGCATGATACTGTGTTTGTATATAGTTATTTTGTGCTGGTCGGATGAAATCATGGTAACACCAACGGTATCTTTTGTACGTCGTGGCTGACTTTTGATTGTAAATTAATAGCCACTTTATATTCCGCTGCTTATGTAAGTTTTGAAAAATAGGTTTGGTTTAAGTTATGTTTACAAACGGATCCATGCAGTTTGTATTCTTGAATTTACTAATTTAAAAAGAAAAATCTGGTTTGCAAAATCGCGGTGTTACAACAAGATTAAAGGGTATTTTGGTCTTTTAATATAATTCCATTACAATTCTTTCAATAAATGTACAAACAAACACAAAATTGGAATGTAATGTAATTCAATTACGTTTGCTTTTCCAACGAAACAAACATGCATAGGAATCTCATTCCTTAGGAATTCAATTCCTATAGGAATTGAATTCATAAGAAATTCAATTACATTCCTTCACATTTCGTGAAACAAACAGCCCCTAAATGTTTTTATGTTTGACAGCTCTGTGATGAGATGGCAATGAATAGTTGGTATGATGCATGTGTTCAAGGTAGCTGTTTTGGATGCCCCATGCCCCCATAGCGCTATTATAGATGTTACATTTGCTTGTAACGACTAAATGAATGGTTTATGTTAGAACTTAGAAGCGTTTGTTTTTTTTTTTTTTTTTTGACCGGCAAATGGGGACACTTTCCCGCCTCTCCAGTGTGGGCTCGAATTGCTTGGCCAACCCACTGCATGCAGCAGGATTTGATCCCCCAACCTCTTGTGAAGAAGGAGGACGCCTTACCAGATGGGCTAAACCCCATTGGCAACTTAGAAGCGTTTGTAATAGTTGTTTTATGGTTATTATGAGTTTATAAGTTGAAACTAAAATAATAATTTCTTTTGCATTCACTGAAGTTGTATGTTGCATGTATACAAAAGAAGTTTTTGTTAAAATTCTGAATTATAAGCTTTTAACAATCCTATTATTTTTTTCAAAATTTAAATATAAAATTATTTCATATTTTTATATAGTTTTTTTATTATTTATAAATTATTTAGAATCAGCTAATGTAATATATAGGTATCCAAACTAGTGATTTAATAAGTGTTAACATTTAATGACTTTCTAGGAGTGATTCTTAATTTTTCGAAGCTTTAGTGAATTCATACGATATATATTTGTTTAAATTGTGTCAGTAGGGAGTTGTGGAGTTATCAACTTTTACTATAGTTATAAGAAACATGACTGACGGCTGACCCGAAAATAGTGTTGGTTTTTCGGTGAAGTTTTTTCTTAAAGAGATAGTGATTGATCAAATCCTATTATTAAGCAACTTTAAATATATTGTTTTGCATGTGATTAAACATATAATGACCCTTTATGTGTTAATGATGTTTTGTTGATCATATGAAACATTAAAGGTTAAGTCTTTACTTGGTAATCGAATTAATTGGCTAATTATCCCTTTTAAACGCACTTTTGACCATAAATGCTATTAATTGGTGTAATTAGACGGTTATAACCGCATCAAGGTTTTAACTAATTTAGGAATCGATGCATTAATGTTTTAAAAGCAAAATGCAAAACCCGAAAAACGCAAAATATAAAATGCAGGTCATCTAGATGCTTCAAAAATGCAAAAATTATGAAAATCCAAATTGCAAATCCAACATGATTCAATGAAAATGCTGTCTAAAATGCAAAATTACACATTCAAACACAAAATGCAAAATCCGTACAAAACACTACATACTGCCCAAAATGCAAACAAAAATTTCACGTTCAAAAAAAATTTAGAAAAATATGGGAAGAGTGATCTTGTTTGAAAGAGGATTAAAAAACTAAAAGATTTGTATAATTTTTTTTGTTTAAATTCACAAAACTTAAAAAGTTGTGACAATTTAAAGTTTTTAGGGTTTTTTTTAATCGTGGGTTGTTGGAGGGGGGATTTTCCATGTTTGCCATTTTCTTTTTATATTAATACATCATAATTACAGTTTTGCCATCGTTAAATCTCATCCATTAATTTTGATGATCCAATGGTCCAGATTGGTTGTTTAGGTACTTTGTTTAACACATGGTTCTTTATATATATATATATATATATATATATATATATATATATATATATATATATATATATATATATGTTAGAAACTAGAGGGGGGGTGAATACGTTTCTTTACCGATTTTTCGTATTTTATTCGATTGATTATACGTAAGTAAAAATGCAAGTAATAAAAGATAAGGGATAGAGATTATGACACCGTATGTATAGTGGTTCGGTTGAAACTAACTTCAACCTACGTCCACTCCTTGGCCTTCAATCCAAGAGTTTTCTCCACTATAACGTATCTCTTGTTCGGAAGAGATCACCGTTATATAACTTCTCACTATTCAAGGAAGTGATCACCTCTACGTCTCACTATTCAAGGAAGTGGTCACCTCTACGTCTCACTATTCAAGGAAGTGATCACCTTAACTTCTCACTTAGCTAGGAAGTGATCACCTTACAAACTTCTCACTATTCAAGGAAGTGATCACCTCTACGTCTCACTATTCAAGGAAGTGATCACCTTAACTTCTCACTTAGCTAGGAAGTGATCACCTTACATGAACATCTCACTAATACAATGGTAGTGATCACCGACAACTTCTATTACAAGTATGTGTATGAATATGAATGAGTTCTTCTTGAAGTGTCTTCTCTTGCTTCAATAATTGATCTTCTTTCTTGATCTTCAATGATTGAAGAATGATGAAATTTGAGAGCTTTAGATCAATATATTTCTGGAGTATTTTCTATGCAAGAGTCTTGGTTGAAATGAAGACTTGAGCTTGTTTAAATAACCAAGGAAAGATATTCCAACTTTTGTCCAGATGACTCACGGTCGATCCACGGTCGACTGTGGATAAAACCGTCGGCCTTCTGCATTATCTTGAGCTTTGCAAAAGTTGGAATCTCTTGAACTTTGCAATGTCTTGAGCTTTGTGATGTCTTGAGCTTTGCAATGTCTTGAGCTTTGTGATGTCTTGAGCTTTGCAATGTCTTGGGCTTTGTAAGGATATTTATTGTATATATAAAACATGAAAGGTTATAAAACATTTATTATCTTTTTATAAAGATGTGTATTTGTTTTAATGTTTTATATCTTATAAAAAACTTTGTATATATAAATGTTAAACTTTTCTTGAGCCTTGGACTTTCTTGAGTTTTGCAAAGACTGTTGATTTAAATAAGAAAAAGTTTAAACCACAAAATCTGTCCATTATGTCTACGGTCGAACCACGGTTGACCGTCGGCCTACTGGACAGCCTTTTGCTTTGTGAGTGCTAGACAACCTTTCTTGTGCCATGTATAAAAGTTCCTTGATTTATGTAATTGGTCATTCTTGAGCATTGCACAATATTAGAAAATGATTTGTTTTCTTTTAATAAAGTCTTTGTGTTTAATTACAAGTTTTATAAAATTTATATAAAAGTTTTTATATAAATAATTTTATAAGAACTTAAACTTATTTATTTTGTAAACACATAAAATCAAATATAACTATTTTCTTTATTTTAAAAACTTATCATTTTATTTTATAGACGTTAAAACTTGGTTTGTATAAAAACAAATTATATGAGTGAATGTATGTTTAAACACGTATGATTTATCTTTCTTGTTCAAACCTTGTGTAACATTTATATGCATGGATTTGTCAAATAGGTTTTATATAAATGTTACCAAGAAATTCTTTGAAGTTTATATATCTTTATAAATCATAATGTATTCATTTTATTTAATCTTTAAACTCGTCATTTGATTTTATAAAGTTTTAAACTTGGTTATTTATAAAATCGTTTTAACAAATGAATGCATATGTGTTTTCGATTTAAAACGTTGTTTATTATTTTCACTATCGAAAATTTAAATTATGTATTATAAATTATTGACTATGTATTATAATTTATTGACTCGAATATTATAAATTTGTGATCATCAAAACGTTTAAATATATTTTATAAATTTATCGGATCGATTGACCCAACAATATATATATATATATATAATTCTCCGAGTTAATCGCTTTCTTACTTTCTTTGCATGCTTTAATGGTATTCTAGGGTTTGTAGTGACTTAGTTGGTTGAAAGTTCTCAACTTTTACCATAAATCCCCCTTTTAATTGCTTTATTTATTTTCTTGTCCTAAGGTTAGTTTATTTGGTTTCGTAGTTTAGATTAGTTTAGTTGCGTTTAATATTTAAATCATTATAATTTTATCAAATCATATCCGTTCCCCGAGAGTTCGACACTCGTGCTTACTAATTATACTATAAAAAACCCATTAGGTACACTTGTCTATTTGGGTTGTTTTTGGTACAACTTAACACAAAATTTATAAATATAAAACTAGTACGTAAAACGCACATCAGTATAGCATCGAGGGTAAGATCTCTTGGCTATGAGCTCGAAGAAGTTGATTTAGTAAAAAGATTGCTTGACTTGAAGGCAAAACCGGTTTTTCAAATCATTGCCTCAATGGAACAATGTTTCGATTTGGACATGATGTTATTTGATGAAGCAGTTGGAAGACTCAAGGCGTTTGAAAAAAAGACTAAAAGGCCAGGAGGAAGAGAAAGACCAACTCTTGATGGCCGAACAAATGTATGGTGAAAGTAGGGGACGAAGAAGGGGTTATGGAAGAAGCTACGGTAGAGGTGAAAGAGATCGAGGAAGAGGTATGGATCGAGGTGGTAATAAAACAGATTCCGGTGTTTTGATTGTGGAGAATTTGGACATTTTGGTTATGAGTGCACGAAATGGAAAGACAAGGAGAACGAAGCCAACTTGATCTACAATGAAGAACCAACACTACTTTGATGAAGAAATGAGTCTTGATTAAGTGAGTGAATATTAGATTTAATCTTGACATATTATCTTGTTCTAGTTTTTTAGTAGTATTTTAGTAATTCCTCTATTTAGTTAATTAAAATAAGTAGGTAGCAATGACTGGAGCACGTGGTAGCATTATTTAATGGAATATGTCAATATGGCTAGATATATGAGTAGTGAAGGTTGGTTGTTTGTAAATTAGAGTAACGTGGGTTATTTTGATTGAGTGTATTGGCTATTATAAATAGTCACTTATTCATTGAATGAGCATGCAATTTTCTCTTCTTTGAAAAAAACGAATCGTTCACTACTTTCTTTTCTTTCTTCCCGTGGAACCACAAACACATAAACACTTTAGAGAAGGCTTGATATCCAACATTTGGTATCAGAGCCACTAGGCTCATGTCTGGTTTGTAGCAAGGAAGAAGAGAAAGAAAGAAAGAAGCTGACTTAGGTCAGTAAAGAAGAAAGAAAGAAAGTCAGGTGCCGTGAGAAAGAAAAATAGGATGAAATCAAAAAGTAAGAAAGAAGAAAGAGACCAAGAAAGAAGAAAGTGACAAGGAAAGAAAAGCCAGTCGATTCAAAGAAAAATGAAGTGAAGAATGGCGTTGAACCAAGCTAAAGAAGTCGGTTCCATGACGTATCAATATCCGGTTTTGATAGCGACAAACTATCCCGTATAGGAAGTCAGAATGAAGGCGATCATGGATGCTCACGGTTTGTGGGAGACCATCGAACCAATGAATTTAGGTGCAGAATCGGATGAGAAGAAGTCGAAACAAGCACTTGCCTTCTTATTCCAAGCTATACTGGAAGAGTTAGTCTAGCAAATGTCGAGTCACACGGACCCGAAGAAAGTGTGGGATGGTTTAAAATTACGGTACTTAGGCCTAGATCCGGTAAGAGCGGATCGACTTGAAACTTTAAAGAAGGAGCTTGAAACTATACGCATGAAGGAGGGTGAAGCGGTAGATGATTTTGTGGCGAAACTGAATGGTATAGCATCGAAGGTAAGATCTCTTGGCTATGAACTCAAAGAAGTTGATTTAGTAAAAAGATTGCTTGACTCGAAGCCAAAACAGGTTTTTCAAATTGTTGCCTCAATGGAACAATGTTTTCGATTTGGACATGATGTTCTTTGATGAAGCGGCTGGAAGACTCAAGGCGTTTGAAGAAAGAATAAAAGGCCTTGGTGAAAAGGAGAAAGAGAAAGACCAACTCTTGACGGCCGAACAAACGTATGGTGGAAGTAGGGGAGAAGGAAGGGGTCGTGGAACAAGCTACGGTAGAGATGAAAGAGGTCGAGGAAGAGGTACGGATCGAGGTGGTAATAAAACAGATTCGGTGTTAGAATAATGCGGAAAACAGAAAATAAACAAACACGAGATTTAACGTGATTCGGTCCAAACACGACTTACGTTCACGGACAGGAACAAAGACTTCTTTATTATGACTTAAGAGATATTTCGATGTACATATGACTTTACCTTAGCCTTGGTATTTATAGGCAACAAACTAGATACCTAATCAAGCTCTAATTAAACCATAACTTATTAATTCAAATAAACCAAAGATAATCAACATTTAAATCGGCCGTATCTTCAAATCTTCAAATCTAGGATAACAAAGCCCACATTTAAATTTCCAATCTTATCCATATTTGAATTCAACTTCGTCCGCAGATAGCATGCAAACTTATCCATGCAAATTAATTAAATTCCATGCATCCCACGTGAATTAATTCCACACGCCATGCACACATTAAAAACCGACAATTTTCGTTTACGTCGAGCTTCCGATTAGTTCTAGTTTCAAATACCGTTCCGCTAATCAAGTCACACCCAACAATGTAAGCAACTACGCACCTTCATTTGTTGTTGTAGTCTTCTTCATGTCATTGTTGGGGCATTCTATTGTCTACAGCAAGGAATAAATGAGAGAACATTTTAGCAATGTGTTAACTTGAATGTGTCAATAACATGCAAATTTGGAAATTAAATCAAATGTGAAAATAACTTATCATATTGTTTTACGCTGATTAGTATAATTCCATTTAGTAGTTTACATATGTGGATATATTGAAACAGTTTGCTAGCTACAGCCTATGAATAGGCCAAATTATGTTTCAACCAAATTTAATACAACTCATTTGGCTGTTTTTAATGTGATAAGAGAAATTTTCAAAGATGGTGATGTAAAAAAAATAGTTCTTTAAATGTTTTGAGTGTCGCAAGAGTGGATAGCATAGCTAGAGGAATGAGACACAGACTGCTGATCTAATGTAATGGATTTCACAAAATTGAAAACATAAAAATTGCAACATTATATAGCATAATCATTACATTCAAAAAAATTTATTGTTTTTGGTCTATATAACTAAATAGATAATTAAACCATAACAATAACCAACGAGGAATTAATTCAAACTCAGAGAAAAATACATCTCGGGTAGAATATTCGACCACTGATTTGGCCTAGCATATGATGCCAACTTCGCAACTCTAAACATAATCTTACATTGTTAAGAAGTAGAAGGAAAAATTAAAAAGTTTACAACCTAATAGCAATGGAGAAACAGAACATAATGACAAAAAAAACACACACACACACATAATAAGAAACTACTCAATTACCTATACTATCAATTAGCGAACTGATTTGGTAATATATCGTGAGATTTTGAAGGGTGATTTTGAAATTTACACAAAAAACCGTGAGATGTTGTAATATCATGAGATACAATCATGTGCCTCTCTACAATATGTCAGAGCTCTCTCTCACACACACTCTCCATCTCTCTCTCTCTCTCTCTCCGCTTTCTCTGTTCTTTATCTCCCCACCTCTCTCTTCTCTTTCTAAACCAAGATAAATGGGTTTAAGTGTGCTCCTATGTGTTCTTGAGTTTTTGTTTTTATGCTCTCAAATCCATGTCTTGATTATGGCGCTCTGTTTTTGTTCGGTGATGGTGGTGGTGACGGTTCAGTGGGGTGGCGACGATGGTGTTAGAGTGATGACGAGTCTGACATCCCATTACTCTTCCACATCCCCCTCCCTCCTTTTTTCCTATGCTCTCTTCTATTTTTTTCCTTTTAATTCTTTATTTGGGGTGGCGACGATGGTGTTATAGTGATGAAAGCTGTTGATGGTGGGTTTTTGCCGGAAACTTGGTGCAATGACGATGATGACGCAATCCAAAAGTCAGGTGGAGGTTAGTGTGCTGTGTGGTCGGACCTCTGGACTCCGGTGGAGGTCGCAGATCTTGGAGAGAGAGAGAAACGGGAGAGATCGTTTAGTGTGTGTGAGAGAGAGAGACAAAGGGGAGAGAGAGAGAGTGAACGGAAGAGGAAAAAAAACCTTGAATATACAAGTTGCAACTTCCAAGACAATAACGTGATCATGTATATATATTTTAAAACAAATTTATTTCTCAATTTTGTTTATATACTGTAGATTAGGTTTTTAAATTATTTATTTTAAGATATCCAAACCATAACAAATTGTAAAAAATAATAATAATAATAATTGCAGCTTCCAAGACAATATTTCTGTATACAAATTGCAACTTTTTCTGATCTGGATATCTCGAAACCAAAACAAATTTATTTCTCGATGAAGTTGTTTAAATTATTTAAGAAGTCATTTAAGTTTACAATCTTTTTTATTAAAAAATATACGATCACCTTTATTGTTAACTTTTGATATTTATATTTTGAATTTTATGTTCATATTTTTTCCTACGGGATGTTTGTATTACGGATTGATAATTGATAATATGATTATATATATTTGCTTGAAAATATGATTTAAAAAAAAGCACGCATGTCATTTTCAAATGTGAAACACCTTATTAATATTAGAACATATATTATCTCTATATACGATACCAACTTTGAATTTAAGAAAAATTCTAATTTTGTTGTTACGTTATTTAATAAATTAGATTAAATATTTGTGTAATATATAAATTAATTAAAAAAATAGTAGATATTGAATATTAAATAATACATTAAATAATTATCTTATATAAAATAATGCGCGGGCCAATAAAAAGACTCGTTTTATTCAAATAGTATATTCAGTGTCTTTTAAAGATAATCAACTATAGACAAAGCTCTGATTAAGAGTATTGCTATCGACATTATCACGTGAATTCTCTTCTCCTAATCATAAAATACAAACAAATAATCCAATGCCATAATCAAAATACGAAAACAACATAAAAATTTTAAAAACAAAACTACTAAAATACCGAAATGGTTTGCAAGAAATCCACATTATACTAAAAGTTTAGACAAACACATCAGGCATTTTCAAAAAACATAAAACATAAACAAAAACATTGACTCCACTACACATATGATCAACGAACAGGGGTGCTAACTTCTAAATTTTGTATGCAAGCTAACTTCGTATTATCAAGCTTTGTATTTTTTAAAAATGGACTTAAGCGGTTGAAGTTGGAACGCACAAATTGTAATAAAAGAAGCACAAACATCTTTTTTTGAGTGCATAGGGTATTCTTGTGGACATAGCTTATTATTCTTTCTTATTCGACAATATCGATATGTTATGCTTCTTAACTAATGTAATGATAAAACGAATAAAGACATTACCTGATTTCTTGTACAATGCTGGAAAGTACTCCGCTAACAACTCCAAAGAAAGTGTAGAAGGAAGCTGCTATCTTCTTCCGTGTTTGGACCAAGTTAAGAAGACAACAAAACATGTGATTACTTCCTAATGTGACTGTTATCATCTCCCCTCCACTCACCCAGTAAAAGACATTCTGTCAATTCTATTAATTGGTACAACAAAATGAACTCAAAAAGCAAGCACAAAAGAATACTATACTCTGAGAAGGAAATTAAAATAAAAGGTTAAAATAACAAAAGGAATAGGAAAATCTAAAACCAAACCACTAGCTACTACTGTTGTGACCGGAAACTATACGATTTTTTTCAGAAGGTTATATATATTTGTTTGCAATCAAATGAACTATAACCACCATGAAATGAAAATTCTCACGGTCACCGGCTACATCGAAAAGGTTTGTCAAGTATCACAAATTGTGCAAATGGAGGTCAAATGGTTAATGGATTTTGGGAGATGGAAATGTGTTTCATCTACATAGTTTACATACCTGAGGTTTATGATGGTTCTACATTGACCCACCATCGTCACATAGTTCACTTCCTCGATCAACCCCTATACTGAGACAAACGGCAATGCAGGTGGAAATGGAGATAATGAGAGTGCTGCTACGAAAGGAAAGGGAAACCTTATTGGAGGAGGAGGCATATCGACTCAAAGGGGCTGCAGAGTAATCGGTGGAGGAGAAGACGAAGAGAGAAAACTTCATTTTACTCACAGAGCAAAAAGAGAGAAAGGATGAGAAATTATTATCTTCAATATATCGCGAGAAAAGGTAAATTGACTATATTACCCCTCTATATATCATGAGTAAATGCATCTTTCCTACTCAAATTGATAGATAGGAGAATTATCCCGATTTCATTCTTTGTGTTATTTCATGGTTGTTTGTTTGGCTTTGTCATTAGTACGTTGCTAGTGGTAGCTTGGTGACTTTCTATAGTCTGTCCGACCAACCTCCTGTCACGAAGGTAGATACATATATACGCTATCACAGTTCCGGAAAAAAATAAAGAGAGAAATAGGATGCTGGTGTGCAAATTGTAATGCTTAACATCTTCTTTGGCATAAGAATAATAATAATAATAATAATAATATACAGTAATATTAATTAAAAAGACAAGTGTCATTAAGTAATTTCTTGTTCCTAGATAACATCATACTATCTTTACACTCATACACTAATATCACAAACATGTATAATTATGGATTTATCTTTTTCTACATTACAACATCATAAAACTTTACATGCCCACTCTAACTGAAGGAACTCCTTTGAATCCATCCTAGCATGATCTTCAATGGGATAAAGATATATAGAAAGTGATAAAGATTACCAATAATCTCCACAAGAGCATAACCCATCACAAAAATGGTGAAACCTCCTTGTATCACGAATAATAATCACACGCTTTTCAACAAGTGATACAAACTTCGCCATGTTATGGCAATCGCCACATATCCTAAGGTTCTTTGTGATTATAAGAGGAATATTCTCATTGCACACCATAAGACCAAACACAATCGCCAACTTTTCACTGTGCTTTCTGACCAAATCTCCTTTAACTTCTTCCTCTACATCATGAAGAACAAACTCTGTATTCGCTACATATCCAGCCTTTTCAATTTTCTTCATAACTTCATCTAATTTAGCATATATATGATCACCTTCAGGGTGTGCTTGATCACTCGCGATAAACTTATGAATCTTATTGCCATGTTCAATAAAACTGCATCCAGTGGTTTGTACAAGACCTTGCTGCTTCATTAGAACCCTAACTTTTGAAAATTCGATCCAACGACCAGCTTTAGAGTAAATACTTGATAGCATAATATAGTTTCTAGGGTCTGAGGGGTTTAGATTAATCAGTTTTCCTGCAACTTCCTCACCAAGCTCTGTGTCTCCATAAACCTTACAACCATTCAGCAGTGCTCCCCAAACACCCGAGTTAGGCTCCATTGGCATGCTATCGATTAAAACACGTGCATCTTTCAAACGCCCTGACCGACCATAAAGATCCACCATACACGAGTAATGATCCAACCTTGGTTCAACTCGATAAACACTAGACATAATCTTGAAAAATCTTTTTCCCTCGTTTACAAGTCCCGAATGGCTACAAGCACTCAACAAATGAGTGAAGGTAACATGATCTGGTTCAAGGCCTTTCTGAACCATGAGCTCAAAATGCTCAATAGCTTGTGAGCCATAGCCATGGATAGCATATGCAGCAAGCATGGCAGTCCAGGCAATCATATCTGGTTCGTTCATTTCTTGAAAGATTTCATGTGAAGCCGTTAATCTTCCAGATTTTGCATAAACACTTATTAAAGCAGTCATGATGGGAATATTTTGGTCTAGACCAGAGCACAAAATGTTACAATGAAATGCATCGACTACTTTCCCAACGCCCATATCAGCACAACCCCGAAGTATTGTCACAATTGTAGCTTGATCAGGGAAAATCTCGTCTCTCCGCATTAGATTGAAGTACAAAATGCTTTTCTCGAAAAGCCGGCTTTGAATATGAATATTAATGATTGAGTTCCATGACACCAAATTTGGTAAATTAATCATCTCAAACAACCTAGAAGCTGTACTCAAGTTGCCATATTTCCCATACATGTTAATAAGAGAATTCAAAACTTTTTTTTCAGATAATAAACCAGTTTTCACTGCAATGCAATGAATGTAACCTCCTTCCAAAGTACTACAAGCTGAAATCAAAGATATTAGGGTTATCTCATTGGGGTTCATCCCATCCTCATGTCTCATCCTATAAAATGCATTTAAGCTCAAACTTACGTTCCCCATTTGAGAAAATACTGAAATAATGGAGTTCCATGATACTAGATCTTTGTTAGGAATTTCGTCGAACAGGTTGTGTGCATCCTTAATAGATCCCAATCTGCCATACAGTGATACCAATCTGTCACCAATGAAGAAATCATTATAATTTAAGCATTTGACAATTCTTGAATGAATCAACTGGCAAATGGGTATCGAAGAACATAGGCCTATAGATCTTATTATTGACTCATGAAGTGAAGTTGAGCTATGTTGATCTTGGAAATCATACTGATTACCGAAAGGATAGCAAAATCGTTGGGTATCACTTAGATTATGAAGAAAACTAGTTTGAGATTTTAATAAGTGCCTTAAAGACAAGAACTTGAAGTAAGAACAAGGGAAGTGAGTTGAGGACAGCATCTCCCATTTTTCGGAAACTGGCGTCCACGTCTACTGTATATTTTGATGCTTATTTTACCCATAAAACGATAGAAACGAGAAATAAATAAGTAGTTTTTTTTAGCTTTTACGTTCCCTTTGATTCGCATAATATAAAAAAATGAAATTGTATTTTTAAAGAAATTGAGTTTCTTAAAAATGAGATTTTATCAGTCTTTTCATAGAATGAAATTTAATTCTATTTTAATTTTATTTTCTGTTTTGTTAGTAAATATGTCCAAAGAAGTGGAATAAGGTTGTATGGGGAAATGATACATGTAGTATATATATATATATATATATATATATATATATATGTATATACTAGCAGCGTACCCGTGCAATGCTGCGGCGGCAATAGTTTATGTTTTGTTCATGTCATTTTCAAGAATGTATATATGTTATTCGCGCGATTTAATTTCATGAAAAAGTTTTCAACATCTTCGTTTTTTCAAATTTTCTTATATTTGTAGCATCTATTTTTTTAATTTTAAAAATAAATTCTAAAGACATTAAAATAAGAACAAATATTTATATTTATGAAATAAAGATAGAAATATTAATAAGATTTTGAAAATAATATTGATGTAGTTGGATAATTATGTTTGTGTGAAAATGTGTGTTAGTGAAATAGTATATTTTAAATAAATAAAAAGTTAAAGGAAATTAAGAGAGTGAAATAGTTAAATATTGAGTGGATGATATTAATTTATATGAAAATAAGGGTGATTTGAAGGTTGTACATTGTGCATAAGTGTTTGAACTACTTAAATTTAAGTAGTCTTAAAATTTGAAGAGAGAGTAACATAAATGCATTATATAGTAGTAAGATAAGATATATATATATATATATATATATATATATATATATATATATATATATATATATATATATAGTCAAGGGATCATTTGCGAACACTATATTTCGTTCGCACGGTGCGAACAGCTCCAAACAAAAGCCTGCATTTTTTTTTCAAACTTGGTCAACTATTGTCGGCAAATAGTATGTGTATATATATTACTTTATTCACTTTTGAACAGCTATGCATATATTATTATTATTAGTATAGTATTATTATTTTATTATTATTATTATGTGTGTAAAGATGAGATGCAGTGTTTTTAGATAAAATGCAGTGATTTCATATTAGATGCAATATTTTTTAAACAACATGCATTTTTCTTAAATAAGAATCCATCGATTGATTCACGCATGATGAACTAGTTTAAAGAAAACTCCATGTTTTTAGATAAGATGTAATGATTTATAGTTGGATGCGGTGGTTTATAGAAAAGATGCAATGTTTATACTAGATGCAGTGTTTCTACCGTTGCGCACTGTTTCTATTAAAGGATCAAATAGAAACGGAAAAATTTTACGAACGCTGCGAACGATTTAGGATGGTTGGATTTATATTTTGGACGGTGGCGATGGATTTGTTGATTGTGGCGGTGGAACTCCTAATTAATTCATACATATCACTTGCAACAACAAAATAATAGTGTGGAGTTCAAAAATAATTAATGTAAATTTTAATTAGTTAAATAGTAAATATGGTGATGGAGTATTGTGTCATTTATTTTTTGATGTAATTAAAAAAATATTAGTTTAAAATATCTAATATAATAAAATAATTTAAGTGTGGAGATGGGATGTAATGTTTTTTACACAAGATGTAATAGTTTTAGAATAGATGTAATAATCCTTTTTAATGAGAAACCATTAATTTGAATATTCAACTAAGATGCAGTAATTTCAAGCCGGATGCAGTGTTTTTAAATAAGATGCAGTGATATTTTAAATGAGTAATCATCGACTCATTCATTCAAGATATAGTAGTTTTAACAAGATTGTATATTTTTTTAGATACAAGTCATCATCCAAAACACTACTCCACGTCATGGACTAAAACCCCACGATGTGCGAAAACCAACAAGATCCCATGCTATGCTTAACATCTCAACGTCATGCACCATTCTTGAATTTATTTCTATGTAACTAATTCTTCCATGTGTCAAGATATAATAAATTATTTAGCGCCGAGTCAAAATGAAATATTTTTAAGTAACATATAGTAATTTTAAAAATGTAAATAACTATGAAATATTAATGTTTTAAAATGAGATGAGATGCAGTGTTTTTAAACGAGATGCAGTATTCTTAGAAAAGATACAATGGTTTAAGACTACAATTACTTTTTTTTTAATGAAAAACCATTGACTGCTTCAATTAAGATGCATTAGTTTTAAGTGGATTTTATGTTTCTTTAGACGGGATGAAGTTATTTTAATCGAGATAAAATTATTATAAGGAATCGATGGGTTACACAGACGGCATCTCGTCTATAAATACAAAGTCCTCATAAAACTAGTGCATCTTGGTTAAGTATTCAATGGTTTAAAACAACTACATCTTGCCTAAACGTACCGTGTCTAGTGCAAATACGCTACATGTTGAGGATTCAATCGTTTCTTGTTTAAAAAATCCCTTCATCTAGTCTAAAATAACTGTATTCCGTCTACAAACATTATATCCAAAAACACTAATCTTCTCATTATATTACGTATTACACATAAATATAAGTTTAAAACATGCATATAATAACATAATAAAAAGGATAAATATAGGATGATTTAAAAAAGAGAATAAAAAAGAAACTTAAGAAACAATATATATGTATCTATTAGCAAATAGGAAATATCATGGTGGTGCAATATTGCAAATAAAGAAAATAAATACTAGCAAATAGGAGATAAATATGGTGGTGGAATTTTGCAAATAAAGGAAATAATACCGCCGCAAGAATTGACTAATTCTTTCCCATCGTCCGAAGTTTAGAATCTAAACACACAGTTCGTACGTTCGCATTTTAATTTCCGTTCGCAATCGATCCCCACCCTATATATATATATATATATATATATATATATATATATATATATATATATAGCTATACTACTATATAATACATTTAACACTCTCTCTCCTCCTATCTTAAAACTTCTTAAAATTCAACCAACAATCAATATCCACCCTTCTTTTATCTAAATTAATCTCACCCACTCAATTTTTAAATATTTCTCTCTCCTAATAAAATGTAACTTTTTATTTACTTAAAATATATTCCCACACTAACAGCATCTCTTACACAAACACAATATAATTTTCAAAATCTTATAACTTCTCTTTTTCTTATTTCATAAATATAAATCTTTTATTATTTTTTTAATGTTTCTTAGAATTTATTTTTAAAATTAATAAAATATTTGATACAAGTATATGAAAAATTGTAGAAAAAACGAACATGTTGCAGAAATTTTTTCCGTGATATTGAATTACGCGAATAACGTGTCATTAAATCATTGAAAACGACATGTTGCAAAACAGAAACTATTTACCGTCGCAGCATTGCGCGGGTACACTGCTCTCGTTGTTAGCGCGAGAACCGCGAGAACCAATCTAAGCCGTCCAATTCCCCCTCCTTCAATGTCATTGTCCACCCATGAATTCCTCACATGTACCCTGCCACACCCTATCCCTCCACGCTCTCAATCCATGATACTTCCTATATTCAAGGAACGACTGAGATTGGTTCTCGCGGTAACAACGGTTCTCGCATGAACTTTTGTCTATATATAAATAAATATATATATATATATATATATATATATATATATATATATATATATATATATAGGGGAGGGTTCCATTGAGAACCGATTTTAGTGCGAGAACCGCGAGAACCAATCTTAGCCGTTGATTTGATAAGTGGAATTCATGGATGGAGAGTGTGGGGGAATCAAGTGTGGCAGGGTGTATGTGTGTAATTCATGGGTGGGCAATAACATTGAAAGAGGGGGAATTGGACGGCTCAGATTGGTTCTCGCAGTTCTCGCACTTAAAATGGTTCTCAATGGAACTTCTTCCTATATATATATATATATATATGAATATATATATATATATATATATATATATAGGGGAGGGTTCCATCGAGAACCAAAAAAAATGCGAGAACTGCGAGAACTGATCCCCATCTTTTTAAAACTAAAATATCTACCAAACGGAAAGATATTAAATTATGAAAATTATACCAAATTAACGACAAAATTATGCTCTTTAATATGACATCTATATTGCTATATTTTTTTCAACAAAAAAAATTCGTTACATATATGTAACATACCTTATAGTACTGATTACAAATATGTTAAGTACTGATTACATATATGTAACATACCTTATAGTGATAGAAAAAAAACCCGGCAAAAACGAATTTTTTTTGTTGAAAAAAAATATAGCAATATGAATGTCATGTTAAAGAGCATATTTGATATAATTTTCATAATTTAATATCTTGGCGTTTGTTAGATATTTTACGGTTTCGGTTCTCGCAGGTCTCGCATTTTTTTTTGGTTCTCGATGGAACCCTCCCCTATATATATATATATATATATATATATATATATATATATATATATATATATATATATACTAGCATTGTACCCGCGCAATGCTGCGGAGGCGAATAGTTTGTACCCGATAACATACCATTTTTTATATAATATATGAGTATGATAAAATAATTTTTACTCGGTAATGTGTCATTTTATTTTTTTTTCTTTTTTTCATAAACTATTTTCTTTTTTAAACATATTTTTAAAAAATAATCAAACAACTTTTTCTAATTTAGAAAGTTTTTATTTTTCATTTCATTTTTTTATTTTTTATAAACTATTTTTTTAAACATATTTAAAAAAACAACCAAACAATTTTTTCTTAATTTAAAAAATGTGTAATTATATAATAATTTTATTGGTGAGTGTGTAAGTTGGAGAGAGAGATGAATGTTATTTTTTATTTGTAATTTAAAAAGTGTGTAATTATATAATAATGTTTATTGGTGTGTGTGTATGTGTGTAAAGTAGGAGAGAGATGAAGGTTATTTTTAGGGGTATAAAAGTAATTTCAAAACACTTAATTTTAAGATATTAAGTAAAATAGGAGAGAGAGTGTTAAATGTATTATATAGTAATATATATATATATATATATATATATATATATATATATATTGTTAGGATCAAGGGAGAACCCTCTTAAATAGAGAACAGAGAGAACACTTTTGAAACTTTGATTTCATTGATCAGATGGTTCAAAAATTGTCACAATTTATTTAGGCATTTGATTCCATTGATCATAGGATTTAAAATATGTCACGTTATTTTGATAATATGTTCGAATATAATCCTGATGCATCGATGCATACAAAAGTGTTATTTGATGCATCAATGCATACAAAATTTTAAATTGTTAATAATTATATAAATAATTTTGATTTTAAGATTTAAGATGTAAAGTTGACTTTTGGGTATCTATGGGTGAACATGAACGTAAATAAGAAATACTAAATTACAAGTTTACACTTGTTCTCTCTGTTATCTATTTAAAAGGGTTCTCCCTTGATCCTCACCCTATATATATATACTAGCAATATACCCGCGTAATGCTGCGGCGGCAATGGTTTATGTTTTCTTATATGCCATTTTCAAAAATGTAATGATATGTCATTCACACGATTTAATGTCATGAAATTTTTTCAAGTAACATTCCGTTTTTTTCAAATTTTTTATATTTGTATCAACTATTTTTTTTTCATAAACTATTTTCTTTTTTTAAATAAATTTTTAAACATATAATCAAACAACCTTTTTTTTAATTTAGAAAGTTTTTCTTTTTTATTTCATTTTTTTATAAACCATTTTTTTATAAAAATATAATAACTTTTTTCTTAATTTAGGAAATATGTAATTATATAATAATGTTTATTGGTGAGTGTGTAAAGTAGGAGAGAGAGATTGAGGTTATTTTTTATTTATAATTTAAAAAATGTTTATTGGTGAGTGTGTAAAGTAGGAGAGTGATTAATATTATTTGAGGGGTATATTAGGAAGTTTATTGGTGAGTGTGTAAAGTAGGAGAGAGATGGGGGTTATTTTTTATTTGTAATTTAGAAAATATGTAATTATATAATAATATTTATTGATAAGTGTGTAAAGTAGGAGAGAGATGGAGGTTATTTGAGGGGTATAAATAATGTTTATTGATGAGTGTGTAAAGTATGGTAGAGATGGAGGTTATTTTTTATTTGTAATTTAGAAATTGTGTAATTATATAATAATGTTTATTGGTGAGTGTGTAAAGTAGGAGAGAGATGGAGGTTATTTGAGGGGTATAATAGTCTTTTCAAGTTACTGAAATTTTAAGAGATTAAGAAAAATGTGTAAATATATTATATAGTAGTGTATATATATATATATATATATATATATATATATATATGAGTTAATTACAAAGATGGTCCCTGTGGTTTGCGCTAAATTTCACATTTAGTCCTTTAAAATCGAAAATTACACTGGTAGTCCTTATGGTTAACGTTTTGTTTCACTTTCGGTCCTTTAGCTTAACTTCTGTTAACTTTGACCGTTAGTCAAAGGGTATTTTGGTCTATTCTGATCTTATCCTTGTTACCAAACATATGTCACATATTATTGTTATTACCAAACACTCATTCCCTTAAGCTTATTGCCAAACACCTATTTTCCTCTCACTTATATCACCTCTCTCTCTCTCTCTCTCATCTCCCTATTCTCCATCCTTCAAGTTTCTCTCTCTATGCTTTAGTCTTAACAGCCACCATCCGGAACCCTTAGACTGTCGGCGCCACCACCGCCACCCGTACGATCGCCGGTCACCACCAACGCTCCACCACCTCCGTAGAGCTCTCTCTCTCTGTCTCTCTCTCTCTTTAATTAACACTAGCCGCCGCCTTATTCTCTCTCTTCTCTCTACCCTGGCCACCACCACCCTCTTGATTGCCGGCAACCACCACCGCATGACCACCCCATTGCCAAAGCAACTCGGATAAGCATCGGCGCCGCCGCAGATCTTATTCCGGTTTAGGGTTTTCATTTCCGGATAAGCATCGGCGCCGCCACAGATCTCCGCAGATCTCATATGATTGTGTGTTTATTTCCGATTTAGGGTTTTTACTAGGTGTTTAATCGAGTTATTACGACCAAGATCTTCTCATCTTCCTCATCCTTTTCTTTTCTTTTTTTAATGATCTGTCCCAGATCTGATTTCCAGATCTGATTTCTACATCGAATGTGCAACTGTTGTTTGTTCCAGATCTGAGTGTTGTTTGACCATATGGAAGGTGAATCGAGTTCTTTTTTCCGATTTAGGGTTTTTACCATATCTGGGGGAATCCTTTGTTCATGATGTGTTCAGATCTAGGTTGTGTTCTTGGTAAGCAATAAGAACATAAACCCTAAAAAAACAACGATGAACATCAAGAATATCAAAGAATAATGCTGAAAAATAATTAAAAATAAAAATTAAATTTTATAAATGCAAACCACATAATAAAATTTACTTAACATTATTAATTATAACGTGTTAGTCTTTTTTTATGACAGGAGCTAAGTATTGTTTAAATAATACAAGTTTGTATTTTATTTTACTAAATAATACATTTAGTATAATTAATTGTAATTAGAAAGTTAAATTAGAAAAAAGGATAGGAAAGAGGCATTAGACTGTTTGGTAACAAGGATAAGATGGAAAAAGACGAAAATACCCTTTGACTAACGGTCAACTTTAACACCAGTTAGTCTAAAGAATCGAAAGTGAAACAAAACGTTAACCATAAGGACTACCAGTGTAATTTTCGATTTTAAAGGACTAAATGTGAAATTTAGCGTAAACCACAGGGACCATCTTTGTAATTAACTCTCTCTCTCTCTATATATATATATATATATATATATATAGTATATATATATATATATATATATATACTAGTAAAGTACCCGCGCAATGCGGCGACGGCTACAAATAAAAAGGGATGGTGGCCGTTTGTCGTGATCGTTTGCGATAGATAAGATGTAGGAGGCAATGATCATTTTCAAATCTAAAATTACATTAAAAGTAAAATATTTCAATATTAACTAAAATTACAATCAAATAAACTCAAACTACATTAGAGCACTAATAAAAAGAAATAGACTTGGTGAGGCTAAGGTAAGTAGATGCCGATCCGGATGAAAACAAATACTAGCTATTTAAAAGTAGGAAAAATAAATATCAACGCTGCCAAGTCTATCCGCAAGGTCAATAATTGATTCAAAGTTATCGTCAATTAGCAAAAATGTTTTTTCCAATAAAGTCGAAGGGGGCACAAAAAGACAAATACGTAAATTTGCTGAACCTCCAACACATGAACTTAAAAAAATCTAAAATATTCCAGCCAGTAATATCAAGATTCTCAAGTCTATACATCTTTCCACCTTAAAAATGAGGGAACAAAATTTTCTTAACATTACCACAATGATAGCAATTCACAGTGATAACTTGACGAGCCGCGAAAATTATCTGTGGAAGATTTATTAGGTCAATATATTACCTAAACAATAACATAGATTAATTCTAATTAATTGTAGGAAAGTTAATTGTGACAGACATAACCACGACTCTATCCCTCTAACACGCAAGCTTTTTGATAATTCGAAAATAAAATAATAAAACCAAATTTAATTTGTATATGGAACAAACTCTTAAAAAATTGAATCATCTAAATCCAAATGTAAAAAAATACTTATTCTAAAGGGTCAATATAACATTTTTACATGTTAAAACAAAGTATTAAAAATCTAATTTTTCATTTTAGTATTTTACCCTAAAAATTAAACATTTGGGAATTTAGCTAGTTAGCAAAAACCGAATCGCTTTCTCTCCCGTATCTTGTTCTCCGCCGCTTCATGAACCACCGAACAATGGTTTCACGATCGATGATTGAACTCGACATTTGGCTGCTATATTACGTCCTACTTACCCGGCTTACCGTCGTATTGCAGCAAAAACCACAATCTTTGGTGACTTGGGGACTGATTTTGGGTGTTTTCGGTCGGGACTACACAGCCATACATGGGGCTTGTGCGACGGCTGCCATTCGAATTGGTGGTGGTGGTGTGGCTGTTGGGGGTGGCCTTAGGCCTCCTAACACCCCTGTGGATCCTAATAATTCGATTAATCAAACTTTGGGTGTCGATTTTGGGGGTTTTGTGGCTGTTAATCAACAACCGCCGACAACCCACGGTTTTTCTGCCACCTGTGACGATGGGGGCATGGAGATAAGCATGGTGATCGATTTCAGGTTAAGAACAGCTCTAATGAGTTTTTTTGTTGAATTCCCCTAAGATTCTTGCCCCATTGTTCATTCTACTCATTCGGTAAACCCTAACGGTGGTTCTCCGGCGTATTTGCCGGCTGGTCAGCCGCCGGTGGTGGGTGGTGGTGGTTGTGGGGGGGTGCTTCTAAGGTAGGGTGTGTGTTCTAAGAGCATCTCCAACCCAACACTCTATATTTGACACTCTATCTCTAAATTTTGTGGGCCCTTTCACTCTAAATAATCTTTCAACTTCAACCCAACTGGGTTCCATGTATTTTATTGTTATATTTTATTAAATACTTACTAAAATCTTACTTCTTTAATAAATGAGTAAAAATTCCGCCACATGTCTACTCCTCATCAACCCATTTTCTTATTTTCCCGCCTCTCTCTCTCTCCACTATTTTATTATCCCTACTATTTCTCTTTTCAGTTTTCACCCACTATCTATTCTCTCCATCTCTCACTGGAGTCTTACGAATAGCCACATCTATGCCCTAATTTCTCTTTTTCCCTATTTACATCGCCATTCAATTTCAGTAAATGTATTTGTCGGAAGGTATGTAACACAAATTTCAAGCTCCAGTAGTGATACAAGCTTCTTTGAAGTTTTCTTGATTGTGTTAATGATGTTATGTTACCTTTGATTCAGAATGTGATTGTGATTTTGATTCTGATTATGCTTCGTAGTTTTGTATCTCTAATCCACATGATTGTGTTTCCAGCTTCAAGAGTCGTGTTTCTCTTGTATTTCAACTGATAATTTGAATCGGGACTTAGTCGATCTTTATGTGGATGGTGCTAACAGATACAAATTTACAATACTTTGCCGAATTTGAGACAGATGTTTGGAGAAGCTTTGCTCTTTCTTCTGATATTGATGTTTGGATATATTGATTCTCAACGTTGATTTAATACATTTTCTTTCTTGGTTCATAAGGTAGTCTGTAGGTTAATAGAGCCTTTTTTGGTTCCCTTTTCGATAATGAAATTTATAAGTTTCAATTTGCTTATTAGATGATGAGTGTATGATATTATTTTTGTTAAAAACATCATGATTTTGACTGCATGAAAGCTATTTGAGAAAATGTTTGACATACCATTGCAACATAAGTATGTGAAATATACATGTACTTGGTGTATATCATTTCCCAATTTAATGATACAAACAAAACTTTAGTCTGATTACGTTTACCGCAAACCCGAGAACCAACAAGCTACCAATTAAGAAAAAGAAGCAGAAAACCAAAAAACCACTCTACATTTCGCTCACAATTGTTTTTCAAGTCCATTCTCATAGTATTTTCACTCAATCAGAAGCATAAATAGGGAGATAAAGTTTGTTTACTATTGAAAAAAGCAAAGATGAGTTCATATATATATCTATAGTGCTTCTTAGTAGGAAAGGATGTCACTGTCATATCTGATTATGTTTAGCATTTTTATGCAACTCTTTTAGGTAGAATGGATGGGTAGAAGCAAATGCTTTTGATGTGGAATGGAATTCAATGATCAAGATATGATTATTTTAGCCTACTTAGAATGGTTTGACAAAGTTAATGATTAGCAATGGTTTTTGATGATCAAGATTGTATTAGAAACTCTGTTTTGTTCTTGAGGACTGGTTTTAGTTTGCTTGGAGTATATTGACAAAGTTCTTGTAAATAGTAAAGGATTTTAATGATCATGATTGATTGTTTCGGGAACTGTTTTGTTATAAAGGATTGGTTTTACTTTGCTTTGGACCGGATGTGTTAGTAAGCTGACAGCCAACAACTTGGTGCATAAGTTTGGTTCCGGTTCTTATCGAGTAGATCTGCCACTTAATATTCTGGAGGAAGGAATAAAATTAATGACACTGCTTTCTGGAAATAAATTCGAAGAGGGCTCCACTATCTCAGAAGTTAGAGGATGCTTATTCTACTTGCTCCATCTACACAGGGTTTTGGGTTTTTAGTCTGTAAATTTAGCATTGGTTATCATTAATTTGTATTTACAACTTTGTTTGTTTGGTGTTCTTTTTACCTTGAAGTCTCAACCTTTGAGATACATACTAAATTAGTTGTTTTGAAAAAAAAAACGTAAATGGTTTTTTCATTTGCCAACTATGATGTATTGTGTCTAATACCATCATTGAACATATATCATTGTTCAGTCCTTATGGGTATTCACTATAATGAATCAATAATGATATTTTAGGAAAATTTACCATTTAGTTGGATATACATGTATTAACAATTTATCTTCTGAATTTTATTTTATAAATATAATATATGATGATTTCGCATGAGATAAAATCATATGATGAAAAACAAATTACTATTTTCAAGTTGATATATTCATCATTCAGAATTAGCTTAGTGTTTTGTATAATCGATGATAAACTATAATGATGATTGTTTATAGAGGGTTGAATAAAGAGGTTTCATTAAAGAGGTATATATAAATAAATGAGTTCACGTCCAATGTTTTATATAAAAAGGTTTTATTAAATTAATAAATTATAATAGTATTTTTCATTTATTTATTAGAAATGTTTCATATATTTTTTAAAGATTTTACTATTTATAAATTATATAAAACCGACCCGTGTTATACACGGGTCTCTAACCTAGTTAAAGATAAATTAATAGATAGGAGAAAAAATTAAATAGAAAGTAATTAAATTTAGTGGGTCTGATGGATAGAGTGTTGGTTTTGACACTTTAAATATAGAGTGTTGGTTCTCAACACTTCAAAATAGAGGGAGGGATAGAGTATGGGTTGGAATGGCCAAACACTTCAAAATGAGGGGATAGAGTGTAGGTTGGAGATGCTCTAAGGAGTCAGGTAGTTTTTTTACTCCTAAATTAGTTATACACACGTGTTTGTTTATTCAATACTGTAGAATTTAGATGCCTAGGGTTTTCTTCCTCTTTTGATAATTCTGTTCCACTTCGAATACAGGTTTTGTTCTTAAATTCATTAATCGTTATGCTAATAAGGAAATCATGAAACTTTAAGATGTGAATTGTTCGTTCCTGCATAATATGTTGAAATACTGAATCTTGCATGAGAAAATAGCTTCTTCCATTTGGCCGTTGCTAGAAAAGAGTTGGCTTTGGCGACAAATGAAGAAGTAATGTTCATAATAAACATGCTACAAAATCCATATTCTCAATAATAAACATATTTATGCGAGAACATGTAGCTTGTTATCGAACATGTAGCTTGTTATCTGAATGAGTCTGCTGGAATATTATATTATAAGGACGGGCTGAATCGTGTGAGCTGTCTAATTCAACAACAGGGGATTTAAAAGAAACTTTCATATTGGTCCTTTAGAAGGTGAAGAGAGTCATCTAAATCAATGGCCCTCTAAAGGTACTGACATTGTTATGCTTGTTTTTTTTTTCTTGAGCTCTGTTCTTACTATTTTTTTAAAAATTTCACAACCATTATCTTCTTGGAGATATGTAATGGAGAAGTACTACCAAAAGGTCTGGTAAGTGTTAAATATGTGAAGTTATCCTATATCTGTTTATTTACAATGTTATGCCTTAGATGCATCTCTAAATACCTTTGAGAATGTCTCCTTCCATTCAATTATAAGAGGTGTATAGTTTCACTTTTTATGTCAAACAGTACAAACTTATTCCTTTTAGCATCTGTATTTGTTCTTTTTGTGTGTGTGTGTGTTTTTTTTTTTTTTTTGGGAGGGGGGGGGTTCTTTTACTCTACTGGCAACCGACGGTGTTCCTGGCCTCCAGGAAATATAAGCTTTATCAGTGTTACTTTTATGGTAAGGAACTTTATCTCAATATTATAGACACTAACAATGCATTAGAATCTGATTGAAATTTTTTCTTGTTTCCTTTACCCATGGAAAAAGTAAGCTCAGGAAATTGTTAGCAGTGAAAGAGTACCTTGAAAATGAAGTTCATCTTCAGTGTCAGAATTTGTTGAAGAGATCCTTGAAGGTATCAATGCCTATAATTCAGGTATTCTTTTTGTTACCCAAAGTTTGGTTATCTGAATGAGTCAATGAACTTAGCCTAAATATATTCAAAAAATTTATATGTATTTCTATTGTCTAGAAGTTCTTTTTTGAACCTAAAGTTTTATGAGCTTTAAGAGTCATTATTTTATAAATTCGTGGAAGAATATGATTATTTTGAGGTGCCTACAAAAACTTGCATACTTTCTCACCAAATACTATTTTGATGATTTTGGTGGTAGATTTGATGGTTTTTGTAGATCTGTCGCTATTTTGAGGTCTAAGATCTATTTGGATTTTATTTTCCTTTTTTTTAATGCAACATTGGTGATTGAGAGTGAGATTGAGAGTGGTAGTTTTGAAAATGACAAATTGGTCAAAGATTTTAACAAACTAAAGACCACGCTACTTGCAACCATGCCTTAGAGATCATTTATCTGTGTGAATTTCAGTCTTAAAGAAAACATATGCACTACATTGCTTGGTAGCATGATCTTATTCACCATCTGAAAATTCAAAACCCATATCCAGAGGTCATCCTAAGTTTTATCATGCAGTATGATGCAAGTCGCATATATTAAACTACAGATAACATTGACAAAATCAAAGACCATAAGTAGTTGGCCTCAAATGTCAAATTGGTAGCTTATAATTAAGTTATTTAGGACATAGATGAATACTGCTAGCGAAATTAGTATTATAATTTATAAAGGCCCAAATGGCTTTAAAAAGGGAAGCAAGTTACAATTTTTAACCAGTGAATGCAACTAACTGGATTTGTGACCAATTTAAATATGGTTCAAACAATTGGTAACAAATCCACTTAGGTGTGTTTATTGGTAAAAAGTGAATATTTGACGCTCTTTTTAGCCATTTGCCCTATTATAAATTATAACACTCATGTCAATTGCATCAAAGTGTAAAACAATTGAAGTTTGTTGTGCCAATGATAAAGGCCTAAAGTGGAATATTCAGACCCTAACTATAATTATCTATCCAGATTTCAAATATGTGAAGAACTAAGTTTGAATCATGAAAATCTAAAGAGGGGACTTTGATTATCTATAAGTTGTTAGCAAAGCAAAAGGTTAGCATGATGAAAACCTAATCAACTTTACAATATCAGCATCACCATGGAAGCTATGAACAATTTCAAATTAGAAGTAGAACAAATATGATCACAGCAAACAACAACCAGGAAATATCACCAACTAAACCAAACTTAACCCTAGATCAACTAAAAAGTGTGGATAGAATTGAAACTTACAGGATCAAGAACATCAGGTTCGGGGCCATAGTCGGCAGTTAGAAGAAAATAACCAGCAGTGACAGTGGCAACCATCGTTGTTCTTCTAACCAATATATCAGTGTTGGGGTTCTTTTAATATTATCTTTTAATCATTTGATGTGTCTTAACAATATTAAAATATCTTTTAACTTCTTTTAAACTATATATTCTTCTGTCTTTTATTTTCTTGAAGACTAAGTATAACATTTATTTCAATTTTCTATCCACATTCATCAATTTGAATTTAAAATCGTCATGAATTTGGGTCTCCATTGCCAAACCCAAATTTGGGTGACATGGGGTAGGTGAGAGAACTGTTGTATGGGGGAACTTAAAATATATGGGAATTTGGGTCTCCATTGCCAAACCCAAACACATGCCTCAACTTCTGCTATTTGCTATCACTTAAAACATATGGGAAGTTAACAGAATTGTTGTATGGGGGCATGGAAGTTAACTGAGACATGCATGTTGTAGTTGATTTCAAAATTGTTTATTCAACTGTCAATTTTCTGATCTGTTTTCATGATAAAACTTAATAAATACTTGGTATTTTTATCTGATGTTATTTGTTTTGGGTATTGGCTTGATTTCTTATAATTTACCTTAATAAAACTTAATAAATACTTGGTATCTTTATCTTTATTACTTGTTCTTATTCTCAATATTAACTGTCTAAATGTATATATGTCTACACTTGGTGTCTATTATTACAAATATTTATACATTACAACTTTTGTCTATGAAAAAGCATATGACAATATAAATTAAGAAGAACACTCAAGACATAAGCCAAACTGTTCTTATATTTGTTGTTGAATTTAAATATGGCATGTAACATAGAGCAATCAAGTTATCCATTGTTGATAATTTCTCCTATTTCAACCATTTCTACAAAGTTTATAGTATCTTCCAGTTACCATTGCTCCAGGTAACATGCAGCAGCCGTGCTTATGGCTGGCACAAGTCTTGATCTTAGTTTTTTTTGGCTTTTTCTTTAAAAACATTATTTTCACTCATGGTTGAAACTTAATATAATGGGACCACATTTTTTCATATTTTTTACTTCTTTGTGTTGTTTACGTAGGATACATGGGACGCTGATAAAATAATTCACTATATTTCTGAACAGGTCGTTTTATAATAGGCTATAATGTTAGATTAACACTATAATTTTATCTGTTTTTATAGAAGATAGGATATGATTACAGCAAGTAAACACATAATTATAATATTTTGCAGTGCTTTCTGATTTGTTATTACTGTAAAATTTACCTCATTTTGGTTGACAAGATCGACCTTCATTTCAGTGTCCATAGATGGAGGAGTGTTGGCATTGATTGCAATGATTTCTAAGCTCCTATTCTCATGCTGCAAATTGTTAATATGGTTAGTCTAATTAAACTGTTATTGTTGAATGATAATTGATTAATTGGTCATTGTTTGAGTCTAACTGCCTAATTGTGTGAATATACAGTTGCTTAGAAGGGTTGCTGATTTAGCACGAGAGATGAAGACAAGATAAGAATAGTAAGCACCTTCAACATTCATACTGATTGTACACCTATTAAACACCTATTTGGTTCATATATATATATATATATATTCAAAAATTGATATCACGGTTCGTTAGGCTGTCCATATAAAGAAAACAATTTGAAGGATTTTTTAGGTTCATTATATAATGAAAACAGGTTATTTCAAACTAAGGTAAATAAGCTTATTTCAAAATCGACGGCATGATGGTGTGATCTCAAAAAGAAGATATATCATAAATCAGAACATTAATAAGAACATTAATCAGAACATTGAGTATTTCAGAAAGCAGAACATTAATAAAGTTATATAATGTAAACTTTACCTCATCTTGGCCACCAAAATCGACATTCATTATTATGCTCATAGTTTATTGCTTGATATACAGGATATTGGGTGGAGAAGAATGGGTTGCACAGTGGAACCCTTATTAAGTATATATAGTGGTTTTTTTATAATCATTCCTGTTATTTTGCAATCTTCTATTGATTTCCTGTGATTGTGTAAATTTTTATTGCCTTTTTAATAGGAAAAGCTTCCAGCAAAGAGATATAGTCGTAGGTTTGATGTAATCTTTCATTGCCTTGTATTATAGGCGTAGGTTTGATTTCCAGCAGAAAGAGATATATAGTATATATTTTACAATCTCTTATTTATTTAAATTTGTCATTGCCTTGTATTGTTTTTATTATTTGAATCAATTTATTTTTGGTATTTGAATCATTTGTTTAATGATCCAGCTCCATGTGAGTTGTTATTTTTGAATCAATTGTTCAATGATCGTGAGCTGTTATTTGGTCCTATTTTTTTGCCAAAGGCTTTTTGTTTGTTTGAGTTAAGGGCATAATAGTAATTTTAAGTGACAGTTTTAAGCAAAAAAGCTTAAATGCTTTATATAATATAGTAAAGATATCTTCGTAAATCATGAAGCAGAAGCACTAGTTTAATATATTATATATACACATATTAGTTGATTTTTACTCATAAAGGTTAACTAATAACAAAAAAGCTAAACGGTTTAAAGTTAACAGTAAAAAAACTTGAAATCGTAAGTAGACATGCATACATTTTTGACACTAGCATATGATTAAAAAATAAGAGTTCGTTGACTTCTTTTTTACAAACAATAATCATTAACCATATCACTAACGATAATATTTCAATAACTAACCATATCACAAAATATAATAATTCATAACCAACCATATTACAAATACAAAATCACAAACCAATCGGTTTCGGTTCTAAGACCGAATTACCCGATAACCGGTGGAACCGGAACCGAAAGAACCGAAAACCGAAAATGAGATTTTAAGAGAACCGATAACCGGACCGAATATTCCGGTTCCGGTTCCGGTTCGGTTTTTCGGTCTAAAAGCTCATCCCTACATGCAGCTAACATCACCTAACATACCACTTAATGAAGGGTATTAAGGTCATTTGAGTGTTTAATGATTTAAATGATATGCAAGAGCAACATCACCTAACTTAGATGATGTTAGGTGCATGTATCATTTCTCCAAGATTGTATAAATGACTAAAATGCTTTTTATTTATTTTATATAAAACAACTTTATTATTACGCACATAAACGCACAAACACGTATATATACAGAACGGCTATTTATCAAATAACGCTTATTATGATAAGTAGCAACGATTCTTCCATTTGATTTGTAATACTAGTTGTACCTTCATTAGGAAGGGAATTAATTATAAATTCATGGATTTGGTCTAATACTATATATGTAATGGGCTAAGAAATCTGTAATGGTGGCGGTGCCGCAACCAATGGAGTCAATGGTAGCGCAAGCCGGGGGCGATCAGTGCGCGGTGGGCCATGTCCAATATTATCAGTAGAGACAGGAGGCGGAGACGTTGACCAATGGCGGCAGTGTTAAGTGGTGGTGTGCCGTGATGGACATCAACGGTTGGTGTTCATAACACTGTCGACCTGTGATGATCAATGGTGGTGGTGGCGGCAGGTGTCGACCTTGGTGCCAGCAAAGACCGTGGTGGTGAATGGACGGACCTAAGAGTAATGGAGGGGGGTCACGGGACACCGGTCTTTTGACGGTTCGTAGTGTTAATTTTTGATTTTTTGAGACGATGCTACGGGTAAATTTTCAGGGTGCTACTGGTGATGTCACAAAAATCAAAGGAAAAATGAAACTTTTTTAAAAAAAATGATAAGAAATAGTTTAATCTTTCAATTTATACCTTTAAAATACTTTAGTTTACCTTTAAAATAGCCTATTAGTTAACATGGCTTCATATAAATTGTGTTTTGTTTTAAATTTTGGCCCTAAAATAACAGAACAACAGCCAAAACGTGGTTAATCCGACCCGATTAACCGGAAAACCGAAAAAAACCCGAACCAGATCCGCTATTTAATTTTATTTTATTTTTTCGTATTATATGGTGCTACCGGTCAAAAAAATTCCTGGGTCCACCCCTGTGGTGGTGGTAGTCAGTGGCCAACGACATTTGTTGACCGTGGCAGTAGTGGTGAGCAGGGGGTGGGAAATTGGTACAGATGGTGCACGGTGGCTACTAGGGTTGGTGACTTGGTGGTGGTGACCGGTGGCGGCAGTGGTCGGAAGTGGTGGGAACCATTGCGGGCAGTGGTCAGCAGCTGTGGTGGTGACCCGCGGCAGGCACCTGTTAACAGAAGGCGGTGGTGATGGCGATTGGTGGGCCGATTAGGACGTCCGGTATAATTTTTTTTTTTTTACCAAGTTTCTTCAAGGAATGGAATGTGAACCCATCTCTCTATGTCAAGAAAAGATCATTTAAAGAATGTCTAAATTCTTTGGAACGAAATTCCAACAATATAGTAGAGGAATATCATTCCAATTCATAGGAAGTCCTTGGAATTTGTGCGATATTAACAGCACCTTAGTGTTTAGCATGGGTTGAGTAACAAACTATCGTAAGTAATCGAACTGTCCAAACCAAAGTTAAGTGGTAGGTTTAAGAAGTGGATTGTTTTCAAACATAAACTGTAAATTGAAGTACTGAACCATTAAAGTCAGTCATACATAAACCAAAACAAACGGTTTAACACTACACTTCAAAAACCGGCCATTAACTTCTGTATAGACAGTTTCGTTTCGAGGGTTTCATGTATAAAGCAGAAAGTTCGTATGCTTTTTAAACAAATGAAAATGAATGGGATTTTATGTTCATTTAATTGAATGAATAAACATGATCAGAAGAGTAAACATGATGAATCAACAATGTAGAAGACGATTTGTTGAAACACGATTTCGTTTCACAATTTACAAAGTAATACCGTAACATCAATACATAATCAGACGAGAGCACAGAACAACTGAGCAAAAAAGGAAACGAAAAGCAAAAAATCAAGAAAGTAATGTGAAGAATCTGGAATGTGTCACATGCTACATGAAGATGATAGAGTGAACAGACGAAGCGATGCTTTGTAATTGTTAATGAAAATGAATACAAACCTGTAGATACACGATCCATATGTTCTGATTTTGATTCAAACTTCAATGGCCGATACTTGAATTCACTGATATCGATCTTCCCATTGATGTTGATTTTGATGCAAGTAGTAATCGATTTTGTTCTATGAGTGTGATTCTGAGTGATTGTATGAAAGGGAGTTGTGGAAGATTGTTGAGAGAGACGAATGCCAGATTCGTTCAAATCCAAAACCCTATTTTACGGAGTTTGTTACAACTTTTAATTTTTCCTATTAAGTTATTTTTTTAATTTTAAAAAGAAGATTTACTGTCTTCATGTTCTTCCGAAGGTGCGAGTCTTTGGATGCTGTGATATACGTGATCTAAACGGTGTTACTGGTGGCTGTTTTCGAAAAAACCCATGGACAAATGGACTATATATCTAGCATGGGGAGTGTTCATGCGAGAACCGTTGTTAGTGCGAGAACCGCGATAACCAATCTCAGCCGTTCCTTGGATATGAGAAGTATCATGGATGGAGAGCGTGGAGGGATAGAGTGTGGCAGGGTGCATGTGAGGAATTCATGGGTGGGCAATGACATTGAATGAGGGGGGAATGTGATGGCTTAGATTGGTTCTCGCGCTAACAATGGTTTTCGCATGAACTTTTATCTATCTAGCATAACCAGATATAAAACTTTGTGGATAAGAAGAGAAAAAAATGATTAATCATAATTAGGGATATAAATGAGCCGAGTTACTACTCGAGATCGAATCGTTAAAAGCTTCATACGAATCGAGCCTAAACTAGCTCGAACTCGAGCCTAGATTAAAGCTCATTTAGAAACATGGGTGTTGCTTGTTGTTTTGTTCGGGACTGTTCTAAGACTATTAGTTAGCACCAATGAAATATATATTTAAATTACATAACATAAGTACTTAAATAGTAAATTAGTGTGATCTTATTAATTTTTACAAGCTATGTGTGCAAAATCTTTTTATTTAACAAGAAATAAACGATTTTAAAAGAAAGCATTAATTAGACAAACATATCAATCAAACATGTTTAAAGATTACATTCAAATAAATATAATAAGAGTTCATTTTCAAAATGTTCCTTTAACTTTACTGTTTCTTTCGATTTGGTCATCTAAGTATAAAACTGACCAAAATGATACTTTAACTACCACTTTGTCACCAACTTGGTCCAAATTAACAATGGACGTTATCCTTCCACATTAAATCTGCCCACGTGAGTTGCACACGAGGGATTTTAAGTCATTTTACCCTCTCCTTCTTCCTTACGCGCTTAAATAAACTACCCTTTTTACTTTCTTTTCTCATTTATATTGAAGAACACGAAGAGGAGAGCAGTGTGGTTCCATTCGATTTTGCAAGATTAAGCTATATGTTTTGTTCTTGTGGTAAACTAGCTATGATCTTCACTTCATGTACCTCTTAAAATCCCAGTAGAAGGTTTTTTTCATGTCCTCATAAGGTACTTATTTTCTGTTTTGTTGACCTAAATTCAATGTTAGAACACAAAAATTAGATGTTTAAAGTTAGTTTTTATTCCATTTCAGGATTCAAGAAGTAGGTTTCTTGGTTGGTTGGACCCTGTCACGTGTGCAAGATCAACTATGATCATTCCTGGGTTGCTACGGTCAAAGAATGAACTTGAAATACAATTAAAGGAAAAGGAAGCATTTTGTTGGAAGTTAAAGTTTTATTTACTAGTTAGTTGGATAGTCTTCTTTATTATTGCAATTTCCTATATGTAATTTTGATTAATGGTCAAAGATTGGATTTTTTTAGTGAATTTTGGTAGTTGAAGTTAGTAAGGAACAAGTATTAATGTAAGGACTATTTTTTTTTAGTTTTGGGTTGTTGCAATTGAATGAACATGTATTTATGGATGAAATTAGTGGTTTGGTGGTGTATTTGATAGCATATTAAATGTTCATCTGTTTATATGAGATGGTGTGGGTTCTTGTGTTTGTCACAACAACACACAGAATACAAAATGATGAATGAGAACAATCCCTCTTCTTTTTACATTCAGTTTCAGAAACATGTTGGTAAGCTTGGCAGATTGGTAAGTGTCTAATGTAAATTGTGTTACTATTGTTAGTTTATTTGTAAGTTCGTGACCATCAATTTTTTATTTTAATAACAGACTATCCCTGCTGAGTTTGTAAGGATGCACGAGCTAGAAAACAATCGTGCTGTTTTTCTTAGGATGGATAACATTGAGCATGTGATGGAAATGAGGCTCTATGATGATGCAAGGAGGCCTTACAATTTCCTCGATCATCTGACCATCAAAAGGTGACTCTGAGTATTTCAAACAATCACACAAGCTTGCATACAAGAAGTGGTTGAAGTTTCAACTTATTCGTCGACATGGATTTTCATCATGTGCTTCAACGGTTGGAGTTTCCATTTGGGTTGGTTCAATACTTGGGCCATAATTGCAATTGGTATCAATATGGATTGTTTCAATATGGGTTGCACACTTGATTGACTAGTTTGAACATGGGTTCTTTCAGTTGGTTCATCATTGTTTACCCATTCTAACAAAAGCCTCCTACTGTTTTGGGGTCGAGTTTCAATTGAGTCAATTTCTTTGATGATCACCTTAGATGGTGATGTGAAATAAGTGTGCAAGTTGGTTCTCCCTATTTTAGTTTATACTACCATCAATTTATGAACAGATACAAACTTTGTCGTGTTTAAAACATCACTATCGCTACCTAAAGCTTGTAGACCAAAGTCTAAATCACCTCCAAGAGTTAGGAAATGATAATACCTTTTCACATTGTACTCGTATCCTAACTCCTCTAGAATATCATTCAACTCATGCACATAAAACCTATTGATTTCTACTTTATCAATGCAGCTAACTTTACCTTTCAAATATCTTCTCCCTGGAAAATTCTTGAAGAAACCACCATGGTGAAGTTCAATAGAAAACATGTTAGGAATACCACCTACAAAATCAAACATCTAACTCAGTGTCTTGTTCTTGGTAAGTAAAATTAGGTCAAATATACACAATCAATGTCACATACCGCATGATCTCTCTCCAACAACATCGTTTTCAAAATGGGTGCGGATGTAAGTCATGATCTTCATATGAATTCGTCGAATACAGGAATGGTTTTGCTTAACTGCTTGTGTTTGGGGATGACAAGAGTTCAGGGGACTAACTGTTGAGTTTAATTGAGAGGGAGATGGTAAATGACTTAAAAGCCCTCGTGTGCAACTCACGTGGACAGATTTAACATGGAAGGATAATGTCCATGTTAAATTGGACCAAGTTGGTGACAAAGTGGTAATTAAAGTACCATTTTGGTTACTTTTGTAGTTAAAGGACCAAATCGGAAGAAACATTAAAGTTAAAGGACCATTTTGATAATCATCTCATATAATAATAATGACCGGACAAAATAGAACAATATAAAGATTTGGTGTTATAGTGAATTAATATACCAGGGTAGATGAAAGAAATAGGTCATTAGTTTTAACTTTTAAAGTGCTTTAAAATGACTAACTTAAAATAAAATTGTGTGATACAATAGAATTTTATCACCTTTTGATCCCACTCTTCACTCAGATACCATTTGTAGGTTCCAAGTTATCAAGTATCAAACATATATTGAACCAGTCATGCACTGACAATGTCTTGGTAAATGTATATAAACAAGAGAAACCAAGAACACAAATTTTAGGCATATTGACTGCTTCATCCAATTAGGTTACAGTACATTGTTTGTATGCCCACTGGGTAGCTACATAATATATCATATACTATCACTTTTGTAATATGAAATAACAAACTTTACTAAAATATACGAGTTAATTATCAAAATGGTCCTTTAACTTTGTTGTTTCTTCCAATTTGGTCCTTTAACTTCAAAAGTGACCAAGGTGGTCCTTTAACTACCAATTTATCACCTAATTGGTCCATTCGTTAGTTGACTGTTAGTCAACTCCGTTAACTTAAGAGTATTTTGGCCCTTTAGTCCTTTTTTTCCTTTTTATTAAATAAAATAATATTTAATCATTTTTAAATATATAAAATTATTATTATAATTAATATTTATTCATCTCTCTCTCTCTCTCTCTCTCACCATCGTCTAAATTTTTCTCTCTCTCACTCTTACTACGCCATCGTTTAACCATTAAAGAAACAGATCCGAGAGAGAGAAATGTCGAGAGAGAGAAATATGATAGGGTTTTTTTTGGGGGGGGGGGGGGCGGTGTACTTCGAACATATACGGCGTAACCATCGTAAACAGATAGTGGTTGTTTGGGGCGGTGGCGTAACCATCGTAAACAAATCTAGGGTTTCATGTTCCTTCACTTCAGATCTAGGGTTTTTTGGGGGGGCGTCGGTGTTCTTCACGTTTCTTCACTTCAGATCTAGGGTTCCATGTAACGACCTGAATTTTACATTTCTCGTATTGTAATGTTATTATGAGTATTAATAATAAGTTGTGTATGTTGGCTTTATTTTGGAGATATTGAAAAGAATATTCCTTGGAATTTTGATCGAAAGTGCAAGTATACGTGACGCGGCGCGGGATTAGTTGAGTCCGCGACGCGGCGGTTCCGCGGCGCGGGAGTATTTTGATGCGCGACGCGGTGACGTCACAAGATCTGAATTATTGAGGCGGCGGCCGAAAGTTTCCACCCATAATTATATATTAATTCTTTATTCCGCGGCGCGGTTTAAAGATGGTCCCGCTGTGCGGGAATCGAGTTTTCAGTCTCTATAAATAGAACTCGAAATTTCCTCATTTCACACACCAAAACTCGCAACTGTCTCTCAATCTCGAATATTCAACTTCTAAGGGCTTTAGTAGGCGGTCTCGGGGTAGTACGTAGTAAGCACGGCGGTTAAGATATCGAGGGAGCCTTCGGGACTTCGACAAATATTCTGGACCGAGGTGAGTTCAGTTATTTGTAAAACCGAATAAGAAGACAAAAATATTATTTTAATATTACGATGATTTTTTAAAGATGATTATCGATGTGTTACATTATATAGGATGCATGATAGATATTATATAATGTTAATGTTACGAGATGTATATATATATATATATATATATATATATATATACATATATATACATATATTATGTGGATATACGATTGATAATTATGATGTATTTAGATGATATTAAGATGATGTTATTATGAGGTTATGATGACTTGGGGTGGGAGTAGATACACTCCTATAGATGATGCCTAGTAGGAAAGTTGTGCCTTCTAGGATATGCTAGCAGTACGATGATTAGTTACCGGGCTTCTAGATAACCTTGGTAACACAGGGTATGTGAGTATCTTGGTACTCGTATACTGGAGTGATGTATTGACCATAAAGGTTGGGTCATGTGCAAAACATCATGTTGGTGAAAGGAGGGCCTATCAGAGATTTTGGGGTACTGGTTGTACTTTCACCTGAACGACTTATGTCGAATTAGCTATAATGGACGGACTACGAGAGCTTATGTACAAAAGGGAGTCGCGCCCCACTTTGTACTAAACTTGCCGGGCACACTATAGTGAACTTATGCCAATGTGGATGGACCTTGAACTCTAGTGGTTGCCAGGCACGCATATGGTATTTGGGGTAATGATGATATAAGATGTTTATGATAGACCCCAATTAAGATGATTATGATGATACATATGTATAGGATGATAAAGATGTATAAAGATGATAATGATGTATATGTTGATAATGATGATTTATGATGTTTATACTTGACTATACGGGGTATTATGATGACATGCGGGTGGGTCAAGTATTGGATTGGGATTATTATAATCTAAAAATGATAATGTTTTACAATTATTTTAATTGGTGATTTTGTCGATAACTAAGCTGACTCACGAGGCGTAAAGCTGACACTTGTTTTCTTGAAATGTGTCTTGTACTCGTGCAGGTTGCTTAGGTATGCATGGCCTTGTGAGATTGGGTACTGATGTGTAGTATCTTTATTATAATGTATCTTAATGTCAACTTGTGGTTGTACTGGTTTTAAGATGGTATGTTTTGGACGTAACGGGTGGTTTTTACGATGTAAGTTTAAAACGGTTTCTGCCGGTTTTAATAAAGTGTGTTCTTAAGTCTTCCGTTGCGATGTTTCTGATTATTTAGAAAAGTTTTTGTAAACCTCAAATTTTAAAAACCACGGCTGTTACATTCCACGTCCTGATCCGTTTGTGGGGTGGTGTCCGGTGGTGGTGGTGGTGGTGTCCGGTGGTGGTGTTGTTAGATTGTACATGGAGATATAGGTAGTTGTGGCGGTGGTTGTGTCATTTGGTGGTGGTTTGTTTGACTCTTTAATGGATTCATCGACTAGATTGTACGTGGAGATGGTAGTTGGCGGTGGTGGAGAGAATAACCAAAAAACCCTAGAAGGTTGGCGGTGGCGTGGTGGTTTGATAGTGGCTCCGGCGGTCAACTCTTTCACTGTGTGTGGTAGAGAGAGAGAGAGAGAGAGAGAGAGAGAGAGAGAGCAGGTTGGCGGCGACGTGGTGGTTTGATGGTGGCTCCGACAGCGAAGACACCGTGAGAAAGAGAAAAGGGAGATGAGAAGGCGGTGGTGGGGAGACGATGTGGTGGTGTAAAATGCTAAAAATAAAAATTTACTAATATAAAAGTCTCATTGATTATTATATATTTAAATAATATTTAATTATTAATTAATGTATAAATAAAGAATAATTAAAATTAAAAGAATAAAATAGAAAAAAGGGTATAACGGTTATTTTACCATCACTTAATGGAGTTGACTAACACTCAACTAACGAATGAACCAATTAAGTGATAAAATGATAGTTAAAGGACTATCTTGATCACTTTTGAAGTTAAAGGACCAAATTGGAATAAACGGAAAAATTAAAAGACCATTTTAATAATTAACTTAAAATACATTTAACAGAATTTTGAACACCTAACACATGGGTCCCATATCTCCCCCATCGTGATGGAACAAGTAAGCAAAGGATCAATTCATTTATGTATATTTTCTTTTGTAGATTCTTTCTTGAAGGAAGCTTTCTTGAGCTACAAGTATAACATTTCTTTATCACAAGGTTCTTTTTCATAAGCTCTCACTCCTATAAAATTAAGGTTTCTCCTAAATAAGCTTGTAACCTTCACAATTAATTGTTTTTCACAAGCTCTCATTCAATTCCTGTGAAATTTTGAATTTTCACTGCTGCAAGTTATCTTTACCAAGAATTGAAGAAAATCTACTGTTACAGGTATGTATTCGATCAATTCTCGTATGTATGTATGTATGTGTGTGTGCGCCACTTACTTTCCAAGCCTGGCCCAAAAATGACCCAAATCGTTTTTCTTTTTAATAAGAAGCCAAGATTTTTATAAAATTAGTGAGTTTGGATTTTAAATTAAAGTATGGGATGCTAGGAACGTGAATAAAACCTTAAAATAACATCATAGGAAAAAGAGATTTCGAGTTTAGCTTCAAAACCTTACCTATTTCACTTGAAACTCCCAAGATTTCTTCACGAAAATTTCCTGCTATGCTTCCTAATCCATACAACATACTTGAGGGTGTTTTATTTCACACACTAGCCCCCAAATGTTATCCTTAAATGCATAAAACATTCGAATAATTAAATGGGTTAAAACACCATCTTAAGAAATTAATTAAAGAGAATTTTCACGTCGTTACAAAAAGCCATGTGTGATCGTTAGGGTTCTTTCGTGTGGGGTCGTTCATCATTTAGGCATAATCTACAGGAAAAGTTACTCTCTTGGAAAATTACAATGAAAGAATAGCTGATCTTCTTACCACACAAGAGTGCTCGAGATATTTAGAAGAGAGGCAGCCAAAAGGCGTTCAGGAGACACATTCTTCAATAAGCACATAAGGTGGATCTATTTTCTAATTACACTTGAAAAATTCATTTTACAAATATATATGACTTGTTGGTGCTTAAGTACAATTTGTTTTAAACAAGTTGTGTAATGCCTACGCGTTGCGTTGGGATCGACGTAAATTTATATGTTAGTTCTTTACTTGTCTTCATTTTTTATAAAAATTATGTCACCTAATAGTAATCAACTTTAATATTATTGTTATTCATATTTTATACACAATTTATCACATAATAGTAACCAACTTTAAGATTATTACATTTTAACTATTTAATAAATTATTAAAAAAACTTTAATAACTCCCTATCGATCTTGACAACAGTTAGAAGAAAACTTGATCCGCAATGAGTTTATATATATAAGTTTATAAATATTCAGATGAAATGTAAATTTAAAATTAACTCACATAAAAAAGAATTGAGGTTAATAATTATTTTCGTTGCATAAATATGTTATTTTACTAATATTTCTTAATTTAAATATATCGATAATGAATGTGGGGACATAACTTTAAGTTTTAAAATTCTAATATATATTTTAGAGTTGTGTTCAAAGTCCATATAAAAACATAGTCTTGAAATGTTAATATTCAATCATATGTGATTGTAAAAGCATCACATGTTAATTATGAAAATATCACTCCGTCCAAAATTTTAAAATTCAATCTGGACCAATGATAGAGTTAATACAAATGCTAAAATTAGTCCGAAGCATCAGTGAGTTTGCAACTCTGGATACATTAAGCATTATATATAAACACACGTAAACTAGTTGGTTCTTTTCCTGTTGGCATTAAGCATTATATACGGTCTTTATTATTATTACTACATATATACACTTCTTAGTTTATAAAGCATTTAACTTTCTCTCTCTTAAAATTTTTAAGACTACTTAATTTTAAATAGTACAAGTTTTTAAGCTTAAGATACAAAACATTAAAGCAATAGTCTAACCAATCATCCCTTAATTGTTTCATCTAATTTAAGACAACTATTACTTTAATAACTATTTAATATATCGTTAAACATCACAACAACTATTTAAATTATCTAATTTTGACTAAATTACTTACATCAATACAATTTCAAGGCTATAGTATTTTTTTCTCTAATTATTTAATAATAAATTTTTTAATTGTTTTATAAAAGCTGTTTTAACAACTAATAAAATGTTTGATTGTAAGAAAAAATAAAACAAATCAAGAAAAAAAGAGAAAAAACATGGATATGTTGAATAACACCGTATTCCACACATACCATACCTTACTTTTGAATCAAGCATATCGAGCACTAACTATTGTCATCGCCGCCGCATTGCGCGGGTGCAATGCTAGTTAATATATAAAGCATTTAGCTTTCTCTATTTTAAAATTTTTAAGACCATTTAATTTTAAGTAGTACAAATGTTTTTGCTTAAGATACAAACACTCAAAGCAATAGCCTAACCAATCATTCCCTTGATTATCTCAACTAATTTAACGCAATTATTACTTTAATAAATCATTAAACATCACAAAAATTATTTAATTTATCTCATTATAGCCAAATTACTTACATCAATATAATTTTAAGACTATAATATTTTTTTCTCTAATTATTCAATAATAATATTTTTTTGTTGTTTTTCAAAAATATTTTAACAACTAATAAAATGGTTGATTGTAAAAAAAACAAAGTAAAGAAATGTGGAAAATGTAGAAAATACATGGATAGGTTGACTAACATCGCATTTCACATACCATACCCTACCTTTTAAATCAAACATGTTATCGAGCACAAACGATTGTCATCGCTGCCGTATTGCGCGGGTGCTATGCTAGTATTTGTTAATTTGTTTGAGTAGTTTTTAGTATGTAAGTAGGTGTTGTAGAGGGGCGGAGTTTAGATTATTAGTTGAGGGGGGCTATTAACACGTACTAATGAAATATAGTATGTAAGTAATATAACATAAGTACTTCAATAGTAAATTACTGTGAGATTAACTTTTTAAAGCTATGCATGCAAAACATTTTTGCTGAATAAGAAATAAACGATTTTAAAAGAAAGCATTAGAATTAGAAAAGTAGGGCCGTCAATGGGTCTGATCATGATCTAGATCCGATCCGATCTACTCAATTTAAATGATTTAACGGGTCCAAAATCCGATCCATTGACCCAATAAAAGATCCAATGGATCGACTATTTAATTAGATTACTACATGAGTTAATCCAAGATCTATCTGGGTCGATCCATTTAACCTACTAAATAATAAATTGTATATATTTATAAATTTACCTCAAGACCTCTGGTAACTTTACGTGAATTGTGACCTAATCTTAGACAAAGACTTCAAACTTTCAAAGTTTACCACCGTCGTATAACCACCGCAGCTCCAACCTTCACACCTTCACTCACCCAGATAAAAAGGTATATATAATTTATGTTGAGAGTCCACGAGATATAACAGTCACACACAAGGCCCTTTGAATCTAACCACCAATGAGGTTTGTCTTCCCCGAATTGCTGTGGTTTCGTGTCTCCGAGCAGCGCCATCAGACTCTCGAACTCTCCTCTTTCCCTCCCTCGCAGTTCTCTTCTCCACCTCCATACCCATTCCCATCTTTCTTCTACAAAGATTCCTTGATCTCTTCCAACATGAACAGACGCTTAAACTTGTCTTTTAGTCGAAATTGCCCAAGCCACCTATCTGACCAAAATTTAATTGCTTCTCCACTTCCCAGTTTCTTACCCATCGATGATCACACGTTTATGCCAAGCTGTTACACTTGTGATCCTGCTTTCATAATGTTTCCCCAGGTGCTATTTTTCTTAGACGCATTACTTTGTGTTTCCAGTCCACCGTCTTCTCCATAAATGCTTTTTATTACTCTCACCCAAAGCGCTTTATCTTCTGAAGCCAATCAGATCCACCATTTAGTTAGCAAGCTTAAATTTGTACGTGGAAAAGATCCAATTTGTAACCCCCCCTCCCGTACGTGTTTTGTATTTGATCCCAATTGACCCAATTGATTCCCGATTTTCCCCCACCCCCATGTCCCAAAAAAAAAACTCTCTTCTCACCCTCTCTAGGCTATTTAAAAAAACTCTTCGGAGCACGAAACAAAGAAAAGAGTACAAAAGAATACTACTCAATACCGATTTCACAAGTGTTAACATGCCTCCACTTGAAAGCATTTTAGACTTTCAATTCAAGAGCTTTTCTTTCGGTTTATCCACCACTCCCTAGCCGTTCATAACCAAACTGTTGTAATATTCTCGAGTAAAGGACTATATGTGTAATGTTTAGTGAGTTGAGGGGTAAATGGTGTAAAGTCTCTTATGTACTTATAAGAGATAGATAGTCTGTAATCCTTCTTCTTCGTAATTTTCTTTTCAAGTTCAGAGTGAGTAACAGAGAGTTTGTAAGCTGTGAAATTCATTGATGATTAAGAGATATCTTTAATTCTTGAGTTCAATTCTTTCTTGTGTTGTTTCTATGTTTCATAACAAGTGGTATCAGAGCCTTGTGCTCTCGAATTTGGGGAAGAAAGAATCAACGAAGGGTTTCTCTGTTAGGCAACGATTTCTTGGATCTGGAAGGGGCAGAGGTTGTCTTGGGATAAGATGACTTCAGCAAAGTTCGAGTTGGAGAAATTTGACGGGAAGAATGACTTTGGACTCTCGAGGGTGAAAATGAGGGCACTGATGGTGCATCAAGGTATCGTAGGGGCTCTTGAAGGTGAAGCCCGGCTGAAAGGGCGGAGATCATGGACAAGGCGCACAGTGCCATTATTCTGAGTCTTGGTGATCGAGTCCTACGGGAAGTTGCAAAGGAGACTACAGCTGCCGGTATTTGGACAAAATTGGAGAGCCTATACATGACAAAGTCTCTTGCAAACAGATTATACCTCAAGAAACGACTCTATACTTTTCAATTGTTGCCAGGTAAGTCAATAGAAGACCATGTTGACGAGTTTAATAAACTTGTACTCGATTTGGAAAATATAGATGTAGAATTGGAGGATGAAGATAGAGCAATTATATTCTTGACATCTCTTCCACATTCATATGAGCATTTTCTTGATACGCTGATGTATGGACGAGAAAGTTTGTCCATGGAAGAGGTTCTTGCAGCCTTGAATTCTAAAGAGCTTAAAAAACGAGGTGATTTAAAAGAAGAAATTGGGGAAGGACTGTTTGCAAGGGGAAGAACAGATCACAGGGAGTATAAACAGAAAGGTTCTTCACGTTCAAAATCAAGATACAAGAAGAAATGTTTTGTCTGTCACTCTGAAGGTCATTTGAAAAGGGACTGCCCTGAGTGGAAGAAAAAGAAAGGGGAAAAACATTTTAGAACCAAAGAAACTCATAGTTCAGATGTGCAATCTGATGGATATGATAGCGCAGAGGTGCTGGTAGTTTCAAATTGTAAGTTGAAAGATGAATGGGTACTTGATTCAGGAGGTTTGTATCACATGACACCACATCGTGAGTTCTTTGTTGATTTTAAAGAAATGGATGTGGGTACGGTTATGCTCGGTGATAACAGGCCCTGTAAAGTAAGAGGAGTGGGAAAAGTAGTGCTTCAGATGACTGATGGATCAATACAAGAACTCACTAATGTAAGATTTGTACCTAACTTGAGGCGAAATCTTATATCTCTTGGATGCTTTGAACGACAAGGGTGTTCAGTTATCATGAAAAATGGGAAAATAAAGGTGATTAAAGACTTACATAATTTGATACAAGGAACCAGAATGAAGAGTGACATCTACCTTCTAGATGGAAGGGCAGTAACACATGAAGCTGTCATTGTAGAAGGTGATCAAAGGGATTTGGTTATGTTATGGCACAAACGTTTGGGGCATATAAGTAACCAAGGGCTGAAAGAATTAAACAAACATGAATTGTTTGGAAAGCTTACAATAAATGAACTTAGTTTCTGCAAAAACTGTATCTTTGGCAAAGCACACAGGGTGGAAGGTACATTCTGATCTATGGGGTCCTGCCCGAACCGAATCATTAGGAGGTGGGCGTTATTTCCTGTCCCTAGTCGACGATTTTTCAAGAAGAGTTTGGGTGTTCATTTTGAAACATAAGGATGAGGCATTTAGCAAATTCAAAGAGTGGAAGGTACTCGTTGAGAATCAAACCGGGAGACGGATCAAGAAGTTGAGAACTGATAATGGCTTAGAGTTTTGCAATAATCAGTTCAACAACTTTTGTAAAGCACATGGAATAGCGAGACATTTGACTGTTGTTGGAACTCCGCAACAGAATGGGCTGGCTGAGCGTATGAATCGTACTTTGTTGAACAAAGTGAGATGTATGCTATTAGATTCTGGATTACCAAAAGTATTTTGGGCTGAGGCTGTCTCAACAGCAGCCTATCTAGTGAACCGGTCACCGTCTACAACCATTAGCTTAAAGACTCCAATGGAGGTATGGTCTGGTAGAAAGGCAGAGTACAGTCATTTGAAGGTCTTTGGAAGTATAGCTTATGCTCATGTGAACCAAGGGAAATTAGAGCCTAGAGCCCAGAAGTGTGTATTTTTGGGATACCCTAGTGGTGTTAAAGGGTACAGATTGTGGAGGCTTGATAATGTTCGACCCAAGGTAGTTATCAGTAGAGATGTCGTGTTTAATGAGTCCTTGATGTATAAAGACACACTAAGTAAAACAGATGAATACTTCACTGATGGTGGGAGTTCTCGAATTGAGGTGGAACTAGGAAGTCAAGAGTCGGAGCCTTCAATAAATAATAGCAGCAATGGTTTTGATTCTAATCAAGGGTCTATGGATTCTTATCAGTTAGCAAGGGATAGAACAAGACGTAATATTGTTCCCCCTTTGAGATATCGAAGTGATGATGTGGTTTCATATGCTTTTGTAGCTGATGAGTATGGAAATAGTAGAGAACCATTGAGCTATGAGGAGGCTGTGACTTCTGAAGAAAAGGACAAATGGATTCAAGCGATGGAGGATGAGATGAATTCGTTATATCAAAACAATACTTGGATTTTAGTTGATAAGCCAAACGATCAGAAGTTAGTGAGCTGTAAGTGGTTGTTTAAAATAAAAGAAGGTATACCAGGTGTGCAAGAAACAAGATTTAAGGCTCGGCTTGTGGCAAGGGGGTTTACACAGCGTCCAGGTATTGATTATAATGAAATATTCTCCCCTGTAGTTAAACATTGTTCAATTCGAATAATATTGGCGTTAACGGCAGTTAAAGATTTTGAGTTAGAACAGTTAGATGTAAAAACTGCATTTTTACATGGTGAGCTGGAGGAGGATATATATATGAGTCAACCTCAGGGTTTTGAAGTGGAAAATGAACGTGATAAAGTGTGTCTTTTAAAGAGATCATTATATGGCTTGAAGCAATCCCCTCGAAGATGGTATAAGCGATTTGATACGTATGTAGTAAGTCATGGTTTTTCACGAAGTAGTTATGATAGCTGTGTGTATTTTAAGGAATACAGTGAAGGGGAATATGTGTATTTGTTACTCTATGTTGATGATATGTTGTTAGCATGTAAGAGTAAGGCTGAAATAGAGAATACTAAGGTGCTACTCAAGGCAGAATTCGATATGAAAGAGTTAGGCAATGCAAGGAAAATACTTGGCATGGAGATCACAAGAGATAGAACAAAAGGGGTTTTAAAGTTGGCACAAACTGGCTATGTTAGAAAGGTTTTGGAAAACTATTTCATGGCAAATAGCAAAACAGTTCAAACTCCCTTGGGACAGCAGTTCAAGTTATCAGCAGGAGATTCACCAAAATCAAGTGATGAAGTGAATTTTATGTCTAAAGTTCCATATTCAAATGTGGTGGGTAGTTTGATGTATTTGATGGTATGTACATGCTCCGATTTATCATATGCTTGTAGTGTGGTAAGTCGTTATCTTGCAAATCCAGGGAAAGCACATTGGAGTGCAGTCAAATGGATACTTAGGTATCTTAATGGGTCAACTGATGTTGGGTTAGTTTATGGAGTTAATTTTGAGAATGAAGTTGCAGGATTCACTGATGCAGATTTTGCAAAAGATCTTGATCGGGGTAGATCGATTGGTGGATATGTCTTTAAGGTTTTTGGTTGCACGGTAAGTTGGAAGGCTGCTTTGCAACACGTGGTAGCCTTGTCAACAACGGAGTCAGAATATATAGCTTTGACTGAAGCAGTAAAAGAAGCTATATGGTTGAATGGATTCATCGGTGAACTGGGTATTGCAGTGAACAGAGTTGTGGTATTTTGTGACAGTCAAAGTGCGCTTCATTTGTCAAAGAATAAGGTATTTCACGAAAGATCAAAACATATAAATGTAAAGTTGCATTTTATAAGAGATGTGGTTGAGTCAAAGGTGGTAGAAGTTGAGAAGGTAAGTACTGAGGACAATGCAGCAGAAGTGTTGACGAAAGCACTGCCAGGAGCTAAATTTACCAAGTGCTTGCATCTTTTACATGTTAGTGAAGAGTAATTGTGTTACTCGAGAAAGGTGGAGATTGTTGTAATATTCTCGAGTAAAGGACTATATGTGTAATGTTTAGTTAGTTGAGGGGTAAATGGTGTAAAGTCTTTCATTCGAAGACCTATCGCTAGACCAAGATATTTGAAAGGCAGCCCTTCAATACCACAACCAATGGAGTTAGCCCAACTTTGAACTTCACTCTCCACAACTCCAATACCGATCAGTTTACTTTTATTGAAATTAATCTTCAATCCCTCTGCCCATTCAAAACATTTCAATGTTTTAATTAAGTTTGCAAGGTTATTCGTTGTACCTTCTCCGAAGAACAATGTGTCGTCCGCATATTGAATGTGAGACACCATTGTCATCAATCATTTCCCCACTTCTATTTCTTTAAAAAGGTCTCTACTAACAGCTTCCTTCATCATAACGTTTAACGCCTACTATCACGAACAAGAACGGCGACAACGAGTCACCTTGTCTTAGACCCATTGATACTTTAAACTCACTAGTAGGCGATCCGTTAACTAATACAGACACCCTACTAGATTTCAAACAAGCTTTCACCCATTTGATCAACTTCTCTCCAAACCCCATAGACTTCATTGTGTCAAACAGAAAAGTCCAACAAACGCAGTCATATGCTTTTTCATAATCCAACTTGAAAGAAAACATTTTATTTTTATTTATTTTTGCAAAATCGATTACTTCATTAGCCACCAAGACACCATCCAGGATGTACCTGTTCTTTATAAACGCATGTTGTTCTTCACCAACGACTTTACCTATTACCTTCTGAAGTCTTCCTGCTAGAATCTTTGAAATTAGCTTTTAATAACTTATGATCAGACTTATAGGTCTGAATTCGTTCAATCCCAGTGGATTCGCTACTGTTGGAATCAGAGATGAGATACGAAGGAGGAGTTGCATCTTTCACTGATTTTCTCATTTTTCCAAAACCATTGTATACTCCGTATGAAATCTTGTTTAAACAAAGGCCAAAACCGTTTTACAAATGGGGCTCTGTTATTTTCACAGTTTTTAATCGTCGTCCATATTTCTTCTTTGACAACTAGATTTTCCAATTCTTCAATATCACGAGGGGATCGTTTCAGAAATTTTGAACTTCTGAACCTAGGCCTGTCTTTCACTTCTTCTAAGAACCTATTTTCGAAAAATCTTTTTGCTTCCTTCTTTATTTTCTCTGGATCTTCTTGCCATTGTGCTTCCACCATTAATCCCCTGATGTTGTTTCGTCTTTCCCTATAACGAATAGATGAATGAAAAAATCTCATGTTTTCTTCTCCTTCAACTTGCCATTTCACTCTCGATTTCTGCTTCATCATAAGGTTCTTTTCCAATTGAATCCAATCCAATCTTTCTTTTTTCCATCTCTGTAATTCATCATCTTCCAAAGTTCTGGTTTCAGCTGCTTCTTCCCACCATGCCACCTTTTTTCTTCTCCTCTATCTCAGAACCAAATCTTTCTGCACTCCACTCTTTCAAAGCTAGCTTCACATTTTCAGCTTGTCTCTCAATCTTCGATCCGGTTCTTTCGATGTTACTGGTTTCTCCCAAGCCAAATGTACAATCACCTCTATATCTTTTTCCTCCAACCATACATTAAAGAACCAAAACAGAATTGGTCCAAAGTTCATCTTCTTATCCGATAGCATAATCGGGTTATGGTCAGAATATTTTCTTTCTAATGTGATAGTTCCCAAGTTTCTCCATATATCATAGAAACAAGGATTCTATCCAATTTACTAAACTTTCTTCCATCATCACTCACCCTTGTAATCTTCTCCCTCCCGACGGTACATCAATCAGATTATTGTTTGTTATAAACGTGTTAAAAGTCTCTGGGCATAGCCTGTTGAACTTTGAATTTAATCTTTCAGATTCTGATCTAACTTTGTTGAAATCTCCCCATATGCACCACCTTACTTCTTCATTTCAGATAAGTCCACTAAGTCTATCCCATAACAAATCCCATCATTGCTGTATTCCCATACCAGTATCCCAAGATCGCTAAAAATCCTTCCCGTTCTACCTTACTCATTATTGACAGTTCTTTACTATTCCACATTGTGATTAAACCCCCCGATCTACCCTCGGAACTTTTAAACACAAATTCTACGTCATCACTGCCCCAAATTGATTTTATAACTGCCTCATCTATGAATTTTAGTTTAGACTCTTGTAACCCCATTATCGAAGGCCTTTCTTTGTAACATAATTGTTTAACCCACCCCCTCTTTTCTTCTGTACCTAAACCCCTAAAGTTTAAATATATTATCTTCATTATAAACTTGAGATATCAAAAATTCCCTTGGCTCTACACAATGAAGCTTGTGCTCTTCCTTCCCAGGTGAGCCGTAAACTTTCTCCGTGCTTTCGCAAGCTCTCTTGACTTTCTGTTGTCGAAATTTCAATGAGATCTCCTTTTGAGATTCCAATCTTTTCTTTCCGTTTCGACTTGTCTATCGCTCCCGTTGCCACATCTCTTTTGGAATTTTGAGACAATCTTGAATCCGCTTGTTCCTTCTCGTTATTTCCCTTCTTTCGAGAAAATTTCTTTAGCAAATGTAAGCTTCTTCTGCCTTGTCGAACCACCAAATCAATCTTCTTTTTTCTCATCCCCTTTCTCTTTTGACTGATATTCCTTCTTTCCACTTTGCGTCTCTCCTTTCCTTCTTTTTCCTTGTCGAGTATCTCATTTTTTATGAATTTCGTTCTCCATCGCATTTTCGCCTCCATCCTTGCTACTTTCTTCGACCGTCTTATGCTTCTCCTCCCCACGCTTTTTTTGTACAAAAGTACTGTTTAGATCGGGTCCACCAACTCCCGCTTCACTTTGTTCCTTTGTGTTTTCTTTTCTTCCTATTGGATTACTTGTTTCATTCAGCTCATCAGGACTATTTTTAACGGCCTATTTAACTCAGCCCAATCCGAAATTTCGTGTATTGATGCTTCATTGTTCCTTCCATATCTTTAACTAAATATTGATACTTCATTGTTCCTTTAGTATATCTTTAATTAATGATTGATGCTTCATTGTTCTTTGTTATTAATAGTGATTCATTACTATTTAAAAGACCTTTAGGCCCGGTTTTTTTAAACTAGTGACTTAATAAGTGTTTACATTTAACGAGTTTCTTGTAGTAATTCTTAATATATACAATAATTATATATATATATATATAGAAGAAGGTTAATGCGAAAAGTATCTTATTTGCGAAAAGTGCGAAAAGTAATTTCAGCCATTGATTTGTTTTTTATTTTATGACTTATATAAAAGGGTAAATTTATAAAAAAAAATTCTCTTACCTAATTTTCTCCAGATTTATAAAATTTATTTCGGTATTCATTACTGAACACAACGTAGGTATTCATTACTGAATACAATGTATGATTTACAATTTTTTTTTCCAGATTCATAAAATTTATTTCGGTATTCATTACAACAACACAACGTAGATTTTATAAAATCTATTTTGGTATTTATTACTTAACAAACTAGTGGTCCAGAACGTTTTTTCGCACTTTTCGCAAATAAGACATTTTTCGCATGAACCTTCCCCTATATATATATATATACTATTATATAAAGCATTTAAGCATTTTCCTTAAATCTCTTAAGATTCCAGTCACTTAAAATTACTATTATACCCTTAACACAAACTTTTAATATCTCCATCTCTCTCCTACTTTACACACTCATCAATAAAAATTATTATATAATTACACACTTTCTAAATTACAAAAAACAAATAACCTCCATCTCTCTCTCTTACTTTACACACTCATCAATAAAAATTATTATATAATTACACACTTTCTAAATTACAAAAAAACAAATAACCTCCATCTCTCTCTCTCTCCTACTTTACACACTCACCAATAAACATTATTATATCATTACACACTTTCTAAATTACAAAAAGATTTATTTGATTGTTTTTATAAATATGTTTAAAAAAGAAATAGTTTATGAAAAAAAATGAAATGAAAAAGAAAATAGTTTATGAAAAAAAATGAAATGACATATTCTCAGGTAAAAATTATTTTATCATACTCCTATATTATATAAAAAATAGTGTGTTATTGGGTACAAACTATTCGCCTCCGCAGCATTGGGCGAGTATAATGCTAGTATATATATATATATATATATATATATATAAATACATATATATATGCAAAAGTTCAAACCTGAACTGTTTTTCGTACGAAAATTACTTTTAACGCAATTAATGACTCATTAATAGAGGTATTTTGGTAATTTATATATTTACCCAACCATGAATTGCGTTCGGATGAGCCGTCATTAATTTGCGAGGCTCAATTTTTCTGAAATAACTCTCATTAATGCATCATTATTGAGTCATTAATGAAGCATTAATGAGCTGCCAAATAATCTTAGCCATTAATTAATTTTAATCAAGGGCTAAGATTAGTTCTCGCACGAAAGACAGTTCTCGTTTGAACCCTCCCCATGAGAACTGTTTTTCGTACGAGAACTACGGGAACCAATCTGAGCCGTCCAATTCCCTCTCATTTAATGTCATCACTCACCCATGAATTCATCATATGCACCTTGCCACACTTGATCTCCCCACGCTCTACATCCATTACTTCCACTTATTAAATCAACGGCTGAGATTGGTTTCCGCAGTTCTCGTACGAAAATTAAAACAGTTCTCTTTTGAACTTATCCTATATATATTTATATATATATATATATATATATATATATATATATATATATATATATATAGAGAGAGAGAGAGAGAGAGAGAGAGAGAGAGAGAAACAAAGTAGTTACCATTATAAAAACAAATAGTCCTTTAAAATAAAAACTATGAAACACTTTAAAATATTATTACTTTTTTAAACGACAAAAACACACCTTATAATATACATATACATTCACACAGAAACTTGAACATCTTAAACAAATATTAAGTCGTAAGTAAAAGAAACAAAAAGGAAAAAACGTATAGTTGCTTATAATAAAGTAGTTGAATATATATCCATAAAAATCGATGTTGTAATTAAAGATAGAGACAAAAGAAGTAATAAAAATATATACTTTATGAAAAATGAATATCGTAAAAAAAAGTTTGTGAAAAGAAAAAAATAAAATGTAAAAACTTTGATCAAAATAAAAAAGAATAGGCTGACTGAAAATAAAAAGTGCTATTAAATAAGAATACTCTGGTATGCAACAAAGTTTCATATGTAATTTATATTTATAGTTGTGCACCTGACATTTACATTTTTTATGCATTTTAAAAAAGTAATTGGCAAAGGGTAAACTCCCAACCATTTCTTAAAATGACATTGCCTTTGCTATTGGATTATAAGGTGTCGTTTCTTTCATCGTAGTACTAAATAATATAAATGATTCTACCTCCGTCCTAAATTAATTGTCCAGTTTTGACTTTTTAAGTCTTTCTTTTTCAACTTTGACCAAATATATTTTTATTTGTGTTATATATTACTTAATAAAAATTAAATCAAATAAATATACGTTTAAAACACGATCCATTCATATATTTTACATCAAGTACTATATAACATAAATAAAAATACTTAAGGTCAAAGTTGAAAAAGAAAGACTTAAAAAGTCAAAATCGGACAATTAAATTGGGACGGAGGGAGTAATAATTACATCTATGTTATTTATAAAATGATATTCTCTACCTAAAAGAATATTAATACTTTAAAGAATTTAATTCTTTTTAAATAATGTTAACAAACGCAATATACAACCAAATTTGATTTTAATTACAGTACTTTCTTTCACATTATGACGAAACAAACTAGACCTAAACAGTTGTTGGATTCTTTGACCCAGTAAAATACATAAAACGTAATCGGCGCATGTTAGTATTCCTAGCGCACTTTTAAGACTTTAGAATTGTCTCCCTGTCCCTATTTTTTATGAAAAAAATTTAAAAAAAAATAATGAAGAAAACACGTGAGACCCATATCTGCCTATACCTAACACAGCAAATACACCAATAATTGAGTTAATAAATAATAATAATAATAATAATAATAATTCTCATGTGTTACTTTATCACTCACTTCCTTATCTACTAGAACTCTCCTCCTCATCTCTCTAAAATCTGCAATTTTACAAACAACTGGAACTGAAGATCGATCTCGAAGAAACAACTAAATTTACTTACTTACTTATAGGCCAGTATTCTCTTCTATTCTATTTATTCTTAAATATGTATGTATTCGATCTTTTACTTACTTATATATGTCTGTAATTAGCAACTGTAATACTCCATCGATCTGTGTGTAATTAGCATGATGATCAGATTGACTTAATTAGCTAGGATATGATGTGGGTGTAAAAACCATCTGCGAGATACATACGATTTTTAAAATAAGGTTTGCGGATGAATTATCTTTTACTAAAATTGTGTATATACCATGTTTATAACCATATAAAATAAGGAATAAGCGGTTAATGTATATATTACCCTCAATTATAAAGGAATTATAATTTATTAACTATTAAAAAAAATACAAATAGGTATACGTTTATTTCACTTTGTTGCTTTAATGTTAATTTCTTAAGGGTAATACGGTAATTTTAGTTAATCAAAATCAAACCCTCAATCGATAGCAATTAATCATAAATCAAGCTTCCATAATCTTTCTATTAAGCACACACATTTGTCTCTTTGGGTTCGGTATCTAATCCTTTCGAGTGACCCATCGCAACAGTTGCTTGTGTTTGTATGTATTTCTTTTTTAAAACAAAACCTATGTCATATAGTTATCTAAATTGACCAATTTCCTACACCCAAATTGATTCTTACATTTTACATAAAACTTTTTGTACAGTCCATACTATTTTCTTTTCACTAAAAAATAAAATATTAAGTAAAATATCCACCTTTATTTATTGTATGGTATTGAATTCTCTTAACTTCAATTATTTTGTCACTGTATAGGTGCTATCAGAAGTAAGAACATTGAACAATGGATGTTGTTAATGCCATTCTTAAACCTATTGCTAACACTCTCATGGTTCCTGTTACGGAACACCTTGGCTACATGGTTTCATGCACAAAGTATGTGAGGGATATGAATCTCGAAATGAAGAAGTTGGATGATACACGAAAGAGTGTTGAAGAGCACGTGAAGCGTAACAAATCCAAGCAACTTGAGATTCCATCTGAAGTTGATGGTTGGTTGAAAGAAGTAGGGGTTATCGAGACAAAAGTAGAAAATAATCGTACTGATGTTGGCGGTTGTTTCAGTCTTAAGATTAAGCACAAGGTCGGAAAGGAAGCCTTCAAAATAATCAAGGAGATTGATGTTCTCAGAACGAAGCACGAGCTGATCAACTGGACTAATGATCCAATTCCTCTGGGAAAAGTTGTTTCCATGAACGCATCTACCTTTACACCATCAACTCATCCTCAAGACTTCGAGTCAAGACAGAACACTTTTATGGAAGCACTGAAAGTGCTTGACCCAACCCACGAATCCCGCATGATTGCCTTATGCGGGATGGGTGGTGTTGGAAAGACGACAATGATGCAAGATTTGAAGACGGCTGTGAATGAAAAGAGAATGTTTAGTTTTATTGTTGATGCAGTAATAGGTGAAAAGACAGACCCCATTGCCATTCAAAGGGCTGTAGCAGAGTGCTTTAGTATAACTCTAAAAGAAGAAACTAAACAAAAAAGAGCCGATAGGCTTCAGAAAGGTTTTGAGGGGCAATCAGAAGGAGGTAAGAATAAGATCCTTGTAATACTAGATGATGTATGGGAGTTTGTTGATCTCAATGATATTGGTTTAAGTCCTTTGCCAAATCAAGGTGTCGGCTTCAAGATCCTGATGACATCACGGAATACCGATGTTTGCCGTCGGATGGGGGTTAACGCTGCTTCAATTATTAATGTAGAACTATTAACATATCCAGAAGCACAAGAATTGTTTCTGAAAAATGCAAAAGATTCAGGTGATGCTAACCTGCATCCCGATTTGCAACGGATAGGAGATCAGATTATACGTAGATGTCAGGGTTTGCCCATCGCCATCAAAACTGTTGCCCTCAATCTTAAAGGTAAAATCAAGGATGCTTGGGACGATACACTTTCTTGTTTAGAGCTCGGTGACATTGACGACATTGTGCATCAAATTTTTTCCATGAGCTACAAAAATCTCAAAAATGAGACTCAATTAGTATTTTTGTTATGTGGTTTGTATCCAGAAGACTTTACTATTCCTACAGAAGACTTGGTGAGGTATGGTTGTGGCCTGAAATTATTTAACAAAGTGAGTACAATAAAACAAGCAAGAAACAAACTCAACACATGTATTGAACAACTCATACATGCAAATTTGTTGATTGGAACTCATTGTTTTGAACGGGTCAAGATGCACGATCTTGTGCGTGCTTTTGTATTGAGTATGATCTCTAAAGGAGAGCATGCTTCGATTGTCAACCATGGAAACATGGCAGAGTGGCCATCAACAAGTGAGTCTTGCAAAAGACTATCTTTAACATGCGATAATATGTGTGAACTTCCGGGAGACAACTTTAGGTACCCAAACCTCACACTTTTGAAGCTAATGGATGGTGACAACTTGCTAAGGCATGTTCAAGATTTTTATGGAGGAATGGAAAACCTTCAAGTTATGGCCTATGAAAGAACACATTATCTGGCACTTCCCATATCACTTCAATGCTCCGATACCCTTCGAACGCTCTGCCTTGAACACTGCTCGTTGACGTTTGATTATTCTATTATTGGAAATCTTTCGAATTTGGAAGTGCTAAGCTTTTCTCATAGTTGCATTCAGAAGTTACCATCTATAATCGGAAATTTGAGAATGCTAAAGCTACTAGACTTGACACATTGTGACAATCTTCATATAGATAGTGGTGTGTTAAATAATTTGGTTAATCTTGAAGAGCTATACATGAGAGTTAAGAATGAAAAAGCCATTGGCTTCTCTGATGGCAGTTGTAACGACCTCACAGAATGTTCAAAGAGGCTTTCTGCTTTAGAAGTCGAGTTGTTTGAAAGCAATGCCCAACCTATCAATATGTCATTTGAGAATCTTCAACGTTTTAATATCTCTCTACGATGCTTCTCAAGGAATATGGGTGAAAACTTGCTCCCATCTGAAAACAAGTTGATGTTGGTGACAAGCAAAGGTGAACTACTAGGATCCAAAATGAATGAATTGTTTAGAAAAACAAAGGTGCTTTATTTACAAGTGACTGATATGTATGATCTTGAAGAGGTTGATGTTGATACCAAATCCTTACATCCTTCCAATAAGTCTTTGTTTTTTAATTTAAGATTTCTTAGTGTTTCACAGTGTACAGAGTTGAGAAACCTCTTCACTCCTCATGTCGCAGTAGCTTTGTCGATGCTTGAGGATCTTCAAATTTCCTCATGTCCTAATTTAAAAACGCTCATACATTTTAAGAATAGTGGATCAGAAAAAATCACATTTCCAAAGTCGAAGCGTATAATTTTGAGAGATCTAGCAGAGCTATCGAGTTTGTGTCATACTTCCAATGTGATTGAGCTACCACAACTTATTGAGTTAGAACTTTATGGCCTTCCAAAGATCAAAGATTTATATCATGGAAACAAATTAGCAACGTCTTCTATAACTGATAATATTTCTATGGTGCAACCTTTGCTGAAAGAAGAGGTATGTGTTCTAGCTTCAATAATCTATTTCAAAGTCTACTAATTGTTTAGGCCCTTTTCCTTATAAAGTTGTTTGCAATTATCCTTGTTAAATTTGATTTGCAGATTAACATATCCATGTTGAGAAAGATTAGAGTGGAAAATTGTGGTAGCCTTGTGAATCTATTTCCGATAAACCCAATGCCGATGATGTGTAATTTAGAAGATCTTCAAGTTAGATATTGCGGTTCCGTTGAAGTGTTATTCTACATCGACCTGGGATGTTCAAATGAGATCGAGGGCAACAGCAGGTTGAAAAGTATTAAAGTAAGTGGATTACATAAGCTAAAAGAAGTATGGAGTGTGAAAGGTGTAAATAACTCTATTCTTCCCATCCATAGCTATCAGGATCTTGAAAGCTTAGAGATAGAAGATTGTAGGAGTTTTCAAAACTTATTCACACCTACCACTTCTCGTTTTGATTTTGGAGCACTTACGAGCATTTCAATGAAAAGAGTAGGGGGGAATAGTGAACTGGTTGCGATTAACCAAGAGCAAGAGGTAAGTTTTGTCACCTTAACTAGCATCTAATTTCTATTTAGTTACTTTTATATATTAGATACGAAGTAAACAACTGATATTGGCTTTTTAGTTCTTTTAAAATAAGATTTTTAATACTTAAAAAGTAACATAAATCTGCTTGGTATTTTGCACATTGAAGTCCCAATGTGCAACGCATAAATTCATCCTTCTAAAAATGAATTTGGTAAAATAAGTATAAATTCATCGAGGAGAAGTTTAAAAGTTACAAAATCGAAAGTGAATAAATTTTTAATTAACACAATTAATTTTTTGTGTATTTGTAGATGATCGATGAAACGAAGGAAGAGATATTGGAAGTGAATGAAAGGATTCCTATTTTTGCAATCACATCTAAAGTGATGTTTGATTTAGAGATGGAGTGTGCTAATAGTAGAGAATTGGGGAATAATCAACAAGCATTATTGCTCCCTCACCTCACGAATATAAACATAGATGAGATGGAAGAGATGAGTCATGTATGGAAGTGCAGCAATTGGAATAAATTCTTCATTCTTCAACAACCACAAAACTCCTCGTTCCACAACCTCACGAAAATATCGTTGTCCAAGTGTAAAAGCATAAAGTATTTGTTTTCACCCCTCATGTTCAAACTTCTCATCAACTTAAAACAATTCGACGTACGTGATTGTGATGGCATTGAAGAAATTGTTTCAAACAGAGATCATGAAGATAAAGAAGTGACCTGTACATCTATATCCACCCACTCAAACTCATCGACATTTGTGCCTCTTCTTGATTATCTCGAACTTAATGACCTAGAGAGTTTATCGCATATAGGTGGTGGTGATGGTGGTAATGATGCTGGTGGTATAACTGAAGTCTCCTCAAATAATATGGCTACCACTACTTCCATAGATTTTGAAGTCCAGGTATACTTCTTTTTCTTCTTTTTATATCACATATTAGATTATTCTTCCATTTCTTTTATAATTTTTTTTTCATTACTTGTACGTTTATATCATTCTCTTATATAAATTTTTTGTAAGATCATTTTTCATACATATAGATAAGGTATAAGATATAAAAGGTAAAGTTGTTCTTAAACCGTCAAACATGCATCTTATTACATATTTGAATAAACTAAAGCTGGAAAAATCAAAATAATCATGTATATATCGATCATTTATTTTATTTTAATATTAATATCCAATAATAATTATTAGGCAATTGATTTTTTGTTTGATTTATATAATCATGATACGGAATTGATCATAAACTAGGTTACGATAGCCCGTGTTTCGCGTCGAGATGAGTATTTTTGTTTATATTATTTCTATATCTACGGCTTCACTTCAAAATTACATTTCCTATTTGATTATTTTCTAAATGTGTCCTTAATAATGCACTTTGATATTTGAAGTCATCATTTACATATTTTATATAGATTGATTTCTATTCATATCATGAAAAACAAAATTAAAACTACTTTCCGTAACATTTCTTCAAAAACATGTGAAAAAAATTATATTTGTTAATTAGTTCATTTCTAATTTCAAAAGTCAGAAAAATCATTTAGATAGTAAGTATTAGAAGAAAATCTCACTTGTAAAAGATAAAATATATATACACTAATTAGAAATAAATGTTATAAAAGTTTATTTGTCATCAATCATATTTTGGCTCCAAAATAAGTGCTTAATCTTAAAATAACAAATAAAATATACATCTCTGTAACCAATTTCTTTTTTCTATAAATCAATCAAATTTATTAATAAGACTTGTATTAGTGAATTACCTTGCGCATTTTACAAAGATATCCTCAATTGAGGCATATGGGTACTTAATTGATAGCTACATTATCTCATGAGATTTTGATTTATCATGTTTTTTTTTTTTGCAAATTTACCATATTAGCCCTAATATATCATGATTAAATGGCAGTTTACTTTGTCAATTGATAGATATAAACACATTAACATGATGAATCAAGTTCATTCCATGTGATATATACCACTACTTGTCTACTTGTTATCTCTTGTTGTAATGATAATTCTATTTCCCATCTTAAATCAATTAAGATCACGTGCGAATATTGGTATCTATCCCCCTTAATTTTGTTGTAATATTAGCGTTATATTACTTTTTTCTTTCATCCGATTCTATCTCACAAACATCAAAGTTCGTCCCATATAATATTATTTTTTTTAAGATGAAATAAATAAATTTGTAATTTTATTAAAAAAAAATTGCAGCCCTTAGAGTAAGAGGTAACAAATGTTTCTGGTGAATTGTTATTATTTATTTAAAATTTTCACATTAGATGTTGAATTCTTGATTTTTTTTTAAAATTTACCAAAATTTTTTTAATGATTTTTTATTAGTTATACAGAATTTAACATTAATTTAAAATAATCATTTTCAAAAAACGTTAAAAAGAAATAAATAATTAAATTAAGGACCAATCAATCTATTATAGTGTTCCATATCTGTTTTTCCTTCTATTACTTCTTTTGTTTTTCTCCATATTTTTTACTCTCACTAAAAAATAATAAAAGGCAACTAATAAGAGGAGAAAATGAAGAAAAGCTATTGGAAGCATCTAACTTGAAAGTGAGGTGGTGGTTGACACGTGCCATCACAAAATCCAGTGGTGCGTATCATTTTCTTAGATCATTAGCATATAACTCATACTTATCCTCTCGAACCCATTACCACATCATCATCTATATCATTCCTTACCTTCAATCCTCTCTAACCCATAAACACCACATTCAACCCTCTTCAACCCACATCAAATATTAATAAAAGATATATATTAATTAAGAGAGAGAAAGAGAGAAGAGAGAAAAAAAGAAAATATATATATATAAATTTAGGTGTAGTATTTTATATATATATATATATATATATATATATATATATATATATATATATATATATAGGGGAGGGTTTCATTGAGAACCGATTTTAGTGCGAGAACCGCGAGAACCAATCTTAGTCGTTGATTTGGTAAGTTGAATTTATGGATGGAGAGCGTGGAGGGATTAAGTGTGGCAGGGTGTATGTGGGGAATTCATGGGTGGACAATGACATTAAAAAAGGGGGAACTGGACGGCTCAGATTGGTTCTCGCGGTTCTCGCACTAAAAATGGTTCTCAATGAAACTTCTTCCTATATATATATAGGGGAGGGTTCATTCGAGAATCGTTGTTAGCGCGAGAACCCCGAGAATCAATCTCAGTCGTTCCTTGGATATGGGAAGTTAAACGGATGGAGAGCGTGGAGAGATAGAGTGTGGTAGGGTGCATGTGAGGGGGTGGGCAATGACATTGAAGGAGGGGGGATTAGACGGCTCAGATTGGTTCTTGCGGTTCTCGCACTAATAATGATTCTCGCATATATATATATATATATATATATATATATATATATATATATATATATAGGGGAAGGTTCATGCGAGAACCGTTAGTGCGAGAACCGCGATAACCAATTTTAGCCGTTCCTTGGATATGGGAAGTATCATGGATGGAGAGCGTGGAGGGATAGAGTGTGACAGGGTGCATGTGAGGAATTCATGGGTGGGCAATGACATTGAAAGAGGGGGAATTGGACGGCTCAGATTGATTCTCGCACTAAAAATGGTTCTCGCATGAACTTTTCTCTCTCTCTCTCTCTCTCTCTCTCTATATATATATATATATATATATATATATATATATATTGTTTATCATTATTATATTCAGATAATTAGTTTTATATGTTTTCTACTTCTTTAATAACTTTTAACAAATAACGTCTATTGCTATATATATATATATATAGGGTGCGGTTCAAACGAGAACTGTTTTTTGTACGAGAACTACGAGAACCATTTCTGGCCAATCATTTAATTTCCTGTCTTTTATATTTAATTTAAATAGAAAATGGTAGTATGGACATTATGACATTACCCCCATTTTTTTAAACTAATATATCTATCAAACAAGGTGTTAAATTATGAAAAATATACTAAATTAACGAGAAAATTATGTTTTTTAATCTAAGACCGATCTTGATATATTTTTTTGGAAGAAAAAAAAGTCATGTGATGCTGGGTTTTTTTTTGTACAGCTCGACTGTGCACAACTGCAAATTTTGCACATGTGCATATTTACATTTGTCCTGAAAAAACTGGGTGAATCAGTGCATATGCACATGTGTGCAAAATTTGCACTAGTGCACATGTCGCTGTACTGAAAAAAAAACCCAGGAAACACACAAAAAATTTTTTTTTTGAAAAAATATATCAAGACCGGTCTCAGATTAAAGAGCATAATTTTCTTGTTAATTTGGTATAATTTTCGTAATTTAACACATTTCCGTTTGATGTATATAGTAGTTTAAAAAATGTGGGGGTAATATAAAAATGTCTAAATTACCCTTAGTTAATTAAGGTTAAGTTTGATTAGTTTAAGGTTATCCTTAACAACTCTTTAATCTCAACCCTCTATCTCTTTGATCAATAGTTGTAATTGGTTCTCGCAGTTCTCGTACGAAAAACGGTTCTCGTTTGAACCGTCCCCTATATATATATATATATATATATATATATATATATAGCGGAGGGTTCCATTGAGAACCGATTTTAGTGCGAGAACCGCGAGAACCAATCTTAGCCGTTGATTTGATAAGTGGAATTCATGGATGGAGAGCGTGGGAGGATCAAGTGTGGCAGGGTGTATGTGAGGAATTCATGGGTGGGCAATGACATTGAAAGAGGGGGAATTGGACGGCTCAGATTGGTTTTCGCAGTTCTCGCAATAAAAATGGTTCTCAATGGAACTTCTTCCTATATATATATATATATATATATATATATATATATATATATCAAAAACTTATAAGAAAAATTATATTAGACATGATATGAAAAATAAAATGTACTTTGGTTTAAATATGAACATTCTAAATGTTTAAAATTTTCATGTTTAATTTTGTTTGTATGTTAGATTTTATATTGACATTCAGTCGCAGCGTGTAGAGAAATTACAACTCGTTTAAGTATATATATCACGTGCATGACCTTATGATTAAACACGTGACATAAATTGATGACAAAATATGTTGCGATATCTATTTAATCTATAAGACTATAAATATAGTCTTTTTCTTTGTTTTAGTTAGTTATTTCTAAGTTAATTAGTGATGATGTAATTATGAGTTGTATCTAATAAAGTCTATATAAAAAATACAATCTTAAAATTTTAATATGCAATTATATGTGATTCAGTATACAATCACATGTGATTTGTAAAGCATCACATGTGAATTACGAAAATACATATCCGGACAAAATTTTAAAATTCAATATGGACCAATAATGCGACTTATAACGCATAAATTACATTTTAATTGTTTTATTTATTTTGATTGTACTATTAAATAATTCCATGATTTATTTTTTTATGTGTAGCAGCGTACGCAAGTGGACGTTCCTTTGTGGTCATTATGCCAATACTCAAGAAGGATTCAAATATGGAGTTGCAATTCACTGTCAAATTTGATTCCATTTCATGCAGTAAGTCACTTGCAAAACCTTGAAGAGTTGGAAGTATATAATTGTAAGTCAATGATAGAGGTGTTTGAAAGTGGAAGCAATGTTGTAAGTGAAGGCAGCAGCAATGTTGGATCAACAAGTCATGAAAGGTCAATTCCAAATATGATTATTAATGCGCCTCAACTCTGCAATCTAAATAAACTGTACATCTCTGGTTGTTCCCGTTTAAGATATATATTCACTTTTTCCACACTTGAAAGCCTTGAGAAACTAAGAGAGTTGATGATCGACGATTGTGATGATATCCAAGTGATTGTGAAGGAAGAAGATGGAGCGGACACATCTAAAGTTGTGGTCTTCCGATGTCTCAAGTCTCTGACACTACACAATCTACCAAATCTCGAGGGATTCTTTCAGGGTGTGAATGAATTTCGATGGAACTTACTGGAAGATGTTATGATCATAAAATGTCCAAAAATGAAAAGATTCACGCATGGTCACTCCACTTCTCCGATGTTGAAATACATATGGAAGGAGTTTGGAAAATATAGTTCGGAATGTGGCCTCAACTTTCACATGACCACCGCCTTGCAAGAGGTACGTACGTTTTTACTTTACTCGAATAAGTATCTAATTAAGAAACCATATATACTCAAATTGATGGTTGGGGGGAGGGATATTGCAGCTCACCGATGTCACCCTGTGTCCCCATTCACATTTTCATTTAATTGGACAGAGTGTAATTATTTCTTGATAAAGGAGATCGAAATATGCTGATTATGAGATATTTCATATATATGATTTACTAATATATATGAAATATGCTGATTATGGGATATTGCAGCTCACCGATGTCACCCTGTGTCCCCATTCACATTTAAAACATCCAGGCCCAGCTATTACATAATCTATTTAATGCCCCAGCCCAAGAACCGTGTACCCCTTCCCTTCCCTGGAATCACAAGGGACTATTCAACACACCTTCTTCTACAACACTAAGCTATTCAATACAGCCCAAGTATAACCATATATGTTTGCTACTAACATAAGACAGTCAATTTATTCTTCCTATTGGCCATTATTTTATTTATAATGCAGTTTTATAATCAACATTGTATAATACAATTTTCTTTTTGTTTTACAGTCACCATTTTCTAGCTTGATTGAATTTTATCCTCTTGAGTTGGGAAATAAGTATGCTGTTCCATACAATGAGCTGCAACAACTTGAAAAACTTGAGAACATTCTAGTATGGGGTAAAGATGATGTAGAGGAGGTATTCCAAGTATTAAGAAGAACAAATAGTGGTTCCAACGAACCACTACCACCTGCCGTTATTAATATTCCAAACCTAAGAGAAATTTACTTGTTGAATCTACCAAGACTCGAGTGTATATGGAAGAGCAATCATCTGACGGTACTCGAGTTTCCCAACCTAACAAAACTCACTATTCGTTATTGCGAGAGTTTGGGACATGTTTTAAGTTGTTCCATGGTTGGTAGTCTATTACAACTCCAGGAGCTATACATAGTAAATTGCTCAGCCATGAAGGCAATTGTGAATGAAGAAGAAGAAGAAGAATGTAATGCCAAAACAAATCATGAGATTGTATTTCCTTCTCTAAAGTCCTTAAAACTTATTGGTCTTTCACACCTTGAAGGATTTTGCTTAGGGGGTCATGACTTTCAATTTCCATCGTTACTTGCTCTGATAATCTATGAATGTCCAAAACTAGAGGTTTTCACCAAAGGGAAGTCAACTGCACCGAAACTCAAATTAATAGATACAACTTTTGGGACATTTGAAGCAAAAGAAGATCCCAACACCATTATAAGCATACAAAAAGCAACAGGTTTAATTAATTCTCTCATCCATATATTTGTGCATTTCTTTAATTAATTAATTACACTTGGCTTGCAGAATTTAATT